>CM042239.1:46559135-47881635 GCA_023566225.1 Romanogobio albipinnatus
GGTTTCACTGCTAAAAATAAATAATTGAAATGGGTATAAATTTGTTTTTTGTTAAGTTGCCTAATAATTATGCACAGTAATAGTCACCTGCACACACAGATATCCCCCTAAAATAGCTAAAACTAAAAACCACTTCCAAAAATATTCAGCTTTGATATTAATGAGTTTGTGTTTATTGACAACATGGTTGTTGTTTAATTATTAATGTTGTAAAATTAATCCACAAAAATACAACTTGCCTAATAATTCTGCACTCCCTGTAATGGGTGAATACTTTGTTTGCGACTAACAACAATACACTGGCATTAAAGCACACTTTGTAAGATAATATTACTTAGTTAGAATAAAAAAATAATAATAATTTAAACTACTAGGTCAAAGACCAGAAAACACATATGCAGGCTTTGGTGTAACAGCGTAGTTAGGCCATTTAAATATATAAAAAGTACATATTTTAGCAATCAATACCTTAATATTACTAAGCAGAAGAAAAAATATTGATAAAGGGATAGTTCAATCAAAAATGAAAATTATCCCATAATTTACTTACCCTCAAGCCATCCTACACTCTAAAAAAAAAAGGTTCTATATGGCACCAAAAATGGTTCTTGGCTCGTAATCATAGGGGAACCTTTTTTAGTGCTATATAGCACCACTTTTGGTGCTTCAGTGGTTCTTCAGCGGTTACTCAGAGGTGCTATATAGCACCTTAGTCAAAGAACCGGTAAAGAACCTCTGAAGAACCGCTGAAGAACCACTGAAGCACCAAAATTGGTGCTATATAGCACTAAAAAAGGTTCCCCTATGATTACGAGCCAAGAACCATTTTTGGTTGCTGTTTTTTGAGTGTAGGTGCATATGATATTCTTCTTTCAGACCAATGCAATCGGAGTTACATTAAAAAATGTCCTGGCTCTTCCAAGCATTATAATGGCAGTGAATGGCAGCCCAAAATATGAAGCTCAAAAAATTGCATCCATCCATTATAAAAGTAATCCACACGGCTCCGGGGGTGGGTTAATAAAGGCCTTCCGTATTCAACTTACGAAGAAAGTGTAACACCTCTCGCAGTTCAAAATGCTTACGCTACATTCAATGTCATCGTCGTGTCAAGTTGAATACGGAAGGTGGTCTGCCAGAAGCTTTTTTTTTTTTACTTAATAACGTGTTAAATATGGATATTTTTCTTACAAAAACCCATCAATTCGCTTCACAAGGCCTTTATTAACACCCCGGAGCCGTGTGGATTACTGTTATAATGGATGGATGCACTTTTTTGGGCTTCAAATTTTGGGCTGCCATTCACTGCCATTATAATGCTTGGAAGAGCCAGGACATTTTTTAATATAACTCTGATTGTATACGTCTGAAAGAAGAATATCATATACACCTAGGATGGTTTGAGGGTGAGTAAATCATGGGGTAACTCTCATTTTTGGGTGAACTATCCCTTTAAGCCAATCATTATTTTCATGTTATGACCAATAACTATTTTGTCTAAATAAATACAAAATAAAACACTAAAACATTTTAAATGTGTAAATTAATTGGTAACACTTTACAATATGGTCCAATTAGTTAAAATGAGTTAATGCGTTAACTAACATCAACAACAAGCAATACATTTGTTACAGTATTAATCTTTGTTAACGTTAATAAAAATACAACTGTCCATTGTTCGATCATGTTAGCTCATGCAAATACCAATAACAGATACAACTTTTGATTTTAATAATGCATTTCTAAATGTTGAAATTAACAATCAAATCAAATCAAATCAAATCACTTTATTGTCACTCTACCATATGCACAAGTGCAACAGTAGGTGAAATTCTTAGGTGCAGTCTGAGCAAACATAGTAGTCATGACATGTACAACATTTAAGCAACAACAGATTACACATCTGATGCGCACACAATTACTCACAGCACAGTATACACTACAATAAACAATAAATAATTTACACAATGTGAGTGTAGTTCTCACAGCTTTAAACATCAACTAATATTAAATGCTTTAGAACAAATGTTAACAAATGGAACCTTATTGTAACCAAAAAGTGTAACCATTTAATTTAGGAATCACAACATATAAAGTATGAAAAATGAATATTCATTTTGAGATTTGAATTTTTACATTTAACAAAATGATTGATGTTTTTAAAGATTAATGTTAAATGACCGTTACATTATAGCAACGGTAATCTAAAAATAATCCATTATGGTACTGATAGATATGCATGAATTCCTAATAAAATATTTTCAGCTGTGTAGAGCATCAAAAATAGAAACAGCAACTGACGGTCCATCACAACACAAAGTGATGTGCCACAGTGTATACAGCTCAGGTGATTATAATGAGAGCGACCTAGTTGTCACATTGCGATGTGCCGAACCCACTCATCCAGCACAGAAGTGAAATCTGAAGCAGGGTCTCTGTTTTGATATCTCTCCATTAGCTTAGTTTGTGCGCGTGCACGCTTATGTACAACGCTGATGTGCAGTGTTGTGATGGGAGACAGTGAGGATGGACGAGAGCTGACAAGTTAGTAAAAGGTCAGAGATGTGTTTCTCTCATCTCTAAACGTTCTCCGTTACGTCTTATCTTCACAAACAGAATGTTCCTCCTCCGAATGCCTGCCATTTCTCTACAAACTACCATTATATTTCCTTGCACTGTCAAAATTTAAGAGGGGAAGACAAATCTGATAACAGGATGTATGTTTGGGGCGTATGCAGTAAAAATAGTGGATTTTCGTGAAGGGCATTTCATGACTTTCCTGACAAGTATTTCTCTCATCAAAATGTTTTTTTGGTTGATGTCATGCATTTTACTATCGCGCTTTCCAATCTTCTTTCATTATTTCTCTCGCCCGACCTTCAAAATATGAGCGGTATTCACACATACAAATATACGTGGATTGACTTATCAGCAGCAAATCCTCTTTGCCGTCGGTATCATAGGACGGTAATGGTGTTTGTATCGGTCAATGGAGGTGGCATTCATCTTAACCCACTTTTAGGCAATAATCTACATAAACTCCACCATCTCCTGGGAGACTGACGGCACAAGACAAATTACAGCTTCAGGGCAAATGTGATTGCGGGTCCACCGCGTTTATGTGTGTGTGCAGATATTGTCCTTTGACAGCATTTTACAACTCTACGGAGCGCCCGGTCACCATGTAATCCAATGGCGTTTAACACAACAGGAGCTGGCTGCAAATATCGGGTTTGTAATCTAAAATTGTAAAGGCAGTATCGGAGAAAGGATTCGTGAATCCCACACACACTCGCTCTCTCTCTCGCGTGTCCCTTCTCAGGAGGTGTGATAATGACAGTTTGATTAGCTTTTAAGTGAAGATCTCTCTGGCATGTCTCCTGTGGGGCTTTTACACCTCATCCTCTATTAGCATGATGCACAACATCTGACCACAGCTGAACACATACATTAGTCACATGATTAGAGGGAAAAAACACTGGTGAGAGCACATGTGTTAAACTACTTTGCAGTCAGTATTCCCATGCTAAGAATACATCCTCATCCTCTACGGGAAAGGGAATAAAGCAAATCAATTTCGTCAACCAACAGAGAATTAAAATGAAAAACAATTTTAGACGGCAAACGGTAAGCGTCATGCTGGTTGTTGTACTACAACAAATGGAGATTTATGAAGATATAATGCATGTTGTGCACAGAGAGACCACATGTGCAGGCAACACAGTCAAGTGAATCTGTTCAGGACCATGGACAGCAGCACAAGGCTGAAATCACAAAGGCTTTTAAAATCTCCTCCAGCTCATCCTGGAACTGCTGCCACAACCAAAATGTATCCAGTCTCGCACATCCTCTGAGAAATCATTCTCAAACTCAGAATGTGCCTAAAGTGACAAAATCTCAAAACATGTTGGGCCTCGGTTATTTAGTTTTGTCCAGTGTTGTTAGTAACTGAAACTTAAACTATTAAAAATAATCGTGGTTAATGGAAGTTAAAAATAATAATAATATCAATAGACAAAAAAGGTATATAAAATATTGCCTTCGCAAGTAACTACAATAAAATAAGTTGAAATGACTAAAACTGACATAAAAATGAATAAAAATACAAAAGCACATAACATTACAAAATTCAGTAAATATACAGTATACTAAAATAAAACTGGTGTGTTAAGCATGTTAATATCAGGTGTAAATGGGGTCTAAGAGTCAATAGATATAGCCTGTATTATATTACAGTGTTTGCAAGGCAGCTATGTAATACTTTGAATGTATTGATAGTTTAATAGTAATAATTTGAAGGTGCACTGTAGTAAAATGCTCAGAATTAAAATTGTATCATGATGTAATCATGTGCTTCTTTTAAACAGAACCAAAGCTGATGAACTTTAACCTTTTTCTTTTGCTGCCTTCAAGCACTGCTATTTCCTTCGTGAAAATCAATGCTACTCCTTCTACCCACATTTAACATCTGATGAAAAAATTCCTTCCATTGACCTTATTCTCACAATCATTTGCATACTGAACTGTGAATGGTCTAATTTTTCTTGCATAGATGTACCACTTATAGCCACCTTTGCACAGCGATCATGTGCTGATTCTTGTGTGCAGCAGACTGACATTGCATTTACGTAGATCCCAAGCCTACAAGTAAGTGACCTAGAAATGTAACGCTTTTGTTTCCTTCGCACGCACTGGTATTTTCTTCAGGAAATGCAAATATAGTGCTATTTCTTCTACCCACATTTAATGTGTGATTACACAACAGCAAACACACAAATCCTTCTATTGATCTCAAAGTGCGGCTACATGCCACAAACCTTCCCAGAAATCATCCCTGAGAAGCAGATGCATGACAGCAACACAGGTGGCAAAAGTGACTTAATAGGCGGAAATTATGAATACATGCAAGGGGAAGTGTTTCTGTCTGTTCACGGTAGCGTTTCCATCCCTCACCAAGGCCCGTTCTCCAAATACAGAGCCCTCGCAGTCAGATAAATGATGTAGCCATGGAAAGAGGCATTCAGGTGGAACATATTGCATTCCAGGCGACATGGTTCGCTCCTACATGAAGCGCCATCACTTCCCTCTCTCCCTCCACTCCTCTGGCCTTTGCTTCTTGACGGTCTCAAATGTGTGCTGATGATAATCAACAACACATCAAGAGACTTTTTACAAAGACGTAACCTAACGTTTAAATATTGGCTGCAACACCAACAAGCGAAGCCCTTGTTGAAGGATGTTTTATATACGTTTTCATGTCAGCCTGAGTTTAGGTTTAAATTGTGAATTTACGTCAAGAACAATCCGATTATTTACTACTGTTCAAACTAACACTCCAGCTGTGTTTGCGAATTGGAATTCTAAAGAATGTCCAGAAAATCTTCATTGGTCAAAAGTCAAGCCAAGTCTAAACAAGCACCATCAAGATTTACCAAACCCCTGGTGGTTTATTTACCTTGAGATATTTTAACATAAATAAACATACAATAATACTATTTGCAGGCAGACAGAAGATTTGTACTTTCTACACTCCCATGATAAGAGCATAGGAGACCCAACTCACAATTTTTTTCCCCCCAACCATTCCATGATAAGTGATGAACAACACTACATTTTGGTTTCTCTTTCTGCTGCATAACACCAGTTAGCCCCACTTACAACAAAAGCTCCTTGGACAAAAGTTAGCCTCCTCATGAATATTATACATCAAATATAGACCTTTTATTGTGGAAGTTGAGAATTGTCTCGGTTACGTGTGTAACCCTCATTCCTTGAAGGAGAGAACGGAGACGCCATGTCGATGACAAAGAATAGGGATTCCTGTAGTGTTGCCACCACCATTCTCCTGCGTGCTTCAGCTCCATCGACATGCCGTCGAACATGACCGACTGAATGGGAACATTGTGTATAAATCCCTCAATTCTCTGAATGAAAACAATTTTAAAAACATTTTAAAAGTTCATATTTTTAATTTCGTTTAAACTTTGCTACTAAAACCTATTTATAATCAACATTTCTCTCAACTCGCCCACAACCTTTTCCACAAGCTTTTTTTTTTTTTTGCTTGTTGCAATGCATGTTTACAATTTTGGGATTGATAAGATATTTGTTAATGAAAATTTTACTTTTATGCAGCAAGGACACATTAAATTGATCAAATGTGAGATTAAGACATTTACATTCTTACAAAAGACTTCTATTTCAAATAAATTCTGTTCTTTTGAACTTTCTATTTATCAAAAAATAAATTTTCACAAAAATATTAAGCAGCATAACTGTTTTTAACATTGATAATAACAAGAAATGTTTATTGAACAGCAAATCAGCATGTTAGAATGATTTCTGAAGGATCGTGTGACAATTAAGACTGGAGTAAGCTTTGCCATCACAAGAATTAATTTTAAAATAGAAAATAGTAATAATATTTCACTTATTCATATTACTGTTTTTATTTAAATCACATACACGCAGCCTTAGTGAGCATAAGAGCCATCTTTATATTAAAAACCCAGACAATACTGCCTAAGTGTTTGGCAAACAAAAGGTAGAAGCACAACTATGTTGTGTAGCATTTGGAAAAGCCTCCACACCTGGAGAGCTCCTGTAATGCTTTAAACTGCCATCTAAGTAGGCAGCCCACTCGGTTTTTGGTACAGAGCTACAGCATCTCAGTTACTGAGGTGGTTAAGGTCAGTGTAAGGTCACAGGTTGGAGATTTCAGAGAGCGTCTCTCGCACAGCAGTCCTCTCTGTCTCAGCGTGGCTCTCTGCTCCAATCACAGCTCTCCCTGCTGTGGGAGATAATGAAGGCAGGCCGACCCCTCTCGTCAGACAGCCTATCAGCATCACAGAGATATAATCAGCACAGGCAACCCCCTCCCTGGCTCGCACACACATGCACACAAATTATTCATCCCATGTCTCACATTCCATCGCTAACCCTTTTTGTTCGTCTCCCCGCTTCTCCATCGTTGATTGCTTCAACAGTTTTCCCCATCCACCTCCACGCTTGCGGCTGGTACGTGATGCGCTTGTGATTTCTATAGCACGTTGGTCGCTCGGATGAAAAAGTGGCATGTTGAGTGTCGACTTGCCATTTGTTTACCCTTGCGAAGAATACTCGCATGGTGCCAGTCGGACGGCAAATAGGATAACTGGCCATTTCTGAGTCAGTGATGTTTTTACAACATGCTGCGCATCAGTCGTCAGTCAGGACGTTCGCATGAAGTAACCGTGAGCAATGCTCAAATCATAGACTGCAGTCCAATAGGATGTTCGCGTTTGAACATTTGCATAAATGCCTCTGAGACATCGCAGTGCCTCTGATGTAAACTATGCTTGAGTTCCTCCCACTCAGAGTAGGGAATCGATTCATGAGTGATGGTTAACGATGTGCAGCCGCAGAGGTACAGAGCGAACCAGACTGCATCGACGAGAAGGTCTAGGATTGTGTGTCTTGCTGTCTATGCAGCCCACTCAGACAACCTCTCACTTGTGCTCTGTGCAACGCCGCTGAGATGCATCACCACACTGCTCTACTGAGGATAATTTCCAGTCCTTACAAAGCATTGGTGCTGAAACTCTGGTGATGATCTCATCTATTAAATACAACCACAATCAGTTTTCTTTTCTCTGACAGGGACATATCATATACAAACATACAGCATATCTACAGGCGTGATTTTTTTCTCTCTCTCCCCAAACCACAACAAACATGACCAATTAAATCTTTACAATCAGGGGGGGGGGGGGCATGTTATCAACAGCAGCCAAAAACATGACTTATTAAAGGGAGAGTTAACCCAAAAATGACAATACTGTCATTTTTTGCTCACCATTATGTCGTGTCAATCCTGTATAATTTATGAGAACATGACAGGTGCATTTTTAAGTGAATATTCTGGCCACTCTTCCCCCTCAGAACCAAAAAGAATGACGTCTGGCTCCTCATAGCCCAAATGAAAAATATAAGCAGTCCATATCATGTGTGTACATTTCAAGTCTTCTGATGACTTGTTCAATTTGTGTGAGAAACAGACTAAAGCTTAAGTCAGTGAATCAGTGAGATGAGAACTACACTACATGCTTAAATGTACTAATATGTACCTTTAACATACTATTATGTACCATTTAGGGGTAAATAAGGAACAAAGATGTACCTAAATTTGTACCTAAGGGTACTGCCCCAGTGACAGCTTTGTACCTTTTTTTCTGAGAGTGTAGATCAATTCAAATTGTGAATGAATCATTCAGACCAGATTTATGAACTATATAAAGTGTTTGAGAAGATCTTACATTGCAATCTTACACTTATATCATGGTTTTATATACTTTGTCAGTAAAGAACTTGTTAAAGGGGTCTGAGAAAGTTTTCTTGATCTTTTGACATATAAGAGGTCATTGTACTATAAAAATATAACTTGAAGAGAACTCATTAGTCCAAAAACAGCTTTTATTGAAACCAAGCTCCGAAAACGACTCGTTTTGGATTCTGTCACATCATTATGTCATAGTGCGACAAAAGACTGCCTCTGCAGAAGAAGAGCAACGCCTGCTTCTATATCATTGTCTCTCTAACCCTGCCCACCAATTCACGCATGTCATGTAGTATACGAGAGAGAGAGATGCAAAGGATTACTCCAGCAACAAAACAATAGAAATGTCTCTGAGGATTACAAGACGTTTTGAAGTGGCAAGTTGGGGAAAAAGTTCTGGAAACTTTGCATTGCCATCCTTGTCATTCTAACATTAAGAAAGTGTGGACAAACTTTATTTTGAACAAAATTCCAGTCACATCGCATCAGTTAGACACTGTTCGTTTGCTTAATTTTACTGCAGATTCGTTTTTAAACAAAACACAGTTCGACACTGCTTTTCAGAGACTTAAAATAAAAGATAATGCAGTGCTAACTACATTGGATCCGACAGTAATGTGGCAAGCAACACACAAGAGTAAGTAACAGCATTTTTAATATGCATCACCACTGCTTTATCTGTTACAGATCGCTTGATATGTGCTGAGTATTTATACTGTAGCGTCGCAGTCAAACTTTTTAGTTAATGTATCAGATTATCGGATACGGAAGAAAGCACATAGGACGTTTTTATTGTTTTGATCTAAGCCGTTCGCTGTAATCATGAAAAAAAGCTTCAGTGAGTGACATCTTCCGTTTTGTCATCAGTAAGACATTATAACACAGTTGATTTTATTTAAACCACAACACTGCAAATGATAATGTATAGGTTTTTCACTTAATCATAAAGAATAAACTATAAGAATGACAGTGTGACAAAGTAAACAATGGTACATTCATTCATAACGAAAGTCATCCTTTGTCAATTATTACTGTGGCAACTCCAAGTATTGAAACTTTATTTGCCACAACCAAGACTTATAAAGCATATAATATGCATACATGTTTCATATTGTTGGCAAATGTTTCAACTATGTAACAAGATATTTTTCAACATCGGAAGTTGAAGCCTGAATGGTGGGGGACTTGTTACCCAATCGAGTGGGCGTTTACTTCCCAGTCTTGAATATCTATCAAAACGGTTCGAAAGAGAGGGTCAAAAACAGGATTGAACATAGCTTATTTCTTCTAAATTAGGGTGGTTTTGATGTAAAAATCTTGACAACATTATAAATAGACCTCAAGAACATTACAGAAAAATGCACTTTGGTCTGTTCCTTACACAAAGCCATAACATGGATTCAAGACTTAAAAAATAAAATATAATGTAAGTGTCATATCTTTTTTATCTAGAGTATAATAGCCCTGGTCCTCATTCACTTCAATTATATTATATAGAAAAAAGTATCCAGGATATCCTTCAAAAATAAATGTATGTTTGTTCAATAGAAGAAAGGAGTCATAGAGGTTAGGAACAACATAAAGGTTAGTAAATATGAAATTTTCATTTTTACGGACACCACAAATGAAGACACAGCACATTCTAAAAAGACACATTATTACATAAGGTCATTCTGCAGCTGTGCTGAACTCCCGTTTTATTAGAAAACATAGAAGTGTCATACAGCGCACATGACAGAGGATACCCTTGTGTGTAGTGGCTATAGAGGCCAAAGCACTGTTTCCTCTGCGTAAGCAAAACACGTTGATTGTATTGCAGCGGAATGCCAATGCAAACCTGTTTGGTGATACACGCTTCTAATGACAACAAACACTGCATACATATGCGAGCGCCGGGGCCCTAAAGACAAGCCTCATGCATACTGCATGACTAAACTCATAACACGCACAAATAATGAGGTGAGCGCAAGTGTGTGGAAGACTGAGGTGGACAGACTGTGCGGGCGCAGCCCTCTCAGGAAAATACAAGAAATTCTTTTTGGATTACATCAAGAGCGAGGAGGAGGAGGTGAGATGGTAGGGGTTAAGTCCTCATTGCGCTACATATTGGAGCTCAAATATGGAAAGCAGAAGTATGGCAAAGGGAGAAAAGGGGGGCTTAATCCATTTTGATCCCCTCCCCTCTGCCAAGCAAACCCCACAAACAAAGGCATGCCCAAAAAAAATATCACATCCACCTCCGCTACAGAGAAGTCGAATGAAGGCACAGGATGGACTCCTCAGCATGGTAATCTCCATAAAGCAAACTATGCCAAAAGTCATGAGATTATTCTAAATGTCACCTTTTTAATAAGCATTTCAAACATCTATTCCAACACTGGTGACAGATAACATATCTATACCTCTGGAAAAAAAAGGTTGGAGAAAATATGCTATATTTCATAGTGACCCTTTCCAGAAACATCGCATATGTACTATTAACCAAAACCAAAATCTAAAGTAATTGTTACAATAAATATGTCTTCAACAATGTAGATATCATTATTAAACTACCTGATCTAACACGAGCAAGAATCCTTCCAGTTGTCATGCCAACACCTGTGAATTTCCTGTTGTAGATTCTGTTTCATTTTTGTGTTAGATGTAAAATAATAATAAAACAGCATCATAAATTAGAAACCTGTCTTTTAAGTTTTACATTGGAAGGAATAAGCTAGACTACATTTTAAAATGACTATTCACAATATCTCAACATTTATCTCAGAAATACTTCATGGTGCATGTTTCTGCCTGTATAATAAACATTGTAAGGCATCATGAGTGTGATCCGTATCCAAAACAGTGCTGTTCCAAAATGTAGGCATTTTAATATTGTTGACTCCTTTTAAGTTGCCTTGTTGTGGCCAAATTATAAGGCAGCACTGCATCTAGCCTTGGTGGAGAAGGCAGTCCGAAAAAATTGTATTATGATGAGCTCAATGAAAAATCATTCTATTATAGCAGTTGATGCAAGAGAAATACTGATGATTAAAAATTCATAAAAATTATTAATTCAATACTGTAATTATTCATTCAAGTACTATTTTTTTTTTTTTAAATGATTCGAAAAAGATTAAAAGTACATAGTGGTGTAAATCGTCACTGGTCTCACGATTCAATTCGATACCACAATGCATCATGTTGAATCATGATACGTTGCAATATTACTGCACATGGCTACATTTTCATCAAATGAATACAAGCTGTCAGATATATGAACTCCCTTTTTATTTTATCAAAGAAAGTACACTTCCTGAATGTAGTCAAACACCTGAACACAGCAGATGACAAGAGCATTTAGAACTAATAAACTAGTAAATATTAAAAGCATTGAAACTGTCAGGTAGTGTACTCAAGTTACAATAACGCTCATAAACACACGCTCGCGCACACACACACACGAACGCACACGTCGTTCATACACACACACGCTGTAAATGTTAAAATAGTGAGTGCATTTTTTATTACTTGCTTTTGTGTTTCGCCTCTCTCAGCCATTTTACACTAGTGAGAAATGGGTGCATAAGACGAATGACATCTGAGAAATGTCAGTAGGCTATAACGGATATAATGTATTATGGTCTATTACTGCATCGATGCAGAATCATCCACGTCCACATTGTGATGCATTGTATAAATTATTAATTTCAACACAGATAAATATTTATTTTATAGAACAATGGATAGAATGGTAGAAAGAACAACAGACAGATCGATAAGGAGACAGACAGACAGATCAGCGATGAGACGGACAGACAGATCGATGACAAGATGGACAGAGAGATCAACAAGACAGATTCCACATAGGTTCCACTTAATCTAGGAATCTCACTTTGTTTTTTTCTACTGCAAATGTTAGATAGTATAGTGGCTCAGTACTCACTTACATATAATAAGACAAAATACAAAAAAAGACTTTGGGGATCTTTTGAAGAAAGTAAATGGGTCTAATCTTTTGCCAACAACGCTTTGAGAAAGTCATCTGGGGACTCTATGTGCGTCAAAGTTGGCACAACGGTTCTTTTTATTACTGCCTGAATGGGGCTTTACTCTTATTAAATGGCTGATGGTCTTTCTCTCCAAACTCTGGAAGTTCTGAGGCCACATGTGTCTGCAGAGCCCCTCAGACAGACAGTCCTTAGCTCAATACAGCAATAAAACCGTAGAGCGGCGAAATCCTCTTTTGGCCCTTTGTAATCCTCCACAATCGCACCAAATTATATCTGCAGAACGCTATATGACAAATACCCAAGAGGGTTGGAGAGGAGGAAAAGAGGACGGAGAGAGGCACAGAGGGATGAAGGAGTTGAATAACAGAGCACTCGGTACATGTAACCTTTACGTCTCATGGCACGGTCGTCTCGTCAGACATGCTTCACAGAGGAGGACACTGGGATTGGCACATCATCCCCCCGCCCCCCACCGATATGTGTGCCTGAGTGTGCTCTGGATGGGACACTCGATCAGAGTGCCCAGTGGGGGGGAGTGGGGGGGAGAAAAAAAAACAGAATCCTTTTTATGCAGTAATTTAAAGTCAGCGTGAGCTGTCCTTTACTACAGGAGACTGAGCCATTACTCAAATGATGACAGAGAAAGTGAACTCGTACACTCAAAAAAAAAAAAGGTTCTATATGGCACCAAAAATGGTTCTTCGTCGTAATCATAGAGGAACCACTTTTGGTGCTATATAGCACCATATCTTAACATGTTCTGTATATGGTAGCGGTGCTATATAGCACCATAGTTAGCGGTGCTATATAGCACCTTAGTCAAAGAACCGGTGAAGAACCGCTGAAGAACCACTGAAGCACCAAAATTGGTGCTATATAGCACTTAAAAAGGTTCCCCTATGATTACGAGCCAAGAACCATTTTTGGTGCCATATAGAACCATTTTTTTTTGAGTGTATAAGGGTGTCAAAATAAGAGAAATATATTCTCAAACTTTCAATCTGGCTCAATCTATCAATGGAACTGAAATAGTCTCTAACCCAATTTAATGGGATAAATGGAATGGAAACAGAAAAGGTCCAATTCGTGAGAAGACATAATTGAGCGTGAATGAATTTGAATAGAAATGGAGCAGTCAAATTCTAAAGGACTTATCTTACCCACTCAAAACAGCTGACACGCAAAAAAAATAATTTCTTAAATGAGACTATCCTATATTGAATTGCATTATACACTCACCTAAAGGATTATTAGGAACACCATACTAATACTGTGTTTGACCCCCTTTCGCCTTCAGAACTGCCTTAATTCTACGTGGTATTGATTCAACAAGGTGCTGAAAGCATTCTTTAGAAATGTTGGCCCATATTGATAGGATAGCATCTTACAGTTTATGGAGATTTGTGGGATGCACATCCAGGGCACGAAGCTCCCGTTCCACCACATCCCCTATTGGGTTGAGATCTGGTGACTGTGGGGGCCATTTTAGTACAGTGAACTCATTGTCATGTTCAAGAAACCAATTTGAAATGATTCGAACTTTGTGACATGGTGCATTATCCTGCTGGAAGTAGCCATCAGAGGATGGGTACATGGTGGTCATAAAGGGATGGACATGGTCAGAAACAATGCTCAGGTAGGCCGTGGCATTTAAACGATGCCCAATTGGCACTAAGGGGCCTAAAGTGTGCCAAGAAAACATCCCCCACACCATTACACCACCAGCCTGCACAGTGGTAACAAGGCTTGATGGTTCCATGTTCTCATTCTGTTTACGCCAAATTCTGACTCTACCATCTGAATGTCTCAACAGAAATCGAGACTCAGACCAGGCAACATTTTTCCAGTCTTCAACTGTCCAATTTTGGTGAGCTTGTGCAAATTGTAGCCTCTTTTTCCTATTTGTAGTGGAGATGAGTGGTACCCGGTGGGGTCTTCTGCTGTTGAAGCCCATCCGCCTCAAGGTTGTGTGTGTTGTGGCACAAATGCTTTGCTGCATACCTCGGTTGTAACGAGTGGTTATTTCAGTCAAAGTTGCTCTTCTATCAGCTTGAATCAGTCGGCCCATTCTCCTCTGACCTCTAGCACCAACAAGGCATTTTCGCCCACAGGACTGCCGCATACTGGATGTTTTTCCCTTTTCACACCATTCTTTGTAAACCCTAGAAATGGTTGTGTGTGAAAATCCCAGTAACTGAGCAGATTGTGAAATACTCAGACCGGCCCGTCTGGCACCAACAACCATGCCACACTCAAAATAGCTTAAATCACCTTTCTTTCCCATTCTGATATTCAGTTTGGAGTTCAGGAGATTGTCTTGACCAGGACCACACCCCTAAATGCATTGAAGCAACTGCTATCTATAATTGGTAGGGGTGTAACGATTCATCTACTACATCGATGTATCGATTTATTTTCCTACGATCTAACTACATCGATCTGTGCTCGGCAAGTTGGCCTTCCGGACGACATATATCGATCTAACATCGTTTTAAAAGGTAATCAATCGATTGTATCGATCATAGGAAATAACGCATTGGATTTAAGCACGTCAGACTTTAAATGGCCTATCTGTGACATCATCGCAACGCACGCAGCAGCACTAAGAAAACATAGCATGGCGGATGGCAGAGGAGAAGCCAACCAGCGAGAAATTATCAAGCCACCAGTAGAAACAGCTTCCTGTACTTTCAACCCTTGCTAAATGTTACCTGTGCATTCCTGGGACCAGTGTGCCAGCAGAGCGAGTTTGTAGTACTGCTGGCGACATAGTGAACGTACAGAGAAGTGTTCTGCGGTCAGATCATGTTGAATCAGTGGCGATTTTTTTAAGACTGCAAGGGAAGCTCGGCTTCCCTTATAATGTCACAAAATTAATGGTCAAATATGTACTATTGTATTAACATTTTATTGACTAAAAATGCGTTAGAAAACGTTCATCTCAAAGACGAGTTTGTTCAGAATCAGTTACATATAGCAGGTCGGCTGACTCGATTTCCTTCTCATACATTCCCGCAGCGTCACAGTGCATTTCCCTATTGAAGCCCAGCGTCCATTGATTTCAATGGGGCTGCTGTGAACTTTTTTTTAAGCGCTTCGAAACTAGACAGTCATTGGATAAACGCTGCGATTATGTCCCGCCCACGGACGCTCAGCGTCTCTGGGGGTGAATGGGGAGTGGGCTGGCCCGGACTCCGAGCTTCTGCGTGATGATTGGAGGGTCTGTCGAAAGACTGCATCTCCCTTTGACTGACAGCGATTCTGTACTATAAGGAATCACTGAAGCTATTCGCGCTCAGTCCCATCGCGGATTTCTCAAGTTCAGTCGAAATAAAAACTGCTGCAACCTATTTCTTTGATATTTGCTTGGCGAAATTGCTTGATTTTCATCATACATTTCACACAATTATACACAACATTCCTTGTTTCAGTTTTACAGAGTTTAATATTTTTTTTTAGATCGTTCATTCATTCATTCATTCATTCATTCATTCATTCATTCATATAACGTTAGTAGGCTAGGCTAGCGTCGTGGGTGAAACTTTCTTGAAAAGGAACGTAGGGCAGAATTTACTTTTAAATAAATAGACAATTTTATGATGTAGGCCGAAAATTAGCTTCCCCTCTCTGACAGACCAGTAGCCGCCACTGATGTTGATATTTTTGAAAAAGAAATATGTAGAGTCATTGAAGAGTAGTTGGTTACATTTTATCTTTTGTTAAATATTGTTTGTTTATTAAACTGAGAGTAGTAGCAGGTTCAGCCAGTTTATTCAACCTGAAGAAATGTTGGTTGCACTTTATTTTTGATATTAATATTGTATTTGTATTATTTTAATGTTGAAAAACAACAGCAAAAGTAACAGGTACACCTACTATTAATTAAACCTGAAGAGAAGTTAGTTGCACTTTATTTTTGATATTAATATTGTAATATTAATATGTTGGATAACAAAAGCAGAAGTAGCAGGTTAACCTACTGTTGAAATGTTGGTTGCACTTACTGTGCTTTTATTGAAAATGTATTGAATATTGAAAATGAGAGCAGAAAAGGTTAACTTCCTGTTAATTCAACCTAAACTGTTGGTTGCACTTTATTCAAATAAAATTTGAATGCATTTGCCATTAATTGTTGTTTACTTGTTTGTTTATATCCATAATTAATTGATATACCGGATTCCCTTACAAGAAACAACAGGAATCTAGGAAACTTCACCTGCACTGACCAGTATCCAGATATTTATTTCAGTCACACAATTTTTGGCTAAAAAGTTACTGAATCGATTTCAAGTCACTGAATCGTTTCGGATCGTATCGTTCTAAATGAACCAATATCGTCCTTGAATCGTATCGACAACCTCAAATTGTGATACGAATCGAATCGTTGTTAAAACGAATCGTTACACCCCTAATAATTAGATAATTGCATTAATGAGAAATTGAACAGGTGTTCCTAATAATCTTTTAGGTGAGTGTATACTGTACTAAATTGAAATAACAAAAGCACATTTGTGTCAATTTGAGCCAGTTTCATAATTTTCTTAATATAAAAGGACAACTTTTCACCTTCACACTACAGACTGAAGTGGGTCAGTTAAAATCATTCTGCAATGCTATGTTGTCAACGAGATGCAGAGCTCACTGCAAAGACAAACTGGACGGGAGGGGTTATGCCAAAAGTCACAGCCGAATACACCAGCACTTATATTTATAGACAAGCACACACATGCCAAGTTGAAACCTCACAGCAAACCAGCAGTAATGTCCTCCCACTGATCTAGCGAGAGGTGAAAGTGCTAAAGGGGGAGGGTTTGTTTTGAAATCGCTCAGTATTCTCTTCTCTAAAAGATCAATTTGTTCTATAGAGAGAGCAGAGAAGTCCAGCCTTCTTTTGTCTGTGAAAAGTGAAACATTGGACAAGTGTGGCAGGGGAGTCAGCCTCTGAAACACAACCTCCAACAAAACACAAGCGACCGCTCACAACTACACATGGCTTCATGCCAAGAACAGTTGCTATTGATCCAAGGCCTGAGGTTCCCTTTTCCCTGTTTTCCTTAACATGCATGAATATGTATATGAATGAAGCTGTGTGAAGCTATAAAACCACAATATTTTTACTCAATACTCAATAAAATTATTTCTATCACAAAGACGTGACAAAAACATAAATAATGCATGGTCATAAATATTGCCAGAAGAAATGGGACATTATTAAGAGCATTTGTAAGATCAATAATTTTCCAAGATATTTATGCAGTGTGCTGTGTATACATTTCATATTTATATGCTCAACAATAAATAAAAGTGTCCGGTTAAAATTCTGACACCAAATAACCAAACTATTGCCTGAAATATTGAAAGACACCGCCTTTGGCATAGCTTTATGAAATTTTGATATTAGCTTTTTTTTTCTGTCCTTACAGCGCAGAATCTGGATTTTTTTCTTTTTTTTTTTTTTTAAGAAAAGAAAGAAAGAACAACTCATCCAGCAATTATTTCATGGGTGTCTGCATTTGGCAAAGAAAATGAGAAAGGGAAAATAATTAAGAAAATCTCAGAGTACTTATCAACAAGAAAGAGCGGATAGGCATCAGCAGAAAAGTAATTTCACCGTTCCTGATTGTGTCCCAGGCCTTATGGGGGGTGGCAGAGTGTTAAATACTTCCTCTTGTGCAGTCAGCAATTTCCTGTGTGCACGGATTCATGGGCTCTCAGTTGACCTTGCGTTTGGGAATGGGTGACTGTGTGCAAGCTGGGATCAAAGACGTAGAAACATCAGTTGTGGCGTCAAATGTTAATCCTCCTCAGTGTTTTGACTGGTGTGTCGCAATTTAAATAGACAAGATGAAGTATCTAATTTCTAGCTGGTTCAAGAGCCCACGTCTGGTGTTTAAAAAACGTGTTAGTTAGTATTTGAGTGTCAATAATTAGTCATTTTTGGACTTACATGAACTGTAAAAAGGCCATGTTCACATCTGGGAAAGTTGACAGAGTGAATAGGTTCATTTTAGAGTATATTAGATATATAAAGCCTTTGCTATATGACATTTGTATTTTCACCAGCTCAGAGCGAATAAGATCTCAAACACCTGATGCTGTTGATCTCAGCATGCAAGATACATTTGGTTTAAATTAAAACAAGAGTGTCCTAGAGACATCACTAGTCTCTTGACATCTATGGCTAGGGCTATAGGATGCTTTGATCTTGTGGAGTGGTCAAAATGATGTGGCCTTTCCAGAGCACAAAGATTTTACCTAGATTTAAAGGTTCAGTATGCGATCTCCTAGAATTGTTGTCTATTGATATTTGAAATCAACCCAAACAAACCCACCCCCTTTCTTTATTGCTCCGCCTCCAAAATTCACAAACACTTTACAGCCCGCATATAACCGCCTCGCTCCGAGCTGGTCTCGATCCCTGATCTGGCCTCCGTTACACACGCAATGCAAGATTGGATGTCTATTTATCATAGCAAAAGCGAAGCTAAAATTTATGAACAACCAACAAGTAAGCAAAATAAATTAACATACACATGAGTAAATACAAGAAAGAGTTGCACAGTAGCTCCAGACAAACAATGATACTCAAAACTGTCCTTTAACTGGTTAACATACAACAGCATTTCTTGGTTCTGTGAAACCGCAAAAACCAATGTTACTCATGTATGAAGCAGAAACAACACAACCTTGGTGTCCGTTTTCAGGCTTTCCTGTGTAGGTCTCTCCAGTGCTGGAAAGCTTTTCTAATGTTAAAGCGGATCCTAATGCTCTTGTCTGATCATAACTTCTTTTTCCAGTGATATTCCTCTGAGATTTTCTCTTTTGGATCTCTCTTTCAACAGTCTTTCTTCATATCTCCCTCTTGCTCACTCTCTCTCCTCCACCATCATACACTCCCAAATGCTGATTGGCCACACGTTTGTTGTGGTGCTCGGTCCGACCAACTTTTCAACAGCGTTTTTTAAAAATCTCAAGTAGTGTACAAATTATTCTTAAGATAGCCTTGCTTTTTCTGATCCATAATTTGCCAGAATGCCGTTTTGTTATTATTTCTACTTTTAACTAATGAGGCCAACTGTTTGCTAGCTAAGGTCACATTTACTGCCGTTTAGCAAATTTTCACAAGCGAAGTGGAGTCATTTCATTAGGAATCCACATGATCTGGTATTTTGAATGCTGCTTGGTTTGAAAGTGACTTCTATGTGAGCATCGCTTCATACATTGCTACTGTACACTATTGACAATGGTCCTTTTATGTCTGGACAATTTAACTGAAATGTCACCAGAATTTGTATTTATTTATTGTTATGAGTTGGATAATCACTGAATTATTAGAATGTTGATGTTTTTTGTCAATTAAAATAATCACATTTAGTTTAGGTCTCTTTTTTATGTCTATATCAATTCATGGGCCACTAAAAAACCTCCACAGACCATCGGCGGTCTGATCAACAGTTTGAGAACTGTTGAGCACTGATCTACAGCAAGGAAAGTAAGATTGAAGGGCTGCAAATATGAAATGTCAAAGCAGACAAAATTTTACAAAAGCAGCATCCCACATCTCACACAACACGTCTCAGTGCATCAACGCATGAGCTCTGAACATCATTGGGTTTGAACAGCACTGCCATTATACTGGGAGTGATGGTACACTTTGTATAAGGGATCACACTTCACGAACAGGCTTCCATTGTTCATGCATTGCTGTAATCATTACACGTGCGTGAAGTGTCAAGCCTATGAGAAGGACTATGACATCATACATTGGAGATGAATGAAACGCAGCTACTGTGGTGTGCCAATAATTGCATGCCATGCTGGTACATTTCCTCATACTGGATGTCTGCAATACCACCCCCCATCAATAATGTGAACCTTAGGGATTCACAAAGGAAACCACGGTTCCTGGAGGCAGATACGGAAAAAACATTATGACTCCACAAGCCGCAGAAGTCAGACGCTAATACTCTTATTGTACAGCCACAGACAAAGCCACAGACGGTACAGTGTTCCTGATTCCCTGGTGAGGCAGACAGCAGCGGGTTAAGTCCATAAGCTCCAGAGAACAAAAAAAATCCATATTCACAGGTTTTGATCAAGATTCTGCCTAAAATCGTCCAAAATCTACTAGTCCCTGAAGGCATGATTTTAAGTATTTAGATTTTATTTTTCCATTTTCATTTTCATATGCCTGCCAAGCTAAAACCCACTATTATTAACCTGCAGGGCACATAATCAATTCAGCCTTAATTGACTAGCCCAAGTAGAAGGGCCAAAATGACTTTTTAGATGTTATTTCAGGCAGTAAATGAATTCCTTTCCCATTTTAAACACATGTTCAATCACTGAAAGTTTCTTGATAATGCTGTAATAGCATCCCCTATTTGAGAAAATATGCCCTGTGATCCAACGTCTCTCTCCAGCTCAGTCTCTCATAGTCAGGGCTAAATGGCTTTGTGATAAGCCTGTTGTTGATGTTTTTCACTCTCTTGAAAATCAATGAATCCTGACAGTCTCCCTCCTTATTCCTGCCATAGCCACGCATTCACCATGAAATGGCTTTATTCTTCACAGATACTGACAGAGGCGTTAACATACGACCATGAATGATATTTGTAAAGAACGCTCATTCTTCAGCAAGCTCTGGGGCGTCTTGTCCTCTATTCTTTCTCAGAGGCATTGCTTCAGACTGTTTCTTTTACATTTGCTTGGATGAGTTTTGATCTGCAAGGCAGGTGTATAACAGAAGAAAGCAGAGCAAGAATCTATCACGAGGTAACCCATCAAACATGGAGAATCAAGCTAAAAGTATACTTTTTTTTCAGAGAAACAAAGTTATTTAAAGGGGTCCTATTATGCCCCTTTTTACAAGATGCAAAATAAGTCTCTGATGTCACCAGAGTGTGTATATGAAGTTGTAGCTCAAAATACCCCACACATATTTTTTTATAGCATGTTAAAATTGTCACTTTTTGAGGGTGAGCTAAAACGTGCCGTGTCCCTTTAAATGCAAATGAGCGGCTGCTCCCGGCCCAGCTTCAAGAGCTCCGATTACTTCATGCAGACACACACTGAAAATGTCAGAAACTGTTCAGTCTTTTATGTTCAAACCGGAGTCGGCCAATGATGGAGACACTCAAGAAGAAGTGACAACATGTAGAATGCAACAGGACATCTCTGAACGGTTAGTTGATGAATTTATGTAGCTGATGTGGAGTTACTATCTTCAAGTCATTGATTAGCATATTCTGTCATGACAATCTATAAATCACTTTAATAGATTATGATAATCTATAATCATCTTGCTTTTATGACATACAATTGCATTTGTGTTACGTACTGTATTGACGTATGCGACCAAATGTACTACTACAACTTTTCCTCTTCTCTAAGGCCCACGGAGACGTGTTTAGCTGTATAAGTAAAAATGTTGTATTGTATCAGCATTTTATCCAGAAGAAGCTATTTTTGAAACCGAGTCCGATAGTGGATAAATCTGAAAATGACACCCTTGCGTTTTCGTGTACAGCAAATCCGTATATTTTGTGAAACAATTATGTCATCACCCCACATCTCGCCCAAGTCTTCTTCTCTGTTTTTAGTCTATCTCTGTGGCAGAATTACAGTGCCACCTACTGGCCTGGCATGTATACTACATCGTTTTAAGTCGGATTCAGTCGTTTCTTCTGTACGCAGATATTTCTTGAGACAAGAAAAAAAAAAGATTGGATAGGGATGTGGATGTGGCCTAAAGCAGCTCAGCATGGCCTCACCCCCTTTATTGTGTGTTCCTGGGGGCAGGGTTTATGTACATTTTAGGGTTTGTGATGTCACTAACCCAGGAGGAAGCTTGTGTAGTCCCTACTAGCCGTTTGCTGTAGTCCTTAAAAAGCAATTTCTGTAAAAAAAAAAAAAAAAGATAACCCTTTGCATTGAACTTTGAGCATCGTAACTTTGCAAATGTTGTTACATTTATATAAACCGCAACATTACACACTAACTAAAGTTAAAAAAGTGAAATCATAATCAAACAAATTTAAAACGAAACAGTATTGTTTTGATTTGATCCCCGAAACCGAGCGAGCAAGATAAAGCCTTTTTCCAACTGATATTAAGTTGAGTTTTCGGTGAACCGATCACATGTGGTCAGCCAAGACACTATTACCGTTACATATTATCATGTGTTTTAAATGTGTCTTCTGTGACCATTTGAGTTTGGATTTTGTGGAGACCCTAGGCTCTTTTTTCGTCACACTCGGCGCACAAATACTATTGAATGAACGAGCCATGTTAGGCGGCTTATGCGAAAGAATATGATATATAGGCTATTTTTTATATTATGGGGGGGGGTTGTTGTCCCATTGTCCCATCTCCTGGGAATTAGTTTTTGCAGTGTGGGATGTATGTATTATATTATCTAAAATTTGAAGTAAACATTCAATACAATACAATACTTTTTCACAAGCACAAGCATGCTTTTTATTATTTATATATTTAACATATTGTCTATTACATTCAGTGTTTTGAATTTTGAGCAAAAAGTACAGGAGAAAAAAAAATCAACTGCTTTTCTGTTTGTGTAGGGCTTATTGTTTAAATAAGCTTTGTGAAATGTCCACAGCTCTTTAGACAAAAAGAGCAATTCAAACATACTCTACATTGTATTTTGAGTATGTTCATTAAAACAGCTTTGTGGAAATCCACCATAAGCAAATTACAACTGACTGGCCATAAGGGGAATTAAACATCAATGGTACTTCTGGCTCGCCATTTGCTTAAATTGAGCCACTCTCGCTCCAGGGGCTGATAGTCAGAGGAGGGCCTAACTGGGCCTACAGCAGGTGGCAAAAAAACGGCTAATGACTAAAAACAGCAGCTTCATCATTGTCCAGATTGTGTTGATTGTTGCATATCCATGCATAAAATTTGCCCCATTTTTGCTAAATCTACTTACGCTGCATTTTTGTCACACTATTTTGGGAGGTGCAAGACGGCAGCACAAAGAAAGATGGGGGAGGGTGGCACAGCACGCCGCAATCAGAGCCTATGCTAATCGGCTTTAATCCAAGACCAAGTTTAACCAAACAATGAAAGAAGGAAGTAGAGAGAGAAAGAGAGAGAGTGAGAAACGAGAGCCAGATCATGTCATAAGTGAAAGGGTCAAAAAGCAAGAGTCGTTTGTCACAACATCAGCTTCCTTTTTCAGTTCCTCATCACTGCAGTAACAAAAATAGATGGAATGACTCACAAAGTTGCTTCTAAAACCATCCGAGATGTAAGACACCCAGGTTCAAGCATCCTGACTTTTATTCCCATACTCCCCCTCCACGTTCTGTAAATGTGCGACTAGTACCTGTTAAATGATGCTTGATAATGGAGATACGAGATATGTGCTTCATGGATTTTCATATTTCTCACAGGAAGCACCACGGCAAGGGGTGAATCAGTGCTAAAAATACAGTCCTGCTCTACTATGAGTCATAGACCCCCTCCAGCAGGCATACTCTCCAGCCAAACACAAAGGAAGCGCTGCGAGAAAGATGGAGGGAGAACGTGAAACAGACAAAGAGGGAGATGGAGACCTGGGGGGTGGGGGGTGCTTTTACAGGGGTCTTCAGAACTCTGGGATGTCATCCAAAAAAAATGACGTAATCTGCAGTTGTTACCTCATTAGTCTTTGATTATTCTGGAAATATGGCCAATCATCCATCAAGCACTGGTGATGTGATGCTTGCTCAGCGAGAGAGGTCAGATTCATAATGCCGGTTCAGTTTCAACACCACAGGCCATTTCTGAAATATGCATAGCATATTCATGCAAGTTGGCAAAGGGCAGTAGTGAATAATATTTCATTATGTTCTCATCACTACAAGAACATCCAATGTTATGTACATGACTTGCCAAACACGATCAGCTAAATTATGTCATTCACCCTTTTTCCAATTCAATTAATGTGGCCTCATTGTCATTTCTAATGATCTATTTGAAGAACAAAAAGATCATTATGACTAGAAAGAAAGAAAGAAAGAATGAAAGAACGAAAGAAAGAAAGAACGAAAGAAAGAAAGAAAGAAAGAAAGAAAGAAAGAAAGAACGAAAGAACGAAAGAAAGAAAGACATATAAACAGTCGTCATTTTTATCATGGTAAGGTGAACATTACAGAGATGGATCACACAAAACAAGCCTTCTGCACTCCAAGGTCAGGGTGCTTCATAGCAAACCCATCAAGGGTGTGAGGGTGGCTTCTGTGCGGGGTGAATCTGACCCCTCACCCCATCCAGCACTCTGACTGTATTCAGAACAGAGTGACGCCCTTGAATTAGTTTGGCATTGAGCCATAGGCAAAGTGACACTGGCCAGTTCAGAGAGTCTGCCGAGTGTCTCTGAGTGCCGGCCGCAGATCTGTCAACACATGAATTGTACAATCATTACATAATCAAGAAACATGAATAATGGAGATAATAGTTGTGTATAGCACAATGTCACAACGATGCTTCTGTCACACGTTGTGTATTTGTGTATGTGTGTTGTGATGGTGGTGGTGGTGGTGGTGGTGGTGGGGGTGACTGCCTTAACATGCAGACGGCCATCTGCTCTACTCAGGGCTGTGGCTGCAGCTGTGGGGGGCCTGACTAATCCCCAAACCCCCTCATCTGGTCAGCCGGTGACACAGTGGGGCAACATGACCTGCTTTCAGCCAGCTATCCAACCGAACATGCCTAATACCTCACCCAATTTAAATCAGCATCAACATTAGTGCAATCTATCATTGACCACATTTACATGCACTTCATCTTCAGTGCATCGTCAAATATTGGTATTGGAATATTCCTGTATACATGCATAATCAGCATATTCCAGATAATGCACATTCTTTTCCAGCCATTCTCGTGAGGAACTACTGGATATGCTCACTCAACAATGTTTAAGTAACTCACAAATGTTTATTAATTCACAGCACACAATTCATCCATGCATGTACGCATGTTCATTTCTTCGAATGTTTCTTTAATATGAATAATAATATTAAATAATTAAGTAATATTTTTCAGGAAAATATGATACTTTTTTTTCAGGATTCTGTGATTAATAGAAAGTTCAAAACAACTGCATTTCTTTTATAATATCATAAATGTATTTACTCTCACTTTTGATCAATCAGGCTAAACCAATCAGTCAATATTAGGAACTGTACATTTTATTTGCTCTGCTTTACATGCTATTTTATCCTTGCTATTCAATGACATTCCCAATCCATTAACCATATAAAATCAAAAAGATGCACTCACACACATATAGTCAAACACTGTTGTAACCATAGTGACAGGGCTGGAAGCAAAGGAAGATGCCCACATGTAATGCACTGAAATAAAGGATTTTTCTTGTTCAGCATAAAGCATCCAGCAGAAAATAATATCTTTCATAAAGCACTCTGTGGCTAATGTAAGAAGAAAAATAATACTGGACTGCACAAGTGTAATATGGGTAATATAAAACCACGCAAAAAAGCAATAATGCACTTGCATTCAAACACAGGCCAGAGACACGCACCCATATGAAACTATATATCAGCAGCACTCACAACAGATGATAAGAAGAAACACAATGCACCAATGTGTCACAAGAATGTATAGCTTACTAATAAACAATTTAGGGTTTAATAAGTCAATTTGTCAAAAGTTGAAAAATAAAACAGCCCTGTAATGGCCTAAAAGAGATCCATTTATCAATCACTTAAAAAACAAATACAGAAGAGGTAGCAGATCTGCATTCAGTGTGAAGGCTAAAATCTGAGCACAGAGCAGGGCCTGACCCCTCCTTGTGACGGTCTGCAGGGCTGTGTGATGCTGTTGCCATGCTGAACCAGGCAGCACTCGCCCAAGCCAGATGTGCTCAGCATGTGTGCCGCACCATCTCCACGGAGACACGTCTGGCAACAGTTGCTGTGCTGTAATGCAGTAAAGTAGCCTCACTCCTTGAGTCGCCTCAGTCCAGAGCACAGCTAAATTAGAAGGACCCCGGTGCGCACATACACACAGGCAGGAATTAGCTCGCAACCAAACTGTCTCTCTCTCAATGTGCCCATGGCAGTACCTGTCATCATTGCAGTCAAAGTGAAAATAATGTCTGTTCACCCTCTCCCCACCTCCCTAATCTGATTATGCCACTTGATCAGAAGCCTGCGCAGAGGCTTAAAGCTGCGGAGAATCTCACGCACGAACACACGAGCGCATACGCAGACACGCACGAGCAGTCGCGGGGCCATCTGTGTGTATTCTGCGGGGTGTGAGGGTCTTGACTTTGCAGAAAGATCACAACCCCAATGTAGCCCGAGGCGGTGCGCTGCTATCTCTTGTAGTTGTGTTTTTAACATATTTTGAACAGACGCAAAATGACCAAGTTCCTTAATGTGTGTGTGTGTGTATCTGTTACAGTAACACGTGGGTACATTTCCAATTACTCCAGGGATGGATTATTTCAGTTTCTAATGGGGGTAAATGAGACAAAAAAAGAGTCTCTGAACCGTATGCCCTGCCTGGTCTGATGTGCCAGGCAATATCAATAACAATGATTCATGTTGACACAGTTATCTAGTTAGCGAGACCTCTCATTGGCTCTGTCCAGGTCATATGGATATAAGGGGCTGGTCACATGATGTCATTTACAACACAAAGCTCATTCAGTCATGAGGAAAGTCGCTACAGGAGCAGGGCTACTTGAAATGGAAACAGAAGAATAATTTCTTGTCAATTGCACAAATTAATGCAGGTCATCAACTTTCATGGCTCAAATAAGTCTGGTGACATGTTACATTTACAGTGTGTTACACATAACAAACGTAAAGTATGATTAAAAATGTATGACTGGGTAAAACAATAGATTTTTTTTATGAGTCTTTTTAGTGAATCAAAAACATGCAGTGCAACCAGTGTAGTCTGATTCCCAAAACAATCTACTCTTAAATAATCTAAACTGATGTGAATCAGTCGAATTGCTGGCCTGTATAATTCAAAGCATTAGCTGAGAGAGAAAATATTTCATATGCAAAAAAAAAAAGGATATCATAACTAAATACACAAAAATGAATCAAATTTAATTGTAAACCTCTGAATCAGAACTGAATCCTAAATATAAATAAAGATAAGTGGTACAAGCTCATGGTTTAATTCCACATAAGAAATAACCATAATATAATATAGTAATATTGGTAATAATATAGAGTATTATTAAACCAGCAAATATTCACTACATTGTGTATGTAACATGAAATTGTACAGAATTGCTATGCAATGCTCTGTATCTTGTATATCTACAAGCTCTGTGATGTATCCCATGATAGATTGGCTGTGGAGGCAACCAAAGCTTGCAATTAATTGAGTTTGAGTCCAATGTCGAGAAAAAGACAAGCTGGCTGCTTCTCCTGCGGTCCTTTACCGTTTGCTTCATTCCAATATACCTCAGCACTGATCATGTGCAAAACATGCCTATAAACCCACTTACTAGCCACATTCATATTGGTAATAATTGTAGAAAATGGTTATGGTGTCTGAACTCTGTGTTGGATGGATCCCTGTAGAGCAACAAACCTCATACATTTCTCATGAAGAAACGGCTGAATATTTCATTACAACTATATTAGCACATACTACATTGACAGGAAGAGAATTAATGAGGCAGTGCCACTGGCAAACTAATGAAAGCACTAAAAAATAATGTCCGTTACCTGCATTTGCTTGAAGAAACATTCAAAGAAAAGTGTGAGAAGAACGCTTATGATATAAATAACTCTCCTATCTCTCTGTCCCTCTCTCCCTGTATTGTGTTGGTGTAAAATAAGCAGCCTTTGTTCTGATTTCCCACTGATTTCTAAATTTTATCTCTGAAAACACCTTCTCCATTAATTTCGGTGCTTCTAAAGCCACCTCAATAGCAATAATCTGTTCCTTTTTATATTTAAAGACGCACTCAGCTGTTTTAGGGTTATGTTGCACTGGCCAGTGCTGCAGTTGTCTTGGACTCAGTACTCAGTACAGTTAGGATTAGGTGTAGGTTTAGCGTTAAATAAATAGTTCACCCAAAAATGAAAACTCCACAATCATTTACTCCCATATGTTGTTCCAAACTTCTGATTTTCTTTCGTCTGTGGAACACAAAGGGAGATACTTGAAGAATGTTGTGGTACAAACAATATTGGATCCCACTGACTTAATGGGCAAAAAATACGGAGACATTTTAAAAATATCTTATTTTATGGTCAATGAGGGTAAGTAAATGACGAGCAAATTTTCATTTTACGGTGAACTATCCCTTTAAGACCTTGTCGACCCAAAATTTGGGCGCTTTCCTGTAACAGCCAATTTCAAAACATTGAAAAAATGGCATGATTCATTTATTTCTCAAATGAAAGTGTCCAACGCAGTTACCAAGATAAAACTAGTCTTACGCCCCAATCCACACGAAGCCAGAGCTTTGCCTATCCAATCTTTTTTTTTCCTCGTTTCAAGAAATATCTGCGTACACACAAGAGCAATGAAAACAGCTCAAAACGATGTAGTATACATGCCAGGCCAGTATGTGGTGCTGTAATTCTGCCACAGAAATACACTAAAAATGCCGAAGAAGAGTTGTGGCTAGAAGGGGTACAGCAATGGTCGGAAGTGAGGCAAAATCTCACAATAAAATAACAATAAATAAACGTGCTACTTACCAGATGTGTTTTATTAATGGCTACACCCTAAACCTACCCTTACAATAATGCAAATACAGTAACTAAATGACGCAATATTGATGTGCGCATGCCCAGCGTAGCTGTATCCCTTTCACGTGGTGCGATGACATCACCGTTTCACAAAATATACGGATTGGCTGTACACACGAAAACTAGGGCTGCGCAATATATCAAAATTATCGAAATATCGCAAATGTACATGTACAAGGGCATGCAATATCTGAATGATTTTAATAGGCTACTTCAATATTGTGAAAATTTTAAGTTGTAGGTCAACGCGTATAGCAGAGAATAGACTGAGCACATGACTGTTACTTATGTGACTTGCTTGATGTTAAAAAGAGTTATTAAACACAATAACTTGCGGAAAACAACTCCTTGCATGCCTGTGCTGTCTGCTGTCTGACACACACACCAAAACATGCGCAAAAGCCATTCTTTTTTTCGTGTCTTGTTACACACTCGTACTGTCAATGATATCTTTTCCTAGAAAGAATGTGAAACACATAAATGGTATCATTCTCAGTTTTTAAAATATAATTTAAATAGATATTACACACTTAAAGCAATATTGTATCGCATATCGAATATCGCATTATTTAACAAGGATATCGCATGTCGCATTTTTCCTCAATATCGCACAGCCCTAACGAAAACGCAAGGGTGTCGTTTTCAGATTTATCCACTCTGGGACCCGGTTTCAAAAAATAATTTCATGCTCCCAAAACGGCGGATCCGTGTGGACGAAACGCTGATACGGTACAAAATATTAACGAATACAGCTAAACGCATCTCCGTGTGGATGGGGCCTTAGGCTGGTCATGTGACTCACTACATGTAAAATATGCCTAAAAAATTTTTTTTAAAAAGCCTTTTATTAGACCACTGATATGACTACAGTATCTCTTGTGACTGAACGTCAAAATAAAAATCCTAATTTATCACGGTCCCACAAAGTATGAATGTGTCTGAACACTTTGAAAGGCAAGACTTTCAGGTTTTCCAGCCATTGTAGACTTTAAAGTACAGACAGACATAACCAAGAACCATTAAACTGTGTTCAATTCTACAGGGACCTTCGGGCATTCAAAAACTCCCATTGGCACACCAGAGCCAGTCATTAGGTGTGAAATTAGGAGCTTACAGATAATATCAGACAAGGTCCAAGCTCAAATTTGGCCTTGAAAGGCATTATTCAGCACACATTAAGAGATGAGATCCTCATTCACATTCTAATAACTCAGGCAGAGAAGCTACAATCAATAGCTGGACCCTCCAGGCAAGGCTGAGGAACCATGCAGCATAGCCGTCCAAAAAACATGTGTATAAAATTGCACACAGCCTCCCCCGGTTTCCATAGAAACCCTCAACTTGTCTAAGGACAGAGGAAAAAAAGATGTGTATAACTATTATTCTATTGCTGGGCTGTGCTGCACAGGCAGTGATTGGTTGAAAAGGCGTAGTATTGCCACACTATTAATACTCTCTGAAATTGTACTCTGATTTGCAAATAGCTAGTCTCCAAGCTGGGTGTACATACACTCATTCCCTCAAACCCAGTTCATTTTCACTTGTAAATTCTCTCGTCTAATTTACTCTTAAATAAAAGAAAGCTAATGCCTTGCAGTTGCGAAAAAAGGGGCCACCAAGCATCAGCAACCACCTGACTAATGACACGGCTTGACCAAACCCCACCATCTGGACAGGATATTCAGCCCTTCTGGGGTCTTTACCAATCAATCATGCGTACAAAACAACATGACACCTAATTTCATTCATAAAGTACAGACACAATGGCACAAACACCAAAAGAATATAATAAATTAATACATTTGTATTGTAATGCTGTCTTATAATTTTTATATTCAGTGTGCTTTGTGCTTTAATAGTTTGTTTATAGCCTTCTATCATCTGTAACTAGGTGAGACTGACATGTTAATGCTTGAGTATCTTTTTGAAGTAAAATATTTCACATAAAAATGAATTCTGTCAACATGAAAGGTAAACTTCTGTAGAATATCCTGTACAAACTTTATATGCTTATATGAATAAGGATATACACACTACCTCAGCCTCCAAAATGACCAAAAAGCACCATAAAAGTGGTCCATACAACTTCTCTAAAATAGGTTTATGATCGAAATCACTATTCACTAAAAGTAGGGGTTGTTTGTTTCACCATTCTTGAGAGTTGGATCTTTTTTAATGAACCAGAGAACCAGTTCACAAAATGTTCACAAATTGGACTGATCTGGTTCTTGTGTTCAACTCACTGACTCAATGATCCAGTGGCAACTGTTAACAGCTCACTGGAGTGGAAGATCTGTTCATCACATAAAGCTATCATATGGCTTGGAGATAAAAGTTTAGCACACACATTGTATTGACCAATTTTATGATACTTGTGCTTTTGCATTCAAATTTAAAGGGACAGTTCACTCCAAAATGAAAATTCTGTCATCAACATTGATCCACACACATTCATAGAGCGCAATAAGAGCCAGATTTACTAAAAGCATGCGTCACCACAAACCCTCTTTTGCCATTAAAAAATCTACTGTCAAGATTTACTAAAGACACACAGTGAAAAATTAGTGCTGAAAAGAGCGCAGTTATTTTTGAAGCTGACCTTATTGCATATGCATTTGTAGGAGTTTTTGTGTGAACGAACCCTTACAATTTTCTTCCTAACTAAGGTTACCAGTGATAGTAAATTGTGATAGATTTGTAATTTTTATGGGTTATTTTTTTTACTCTCCCTCTCAAACACTGTCCCCCGGTTTCATAGACAAGGCTTAAGCCTAGTCCTAGACTAAAATGCATGTTTGAGCTGTTTTAACTGAAAGAATCTTGAACTGAAATATCTTAAAATATGTCAGTGGCATTGTTTTGTCTCAAGATGTACATCATTCAGTAATGTTTATAGTTACTTAAATGCCCTAATTAAAAGCCTAATCCTAGTTAGGTCTAAACCAGGGGGTTTCAAACTGAGTCCGGGGACCCCCAGGGGTCCTCTAGAAGGTTCTAAGGGGTCCCCAGAAAATTTCAGAGAATAAAAAAACAAAGCAAAAATGGATAAAGTCTACCGAACTTTTTCATTTCTAAATGTTACTCTCCTTTCTTGCCGTATACATTCCAGGATTGTATATGTTTGCTTTGTATCTTTCTAGTGAGTTTTTCTCACTATAGTCCCCTTTATCTCGCTCACTGGGGTTGTAAGGCAGTATTCTTAACACACTACATATACTGCTTGCATACATTTATTGTGAAAGTTGCTTATACAAATCATTTTTAATTGAAAATGTTCTTCTTCAGGTTTATACATACAGCATTAATAGCCAATTTAAGTTGGGAAACAATATGTTGTATTTATAATGTCACACTTACTATTTATCAGTTACTACTTAACAGTTTAAATGTTTTTTCATACATAAAAATAGATGGATTTTAGGAAGGGGGTCTCTCATAAAGGTTCATCATATTTGGGGGTTCTTGGCATCATATAAAGTTTGAAAACCCCTGGTCTAAACCCTGTCTGTGAAACCAGGCCTGTATGTTTAAGTTCTCTACAATCTATTCCACTTCTACTGTCCTTTCACTTATTTCACCCCTTCTCCCTCCCTATCTCTCACTGTCTGCGTACTAGTGTCTTCTTATTAATCTGTGCTTGCAGTCTCCATTTTGGCTTGAACTTGTAGATAGACACGAGAGCACTTGACACAGGCTGCAGGCTAAACGTCTATCCTAATCAAATGCAGAATTAGTCCATCTGTTGAGCAGTTGCCCACTGTTTGGACCCCTGTGTCACTGCAGATGTACTTGTAGCATTTCAGGATACTTATATACACAACATAGTACAGTAAAATGGCAATTTGTGCAATTATTGCTCTTGGCTGTGCCATTTCTGATTAGATGCTTTTTCACATGGCAAGTCGCAAATCAAGTCACATCAGAACTGTCCAAGTCAGTACTGTGACTCCGACCTTGGGATTGTCAATAGGTTGTGTAAAGAGCAGATACCACACATGGCATTCATGGCAAGACAGCAAAGCTAGAAGACGGTGCTGACAGGGATGGTGTGATGGAGATAGAGAGAGGAACATGGTAGGGACAACACCAGGAGTTAAGGGTGTGCTGTGTTTCTTTGATAAAAGGCTTCACAGCTGCATCAGTCACTGGGGAGCAATTTTTGGCAGTGGGAAAGGGGGAGGGGACCACCAAAACTACACAATGCAATGTACAGCACCACACCACACCACAGATCATTTGAGCAGCACAAATAAAACTAGCGTCTGCACAAATCACCACCAAAATAGACCAGCTTTTGAGGCATTTAGAGACCAGATACATACTACAAAGCTAGATAATAACCCCATTAAATACAATTTTTAGTCCATATATGTTAGCGTTGAAGTCATGAGCTAGTGTACTCCTAAACACTGAGAAACTTCGCTTTTAGCAGATGTACACAATTAAAATGTTCAGTGTTTCTATTCTGGTAAATAGACCAAAACATATCGATGACTCATCCTCACTACACAGATTTTTTGCCCAATTAAATTCTCTCTAGAATGTGAATGCCCCATCCTCTTATACCACCTGCCACAGATTATCAACTATCAAATTCAACAGGAAATACATCAACACATGAAGAAAAAAACTGTGCTTTTCATGCAATTTCGTTATGTTAAGTTGTTGGAAACCTATGATGATTTTCTTGAAATTTTGTGACTTTTTGGGTAATTTATCCGAATAAATTTACACTGCATGAAGGCGTACATTTTTATCAGTTCATGCGTGTTTAGTTTGCTGAGAAACAAAGCCCTAATCTTGGCACTGCTAGAGCCATCCTCTATTTAATTTTACAAAGCTTTTTATAATATTCACAGCTAATGAAAAAAAACTTTCGTTTTAAAAATAGTTGTTAAATACAGTTTTAAAAATCATACAGTCTCATGTTAATTGTTTTATAATGTGTGAGAAGAATTAATGTTAAAGGTTTAACACATTTTTTGTTTTTGTTTTGTTTTTTATTGAGTGATTTTTGATTGATTGTACTAAATCCAATTAGGGAAACCAGATTTTAACCTAATACAAGGGTTAAATCCTACCTAAATTAGAATTAATTGTATAATATTAAATCTGGTTTGGCCCACCTGTTCTGCCTTGAAGGGAATGGATGACCTTATGCGAGTGGGTTAATACTTTAGGATCCAGTAATTGCTTACAAAATCTTTGATTAGTTTTAGTTTTCGGTCTCCATGTGTGCAGTACAAACCCCATTTAACAAAATATAATAATCTACAACAACACTTTTAGTGCACCTAATTTTATGTTTGTCACCATGAAAAATGTTTGTGCAAAACACTGGATTGCGCATGGAATCTGTCTACAATGTTCCTCAGGCTCAAGAGAGATGATTCAGTGAAAGGAGGGTTAATGAAGAGTGACAAAAATGAGCAATAAACCACAACTAAATACAATATATTTATATAATTGCCAGTCAACAAGGAACAAAATGCTGGCAGTTCATTCCAGCCTTAAATGAGAAAGACATCTAATCCCATGTATAAGAGCCCAACAGTGGAATCAGCTCTGCTCTACCAATCATTCCAGCGCACATTCATTCAACATTTTTCTGAAGGATTACATTCTTGCGTATGACGTAAAGGCTTCGTATTCCTCCATAGATTCATCTGTGTACATCTTACAGTGTTAATAGCAGAGACTGAATGTAATCTACATAAATCAAGAAGGGTGGGAAAGACGGGCTTCGAGGACTGTTGCTGTCTGCCTCTGATCTCTAAGATAGAAAGCATGGCCATTGTGAGAAAAGGCTTGTGGGAAGGGGGCGCAGCCATGACAACCAACCACTGCTATCCAGCACTTACTAAATGAGAGCCAACTGAAGGCTGGAATATGTCTGGGAGACTACAACCCCCTCAGACAAAAACACACTGACAAATTGTTCACAAAGTCAGCCCAGCAAGACAGTCAACAGCTGACATTTCAAACAGGCTTTTCAGGCTAAAAACAAAACATTCTTTGTGGTAATGAAGAGGTTTCCTATAGAGTGAATTCATTTTCCCCCTCCTAACTATATTATTTTAAACAATAACTTGGTCAAGGAAACTAACTAGATACTACAGCTCCATATTGATATTACAAGCCATTGTATTTAAAGTGAGTTAACCCAGAAATTATAACCTTCTCATTGTTCCAAACCTCTATGTCTTTCTTTTGCAGAACACAAAACTATTTTGTAAAATGTCTCCTTTTTTGGTGCATACATTGAAAGTCAGTGGGGACCAATGCTGTTTTGGACCCCACTGATTTTCATTGTATGGATAAACATAGAAGATATATTGAAGAATGTTCAAACTATTGTGTTCTGCAAAAGAAATAACATCATAGAAGTTTGAAACGACATGAGGGTGAGTAAATGCTGACAAATTATTTAAATATTTCTAAACAATAAACATAATTTGCCTATTATAAATTATGGAATATATGACCAAGGCTTAAAATGAAGAAAAATGTCTCCCGTACAAAGTAAGCCATTCATAGTTTGAGTTCTTTCGAAAAACATACAAAAACATCTCTGTTTGAGCTTTCCAACCAGAAACATTTGGCTAAACCAACAGCATTAGTTTCGGGTGGCATCTATCTGTTTGTTTGAACAATGGCAGGCATTATTTCTACACTTCTGTTCACCTTAATACATAAATACATAACTTTATCGATCTGGAACGTCATTCAATACTACCCGACCCATGACTGGCAAAACATTTCAAAGTGTCATTAATAGGCCTAGTGCTAATACTGAGTTTTTCTGGTAAAGAGAAGCAATGGTGTCCCATACATGAAAGCCCTACCTTGGATTGAAATGAACCCTACTGTACGTGGACTGCAGCAAAATGACCACAGTTTATGTGGTTCTGCCCGCAGCTCTTCATATCTGCCTTGCACCAGTTACAGACACTCACTGGCCCTGAGGTAGTGTGTATATATAGCTTGATTATCTCCATGTCCATGCTGGAAGTGCGGTGGAGGCCTGGGGCTTTAACACCACTCTGCATGGAGCCTGCCCATACACGCCATCTAACCCTGACCCAGCAAGCGGGCACTGTTTCTGCCCGTGACAGTGTTCGTGATTCAAGTACTTCGCCGCTTCATTAACGGCCCTCCTTTGGGACACCCTGACAGAGTGAAGGAAGGAGAAGAGGAGGAAATAAGTAGAGTAGAGGGGATACGAACAGAATAGCAGAAAAGATACACAGTAACTGTCTCACAAAGCAGGTATTAGGGGTGTAACAATATATCGCAATAAATAAAAAAAATGCTACAATATGTATACTGTATAGTTCACCCACAAAGTTTAGACGGATTTGATTTTGGGGACCACCTGACGACCACTCTTCCAGGCCAAGGCTTCACCCATTAGAAATGGGTGTATGTTAGCATCGCAGATGTATTATACAACTGGTAATCCCAGAAGATCACGCATTTGAGCTTTCATGTTATTGTTAATACGTCAGAAATAAAATACATTGTTATATAACATACAATAAAACTTGAATGCAAGCATATGCGTCTCTAACATAATTCTGTATTTTTAGCTGAGCAAAATCATGAATATTTCTATTCTGGTGTCACCATGAGATGGGAGAGAAGGGCCAAGTTCCTGATGTAATACCAAATTTATCATTTTAATGAACAGTACTTTTGTTTATCATATTTCTTAGAAATATTAATTCTATTAGTAGGCTTTAAGTATCGTAAGAGTATTGTATTGTGAGATCAGTAAATTTGTATCGAACCAAAACGTGACATTCGTATTGTTACACCCCTAGCAGGTATTGTTGTAACGTTATTGTTTTTTCAGTAACCACTACCACACCACAGTCCAATCTGTCTCTGCCTACTTCAACTAAATCGAGCAGCGAAGACGCTACGTGCAATGGCTGAAGCGTCACAAAGAAACAAGGAAGGCAAAGATACAGGCACGTACATCCGTTTTGATTTGGGGAGGTGAGGGAGGGGGGTAAATTAAACTAGAGCGTCCTTTTTACTGTTTCCCATGGGGGTCCCGCTTTAGCTCTGAGAACTCTCTCTCTCATCCCCAAACCCACCCCCTTCCCATCTATCCCTACCCCTCCCCCAAGCTCCTCTTTCGACGTGTGAGCCTCTCTCATGACATATGGGCTCTTCTCTGCAGCGGCAGCACGGAGAAGCGGCGTTCATTGTGCAGCATTCTCTCAGCAGCCATGCCAACGGCAGCAGAACAAGCAGGAATACCCTCCGCTCTTCTAACCACAGGCTAGACAAGGATTTATTTTAAGAAATGGTGCCAATAGTTTAATTGCCGAACAGTGTGAGCCGTCTTTTCTATTAAACAACAAGCAATGCATGTATCTACAGTCATTACTTCATATTTGCTAGCAGTGGTTGCATACTGCAGCTTACTATGGTTCGGTTAATTTAGAAATCTGACTATAATTCTGCTGATGCCTTATTAAAGAGATAGTTCACCCAAAAAAGAAAATTCTGTCCTCAATATGGCCTGTTTTAATGTGAAATGCTGTCACAGGAAAATAAACTGCACTCATCAAGCCATTTAATGAGGTATTAAATGGATTGTTCACTCAAAAATTTTAATTCTTTCCTCGTTTACTCACCCACCCTCATGTAACTTCACATCTCTATGACTTTCTTTCTTCTGCAGAACACAAAAGAAGATATTTTGAAGAATGTTGGTAACCATTGACTCCAAATGTATGGGGGACATTTCTGAAAATTTTATGTTCGGCAGAAGAAAATAAAGTCTTAGAGATGTGGAATGACATGAGGGAGGATGACAGAATCTTATTTTTTGAGTGAACTATCCGTTTAATACCCCATTAAACGACTTGAGTGTGGTTAACTTTCCTGTGACATGCTTCCTACTGAAATAGTTAGCACGTTTATTTTTGAATAGCCAATAGCTTTTAGTTCATATAACAGCTATGAACCATGATGTTAATTGCTGTTGCTAGGCAGACGTAGGTGGCCATGGGGATTCTTATTAGACAAACATTTAGACACAACCATGAGTGCAAGATGAGTCATCAATATTTTTTCCCATTTTCCCCGAACATAAAAGCGGCATCCAAATATCTGTCAGAGTATACAAAACGTGATGAAGAACGTTCTCGGCTTTTGATGAAGTGCGTTCTTTAAGTATGCATGTCTTTATATGAATACATTCCGAGATATCCTACACCCACTATGTTGGCACTGTCCTCGGCTTGGACCTCTATTATATTTGACTTGTGACGTACTAACAGCAACCACAAAATAATTTACTTAGGCGTTAAGTACAATTTAACCACAAGTAACAATTGTCCTGGTATCTAATATCACGTATACTGTACTTGAAAAGATTCTCCTGCCTCACAGTTTTCAATTTTTCAAATCTGACAACTACTCAGCTTCAGTTGACTTATGGGATAGCAAAGTGTCTGCACTAACTGCACACTTCAGAATCTCAGCAGACACAGAACATCATCCACACATAATTTGCCTATCGTTTCATAAATACTGTGTATTCCGACATCATACTCATTTAATCGAATATACTGCTTTGCTTTTTGCATAGTACATTTGGACACAGGAAGAAACTGCACATGTTAGATGAAAGTGAAATTGAACATGAAATATTTAGGACAATATATAAATGGCTTCAAAGTTAATAGACACAAACTAAAGGCCACAACTGTAATTATGATTTCATGAGGTATATAATAATAATAATAAAGCTGTCAATTCATCTACAGTATATGTCAATGTTAGAATGCAGCCTTGCTCGTTACTCTTAACGGGAAACATGAGAACATATCAACTCTGGCATCCATGACTGTATCTTCAAAATACAGTCAATCTATAGTCTAACAGTTGCAGTTCATGTGTTGCATAACAGCTGCAGGCCCCTGACTTGGATACGTCTCGACTTAAATGTTCTCTACCAAAGCCACACCAGAAGAAACCATCAGAACATTGAGCCCAAAATAATGCTGACAGATCAATAATACGTCCACACTCCCATGTCACGCAGCCATTCTCAGCAATAAGCCGTCATGAACATAAGAATAACCATTTTGTCATTCATTGTCTGGTCATATAAACCTATATGGTTATGATATTGATTAGTACAACAGCTCAAATCAGCAAAAAAGCCTTTCAGTGGCCTGTAGCAGAACTAAAGCAATAGTTTCCCTTCTAGCCCATCTCAAACTTCAGCACTATATTTCAGCACCACCGGACTGCAGAGGAAATTAGGTTGAACACATGGTGCACTACGGATGCACCAAAACTGTCCCATCAGCAGCAGCATACAAGGGCCACCTGTACCCTGATGTCAAACATTCAGTTCAAGCTCTTGGACGAGGCAAATGGATTCAACAATGGGACCTGCAAGTGCAACCACATCCCGTTGTCTGACAAATCGGGATTAACGGCATTAAGCAGAAGCAAAGCGAGCAGAGCAAACTGTCATTTGCGAAGACAAGTTCCTTTTCTAGGAATATAATACAAACGTTTTATAACTTGTTCCATCCCCCAAAAAAGCATTTTGCAACTGATAGGATCTCACCGGGTGTTCAGAAAAGTAGGCTAAGGTCCTAAACCTCTCTACACAATGACATGTCAGCACAAGCAAATGCACACACACACACGCGCATCATATTTAGTCATCGCGCGAACGTACTGAGTAGCGCGTGTCATCATCCCTGATCTCAAGCACACAAAAGGACAAACCTGTCTGTCCTTTGCCAAGCGTCTTTTCCAGGCGATACGGTCCCACGTAATTCGCATGTTGGGAGCTGTTGTCTTTCCCCGTCGATGACATTTTGCTTTACACGGAGGAAGTTGCGATGCCGACAAATTGCTGCAGTTCGGCAATTAAGTATTTCTTCAATACCGCAGTTATTTCCCCGCCCAGCTCTTGCTCCAGACGCTGCCTCTCTCTCTCGCTTGAGGATCGGTGGGGCTGCTGCTCTCCTCCGCGTCTCCCTCTTTCTCTCTCTGCCGAACGCTCTGATAATCTCACAGCAGCGTGTGCGCGCGCGTCCGTGTGATGCTCAGCCTGCGCCTGCGTGTGTGCGCGCATAAGACTCATCATCATAGATGCTAAAAGAGCGCGGGCTGATGCTGTTTGAATAATAAATGTCACAATATTGCATCATATGAGTTGCTTATAATGGATGCACTGTAAGAAAAAGAAAAGTAAACTATAGACATAAATGGTTATAAGAAAGTATATGGGCCCACTTAAAATTTAGTATGTTCGGCATATTCCACGAATACGCTGTAGGCCTAGCCTACTTTGGTAGGAAGAATTAGAGGCAAGACGAATTCTATGTTGTCAGACATCAGTTGTGGGCTATTTGATAAACTATTAGATGGCATAAAATTAACCGTGCATAAATTTACTAGTTTTACACCTTGCATGCCAAATGTCCCATCCTCCACCTCTGGTTCAGAGGTCAGAGGTCTTAACCTTCTCGAATGTATTTAGCAATTAAAATAATACAACAATTTTACAACAATCAATCATTTTGACATAGGCTACTCTTTTGAATTAGTATAAACAGAAGACAAATACATAACTCATTTAAGTACTATAAAATACCAGATTTGTGACCCTGGACCACAAAACCAGTCATAAGGGTCTTTTTTATGTATACATCATCTAAAAGCTGAATAAATATGCTTTCCATAGATGTATGGTTTGTTAGAATTGGACAATATTTGTCAATACAAAATCTAAATATTAAGAAAATCGCCTTTAAAGTTGTCCAAATGAAGTTCTTAGCAATGCATATTACTAATAATACATTTGTGAAATATTTAGGAAATTTACAAAATATCTTCAAAGATCATGAGCTTTACTTAATATCCTAATGATTTTTGGCATAAAATAAAAATCTATAATTTTGACCGATACAATGTATTGTTGGCTAATGCCACAAATATACCATTGCGATTTACGACTGTTTTTTGTGGTCCAGGGTCACATTTATCTCTACATTTTTCACATTTCACATACAACCCCATTACAAAAATTAAATAAATAAATAATTAAACATAATTTGGACCTTTGTTTACAGCATGGGGGAACTAAATAACCTCATTACACACTCTTACACAATTTGACAAGCTCATCCTTTTGATCATTAAGTTGATTTAGTCTATTTTAATCTATATATGTACTGCTAGAAAATCACACAGATCAGGATTTAAAAATATCATGAATATTTCTGAATGGTAAGTTCCTTTCACTCAACATTTGTTTTTATTTATTTAGGGGTTTTTATTGCCATATATAGCCTTCATTTTTTACAAGCAGCTAATGCATGTGCCTTTTTAACATTCTCTGTAAATTGTCATTTTACTTTTGAAATCACATACCGAAATGCTAAAACGACAAATATTTTACTTATGTACTAAAAAGGCATGCTTTTGCTTTGACCTAGTCACCTGGCTCAGCTACTCTTTGAGAATCTGGTGCCACTGAGATTTTGGCCTTGTTTCAATATATTCCCAGGTAACTTACTTCAGAGCTTCTTAAAGACTTTGAAGTCACTCAGAACATCTGGCCAGGTTGTGTCTTATCATCTCATCCTCTCACCCTCCCTTTCTCTGTCCTTTCCCTTTTAACTTTCTTGATGTGTGTTGAGGTTATTTTTTTTAGCTATTCCAAAACATCATGTCACATAAATATGATTCCATAATTGCTTTAGTGAATGTTACTGCAGTAAATCTCAGCAGTCTGAGGCTAGTAGAAGAGGACACTCTGATGTGATTAAATCAGAGGTCAAATGCTGTGACCATCTGCCTTTATTTTTTTATCAGTTAAAGTTAAAGATGTAAGGAAAAGGCAGATGAGGTTGGTTGACCTTTAAATATCTCTGTCACACATAGGCAGACACTTACTACAATGAATGACAGGTTGTTGGTCTAGCAGGATGACCCGTAGAGCCAATAACAACAGGGGTTTTACAAGCAGAAATTCCCATTAATTAATTGCATCCCCCTTCACCCGTTTCATTTAAGTCATTGTCTAAGCTGTTAAAGCCATAACCTGACAGTTAAATCAATCAAGATTATCCTTTGTCATTCAGCAATGGTCCACACAATAGGACAGTCTGTTCAGGGTAAAACATTACATAAACTACTCCACTTATGTGCAATCAGATCATTCTCAAGTGCATTTGTTGAAGATATTCTGCTGAAAATAATCTGAAGTTTTTAGTTTGTTTTAATGGGAGAAAATAGAAATGGCAGGGTGGGCAGGTCTCTTTACTCAGTATAAAAAGAAGATTGCACATGCTCAGGGCTCCAAGAAAATCAAACATATTAAAGGACTGGAAGAGATGTGTACACTAAAGGTCCATCTCTATGAATAATGTGTGCCTGCTTGAGGTTTGATTAGTTTGGCACTTTTTCCAATAGAATTTAAAGCAGTCTGGGGGAAGGGTTTATATCAAGAACTTTTATGTTTTATGAAATATTATGCAATAAAGATGTATCATACCTTTTAGAGGTTTAATCTCCTATAATACATGCAATATATTGTGTCAGATCTAATATCGAATGACATCATTCTATACTGCAAACAATTACGAGAGTTCTAACCTACATTTATAATTACCATGAATTTGTGGGTGTTTGTAGAAATTGCCACCGTTGAGTTCATTAATGTAAATAAAATCCATTTAGAGGCACGTGGATGTCTCCCTTCACATCATATTTCCATGGAATGACTGAACTCTGCATTCTGCATTTCATAATCACTCACTCAACCAAATGAGAGATATTAGGAAGAATATTAGGCTACTGTTTTCTATGAATTGTTGACATATATTTATAAGTGTTGGCTAATAGCCTCAGCATATATTTCCATGGAAGTGGTTTTATACTGCCCAAGCAAGGGTCATTAATGGTAAATTAGCTCTGTCTCTGAAAATGCTAAATAATTTGCACTACTTCATGTTAAGGACTATTATTACATTATACATGAATTCCCAGCCAGCAGGGAAAGGGGAATGTTTGCATATTTTTGTTAGCCGGATTGCAACATGAATAAGAAACCATAGAAGGAGTCCAAAGCTATTCTTTCTTTATTTTTCCACTGTTCCATAATTTAATTTGCCTTCCATTTTGACTATTAACCTATAGCACATGCAGCTAAAGTGTCTTTCACTATAATTTGTGGAGTTTTTGAAATGTACAAATTCTATAAGGACATATAATAAAGGCACACAAAACTTCTCAAGAAAATAAAATAAGATTGATTGATTGATTGAGTAACTGAAGTGAATTTGTCCTTTATTTCTGGATCGCAGCAGCTGGTTTTGATAATTCTTCATTGCAAGACCAAGCCAGACTGTGGAGTTTGGAGTTTGACACTGCTGCAATGCCCTCTTCAGGACACCTCTGAAACACTCAGGGCACTCACAACTGCAATCTGCACTCATGGATAATGTTTTTTCCTGATATGCTGAGCATTAGAGGACAGAAGCAACACTAGCCAAGATACTGTTATTAGATTTCCGGGTAACACTTCAGAATACTGTTCCATGATTAATGAATAACACAGGAACAATTGACAAATGAGTAATGCAATATTAACAGTCTAGTAAAAGGGTTACTTCAGCGATTTAGCATTAAGCTTTGTATCAGTAAAACCTGGTAGTATATTCGAATTATGGTACTTAACCAGTATAACCAGTGGCCGTGGCTTTGGGAGTGGCCTCGTAGGGCATCGAAGCAAGTGCATTCTGGGAGTTGTTGTCTTTCATCCACATGACTCTTTTCTCGGTCAGAAGGCACCAAATTCAAAAATAATTTCACAGTTATTGATCACATGAACGAGATCATCTCTGAGCTCAGCCATTACTTCCGCTAAGTGAGGTCAAAATATGAGCGTGGTCATAGATGTAAACGTAGATGCCTCATTGGTGCTTGCATAGATCAGTAGAATGAGGCATCTACGATCGATATATCTATGACCACACTCGTATTTTGACCTCACTTAGTGGAAGTAATGGCTGAGCTCAGAGATGATCACGTTCGTCTGATAAGAGGTAAAATAATAGCATAAATACTGCTCAGTTTCTCGCAGAAACGAATCGTTTCGCTAGATAAGACACTTATTCATCGTCTGGTATCGTCTGGTATCGTTTAAAGCCCTTTGAAGCTGTACTGAAACTGTCATTTGGACCTTGAACCGTTTGGAGCCCATTGAAGTCCATTATATGGAGAAAAATCCTGGAATGTTTTCATCAAAAATCTTAAATTCTTTTCGACTGCAGAAAGAAAGACATGGACATCTTGGATGACATGGGGGTGAGTAAATTATCAGCAAAAGTTTATGTAAAAGTGAACTAATCCTTTAATTATGAACCTATATACACTCTAAAAAAAAAAGGTTCTATATGGCACCAAAAATGGTTCTTGGATCGTAATCATAGGGGAACCTTTTTTAGTGCTATATAGCACCAATTTTGGTGCTTCAGTGGTTCTTCAGAGGTTCTTCACCGGTTCTTTGACTAAGGTGCTATACAGCACCGCTAACTATGGTGCTATATAGCACCGCTACCATATACAGAACATGCTAAGATATGGTGCTATATAGCACCAAAAATGGTTCCCCTATGATTACGACGAAGAACCATTTTTGGTGCCATATAGAACCTTTTTTTTTAGAGTGTATTGTAGTTCTTAGTAGTCCTCTCGGAGGTATGAAAAATAGTAGCTATTGATTAGCTAATAGTGAACTATCGACTAAGCACTATTACTTACTGATTAGTTAAAGCTACAGTCCGTAACTTTTTGCGCTCTAGTGGTTAATAAACAGAACTGCATGCGTCTTGTGTAAGAACATTGCAGCCGGAGCTACTTCTCTCTGTTTATGTCTATGGCGAGTGCTCCTCCGCAGCGGTTCCTACCAGACCAGCCTGAAATAGTCCCAGTATAAACACTTATTATAAGTGTACCATAATGATTCAGGGTAAGACAAAAACACGGTTTGGAAAATGGATTTATCTTGTACATTCTCATTATATATTTTTTTGTAAATCTTGAACACAAAAAAAGTTACGGACATCAGCTTTAATCAGAGTTTCTTGATAATTAAAGGTTCACCCAAAAATGAAAATTAACTTTTATGATTTAGCTACTCACCCTCAAGTCATCCTAGGTGTATATGGTATTCTTCTTGTCACATGCGTAGCTATCGACGAACGCAGAAGCACAGAAGATAGAGCAATACAAAATACTGGTCATGAATTAGAGTCTAAAATGGAAATTTTTAAAGAGAAATGGTGGAGGATTTCGATATAAGAGAAGAGGGGCTTGAGTTTGTTGCCCAGCACTATCCGCGAGAGGTGTCAAAGCCTGCGATGCTTCTTTACACCGTGTCAGGGGATACTCTTTTGCCGTAAGTCGAATTGCAAACGGCTTTCCGCCGGAAGTTAGTTAGTTTAGTCTATAGAGTTTTGAATATGGATATTTTTCTTACAAACGCGCCACTTCGCTTCAGAAGGCCTTTATTAACCCCCCGGAGCCGTGTGGAGCAGTTATATGATGGCTAGATGCACTTTTATGGACTTCATAAACAAGGCAACAATTCACTGCCATTATAAAGCTTGGATTAGCCAGGACTTTTTAAATATATCTCCGATTTGATTAGTCTAAAAGAAAAATGTCATATACACGTATAGGATAACTTAGGATGACTGAGTAAATCATGGACTAATTTTCATTTTTGGGTGAACTAACCCTTTAATAGCAGTTACTAGAATTGTAATATTGCGTTAGTAATTTATTCCTGCAGGTATTCATTAATGACGGAACAGTATTCTAAAGTGTTACCGGTTTTTATTACATTTAGCCACACAAAAATAAAGAAAAAAATTTACATTTTGAAATATTACATCTTCTTCAAGGTCTTCTTTTTGTTTTTTTCTAATTTTCCCTGTAACCAGTTATAATCCCTGCTCTATTCATAGTGTGGAGTATTTCCTACAACAACATGCAAACACTTTTCCATTAAAAATAGCATATTCAGGCTTGCTCAGCCACTAGATACATCTAATTTAAATATTCATGACCTTGCAATCTACATGCTCGCCTTTTCTATCTGCACTCTAGACTGCTTCACTTTGCGCGTGGAAATGCAGTAAACTTTCATTAGAAGTTGTCAGATACTTACTGAAATCAGATGGTTGCCAAGTAGCAATTAATGAATCCTTCATAAGATACATCGCTCCGATTCAAAAGCAAAGAGCATGAGCATGAATTTAAACTCACTAAGTTACAACTGCATAACGTTGGCTTTAGGAGAGAATAAATCTACTGATCATGCTTAATTATAATTAGAGAGAGATGTTTCTGGGGTAAATAATTACTACATAAGGCACAAATTGTTAGTAATTAGGAGGAGACTATGCTGCAAGCAGAGATAATTCATCTGCAGTGCTTAAATAATTGCACAGTGGCTAACATAGAATGCTGCGTTGCAATTGTAGTCCCTTCGAATCAATGCAATTACATTAACTCAAGCTACATAGTTAACCCCTGACTTAATGCAGAACACATCTCCTCTACCCTTTAATACTTGCTTGTTCTTAAAGCGTGGGCTTTGGTTTTATGATTATTGTCTTTTGTTTTTACCACTCTTTATTATATGGCTCTCTATAGTATTCGAGGTGATATGCCTTATCCCTGATCATTCAGTCCACAGTATGGTATAGGACTGTATCTGTAATCACCCCCTATGCCCTTCACTATTCCCTGCGTCCACATATAACCCACTTGAATGAGTGAATGAAAACAAGTGAGGGAATTCGGACATGAATAATGAAATGATTTATCTTGAAATCTGTCACTGTAAACTAGTTTGTATAAATCATAATTAAACACTTATCATTTGACACAACTCAAGTTTTTCGTCTACTGAAATTTCTTGGAAGATATTTTTGCAATGTTTCATCAGCAGAGCAATCCAAAAGCACATTAAATAATAGTACAACCCACTGAAAAGACATCTGTCTATTATTAAAAATCAAAGATGACGCTGCTGTGAATAAGGCCTATTAGATTAATGGTCACTAGTGTACATAAAACCACATTTCAGATTAGATCTGTTCTTTAAAAAAAATGCTTTATTGGGCATACATATCAGAGTCACTAATCATACTCTAGTCTAGTGTATGATATTATTAAGTTATTTTGACATTTAACCACATCATACTTGTAGTTACCTCATGCTGACTGTTATAGTTTACTGTATTGTTCTCATTTGTTCATTTTTTTCGATTTTCTCCAACAATCCAAGCACACATAAAAGCCTATAGAGTGGTGCGTAAAACAAATTCATAAGGGGAAAAAAAACTAAATAATAAATCGGCTACATTGCGGATTTCAAGTGATCAAGGTGTCAGGGCTTTCCATTTAAACACATTAGGTGTGCTCGACTTGAAGCGGTGCTGCACAGGCCGATCATGTATGACATCGAAGTACAGCAAGAGTGATTAGAGAGCAGACGTCTACATATGCTTTCGAACCGCTCTCGCAATACTTTGATGTCATACACCGATCAGCCTATGCTGCACCACTTCAAATCGAACACACCTATTGCAAGGGTTCCACTGGTAGTGGGCACTCATGCAACATTAAGCAATGACGCACATCCGAGTGAACAAGACGGAGGGAAGTTACAGAAGGACAGGCATAAAAAAAGTACATAAATGCAGCCCTAGTGAGGCTGCGTCCTTCCTAGTCCAGTCTTTTAGAGTCTTGTAGGCTAAAGTCAGCATTAAACACTAGAATGAGACAGTCTAGAAAGTGCACATAGATGCATAATAAATGTTTCTGCCCCCGCAGTCACAGTGCGAAAATACTATTACAATGCCTGGATTTAGGCATAAGGTGCCTATGGTGGGTCTTGAACCCGGGTCTCCCAGTCAGGGGAAGCTAGTTCCCCCTCTGGTCTTCTGTGGAAGACCCATGTGCAGAAGGAAAGGCAAACTAGGAGGCTCAGATAATCTTTTCTTGGTCTCAGTCTTCAAATACAAACAAAAGAGCAGTCATAGCATTACAAAACATAACATTAGCCAAATGGCAACAGAGAAACAACAACTTTTCTAGAACTCCATAATCCATACAGAGTTTGATTAAAGATTATGAGGGCATATAAATGATGTGCATGGATAAACCATTTATAATAAATACTGCAATATTCCATAAAAAAAATATATAAATGTCCATTTTGATGGAGACTTTAAACCACTGACTGTCCAACAGTCAGTGTTTGGAAGGTCATGCCTTCACCATGAATGATATTGTTGCTCTGTGTTCCCAGATACACACATTCTTTGGCAATCTACATTGGTCAGTTCAGTCAAACCCTTGTGGCCCTGGGTTTTACCCAGAGGACTTTCTTAAACAAAGGTCAACAGGCTGTCAGAAAGAAGAAAACATATAACATTCCCATACAATGGGCTTCCATTGAGCAGACAATCAATGTTTCAGCTTTGTCTTGTCACTGCAGGCTACAACAGCCACTCCAGCTGAGAGCAATGGCAATGACCTGGCAGCCAATAAACACCTTCGTCAGTTTCCTCCGCTTCTACACATGCTGGGGCCAGTAAAAATCGACAATGCCAAGGTGACACATTAAGGCCCATAAAAATATTTGTGGGCTCTGTGCGCTTTATTTATTATTATTTTTTACGAGCATTTTGTAGAGTGTTTACAGGCCTGATCTGAGAGACTACATCAAATACATGTTGCAGTAAATCAAACATGACTTTTGTCACATTTGAGATAAAAGGCACTGAGAAGGGTTGTAATCTGTTCAGTTCAAAAAGGACACAAGAAGGTTATCAGTCAGTGCAGTATACCACTGCAGGCAAAAAAATCTGAATTTCAACCAAGATTGTAGAAAGAAAAGGCAGGGAGGGTTGGGTTAAAAGGAGCATTGGCTGTTATGAAGGTTAGTGATTGAGGTTAGCAACTATGACAGACCTATTAGCTCTAACATCTCCACCTGCTGACACATCACTGCCTAGCAGCAATGAGTGAATTAGATTTAACACCACATCCAGCTGCCACACATCTCCTGTCCCCCTCAACCCAAACCTGAATCATGAACAGCACAGGTTCCAGCGGCGACGGGCTGTTTCTTTCTCCCATGTGCCATAAAAGCTGATTAGAGTTGAAACAGTTGACCGGTCCTACCCTCCTTCACAGCTGCTGGATTAGAGGCTGAAGCCCATCATCTGTGAAATGAAATTTCAGATGGTCGAACAGAGACAGTCTGAGGTGCAGTATGCAAGTGTTAGAGAGTAGAAGGCGGCACAAGACATAATGTGCAAGGTCACACATCACAGCTAAAAGGAACATATGAAGATGATAAACATTTATCAGACAAGTGGTGACAGGATACACTCTGCATTGAAAGGTATGAAGCCCACAGTTGTTAAAGATAGAAATGGGTTTGAAAGAACTGTAAGCAGAGTTTTAATAAGTTCTTGAATTTTTAATTTTCTGAATAGTTCATTTAAAATTTTAAACTATAACTATTTGAGAATGTCAGGCAATGGAGACAGGATACGATTGAAATTTAAAACGAAGGCATAAAAACAGTATGTTTGTATCTTAGAAAGATACTCAATTTTTTGTATTTTTGAGTGATAAAATGTTCACAAGCACTCTAATAAAATAAAATAGAATAAAAAGAAAATTAATGAATTTATTAAAACTAAATCCATAAAATGATCCAATGATGGGAACTGCTAAAGAAACTGCTTTTCAAAAAAAAAAAAAAAAAAAAAAAAATTTGGGAAAGAATGGGCGCTCTCAGGAGCTCAGTGAATTCAAGCATGGTACCTTGATAGGTTGTCACCTGTGCAATAAGTCCATTCGTGAAATTTCCTCACTACTAAATATTCTATAGTCAACTGTTAGGGGTATTATAACAAAGTGGAAACAATTGGGAACAGCAACTCAGCCACGAAGTGGTAGGCCACGTAAAATCACAGAGCGGGGTCAGTGCATGCTGAGGTGCATAGTGTGCATAAGTCGCCAATTTTCTGCAGAGTCAATAGCAGACCTCCAGACTTTGTGTGGCCTTCAGATTAGCTCAAGAACAGTTTGTAGAGAGCTTCATGGAATGGGTTTCCATGGCTGAGCAGCTACATCCAAGTCTTACATCACCAAATGCAATACAAAATGTTGGATGCAATGGTGTAAAGCACACCACCACTGGACTCTTAGAGTAGTGGAGACGTGTTCTCTGGAGTGACGAATCACGCTTCTCTGTCTGGCAGTCCGTTGGACGAGTCTGGGTTTGGCCTGACTGCATTGTGCCATGGGTAAAGTTTGGTGGAGGGTGGGTTGTGGTGTGGGGTTGTTTTTTTAGGGGTTGGTCTTGGTCCCTTAGTTCCAGTGAAATGCTTCAGCATACCAAGGCTGCATTTCCCGAAACCTTCTTAACACTACGTCGTTCTTAAGTTATACCTTAAGGTGTACCTTAACGTTAATACGTGTTTCCCGAAACTATCTTAGTTAAGAATACCTTCTGTAAGTATTACTTTCGTAAGGTTGGTCTGGACCACTCTTAGCTATACCTTATCACTATTGACAGTTCATTCCACTAGTGGCCACCACTGTGCAAAAAGCGTCTTTACATGTCAGTCTATACGAATATAATTCTGAAGTTGTAATATACACCCAATGTTCAATCAGGCTATTTTTTTTAATGAAAGGATTACAATTGTCATTACACTAATGGTTGTTAGATTTTTAATTATATTATCCAAAGGTACATCAGCTGGCAAACCATTAGACAGGAAAAGCTTAGGAGCCTATTTAAAGGGAATGATTGTGGAGGGGAGTTTGGTCAAACTATGGCAGCGAGACAGCGAATAGTTGTGCTAAATCAAAGACGGCGCCGTCCGCGGAGCCATTTAGTGTATGTGCACTATTTCATACGTGAAAACTTTAGTCTCCTGGCTACCATGTCAGAAGCCGCTATTCAAAATAAAATTCGCCTACCACGACAGCAAATTGAGCAGCTTTTAGATCTTGTTGGTCCAACTTTGTCGAGACAAACTGGACGGAGCTACCCTCTCAGCCCTGAAATCCATCTGCTGGCGGCTCTCTGTTTTTATGCCGTGGGGAGTTTTCTGGAGGTGGTTGGGGATGGATATGGGCTGAGTAACACCTCGGGGTGGCGGTGCGTTCATTCAGTAACAGAAATGAGTTATTTACACAATAATGTAATGCAGCTGCTGGGCAATCATCCCTGATTGTGGAGTAAATTAACACACTATGGAAAATATATTGTAATAATATAAATGACTCTTTCAAATGCCAGTGAAGGCATACTGCCAGTTAGTGTAGCGGGTTGACGCATGATGCGGTTGAGCATGAAATTGCTGGTTCGCGTACTCATGTCAGAATTATATAAAATTGAGTTTGCAAGTTCAACTATTTCTGAAGTGCTTCTTTTATAAAAAAATAAAATTAAAATTAAAAATAAAATTCGCATAAAGCAGTGAAACAGCCCCTGCATAGAGTAAATAATCGATTCTTGAGCTATCGATATAAGCCACTTCAGCACCGCCGCCACGGACAGCACCTGCTAACGTCGCACTTAAGGTTTACCTTAAGCAACCTCCATGCATGTTTATAACAAAATTAAATATAAAAAACACAGCCTCTTTTTGTTTACATTTTTTTTTAAAACACACATTAAAGGTCCTGTTCTTCGTGTATTTTTTTTAGCTTTGATTGTGTTTACAGAGTGCAATATAACGTGTTCATGTTTCGTGTGTAAAAACACAGTATTTTTCACACAATTTACTTATCTGTATACCGCTGTTTTCACCGTCCTAAAAACGACTGATGAGTTCCTTGTTCTATGAAGTCCCTCTTTATATGTAAATATAAAGTAACGTAACGAGTTCTGATTGTGCCAGCGGTTCCCTGTTGTGATTTGACCGCAGCTTAGCGCACGTTGCACAGTTCCTGTGTTGTGATTCGACAACAGCTTGCACGGAAAGGTCACGCCTCTTAACGGGGAGATGCATGCGCTCAATGATCTCTAAGTACAGCGTCCCTGGGAAAGCCAAACAAAGGTGATTTTGCCGAGGAAAGGCTCCTCTCGGCGGGGTTAATGAGCGATTAAGCGCCGCTGATCCACTGGAGCTCACAACTCCGAAAAAGGCAGATCAAATTTTCAAAAAGGCGCTCTCTTTATAAATAAACCACATATTTTAGCTTTAAACAACTACATTCTCGCCTGAAAAGGACTTACAACTATATTTTGTGAAACATTAAGGGCTCTTGCTAAGACCCAATCGTTTAGCCACCAAAGGGCCAAGCTGGTATCAGAATTTTGCCGAATCCAGTCGGTAAGACAGCGATAACATCTTTTTTAGATATGAAGGCTTCGAGTGTTGTTCTTTGCTTGGGTTTTAACGAAAAGGAAAAGTTTAAATCGCTTAAAACAGACGCGATAGCTGATTCGAACGAGTGATGCTCCACGGCTGCAAATCTGCTTCAACGTCGCTGTACTGTCGTCATCGTGTAAAGCCCACCCCAACGTTTCTCATTGGTGCCTCGATTTCTAGGGATTAGAAATGGGCTTGAATGGGCTCTTTGCCAGACTACTTGCAGAACAAATCTAAATTTGCCGGAAGTTGTCTGGGTTTTCCCAGGCTAAGTTAAATTACCTTAAATACCAAAACTCAAAATATGCCACTCCCCCAAATGTATATTTACAGTCACTTTTATTATAACTTGACTGTATAATAGTAATCATGAACAGTCCATAAATAAAATCATCTTACTTTAAGATTGACAGCTGGTGAAAAAAAATCCATCGATGGAGGTGTTAATCCTTTGTTTTAAATGATTTAAAAATAAATGATTTACAGATTACAATCTAAATAAACATAAAATAAAAATCAAGATATTCTTAAGTTTATAATAGATGCATTCAGAAAATTATTCCATAATTGAATACAATACTATAACTACTCACTCACAAAAATCTCTTCATCTAGTATATCTTTATCACTGGTAAAATACAAATTAGGTAAAGTAAAATATTTAAATACAAGTATTTTTATTAATATATAATTTATGCAATTTATCAAGCATTTAACCCACAAGAAAACTGTTTAAAAGTTCTGAGGGAAAACCACAGACTTGGCAACCCTGGTCAGTTGTTCAAAGCAAAGCAAGTGACATTATGTATTACAGACCATTGAGATCAAGGTATCATAAGCGGTTTGTGCAATTAAAAGATGATGAAATTCACTTAAACTGAAATTATACATTTAAAAAATGTGAAACATCTAGTGTGTCAGTGTAAGATATTTAGATAACCAGACCTAGATTTAATAGTCTTTATTTTATTTTTTATTTTTATTACAGATATTCATTTAACATTTTAAATACCTTCATATCTCAAAGACACTTTACAATAATTTGCTCATTCCCTTTTTCCCCTTGATTGTAGGCAAAACACTCCTTTCATGATTATAATGCTGTTACATTCTTTACAACAAAAAAGGTCCCTTCATACTTTGTGGTTTTATACACCACATCTCAAATAGACATAGAAGTTAAATCTGAAGATGTCTGCATAATATGCTTGTAGTTTAACCAAGTAAGTTTGTGTAAACTGGCTGCATAACAACTGTTATCACAAGCAAAATTGCAAAAATGCGTTATGTAGTGGAGGATGATAATGATGAGCATTAATGAGCATTAATAATGATACAATAAGACTCTGAGATGTTAGAGTAGATGTATTATCTAAAAATAAAACAAAGTGCTGATTTTAAGAGAATTATTCAGTACAGGTACTATTTGGAGATTAAACTATATAAAAATAAGACCAACATTCAGGTTGAGCATATTGAATGCCATTCCCAAACTTCTTTACCTTTACCCTGTATCTGAAAAGACACTTAAGAAGAATATGAGGCACAAGTTACAAAAAGTGCAACGATTGCTGTTTTTATAAGGCTATGCTAAACTCCTTAGCTGAGTGAAAATGTCTCTTGCAACTGTTTGATTTCCTTTGTTTCCCTCTCGACAAAGTTTAGAACTTTTAAGGTCCTTAAAGGTTACAATATTTTTTCTTCTTTACATAATGTAGATCAATTCAATGCACTTGTTGTCTAATGATGCTAACTTCATGTAAACTTCAATCTCTCCACAGAGATTAGGGGTTTTGGTCCTGGGTAAATTACAATCACCTTTCACATCACAAAGACTGTGATTTAGTTTACCGCGTAGTACAGCTTAGAGGGAGAATGATTTATTTGGGCAGGTCAGTACAGGTCACTGAGGCCTGCTACTTTCCGGGCCTTCTGCATCAAGGCACGCAACTGGAACTGTTTTCTGGAGAGAAGGCGCACATGCTGCACACAAACACACACACCAAGATATTCACATTAAAATATTTCAAATATTGTGTTTTAGCTATATTTGACGATAGCTAGAGAGCGATGACGATGACAAAAAGGGCGGTTGACTAACCTTGAGGAAGACATCCAAGTCAATGACATCTCTGCGTAACGCTTCACCCAAGTAGAAGATAGTGTCTTCGATGGCGTTTTCTTCAGCGTAGAGGTTCAGAATCTGCTTATAAAGAGGAGCGGTGGGCAAAATCACATCATCAATGTCATTGTCCTCAGATTGGTTCTGCATCCTTTCCAGGGCAGCTGTCAGCTCATCATCTTTCTGCTTGAGGCTGTCAATGTTTTTGTCCACATCAGCCTGTGATTCAATGAAAAGAACATGTTTTATTTTTACATTTTTAAAAAAATATTTCAAATGCATTACATTTACAGACAGATACCTTGTTAAAAAGTGACTTATTAGACTGCATGAATTAGTAGAGTTATAAGCATCAGTCACTATTATCTGAGGTATCATCAACAACAAATCAGAATATTTGGCTCATTTCAACTGTAACTGTACAAATTACAAAATTGTCCATTCTCTTGTACCATCTCCAGGTCTAGTTTGGTCACCAACGCCTCCAGCGTCTGGTGGCCTCTCTTCAGGTCCTCCTCTGTCCTTTTCAGGGCATCCAGCTCTGCCTGTGCTCGATCCATCTCTTCTTTCATCCGCCTGCGCAATTTGTCACTGACTGCAGACACCAAAGATGCACGGATTGTGTCCTCCCCGATGGTACCATCACGAGTGGGCCCTGAAGCACAGCAAAAATATTTGTTTGAAAGTAGTTTTTATAAGTATACGTTTATGTTTACTACTGTTCGAAACATTTTGGTTGGTAAGATTTATTAATGTTCTTAAAAGTGGTGTCTTACTGTATTTTGCTCAATAAGGATGCCTTTATTATCAAAAATACAGTAAATATCTTTAAAATAACAGTTTTCTGTATATTTTAAAATGTAATTTATTCCTGTAATGGCAAAGCTGAATTTTCAGCATCATTACTCCAGTCTTCAGTGCCACATGATCCTTCAGAAATCGTTCTAACATGCTGATTTGTTGAAAACAGTTTTACCACTTGATATTTTCATGGTAAACTGTGATGCATTTTTTCCAGGATTCTTTGATTAAATCTTTTGTAAAATTATAAATTAGTTTACTGTCACTTTTAATCAATTTAAAGGTCCCATGGCATGACATTTTCATTTCATGAGGTTTTTCAACATTAATACGAGTTCCCCTAGCCTGAATATTGTCCCCAAGTGGCTAGAATTTTTGATCTGTGTTTGCCTTTGAGAAATTGACAGCCCAGACGAGCTGATTTTGAATTTTCCTGTTGTGACGTCATAACAGGAACGGTTACCTCCCTTTTCTCCGCCCCCAGAGAATTTGGCACGCCCATGCGAGCGCCATAATTTGTTTGTCCTCGCGAGATCATGGCCTGTGAACGAGTGAATGCTGGTAGTTTCTCAGTGTTTGGATGTACAAATGAAAACAGAAGTCTTTTTTCAGCTCCTTCTGATCTGTGATCAGTGATTTCTGATGTGTAGCTAATTATTCAAGTTCACACAGAACTTTATTATTCATGCACACGCTGCAGCTTCTCTCTCTCCTGACAGAACGGTGTTTTCTATCTTGTGAGTCAGTGTTTTTGTATGTCCTCATCGCGTCTATTCGTTCTAAAATGTGCATACAGTCATGAGTTTCTGCTCAACATCAGCAGAGCCACATCTTTAGAGAAAAACCTCACGCACGCCGAAGCTCGGGCTGCACTGACCGGTTGGCCTTCAACATCACAGACCCCCAGTACTGCATCTCGCCCACAGCGGTGGCACCATGCGCGGCGTAAGATTGGGGGGCAAATGGGGGGTAAGTGTGAGCGTATCCGGGCTAGGCAAGCCAGCTATCCCCACAATAAACTGGATTACATTCGATTACTGCCCTGTTGTGTCTTTGTTTGCGCTGTGTACTCAATGCGCGTCACTGACTTTTTTCATATGATAGGAAAATATCTAAAAATAATGCTATAATTAACACTTACTCATAACTCGTTCATCTCAACAGCTGTAATGGTACATTACATATGTTACAAAGTTGGAATAAGGAGGAAGACGGGCTCGGCGTGACTGGGACTCGTGTTTATTCAGAACTCTCAGATACAAACAAAATAAACTTGCACTGACAGCACTCTCACAACTCAGTAGTTACAATATAACTTTGTTAGCAATCGCTCCGTCTGGTCCACTAGTGATGTCCGGTTCGCGAACGAATCATTCTTTTGAACCGGTTCTTTTTAGTGAACCAGTTCACCAAATCGGACTGAATCGTTCTAAACGGTTCGCGTCTCGAGTCAGCACTGATCCATCATTTACTAAAGTTACTAACTTTCTGACATGAGTGACAGTCCCTCCGACTAGAAATTACTAATAACCTGAAGTATATGCTAGTAACTACAACAGTTCACTGAACTGAGACGTGCTGAGAGAACTGATGAGAAGTGAACTCAGGTCCATTCGTCTCTCTGGCAGGCTCGTGCCTCGTAGACTAGGGGTTGCACCGACTAGTCGACTTTAATGCTCTGCCATGATGCTTTAAGCTTGACGTCGACTAGTCGCTGGCCTATAGAGGACGCGACAGGATAAGCCATTTCCTGACATGCAGGCTGCCAGGCTCTGTTTCCAACAGTTAAAAATGACAAATAAATACATACTCAGAGAGCTCTCCATAAGACATGTTTGATTATACCATCTGGAAGCTCAAAATGGATCGGTAGAATGCACGCTTATTGTACAGGTCAGTTAATCACGTTCTAAATACGTGCTGCATTGTAACCAGTGCTGGCACTACCACCACGCGCCGTGCGTAGGGCACCAAGTGCTCTGGGGAGCACCACAGGAAAATGCTCTCTCTACCCTCCCGCAGGTCAGCTCTGCAAAATTCGCGAACGCCGCCACCGCGGGTATCAAAGTGATCGCGCTTAGGGCATCAAAACGGCCAGCGGCGTGACTGATTGTAACACACACACACATCACGCGGAGATCGCGCGCGCACCTTACACAAAACCATTCAGTAGCGCAGAAATGTATCAACACTGTGATGTATCACTAAAATAGCTTCGAAACTGAAAAGTTACAACATATATTTCTTAGTAACTAAAACTCACAGCTTATTAGTAGAGAGACGCTGGCAAGTAGAATTAATTCACACGCAATCACTCTCTCAACTAATGCATTCATATAGCCTACATAATCTTTATTGTGCTACATTATCTGTATCTGATTCAGAACGAGCAGAAATCTGTGAGAAATATAAGGACCCAAAGACAAAAGAACTGATACAAAAGCTGTTGTAGGAGCAATAACCTTATGGGCAGCGCTGTGACATATGCCACAGCTGTCCTGTGCATAAGAAAACTCGTGTTTGCGTCTCAGCTCAAGGTTCAGGGTTATTTGTTTATTAATGATGTCATCAGCGAATAGTCGACGTCGACTCGACTTTCATCACATAAATGTCGACTTGAAAAAATCGGAAGTCGTTCAACCCCTATCGTAGACCTTGTTAAACCACGCCCCCTCCGCTACAAGATCTGATACTCATTTCAAATGCAAAGATGTCAGCCAATCACAACAGTGGGTGTTTTTACTGAAATCTCACAGCAGACACGCCCCTTGAAACAGGGCATTCAGCCAGAGGGCAAACATCAGTATAGAAAAAATGCCTTTTATTTCTAAATTATGGCATTTTATGATGTAAAAATCATACTAACAATATAAGTACACCTCAGAATACATTAAATAAAAAAACTGTGCTATAGGACCTTTAAGCATTCTTGCTGAAAAAAGTATTATTATTATTTTTATTTATAAATCTTAATGACCCCAATGGTAGTGTATATGTTTTTGAGACTGACACAAGGTTAGAAATGCATGATTAATTAGTCTCTATTGATTCTTGTTTCTGAGATTTCATTACTATTGCTCACCGACTGCAGTAACAGGCGTCACCGGGGTATAGAGAGAGGACCCTGAGGTAGTGGGGTATCCAGAGACTGCTGCAGGATAAGGGTAGCCCTGAAATCCCCTGACGGACAGAAAAGAAAACAGGGTCACACTTTATATATTAGGTGGTCTTTACTCTGTACTTAACCATTTAATAAAATACACTGCCTACATACATGATGGTGCGTTGAAATTACATTTAAAGTACTTGCATTTAATCAACATTTGTAGTTACAGTTAACTTTTCCCCTAACTTTAACGCAAACCCTTACCTAAAACCTTACTCTAACCCCTAATCCTAACCTTACACTTACTCCTAAACCGAACCATACCAACTCATTAGCAGTTAATGTGGTTATTTTCCAGAAGAAAGTTTTGTTAAAGGGATCCCATGGTGTTGAGACTTGTATGGCTTAATATAACATAAATGATGTGTCTTACTGAAATATGTAGTTGAAAACCCATGAAAGATCCACGTTATTTAAAAAATCCATTATATATTTGGACAATGGGCGCCGCCATTTTGTTTGCGTTCTAGGTTGATGACGTAGAATGGTTGCACTCGGCAATCAACTAGCGCTACCCATATCTATTTTTACCACAACACACCTCGAAAAATGTTTCAGAGTTAAACAAAACCAATCAATTGCTTTGTAATTGCATTTAAAACACACGTGCACACAAACTCTCTTTCTCTCTCGCACACACACACACACACACACACACACACTCACAGACAGACACACCAATAGATCGGCGGCGCCCTTACACACACACATCCACACACTGTGCCTGCGCGCACACGCTCAATCAGCTGTAATGTTATACATGAGGTTGACTTGCCTAGTTTCTCACCTGGTTCCGATTCGGCAGGCCAGCACTCTCCCTGGCTGAATCCGAAATCGCCCCCTATACCCTCAAATAGGGCACTATTTGAGGGGACAGCCGTTTGTAGTGGTGTCCGAAACCATAGTGGACGTTATGAGTCCACTCATTCCATCCCACATTGAACCGCAATAATGAGTGAACAGCTGATGTACACACAACAGCTGTTCGAATTCACTCACTCGTTTTCATTCACTTATCAAGAAATGAATTAGTGGATAACGTAGGGAATAGTGAATGAGGTTTTAGGGGGCGATTTCAGATTCAGTCCCTGTCGTGGAGACTGACAAGGGCAGCCCATAACACATCTTGATTGAGAACAGAGCTGTCAGATGTGTGTGTGTGTCATAGACCTATGGTCATAGACCGTAAAAAAAAAGGTGTGTGTGTGTTTGTGGGCGGCTGGGCGCGCGCGCGATCTCGATTGAGACCTGAGACCCCGTCAGATGCGTGAGTGTGCACGCCCGCGCCGATTTGTTGGTGTGTAATGTGTGTGTGTGTGTGTGAGAGAGAGCATTTGTGTGCACATGTGTGTTTTAAATGCAATTACAAAGCAATTGATTGGTTTTGTTTAACTCTGAAACATTTTTCGAGGTGTGTTGTGGTAAAAATAGATATGGGTAGCGCTAGTTGATTGCAGAGTGCAACCATTCTACGTCATCAACCTAGAACACAAACAAAATGGCGCCGCCTATTGTCCAAATATATAATGGATTTTTTAAATAACGTGGATCTTTCATGGGTTTTCAACTTCATATTTCAGTAAGACACATAATTTATGTTATATTAAGCCATACAAGTCTCAACACCATGGGATCCCTTTAAACAGTCAATCCATAGTCTTGAAGGTATTTAATATTAAGTTAAGGCCACCTAATATTAAGTGTGACTGAAAATATACAATAGCATAACAGAGAAACAGCATTTACACATCAAGGCTTACTGCACATTTGATCTTTTGGCACACCCAATATTTTGTCCCATTTCTTTATACAGGGAGTGCAGAATTATTAGGCAAATGAGTATTTTGACCACATCATCCTCGTTATGCATGTTGTCTTACTCCAAGCTGTATAGGCTGGAAAGCCTACTACCAATTAAGCATATTAGGTGATGTGCATCTCTGTAATGAGAAGGGGTGTGGTCTAATGACATCAACACCCTATATCAGGTGTGCATAATTATTAGGCAACTTCCTTTCCTTTGGCAAAATGGGTCAAAAGAAGGACTTGACAGGCTCAGAAAAGTCAAAAATAGTGAGATATATTGCAGAGGGATGCAGCAGTCTTAAAATAGCCAAGCTTCTGAAGCGTGATCATCGAACAATCAAGCGTTTCATTCAAAATAGTCAACAGGGTCGCAAGAAGCGTGTGGAAAAACCAAGGCGCAAAATAACTGCCCGTGAACTGAGAAAAGTCAAGCGTGCAGCTGCCAAGATGCCACTTGCCACCAGTTTGGCCATATTTCAGAGCTGCAACATCACTGGAGTGCCCAAAAGCACAAGGTGTGCAATACTCAGAGACATGGCCAAGGTAAGAAAGGCAGAAAGTCGACCACCACTGAACAAGACACACAAGCTGAAACGTCAAGACTGGGCCAAGAAATATCTCAAGACTGATTTTTCTAAGGTTTTATGGACTGATGAAATGAGAGTGAGTCTTGATGGGCCAGATGGATGGGCCCGTGGCTGGATTGGTAAAGGGCAGAGAGCTCCAGTCCGACTCAGACGCCAGCAAGGTGGAGGTGGAGTACTGGTTTGGGCTGGTATCATCAAAGATGAGCTTGTGGGGCCTTTTCGGGGTTGAGGATGGAGTCAAGCTCAACTCCCAGTCCTACTGCCAGTTTCTGGAAGACACCTTCTTCAAGCAGTGGTACAGGAAGAAGTCTGCATCCTTCAAGAAAAAAAATGATTTTCATGCAGGACAATGCTCCATCACACGCGTCCAAGTACTCCACAGCGTGGCTGGCAAGAAAGGGTATAAAAGAAGAAAATCTAATGATATGGCCTCCTTGTTCACCTGATCTGAACCCCATTGAGAACCTGTGGTCCATCATCAAATGTGCGATTTACAAGGAGGGAAAACAGTACACCTCTCTGAACAGTGTCTGGGAGGCTGTGGTTGTTGCTGCACGCAATGTTGATGGTGAACAGATCAAAACACTGACAGAATCCATGGATGGCAGGCTTTTGAGTGTCCTTGCAAAGAAAGGTGGCTATATTGGTCACTGATTTGTTTTTGTTTGGTTTTTGAATGTCAGAAATGTATATTTGTGAATGTTGAGATGTTATATTGGTTTCACTGGTAAAAATAAATAATTGAAATGGGTATAAATTTGTTTTTTGTTAAGTTGCCTAATAATTATGCACAGTAATAGTCACCTGCACACACAGATATCCCCCTAAAATAGCTAAAACTAAAAACCACTTCCAAAAATATTCAGCTTTGATATTAATGAGTTTTTTGTGTTCATTGACAACATGGTTGTTGTTTAATTATTAATGTTGTAAAATTAATCCTCAAAAATACAACTTGCCTAATAATTATGCACTCCCTGTATTCACTTCAACAACAGCCTGTGTTTACATTAATGATCTGCCACCAGCCTGTCAGTGATCTCGCATTGTTAGAACATTTTATTAGCAATAATCACAAGTGCTGCTGAAAAGCACCAAACATGACATGACTTTATTTGTTCTAAGAAATATCTACAAAATATCACAAGAATCCAAATAATTCTTCAAAGAGGGAAAATACGGTTCTATTCATGATTCATTGTAGGAACGCTCATGTATTCCTTTCTCTTGCATGAGCACCGAGCAACGATTTCAAAGAGATCTAGCATGATTATATTCTGGTTAAGACTTCATTACCAAAAGAAATTCTTCAGAAAAATCTATTCAGAAAATGTATTGTGAATTAAAGCTGTGTTCATATATTGTTCCTTCTTTTCCTGCTATTCTCTTCTGGAAATACTGGAAATGTGTTCACATATATATTTGCCAATTCTGCTAACTAATTTAATAAAATGATTAATTCCTACTCCTGTCTTTTTAATGCTGTTTCATTTGTGCACAAAACCAGCATTTGAGTGTATCGCAAGATTTTCGTGGATCTCTAGAGAAACATATGGTGCTTTCACCTGTGTCGATTTTGACTTAAAGCAGGGGTTCTCAACTCTGGCCCGAGATCCACTTTCCGGCAGAGTTTTGCTCTAATCTTTATCAAACACCTGACTTGAACATTGGACTCGGACATGCCTTGATGCTTTCCTACCTCAGAATGCATTGTCCGAAGGCGGCATTTTTAAGCTTTCGGACACAGCCCTAGAAAATTATAGGCAGGTTTGATCAGGGTTGGAGCTAAACTCTGCAGGAAAGTGGATCTCAAGGGCCAGATTTGAGAAACCCTGATATATATAGAATGCTCATATCTTTTAATGATGGTATAAAAATAAATGTCTCTTTGCTTCAAAATGCATGCTTAATGGTCCCACTTTATTTTAGGTGTCTTTAACTACTAAGTAGTAACATTTAGATTAATCATTTGATACAATGCACTTATTGTATACATACATGTGTTTACCTTGTACTTATATATTTAAAAATACCTATATGTACATACATCAAATACACTGTGGTTACCCTCACTTTACACTGTAACCCACCCTTGGCTTAGACCTACCCATACCACCAAAACCTAAAGCTAACCTTACCCTTATCCCATCTCCATAGCAGCAAAAGTGTTGTGCATTACAACATGAGCACAATAAGTGCATTGTACTTATTTTTTCAACATACATAGTACATACATAGTAGTTAAGGACACCTAATATAAAGTGTGACCAGAATATTCTGTTACAATGGATATCAATGATGAAATATTGTGAAATAAGAGGAGGGTCGGATTTAAGTGTTTAGCCATTAGTCAGATGACCAGATATATGATATGTATTGGATTTAGAGCCACATATGAAAGAGGCCCAAATCAGAAGAGAAAAATGTTATGTGTTTTTGCTGTCTCATGTAACAAGACCTGATCTGTGGCAGATGTCTGAGAAACACACAATTTTAAAATGTTATGCTCACCAAGGCTGCATTTATTTGAACAAAAATATAGTAAAGCAGTATAAAAATATGAATGAAATATTATTACAATTTAAATTACCTCTTTTCTATCTTTTTTTAGTTATTTGATGAATAGAACGTTCAAAAGATCAGCAATTATTTATAATAAATGTCTTTACTGTCATTACACCACAATTGAATGCATCCTTGCCCAAAATCTTGTGTACATAGTAGGGCTGGGTGATATGGCTGAAAAAACTGTATCACGATATAAGTGTTTCATATCGGTCAATATCGATAATTATTGATATTTTTATGACCTATTTAAAATAAGGACCAGGAGAATAATATTTTACATTTAAACATTATTTTAAACGTAGGCTAACCTTCCTCAGAAAAGGCAGAAAAGTCAACACAACCATGGAAAACACTCAAATAATTAAAGTCTAAAAATCACAATGAACATTTAACACTTATCTCTTAACATTAAGATGCAGTCTCCGTTATTTCTTTGTAACTGTTACCGTTTAGATGCTTTGTCATAAGGCACTGATGCACCTCTCCATGTAGTTTCAAAGGCTGAATCCGAAATCACCCCCTGGCCTATACCCTTAAATAGGGTGCTATTTGAGGGGACAGCCATTTTTAGTGGTGTCCGAAACCATAGTGGACGTTATTGAGTGCACTCATTCTATTCCACTTTGCACCGCAATAACGAAATTAGTGACTTGCACACTGAAATAACTTACCCTGTATTGGTAGAGTGTCCTTGACTATAAGGCAAGCCTGGTGTGCTTGGCATGTAGGAAGCTGGAAAGAAACATTACATTATATAATTAATGCTGATGCCAAAATCAAGTCAAAATGCTCTTACAAATGTAACCTAAATCTCTAAATACATTACCTATCAGATACAATATATCGCGCTAAACCAAAACAATCAGACGCAAGTATATGCTCACTGTTAGGTGGGCCTGCTGCCGGGAAAGCTGGATAAGTTGCCTGAGTGCTGGGCCGTGAGAAGACTGGTGGTTCCTCTCCAAACACCACAATCATCACCTGGATCAGTCCCAACAAATCAGACTGGGGCTAAAGAAGAGAAGACCAAAGCAAACGAAAGATGCATGAGTTTACACCCCTCCTAAATTAAGCGGACAAAGATTTAAAAAATACACTTACAGGTTTCCATTCATGCAGGTATGGGAGGTAAATCTTTCCATTGGCATCAACGTGTTTCCCGGGTTTTATCATCATGGCACTTGTGGGTTTGACAAAACAGATGGGAGGGTTGTAGGGATACGTGTCAAGAAGCCACAGGCAGATGGGAATGTTGTATGTATTTCCTATAGATGAGGAAAATATTAAATAGGGAAAAGGGTTCAACATAAGGAACAGCTGTATTGTTAAGGCAGTCTGAAGAGTGGAGAAACTCAAACACTTCTTTGAAAGCTGTGTCTCTATACCTCGGTAGCTTACTGGCACCGTTCCTGTGAGACTCAGCAGCTCTTTGGTAGAGCCATCATTGAACACTGAAAGAAAAAATGCTAAATGAGAGCAGGCCAGGGCAATATATTTACAGTACAAACTGAATTGATTTCAATTGGTATAGGTCTAACTTGCTTATAATTAAAAATTAAAACAACAGTATGAATTAATTTATACAGCCGAATTAAAACCCCTGCAAACTTGTTGTGTTCAAGTTTTCTTTATTGAAAATAAACGTCAAGTGCTTTAAAATGTAAGAAATGAAATGTAAACATTTGTATGTGTGGTTGAAGTTTGGAGCCAAAGTAACACAAGTCTTACCATAGTTGTCCATCACAGGTTTAAGATCTTTATAGTGAGACGTCGAGTTTGTTAAGTCGCGTGCGGTCAGATCCCTGTATTTATAAATCTGTGTACACACAAAAACATTACTCAGATCATGGAAAACACTTTGTAAACATCCTCTCTGGTACGCAAGTGTTTAACATACCTTCACCAGCATTTTCCGTATAGAATTTTCGTTCATTGCCGCCATATTTACAATGATTATGAACTAATGTATTACTTTAAAAGACTGTACAGCGTCTATCAGTTAAATTATGTAGTTTCGTTATGGACGTAAACTCATAAATACTAAATCATCGCATCCATAACTATAACCAGGAAATCACGGCTGAACTGGCACTACTTCCGGTCAGATGACTGATGACGCAGTATTCAGAAGTTGCACTTCATTGGTAGAAGTGTGTTCTACTCTCCAGTCTTGCCACAATAATAACGTTGAACTTTATAAATTCATATTTATGATGTCGTAACTAAGTAAAATGTGATATTTAAATATTCAAATGTAAAACAGATGTTCAGGAAATCAAAACAAGCCTCTTTATTTGACACTTTCTTTACACAATAATGGCAGGCACAAATCTATGACAGATTGTTAAATGAAATTCAGTTGCCTTCACACCATAGACACAAAATAGTAACAATTTCTTTTTTTTTTAAAAAAAGAAGAATGTATTAATTACTGCAAAAAACCGAATATGCTATTACCAGAACCAGCACAGCCTTTTGCAATTTGGTCAGCAGGAACGCTACTACAACAATGCGTTCTATTGTTGTTTAAAAAAAAAAAACTCCATAAAATGATTTAGTAGCAGCATTTGGCGTATGACAAAGCAAAATAGAGGTCCAATAAATTCGAGGTCATGTATTTGTGTAGTTTACATAATGTTAATGATTGTGTAGTAATGGAAAATGGCCATTAACCAACGATATTAATGTACAACAATATTCAGTAAGTGGCAGCAATCACACCACGTGATAAACCCACATTACTCTGTGGCAGAGTAAATCCATCAAAACGATCTGGGTGCCCACAGCATTCTGACAGAAACCCTTGAAGGTCATATCCATAGCTACTGACATGTGATTTAAAGGGAGAATCGTAGGCGCCCATGTATGTCCTTGAGAACAATCAATGGACTGTAAGGGAACAAAACGCTCTGCAATCTTTATCGAGCAAAATCATCACATTTCAGCCAGAAAGAGAAGACACTGCTAGTCGAAGACATTTTTAGGTGTTCAACTGAGTCACGTAAATTAATTAGAAATACCTTTTTTTGTTTAGATTTGAAATCTAAGAGAAAGGTTTCGTCATGATAATTTATAACAATGATACATTTACATGATGATTTACAGTAAAGTATATAATACAAGCAATCTGATGTCTGATAGATGTATCTTTACTCCTTATTGACACAAACATATAAAATGTACTTCCAAAAGGCATTTTAAGATTAGACAATATGCATGTAATGACTTAAAGTTTCAAGCTTATGCCCTGAACATGGGAACAGCACAGTGCTGGCAAGAATATCAACAAAATATTTTCACTCCACGCTTTTGAGTTGATAGTAGGCTTACTATCATTTTCCAAAAAGAATGTTTATATTTTTAAAGAGATTTTTGTCTTCTTTAGCCAATGCAATTATTTGTGATGCATTTGTCTAATAATGTAAATGAAAAGCATCGCATTTGTATATTTAATCAAGCCACAATTCAAAGACCCCAGGGGCCATTCAAATACAAAAAGGCTAACAAAGAATAAATGCGATCCCACAGCATGTCGTATCGGAGATGTACCTTCTAATCGCAATATATTGCACTATAACTTGTGATACACACACTGCATATGACTATTCTCTTTGCAAGAGAACGCAATGAATTATGTACAGTTTATTAGGTTAGACTTCTTCTAAGCAAATGAAAATACAAATCTTCCTCACATCCAGACATGTGCTAATCTAACTGATGTAGTAATTCTTCTCTCCATCTCGTAAAGTGTTTTTCTAACATACGCATCTGACAAAGCAATATGAGAGGTTATTTTCTGAGCTATTACTTCCAGTTTAGAGTAAATAGTTTGTTTAATGTAAATATATTTAATTGTGACAACGTTCATCAAGTCGTAGCAACTCCAGTGTTGAGACCATTCAAATGAGGTACAACTTCTTTCCTCTCCAGTAAAGGACAGAGACGGGAACATCCCTAAGAAGACTGCAGGGCTGCCAGAATAAAGATTTCCCTTGTACACAGTCTGCTCTAAACTTCCAGCGTCTGTGTAGGTGTTGCAGTGTGGTCTGTAGGGCTGCACTGCTCCAAAAGCCACACCATGCACATTCACTGCAAAGAGAAAGTGAGCACACATGAGTAGCAGTACACAGTGGTTTAATTATCCATGAATATGTAACATATGTCGTTTATGTTATTGAGAATCATATAGCTATGGTTGGTATTATATTAAAGTGCCCCATTTATTCTATTTTAAAGGTTCCTAATTTTGTTTTCGAGGTCTCCTACAATAGGTTTACATGCATACAAGGTAAAAAAAAAAAACAACCTTTAAAGGGTTAGTTCGCCCCAAAATGAACATTCTTTCATCATGTACTCACCATCGTGTTGACCCAAACCCCTAAAACGTTCTGCACTCTCCATTGGCAGATACGCAACTACCACTTTGATGCTTCAAAAAGCTCATAAAGAGATCGTAAAACTAATCCATATCCTCCTGGGACCCAGGAATAGTCTTTTGTCCACTGTAGTGGACGTTATATTTTAGTGAATTTCTCTGACATCATACATGTCACAGTCTGGATGTCCTGTAAAGAGCACATTCGGGGCTTTGCAGAGATACCAAATGTTTCACCATTTCACCAGGAGGTTTCACCAGGACATCAACAACTTCTTGGTCTTTAAAAACGGCTGACATTAATGTTTAGCACTCTTATGGAAATATGATAATATTTTTTAATTATAATTTAAATCAGATTCATTTTCAAATTGTTTGTTGTAAATCAACATCTCAGGAAAATGTTACGGGGTGTCTAATCAAAATATGACTTTCTGTTACAAAACACGGCATTGATTTCATAAATGTCCACTGTAGAGACGCCAGGACTTAAATCATGTTTATCAGGCATTTTGGAGACACAACAAGTGGATAGGGAAAGAAATTACATATCAAAATTCCTATGAAATATTAGATATTATTGAAAATGTTGCCAATTATTACTCCCATTATTACACTTCTATTTTCATTACATGTTGCACCAAGAACACATTAATATGCTAATTATATGCAGTGTATAGATTCATTGTATTGAATGGGAGAATCCAAGTATGGCCATTTTACCCACACATTGCATAAAGTAAAAATGGTATATAAATGCATTTCGTTTTATCTTTCATAGTTCAGAATCATCTTTAAACAACGTTTGTTTAAAAAAAAAAACCTGAAACCTAAAAATTGATTGGTGAATTAAAAATAAATCCCATCGTTTTTGCCTATACATGCAATTTCATGTCATTTTATTTTTTTAAACAGTCCTGGTGTCAACTACAGAGGACACATCATAACATATAAATAAAATATAATTTTTCAAAAATGTTTTTTTCCATTTGTTTTTAAATACTAAATAATAAATAATAAAAAAAATACTAAATTCAAAAAAACTTGTTTTTCTGGGTCCCAGGAGGATATGAATTGAGCGGTTTAGTCCAAATTTCTGAAGAGACACAATTGCTTTATGACGAACAGATTAAATGTAGGCTTTTATTCACATATAAACATTGATCTGCAAACATAAACAGAAGCTCAAACCCGCTTGACGTGTGAGAACAAACCTCATTGGTTCTTGCGGAATGCTGTGAACATCATTGGTTCTCGCATGTCATGCGAACATGCTTGAGCTTCTGTTTATCATAACTGATGTGTGCGTTGATTAATGTTTATATGTGAATAAAAGCCTACATTTAATCTGTTCATTAGATAAAGCGATCGAGTCTCTTCAGAAAATTAGTACTAAACCACTCATATTGATTCGTTTTTTACTCTTTATGAACTTTTTGAGGTGTCAAAGTGGTAGTTATGAAGCTGTCATTGGAGGGACAGAAAACTCAGATTTTATTAAAGATATCTTCATTTTTTTCAAAGATGAACTAAAGTATTACAAGTTTGGCACGACATGAGGGTGAGTAATTAATGACATCATTTTTGGGTGAACTATCCCTTTAATATTCTCATAATATACATTGTAGCATCACCTCTTTTCTCACAGTGTCTGAAAGCCCTCTTTCTGAGAGCCTACTTTGCTCAGATTGGTCAGATGACCCAGTCTGTTGTGATTGGTCTACCACTTACAGCACGTGTCAGAAACGAATTGTCCATTACCATATCTGAATTTCACCTTCAGAGGCCCCTCATCACTTTACACACAGTGATACGAACAGTAATGAGGGTGTGGGTTTTACTGTATCAATTCGAGCCTGATTCTTCATCTACTGGAAGTGCATGCAAAGTGGATTTACTTTCCCAGCACAGAAAACTCTTTTTGCCCCGTCACCAACAAGAACCAAACTCTTCCATGCCTCAGCTACAACTACAGTGTTTGAGGGCGGGTCAAAGTAGATGTTTTTTCGCGAGCAGCCAATGAAGACCATGTGCTGGAATTATGCAAATGTGTTACAAACCTACATAAGTTCATGCAGAAAGTAAGACTTCAGAATTGGTTCTTTGTTTTGTGAGACAACTACATTTACTGTGCACTTTGATATTTGAAATGTTGCACACCTTTTACATCCACAAACGTCTATATTACACACAACATGAAAGGTAATATCTGAAAAAGCATAATAGGGGCACTTTACTATCAGAATAACGGTGTCTACCGGATCATGACACCACGCAGCGGCAGTTCATACAGTCTTGGCCGTTGTCATCTGGCGGGTTCAGTTTCCTCAACTTATGCTGCCTGATTTCACGGACAAGTGTGTAAAAGGCATCTTCCACTCCCTAATCAGAAACACACACACACACACTAATTAGGGCTTTTCTGAGCTATATACATTCAGCCATGCAAATGAAATTACGACAGCTTGATGCTTGTCAAAATTATAGGTTATACAACAGATATTATATTTGGCTGAAATGTTTCTAACCTGTCTTGTCTTGGCTGAGGTTTCAATGTAGGGTATACCGTAGCTACGGGCAAGTTCCTGGGCTTGTCTTGTGTCCACAGTGCGTGCTGGTAGGTCACATTTATTACCCACAAGCACCATAGGCACATCATCTGAGTCTTTAACTCTCTTAATCTGTTCCCTTTAAAAAGCAATGAAACAATCCACATTTATAGTGATATTTGCTATAAGAAACAAAGAGATGTATTCTTATACCTCAGTTTCCTATAATTTAACCTGTACTGATGAATGTCCTCAAAAGACTTGGTATTGTTGATGGCAAAAACACAGAGAAAGCCCTCTCCGGTCCTCATGTACTGGTCTCTCATTGCACTGTACTCTTCCTGACCTGCAGTATCCAGGATATCTAACAGACACGTCTCTCCATCAATCACCACCTGTTTCCTGTATGAGTCCTGTGAGGAAGAAAATATACAATGTAAGATGTTTTTTTTCTGAATATTGTAAATAGGGCTGTCACTAATGATTATTTTGGTAATCGAGTAATCGGTCGAATCATTTGATGATTAATCGAGTAATAGGATTTTTTTTGGTAATAAAAATAGACCCAAGCAAAGACCTAAGCCTAAAATGAAAATCGCGATGAACAGTTTGCATATTTAGAAACATATTGATGTATTCTCCTGTGTTGGTGTAGGTTTATAAATTATTTACCTTACAAATCTGATGAACCAGATGAATGTTATAAGCAACCCAAACTCACAGCATATGCAGAGATGGAGTTTGAGACGCGCTCCACCCATGTAAATGATAACCGTTCATGTGGAGCAGCATTTACTGTGAACGGAGCTGCTCTGAGACGCATGTAATCTACACGCATGTTAAAGCTTGAATTAAAGCGCATATATACAGTATATGAATTAAACCATATAAAATATATTAAATTTAGGGAGATTTTTGGAGGTTCAGCCAAATACCGAATCCACTGGTTAAGATTCTGCCGAATCCTACTCCCATCCTCAGTCCATTAACACAGTAAACACATTAATGAAGTAAACAACGTCCACAGCAATGTCTTTTTCATTTTATTTTAACTGAAAAAAAAAAAAAGAATAGGCAACATTATGCCAGGATGACTGTCCGTCCTTTGCCGTACCTAAAGTAGCTGCATTTTGGCTGCTGTCTGTAGATTCCCTCATGCACAACTCGTATTCTTTCGGATGTTTCATATGCAAATGTTTTAACAGTGGATATTGTTTCGGGTCCTTGCCACAACGAGACAAAACGGCATTGCAAATTGAACATGTAGCTCGACTTGAATCGCCTTCTTTTGACTGAAAATGTTTTTCCCTTTCCCTTTTTTTGTTTGCCAAACAACGTTTTTTGTTCACGAGTTTCATTTTCACTTTCTCACAGCCTGCATTCGAACGGTCCACCCTAGTAAACAACTTCCCGTAATCAACAACGGTGTCATTATGTTGACCAGTGTCGCGGGCGTAGTGCAAGCTTAGGGTTCGGTTCGGCGGAAATAAATTCTAAGGTTCGGCAGAAACCGAACTCTGTCAAAAAGCCCAATATTCGGCCGAATCCGAAACCGAATCCTGGATTCGGTGCATCCTTGCAATCGATTTTTAAAACCGAGTACTCAAATTTAATCGAGGAATCGTGACAGTCCTAATTGTAAATTCTCATACTGCTCAATTGACACTGCAATATACCGTTAAATATATTCTGTTACTGATAAAGAAAAAGTGGGAACTGTAGACTATTTGACCAAAGTGGGACGAATGTTTTACCCTCAGATTAAATGTTGATGTTTTCTATTCATATAATGTTATATTTTAAATTAGGGAACTATATTCTGCATGCATGAACAGACATAAGCCCCATTTCCACCTAAATAACCTGGAACAATTTGCAATTTGGAACTTTTTTCCCCCAGACCTGCTCCAACCAGTCAGCGATGGACTGTAACAATTTTTGTGCGACACTGTCTGCAACAATAACAAGTATGAAGGAGATGCAAGCTGCGCTGCTTTTGCTGGTTATGTATTGGTTTACTAAAGCGGTAATTAACAAAACGGTGGAAAAGAGATGAGCACTGATACTAAAGCGTATTCTGAAAGCTCATAAAGCTAGATTTAAAATAAGACAAAGTATGGTATTATCAGCTATTACGGACATTGACAGTGAGGTAGCTGAGACGAACGCGCGCCATCAGACAGAAAGAGCAAGGCTGATATTTGCTGAACGATCCTCGCAAAAGACTTTTAAAAATGCCGGATGAAATAAAATGCTGTGTGAGTTCAACCAATCAGCATGTTCAGCACCTAAGTCCCTCCCCCGAAAGTTCCTGAACTTTGAAAAAGTACTACCTCGGGAGCAGGTCCGTTCGGAGGGGGAAATATTTACCCGGAACTTCATTTAGACCCTGGTTCCTGCGGTCGAAACACACTGAGTACCACCCCAAAGTTCCTGGGGAAAGTTCCTGCGGTGGCTATACATACATATCTAATAGCAGATTTAGGCAGGTGGAGCTGGGGGAGGTGGAGGGTTTCAGAGGAACTCTGATAGCGCGCAACAGGACCAGCTTACAGCAAACAATGAACCAAACTATTTAATTGTTGGGCAAGCAATCTCATTGGCTGCAGGATCAGCAGAGGCCAATCAGCTTATGTCATGTGATAATGGTGTGACAGTTCGCAGATTGCATGTAAAGGACTTATTAGCCTGTTCCATCTAAATTTCATGACTGAACACACACATAAACTATTACATATGAGAAAAATGTAAATGACAGAAAATACCATTTTGCCATTTTGACTTACCTCAATGGTTGGGTCGTATTCATCAACAAAGTGGTTCTGAATGAGCTGTATGGTCAGAGCACTCTTGCCCACACCACCTGCACCTACCACCACCAACTTATATTCAGTCATTCTCACTGCTGCTGAGTCACAAGCTGAAAGGAAGCAAGAAGGAACAAGGAAATTTGAGTAAATAAAGAGAACATTTTTGAATGAATCATTATAAGTCTTATACACTTGAAACTGATGTCTGATGAACAAATTAAAATAAGCCTACAAGGAAATAAAACAGACAGTGAAAAAGGGGGTGGATTCCAGTCAACATCTACATAAAGCGGAAACTTGTCTACAGGACTTTCCCTGAGAGTGATCTATTTGTGTTAATATTTAAAATGTTTGATTCAGTGCCAGAAGAATTTATTTCACTCACAACCTGTGTAATTTCATCCCTTCCAAACTAGATTTGAAATTCTGATAACCTACTTAATAAATTAAGGCTCTTCAGGTGAAGATAAACGTCAAACAACCTATATGACAGCCGACCATCTAAGTTGTGCTTGAATATTTGTTTCTGAATATATATTTACCTAAACTATTTTTGTGACTTTTATTTCTCCTTACATGTGGAGCAGTTAACATAGCTATATTAGCCCAATAAAGGTTATTATACAACTACTATTTGCTAATGAGATTATGGGTCATCTGAATCTTTGTGCAATGTTAAAAAAGCATCAGTCAAGCCATCAGGTTCAGCTTTGTCACTGGACACTGACATCAAGTATTCCATTTGAAAAATCTATTTTTAGCTCCTCCACCTGTCATGTAGCCTTACCTGTGACCATCATTTTCTTTTTCCCTGCTGGGAGTTTACAACTGTTATATTGCTTTAAGGCTCCGAATAATAGTAAACATGTCAGGCTACAACTTTTAATTACTAGTCAAGAGTTTTTTTGCCCATAAAATTGTACCAGGTAGGATGTCACCCTTTAAAAACGTTTCACTTTAAACACACACAGTCCCACACACTTACATATATACAGTATATACAGTGTGTGCAGGCTATGTATATATGTAATGTACAGAAAATCCCTTTCATTTTTCCCATTACTGCTGAGATGCAATGACATCACCTTTATTGACTTTTCAGACGATGCGCAATGTAAACAACGTAGTCATTTTGGTGAGCGGATCTCATCTCTGCTAACAATACAATGGCAACCACTCTATGCGATGACAAGTTTTAAAATCGTAAAGAGTGGAGTACAAAAACTAGCCTTCATACAACGTTTCTTGCTCTGCTGGTTTAACTATTTTCTAATGCATCGGTCTGTGTGTAGCATATATGAATATAGTTGCACAGCTCGCTACACTGTAACGAACCAGAGATGAATGGAATTCAGGCGCGCGCACTGATTTGACGCATTTCTTTCGTTTCCCATGTTCACTACAGTAGTAGTTCTTCAGTCTCGATGTATGCCTTGATGCCAAAAAATGTTCCGTCCAGCCTCAACATGGAACATTTTGTTGCTGCCGTTATTCCTGCACGACACACAGCATAGAAAGACAGCAGCTGGACTAGTACTTACAAATTACACGGCGCTGTTCGCTCGTCTCGACGACACTCAACACAAGTCAATAATATGTCGACATCCTTCCCGCTGCTCCTCTCAAAGCTCTGCTGCTCTCCGCTGTTTTCGTCATTAGACAGCGCGTGTTCTTGTTCTTCTCGCGCGCTACGGATTCGCTGAAGCAGATGCGATCAACACGAACATCGAACAACGAGCTGCCGGTGTGGGTCGACTGATAGGCGAGGAGTGTGTGTGTGTGTGTGTGTGTGTGTGTGTGAGAGTGTTTGTGTGTGTGTGTGTGTGTAGGGGGAAGAAGAAGGAGAGGGAGCTTAGAGCCACAGCACACGCCCAAACCCTGCGTGTCTCTCAATACACACAACACCACACACTCTCTCAACCCTTCTTACATTACAGGTGGGCTGTCTTATGTTGCAAAACACAAAAAACTTAGTTCTTTCTTTCTTTTTTTCTTTTTTTCTTTTTCTTTCTTTCTTTCTTTCTTTCTTTCTTTCTTTCTTTCTTTCTTTCTTTCTTTCTTTCTTTCTTTCTTTCTCATAAATTTCAATGATAAACTCTTGATGAAAAAAATATATTTGCATTTGAATTTTTTTTTCTTTCTTTGATTTTTAGGTTTGTATTATTATTATTACAGAACAATGTCCATATAGCATAAAAAAACAATGTATTTCTTTCTTTAAAATATTTTAAAAAATCACTGACAATCAGATTATAAACACTGTCTCAACCTTGAAAAAATATTCTTTCTTTGATTTTTTTTATTATTATTACAGAACAATGACAATATAGCAAAGTTATTGTTTTTTAAATGAATTTTTTTTATGTTTAAAAAACAAAAATTTTCTTTCTTTTTATCGCTTTTTATATTTACTGAGACCTTTGAAAAATAGTTGACGATTCTCTATGGGAAAAAAAACAAAAACAGAATTGAGTGAGAATATTTGATAAGCAGGCGATATAAATGTGTTGTTACTGTCTTTCTCGGTTAGGCTATGGCTAGTGATTTATTTTCATTTCATACTTAATTTCTATAAAACTTTCCCAGTGTTGAATTACTGAGTGTTTTAGTATTTCAAAATCACTTTAATTGAATTCATTATTTTTTAAACGAGAGGTTCACTGATGTAATTTTCATAATCGTCCACTAGATGGCAACCTTTGATCTCCGTAGCCTCAAGGCACACACTTCCAGTCCCTATTTAACCTCAAATATATTTCAGACATCTACTTTAGTTATGGGACCGCAGTCGTCATAAAAACAGAGTTAAAAGAGTATAAAGAAAAATCACACTGCTGTCATTCACACGTCATTAATCCTTGTGTTTCTCGTCTCCTCCTGCTGAAAGGCAGCCAGAGAGTCACATGGCATTTTGTATGACGACTAGTTCGCATTTCATTGGCTGATTTGCTTGAAAAAGCATCCGTCGTCAAGGCAACCAAGAGCCGCAGTCCCACTTCACTTGTCTGGCGAGGCCTTGACAAAGTCACACAGATCCTTTTTTACCTTCTGCTTGTTGTTCTCCTGTGCATCTCAAGAGTTTATAAGAGGTAAGTCGATAGATGAGATGTACCATGTAATGTGCTGTTTAACAATAGAAGTATATTTTCTTGTCATGAAAGCTGCAGACAGATCACACACGATGAGGGGTCCTGAAAGATAATGCATGACATTTTAGCCTAATTATTTTACGTGTTGCATCAGGTGGGTTTCTTTCTTTGATTGTTGTTGATCAGCAACCAATGTATGCCAACAAAGTAAGAATGAAATAGTTTACTTGAATAATGGTGACTGAGTTGCCACAATTCTTTAGGCTATCTATTGAGAGGTTTAGATTGTTAACGTTAAATGCATTGTGCTTTTGAGCTATTAGTCTCCATTTGTTTCGTTACGGCCTTTATCACTTTCAGACTTTATTTGTGCCATGTCTAACAAGTGCAAGATGTTCCATTGTAGATAATGGTGGCTGCAGCCTCATGAGTGATGTGATCCTCTTCCCCTCTCTGTCATGTAAATTCAGAGCAAACATAGAGACATCAAGGTGGCCATGTTGATAATGAAAGCATAAAACAAAGGCAAATGTATCTCTGCAGGCCTTCTTGAACATCACCTCTAGAGATGCAACAAGTTGGCATAATTTCTTTAAAATTTGAAAAGCACTGGAAAGTTTACTCGAGTAGCAGTAATAATTTGTATGTAAATGATTTCTCTAAGAAATGTTGTGTTATATGTACAAATATTATCCCAAGAGCCCATGCAGGATATCATTGTATTGATTGTTTTAGTATGTTAACTATGCTATTCAGTGCTTTTACCTGCTTTGTCTAAGGAGTTTCAAGTTTTATGTTGAGGGTAGATGCTTTCATGTGTTAATGTGACATTTTAAAGGTTTCGTTTACAACACAACCAATTACAGAAATACACTGAAAACACTCACAATACAACCAAATAAGAAACACTGCAAATACTCACAATGCAATGAAATAAGACACACACTGCAAATACTCACAACGCGATGAAATAAGAAACCTGCTGCAAATACTCACAACGCGATGAAATAAGAAACACACTGCAAATACTCACAACGCGATGAAATAAGAAACCTGCTGCAAATACTCACAACGCGATGAAATAAGAAACCTGCTGCAAATACTCACAACGCAATGAAATAAGCAACACTGCAAACACTCACAATACAACCAAATAAGAAACACTGCAAATACTCACAACGCAATGAAATAAGAAACACACTGCAAATACTCACAACGCAATGAAATAAGCAACACACTGCAAATACTCACGACCCCACCAAATACAGAAACGCTCTGCAAATACTCACAACGCGATGAAATAAGAAACACACTGCAAATACTCACAACGCGATGAAATAAGAAACCTGCTGCAAATACTCACAACGCGATGAAATAAGAAACCTGCTGCAAATACTCACAACGCAATGAAATAAGCAACACTGCAAACACTCACAATACAACCAAATAAGAAACACTGCAAATACTCACAACGCAATGAAATAAGCAACACACTGCAAATACTCACGACCCCACCAAATACAGAAACGCTCTGCAAATACTCACAACGCGATGAAATAAGAAACACACTGCAAATACTCACAACACAATGAAATACAGAAATGCTCTGCAAATACTCACAACACAATGAAATACAGAAACGCTCTGCAAATACTCACAACACAATGAAATAAGAAACACACTGCAAATACTCACAACACAATGAAATACAGAAACGCTCTGCAAATACTCACAACACAATGAAATACAGAAACGCTCTGCAAATACTCACAACACAATGAAATAAGAAACACACTGCAAATACTCACAACACAATGAAATATAGAAATGCTCTGCAAATACTCACAACGCAATGAAATAAGAAACACACTGCAAATACTCACAACGCAATGAAATAAGAAACACACTGCAAATACTCACAACGCAATGAAATAAGAAACACACTGCAAATACTCACAACGCAATGAAATAAGAAACACACTGCAAATACTCACAACGCAATGAAATAAGAAACACACTGCAAATACTCACAACACAATGAAATAAGAAACACACTGCAAATACTCACAACACAATGAAATATAGAAATGCTCTGCAAATACTCACAACGCAATGAAATAAGAAACACACTGCAAATACTCACAACGCAATGAAATAAGAAACACACTGCAAATACTCACAACGCAATGAAATAAGAAACACACTGCAAATACTCACAACACAATGAAATACAGAAACGTACTGCAAATACTCACAACGCAATGAAATAAAAAACACACTGCAAATACTCACAACACAATGAAATACAGAAACGTACTGCAAATACTCACATCGCGATGAAATAAGAAACACACTGCAAATACTCACAAAACAATGAAATAAGAAACACACTGCAAATACTCACAATGCAATGAAATAAGAAACACACTGCAAATACTCACAACGCAATTAAATAAGAAACGCAGTCGTGGCCTAATGGTTAGAGAGTCGGACTTGTAACCGGAAGGTTGCGGGTTTGAGTCTCAGGTCCGGCAGGAATTGTCGGTGGGGGGAGTGAATAACCTGCGCCCTCCTCCACCCTCAATACCACGACTGAGGTGAGACCCTTGAGCAAGGCACCGATCCCCCAACTGCTCCCTGAGCAGCCGCAGCAATATGGCTGCCCACTGCTCCGGGTGTGTGTGCACTTGGATGGGTTTAATGCAGAGCACAAATTCCAAGTATGGCCACACGTCACTTCACTTCAAATACTCACAACGCAACCAAATAAGAAAGGCACTGCAAATACTCACAACCCCACCAAATACAAAAACGCTCTGCAAAAACGCACAGTGCAATGAAATAAGAAACCTGCTGCAAATACTCACAATGCAATGAAATAAGAAACCTGCTGCAAATACTCACAATGCAATGAAATAAGAAACCTGCTGCAAATACTCACAAAGCAACCAAATATAGAAACGCTCTGCAAAAACGCACAATGCAATGATATAAGACACACACTGCAAATACTCACAACGCGATGAAATAAGAAACACACTGCAAATACACGTTTTCAACATTGATAATAATAAGAAATGTATGATAATAATATATAATATTAAAATGTAATAATATTTCACAATATTAATGTTTTGATCAAAATGAAACAAAAAACAATTCAGCCTTGGTAAGCAAAAGAGACTTCTTTCAAAAACATAAAATTTACAGACCACAAACTTTTGAACAGTTGTGTACATTTTTCACCTAGCAGAAAATAAAAGTAGAGAGACTTACAGATTATCAAAAAAAGATGCAATGGGGTTGTTGTTTTTTTTACTTGGGCTAGTAAGCAATTGCATAGCAACCACCCAAAACACCTTATCAACCTTGCAGCAATGTGTTACAAAACACTTACAAGACCTTAGCAACCACATAGAAAGACACTGGAAATGGCACAACACCTTAAAATGATGGCAACAATCTTTGCATGGGAAGGCATCACCAATGTGTGTGTGTGTGTGTGTGTGTGTGTGTGTGTGTGTGTGTGTGTGTGTCCCACAAAAACACTCGAAACAACGTATATACCTCATAGCAGTGGCCTGGTAACTGCCCACTTCCTATTGTATTTACATTTTCTTACAGGCAGGTATCATCTGGTAAGTTATAAGGAGGAAGCTATTCAGTTTATAGAGGAAGCAAATTGTTTCATTTATACAGGAACACAATGACCACAATTATGTTGCTTAAATACAATGACATGCAACAGAAAAAATAAAAATAAAGTAATACTAAGTGTACGCTGCCAGTTTTACTAACCGTGCTAAGATCTTGACAAAATAATTTCAGAGAGAATGAAAAACAGGGCAGAGAGAGAGAGAGAGAGAGAGAGAGAGAGAGAGATAGAGAGAGTGAGAGAAAGAGAGAGAAAATGAGAGCACTTTTGCTGGTGTTACCTGTGGAGGGGGAGGAGCATGGGAAGACTGTGGTATGTGTCAGCATTGGAGAGAGCGGAAAGAGCGAGTCATTTTCAAGAGACGAAACGAGTAGTGTGCCATTAATCCTGCTCCTATAGATACAGGAAAAACAACAACCTGTTGGACACCAACATCTCCGTTAAGGTTAACTCTGTGATTTTACATTAGACGTGCTTTAGGACGGTACTTTTTGAAATTTATTCATCATGGTAACCAGGAAGGGGGACACACAGAAGCAAGCTTTCAACTCTAAGGTAAATATAGCTTTGCTTCTTTCCAGCAGGTTTGTCTAGTTAGTCTACAGACTTAACAATAAAATGTGCCAAAAATATACACAGGTGTTTCCATCCTGTCTGGAAAGGAAAGTAGCTCAAACTAGGAATAAGTAGCTGAAAATGTTTGTTTTGGATTATGTCATTGATTTTAATCAGTAACAAGGAAATGAAAATAATTGACAGAAACCTCGTACAGAGAATGAGTAAACCTTTACTGTTTGGAAGCAGTCTGTTACCTGTAAAACTCAATGAGGTTACCAGGTTTTGTAAAAACCTGTTTTTATTAATGAAAAGGGAAAAAATGCCTGAAGGTAATTACTCAGAATGGGTTAACTGTGTATTGTCCATGGCTAATGCAGCAGATAATGTATTTCGCTTGACTGTTGGACTGTGAGGATTGTCCAGTATGAGTTGTGCTTTTCTCAGTGAAAACTGCTGTGCTCAGTTCCTTTGACTCATTCTGTCACTTGTTTAAATGTAGACTTGAATAATGCCTGAGTAAATTACTACTCGGATTTAACTCTGTAGAGTTTGTATTTGTGATTTGATAAGGGTCTGTTTGTTTAACCATCTGGGCATAGTGCTGTATCCGATGATATTTCTTTGATTAAGTTTTTCGTTTTTTTTTTTACTTTTCCTTGAAAATGTGTGTGAGAGAGACTGGAAAATCACAAGACATAGCCATAATGTATCTTTTTTATGGATTTCTTTTAAATATTTGAAGTTTAGTATCATAAATAAATTAATTAATTAAATAAATTTGCAAAACTGGTAATCAGCCATCTAGATTAAAAATTATTTATATATATATATATTATTTTTTATACTTTGCAGGGTCTACTTTAATTTACCTTTGCAATATGCTCATTTCATGTGCCCAACAAACCTTGATGATTTGATGAATGTATTAACTTAATTACATTCAATTCACCTTCTACATGAGTAACTTCTTCTCCACATTCTTTCCTCAAATAATTTAAGGAAATATATCTGATTACATAAATGTCCATTTGAATTCTGCTGCATTCCAATCACCTGACAAAATGATGTCATATATTTGGATATGCAAAACAAACTACAAAGTCACGTCTACTGCTCTTTGCACACTTTGAAAATGGTTGATGTGAGAATAGTGTATTCTAATTGATGCAGTTTGTGTATTTTGAAATGTGTTTTAGAAGCATTAGTGACGAAATCAACGTGTGATAAAAGAAAGAGCAGTCTGATTTATGTTCCTGCAGCTCAAGGCTACGAATCATGTCGTAAATTTAGTGGAGAGGTTGTCTCACTCTGAGGATGGTTTGAAAGAGAGGGCCACTCCCAACCTAAAGTGAGTTTGTGGTTATTTTTTGTGGGGAAATGCCAGTAAATCAGAGATTTCCAGCAGGGATTTGCATAGTCCAGGGGGGTATGCAGATTTAATTGGTACTTAGAAAGATCTAGATTTCTTTTTACTATGTTTAACCTATAAAACAAAAATGTATATAAAAAGCCTTACAATAAAAACAGCCTATTGACTAATCACAATGCTATAAAAAAAAAAGAATTGTTTTAATGATAATGCTAAAAGGAACACACTTTTGGTTTGCTGTCAGTGAAGAGGTACTTGAGCATTACCGATGAGACTGTGACTCTGAATTAGAAGAGATAATGCACTTATCACACAGACGTTTACTTTAACCTCTTACTACCGTTTCCTTTTTTCTTCTGTAACCAAGATGGCGGCGCGTGTAGATCGCGAGGCTCAGGTTCTCTCCAGATTCTGCAATTTTGCGGTATTTTTCTTGCTCATCTCGGGTCTGTTCGTACAGAACAGTTGTGCCTTTACATCGTACACCCGTTGTGAGCTTTTGGATATTGGTTTGCGAATTTCCGACAGTTTTATGGACAATCTTCGACTCCTTCCTGAGATCGCTAGGACACCCGAGGCTGTGCACTCTACCCGGCCGGGCGGAAGTGCTAGAAGACGGTGGAGAGATCGTAAACAAAGGCGTGGGAAGCGCGGAGGACGGCGTGCTAAGCTAATGCTATCACCGCACCGGCTCTCTTTACCCAGCATTTTCCTTGCTAATGTACGATCGCTAGTGAACAAAATGGAGGAGATTCGACTCAGCATCACACACAGTAACAAACCTTTGAACTGTAACGTCCTAATCTTCACGGAAACCTGGTTAAACAGCGGAATACCGGACACCGCTATTGAGCTAGCAGGACGCCACACACTCCGGGCGGATAGAACGTTACATGGCTCCGGTAAGACCAGAGGCGGTGGATTGTGCATTTACATTAACAAAGCTTGGTGCACAAACTCTGCTATTGTTGGGAGTCATTGTTCAGCTAACCTTGAGTTTCTCATGGTTAAATGTAGACCGTTTTATCTACCGCGGGAGTTCACTTCCACCATTATAACTGCAGCCTATATTCCCCCGGATGCTGATGCCAAGCTTGCTATGAAAGAACTTCACGCAGCCATCAGTAAACAACAGACTGATCACCCGGAAGCTGCGTTTATTGTTGCAGGTGACTTTAATCACTCAAACTTAAAGTCAGTGCTACCCAAGTTTCACCAGCATGTTTCCTGCCACACCAGAGGAAACAAAACCTTAGACTATGTTTACACAAACATGGCTGAAGCTTACGTTGCTACACCCCTCCCCCACCTGGGACAGTCAGACCACGTCTCTTTGTTTCTAACACCCAAATATGCACCCCTCATCAACCGTGTGAAGCCATCAGTGAAGACCATCAAGGTGTGGCCTGCGGGGGCAGATTCCACACTCCAGGAAAGGTTTCTACACACAGACTGGAGTATGTTTGCTTCTCAGGCCACCAGTGGCGCTCACACGGACATTGACTCATTCACCTCCTCTGTATTGGATCATATCAATACCACCATTGACAGTGTTAAAACCCAGAAACAGATCACCACATACCCAAATCAGAAGCCTTGGATGAACAGGGAAGTGCGACTCCTGCTGAAGTCACGCAACCCTGCCTTCAGATCAGGAGATGCACAAGCCTACAGCGCATCCAGAGCAAACCAGGTATCAAAAAGGCCAAGCACTGCTACAAGCAAAAGATAGAGGGACACTTTTCCAACTTTGACCCTCGACGCATGTGGCAGGGCATTCAGGCCATCAGTGATTACAAACCCACCCGGTCCACCCCCGCAGCCACTGATGTCAACTTCCTGAACGAGCTAAATTACTTTTATGCTCGTTTTGAAAGAGACAACAGAGAAACTGCAACCAAGCTCAAACCCTCAGCTGACTACCCACCAATCACACTCTCCTCCACAGAAGTCTGCAAGGCACTGAGCCGGATCAGCGTGCACAAGGCTGCTGGACCAGACAACATCCCTGGTCGTGTTCTCAGGGCATGTGCGGAGCAGCTCGCTGGGGTTTTTACCTACATTTTCAACCTGTCTCTTGCCCAAGCAGCTGTACCAACATGCTTTAAATGCACTTCCATTGTGCCAGTGCCGAAACACTCTAGCCCGAGGTGCCCTAATGACTACCATCTTGTAGCACTCACACCCATCGTTATGAAGTGCTTTGAGCGGCTGGTCCTGGAACACCTAAAAGACTCTCTACCATCCACATTGGACTCACACCAGTTTGCCTACCGCAGCAATAGGAGCACAGAGGATGCAGTTTCCATGGCACTGCACTCTGTGCTCACCCATCTGGACAATAAAAACACGCATGCTGTTTGTTGACTTCAGCTCAGCATTCAACACTGTCATCCCAACCAAGTTAATTGCCAAACTTGGAGACCTGGGCATCAACACTTCAATGTGTAACTGGATTTTGGACTTCCTAACTGACAGACCCCAGAATGTTCGATCAGGATCCACCTGCTCCACGTCCATCACACTCAACACTGGTGTACCACAGGGCTGCTAAGTCCGTTTCTCTACTCCCTCTTCACCTCCGACTGCAAGCCTGTGTATGGATCTAATTCCATCGTCAAGTTTGCGGACGACACTACGGTGATTGGGCTCATCAGCAACAACGATGAGACTGCCTACAGGGAGGAGATCCAGCACCTGGCCACATGGTGCGCTGATAATAACCTGCTCCTCAACACCACCAAAACGAAGGAGCTCATCGTGGACTTCAGGAAAGAGTCAAGAGGCACACAGGACACCATCCACATCAATGTAATGGCTGTTGAGCGTGTCTCCAGTTTCAAGTTCCTGGGGATCCACATCTCGGCGGACATGTCGTGGACGACCAACACCTCCAGCCTGGTCAAGAAGGCTCACCAGCGCCTTTTCTTCCTGAGGACACTGAGGAAGAATCAGCTCTCCTCGGCTATCCTGGTGAACTTCTACCGCTGCGCAATAGAAAGCATCCTGACCAACTGTGTGGCAGTATGGTATGGGAGCTGCTCTGTTGCGGAGCGCAAGGCACTGCAGCGGGTGGTGAAAACTCCCCAGCGCATCACAGGGACTCCACTTCCCGCCATCGAGCACATCCAGAGGAAATGCTGTCTGCATCGAGCTCGCAGCATCCTCAAGGACTCCTCTCACCCAGCCCACAGACTGTTTTCTCTCCTGCCCTCCGGCAGGCGTTTCAGGATCCTCCGGACCAGAACCAGTAGACTTAAGAACAGTTTTTTCCCCAGAGCTGTCTCTTTACTGAACTCAAACCCCCGTTGATCCACTTCCCTCATAAACTGCTAACTCTCCTACCTCACATCTGCCTTCACTTTGTTATTTGCACTACCGACTGTTTATTACAGTAACAACTGTTTACTTATGCATTTTGCACCACCATATCTTAATTGGATTATGCTCATTTGCACTGCCTGTATTTATAGTACCAAATGTTTACATTTGCATTTTGCACCGTACTTCTAACTGTAATATGCAACCACTTTCCACTGAACTTTACACTTTCCTTCGGATAGCTCTGTCCATAATTTATTGCACTACCTTAATCCACTGCTATATTCCTCATATTAGCCTAACATATTATTTTTATACCTCTATCTGTAAAATTCTATTTATAGTAATAAGCCATCTGTATATTATATTCATAGGACATATTCACTTGTAAATTCTGTTCAAAGTAATAGCCATCTGTATATTATATTCATAGTACATATTCACCTGTAAATTCTGTTTATAGTAATAGCCATCTGTATATTTATTCACTGTACATATTCACCTGTAAATTCAGTTCTGTTTATAGTAATAACCATCTCTCTATTTATACATATTTATATATATTCAGTACATTTCCATGTCCTGCACTTACGCAACCACTGTATATATACTGCACTTGCTGCTATTGCACTTCTGGTTAGACCTAAACTGCATTTCGTTGCCTTGTACTTGTACTTGTGTAATGACAATAAAGTTGAATCTAATCTAATCGTTTTTACCTAGAGGGTTCTAAGAATACTCGTGTTACTTTTCTACATAAACTTGGCCTGGAATTCTTTAGCAGGAAAAGTGAGGTTGATGCACCTGAAATGCTGCATACCAATAGGTATCGTACTTTGTTTGGAGATACTATTTACTCGCAGTCGTCAATGAACTCACATGAGAGGGAGGGAGTACACTCCTTCTGCACACAATGGGGAAGGTTTAGATATGCTGATCTACGTAAGCAGGCCAGTTTCACCCCTTTAACACAAGAAACCTAACGCCTGTGAGACACATCCCTAAGCCTGATTCTGGCTGGTTCACATAACAAGTGGAATTCAGACAGTTAAAACATTTTTCTTGGTTCTCATTGTTCACTGAGTGAGAATGCCATCAACGTACAGTCTCTCTTTTAGTGCTGGTGAACTATCAGATTACATTTCAGGTCAAAAAAAGAGAGTTCCCTATAGGTCATTCAGCTGTCAAGACATGTAGAGGTCTTATGACCACAATGGATTATCTGTCATCATCAGACGGAAGAAAGAGCATGAAACCTGTATTTCTAGTTTGCCATATGTTTCTGGTAGCATGTGCCCTCCTGGGTACTCTTCAAAGCTCTTCAAAACAGGGAAACATGAGAAAAGGGATGGTTTTCCCGAGCATATTTGAACTTCAAAAACACCATATTCAAACAACTGACAATTCAAACAATTATCCGTAGAAGTAATTGATGTTAGTAATTTAACTAACCTGCTTGTCTTAATTTGTTATATGATTTAAAGTGTAAGTCCCTTGATGCCGGTTCATTACTAGATTCGTAGTTCTTTACATAATAATACATTACTGAGTCCGTAGAGTCAAAACTACGGAATCTTTGAGGTTCCTGTTCATGATACTGGTTTAGGGTTTATGGTCTTAAATTTCAGGAATGGAATGTCTAGGCAAAAAGTAGGCAGATTTCATGGGTCTCCACACTTCATGGCAGATTTGTGTAGTTTAAAAGACACTGGGAATACAACAGAGACCAGGATCTACCGCAGGTCTGCTGACAGAGGTGATAGTGTGGGATTACACACACATCATCAGATCTGCTACAGACAAAGTTCATAAAGTTTGCTGATTTTGACGTTTGTTTAATAGGTTTAAAACGTCTTATTCTTCGTTAAAGTGAATAAGAGGCCTTGAGCTGTTTAAAGGATTAGTTCACTTCAAAATGAACATTTCCTATTATTCCTATTAAGATGTTCATGTCTTTCTTTCTTCAGTCGAAAAAAAAAAAAGAATGTTGAGGAAAACATTCAGGATTTTTCTCCACACAATTGACTTTCATGACAACCAAAATGTTGATGCTCCAAATCAATTCAGTTTCAAAGGGCTTCGAAGGGCTTCAGAGGCTCTGCGCAATCCCAGAAGAGGAATAGGATCTTATCTAGCGAAACGATCGTCATTTTCAAGAAAAGATAAAAACCTAAACTTTTTTACCTAAATTGCTCATCTTGCGCTGCTCTGTGGCTCGCCAGTGATTGCACAATCACGTCAAAAAACGTCACACTAGACATAGCTGGAAGTACCGCCCCAAACGAAAATGTTAATTTTGAAGTGAACTAATCCTTTAATGCATTGTGTGAGGGGCTCAGCCACTGACACCATTTGCAACTTAACAGAACATGTTCCACTTTGTACCTTTGCAGAGCTTTTTGTTTTGTAGTCTTACCTTTTTAGAATAGCTGTTTTGGATTTATGAGTAAAACAAGATATGTAACATAGAGATTTCAGTAACACTTTATTTTAAGGTGATGTAGTAGTGATGTTGTAATTACATGCACTTATGGTAATAACACAAAATTATGCATAATTACAAGTAACTAACCTTAAACCAAACCCTAAACGTAACTCTATAGGAAGTTGTTAATAAATATTACTCAGTACTTATTTGAGTAAGTACGGTGTCATCACATCAACTTAAAATAGTGTAACCGAGTTTTCCAGCGTCCCTCCTCCACCTCAACTCCTCACTCTCGATTATTCCTATCCCAGCCTTATGTCCTTAGCAGTAATAAAAACAGAACTATTGGCAACTGTTGCATTAATGCATTGTGTTTATTGCACCATCTAGCTTTTTCATTGTATTGTAATGATATAGCTTTCAGCAGTAGAAATTAACACCTCCTTTATGAAAATCGAATGTTTTTTCACAATGACACATGCTACAAGGGATTTCACACATACAGCTTTAGGCCCATCATAAAGTTTAGCTGGAGAAGTTGTGATTGCTCTGTGCTGTTTACAGTATTAAAGGCTGGTTCAGAATGTTCTTCGAGTTCCACTGCACTTCTTTATAAATTTAAACATGCTCTAGATGGATGGTTTGCAGAGCATCTTGCTCTTGCTGCTTTTTCAGCATCTCGCACAAAAGCCTCAAGAGGGTCTCGAGGCCCTGCCTTCTTTTTCATTCGTCTGCACTGGCAGACGCACACAACCTGATCTCATGAAAAAACACAACAATTTTACAAGGTGAACCTAACCATCAGTGGGGAGGTTGTGGTAGTCTTGTCTTCTCTATTGTGATGCATATCCGAGTGGAACGGCTTCTTGAACAAGAACAAAAATGTAGGACAGGACTTGATTTTGAACTCTAATTTTGATTTCATGGTGACTGTAAGCAAATTGTACAAAAACATAAATGAGATTGTACAAATTAGCCACCAAATTGCCAAAACATAAAATAGTTCCGAATTGCCATGAGAGTTTGTTGGTTGCATAGCTACCGTTGAGCAGCATCACATTGAAAACTGAGCGTTAAGTAATTTTTTGATGATTGACATCCTAAAAAAAAGACTTGTGTGAACCACAGATATGGTCCAATACATTTATTAACCCTCTGGTGCTCTTCGTTTAGGGGTTGCATTGGTTGTCTTCCCAGTCATAAGTGACTGGACACCTACAAATTAAACTTCCTCCACCCCAGAAAAACCAATGCAATTTATTTTTCTTCAATAATATTTTTTCTATTTTCTTTTGTATTTTGAGATGATTTGATGGTACTTATTAATATTTATGCAATAATTATTGTCTATTTTTGCCATTGAAAATAATAAAAAATATATTCTTTTTTTAACTTTTTTTTTTAAAACAGTATTTCAGGTTAGAATAAAGTCTAGGCTTTCCAAATAATTTTTTTGAAGGCAGATTAGCACTAGCCTGGTCTTACCAGACTCCCGTACATTTCATTTGTACATGGAGTCTGGCCACTCTCCATTGACAAGTGTCTACTTCCTTGAAGGCGGGTACTCTGTTGAAGTTTAAAACTATTGGATCTGCCAAGAGTCACTCTAGATCTGCCTAACCAATCGCTAACGTTTGGTCGTGATGTATGTCACGCGCTGTTCGCCTTTGATTCTCACATTAACTGTGCACACCACCTGTCAGTGATAAAACCTTGTGCATTCGGATTGTGATTTATTCCCGGTGGAGAGGAGCGTTGTGTGATCGGAACGCACTGCTCTCGTGGTGCATATCTCGTGCAATCATAACATGATTGTATATGCTGTAAATAAAATGTCATATGCTTGGTATGATAAGAATAAATGCTGCCATAAATAACGGCCCAAATTAAATGTTTACGTGCTTTTCTTCTTTTATTTTTTGAGCGGTGATGAAATATTTTGCTCTTGTAAACACTTGCCAGCATTTAAAGAAATACAAGTCTAGAAATGCATCCAAACTACAGCTCACGCAACCGCACGGTGCTCAGCAGGGGTCAAAAAAGGATATAAACAGTGAATTTTGAAGTGATATATTCTTGAAAACTCAGAGATGTGGATTCGGAGAGCAATTACATTACCACACGACCTTGGTGTTTGTCAAAAGCAGTAGGTAATTCAGCCTGGGGTTTCAGCCGGACAGCTTCAGCCAACTCTAACGGAGCGAGCTGAAAAAGACTTTTCCCGGACCACAACATCATGGCCACCAACAAAACTCAGCAGTGATTGTTCTTGCTCCGTGTAACGGACTTGTTTGTTCAGGGACGAAGGAGGCGGGAACCGGCGAACGTTTAACAACTTTTAATCAAATAATAAACACAAAATGAAAGTAAATGCGGCAGCCCCTCACGGACGACCGCCACGCACATACATAACAAAACATAAACAAAACACAACTTAAAATCCAGGCCTGGTCCTCTCTCGTCCCCTACCGGTGTCACTCGTCCTTATATGCCTCCGTGCTCCCTCATGAGAGGACTCGAGACCGGTGTGTCACTATATCACACTCTTGATGTTCTTTACTGCTGTGTACTTTTTTCAGCATTGTGGCTGATTTGTTGATTGTACACACAAATATTCTGTGAATTCCGATTAATTTCCTATGGTCGGTCATTTATGACCGAAGACAATGAACGTCATTTTTTTACGACCACTTAGCATGCTCGGATCATGACCTCAATTTTTTTTTGTGTTTACATACCTAGTGCTAGTAAAGTCACCAAGTTTCATATCATTCCGATGAAGCTGTGATTTTTAAAATGTTCTGGTCACAAATGACCGAAGAGCACCAGAAGGTTAAAATAAATCGGACAATAATTTTACCAAACTCAATGTGTGAAAGCAGCTATGACTTATAAATACATGAAATGTTCCAACATTTTAGCTTAACGTTTAATTAAGGCTAAATCTGTCAAGGTCATTTTGCTAAAATGAGTCAATGATTACAACATACAGAGGCGTGACCTAATGAAGCCAAAGAAATGACGTCGCTGTTACAATATAGCATTATCAAATACAAGCCACAAAACCTGAGCCATGTTCTGTGGAGACACTTAAAGACAGACGCTATTTGTATTCAACTTTATCCTGTATCTGTATCGTTTATTGCCATTTTGTCAAATGAATGATCTAGTGTGAGAGGCAGAAGTGTTGTGACTGAGTACAGTACACACATTCTTTGAGCATGTGAGCACAGTTTCAAGGTTTACAGGAATGTGAAGGTTGGTTAATTATTGCCTCAGGAGTCAAGCATTATGCAGGTTGAGGACATGAGACACTAACTCACCTCACAGAGCAGATAAAAAAAAACATAAGGACAGACCGTTTTTAAGAGATCCAGTGTCAACCTGTTAATTTGGCAGAAGCAAATGCAATGTTTCAAAATAGGGTTTGTGATTTTCATATCATGCTCTAGGTCTAGGGTATCCTTGAAGCACTTTGATCTGTTGCATTTCACTCTTAAAAAATGTTTAATGTAAGTGGTTTTTTGCAATGGCGTCTCATTAATGTGCTGGTTGAAGGGGATTATTGTCTTGCATTGCTGACATGACGAAGCAGTTGTTTTGAGAGATGCTCTCTGAAAAATACACCAGGTTCATTTACAGTCTAGATTAACATTTTTGTGCGGGCAGTTCTGGGGCAAGTCGGACTTGTAACCCGAAGGTCGCGGGTTCAAGTCTCTGTACCGGCAGGAAATGTAGGTGGGGAGAGTGAATGAATAGCACTCTGTTCCACCCTCATTGCCCTTGAGCAAGACACCTAACCCCCCGGGTGTTCACGGCGTGTGTGTGTGTGTGTGTGTTCAATACTAACTGCTGTGGGTGCACTTGGATGGTGAAATACAGAGCACAAACTCAGAGTATGGGACACCGTACTTGACTACACATCACGTTACTCACTTTATCATGCATGTGGTGTCAGGTTGAAAAGGTGTCCATAGACCTTATTTAATTACAGCAGCGGCATTTTTTTTTTTTTTTTTTACAGGAATGAAAGCGAGGCTGTGAGGGATAGACACATCTATTATTTTTTATTGCACTATTATTTAAAGTGTTTTTGGATTGTTTTGCTGACGAAACATTGCAAAAATATATTTTATCTTTCCAAGAAATATCAGTAGACAAAAAAACTCTTATTTAAATTTACTTAAAGTTATTTAGCTGCTTTTTACAGCGGATGCCATTGAAAACACGGCAAGTCTATCCCACAGTAAAAATCCTTGCTTTCATACCTGTCATGGTGCTGCTCTGAATAAGGTCTTTGGTACCATTTTTGAACTATGTTATTACAGCTACATGACATATGAATTTTCATTTCAACACATCTCTTTGATAAAAAACATTATCTAACAGTTACAATTGGTAACCAATAATCATTGGTTTAATCCATGGCACACTTTGCCATTATCGCACTTGTTAAAGCAGCATTCCTCATCGAATACTAAAAACTTCTGAGTGTATTATTGCTGATCTGAGTGATCTATTGCAATGAACTAAAATGAGAGTTTTCCTTTCTGAAGGACTGAGAAAGGAACAGAATCAGGAAAGCTCCTAGTTTAAAGTGTGACCTTTAACACAATCATTTTATAGGATGAACAGATTTAATTTAGGCTTATATTCACATAAAACAACATCAACGCTCATTCATAGAGTACTATCCCTTTAACAAATCTCATCCATATCACTTAAAAGGTAATGCTGACTCCAGATATAAAGACTATTAAAGGACAGTTCACATCCAAACCTGTTTCCCTACTTACATTGTCCCTTGATCATAGCACACAGTGTGATAATCAGTTCTTATATGCATTTTAACAACAGAAATCAGTGCCTGACAGTGTATTTACATTACCGTCTTAACATAAAAAATCTATTTTTATTATATAATTTTTTAACTTTACAAACAATAAATTATTTATGCCTTTGGTTGTTTCTAAAGGGCTGTTCTGTACCCTTTTGTTGTTTATTAAGTGCAGTTATTCTCTGTATTGTGAGTAATTGTTCTTCACAATCTGTTCAGCAGATCACTGTGATGTAGAGACGCTCCTCATTGACTTTCTCACAGTCATGGAGCTGAAGGTGTGGGTGGATGGCATTCCACGTGTCGTTTGTGGCCTCTCAGAAGATACATCTTGTCAGGATGTAGTCATTGCTCTTGCCCAGGCTATAGGTAAGTTTTTAAGATCTCTCTCTTTCTCCGTTTTTTTTTTCTCGTTAAGCTAATGCATATACATTTTAACGTTTGCTCCTACTGTGCTCTCCAGGGCAAACTGGTCGGTATGTTCTCATCCAGAAACTACGGGATAAAGAACGGCAGCTTGTGGCGAATGAACGGCCATTGGAGTCCCTGGGTAAACTGGGTCAGTTGGGCAATGAAGTGCAATTCATCCTACGGCGTACCGGCCCCACAAACAGTGAAGCCTCAGACCAAAGTCGAGCCCTGCAATTACCCAGACCCCCAGATCCGGTGCCCCTCAAACACAAAGAGCCAAAAAAAGCTCTTACTTTCAATCTTGGGCCCTCCACGTCACCCCGAACACATGTAAAACAGGTTGAAAAACCACCCAGAGACTCCCAAGCACGAGGGGTGTCCCCATCTCCACCCTCGTCTCTTGCCCAAGCTGGTCCATCCAAAGACACACTTTATCAGCAGATTCTACGACAACAGGGGCAGCTACAGTCTCTGCATGGACAGCTGGAGGCTGTAGAGAGAGAGATGTCCGTTTTGGATCAGTCTCCTCCTCCAACCCTTTCCCCTGACCTCCTTGAGGAAATGGACCACCTACAGCAGTTTTTTAGGCGGAACGAAACTGAGCTGGCTCATGCGCAGTACTGGGAAAATGAATTTCAGTCTGAAGTTCAAAGAGAAAAGGACATACTATGGGAAAAAAATGAACTCCATTTATCCCTAGACAAACACAGTCAAAGGCTGCATGACACAGACAGTCAATCTGAGCTGCTAGAGCGAGATATTCAGCTGCTTATTGAAACCAAGAGAAATGGTATGCTTCAAGCCAGACCCAGTGTTGAAGAATCTGTACTTATAGCGAAAGAACAACTGGACAACCATCAGCGTCAGGGGGCTGAACTGCAGGCATCAATTGAAGAGACAGAAAGGGTGTTAAGGCTGGCAGATGAACAACTGCAGGTGTGCATTTCTGTTTTTTATTACTCATAATGATACGCACGTCATATTATCTGTTCCATTAGAGGTTACGTTTCTAATACCCGTTTTCTTTTCTTTTTTTCCAAGTACAAAACACTTAAAAATGCATAATCCAATCAATGTATACTCTCATATTATGAGACAATATTGCATGGGCTCACTGGCATTATTTGGAGGCTCTAGTACTTGCCCACCCAGAGTTATATGCTGCATCCAAATATTCATACTTCCCTACTATATAGAATGTGAAGAACAGTACAGGAAAAGAGCAGTATGTCCAAAGACAAAAGATGCATTCCAATTCACGTACTTATGCACTATTCTATACCATTTTGTAGTATAAATAGTGCGATTAGACTGAAAATACTAAAAAGTAAAAGTGCACTTCAAATACTCAGATGATTCACCCATTTACCCGTAAAAACGAAGTGTAGAATGTTGGACATTCTGTCGCAGCTTTAATTACATTGCGAAGGGGGAGGAGCTATCAGACTGGATGCCAAAATTACCTTTTAAAATGCATACACTAGATGGTTTAGTACATAATGTATAGTATACAGTGAGGAAAATAAGTATTTGAACACCCTGCTCTTTTGCAAAGTTCTCCAACTTGGAAATCATGGAGGGGTCTGAAATTGTCATCGTAGGTGCATGTCCACTGTGAGAGACATAATCCAACAAAAAAATCCAGAAATCATAATATATGATTTTTTAACTATTTATTTGTATGATACAGCTGCAAATAAGTATGGTAATACACTTAGACGTCATGGTTTGAAATCATGCATGGCACGGAAGGTTCCCCAGCTTAAACCAGCACATGTCAAGGCCCGTCTTAAGTTTGCCAATGACCATTTGGATGATCCAGAGGAGTCATGGGAGAAAGTCATGTGGTCAGATGAGACCAAAATAGAACTTTTTGGTCATAATTCCACTAAACGTGTTTGGAGGAAGAAGAATGATGAGTACCATCCCAAGAACACCATCCCTACTGTGAAGCATGGGGGTGGTAGCATCATGCTTTGGGGGTGTTTTTCTGCACAATGGGACAGGGCGACTGCCCTGTATTAAGGAGAGGATGACCGGGGCCATGTATTGTGAGATTTTGGGGAACAACCTCCTTCCCTCAGTTAGAGCATTGAAGATGGGTCGAGGCTGGGTCTTCCAACATGACAATGACCCGAAGCACACAGCCAGGATAACCAAGGAGTGGCTCTGTAAGAAGCATATCAAGGTTCTGGCGTGGCCTAGCCAGTCTCCAGACCTAAACCCAATAGAGAATCTTTGGAGGAGCTCAAACTCTGTGTTTCTCAGCGACAGGCCAGAAACCTGACTGATCTAGAGAAGATCTGTGTGGAGGAGTGGGCCAAAATCCCTCCTGCAGTGTGTGCAAACCTGGTGAAAAACTACAGGAAACGTTTGACCTCTGTAATTGCAAACAAAGGCTACTGTACCAAATATTAACATTGATTTTCTCAGGTGTTCAAATACTTATTTGCAGCTGTATCATACAAATAAATAGTTAAAAAATCATAAATTGTGATTTCTGGATTTTTTTTTTTTGATTATGTCTCTCACAGTGGACATGCACCTACGATGACAATTTCAGACCCCTCCATGATTTCTAAGTGGGAGAACTTGCAAAATAGCAGGGTGTTCAAATACTTATTTTCCTTACTGTATATTGCACCATTTGGAACACAACTATAGTATTTGAAAAACAGTAGTTAAAATCTACCCGGATGACTTACTACTTCCGCAGAGATTCTGGAGTATGCATTCGACGGACACTTTACTATCCCATGAAGCCACGGGTGAAGAGCTGTGAATGTGAGTGTAGCTATTCAACTGACACCGTAGGACAGATGACAAAGCCTACATGGCAGATGTAGTACGCCCAGATTTCATTCATACTGCACATATTTATACTCTATCTAGAACATACTCTATATAGAACATACATTGACGGTCACAAAGTAACTGTTTTTTTTTTCATCAAATGTAGTACCTCAGACAGTATGTGAATATTGGAATACTTGATTCTAATAGGTCTGTTTTGTCATTTGGTCTGTGAGGGATAGAAGTACAGTGCGCTCAGTGGATTGGACTGTTGTTTAAAAACAAACCAATTGTTCAGATGACAAAACATCTTTCCGAACAAAACTTTCAGCAGACAAAAGCTCTTTAAAACATTATTGAAAGTCGAAATGACTTGATCTAGGACCTTTACACGGCGCTTGCCATTTTAAAGACTGTAAGTCTATCCCTCACAGCCTCATTTTCATCCGTGTTAAATTCAATATGGCGTCTAATCTGACTAAGAGACATGCCTCTCGTATCACACCTAACTCGGCCTCTCTTGTTACAAAGCAAACGCAACTTCCGGCATCTTTCATCTCGGTTATTGATTGTAGTGAAAATGATCTCAGTGAACCATAGTGTAAATATTACTGTAATATTGTTGCTGTGTCAGTCCTGTTGCTAGCCTGATTCTTTTGTCAATTTTTATTAGTGGAAACTTTTTAAGATCATATACAGGTAGGATTATAAAGTAATTTCAACTCAACACTTCATGTTCACCTATTTCGGGATCCTAATCATCCTATCGGGGTTTATTTAATGGCAATGACTTGCTGACTATAGAGTATCCTTTACATAAAACCTCTTTGTACTATTTGTTGCCTCACACCAGTACGTTAAATGCAGACACCCAAAAACATGTTGTGTGCACTCATCATGACTAACTGAACCTCAGGGCTCCATACACACTACTTCACTTGTTGTCTCACTCCCATCTGCAAGGGCAGTGCTATATTAATTCGTCCTACAGGTTGTTGTTATTACCAACAATACTAGTCACACCTTGTCAACCTTGATGGTAAATAGAATGGAAATAAAGGAGACAAAACTCATCTAGCTGTGCAAAGACAGCATCTGCAGGCTAAGCATGCTTAGCTGTCTAGCAAAAACATAAAATTAAGCATAAACCACAGTGCTGGCTTTATCTAGTATGTATGTCTATCGTAGTAGGTATGAAAGGTATGAAAAATGACATTTGAGACACATCGCTTGGCCATTAGACCTCATTGTAGAGGTTAAATATGTGTAGGCATTTGATTACAAGAAAAGAGAACTATGTGATAAAGGATCATTGATGTTTGAAAGTCACTGCTTAAACTTCTTCCTTCAACCCAACACTGAATTTCTCTTATGTTCCTCTGTAGACTAAAACCAAGGAAATGGATGATCTGAACAAGGAGCTACGCCAGTGTAACCTGCAGCAATTTATCCTGCAAACAGGAGTCACTCCAGCACAATCCAATCAGCAAACCGAAGAGATCGATTTTGCTCTCCTCAAGCCTGATGGACAAAGTGATGAAGGTTAGTTTTCTACGACAATGGGGTTAATGTGTTTTTATGAATGTCTTCCAAAATATTATCTGGTGGTTTTAGAAGAACTATACATAACCAAATAACTGACGCTGTGTTTATGACAGATTTAAATTCCTCCATCTTGGAGTTTAACCCTCGCACCACTGCCAAGCAAATCCTAGGGAACCCACGCAGCCTCCAGAACCCGCTTGTCTCCAGCCTTCATCCAGAGGGTGTGTATGTGTGAAACACAGCTTGCACACCGCTGCCCTCTGCTGGCCTAAGTCTTCTGCTTGTCCACCTCTACCTCTTCCTGCTTCTCAGAATGCACTTCTTCCTCTCTGGTGGCTCTTTGTATTGTCAATGGGCAATTTTCTGATTAGACAATTCAAGTGTACGGCCAAAAAGACAGATATTTTTTTTATTAATTAGTTCTTTTTTTGAGCAATAACACAAAAACAGCATGTTCACTTTGTCTTGTGGTTTCCTATAATCAGATAGCAAGAATCTGTCTTGCTGCGTCAAGCTACTACTACAAAAAAGTGATCACCTTCCCAGTTTTTGCTGAAACCTGCACTGCCTTGGGGTTCTCTCATGCAGGCTCACGTGAATCATGAGCTACCAGTGTGCTTTGCTCCATGTTTTATGTAGAAACAAATTAAGTAGGTATTAATTTCATGTCATGCCTCTGGTGGATGCTGCAACAGACTCAAGGCCAGGCTGTAAACTGTCTGACTGTAAATGGAACATTTTGATTTTGAGGTTTTATGCTGCTGTTTTTCTTTTTCTTTGTTTACATTTTCCACACCCTTCTTTCTTTATATCTTCCCCGTATCTGTGATATGAAACATTACCGCCCCCATTTGTATTTAAAAAAACATGTTTTCCAATCCTTCTCAATGAAGCCCAGAACCTCATTCCATTTTGTGTGTGTGTCTTGCAGTCCTGTCATCAAGAGAGACATCATGGCGATAAAGTCTGGAGTACAACCCCAAGGAATTATTCACTGTTCACTTTATATTATTTCTACTTAATTTCGTCTGATATATTAATGACATATTTTTTGTATGATACTCTGTGAAATGCATTTGTGAAAAAATAAGAATAAGTCTATGTAAATACAGTGCTCTTTGTAATTATTAAACAGATTAAGATTTTTGAATGTATTTTAACAATCTTCATATATTTCATTAACTAAAAACACCAAAATAAAAATAAGTAATTGCAAGTTTTTAGGTTTATTGATTTCCCACGCTATAATTATAGCTCTGCTACACACGCTGGTACAGAACAAGTGGGGACATGCTACCGCCAATTTCTTTACAGAATGCTGCTGTGAGCATGTAAGATATTCTGCCGCATGAACAGACATACATAAATCCTGTAGCAGATAGACAGGTGGAGGAGCTAGGGGAGGTTGAGGATTTCAGAGGAACTCTGATAATGCGCTGCAGGATCAGCTTAACAGCAAACACTGAACCAGACTATTTAAATGTTGAGCAAGCAATCTCATTGCCTGCAATATTAGCAGAGGCCAATCCGCTTGTGTCATGTGATTGCTAGCACATCACATGTAAAAGACCTATCAGCCTGCAGCCTGTGCAATCTAGAGTTTCATGACTGAAGATATATATATATATATATATACATATACATACATACACACACACACACACACACACACACACACACCAATCAGGCATAACATTATAACCACCTTTGCTAATATTGTGTTGGTCCCTTTTACTGCCAAAACAGTCCTGACCCATCAAGGCATGGACTCCATTAAAAGGATCTGCTGATAACATCTTGGTGCCAGATACCACAGCACACCTTCAGGGGTCTGTAAGTTGCAAGATGGGGCCTCCTTGGATCGGACTTGTTTGTTCAGAATCAGGATTGAAATCTGGGGAATTTGGAGGCCAAGTCAATACCTCAAACTCGTTGTGCAATTTGAGCTACAGTAGCGTGTCTGTTTGATCGGACCACACAGGCCAACCTTCGCTCCCCACTTGCATTAATAAGCCTTGGCTGCCCCTGACCTTGTCGCCGGTTCACCACTGTTCCTTCCTTGGAGAACTTTTGATAGATACTGACCACTGCAGACCGGGAACACCCCACAAGAGCTGCAGTTTTGGAGATGCTCTGACCCAGTCGTCTAGCCATCACAATTTGTCAAACTCGCTCAAACCCTTGCGCTTGCCCATTTTTCCTGCTTCTAACACATTAACTTTGAGGACAAAATGTGCACTTGCTGCCTAATATATCCCACCCACTAACAGGTGCCATGATGAAGAGATAATCAGTGTTATTCATTTCACCTGTCAGTGGTCATAATGTTATGCCTGATTGGTGTGTGTGTGTGTATATATATATAGTTTTGCTTGGTTTATTTAGAATTCTGCTGAGATTTAAACTTGAGACCATCTATCTGATCTTATCTATCTAAAATTAGGTAGACATTCCTCATGTCTGATCAGGATTGTTTGCCAGGTGCTATTAAGGGGAGAAACATTTGATTTGACAAAAAAAAAAAAAAAATTCTATACACAATGAGCAATTCATACTTTGGACTGTTATTCCTGAAGAGAAAGACTAAATCTGAATGTATGTCTGTTGTATTAATTTTTTCAACGTTCTGGAGTATACTACATACAATATACTTCATATTTGTTTGCTTGGACCTTGTCTTTGTTGGGTATAGGCTGTAAGGACATTTGAAATGACAGAGGCGTTGAAAAACAGAGGTGCGACCTGCTCTCATCTCCCGGCGGCGCGCACGGTCACGTGGTCTCATAGAAATGCTTTTGACAGAAAGATCTCAGAATCAGATAATCTAAAAACTGTTGAAATGACAGATAGCATCTGGATATAGTAGCTGTTGCAGCAGAGTCTAACGATATATTATATAACACTAAACATTAACTCTAACGTGCTTCATAAAATACATCTTCTATCAATATTCCTGAGAGGTCAACTAATGTAATAAAATCTCAAAATATGCAGTAATTTAGTCAATTTGCCAGGAGTGTGCTTGAGATAGCCTACACTGAAATGAATGGGGTTCAATGCTGGAACTATTATTGGTCACTCCATGACATGCTTTACTTACGTATTAAGTCTATGGGAGTGGTTTTTCAACGGCTCTGGCCAAAACGTGATTGGTTGGAGCGAGAATATGCTACGATTGGTCAGCACAATATGGCCGTTATCTGATTGGCTTAAGTAGACGGTGGGTGGAGTCCACCTATTTGTGGATTTGCGTGAGTGTAGACGCTAGAAATGTTTCAAAATCCACGCGATGTGCTGCGATTTACAAATGTGCAAGAAGAGATCCACCAATGCAGAGGAAGCGATTGACAAATCAGAGTCAGAGTCAGCTTTATTGTCGATTCTTCACATGTTCCAGACATACAAAGCAATCGAAATTACGTTTCCCTCCATCCCACGGTGAAGACAAGACAAGACATATAATTTAAACTAGACTAGAGTTAAAAAACTAAAACTAGAGTGCAATATCAATATACAGACATTTAAATTAAAGGTCCCGTTCTTCGTGATCCCACTGTTCTAACTTTAGTTAGTGTGTAATGTTGCTGTTAGAGCATAAATAATACCTGTAAAATTATAAAGCTCAAAGTTCAATGCCAAGCGAGATATTTTATTTAACAGAAGTTCCCTTTCAAAGCCTACAGCGAACGGCTGGCTTGGACTACATCCTGGTACTTCCTTCATAAATGACGTCAGTAGAACAGTAGAACAGACTAACCTCCGCCCACAAGAATACGTGAAAAAAGGGGAGGTGGTCTTGTTGCTGTCCCACGTGGAGAAGAGGAAGTGTCGCGTGGAGAAGAGGAAGTGTTGCGTTTGAGTGTGTTTGTCGCCATGTCGTCGAGACGCTGTTATTTTCATCCCGGAGTCAAATCACCTTTGTTTGGCTTTCCCAGGGACGCTGTAGAGATCATTAAGCGCATACATCTCCCCGTTAAGAGGCGTGACCTTTCCGTGCAAGTTACGTGCGCTAAGCTGCTGTCGAATCACAACAGGGAACCGCCGGCACAATCAGAACTCGTTACGTATTTCTGAAGGAGGGACTTCATAGAACAAGGAACTCATCAGCCGTTTTTAGGACAGTGAAAACAGCGGTCATCTTCTTGACGGCCTGGTGACTGAGGGGAGAGAGTTCAGCATCCTAACAGCCTGGTGGGTGAAGCTGTTGCTGAGTCTGGTGGTGCGAGAGTGGAGGCTCCTGTACCTCTTCCCAGATGGCAGGAGGTTGAACAGATTGTGAGCTGGATGACTTGTGTCGCTCACAATTGTGGTCGCTTCGCGGATGAGGCGGGTGGAGTATATGTCTTTCAGGGAGGGGAGTGGGGCACCAATGATCTTTTCGGCTGTGTTAACTATGTGCTGAAGAGCTTTCCTGTTGTATTCAGTGCAGCTCCCGCCCCGCACAGTGATGCAGCTGGAAAGGATGCTTTCAATGGTGCCTCTGTAGATGTGCACCCCCAGTGAAGACCTCTCCTGGACCACCAACACTGTATCTCTGGTGAAGAAGGCTCAGCAGCGTCTCTACTTCCTGCGCAGACTCAGACGGGCAAGTGCTCCACCACCCATCATGAGCACTTTCTACTGCACTTTCACAAATGCAGAGGAAGCGATTGACAAATGAATGCAAGTCAGAGTTGTGTTTGTGACATAAAAACATATATGTGGATATTTTTTTTATTCACAAATGTCAGTGTATTTATTTGTGAATCTAATTCATTTTTGTGAAACTCCTGCATATATTTGTGGATATCATTCTATTTATTTGTGAATTTATTTAATTTTTGTGAATCTCTTTACATTTATTTGTGGATAATAATCTATTTGTTTGGAATAACGCAACAAATCTACCCCCATACCCAGTTGATCAACATGAGAAAACTTTCCATCACCTAATATGCTGCAGTTGAATCAACGGAGCAAAGTCATTTTTCCATGCGTTCAGTGATGATAGTGACCACACATATCAGATGCTTGTGTTGTCATCATGATTCAAGGTGACACTATAAAGCTATCATACAGGTTTAAACCTACCCATACCACCACACCTATCCCTAATTTTACCTGTATACCACCTCAATATCAGCAAAAGTGTTTTGCAATACAATATGAACACAATAAGTATTTATTTTTTGATGTAAGTACATAGTAGTTAATGCCACCTAATATAAAGTGGGACCTCTTTTTGTATCTATTGTTAAAGACAAACTAATATATTATTTATTTAAATTTACTCCATACTTTTGAAATCTCTCTAACTCATGCATGCAACGTTCACTCAGCATTTCTTTCAGACTGTAGAGGGAAAGGAAACATTATAGGGGAGACTTTTTGAATTTTTTAGTTTTAGTAAATCCACAAGGGGTTGAGTATTAATCCCTAACACACACATTCATTTCACACATATAGTACAATTGTGTGGTCTTGTGAATGGAACTGAAATGTGACAACATGCCCCAATAGGTGTGACACATTATAACATGTGAGGGGCACCTTGTAACATGACCATATGAGAGCTTAAAATGTTATCTGATCTAATTAAAAAATCTACAAGGCAAAATGAAATATTTTGTCTATAAAAATCAATCATTAACTTTCTCATATGCATAAAAAAATGGCATTTAATCATTAAAAATAAATGATTGGATTTGGTCAATGAACACAGTGCAAAACACACATATACAACATATGTGCTGCAAATAGATGAAGAAAAAGGTTCACCTGTTTCTCAATAAAATGCATAAATGCTATTCATGTGAATTACATCGTGAATTGCATCCCACTTGCTGAACTGGGATTTAAACATGGCTAACGTCTTCTGCTAGTTAGCTAAGAATTAAAGAACTAGATCTAAATTGCTAAATAACAGATTTGGAGATTAAAATATTAACAGATATGTCTGTAGTATTTTATGTATGTCCTGTTTTAAATAAACACTAAAAACAGATGAGAAATTCAGTAATTTCAGAAAGAAATGTAGGCCTACTTTTTCTAAACACATAGATGCTCAGCAATATCTTCCATAGATTGTTTTTTAAATTATTATTATGGCGTAATGTTTCTCTATATTGTTGACATGTAACTATAGCTACACTAAGTTTTGTGTTGGATATTTTAAACCATGTGTGTTACAATTAGCCCTGCATTAGGTTGTGCTCTGCTCACCTCTAGTTGGCATAAACAGTGTGATTGTCTCTTCTTCCATATCGTAAAGTATATCGCCGAAACCTAAAACCAAGTGAAACAGCTTCTCAGACAAGAAAACATATAAGGCGGGACTTCATTTTACACATTGAGGAACTGATTGGATCGTTTTTGTGCAATCTCATGTGAGTGACAGCTGGCCCCGCCCTCGCCCCGGTGAACACGACATCAGAGATCTGCGTGTGGGATGGAACTTTATTTTGATTGTTTACAAGGGCACATGTATAATAATAATAATAATAATAATAATAATAATAATAATAAAAATATGTGCACAGATAAATAATTTATAATAAATACTGTAACCCCCCCCCCCCCCCATCAATGTAGACTTCATGTCTACAATCTGTTACTGTCTTTTCGTAAGCACACTGTTGCACTATATGGAAGATCAGAAGCAGAGGTGGACTCTTTTAAAAATTGTTTTATTGTTTCATTAAACTAAATTTAAAAATACGATTTAAATAAACAACGTTAAATATGTCTATTAATTTGTCCATTTAAAAGTGATTTATTTATATAGATTTTTATTTTTGAATTATTAAATTGATGAATTGATTCTTCATTTTATTTTTAAGAGGCACTCCTGGTCCTCCATATAGCACTATTTAGCCAGATGACGTGTAAATCACGTGAGAGAATCCGAAACAGATACTGCTGCGTTTTCTTGAAAATGAAAGTAAAAACAGGCGTAGGCTACTGCTCTGTTAAAAGTCCTTCCCGACTCAGCTCCACGGGACATGAGGAAGTAGATTACTTACCAGACACACAGACGAGCGAAAGAGTTTCTTTGGAATCTCAACAACATGTCCACTTTAAATGGTATGTTTACACTTTTTATCGTGATCTTAAAGAAATGCTACAGATTTGTGTGATTGTAATTAGGCTACCTAAAAAAAGTGAACTAGTACTAGTAGGCTGCTTGTCTGAACTAGTAAGGGTGACTCCCAGGATTTGATGTATCATTGTAGTGGATATAATAATTGCTAATCTTGACAAACTCACACTGAGTTTTAATTGTAGGGGAGGAATTATTTTTTTTCTGCTTAGAAAGAAAACAAGTCATCTATTAATAGGTTATGATGTTAGGTTATGATTAATAGGTTCATTGACATACACTGTGTGTGTGTGTGTGTGTGTGTGTGTGTGTGTGTGTGTGTGTGTGTGTGTGTGTGTGTGTGTGTGTGTGTGTTTTACATTAACAATAATGTAACCTTAGGAAATCAAAACGACAAAAAGGAAGATGACTTTTCTGGAAAGAAATTCAAAGCACTTCCACCTGAGTTACTCCGGAGAGGTGGAGATGCAGTCAAGGTAGCTCTACAGCGTAACAGACTCAAACAAATCACCGGTATCTCGCAACTGACAAACCTGAGAGAACTTGACCTGAGCAGGAATGAGATCACTGATTTCCCCAAGGAGATTAGAGGGTTACACCAATTGGAGAAACTTTATATGAATCAGAACAGTATCAAAACCATTCCAGAAAATGTCTTTCCATCCTTGGGGAAACTTCAATTCCTAAAGTTGAGCACCAATCGGCTTGAAATGCTACCCAGCGATGTGAACAGGTGCCAAGAGCTCACCTACCTGAACCTGTCCAACAACTGCCTGAGGAATTTGGATCCTATTGTGGGTCTTTCACACCTTAAAGAACTTTATGTCGAGAGGAACAAGTTGGCTGAGCTACCAGAGCTGCTCTTTCAAAACAGTAGTTTAACTCTGTTCAAAGCTAATGGCAACCCTCTTAGAAAGCCCCCTGCGGAGTTCTGTGCTGGGGGATTGAAAGACATCCAGAGTTACTTTTCAATGCTTGAAGCAAACGCCCCAGATGTCTACACTGTGAAGACCATGTTCCTGGGGACCTCCATGGCAGGGAAGTCCACTCTGTGCCGAAGTCTGAAGGAGGGTTGCCCTGTACCAGTGGAAGAGGCAGATCGTACTGTAGGAATCGATATCAGTGAAGTTGATAGAGGAGATGGCATCCGTTTTTTCTTTTGGGACTTTGCTGGACAAGAGGAATACTACATCACCCATCATGTATTTATAACAGCTCAAGCCTTTGTCATACTTGCCATCAACCTTTCCAGGTAAAGCATTTTTTTGTTTTGTACTGGGACCTTTTTTCTCCTGCTAGATCAAACAGTTCAATATGCTTATATACAACTATAAGTTGTTGAAAATGCATTCTTTTATTAGCAAGCATTACTTCTATTGCTTGTCTTTTTAAATTGATTGTGCAACCAGCTTCAGGAGAGGCTATTACTTTTCTAAGCCATCAGATGTGTCATGTCTGCATTGTGGACAATAAAATAGGCAAAACCAGAATATTATAAAGGTACTTTCAGACACCATGAGCATTTGTTTCATTTCTCCCCAAAAAATAACAATTGATTCTTATTGTCAATTTTCACATACTTGACATTCAAGATTAACTATATATATATATATATATATTAGGGATGCCACAATTCTCAATACAATATTGAACCGTTCACGGTTCAATACGCGCTTGTGAATTGCGGTTTTTTTTCTTTTCGGTTTTGCATTTTTTATTATTTTTCTACACATTCTATAATTTGCCTCCATGCCAATATACTGAACAAAGCGACATACATTCACATCACACGTTAGTGGTAGAGTTATACTCATAGAACACTATAGTTAATAGCCTAATGAACATGCTCCCGCAATGGGGACCAGCAATTGTTTGGTTTCCAACATTCTTCAAAATATATTTGATGTCCAACAGAAGAAATTACTTTATTAAGGTTTAAAACAACTTGAGCGCAAATAATAGATGACAGTATTTTAATTTTTGAGTGAACTATTCCTTTAGTGGTTAATAAAACAACAAAATACAAAAGAGAAAATCACTCACTGCTCTTGACTGAAGAACTGTAATACAGTAGCTTTAATAAATATTTATATATATTTATTTTATATTATACAATACAATAGGAATGTAAAGTTTTAAGTTTAAAGGGTTAGTTCACCCAAAAATGAAAATTATGCCATTAATTACTCACCCTCATGTCGTTCGACACCCGTAAGACCTCTGTTCATCTTCGGAACACAAATGAAGATATTTTTGTTGAAAGCTGATGGCTGAGAAAGGCCTCAGATAGGCCTCCATTGGCATTCAGTACATTCACACTCCCAAGACCCATAAAAGGCACTAAAAACTTCGTTACAAAGTCCAATAAATTCGTTATTTTGAACAAGTTGAATAAAGTCGTTATTTAGATTTTTTTTCCACACAAAAACTATTGTCGTTGCTTCGTAAAATTATTGTAGAGCCACTGTAGTGAGATGGACTTTGTAACAACGTTTTTAGTGCCGTGGTTAAAAACCGAGGTATGTATTGAACCGTGGACTAACTGTATTGTTGCATCCCTAATATATATATATATATACACTCACCTAAAGGATTATTAGGAACACCTGTTCAATTTCTCATTAATGCAATTATCTAATCAACCAATCACATGGCAGTTGCTTCAGTGCATTTAGGGGTGTGGTCCTGGTCAAGACAATCTCCTGAACTCCAAACTGAATGTCAGAATGGGAAAGAAAGGTGATTTAAGCAATTTTGAGTGTGGCATGGTTGTTGGTGCCAGAGGGGCCGGTCTGAGTATTTCACAATCTGCTCACTTACTGGGATTTTCACACACAACCATTTCTAGGGTTTACATAGAATGGTGTGAAAAGGGAAAAACATCCAGTATGCGGCAGTCCTGTGGGCGAAAATGCCTTGTTGATGCTAGAGGTCAGAGGAGAATGGGCCGACTGATTCAAGCTGATAGAAGAGCAACTTTGACTGAAATAACCACTCGTTACAACCGAGGTATGCAGCAAAGCATTTGTGAAGCCACAACACGCACAACCTTGAGGCGGATGGACTACAACAGCAGAAGACCCCACCGGGTACCACTCATCTCCACTACAAATAGGAAAAAGAGGCTACAATTTGCACAAGCTCACCAAAATTGGACAGTTGAAGACTGGAAAAATGTTGCCTGGTCTGATGAGTCTCGATTTCTGTTGAGACATTCAGATGGTAGAGTCAGAATTTGGCGTAAACAGAATGAGAACATGGATCCATCATGCCTTGTTACCACTGTGCAGGCTGGTGGTGGTGGTGTAATGGTGTGTGGGATGTTTTCTTGGCACACTTTAGGCCCCTTAGTGCCAGTTGGGCATCGTTTAAATGCCACGGCCTACCTGAGCATTGTTTCTGACCATGTCCATCCCTTTATGACCACCATGTACCCATCCTCTGATGGCTACTTCCAGCAGGATAATGCAAACAAAGCTCGAATCATTTCAAATTGGTTTCTTGAACATGACAATGAGTTCACTGTACTAAAATGGCCCCCACAGTCACCAGATCTCAACCCAATAGAGCATCTTTGGGATGTGGTGGAATGGGAGCTTCATGGTTTGAAATCATGCATGGCACGGAAGGTTCCCCTGCTTAAACCAGCACATGTCAAGGCTTTCAGCACCTTGTTGAATCAATGCCACGTAGAATTAAGGCAGTTCTAGTTCACAGTATTAGTATGGTGTTCCTAATAATCCTTTAGGTGAGTGTATATATATATATATATATATATATATATATATATATATATATATATATATATATATATATACTTTGTTTAAATAACTATGAAAATGAACAGACATTTTTTTTATTTTATAGTTACAACATGGATGACCAGAGTTTTAAAGAGAATGTGAGCTTCTGGATCAAAAATCTACAACTTAAGATTCCAGACTCAGTGGTCCTGCTTGTAGGCACTCATGTTGACCAGTGCACCAATGAGACGGATGTGAATGAAAAGAAAAAACACATCGAAGAGCGGGTGAAGGAAATGCTTGAAAACCACACAGTTAATTTAGAGCTGCGAAGGAAGAACCTCCTGGATGGGGACAACCCATCTTTGAACTATGAACAGATACATCAAATCAAAAGACTTACTGAGTACAAACTAAAGGTAATTTGGTCTTTTATTGTTCTCCTAATAAAATATGCATCCAATTAAATGTGCTGCCATGATCTGCTTCATTTCCTTTTGTGTTCAGGTCCTTGACTTTGTACTTATAGATTGCACTAAACAGGAGGATATTGACAGACTACATACTCGCATCAAAGATGAGGTTTTGAACAAAGATACATTCCCCAACTTAGAACAGACTTTACCTAGAATCTGCTATGCTGTGGAGAATGATATCCAAGAACTTCTGAAGAACGGTGACATTCAAGAGCATGGTCAGTAGTTTTTTTTTTTTAAGATTACAATGTTTGTTTGTTTTTCTTAAATAAGTTTCTTAAGTCTGAAATTTGCACCTATTTCCAGGAATTGTGAGTCAAGAGGAACTCTTGTCTGAACTAAAGCGTAGACAGAATACACTGGACGATTACCAACTGAAGTTAATTCTTCAGTATCTTCATCGAATTGGTGTCATTATGTGGTACAAGGAAATCCCAGAATTGGCGGGTTCTGTGTTTGTTAAACCCTCATTCCTCATCTCATTGTTCAAGGTTCATGCATCAGACATTTAAAATACAACCATTAAATGTCTTTGAATGGCCATACTAATCAGTGTATCTTTTAGAAACATGTAAAATCCTTCATCATTTATTTCTTTTGATTCTGTCACAGACTATTGTGAGACACGACCTAGTCCAGGAACTGAACAAGATTTCTACTGCACAGATGAAGCCAGAAAAGGCAATTGGAAGAGACAAGACAAGATGGATCAATGACTACAAAAACACAGCATCCCTGAGCAATGTGGCTATTAGGATCCTGGTGCGAAACGAGCTCCAGGTTAATTGTCACATTAATGATGAAGAGCTAATTGAGGAGGTTGTTGGGTCCAAAAATAAGGAGGGCAGTCTCATTTCGCTACTAAAACACTTTGATGTATGTTTGTCAACCAAACATAGCAGTCCTCTCAATCCAGAAGCCAACGAATTCTGTCCAAAGAAAAGCTGGGTGGCCTCAAATCCAATTGTGTACGAGCCAGATGCTTGTCTTTTCCCAAGTTGCCTGTTAAACAATGACCAGGTAAAGGAAAAGTGGGAATCAGACAATACAGAGGACCTCAACATCCATGTTTACTTCCTACCTGAGAGACCACATGGATTTTTCCAGAGGTGAATGTTTATGCTTGTATTTTTTTTATTCAAAATAATGAAATCCATGTCATTGAAGAACATGGTGGATTTATTCACTCTATTTGCTGTATGGGAATGTGCAAAGTACCAGGGTAATTTGTCAAAAAAGCACATTTCTACTGATTTGATTGTAAAGGTCTTACCATGGATGATTTTATGACATGTAAAACTGGCACTTGCTTCACAGGCTTGTCATCAGGACATGCTCCTTATATTCTCCATACTGGATAGGAAAAGACCAGTGTATACTGTGCAGTGGCAACAAACGTTTTCTGCTCAGAGAATGTGGTGATACGGACCAGTTCATTGAGATCCGCTGCAAAGAGAGTGACCGTAAGTACATTTAAATGTTTTTGGTGCAAGTTTTATTTTACATTTGTATCCTTTTAAAGGAATAGTTTTTCCATAATAGAAAATGTTCCCATAATTTACCATATATTACACCTAGCCATCCTAGGTGAATATGACTTTCTTCTTTCAGTCGAACACAATTGGAGTTGTAATAAACAATATCCTGGCTCTTCCCTGCGTTGTAATGGCATTGAATAGTGCCTACGTTTTTGAAGCTCTAAAAAGTGCATCCATCCATAATAACAGTAATCCATGCGACTCCAGTCGTTAATGAAATGCCTTCTGAAGTGAAACAATGTTTTTTTTTAAAGAAAAATATCCAGATTTAAACCTTTATGAACTATAATCACTGGCTTCCAGCAACGGTCATATGCACATTCATGAGACACTTGACGTTGCTGTTATTTTTGGGTCAGAAAGATTTTTTTAATATAGTAAGTTTCTTATGGTCACAATGGCTGCATCAATTTAATAAAATATAACAGACAGAGTGCCAAACTATAGGTCTGCAATCGTGACCGCAGGACAAGTTTTGAATTGCTGATTGTGGATGAGGGAGGGAAAATAGTGATTTGTACTCGGGAAGCGGGAGAAAGAATGATCGGTGGTCTCCTGCAAAATATAATAATCTAATAATAACAGCATGCATAAATCTGTCACTGGATATTTGAAGCGTTGTGTGTGGAAATTGGAAAAAAATAGCCTATAGACACCAAAACGAGACAGAATCTAATCCATCTGGGACTGAAAATTCCATGTAGACCTCTTCCTATGGGATTTTATGGTAATGTGACAAAACGTGAAAGAAAAAATGAGTGAGCAAGCAGGACTTTTTTTTTTTTAGAAAGACTGTAGAATGAGTGATGGCTGAGGTATTATCAAAGATGAAAAGGTCAGAGGAATATAATTGGAAAAAGAAGGGTTACGATCAGGCAAGAGCTAGGACCCGCTTTAATATTGGAAAAGCTTTCCAGCGCTGCAGGGACATTAGACAGCAGGAAGGCCAGAAAATGGACGCAGAGGTTGCTTTGTTTCTACACGAGTATCGAGCAGAAACAAAGCAACCCTCTGCGTCCATTTTCAAAACATTGGTTTTGCTGTTTCAAAGATATGCTGTTATTGTTGTTGAATCACAGCTTCATTCATTCATCCATACTTGCACACATTTGCTGCACATTTAATGCAACCTTGCTGAATACAAGTATTGATTTATTAAAACAAAACAAAAAAACTCTTGAATGGTAGTGTATCTGTGCATGTATGCTAGTGTGTTTTCATAAAAAAATATAAAATCTATATTTGTAATTAAAAGTTGACTATGACTGTGATGAGCATAGAAAATGTCACTGGATTATAATAGTTCATTACCATAACTGTACTTCAGCTCCATCCTCACTGTAAAGAGAGTAACAATGACGTCGATTTTACCGTATCAATCCGAGCGAGAGTCTGATTCTGAGGAGCAAGCTGGCAAGCGTTTTGAAGCAGTCGTCAGTAAAATGACGTTTGAGGGCTGGTCAAGTTGTTCACGGGCGGACAACGTACAACATAGGCGGGCATTATTATTTTCTTGCGACATAGGACCACAGTGGGATCGGAAATGCAAACAACTCATATAGGTGGTTCGGAATAAATTATTTCTTTTGTGAGACAATAACTTTATTTATTGTACACTTTCGACTTTACAACATTGCAGAACATTTACATTCACAAACAGCCTATATTACACTCTGCATGAAAGGGAATATTCGAAAAACCATAAAAGGGTTAATACTTTATTAATACTTTAAATCTATATTATTATATTATACTTCTAAATGTTTCTTTCTGTAGTTGAAACCTCAGAAGACATCCAGAAAGCATGGAGAGTGATAAGGGAGATTATGAAACGACTGGACACACTGACAGACCAGTGGCAAGGGCTGTGCCTGAGAGTCCTCAGTCCCTGCAAGGCCCTGGACTGTGAGGAATACTTTGAATGGAATGACTGTAAAGAATGGTTAGAAGATTCAGGAACAAACCTATTTAATGTGTAAGTTGTCATTTGATTTGTCCTCTTTCCGTGTCCTCAACAGAGAATTCTTGCTGTCGTTGTATAGTCATATTCTTTTATCAAATTATATGTTTGGCTCATCTTGTTTTTTGTTTAAATTGTATTAAGATAAAAATCAGCTGACTGAATATCCATGTTCTGTCTTATAGAGGACTAGAGGAGATGCAAAGTTGCCATAATGGTCACCTACGAAAGAAGGAGTTGCTGTTCCCTAAAAGTAAATGCATATATTTACAGGGAAATACAACACATGCTTATTCTTCTGTCTTTTTATAATGCTTAATTATTTTTGTCTGCAGCTCCTGATGCCTGGACCTGAAGGGAGGACACATGGAACAAATAATAATGCATCAAAGGAAATGCAAAAAATGACTTGACGTAAAAGAAATGAAATACCCACATCAGATTACAAATGTGGAATTCTTTAAACAGTTTGATACACAAACTGTGCGTTATGTTTACGTGATTAATTCATTAATAGTCAACTTGACTGTGAGCACAGAAAATGTTTACTGTCTTAATATTTTCGACACTTTAAATTGTATTTGCTCTAAATCAATGAACTAGTAGCCTACATCCTATTTAATATAGTCAAATTATATTTAGTCTAGAATGGATAATCTGACTTTATTTAGTTGAAAATACACACAATTTAATCTCAGTAAGAAATTGTTCAGTGGATATGTTGACTTGTAGAAACATATTGTCGCCACTAGGGGGTGATCTATTCATTTACGTTACACATTTTGTTTGAGAACCACTGTATTTGTGGAGGGCTAAAGTCTTGCTGTTGTGGAGTCCTGACTTTATCATGTTATTCATTGTTCAATAAAGTTATCCACATACCAAAGTACCATGGAATTTACCAAGTCTCGTATTGTCAGATCACTTGCTTCTAATTAGCTAAAAGAAACAAAATGAACTTGTGTAGGCTATATATATATATATAGCCTATATATATATATATATATATATATATATATATATATATATATATATATATATATATATATATATATATATATATATATATATATATAGGCTATATATATAGGCTATATATATATATATATATATATATATATATATACAGTACTGTGCAAAAGTCTTAGGCACGTTAGTATTTTCACCCCCAAAAATGGTTAAGCCAGTTATTTATAACTTTTGTAATAGTGTGTCTGTAGGTTATATCAGTTTACATGTTCAAACATTCATTTAGCCATTATTTGTAATAATCCATTCCAGTGAGATTGTTGTATGCAGAATGAGTCTGACAACAGAGCTATGATCCACACAGAGATCTGATCTCACCATCATCGAGTCCGTCTGGGATTACATGAAGAAACAGAAAAAACTGAGACTAAATCCAGAAGAACTGTGGCAGCGTCTCCAAGACGCTTGAAGAAACCTTCCTGCAAAGCTCCCTAAAAAAACTATGAGCAAGTGTCCCAAAACAAAAGCTGTTTTCAACGCAAAGGGTGGTCACACAAACTGATTTGATTTAGTTAATAGAAGTTAATTAATCAAAAAAATGAACAGTCTACTTATGACATTATTTTTGAATGTCATAAGTAGACTTGACTTTACAGCATTTTTACCCAAGTGTCTAAGTACTGTAGCTTTACAGGAAGGTTTCTTCAAGCGTCTTGGAGACGCTGCCACAGTTCTTCTGGATTTAGTCTCAGTTTTTTCTGTTTCTTCATGTAATCCCAGACGGACTCGATGATGGTGAGATCAGATCTCTGTGTGGATCATAGCTCTGTTGTCAGACTCCTTCTGCATACAAAAATCTCACTGGAATGGATTATTACAATTAATGGCTAAATTAATGTTTGAAAATGTAAACTGATATAACCTACTGACACACTATTACAAAAGTTATAAATAACTGGCTTAAAACCATTTTTGGGGGTGTAAATACTAACGTGCCTAAGACTTTTGCACAGTACTGTATATATATATAAAACTCTTTTTATCTTACATTAGAGGAATGCCTCTTCAGTTAGTTTAATTTTTGTCTTTTCATTTTCCATCTGTTCATTCATGTTCAGATGTGTACTTCATTATAAAGTAAATAGCATGCTGTCACTGTCAGTGTTGAAAGTGATTTACTGTATACTTATTACTGTGACAGTTCACTTGGAGCAATCTGGGGTTAGACAGACAAACACACACACACACACACACACACACACACACACGGGCGCGCGCAAGCACAAACACATAGAGACTTTCCGTTGACTTCTGTTATCTTTAACAGCGAACATTATATTTTCTATCCCCTAACCTGAGGCTCATTTAAACCATTCTGCATTGTTACATTTTTATTAAGACATGATCTAATATGTTTTCCTCATTAGGCCCCGCTAATCCACACAATGTAGGCGATTTGCAGGTTTTATTATTCTTGTGGAGACATTTGATCCTCCTTTTTTATTTTTTATCCATACATGCAAATCTAGAGGATAAAGGTTATTCAAATATCTAATTTAGGCTTGGCCTACTTGTTTGCATATCCTAACAAAACTGGTGATGATAGGCATAGGCTATTTGTCCTATGATGTTTTGCACTTTTTGTGTCTAACGTGTCAGTGCAGACTGACAGATAGGCAACAAGTACATTATAGTAACTTGAATGTCTAAAAACTGACGTGACTCCATCGTTTTATTTGCTATCAATAGCATTGCACGTTTTACGTTCCACAACACAGAACATATACGCGTGCGCCGGGTGAGCATGATTTCACAGAGATAGGCAATGCCTCATACGCGTGGCGCAGTGAGCGCACAGAATAGTTCCTTTGAGTTTGTCAAAGCCACGCGCCCGGCGCGCGAACCCCGAGCAGGGGATTCATGCAGGGGGCGGGGTCTTCTTTAGGGAGCGTGCGGCCCGAAAGGGGGTGGAGGTGTGGCGCACGTGTAGAAAAGGGAGAGCAAGTTGCTTTCCCCTCAAATCATTCGCCGAACAGGTGAATCGCTTCTTGCGAGCCACGCGAAAGCCACGAGAGCGGCGCATTACTTGCAAACTCCTCTCCTCACCTCATCTATTTATCTATTTATTTCACGCGACATGGAGGCAACTGTCATCGCTACAACGCAAATAACCCAAGACTCGTTTTATCAGCCGTTTTCGGAGACCCTCCTGCCTCACGCGAAGCAGGACAGGGACTGTAAAGTGCTGAAGAGACAGCGATCGAGCAGCCCAGAGCTACTCAGGTGCAAGAGGAGACTGACCTTCAACGGACTCGGCTATACAATCCCTCAGCAGCAGCCCATGGCGGTGGCCAGGCGAAACGAACGCGAAAGAAACCGCGTCAAGCAGGTGAACATGGGCTTCCAGACGCTTCGCCAGCATGTGCCGAACGGAGCGGCCAACAAGAAGATGAGCAAAGTGGAGACGCTGCGCTCGGCAGTGGAGTACATCCGAGCGCTTCAGCAGCTGCTGGACGAGCACGACGCCGTGTCTGCTGTGTTGCAGTGCGGTGTCCCGTCTCCGTCTGTCTCCAACGCGTACTCTGCGGGCCCGGAGTCTCCTCATTCAGCTTACTCCTCTGATGAAGGCAGCTACGAGCCTCTCAGCTCCGAGGAGCAAGAGCTGCTGGACTTCACCTCATGGTTCGACAGATATGAATCAGGTAGGAACAATTGTTTAGGTGTTTTCAGACCCAGGGGCCCCTCGGCCAAACCAGGGGCCTCCACTTTATCTGACACTTTATTATAACAGATACTTAACATTAGAATATATCTTTTTCTTGATTACCTTCTGAAACCCTCAATTTCATCCAACACATGACATTTTTGGTATGCCTGTGACTCAAATGGTATTATTCTATTGCAGGTGCTTCACTAACTACTAAAGACTGGTGCTGAAGGGACAGCACAGGACCGGTACCGGTACCGGTCGGAAATACGTTGCCTGCTGGTGTCTGTGAAGGATCCGAGTTCATTGACTGAGCACTGGACACACAGAGGGCATTTTCCAGCTATGTGCTCATGCGCACAGATGTAACATTGCAAGTTTCCAAATGTTAGAACTGCACAGGATTTGAGGCGAGCGAGGATGTCTAAACTGCTGACTTTTGTCTTGTCACCCCATTCTGTATTCAACACTTTGCCCCGTTGATGCAATAATGTGTAAATGCGACTGAATGAGCCAGTTTGTTCCTTCCACGTTGTACAAATAATGAGGTGACCAGTTGTAGTTAAACAAATGAGGAAAAATAGGTCCCATAAACGCCATCTGTTAGGGAATACACTAACGTTACACTAGGCAGCCCATGCAACCTTTATATTATAATATTTTGTTCTAGATATGCGACAGCGTTTTTGTACTGGATGAATGACTTTTGTATCAAAGTGTGCACTTGTGTGTTTTTATACAAACTTGTGTATATGCAATTTTTTATGAAGAGAAACCCTATTTTATGTAAAATAAAGACTTTATTTATTCAGATATTTGCCTTGTGTTTGTTTGAAATCAACCAACTAACACCAAACATTTTTAGCCCTCGCACAAAAGTGCTTTAGTGTCACTTAAGTAGGGCTTATAATGTATAAAATACATTAGAACAGCACTGATTTACATTGAAATAATCCCTACAGATACGCTGTATCTTTATTTCAAGTGTTCAAAAGAAGGCTTTGAGTGTGTCATGGTTTAATTAACGGGAGTCATTTACTGTTTAAGCACAAAGGGGAGTGACAGGCAGCTGTAGACGGGACACAACCTTGGGATACAGTGTGTGAACAGTTAATTTTTAAGCAACAACAAAAAAGTTGAAGAGTAGAGCAATTTATAACCCTGAATACCTTTGTGCTGTAACCGATGTGTCCGTACCAACCTATGGAGGCTGTGAATAGACGTCAACTGAAGACTAATGGTGATGAACTAACTGTCCTGGAGGGCATCCAAAATTTCCTACTGTCTGTTTTCCTTTTCACTTTTTTCTTTCAGTTTTCTTTCAGATATATACAGGAGTCTTATCAGCAAAGATAAGGAGACCTGTTTAGGTTTGCATAGTTCAAACTTTCGCCATTTAAAGTGTAGCAAGCAAAAAGCAGCTCCATTCTTGCTTCAAATGACATCCTTCAAAGTGCTCCAAATGCGAGTCAACCAAGCACTAAGGTTCTGAGTGCATGAAAATTAGCATTTTCTATTGTGTGTGTGAAGTTTGGATGCACTGTAAGGCCTTTTGCCATCATCCAATCAGACAGACCCGTGCTGATTTTGAATGGCCTCTGATTTAAGTGACACAAAAGCACTTTTGTGTGAGGGCTACACCATATTCATCACATTGTGGCTTCAACATAAATCTGATTGGATGTTTTTGGCACTTTGATATCGCTCCAGTGTACGAGTGGCATTGTGATGTCTAACTTCTGCCTGTATCACCTATTTTCAGCACTTAGAGCAGGAGGTCCTTTTAATTTGTAAAGAACGAATTCATAAAAAAATTCTCCCCTCTGATAAAAACACCAGCAGAATGATTGACACTACTTTACAGAGCCTCACACAAAAGCCTGATCTGGGTCCAGTGACAAATGAAAGGGGCCGGGTGTGGGCCTCATTCAGACTAATTTTAATCTTCCACTCCCTCTGTTTTTTCTAGTTCTCATTTTGGAGATCATAGGATAGTTCTCAAAGAAGGAGTGTTATTTGTGCAACAACAGCCTCAATTGTACAACTATTTTAAAAATCAGCAGGCAAATACTGAAATACAATATTTTAGTATTGGATTTTATGGCTTTAATTGACAATATTTCATTTATTCTTCACAAAAATGTCCTTTCTCCTCCCTTTTTTCTCTCTCCTTTTGGTTGTTTATCACTGTTTCTCTCTCTCTCTCTCTCTCTCTCTCTCTCTCTCTCTCTCTCTCTCTCTCTCTCTCTCTCTCTCTCTCTCTCTCTCTCTCTCTCTCTCTCTCTCTCTCTCTCTCTCTCTCTCTCTCTCTCTCTCTCTCTCTCTCTCTCTCTCTCTCTCTATCTCGCTCATGGCTCATGATTGTGTGCAGTCAGGTTGATTTGCCCTGTCTGGCTCTGCATGCTAAACGCTGTCTTAAATTGCCCAGCACCCTCTGCACACACTCCTTCTTACACACACAATAGTCATCCGTCTCGGCCGAGGGCCAACCTACCACCCCCCCCCCCCCCTCCCCAAACTTCATCACACACACCCAAAACAAACCCTGCTCTGAGCACTGTACTCCTCAGTCCTGCAGCCGATCCAAAGGAGAGAGTGTGCTTCATTCCACACTCATGCTTTGATTCCCTTCATGAGAAAATTTCATTAGTGATGTTTAAAAATAGGAGATAAGAGAAAGATTAGTCCTGTAATGTATGACGATTAAACAAACAGTGGTTTGGTGAACCCGTGTGTGGTCAGCGAGTATTCTCTGCGTGCTGATGCTGGCCAGGGGCCTTGTAAGCAAATACGCTCCTGAAGTTCCTATATCTCTCAGCCACACTTCCATTGTTGTGAGGCGACTCATATCTCCATGGCTTCTGCTTGTTTGAGGAGCTGGTCTGATAGAGGCCCTCTTTGTGGGTGGCTTTCTGAATTTATTCAGGCCCCCCAATGCAATCTAAATAATCAACTAGCTTTCTCAACTGGGATGGAGGCTGGTGGCTGATTAGATGTTTGTGTTCCCATGTTTATTTCCTGCCGATCAGCTGTGTTGTCTCATTATCTTATGATGATTGTTATCAGAACGGGGAGTTATGACCTCACCACTTGGCTTCGTTTCAAACTGCCCACTGCCCACTGCCCACTGCCCACCCCACCTTCTGTTCATTTTAGGATGTCATTTTCATTAAAAACGTTCCAAAATGTCAGTAAATACCATTACTTTTGCAGAACTAAAGGGATTTGAATGATATTATGAATCTTATTCACCAGTGATTTCTACTTTTAACCATGGCTTTCACTGAATAGAGTTATTATTTTATTTTTTCTTTGTATTACAGTTTTATTTCATACACTTCCAAGAATTATTGATGAAGCCATTCAGACATTCATATTTCAGTGATTTCAAGTTTTAAATTTTTTTATATTTTAAATTTTTTTATATGCATTGTTTGTTGTAAATTATTGATGAGCCATCATTCTGAGATTCATTAATCAGGGTTTCAAAGTATTTATTTATTTATTAACATTACATTTAACATTTTGAGAGCTGTATGATTTTTAGTCGCACTTTAATTTTGGGGTCAAATTCTCACCATTAACTTTTGCTTATCAGCATGCATATTGCTAGGGTATTAGCTACTTATTGGTACTTATAATTCTACATCCCTTAAGTCTTCCAAATACCTAAACTTAACAACTACCTTACTAACTATTAATAAACAGTAATTAGGAGATTATTGATGCAAAAGTCATATAGTTATTTGGACCCTAATCTAAAGTGTGTTATTGCTACAAATGCTGTTGAATTAAGTTGTTTTTCTTTTTACACAAATATATATATGGTATATATATATATATATATATATATATATATTATATATATATATATATATATATTATATGTTATATATATATATATATATATATATATATATATATATATATATATATATATATTATATATATATATATATATATATTATATGTTATATATATATATATATAGTTTTTTTTTCCGTTTTTTTTTTCTTTCAATACTACATATTCTTGCACTAGCTACTGTATATCATGCATCCACCTTTGTATATAACATTTATTTTGGCATATATGTCCTTCTGCAATAAAATAAACATGATCCAAGGAAAACTCCTTGGATCATGTTTATTTTATTGCAGAAGGCAATGATAACATCAGCATACAAAACATAAACAATACAATAAAATAATAAAAAAGATGTAAATTAAATAAACTGCTTTAAAATTTCCAGGTAATGTAGGTTAGTTAAAATAACTATTTTATTTATTTATTAACTATTATAGACCATATACTTTTGAATGGTTGAGCATATTTTATTTTTATTTTGTGCTCTTCCAAGAATTAGTGCTGAAGAGTGCATGCACCTTAAATTTACTTCAGCTTCCCCAGTGCTCAAAACAACAGGTACAGTTTGGATTTGAGGGCAACACATAGTGACAGCATACAGTGATGACCCTCTGAAAGAGGTCACACAAAAGCTAGGGTGTCACTCCGGATTCCATCCCTGCCATTTTAGGCCTGCCCACTGTATGCCATTCTTCAGCTGTCCCTCGGGGCCACCATGCTTCACCAGACAAATAATGATAAGACTCCACTCCTGATAAGCCTCCCATGCTTTAAAGAGTGATGGCTGTGGTACCCTAAAAGAAGGTTAAAGCATCTTTAGTTTTGCTAACATTAGTCCACATATACGTCCACATCTGTGCATGCATGATAGCATGCAAGATTAACATCTTGTGGCTTCAGATGAGTTTCCAGCATTCAGTGTCTTTAATTTCCAAGTTTAATAATTTGCCTGGTGTTCTCGCCTCCCCTTATCACCCTCTGATTAACAATCTGTATGCTTAGTGTGACACTATAGTTACAAAAGGCATAGATGTGAGACCTAAGCTCATTTATCAAAGGCCTGATGATAAGGTACATGCTCCAAACACTTTTTATGTCAATAACTAAGCAGGTGCTGGAAACCACTGCTATGAAAGACTAGTGACTCCCAACCAGCGGTTTGGGGAACTTCGAAAGATTAATTATGTTTGATGAAACCTGACTGCACATATTAAAGCAGTCAAATCATATACTACTGTTGAAACATTTGGGGTCAGTAAGATTTTTGGTTTATCAAAAGTAATCAGTACTTAAAATAATACTGTAAATAATACTATAATTCCATTAGAAGTGACAGTAAATATTTTAACATTATTAAGGAATTATGTTGCAAATAAATGCTGTTCTTTTAAACTTTCTAATCATCAAAGAATCCTGAAAAAAAATGTATAAAATGTTCACAAAAATATTAAAGGGGTGGTAAAACACATTCTTTCGAAGGCTTGATTGTGTTTGTGGGGTGCACTGTAACGTGTTCATGCTCCGTTTTTAAAAAAAATGCATTATTTTTCATATATTTTACCTTTATTCTACACTGCTCTGTCCCTCCTTGTAAAAATGGTCTGATGGTTTCCGGGTTCTATGAAGCCGGTTCTTCAAAAATACGCAATGGGCTCAGATTGGTTAGCTGGCCCAGTGTGTTGTGATTCGCTAACCGCCTAGTGCACGTTTGTCAGAAACGTCACGCCCCGTACCTTTACCGGTAGACTGTGCTTTGGGTAGTATTAGAAACAATGGCGTCAATAAAACCATACCAATTTGAGCCCGAATGAGACCCAGACAATTTTAGTGAAGATGATCGAGCAGAACCTGTTCAGTCCTCAAGAGTAAAGACTGCGGATCTATAGTGATCGCTACTGAATGGCACTGTTACTTTTGTATTTTTAGAACGATTATAGCCAAATATCTGTCGCAAGAACTATTAACCCAAAACGAACACTAAACATTGGCTTTACTATAGTAGCCAAATCAAACACAGAACCATGTTTAGCATGCCTGTAGATAAACAATACATAAAATCTCTAATCAAAGAATAATTTACACTAATTCCAAGTTCGCTGTTGAGATTTAAAATAAGTTTGTAACGTTAGGTGTTTGTCGGATGACGTTAAGTATGAATGAGCATTCAATAAACTGGTTTGTAGAGCCAAACAGCGTTGTCATTTGTTTACTTCCTTGCTACAACGTACAATTAACAATACGAACTATTACAGGAAAACACATCAACGAAAAATAAATCTTACTTACAGGTTGTGGCCCGTAAACAGCTTCTGTTTTTAAATCCATCTTTCAGGACAAGCCGTTGTGCGAATCCTTCATTGAACTCGTGAAGATTGTGGAAGCTTTCCTCCGTGAAATGTGCATCACAGAGAGCCTGAGATGCCCGAGATTTGGGTAATAATTATGAGGGACCGAGTTAAAAATAAATTTTAACCATTGATCCCTAACTCCCCTGTCCCTAGGAAGGCTGAACAAAGTGGACCTGCAATCCGGATGAAAATAACATTGCATTGCGGCAACAACACTCCAGCCTACTAACTATACCGCAACAACTCTTCCCCACAGCAATAAAAAATGTCCTCGCCCCCCTTATTTAACATTCTCGGAGGAGGGGTTTATGCAAATATTGGGACTGGTTATGTCAGCAACCTTGGAGGAATGTCTGTAGTCCCTACCGGCCGTTTGCTGTAGTCCTTAGAAATTGATTTCTTAATTTCTGAAAGCAAATATCTCCCTTTGCTTTAAACTTTGAATGTTGTAACTTTGCAGATGTTGTTTATGCTCAAACAGCAACATTACACACTAGCTAAAGTTAGAAAAGTGAAATCGTGTTTTACCAGCCCTTTAAGCAGCACAATTGTTTTCAACATCGATAATAATAAGAAATGTTTCTTGAGCATCATATTAGAATGATTTCTGAAGGATCACGTGACACTGAAGACTGGAGTAATGAGGCTGAAAATGTAGCTCTGCCATCACAGGAATAAAATACATTTTAAAATACATTCCAACAGAACTTTTTGAACAATTTTACTGCTTTACCATATTTTTGATGAAATAAATGCAGCCTAAGCATAAGAAACATTTAAAAAATATAATCGCCCCCAAACTTTTGAACGGTGGTGTAATTTTTTATTTAGTTTTTTTTTAATCATACTATTATGTTACACTTACACTTATAATGTAGTATATTTTGCACCAAAATATAATTGTTTTCAGTTTTAATCATAAGTATTTTTTATGACATTAAGGATCACTATGAATTTGATTTATCGGATAAATCTACCCTTTTATGATTTGTAATCTTTTTCTACTCTTTTTGGGCAAATTTGCAGAGATGCTGTGCAACTTGGCAACACTTTATTTTAGTGTCCAATTCTCACTATTAACTAGTTGCTTATTAGCATGCATATTACTAGGATATTGGCTGTTTATTAGTACTTATTCAGCACATATTAAAGCCTTATTCTGCATGACCATATTCTACATCCCTTAATCCCAATACCTACATTTGTGAGATGGTGGTCCAGTGGGTTAAACCATGGATCTGATATGCAGAAGGTTGCTGGTTCGATCCCAGCGGTCACCACCAGTGTGTCCTTGAGCAAGGCACTTTACTCCATGTTGCTCCAGGGGGATTGTCCCTGTAATAAGGGCACTGTAAGTCGCTTTGGATAAAAGTGTCTGCCAAATGCATAAATGTAAATGTACATTTAACAACTGCCTATTAATAAGCAGTAAATTAGTAGTTTATTGTTTATTGAGACAAAAGTGTATTGAGTTTATTGAGACAAAAGTTGTAGTTAATAATAAAGTGTTACCAGCAACTCAAATCAGAGCAGTAGCCCCTCAAAGACCCACTAAACAAAGCCCAAACACCTGTGCGTCTGATTGTTGTTCTACATTCTGTATCCGAACTTCCAGATATACACACAGATGACTTTCATGATAACTCCATGGTGCCTTTTTCAAGAAAGTGTTCATGCGTGATCAAACATTTGTGTAGCTGATGATCATTCCGCACTCATCAGAGCACTATAGCTGCTCCAAACAAATACAATGACTGTTTACACTGGTCAAGTTGTTTAGAAAGCACCAGCGCATCTCACCGGCTAGTGTAAATTCCAAAGAAAATTATTTACACAATCTCCATAATGAGAATACGATGAGATGGATTTGACGACAACCCCCTAAACACACAGGCAAACTCATTGTCAAATCTCCTAATGCAATTACATCGCGTATGTACTGTGCACTTGTGATTGGCACACAACACACAAATCTACCCTTGTAATAAATATGCAAGTGCTTTTTCCTGTCGGTTTGCATTTCATCCCATTCAGTGAAGACAAAAAAAGAGCTCACATGCATACCGACAGCAATATTTACCTCTCGCCATACACGCGTATTTGTCTGTGTAGACAATTTAGTGTATTTTTAAATATTTAACCGTCCAGACCTATCCTCTTGTGGACATTCAACTGCATCTCTGCAAGGGGCTTTTGTGTTCCCAATGCCTCACCCCATGCTTTTCTCATTGGGCGTATTTGTCCATCATTGCAGAAAGACATAATGGAATTCAGGCTAATCACATCTACGCTTTCTGCAGTGTTTTTGTGCGCTTTCTCGCCTGCTCATTATATCAATACTCATCTTCTAGCCGTCCCGAGCCGCCCTCTGTGAGCGGAGGACAGGAACGGAGGGTGCGGGTAGGGTGGAGAGGAGTCTGAATGGGTTTATGAGGGGGGTTGGGGTTTGTTGAAGGGGTCTGAAGACTAAAGGTTTTGGGTTGTTGCTGCCCCTTCAAAAGAGGCAAACGTACCATTAAGTCTTTGTCGGAGAGCTCTTGTACTATGCAGATTTTCGCTAATTCTATTCACAGCTCTCTTCTACCCTAGACATTGAATAAGTCTGCTGGTTTGGGATGTTCTTTCGACACCCCCCACAAATGTGCTTGTGTTTTGTGGTTACACAAAATATTATTTCTCAACTTTCATTAAGAAGTTATTTTTGGCCACTATTAATCAGCTAAGCCGGTTGATGGAATGCTTAAATACATCACTGGTGACATCCATATGTTTGTCTCCATCCTGTTTTCAAGGTCAGCTCCTCTACAGAGCTTTCGAGGTTAGTTCTTATTTTACTGCCCCATTCTCTTTCTTTCTTTCTTTCTTTCTTTCTTTCTTTCTTTCTTTCTTTCTCTCTCTCTCTCTCTTGCTGTTTTGATGCATATTCCTCTTGTTCAATTAGATTTCTTCGGTCTGGAGTGAAATTTGAGGAGATTAAGGCCCCACCCCTCTTGAATCTAAGCAATCTAAGTCTACTGTTATGCAAATACTCGTTTTTAAAACTATTAGTTTGTTTGTTCCTGACATCCAATGCCCTTTTACATGAGCTGAATGTTTATTTGGTTGAGGGTGTCTTAACAGAACATGTGAGTGCTCTAAACTAATAGAAATTTCCATTGTTTCATATTCACACAATACATTATCTTTTTTTATTCTTATTCGAGGTCTACAAAGTGTCATGTAGAGTTTAGGAAATTCAAGATGAGTTTAGAGAAGGGTGACCAAGAGAAACCAGGCTGCAGGTTGGTATGCGCTGGAGAGAGAAAACAGGTGACTGAGCTTCACGTCACTTGTCCATCGTTCTCACAGGCTAAATTCACCTTACTAGTGTTATTCGCGCTCATTGCAGGGTCCTCTTCACACACACTTTTGATTTGCACAGGTTTTACGCCGGATGCCCTTTCAGACACAACCCAGCACTGAGAATTATCAGCTGTATCAGCTGATTCTTTTTTTTTAATGTTTGCCTTAAAAATAACTTAATACATTTTGATTAGCGTGATCATCATAAAAGAGATGTATTAAAGTGTAGATTACTTGTACATCGCTGTTCAATAGTTTGGGGGCAGTAAAACATTTTTTTTACGTTTTTGAAAAAAGTATCTTATGCTCACTAAGGCTGTATTTACTGTATTAAAAATATGTCTACATATTAATGACTATGTGTTATTTCATATCAGCACACTGTGCAGCCTTCACATGCAAACACCACAAATATGATAAGCAACGGTGATTCTATGGAATGCATGTTGAGACATTTGCCCCTGGCTCTGTTGATACTAAAGACAAAAAGTAAACCGTCAGGTAACTGCCTCTTAACTTGTTGTCACTCACAATCACATGAGGGTTGGAAATGGCGCAGACCCATCTGTGATGATAAATTATGCCTTGGGTGAAAAATATATGTTTTGATGGATCACGCACTGGAAAAAAGGTCAAGTTAAGGAGTTTTTCCATAGAAAACACATTTGTAGATTATGAAATACAGTTCAAAAGTTTGGGGTCAGTAAGATTTTAATGTTTTTGAAAGAAGTCTCTAATGCTCACCAAAGCTAAATTTATTTGATGAAAAATCAAACAAAAATAATATTTGTGAAATTTAAAATAGCTGTTATGTTACTCCTGTGATGGCATTGCTCCAGTCTTCAGTGTTGCATGATCCTTCAGAAATCATTCTAATACGCTGATTTGCTGTTCAAGAAAAATGTCTTATTATTATAAATGCTGAAAACATTTCTGCTGTTCAATTTTTTTTCATTACATACAGTACATATATACATGCATACATACAGTATATACATGCATACATACAGTTCATACATACATGCGTATATATACACTTACCTAAAGGATTATTAGGAACACCTGTTCAATTTCTCATTAATGCAATTATCTAATCAACCAATCACATGGCAGTTGCTTCAATGCATTTAGGGGTGTGGTCCTGGTCAAGACAATCTCCTGAACTCCAAACTGAATGTCAGAATGGGAAAGAAAGGTGATTTAAGCAATTTTGAGCGTGGCATGGTTGTTGGTGCCAGACGGGCCGGTCTGAGTATTTCACAATCTGCTCAGTTACTGGGATTTTCACGCACAACCATTTCTAGGGTTTACAAAAACATCCAGTATGCGGCAGTCCTGTGGGTGAAAATGCCTTGTTGATGCTAGAGGTCAGAGGAGAATGGGCCGACTGATTCAAGCTGATAGAAGAGCAACTTTGACTGAAATAACCACTTGTTACACACAAGGTATGCAGCAAAGCATTTGTGAAGCCACAACACGCACAACCTTGAGGCGGATGGGCTACAACAGCAGAAGACCCCACCGGGTACCACTCATCTCCACTACAAATAGGAAAAAGAGGCTACAATTTGCACAAGCTCACCAAAATTGGACAGTTGAAGACTGGAAAAATGTTGCCTGGTCTGATGAGTCTCGATTTCTGTTGAGACATTCAGATGGTAGCCTCGACCCATCTTCAATGCTCTAAATGAAGGAAGGAGGTTGTTCCCCAAAATCTCGCAATACATGGCCCGGTCATCCTCTCCTTAATACAGTGCAGTCGCCTTGTCCCATTGTGCAGAAAAACACCCCCATGCTTCACAGTAGGGATGGTGTTCTTGGGATGGTACTCATCATTCTTCTTCCTCCAAACACGTTTAGTGGAATTATGACCAAAAAGTTCTATTTTGGTCTCATCTGACCACATGACTTTCTCCCATGACTCCTCTGGATCATCCAAATGGTCATTGGCAAACTTAAGACGGGCCTTGACATGTGCTGTTTTAAGCAGGGGAACCTTCTGTGCCATGCATGATTTCAAACCACGACATCTAAGTGTATTACCAACAGTAACCTTGGAAACGGTGGTCCCAGCTCTTTTCAGGTCATTGACCAGCTCCTCCCGTGTAGTTGTGGGCTGATTTCTCACCTTTCTTAGGATCATTAAGACCCCACGAGGTGAGATCTTGCATGGAGCCCTAGTCCGAGGGAGATTGACAGTCATGTTTAGCTTCTTCCATTTTCTAATGATTGCTCCAACAGTGGACCTTTTTTCACCAAGCTGCTTGGCAATTTCCCCGTAGCCCTTTCCAGCCTGTGGAGGTGTACAATTTTGTCTTATGTGTCTTTGGACAGCTCTTTGGTCTTGGCCATGTTAGTAGTTTGATTCTTAATGATTGTATGGGGTGGACAGGTGTCTTTATGCAGCTAACGACCTCAAACAGGTGCATCTAATTTAGGATAATAAATGGAGTGGAGGTGGACATTTTAAAGGCAGACTAACAGGTCTTTGAGGGTCAGAATTCTAGCTGATAGACAGGTGTTCAAATACTTATTTGCAGCTGTATCATACAAATAAATAGTTAAAAAATCATATATTGTGATTTCTGGATATTTTTTTTTTTAGATTATGTCTCTCACAGTGGACATGCACCTACGATGACAATTTCAGACCCCTCCATGATTTCCAAGTGGGAGAACTTGCAAAATAGCAGGGTGTTTGTAATATTGTATACTATACATTGTATATTATTATTATTACTATAGCGTAATGTATATTGTTTAGTGTATGTTTAGTGTATATTGTTTAAAGTATATGTATATTGTAAGTATGTGTATATTGTTTAAAGCTGTGAGAACTACACTCACATTGTGTAAATTATTTATTGTTTATTGTAGTGTATACTGTGCTGTGAGTAATTGTGTGCGCATCAGATGTGTAATCTGTTGTTGCTTAAATGTTGTACATGTCATGTCATGACTACTATGTTGCTCGGACTGCACCTAAGAATTTCACCTAATGTTGCACTTGTGCATATGGTAGAGTGACAATAAAGTGATTTGATTTGATTTGATTTGTTCAAATACTTATTTTCCTCACTGTACATACATGCATACTGTGACAGAGGACTCTGTCACAATCACGGCAGCACTACATTTTACACGCACATTTGATCCATTATCCACCTGGTTTATTGTTTCCTACCCTTGGGTGCACATGAGGGTCAGGTTAACGCTTCAGTAGCATACATAACACACACATATTCACACCATTATCGCATCTTTTTCCAAATCCCCTTTATAAACACACACAGACAACAGATAAATTAATCCATGAATGTTTATTGGACTTATTTGCATAGTATGTTTTATCTTTGGTCATGGTCTGTTTGTGTTGTGGTTAGTCCAGGTTACCGGAGGCAAATAGCAAACCCAGGTTATGATCTAGAAAGCCAGATATCGCTGTTTTCCCGCGTTGCGCCTGCGCGATCACTCCGGTAACTGGACCGTCTTAAGCAGGGATGTGCAATTTTTTCCCTCCACGAAAAAAAACAACAAAAACTCACGGGCTATATGAAGGACTGAGAATAACAGGGTCTTCATTATACTATATAAACACAAATAAGTAAAACACTGAAATACAGCACTCAATCACCTTAACTACTACTAATAATAACATAGTCATGAAAATCCCTACATGTGACTGCTCCTCATCTTAAATGGAATGTAATTATGAAACATTGCCATTAGTAGGCTAAAATATGAGTCTGATTAATTAATCAATTCACCTACACAGTGTCATGTCATCTTTATCACAGTGCAAAGTCTCTGTCTCACCTGCTGGTTGGCTTTTTCGCAGCCAACCCTGCAGTGATGTGCTGCCCTTTGCAGTGTTAATTTCATTGACGAATAATTTTCGCCATAATTTTCGTCAACGACCTTTTTTCACTGACGAAAACGAGACGATAACTAAATAAAAACTAGCGATGGATGACAAAAACTATAACGAAAATCAACTGTCATTTTCGTCAACAAATAAAAACGAGACGAAAATGTTAGGGAGGGACGATTAGGGAAGAGATCCAGTCAGAACTGATGTCCTGTGTAACAGATGCGCACATTTGATTTGAACGTGCTGATCTAACCACTGGAGAACACAGCGCTGTTGCATGTTCTACAGGCGCACTCACGCATCCCCAAAACAGCGCTCCAGAGCGGTTCACAATCAATGAATAGTGCACATTTATGCCAGGCAATTGTTTAGGAACTAAGAATAATGACAATGTTTACTTTACGATGTTTATATAGTAATGTGTTTTAGACGGTTCTAACAATGCATATTTTATCTCCTCATCTCTGAACTTGAATGAGCTCCTGCAACTGCAATAGTAAGGCGAGATTACAAAATAAAAGTCCCGGTGTATTTCCTGCTGGTTTATAATTAAAAGTCATGCATTATATATTCGTTTTTGCTTACACAATAAACTGTATTTAATTTAATTCAAATTTAATTCATAGTCAGGAGGAAAGACCAGTATTTGACACATATTAAATAAAGTTAGTTAACTAAAACCATTTTTAAAAAATTTTGTTACTTGAAATTAAATAAATGTTAACTAAAATTAAAACAATAAATAAACAAACTTATTTGAAGCTTTAGCTTAACATGATATACTAACTTAAACAGAAATACAAAGTTATAAAAATGTTTTTAAAAACAAACAAAAAAGTGAATTGAGCTCTTTTTTGGTATTTTTAATGTCAAAAATAAAATGATGTCAAAATGTCAGTTCAAGTGACAGTCGGTTATGTAATGCTTAAATGCTTAATGTATTACAATTGAACTAAACTCATTAGATTTTAGGAGACTAAATCTACTGTAGTTTTAGTCGACTAAAATCTTATGATATTTAGTCGACTAAAACTAGAATAAAACTAAAAACAATTCAGGTGACTAAAATATGACTAAAACTAAATGGCATTTTAGTCAAAAGACTATGACTAAAACTAAATCAAGATATGCTGTCAAAATTAACACTGATACATACTTACATACATACAGTACATACATACATACAACACATCCATACGCATGTACGTACATACATACATACATACATACAGTAAACAAACAAACAAAAAATAAATAAATACATACATAAATACATTTGAATGGTAGTGTAAATGTGAATAGGTGAAGGGAAGAGTTTTGGACTCTCTTCTCCAAACTCCCTTTAGAATCAGGTTCAGTATGAATTGCCAGAGAGTGTGTGCCATTCAGCATACCATCATTCTTCTGGTGAGAATGAAACGCAAAGTGACAGAACCTGAGGCAGTCTTCTGTGTGTCTCGAAAGCACGCTTGATTCAAGATGAATTCTGAGCCTGCCAGGCACAGCCGTACCAACCTCGTCTCACACTCACAGAAATAAAGAAAGAAAATATAAAGAGAAAAGATGAAATGATGTCCTATGAGAGCACGTGTGATTTATATGTTGTATTTTTTTTATTTTGAAGAAATTCATACAGACTAAAAGCAAATAAGATGATGAATGAACCTGCAAATGTTGGTGAATGAATCTTGTGAACTCATCAGCATCCATTATATTTTGTTTGTTTCTCTTTTACTAAATTACATGACTACAAAAGTCACCTAAGCATGACCCAACTTGTTCTGCACAAAGTTCTCCCACTTTCCCCTCCATGTGTCCATGTGCATAGTTTTTTTTCTTCCTGAATGATGTCCTGTCAGAAGAATGGCATTGCATGTAAGTTAGAGCATGGCAATAGAGTAACTTCTTCCTTGTTCTTCGAGATCAAGATCACGTTGAGTCACACTGTCTGCGTGATAACCCCTTATGCAACCCCTCTGCAGTGGGGGCAATCCGCTAACTGACATACAACTGTATTTTGCCCCAGAACAAGAATATAAAGCTTAATTTAGCAGCACCATTTTTTTTCACTGTTTGTACAGATATTGATCTCAAACAAACATAGCAGCAAGGTATCAAGGTTAAGGCAGTAGCAGTTAGGCATAGCAGCTGAGGTAGATGTCTGCACTTGTTCTCTGTGTCGAATGGTTTTCTCAACCACAACTGTATATAAAACTGTATATAAGTTCAGAACCACTCTGATGGATTCAGTTCAGTGAAGGAATCATCAGATTGATAGTAACTTGTAGTTTTGTACTATTCCTTAAAATAAACAACTCAAAAGTGTCATTGATTTTGAAATCAGCCTAAAGGTGCACTATATGGGGTTTATTCACTAAAAAAAATCAACTCATAAGAGCTGTTTGTTCGTGAGTCGAACTGTATGCTTCACTATAAAGCACTGACTCGTTAAAGTAATTTGATCATGAATAAGACTACACTAGTCTCACTGTATTTGATTGGATAAAGCAACGACTCAAAAGAGCCTTGTGTTCGTGAATCAGACTGCACTGGTCCTGCTGTATGTTTTTGATTCACCATAAAGAACTGATTCGTAAGAGTCATGTTTTGGCGAATTACATTGGCCGCACTGTATGTTGCTTGCGCAAGCAGTCTGTGAGCTCAAATCAATAGAAAGACATTTCTTGCTATTATCTCACAACACACAACCTTAAAAAATACATCACATTCAATATAGACAGCAAACTCACGTTCACAACTCGGCCAAAATATGCATTTGTGCTCTGTTTCACTCATAGTCTTGCATTTGAGTGTGCAGTTTCTGTGTGCCATTTATCACATCAGTCAAAGCGCACTTTTATTGCCGGGCCCCTCCACACTCAGCAGTGGCAGATGGGGACGGACTGTAAGGAAAAGGGCTTCCTGCTGCGTATCCTTTCTCACAGTTGAGTTGTGGGGTTGCAGAAAGCATGCTGCCTAAAAAAGCCCCACATCCTGGCACAGGGCGGAGCATACCAGGTCCAGATCCTTGCAGGGGCCAGTTATTCTCGTTCACCTTAAAATGCATTCCTTCACCTCCGCCTTCTTCGTGCTGTTTCCCTGCACTGGTTCTCCATTTTGAGACTCCATTCATGCGCTAATCGCTCGGACAATGGCTAGGCCTCTTGCCGTCTTTGATTGAGCTTAGAAATCACATCCTGTCAAATGTAAACCAAAGACCAGCTCAATCTGTGAGAGTATGTGGGGAACGGAGGACCATCTGTCCATCACAGAGAGGCAAAAATACCTGCATCGGAAGAGAGTCTAATGTTTGTAACGCATGGCAAGATTTTTATGCTACATTCAAGGGAAATCCTGCACACTACCAGTACCAGTACAAAAAATATGAAAACTTTTTATTAGCAACGTTTCGATCTACTGACCTTCATCAGGCATATACATGAAGGTCAGTAGACTGAAACGTTGCTAATAAAAAGTTTTCATATTTTTTGCAAGTACTGGTAGTGTGCGGGATTTCCCTTTATTTGTTGAGATTTTTGGATTTGGTTGTCCTTTGTCCTACGCACCGATCTATTACCTACAGGTGTGCGATGGTAATTGTGCACTAAATGCTATATTCAAGTAAAATGAAGCTTATAGTTATAAACCTGACAAGAATAGAAGTATAGGTTTGTTCTTTGATCTTCCATCCAAGTTCAATTTAAAACAAACTCATGTGTCAAAACCCACTTCCCTCGACCAGCCTGACACTCGCTCTCTTCCTTTTCGATTGACACTTTTCCTCTTTCTACACTTTGCATCACTCCATTTTGCCCAGTGGCCAGACAACATGCGGTCTGGATGCTGTCTGCTTTGCACCTTCTTTAAAGGCCCAGTGAATCTGCAGAGTAATGGCTATTGTGCTTTCCTATTGATCCCTGACCGGCCATATTGAGGCCCAGCAGGATTTCAAAGGGACAAAAGCAGTGTACTGCATTGTCCTGTCTTCTAAATGAAGAAGTCCGTCATCCTACAGAGAACAGTCCCTGGAAATGTCAGCAGAGAGAGGCTCTAGGGGGGAAGGAAGCGAAGGGGGGAATGGTTAATTATTAATACACCAATACAGCTTCAGCAGTTGCTTTACTCCCTGCTAATTTCTACAATGACGATAGAATCCCTATAGGTGCACAGATGTTTGACCTCCTTCTGTATTACAACATATTCTGAGGAAAATGTGTGGATTCCCCCAGTCTTCTGAGCATGTCTTACAACCCATTTTCAAATTGTAACTATATAATTCCATAACATTTACCTGCTAAAAAATGAAGCTGCAACTTCATCAACGTGCAACTGTCAAGGACCAAGGCGTACCAAAATGACATAAAACATGGGCTAATAATTTTATTTCTAGGTTATATACCACCATTCAAAAGTTTGGGGTCAGTAAAATTTGTATTTTTTATTAAGAAAGGTTGCATTAAATTGGTAATTTAAAGTAAACAGGCTATATCTATAGTCTATTTATAATAGTTTTGTTTGTTTGTTTTTTATTTTTTTACAAAATATACTTAAAAATGCTGTTCTTTTGAACTGTTTATTCATCAAGAATACTGAAAAGAAAACATGGTTTCCACAAAAAATATTAAGCAACTGTTTTCAACATTGATAATAATAATAAGAAATGTTTCTTAATAAGAATATTAAAATGCTTTCTGAAAGATCATGTGACACTGAAGACTGGAGTAATGATGCTGAAAATTCAGCTTTGCCATCACAGGAAAAATTACATTTTTAAAATATAATAAAATAGAAAACAATTATTTTACATGTAGTACTTTACAATATTTCTATTTTTGATCATATAAATGCAACCTTGGTGAAGAGACTTCTTTCAAAAATGTTTAAAAATCTTACCATCCCCAAACTTTTGATCAGTTGTGAATGAAATTCTGCCCTTGGGGAAGAAAGGCACTCTTGTGAAAAGCACTTGAAAATGATAACGGATGAATGATTTAACTTAGTAGTCCTTTCTCAATGTTTGTCACATCTACACATTCGCAGTAAAACGTTGCACCAAGAATATATATATTCACTCCAATCGAACATAGTGTGTGCAAGCGAACACAAGTTGTGAAATACAATTACACCAGCGGCCTTCTCTTGTAAGTGCTATTCCTGTGCCTGCACTCTCCTAATGAACTTTCTGTCTCTCCACCAGCTTAATCCCCCTTTTCACTTGGAGGGTCATTTGGTGCAGATGCACTTCCAAGCCTTTCCAAAGTTTAATTAAACATTCCCCAGTTTCAGCCAGACTGCCCTTCTCCCCGCTGGCCCATTCAGAGTATTGTGAAGAGTAATGGCGTCCTTGTTTGGTTTAAACCTGTACCCCAGGCTCTGTGGCTCTTTGGTAAAGAGGATGCTGTGCTTCCTTGTAGTCAGAGGTGGTGGGGAGGTTTAACGAGTCTGAGGCAACAATCTGCCAGGACAATGCAGGTTCATTTATGCGCTGGTGTCACATAACCACACGTGCGCCCCTTCTAGAGGTTCATTTAAAACTGCACACTTACTGAGCTGCTCTGGGCAGCATTTCAGTGCAAAATACAGATTGCTCTGTTAGAAACAGCCCTCAGTCCGTCAAGCTAAAGCAAATCACATTTATAATTCATTATCGTTTTTAAGATGCAGTTCTTTAGATGAATTCAAATGGCTGTAATCTCCTCGCCATCTGCCCGTGTTAATTCAAAGCCTGACCATTATGGATGTGATAAGACAAAAGTCAAGCTTTAGTCCAAAATCTTTGGTTTTTTTTCTTTTATCAATTCCATTTCTTATCTCCCTTCACCAGCCCTCTAGAGCAGAACAGATTCAGCCGTTTGAGAGCATTTTTTTGCGGGTCAGTTGATTCCCCTCTTTGTGTTTGTTTGCCTCATTCTCTCTTTAACTAGATTCAATGTGTTTGCTTTGACTTTTTTTTTTGTTTGGGGCTGGGGGGGCTGACACTTTGCAAGGGTTGAGTGAAACAACCAGACTGGGTCTCTTGAGGCTCTGGTTGACCGCACAGGTCTGCAAGCATATGGGATGGGTCTGGCAATCAAATTACCTTTGTCTTCTTTGGGTAAAGAATTAAAAATGGCCTTTAACACAGACTGACTTTCAAGGGGTCGGTCAGGCCAGCGCTGGGGTGAGATTCCATGGGTGCTAATTAGTAAATGAAATAATTAGATCATCTTTCTCACGTCTTTCACAAGTTGTTCAGAGGAAGCTTGAAAGCAAAGAGTGATGGTATGTATAAGGGTTACAGGGGCATTTTCAAGAGAAAAGAATAATCCAATCATTTCTCTGCATTATTCAGAAATTTTGTGTAGTCTCAGAAGTCTTTGATTCCATTGAAACACTGAAAATAATGCAGCGACTTCTGTATCAAGCCCGTAATTTATGGGCTATTACATATAAGATACTATAAAAAAACGAAACAAATTGGTTATCCATTTTATAAATGGATATAGAAAGGATAAAATGTGAAAAAGTCAGATGTGTTTGTAAATGAGTTTTCAGCATATAAATGCCTTCTTTTTCCTTCTGGCCTTTGGATAAAAATGTGAAAGGTGAATAGAAAAAGGCTATGGGTGGCCAATTAGAAATGGTAAAGGGAAAGGTTTCTTTGTGTAGTTGTCCCCCTACCTAACTCCTCCTTCACACTTTGTCTATGCATCTTTATAATGCTCATAAACCAATAACCCAATTACTGCACAAAGAGAGAAGCAGGCAAAAAGCCTACTGAATGTCCTCTGTTTAGAAAAGTAAACTGCAAGGCCTGAAAAATCTTGTTAATGCACCTGTTATTGTCTTTTAGTAGTTCCTTTTCATTGTCTGTATGGGAAGAAAAACTTTGTGTTGTATAGTTTGTTATATATATTCCCCTCCTCCAACTGTGTTTGGATTGTTTTTTCACCCCCTTCCTTTTTAATTTTGTATTAAAAAAAGTGAAAGTTTCATTGGGAAAATGTAAATAGGCTTCGAGGAAATGAAATTCAACTATTGATGATACAGAAATCTATCTGGTCTCTGTGAAAGAAAGGAGATACACATTTGATCAAGTTTGTGAAAGTTCATTAGTGATCAGTGATTTCGGGGAGTTTTGAGGGGTGTGCTCAGTATGAATAGAGCTGGGGATGTGCTCCCCAAAACCACGAATCTTTGTGTCAGCATGGCAGTGGGCTTGACTTTGGGGGGGCTCTTTGTTGGACTGGGGACAAAGCTTCCACAGAGCAAATCCCTTCAACTACAAAGAACCTGATTAACATGAGAAAACGTTCAGTTGAGGAACCATAGCTAGGCACGGGATGATGAAGGACTGTGGTTTTCGGCAGTTCTTGCGGGATGGCATCATGCAATGGAACTTCAAAATTCCAGAATGTTTTCCTAACTCTCCTGAGAAAACACTATTTCAGAAAGTCCTGTTTAACGCTTAAAATCTTTTGGGAAATATGTGTTATAGAACATTCTGTAAAACATTAGCGGAATAATGTATGTCTTCACTGAGGACAATTACACATTAAGTGTCAACAGTGACAGAATTTTTTTTGACAGACATGACAGACCAAGCATATATTTTGAGTATACACATAGTCATTCAGAATCTATCAGGGATTTCATCTAGATTGCAAACAAAGCTATTTTACTTCAAATAAAATTCCTGAACAGGATGTTGATTGTCACTGTTTTGGTATAAAACAGAACTGACATTCATGATGAAGAACACAGGTTAGTTAAGTCTGTTAATATAAATATGACCACAATGTTCATTGAACTGAATGACAAGCAACAGGCTTTTCCATTTTGTGAAAGTGTTTTGAAGTATATTGCTATATACCATTTTAAGCTTACATTTATGCATTTGGCGGACACTTTTATCCAAAGCGACTTACATTACATTCAAGGTATACATTTACATTTGATTTCCCTGGAAATTGAACCCATGACCTTGGCATTGCTAGCGGCATTCTTGAATGTTTGAACTATGTTTACGCTTATAAGTTTACACCTATTTAAAATAACACATCAAGCTTTACTCCTTCCACCAGTCATTTAGTTGTTTAGTCTTTTGACCTGCCAGCCAAAAACTCAAGCCGTTATTTTGTGTCCCAGAGGTTGAAAGAAAGTGTCCCAGCGAGGCCTAACACGTTTTCCATACCACACTCAATGCATCCTGTGGTCTTGAAGCGGCCGCCCAGCAAGTGCTCAGTCAGTAGTGGCTATTGGGTAGTACATTATCCCTAAAGTCCACTGTGACTCCAATAAGAGGATTCCAAACACCACTGAGAGTAGCCACCGCTCTAAGTCCCTGAGAGGAGGATTTCGGTCCACAAGTCATGTCCCTATACCGTAGTCCTGGGATTAAGCAGGAATAGGCCCTGCTGTTCCACCTCCTGGCCTGGCCTGTCCTCCAGTCAGAGACTAAGGGACTCCCTTTTGTCCCTGATGAAGCCCTTCTCAGCTGGGGGAGCGGAGGCTCTTTGTGTGTCCATGGGTTGGAGAGAGAGGGGCCACAACTAATGAGAGATGAGAATTACGCATCTAAAGCCTCTCATCTTTGACAAGCCCTCTTGAAACTCTCTCTCATCAGGCCTCAGCGCTCCTGCAATAAGGAGATAATTACACCACTGTTTGGAGAGAAAGGCACCTTAGGCTCGGCCGGAGGGAAGGAGGTCACGGGCTGACCCTAGCGTGCGGCCAGTGTGACCCCTGACAGTAGGCCGCAGAGATTAGTCTATGGTTTACAGCACTCGGGAGGGCTGACTTTTCCCCTGAGGACGGTATGCCGCAGATACCATTAAAAACAACTGTGCCAGGGGCTACAAGCTCGGCCCTGAAAGAGTTGACCATGTCAACTGTTCCAGAGTCAGTTCACACTTTTGGAGTCTAGGCTTTTCCTGTTTTGACCCAATGATGAAACTATTCCAAGCGTAAGAACCAATAACTGAGCTAGATTGTGAGTGGAGGTTAAAATGCACTCTTTATTATACACAAATACATGCAGAGAAATCAAATCACATGCTTACTTACTGTTCTGAGACTTGGGGTGTACTCACACTAGGCAATCTGAACAATCTGAGTGCTCCATAACGTGCTCGGGCGTGGTTCATTTAGCCGGCCCTGCCCGCTTGGAAGAGGTTGGGCTTGGGAGCGGTACGTACATAGTGTGAACGCTAACTGTGTTGGAGCACGGAACAGCTGTGCACTACTGTCATCATTACGGCAGAAAAAAAACGAACTATTAATACTTGGATAATCACGCTTGGGCACGGTACAAGGCAACCGTGCCTAGTGTGAACCCTTAAGGCCTGTTCACACCAAGAATGATAACCAATGTTGGGGGTAACACATTACAAGTAACACAAGTTACGTAATCAGATTACTTTTCTCAAGTAACTAACACATTTCTTCTAAATGTACAAAAATAGATACTTTTTCAAATAAATAATGAAAGTTACTTTGTGTTCCCATTTATTGACTGACACTTTGTGTGCAAGCATGATGGTTATTGTAATTCTAGACTAAATGTGAGCATGCATTACTCAAAATGAAGTAAGAGTGTTAAACCTTCTTATGACAGCACAGCTGAAAAGTTAAATAAGCTTGCATTTGAATTTGCATTCCCTTTAAGGCGTATTCCTTTTAAGGCTTATTCAAATAAAACTTTTTTTTGTTTTGTTATTAAAAAACTAATAAGAAAGCCCAGCCCAGGAGAGAAAAGTGACACAAAATTAACATAACATATTACTTTCCATGAAAAGTAACTAAGTAATGCAATTAGTTACTTTTTTAGGGAGTAACGCAATATTGTAACACATTACCTTTAAAAATAACTTTCACCAACACTAACGATAACTATAACAATAACGTCAACTATAAAGTTTTTAAAAATCTATGAGAATACCACACCAAAATTATAATGATACCGGCACAGAGGAACGATATCATTGGAATCACTCTCAGAATTATTTTTTTCCAGCTGATGAATGATAAAAACATCGACAGAATATCAGAGCCTATCCTGCTTTAAAGAGTGTGAGCATTTAAAGCAACAGACAAAATAACTAGTCTACACTTATAATAAACAGAAGGTTATTGTGTGTTGGTGTGGATGCTAATATAGTTATTGTTCTTGGTGTGAACATATGCATAGCTATACACTCTCAGCGTCAACACAAGCCAGTCACACTTGTAACTTTTGAACATTTTGCCAAATATATCATGACAAAAAAGTTTCCTCAAATTTATCTAGAATGAAGAGCATTCAAAACAAATGATCTCAATAAATAAAGATATATCTGCCATTTCAAATGTCATTCAATTGTTTGTAACTCCCTGAAGAAATAAAAGACTTGACTTCTAATGAATAAAATTGATAATGGCAGACGGCGTGGACGGCATTAAGCTTTCTGAGCTCTGGAACACCACAGATGCACTGGCACCTCATTTATTATCATCAGGACCAATGGGCCTTGCTGCATTGTGCGTTCAACTCCAACTGAGCTAGTGCACTTTGCCTAGCAACATGTATCCCTGCAGGCCATTCCAGTTCAATGCCTGCCCTGGACTATGACCTCCATCACACACACATATGCACAGAGACACCGCAAACAAATGTCGTTTCTCAACATGCACTACAAATGTTATTCATTTTAGCTACAAAACGCACAGAACCGGTCTGAACAATACAACCAAAAAGATATCCCCATCTAAGCATTCATTTTAAAATGGATAGTTCCGGTCCTACATTCTGATTCGGTCAATACAATGTTCAAGACGTAATAAAATATGTCAAAATGTCGTAAAATAAAAATGGTTCACTTGAGTGCCCATAAATTGACCTTATGTTGTTGTTTCAAGGATTCTTAATAAAACATAACAATTTGTAATATATTTATGCAGTAACTGTTCCATAATAACAATGCATAATTTCAATATATTTATAAAAAACGATATATATATATATAATTGCCTTTCTGAGCATATAGGTGGACATCAGTTTTGATATATACTTAAGTTAAATGCCTCTGTCCACACTTTCTCACTCAATCATTTTTATTCATAAACTTGACAACAAAAAGAAAGAAAGAGAGAGAGAAAAGAAAAAAATAATTTACTCCCTCTCCTCCTTTCACTCTCTCTTTTCTTCTTTATGCATTTATCACAACTGCAATCACTTTATCTTTTGCGCTCGCTCCACTAAATAATATTAGTTAATGAGAGGCGTCATGCTCTACAATACTGAATAATATAAGCCCATCAACCCTGCTTTACCTCTGGTCCCTCAAGGCCAGTTCTTTTCACTGCGTTCGCTGTCTCCTAAAGGACAGCTGCAGCAGGACAAGACAACCATGGCAAATCCTGAAGAAAGCTTTATCAGAGTGGTCATGAAAGAGGCCAAACTAGATTTCCCTAGCAGCCAATCATACGGCCTCTCAGTTTTTACCCTCACACAAACACTGAATTACAAACAGTCCCGCTAATGCGAGTGTGTGCCACTATTCTATCTGCACTCCTCCCTGCACAGCGGGGCTCTTGTATTGGGATGCAGCGTAATTTGAGGTTGTGGCCCCTGCTGTCTGAGTGGCACATGCCCGCTCAGGAAAGGGTACGAGGCTGGCGGAATCCCTGCATTCCACACTGCTCACTTTTGAATAGCACTTAAGCAACAGGGAGTTCTGTGTTACGAAATAGGAGGGACAAAAAAAAAAATCTACAAGTAGGCAGCCGGTTCCAGAGAGCGGAGTGATAAAATAACAGCTTAATTATACATTATTCTGTTTATGTCAGTGAGGCCAACATAGCAGACGCTGCTAGCTAACTTCAAAAATATTCGAAATATTATTTTATATTAAATATTATACTACATTTATCATACACTAAAAGTTATTTTTATTTTTATTTAGCAAGGACGCATTAAATTGATCAAAAGTGACGTAATGACTTTTGCATTGTTACAAACAATTTATATTTCAAATGAATTCTGTTCTTTTGAACTTTCCATTCATCAAAGCATCCTTAAAAAATGTTTCACGGTTTCCACAAAAATATGAAGCAGCACAAGTGATTTCAACATAATAAATGTTTCTTGAGCAGTATGATTTCTGAAGTATCATGAGACTCTGAAGACTGAAGTAATGATATATAATGAAAATTCACAGTTGACATAAAATATTGAAATTCATTCAAATAGAAATCAATTATTTTAAATTGTAATAATATTTCAATATATTTTCCCCCTGTATATTTGATCAAGTAGATGCAGCCTTTGTGAGCATAAGAGCATGTGAGTGGGGGTTAAAACATGGGCATGGGTTCACTAGTTCAGACTAAAAAAATGCCCAGTTTACGTTGTAGTCATATGTAATGCTAGCTGCGGTTTCAATTATTGTGTGCTTGAACTGCAAAGAAAAGAACTAGAATAATGAAGCTTAATGGTGTATCCTGTTGACTAGTCATCTTATTTTGTCTGTCTCAAATTTCAATAGTAATCATGAATTTGATAGAGAGCCAAAAAAAGCACTGACTCAAGTGGGACAGCAGCACAATAACTTTCACACCGTGGTAAGAAAAGTACTTTTCATCTAAGTCTAAGACACTGTCAAAAGAAGCCCAAACTAAGACTCTTCAACATCAATGCATCACTGCTGTGGACATTTTGGATGCAGCAAAGGACAGCCACTCTGACTGTGAATGGACACCAGTTTATTGTTGTGGTATCAGCGCAATGGGGGGCAGGCCTTACCAACCCCTCTGAGAGCCTCACACAAGAGATGCTGCTGGTGACCGGAGAGAAGAGGGCTGGTGAGGGCGGGTCCAGTGCCTCAGCCCAGACACTCCCTTTTTTTTCTGTTCCTGCCCGGTTACATTGTGTAGGGGGCCCGGCCAGGGCAGGACAAAAGGGAGCCGTAGGTCGGGCGGTTCGGATTCCATGTGAAGGTGTTTGGAGTGTGTGCTACCCCAAAATCCTCTCTTGTTTTGGGGAGAGGGTGGCTGAGGGCTGAGGACTGGGGATGGGGAGGGGGGGGGGGGGTGTCAGTGTGACGGATGGGTTGCGGGTTGTTGGCGCTTTTGTGGATGGCAGTGTGTGTCTGAATAGGGACGTGCTGCCTCCCGCTCTGTGAGTTTCTGGAGCCTGAGGCTGGGTGTGTGGCGGGTGTAACGGGGGATTTGATTAAGGAATAGAAAGGCAAAAAAAAACTTTCAGGCTTTTGGATGGAGACGAGAACACAATAAGTGAGACTGAGTGAGCATGCCTGCCTAATATTAGCGTGAGGCACCACATTAACAGCCTGCTGTGATGGGAATATAAAGACACTGGCTTCAAACTACAACTGAAGCATCTACTAATATTTAATATCTAAGAAGAAAAAACTAGATATACAGCTCAGAATCAAATGCAAGAGTTTAGAAAATACAGATATCACCCTAGTATCTTATTTCCTGATGCTTGAACCAGTGATGTTATCATTACACACACCATTTACATTATAAAGGTGCCAGGAAGAACCAAAAAGGGGTTTTCACAGTGATGACATAGAAGAACCCTTTTTGGTTCCCTGAAGAACTGTTTTGTGAAAGGTTCTTTAAAGAACCATTTTTTCCCCTAACCATTTTATAGTTTAAAAAACCTTTCTGCACTACAAAGAACCTTTTGTGTAATGGAAAGGTTCTTTGGATATTAAAGGTTATTCATGGAACCATACACCCCGCCAAAGAACCATTTAAGAGTCTTTATTTTTAGGAGTGTAGGTAAACTAAAATCATTTTAAAAAACTAAATTTTTCTTAAATTTTAAAATTGAAGAACTAAAATAAATTAAAACTCATGTAAAAAACTAAAACATGTCTAATAAAAATGACAAAAGCAATTAATAAGAATTCAACTAAAATTAATTCAGAATATTAATAAAAACTAAAATAATATCAAAACAACACTGGCCTTAACACATAAAAGTTCACATAAAAATGAAACTTTTGTCATCATTTACTCCCTCTCATGTCATTCTAAACCTACTGACTTTCTTCTGTGGAACATAAAAGAAGATATTTTTTTGTCCAGAGAGTGAAAGTGCTGTTTTGGACCTTGACTTTCATTGTACAGACAAAAACATTCTTCAAAAGTTTGTATTCCAGAGCAGAAAAAAAAAGTCATGCATACAACATGAGGATGAGTAAATGCTGCCAGCATTTTCACTTTTGGGTGAACTTTCCCTTTAAGACTTGCCTATATTTGATATTTTGAATATACACAATGTCGTAATCTAAATTTCCATCTCAACAACCGTATCACATTTTACACGTTTGATGCGCGGACAGACAGCAGTAATGAGATAACATTGGTCTGCCTGCATACGTAATGGAGCAGTTCACAGATGAATAAGATAAGCTCCCCATTGCTTAATAAAAGAGTGCTTCTCCGGCCTTGTCCTTAGTGCAAAAGTCAATGGGAGAACACAACGGTATGCATACTAATAATGAGCCCACATCCCTGGAGCCTGGGACTGTTTTTGTTCTGGGAGCCTGAGCCACTGTTTGAGCCTTCGTGGATGTTTCTTTCTGAGGGCAGATGAAACCATCAGAAGCCCAGCAGCTCTGCAGGGATGACAGTTAACAGAGCAGCTCACCTCAGACTTGTGATAGTTTGATGGGCGGACGATTAGCATTTCCTGCTTGTATTCTTTTGTGTGGCATTGAAGGGAAGGTATGTTTGCTTTTTTGCCAAGTGAAAGTGTGGCACTCACTCACTTTTCCCCTGCGGGGGATCTTTAAAAGTCCCTCATGAGCTTGCAGACTGAACTGAGCTTGGAATGGAGCTATACATGTTTGATGAAAAGAAGTCAAGTCTGATTTTAAACTGAATAAAGGTTGACTGAATAAAAGTGACCCTCAGAGCATTCCACTTAATACGTGCACAGGATTAGTGACAGAGTCAAGGAAGCATTCGAGGAACACCAGGCCTACAATTTCCCAACAGCAGAACAAAGCATTTGACTATGAATACTCACAGTAAAAAATCTACCCTGTAATATCCTGCAGCTGTGGTTGCCAGAAATTCACCATAAAATATGTGATCCTGGACCACAAAACCAGCCATAAGTAGCACAGGCCATAGCCAACAATATTGTATGAGTCAAAATGATCAATTTTTCTTTTATGCCAAAAATGATTAGGATATTAAGTAAAGAACATGTTCCATGAAGATATTTTGTAAATTGCCTAACGTAAATATATACAAAAAGTATCATTATTAGTAATATGCAGTGCATCATTTGGACAAATTTAAAGATTTTTTGCACCTTCAGATTTTCAAATAGTTGTATCTCGGCCAAATATTGTCCTCTCAATTGTCCTATCTATTCAGATGATGTATAAATCTCCTCGTCCTGCTCGATCTATCTGCGGCCTTTGACACGGTCAATCATCAGATTCTTCTGTCCACACTCTCATCACTGGGCATCACAGGGACTCCACTCCTTTGGTTTGAGTCCTATCTCACAGGTAGGTCTTTCAAGGTTGCCTGGAGAGGAATCCCAAGCACATCAACTGACCACTGGGGTTCCCCAGGGCTCAGTGCTTGGTCCTCTCCTCTTCTCCATCTACACTACCCATCATTCAGGCACATGGCTTCTCATACCACTGCTATGCTGATGACACATTTGATCATGCCGGTTTGCACCTCTCTTCATCTCCCTGCACTGGCTACCACTCGCTGCTCGCATCAAGTTTAAGGCGCTGACGCTTGCATACAGAGCCACCACGCGCTCAGCTCCTGCTTACTTTGACCCCATTCTACAAATCCACACCCCCACCAGAAGCCTTCGCTCAGCAAAGGAACGACGGCTTGTGGTACCATCACAGAGGGGGAAAAAATCCCTTTCCAGAACATTTTCATTCAACGTTCCCAGCTGGTGGAACGATCTTCCCAACGCCATCCGAAACGCAGAATCATTGACATCATTCAAAAGTCAACTTAAAACTCAGCTCTTCCGTGAGCACTTAACCTCATAATAAAAACTTTCCTTTCCTCTTTCTCTTCCTTCTTCCCTCCCTACTCTAGCCTGTGCTACACTGAGCAATGTACACGGTCTCAGTATTTCAGGCTCTTATTGCACTTCTCGACTCTTCATGACCAATCGCTTCATGTACCCCCAAGTTGTAAGTCGCTTTGGATAAAAGCGTCTGCTAAATGCATAAATGTAAATGTAAATGTAAATGTAAATTTCTTTTTTAAATTTACCCTTATGACTGCATGGTTTTGTGGTCCAGGGTCACATATGGTGACAGTGTTTCACAAGATGGCATACTGTTGCATATTTTACAACTCATAACCATATATAATGTTACTATACAGACATCAGCTGTGTAATGTACTGATAAAATAGAAAGCCACACGACAAATCAGAGATCATAAGTGACCTGTCTATAAATTATCTATAAATACTCACATATAGACTGTTCAAAGACATGCATGACACTAAAATAATGCAATAAATATTAACTAAATAAATTAACGCAAAACACCCTAATGTACATTAATGATAACAAAAATGAGAAGAAACAAATTATGTCAATAAAATGCAATCATAATGCGTCAAGCAGGGATGTCCTTTTGGTGTTTTTAGTAGCCTAGGCCTATAGGGTAATTCACATAGTTTTTACTTCACAAAACCATACATTTCACGGTATTTTACAGTAAAATGACTGTAATCTCAAAAATGTTATACCCTGCTCATCTGACATGGTCAAAAATGTGTCCCCATTTTAGGCCTTGACAGCCCACTGAAAGGGGTAGTTTGACAGGCAGATGATTTCTTCCTTGTTCTCTTTTGTGTAAAGGGAAAGGATGTTTGCTTTCTGAGAGAGTAAAAATGTTGTCAATACTGACTGTCCCTCAGTGGGGAGTCTTACCCATTACAATAAGCCCCGACTGAGCATATAGACTGCACTGACCACTCTTGGCATAGGGACAACAAAATATTTGCATCACCTGGTGCTCTAAGGCAATTAATGCGGGAGGAAGTTTCAGCACTCCTGAGGGAATTACTGAGGCATTCCCTTGTCTGGAGATTCCTGAGAGCAAGGTGCATGGGGGGATTGGGAGAGGAGGGGGATGTCACAACATAAGAAATGACAATATGGGAGGAACATTCTCACTATATTGTGCACTGTAAAAAAAAAAAAAAAAAAAATTGGCAGCTGTGGTTGTCAGAATTTTGCATGAATTATATCTTTTTACAGGGTTTTACTGTAAGAAATACTGATTTTAAATGTGTTTATACAAAAAAAAAAAAAAAAATTCTGGCAGCTAGTTGCCAGAATAATTCAATAAAAATTCAATTAAAAATTTAAACAAATTTACAGTTTTAAACTGTACATTTTAGTATAAAACTACATAAAAACATATATTTTCTGCTGAATTAAAATAAAATAAAAATGTAAAACCCAATTAAAAATTGGCCTTTTGAAGAGTGTATTAACCTCAAAGCAGTGAACAATGAGTGAGTCATTTCTCAACATACAAATTTGGAATATGTAGTGTACTTTGTTTACAAACAATACAATAGAGAAAAAATTTCAGATTAATGATCATATTAGAACTGAAAGAGGAAAGATGGAGGAGAAGAGATGGAAGGAAACAAAGATGAGAGAAAGATTAAGAAAATACTTTTCTCTTTAAACGGTTAGAAACAATTAAGGTTTTTTTATGAATAAAAGTAAGAATTTTTAACACCCTTTAAGGGTTACTGCTTTTACTTATTAGAATCAATAGAACAAATGTACCAATATCTACAAACAAGCACTTCAAATTGAGGTGCAGCAGGAATGCAGATCAGAAAATGACTGTGATAGAAGCATATCCATTATTAATTTAATTTATTTATTCATTAACATTCACAAAGATGTATTGAATCCTTATTGTTTCCTTCTTTACTTTATAGCAGAGTGGAACATCAATGCTGGTCTGCTGTTATATAAGACTGCCACCTGGTGGCTGAAAATGCTCATTTTTTTAAATAAAAGAAATTAAGTGCCTATGAGACAGATGAAAAGAAAAACATTGAAAAGGGCCACAAGTAAATACACTCTAAAAAAAAAGGTTCTATATGGCACCAAAAATGGTTCTTGGCTCGTAATCATAGGGGAACCTTTTTAAGTGCTATATAGCACCAATTTTGGTTCTTCAGCGGTTCTTTGACTAAGGCGCTATATAGCACCACCACTACCATATACAGAACATGTTAAGATATGGTGCTATAGACCCTTTTACTGTTTGTACACAATGATGACGTAGCAACGTATGCGCACGCATTTTGGCAACAAACTATGGCGAGAATCAGCAGCTTGTCAAACTACGCGAGCAGATTAAGAAACACAGACAGAGAAAGTTATTTTAAAAAGTTGATTTTATCAAATGGTATTCGGCTACCAGATCCGTGTACTATAGTGGAGTGGATAGAAGACGTTAGCAGATGGCCAAATATACAGAGGCCGGATATATATACGTAGAAACCGAACGTGTACACCCGAGAGAAATCACGAGCATAAATCACTGGATGCTTATGAATATGTTGTCTGTGGGCATGTACAGAACGTCAAATACCATGACATAGACTCAGAGTTTTGTGTTAAAATCAGAAATTCTCCCTAGTCAAAGACAAGGACACAAGACAACGATGTATGAGGATTGGGTTATTTACAATAACAACCCCAATAATAATAATTGTATATAATATATATATATATATATATATATATATATATATATATATATAGGCCCCAAATATTATCTTTGTGGGATTAAACAAGAATTCACACACGCATTTACACACTCACAGGCGCAGACGTCACGGCATAAGATAGACGCAAATGTCACGTTCATTGAGAGGAATGAGTGAAGAGAAAGTCAATTGACTTTATGCACAGTTGCACTACTTCCTGAACTTCAGCCAGCTCCTTTGTTTCCTGTCTGCCATTATTGGACAAACTGATTAATCCAGGTGTGCCTGACCTCTGTAGTCACAACAACAATAATCAGACACACCTGGATTAATCAGTTTGTCCAATAATGGCAGACAGGAAACAAAGGAGCTGCCTGAAGTTCAGGAAGTAGTGCAGCTGTGCATAAAGCCAATTGTGTATGGCGTTCCGAAGGGTTCTTTAATATGACTTTGCAACATGCACTCGTCTCAATTTAAGGACAGACACAATTTTTTTCAGTAAACCACTGCTGAATAAAAATTTATAAAAAGCAATTTTGTAAAACTGCTGTACCGAATCCATACCGAACCGGGACTTCCAAACCGAGGTACGTACCGAACCGTTACACCCCTATTAGGCTATATATATATATATATATATATATATATATATATATATATATATATATATATATATATATATATATATATATATATATTAGGGGTGTAACGGTACACAAAACTGACGGTTCGGTACGTGCCTCGGTTTTGAAGTCCCGGTTCGGTATGGATTCGGTACAGCAGTTTTACAAAATTGCTTTTTATTAATTTTTATTCAGCAGTGGTTTAATGAAAAAAATTGTGTCTGTCCTTAAATGAATTAAATTATAACTAAAAGTTTCTTAAAGATAATGCTGTAAATTATACAGGGAGCCCTTACTTACATATAGCTATTAAAGATTAACAACAGAGCCCAAACTATTAGCCTAAATTCAGTTGCTATTTATTTTAGATATAATAATCAACACTCATAAGCTTCACATAAGGCAGTTTTTGCATTAACTTCTAAATCAAATTATTTTTATTCGTTGTTGAAATATAATCATTTAGTGGCTGTAATTTTCATGACAGGTTTATTTAAACATACATTAAATAAACAAGACATCACTAACAGGCTTAGTAGTATATAATGAATATATATAGGCTAATATAATGCATATAATGGATAATATAGTGCATGTATTCAGTGAAAGAGTTGATTTCTCTAGTGAGCTAACAGCTGTGGACACTGAATGACTTCTGAGTAACGTAAACGTGATTCTGCATGACATTGTTTACAAGCTGTTTTATTGTCTTTCCGCGGTTGAAACACAGATGGAGCGATTACACGACATATGATACATTTCAGTAAGTTGTAATGTATCCTCAACATACCTTAAGATGTATTCATTCATGTTTATTCTTTAGGAAGAGATGATCGCATTGACTCGCGCGCCGCGCGCTGCCGCTTTAAGTTGAACTGATAGGCTACGCCTCTATCAGTCACGTCACCCCTAGTAAACACAGATGGAGCGATTACACGACATATGATACATTTCAGTAAGTTGTAATGTATCCTCAACATACTTTAAGATGTATTAATTTGTTTATTCTTTAGGAAGAGATGATCGCATTGACTCACGCGCGGCGCGCTGCCTGCAAGTTGAACTGATACGAGTCTATCAGTCACATCACATTAAAGAGGGTTAAAACGGATAAAATGGACTGAATACTTAATATGTTTGTGTGGGAACTCGGATTGAAGTGTGTTCCGCGCTTACAACAAGCCGACTGTTAACTGTTAAAGATTACATTCATAACCGTTCGGTACACGCGTGTATATATATATATATACTGTCTTTAAGTTGTTTCTACATTAATTTGGAGAGTAGCTGTGAAACGATTACAATATAAAATATTAACAACTCCAATGTTTTTAAACGCGATTAATAAAAAAAAAAGTGTGATTAATTTGTTTTCTTTTATCGATTTACAGCACTAACACACACATATACATATTTGAAAGAAATTACTTTTATTCAGCCAGGAGACATTAATAAACTGACAGTAAAGACAATTATAACTACCGGTATGTTTTATATATTATATATAATTATATTAGATTTTACTTTCTACACTCAGAAAGAAGTAGGCTTTTTTTTTAAAGATTTACGCATTTTGATTAATAGTAAAATTCCAACTTGGATTGAATAATCCTGACATATTTTAATTATTAATAAAAACATAAATAAATAATTATTCAATTAAAATATGTAAGGATTGTTCAATTAATTTTGATGGCGTTTTACTATTAATTGAAATGCGTAAATCTTAAAAAAGGCTTACTTTTTTGTATATTCATCAAAGCAAAAAAATTGCCTATCATGTTTTCCACAAAATTACTAAGCAGCACAACTGTTGATCATTGATAATATTTGCTTGAGCATCAAATCAGCATATTAGATCACGTCACACTGAAGACTGGTTTGAATACACTTTTCTGTAATTATCTGATACAAATAAATTCAGCCTTGGCGAGTAAAGAGACTTCTTAAATTTTTTTTAGAATGGTAGTGTATAAAAAATATATCTTTCAATAAACAAATTAAATCTCTCTTTATAGTAAGAACATATTATGAAAGACTACAGGGCTTATGTGTCGAGCTTTGTGAGTTTTTGACAAAAGGAATGACTTCATTTTTTCTGAAGCATTAGAATTCGTGAAAGAGCCATTTTTCTTCTGTGCTGAATGTGCTTTGAGATCAGCGGAGAGAAACACAGGGGGGGGGGGGGGGGGTCTGAGTGTGCTATTCTCCTATTTACTTTTATGGCTCTTCCGTTTTCCTCAGTGTGGTATAGCAAAATAGAGCCTGGGGAGAGAGAGAGAGAGAAATGCCAATTACTGCCAGTCTGCTATGGAGTGCTTTGGCCTTGCCTCTGTTCTTCCATAGCAACCTGTGAATTGCATGTGTGTACATGTGTTTGTGTGCATGAGTCTCTCCAACTGCACATTTACTACAACAAACAGTGCATTCATGAGCACATATTTCTCCTAAATTCCTAACCAGATGAGGGACGCAAAAAATACTTTTTACTGGCAAAATCTAAATAAATAAATAAATGTACAGATTTCCACTAAAGCATAATATATTTCTGTGCTTGTCAAAAGTCTGGAAAACAGAGTCATTAAACTCTCTAAGTCCACATTTACGCCCACCTTGCCATTCTGCAACGCCCACGTCTGTTCTGATAGATGGTGATCCAACTCAAACTTCTCACACTTCTACTCGGCTCCATGTACTTGTCATTATTATGGATGGGGTTTATTTTGGTTCCATCAGTGCTGGTGGTGCTCAGAGAGGAGAAAGATTTTTGAGTGGAAGCTGTATTTGTGTTCCATAGAGGGGGAAAATGGGTTAATGCGTTAGTCATACTTGACACCCTCACAACAGGGAATTGCTCTCATTTTGTTGAAGTTAGGAAAATGTACAACACAAAAAAATAATACATTAAAAAAACATATAGTCTGAAAGCTGCTCCATATATCACTGTAAAATAAAAAGCTACAGCATTAAACAAAGCCACAGACCTTTGAAAAAGAGAATAAAGCCATGTCTCTGAGGCCATTACATAATGCCTATATGGCCTTGCTTCAAATACAAAAGAACATACTTTTGGCACTACTTTTTCAGCTTCAAGTTTAGACTGGTAAGATTTCTTTATGATTTTGAAAGAGGTTGTTTGTGCTCATCAAGCCTGCATTAATTCAATCAAAAATACAGTAAAAAGAGTGATATTGTAAAATATATTATTACAATTTAAAATAATGGTTTTCTATTTGAATACATTTTAAATGTAATTAATTCAATTGATTAAATGACACCTTTAAAAGGGTGTTATTTCCTGTGATGGCAACGCTGAATTTCCAGCATCATTACTCCAGTCTTCAGTGTCACATGATCCTTCATCATTCTAATATGCTAATAGACCCTTTACACGTTTGCTCAGAAGTGGAAGTCATCGTAGTTGGGTTAACTTTTACACAATCATACACAGTATTGATTTCACAACTTTCAAAGAGAGGGAAAAAATAGTTTGAGATTGATAAAGGCAGTGAAAAGAGAGAAATGTTAATTTTACTGTCACTCCATGACTTCTGACCTGTAATGTTGCCTGAATCATAACCATACACTGTTTGTTCGTTTGGCCAGAGGAGAACTGGCAACCCGACTGAGCCTGGTTTCCCTCAAGGTTTTTCCCCCCGATTATGTCACCTGATGGAGTTTTGATTCCTTGCCACCGTCGCCCCTGTTGCCTTTGGCTTTCCAGAGCCATTTAGTGCCAGACACTAAATATTTAACTATTACTTTCTATTAAATTCTGTTGCATTTTTTTCCCTATTACCATTATGAAGCTGCTTTGAAACAATCTGCATTGTAAAAAGCGCTATATAAATAAAGGTGACTTGACTTAACTCCAGGGGCGCCACTAAAGGGGGGGTGGGGTGTTGTTAGGACGATTCTAAGGGCCCACACACTTTTGGGGCCCCCAGAGATTGGTTTTATTAGTAGTAACAGTAGAAATTATAAATGTATAATCTACCAAAGAGTAACAAATATAACAAAATGATGGCTTGTTTCTGCATTTCCGGCAAAATGCAGCAAAACGCTCCACTCATGAACCGCTCATGCGTAAAACGACATTTGCTCAAATCCCACTCCGACATTAATTTCTGTACTGTAGAATAATTGTTGTAGCCATTAAGAAAAGGTATTTTGTTTTATATTTATGTTTAAATAATGTTATTTTTTATGTCTATGTTGTCAATCTGTCAATCTATGTTGATTATGAAAAGTGAACAGCATGAGTGAGAAAGGACACATCATAAGATGCGCAATGCCAGGAGACATAGAGTGGGTCAGACATGATTGTGACCACATCATTAAAGCTACACTGTGTGATATTTTCCCCCATCTAGCGGTGAAAAGGTATATGACCAGCCAGTAAATATTAGTTTCTGTTCCTCCCAATTCCGATTTCGTTTTAACTCCTACGGTGGCCGATTTAGTCCAAGATTAACATGGCTTCCAGTTCGATCCAGCAATCCCCCTCTTCACATTCGCCATCGAGTTGTAACGCGTGTGTCCGGGTGAAAAATACGGATAGCTCACTCAACGCCACTGGAGTCGATGCAAACACGGAGGCGATTGACATCAAACAGCCCGCACTTTATTCCCCGCGGAACCCCCCACAAGAGTCCGGCACAAACTCCACTTCCGTCCACAGCATTACCCAACAAAACAAAAATAAATGAATGTTAGCAACAGAAGACAGAAAATAATCCGCACACATGGGAGCTCGAAGCGCAGTGCACACACACACACAGAACGCAGGCGCTCCAACCGGGGCGAACGCTCTTAAACGGGCCACACTATTTTCCTACTCGTTACAGAGTGTTAAAACGCGAAAGGCGAAGCTTGAATTTACGGGTATCTCTTTGGCTAATGTACTTTCAAGATGGAGGGGCAACATGGCGACCCCCATTCGAACCCCTTACCCGTATGTATTTTCAATGGCATATTATAAACTTACGAGAATACTTTATTACTTGAAAGAAGTAAATATACATTAATGAGCACATATATTTTTGAAAGAACTAAGTGTTTTTAGCTAAGAATAAACTAAAAAAGTTACACAGTGTAGCTTTAAGTTTTTTTTTGTATAACTTGTATCTTAATTGTAATCAATGTTTCATCAGCCAAAGCTAGCAGAGCTTAATTGGTCAGTATTATTAAAATGCAGACAAAGATTTTGGATAGCTAGGTTGGTGCGGTAGGGGGTCCAACATCATACTCTTTCATAGGGCCCAAAATTGCTAGCAGCGCACCTGCTTGACTCCCATATACGCTGTATTAGAAACGCCCTAACAGTAGCAGAGTTAACTTGTTTTTTTGTAATTTGATGCAAAAGTAATATAACACAAAGTATTAGTGTAATAAATGTACATACATTAAACAATTGCAGGATTTACAACATTGATGACCATTAAAGGCATCACAGTCTGTGAAAAAAAGGGTCAGTTTGGTGTCCAAGAAACATTTCTTATTATTATCAATGTTGAATACAGTTTTTCTGCTAAAATCTTTTGTCGAACTCTTTGTTCAGGGTTCTTTGATTAATAGAAAGTTCAGAAGAACGGCATCTATTTGAAATTGAAATATTAGTGTAAATGTCTTTTACTCTCACTTTTGATCAATTTAATGCATCCCATGCATTTTTAAAAAATAATAATAATAGTATTTATTTAAAAAAAACTTTTGAATGATTATGTACATTTGCAAAATTATTGTATATTCTTTTTAACAATGTTTAACAATGGCGGCGGGTGTGTTTGACATGGAAACTGACTGATTGGGCAGGTGACTGATTTGGTATAAACATTCCCCGCTAGTTAACCTCTGACCTCCACTTACTCACTTCTGTACTCCTTCTACTGTATAGTATATGACTCCAAGTCACACCAACATGAAATATTTAAAAGATATGTGGCACAGAGAAGCAAGTAAAGTTAAAAAAAAGAGAAAAGTTTAAAAGGCTCACTTTGTTTTTAGTGTTTCTGATCCCAAAGTAGTCAAGATAGACTAGCCTAAAGAGGCTATGAGTGATGTTGATGAAAGTTTCAAATGCTTTGAAACCAAATCCCCCTCAACACACAAGCCATGAAAGGAATGAGAGTCAATGGGGAAATGCAGGAATGGTGTCCCCTATTCTGTCAGATACTATCTTTGCTTCATTCAAACCCCTCTCTCAATTCCCACCCAATATATATATATATATATATATATATATATATATATATATATATATATATATATATATATATATATATATATATATATATATATATATATATATATATATATACATATATAAATAATTATAATTATATATAACATTATAATAATTATAATTATAAAGCTGTTTATTACATTTTAAAATAGCATTTTTTTAAGAGAATCCTAAGCCACGCTCTCATGAAAGTGTGCTCTAAAATTTGACATTAACATTTAGTGACAGTTCACCCTGCCTCGATCACATCTGATTTATGGGATGAAACTGAACACAACTGACAGATTTAATAATATGATGAATAAAATATTAGATGCAGGCAAGAACGATTTTTTTAGACTATTCTGCCAATATAATTGTGGGCAAATAACCTAAATAAAGTATAATTCTGAACTAGGAAAATAATGCATGTTATTGTGTTGCAGGGAGGAGATCATAAAGTTTATCAATCCTGCAGATCAATATTATCTAAATAGTAGCATTAGCATACCATAAGAAAGCTGTAACAGCATTCATAATAAGCAGCAGTGGACAGTCGTTCATCATTCTGTCTGGCTGACCAGATGGGGAGGGTTGTAAAACTGAAATGCTCTATACTGGAACTACAAATATGGCACACAATGGGACGAAGCAAGTCTGACATTTGGAAAATGTCTAGGTTATGACTGTATCCATGGTTCCCTGAGAAGGGAATGAGGTGCCGCACTGACACTAGGGGGATAAATTAAATTGAACATATTAAATTGTGTGAACTTTCTAGGTGTTACAACTCATCACACTAGTGAGATTTGTCTGACATTCATTAACAGAATTTAGGGAACGTTTTTTCACACAATGTTTGGGACAGTGCCAAAACAATTTTTCTACTTGCTACACTTCCCCAGCTTCCCCTAATCATCAAGACCCTATCAACACAAGAGAAAGATTTATATATATATATATATATATATATATATATATATATATATATATATATATATATATATATATATATATATATATATATATATATATATATATATATTTAATGCAAGTAATATCCATCGTTTATTATTATTATTATTAGTAGTAGTATTATAACCAAATGGACCTTGCTTCCTGGCCAAACTGGTATTCAGAGTGTTTAAAAGCTGGTCTCCCAGTCGTGCCAGCTGAAAAAAATGCTCCCTTCTAAAACCAACCAAAAGAGCAGCCTAGGGAAAAAAACACACTAGCTTAAGCTTGTTTAAGATTTTTTTTTTTCTTCACCAGGAGAGGGAGGATGCATAGACTAAACAACAATAGCGTAATATCCCTCTTCTGTCACCTTATACATTAGATCTACAAAGCAGGAATGACACGTATGATAAAGTAAACAGTACAGGCAGCAACGGATATTCATAGATCAATGGTAGCAGCTACAAAATGGAAACACAGAGCTGAGCTCCCAAATGTCTACATGATTTCTGTGCACTGCTTAATATGTTTGTAAACGACATCAATCCTGTTCTGCAATGTAAGCGCGTGCTCTTCAGACAGAGAGCCCAGCTCGCGCGCCAGCGGTTCCCTCGCGCGGAACAGTTCACACAGCAGCTTTGCGCTGTTTCCGGAGTGTTTCATCTCAGATATACGGCGGACTGTACTTCTCCGAAATATGCACGACGAACTTAGCAGAATTGTGTGATATGGTTCCCACAGACCAAGCACTCTGTATCCGTGAATAAGCCCTGCCTCATTATCAATAAAAAGCAAATGTCCATGGATTGTTTTCAGAAGGTTATTAGTGGTCCTCTCCATTACGCGCGCGTCCCATTGGAGACTGAAAATGTGACTGACAATTCGATCAAAGTTGGCTGTTAAATAATCAAATAAGATCAGATCACTCCACTGCATTAATTCAACCAGATATGATACAGTCATGTTCGATATAGTCTCAGCAGAGAGTTGCAGACATCCTCCTTGTTGTTTTCGTAAATGTAATGGAATAAACACTTCAGTGACATTTGGGATGAACTCAGTGAGAGACACAATGGCATTTGGCGACCATTCTAACGCCTCGATGTTTTCCCGCACACTTGCCCACTGCTCACTGGACAAGTTCAGTTTGGAAAGCGCCAAGGGCGGAAGGTTGGAAATCCCAAGCAGTTCCGCCAGATAATACGAGAGCGTTTCGCCCAGCACTTGGTCCGCGTCGATGCCGTACCGCACACATGCTCTCGTGCCGTCGGCGAAGGTCGCGAGACGGTTTGTGGGTCTGCCGCAGCCCGCTTCCAGCACAACCACACGAGCGTCCCGAACCCGATCTCTCCACTTCCTCTCGTGCTCCACGCCAAAAACACGAGTGGAGAGACCTTCCAGCCACGCGCTCCAGAAGACCCGGTGCTCAATCACGTTATCCAGAAGGAACGGGGAGCGAATATGAAAACTTTTCCCAGGAGCGTGTCTTTTAGAAACATTTATTTGAGAGAACAGAACGCCAGAGCATCGTTCGGTGGTTTGTCGGACAAATACGGACCAAATATCCAACTTAACATTTCCTATCCAGGTAACTATTCCAAGCCATATACAAAGTGACGCGCATAATTTCACCCAGCCGGCTTTCATGATTTCAAAAAGCAGTTTAGTCCATTTCGCTTTACATTTACATCTTCTTACACGGGTCTCCTATGTTTGAAATATAATCATTATGAATTCTCATCTCCTGTGCGGTGTTCCCTGTCTCCTCCCAAACTCTTTCTGTGTTCAGTACAGCTACAATCGCACAGACTCGAACCATGTGACCAGATCATGAGACTTGACAAATGTCGTTTCATATTTCTCTAGGGGGAATGCTATTGAAGAAAATTGATGTTAGACGAGAACTTTTAAGCTTTTCTGGTAAATGCAGAAGTAACTTCGGAATTTTATATATTTACAGACGTGTCTTTCAACATGAGCTGCAGTATTTATTTACACAGGGAGTAAACGCCTCAGACTGAGGTCTCTAGTAGCGACATACGTTACATGGCGTGATTAATTGTTCTTACTTAAAGGTGCACTCTGTAATTTTTGTAAATTAAAAAGTTTTACACATAAAGAAATTACCAGCACTTGATTTGAATGATTTACACTTACACTTTCGGTAATTATAGTGTAACTATAAAGTAAGTACATGTGTAGGTATAAGGGAAAAATATGTAATATTGGGGAATAAAGGGGTATATCAGGAAAATTAACTACAATTATTTATACTGTATGTATTTTTTAATTAAGGGGTAATTATCCGTGTAGTTACAGGGTAATTGGTGTTTGTTATTCAGTGTAGTTACTGGGTAAGTATGAATCTACGGGCTGTAAATTAAAGTAATTTCCCAGAATTCCCTGAAAAAGTCAGAATTCCAGATGATACAAGTTACAAGTTGTATCCAGGGCCAACGTGAATGACGGGGCAAACGTGAATGACGTTCGGGACAGTTAACAGGCCAGTGCTGCATCATCACGAAAGTTTAAAGGTCCCGTTCTTCGTGATCCCATTGTTCAAACTTTAGTTAGTGTGTAATGTTGCTGTTAGAGCATAAATAATACCTGTAAAATTATAAAGCTCAAAGTTCAATGCCAAGCGAGATATTTTATTTAACAGAAGTTCCCTTTCAAAGCCTACAGCGAACGGCTGGCTTGGACTACATCCTGGTACTTTTTTCATAAATGACGTCAGTAGAACAGTAGAACAGACTAACCTCCGCCCACAAGAATACGCGAAAAAAGGGGGCGTGGTCTTGTTGCTGTCCCACGTGGAGAAGAGGACGTGTCGCGTGGAGAAAAGTAATTGTTGCCTTTGAGTGTGTTTGTCGCCATGTCGTCGAGACGCTGTTATTTTCATCCCGGAGTCAAATCACCTTTGTTTGGCTTTCCCAGGGACGCTGTAGAGATCATTAAGCGCATATATCTCCCGTTAAGAGGCGTGACCTTTCCACGTGCGCTAAGCTGCTGTCGAATCACAACACGGGAACCGCTGGCACAATCAGAACTCGTTACGTATTTCTGAAGGAGGGACTTCATAGAATAAAGGAAGTCATCAGCCGTTTTTAGGACAGTGAAAACAGCGGTGTACAGATAAGTAAATTGTGTTAAAAATACTGTTTGTTTTTACACGCGAAACATGAACACATGTTATATTGCACACTGTAAACACAATCAAAGCTTCAAAAAAACACGAAGAACGGGACCTTTAAGAATTGCCTATTTGAATATTCAAGCACAAGAAGAAGCAAAAGGGAGTTTAAATAGTTACTCACCAGCTGTGCTAGGAAGTTTAAACCTCTGAAGCACGCTCACAGAAAGCTGTGTCTCAGACTGCGAGCGAATACTGTAATTAGCTCTCGCTTGTAATTAGCTTCTTGCGCTTGAACAGATATATTTGCACAAAAATATGTCAAAAAACACCGGTCTCAGCAAGTTTCCTAGTAAACATAGTTGGTTTTGTCTTAAGTGGATGTAAACAGTTGAGAAAAGCAACGCATGTGTATCAGTATCAGTATATTGGATTCGTGCATTTGCTCTTAAAGTGACAGCAGCCTAATATTCCTGCTGCTGTCTACATTTTTAATGTTAAAGCTGGAGTCCGTAACTTTTTGTGCTCTAGTGGTTAATAAACAAAACTGCTTGTGGAAGAACATTGCAGCCAGAGCTACTTCTCTCTGTTTATGTCTATGGTGAGTCACGCAGGGACTGTGCTCTTCCGCAGCGGTTCCTACCAGTCTGGCCTGAAATAGTCCCAGTATAAACACTTATTATAAGTGTACCATAATGATTCAGGGTAAGACAAAAACACGGTTTGGAAAATGGATTTATGTTGTACATTCTCATTATATATTTGTTTGTAAATCTTGAATACGGACAGCAGCTTTAATCAAACAACAAGAGGACAAATAAAAAAATCACTCACTGCTTTTGACTGAATAACTTTTGAAACTTTAATAAGGATTAATCTGATTAGTTTAAACAGTGAAGATTAGCCAGTGTTATTTTACATTTGATTACTTCATTCAATGTCTCTACCTGAACACTACTGTTACTTGTCTTTAATAATGTTTTAAATGTATATTAGTTAGGCTGCTAGTTTTAGCTATGGTAATGCAATTGAAAAAAAACAATTTTAATGGCCAGTAAAAATATGTAGGGGTGAATTCAAGGTGATTGGCACACTTTTTGCCATTGAGATGACTTGGGAAAAGTATCCCAATCACCCTGATATTAATTCACCCCTATGGCTTGGTTTAGCATGTATTTATTGTACATAGCAGTTGTTTGGGTTTATTGTTCACAATTTGATTCTTATGTTTTGTTTAGGCTGCTTCCGTCCTGTTTCCAATTTGAATGCAAGTCATGTCGTAACAATGAACGCCTGGTGCACTTGAAGGCAGCACTACTAATAATAATGATTCATTTATATAGTGCTCTCAGCCGCAATGCTCAAGGCATCAATGCATATAAACAAAACAACACTCTATAAAAGTCCATAAAAATAGGACACAATGTACACGTTAATATGAAGGTTTTCATAGTTATATAAAATTTTCCATATAGTGTTTTACCCATATTTTAAAATATACATTGTGTTGTGTTTTAGGGTTCATGGATAATGTCTCCAGAAAATTACCAGTACTGTTTCTGTTTTTTAGTACAAATTGTTTTTTTCTTACAGCGAAACAAATCATATAGCCTATATAACAACAAAAGTATAATGTAGTGTACATACAGCAAACACAATATTTCAACTGAGTCTGAGTCAACAGGATAGTCCAAAATGATGGATCAGTATGTGTGCAATCCACCAGACAGTCCAAACACAGTGAGTTTGAAAGGAAACATAAAATCTCCAAACAAGCATTCCTCGCTGGAGTCAAGAGACAAAATGCAACAATCTGCAGCTCTCACACCACAGATTGGGAATAAATGTCGGGACATCAAGCGCCAAGCATAAACACATGATGGTCACAGCTGCCACACTGCAAAATGTGTCCAACTCAGCCACTGCAATGAGAGAACTCGCACACAGACCAGTGAATTGCGACAGGCAGTCATGTGCCAGCACACACTAACAACAACATGTACAGAATGGCTGAGATTGACTCCAAGAATGATAATTACATGTGTTGTATGTTGAAAAGTAACAGAAGATAAACCACTTGTTAAGGTTGTGAAGTGGCAGCAGTAAGTAAACAAACCTCATGCATCCATTCCAGTAGGTGTCAGTATAAAATCCAAGAACCCTGGTAGTACTGGCAGCTGAAAGAGCCAGCTGAACATAAACACTTACTGAATTCACCTTTAAATAACACGCTTTATTATTATAAGGTATTTCTAGCATTTAAAGACCAATGCTGGTGACATTAAAACTGGTTTGTTTTGACTGTTTTGACTTGTTACGTGAATGCACTGCCAGACATACAGCTGGTCAGCTCATGCTCTCAAAATGTCTGGCATGGAGCATGAAAAGCTGCAGGTGTTGTGCCTAAATCCTCCCCCTGCCACCATTCTGTCACTCTTCAGATGAAAGCGGCACACGCTAATTTTGGAGCTTTGCACTTGCTGGGAGGACTAGGATATTTTGTGATAGTAGTGTGTTGGACCCCAGAATGGGATGTTGGTGGAACATAGCCAGACTTACTTGTGTAATGCTCTGCGTTCAATAAAAGATTGAAATACATGTCATTAAAACAACAACAACAAAATTCTGTAAAACCCTGGCTTTGGTGTATGTCCTCAAAGATAACAAATCTGCACTGTCAATGAAAACCAACCAAGCCTATCTGTATGGAAATATTGTCTTGTATTATGGCTGGCTGCGTTGACAAGGAGGTCTGTCTTTGCTAGGTAGGGTTGCAGGTTTTATTCTTTCATCCTGGCCAATTTGTCTGAAAGGAGATTGGTTCAGAGACAGTGAGCTGGTCTTTGGGAACCAGTTTGAGTTGTGTGTCATTAGCTTGAAAGGCATTAGACAGTTCCAGCGGAACGAGGGTGGTTGATTTGGAGGCAGCTTCGGCGCACTGCAGGATTTCATTGAGAACAGTGAAGCCTCTCTGGAATGTCCACTTTTGAAGCTAGACTACAGAAGAAAGCCCTGGGCAGAAGAAAGCTCTGACTGACAGGACAACAATGTTCAAAAATAAAACCTTAATAAAATATGTTTTAGACCGTTTGCTCCAGGCTTCTTGATCACAGTCAAATGGGCCTTTTCAAACATAACCAGCAGGACCATATTAATACCCTTAGACAGGTGTTATAATTGTGATTTAACAAAGCAAATAATAAGAGGAAGAAGCTATAGGTGATTTTGGCAATTCATCTGAAAAACTATACTTTAAATGTACATTTATTGATTTAGCAGATGCTTTTATCCAAAGTTGCTTACAAATGAGGGACATGCACAAACAATTTGTCGTACATTAAAACTATTACATTATGTAGACAGTTCACTCCATATTGTATTCTACTCTATTCAAATGAGTTTTATGGTCTATTAATCTTTTACTTTGTGAATGCAACTAAGAAAAGGGATGCAGGTGGTATAAAAAGGAGCAACACTAAATTTTGCAGAGCTGCACAGTGTGAATGCCAAAGTGGCAAAGTACCAAAGTGTCTATTCCCTCGATGCTCCTTCTCATTGGAAATGCACGTCTTAGAGAACTTTGTCCAGAATGGCCATGAATATTTTAGAAAGAGGCCCTTTCCCTTTCAGACTGCCCTGGAGCAAGAGATGCTAAGTAGAACACACCATCATCAGATACAGTTCTTGAATGTTTCTTGTTTGGTTGTTGACTATAACTCAAAACATCCTGAGGCAAGTTTAGGTTTTCAATAAGTGATTACAGTCTACATATCCTAAGTTATACAGCTGCACAAGGATATAATCCAATATTTCTAGACATTGACGGATTGCCCCTGAACAGAAATAAGAAGTTTGTGATAATCGAAACAATCGCTCAAATATCACTTTAAAACTGCCAACAAGTTTCATAAAATATTTGAGCTTGGAAGGAAACTAAACTATCCTTTCTGTGGGCAGAGTCTAAATTTTCAAATAAATATTTCCTTGTATTTAGTTGCCACAGCTGAAGCAAATTAAATGCCAGGGTTGCTTGTAAAACTTCTGACAACCCCTCATAACAAAACAAAACTAGATAGATACTTTTGGTGAGCTTGAAATGTATACATTTTCAGTGTTACTATATCTGAAGCTACTTTAATATGACATACAGTCGTACAACTGATAAACATTCTGAGGACATTACAATCTTAGAATTTGTTTTCAATATGCACACAATCATAAAACATGCAAAGCTGGATTTATGTATGGATTTTACTGTTTGGAGAGAATGAAAATCATTTTGGGGACGTTTTATATGCATAGAAAATTGATACTGTTTGGTCAGAGGCAGACAGTAGTGAAGTATTTTTACTCTGCTTAAGTACATTTTTCAAGTGTCTGTAATTTATCAGAGTGTTTTTCTTTAGAAAACTCTTACTTCACTACATTCCAAAGCATGTAGTGAGCATTCCAAAGCATACTGCACTACTGCAGTAAAAAGCTGTACTGCACTATTTCATATCGAATATAATTGAATACTCAATTGCATAAAAAATGTTGTACTATACTCTTACTTTTACGCAAGTAAAAGTCATTCAAAACTTTACTTGAGAATATAAGTACTACATTTTTAATGTAATTAAGTATTAAAGGGGAAAAAATTTATGAATTTATGAAAAATTTATGAAATGTAGTGCATTAAAAAGTACATTATGCTTTGGAATGTAGTAAAAGTAAAAGTTTTCCAAAGAAAAACACTGAATACTTGAAAAATGTACTTGAGTAGAACGTAAAAATACTTTACTACTGTCCACCTCTGTGTATGGTATAGTGAGAGTGGAAACAGGCAGTGATAAAAAAAAAGAAAAAGAAAACAGGGATGGTGAGATCTGAGATCATTTAGGTGAGATCAACTCTTGTTTATTAGTAGGATAATTAAAAACCTTTTTTTCCCCAGTTTTATCATGTGTTTGTGCCTTGTGTCTTGTGGCACATGTTAATCACCACAGTTATAAGAGCAGGGGTGTTCTTCATTGAGACAGAATGAGCGTATTTGGGAAAAGTTAGGAACATGGAAACTTGGTTTCCATGGGGACTCAAAACAAACGAGGGAAATGTTTTCCTCTTTAGTCTGTCCTGCTCAACCGTTCCACCAAACACAATCACTCACATCTGTATCTTTGGAATCAACCTTAAAAAAAAAAGTTTTCTCATATCAAAAGTAAAAGCTGCAGCAGAAGGCTGAAACCAAGTCTAAGAAAATAATCAAAATGGAGAAACATATATGGGGGAGGGGTTAGTGAGAGATCTCTAGAGAAAGAGAGAGAGAGCAAATGAAAGAATGATTCTCAGAGTCAGTCATTTGTAAACTACTTTTCCACATCCTATTATTTGCTTGACCAGTGGAATGACGCCTTTATAATCATGACATGCGCCTTTGCACATATATAGATATGTATATAATACATTTGCCATTCACTTTTTTCCAACAGGGCTTAGAGTACATAAATTACCTAAATTATGATGATTGAAGACTCCTCTAGCAACCATTTACAGTTGACATTCCAACATATTTTCCAAGCTGTCACAACAATTTGCTTTGTTTACAGATCAGTATCGAGAGGAATATTTAGAAGTAACTTAGTAACTGTGTCTAACAAATAGACAAACATGACATTGGTATGAGAATGGGTTAAAGGTTTCCACTTGCTCTGTATCGAACTTCTTACGTCACAGAAACAGTTGAGCAGCGAAACTGTGTCTGTAAATTGAGGGAGAGACTGAAAGAATAGTATAGCAGAAAGAAGCAGTAGAAACTGTCTGAAAGAGAAGAGAAAGAGAGAGAGAGAGAGAGTGGAAGAGGAAAGAGAGAGAGACTGAGGGGGATCTAATCACTGGCCTCATGTTGCAGGAGCTCATTTGACACAACAGCAGTCTTGGCAGAAGAATGCTCTTTCCCGCAGGCCAGCTGGCTGTGAGCGCAGGGATATGGATGTCCCCTAAGTGTGGATATCTCCCTGCTTCGCTCCCTATCCTTTTTTATCTTCTTCAGCTTCTAAGCACTGGGGCATCTTGGCCAAATGGTAAGAGTTTTGCAAAGACTGTAACATTTACTTTAAAGAATAATGACTGTGTTTCTCTGACACAAACACTGTTATTGCAATGTGCTGTGTAATTTAAATACCACAGCCACTGGAAAGTATATGGCAGCGTGCTTAGTCCTTTTAACACCACTTATTGTTATTCTACAGGTTACTTTCAGTTAAACTGTGCTTTAAAGATCAGCTTTAGAGAAGCGTTCCTTAAGTCCCAGTTGACTTTTTTCATGAAACTTGCTGAAAATTGCGAATCTGTTTAAATATTCATGACAAGTTGTCTTTGTGTTGCTTGCAAATTTGAGATATTCTTTAGCCATTGTTCAAAATATAGAGGTTTAATTCATGGTCAGTTATGTTTAGTGTTTGGTAAACCTGAATACATGTGCTCAAGTTAACATGCATAAATCTTTTTGGACATTTGCTCACAAATGAGAAAAACAGACGTGAGATAAATGCACCAGGAAATGACTATAGGAACCTGTCGGTAAACTCAAAGATAACAAGACACAGACAGGAATCTTCTATCACAAAAACTGAATCAGTAGAGTAGGTTATAATTTTGGCACTGTTGCACAATTATCACAGTTACTCATCTCAATTGTGGTCACAGCAAAACCCTTGATAGGTAATGAAAGATCACAGACTATAATTACAAGACTGGTAGTCAGATCTATGACAGAAGCTTGACTTGAACCTGCCAAGACACCGTTGAGGACTTAAAGATAGCTTGGTTGTCTACACGGCATCATAAACATTTACATTTTTGCATTTACATTTCTGGCACGATGTTCCCCCACATTACCTTCACATCAGCTTTTGCTAACTGATTGTTAAGTTTAGTGACTTTTCCCTGCCTGAATTGGTGACTCTGACATGTGTATCACGGTGAATACTTCATTTAAAGAACAAGGCACCATTCACGTAAATTCAGTCACATGAATTCTAGAAAAGCATGCAAGACATTCTCTTTCTGACTTCTAGTCTGCTTGATGTAGTTTTTAGGTCGCAGGAGGATAAATGTCCCGGCCCACAGTGGAACGCCATGTGTCGTACCTGCTGTGAGTACAAGCAGATTGCATGTAAGTGCCCATCTCAGGGAACAAAAGTGGGCTACGCTGTACCCTGCTGTCGAAATGTTCTGGATGAGTGTGACCCCTGCATCCTACACCAGGGTAAGACGAAACACAACTCAAACTTTAGATAACCTGCAAGTGTATTTTTTCAAGTCTATCTATCTATCTATCTATCTATCTATCTATCTATCTATCTATCTATCTATCTATCTATCTATCTATCTATCTATCTATCTATCTATCTATCTATCTATCTATCTATCTATCTATCTATCTATCTATCTATCTATCTATCTATCTATCTATCTATCTATCTATCTATCTATCTATCTATCTATCTATCTATCTATCTATCTATCTATCTATCTATCTATCTATCTATCTATCTATCTATCTATCTATCTATCTATCATCTGTCTGTCTACTCCAAAAAAAGGTGCTATATGGCACTAAAAGTGGTTCTGCGTCGCAATCATAGAGGAACCACGTTTGGTGCTGTATAGCACCATATCATATCTTAACATGTTCTGTATATGGTAGTGGTGTAGTCAGTAGTCAGTAGTCAGTGGTGCTATATAGCACCTTAGCAAAAGAACCGCTGAAGAACTGCTGAAGAACCACTGAAGCACCAAAATTGGTGCTATACAGCACTTAAAAAGGTTCCCCTATGATTACGAGCCAAGAACCATTTTTAGTGCCATATAGAACCTTTTTTTTAGAGTGTATCTGTCTGTCTGTCTGTCTGATTTCTCATCCATCTATCCATCCATCCATCCACTAAGGTTGCAGCATTTTTGACAACTGCAAGACTTGCAACAATGGCACCTGGCAGGCCAAAGATAATTTCTACATCAGAGGCAGGTACTGCACAGCGTGTCGTCAAGGGTGGTCTGGTGGAGACTGTCTCAGTGAGTCTTTCGGTTCTTTCCAGAATCCATTTAATACATTAAGTTTAACTATTGCTTTTTATAGTCACAAATAAATCAATACATTTAAATACACACTCTACCTGCCAACTTTAGCATGTGGAGAAGTTATACAGAGACCACATGGTCATGTGACTTTAGAGAGTTATCCAATCAACGGCAAATGTGAATGGACCCTACAAGTTGGCAGAGGAGCAACGGTTGAACTCAGGTACGTAACTACTATAAATGCTACAAAGCTGATGAATAATAAATTGTAGTTTAAACATTTCCCAATTTAATCAGTTTGAAGAAGCTATTATAAATATACACAAATATACACTGATCAGGCATAACATTATGATCGGTGAAGTGAATAACACTGATTATCTCTTCATCATGGCACCTGTTAGTGGCTGGGATATATTAGGCAGCAAGTGAACATTTTGTCCTCAAAGTTGATGTGTTAGAAGCAGGAAAAATGGACAAGCGCAAGGGTTTGAGCGAGTTTGACAAGGGCCAAATTGTGATATCTAGACGACTGGGTCAGAGCATCTCCAAAACTTCAGCTCTTGTGGAGTGTTCTCGGTCTGCAGTGGTCAGTATCTATCAGTATTCTCCAAGGAAGGAACAGTGGTGAACTGGCGAGAGGGTCAGGGCTCATAAATGCACTTGGGGAGCAAAGGGTGGCCCATGTGGTCCGATCAAACAGGCGAGCTACTGTAGCTCAAATTGCTCAAGAAGTTAATGCTGGTTCTGATAGAAAGGTGTCAGAATACACAGTGCATCGCAGTTTGTTGCTTATGGGGCTGCATAGCCGCAGACCAGTCAGGGTGCCTATGCCGCCACCGAAAGGACCAACAGTGGGCATGTAAGCATCAGAACTGGACCATGGAGCAATAGAAGAAGGGGGCCTGGTCTGATGAATCATGTTTTCTTTTACATCAAGTGGATGGCCGGTGAATGTGCGTCACTTACCTAGGGAATACATGTCACCAGGATGCACTATGGGAAGAAGGGAAGCCGTCGGAGGCAGTGTGATGCTTTGGTGCCAGATAACACAGCACAACTTCAGGGGTCTAGTGGTCTAGTAGTCCATGTCTCGATGGATCAGGGCAGTTTTGGCAGCAAAAGGGGGACCAACACAATATTAGGAAGGTGGTCATCATTTTATGCCTGATTGGTGTATAGGCCTACAGTATGTTTTCTCAATACAGGTTCTCAATGTTCACATGTGTCCAGGTTCTCAATGATTAGCCTGGAATCTGACCATAGTTGTCAATATGACTATGTAGAGGTGCGGGATGGGGACAGTCTGAGGTCGCCTGTGATTGGCAGATACTGCGGGGATGAGAGCCCTTCACCAATCAGAAGCTCTGGAAACTCTCTGCATATTCTTTTTGTGTCAGATGGCTACAATAACTATGATGGATTTTTTGCCACATTCCAAGAAGTCTTAGGTACAATATATATAGCTATCTGTACACTTTATTTGTTTGTTTGTTTATACTGGAGTGTATTTTATTTGCAGTTCATTAATTTATAATAATCTGGTTATCAGATCCTGAACAATACAACTCATTTCCTTTAAATGCATGGAATATGTTTTCTCTAACTGTAAAGAACTTGTTGAGGCTTTTATTGTTTTTGCTGAGTGGGCTTCATGAACCCACACTTAAAGAGAGATTACTTTAAAAGTAATCTCAGCAAAAAAATGCCATGGTTTAATTTTTAATGCTTTACATATTGCATCATAACATTTTATTGCTTTTCACAAGGTCAAGCACCATCTCTCTGTGTAACCCCCCAGAGGCCTGCACACGGAGATCTCTTCCTCCAGTACAAGGACGCCAACATCCTCAGCTCGGTTCAGTACCTTTGCTATAAACCATACAAGCTCAAGGGAGCATCTCAGCGGGCATGTCTTCCCAATGGCACTTGGAGTGGAAGCGCTCCTCTATGCATAAAGAGTACGCTGACTCTTATGTAGTTATGACAAGTGCTTTTGGTATTACACCCTTTGAGACTGACAAAGATGCTTGCAATCAGAGTCAGGCGTGCCTGTATGCCTGGGAGTCAGGCTTCTTTGAACTTGAGATCATAGAACGTCAGAGTGTCTTATTGAGATATTTCAGCATTTTAAAATGTATGAAAAATATATGTATTTTAAATTCATACAATGCTCTAAAAATATGTTTTGTTAGTAGAAAAGGCCACCGGATCATTGCAAAATTCAGTGACTTGCTCTACTGCCATTTGATTTACAGAAGCGGTCGTAAAAGAATGTCCCACTCCACCACAAGTCCACAATGGATACTCAGCAGAGGTTTCAGGCTCTGATGGCAGAATAAAATATGTGGAATATTTCTGCAACAATACGTACATTCTCAGTGGAGACTCAAGAAGAACATGCCAGAAGAATGGGACCTGGAGCGGCAGTCAGCCCCTCTGTGTCAGAGGTACCATCTTTAATTTACCATCTCTAATCAATTATAAAATATTTTTTGCTCACACTTTGAACACTTAAACTGTTTTACAGCCTGTAGAGAACCTAAAGTTTCAAAACTTGTGCGACAGAAGGTTTTAAAATCCCAACCTCCCTCCAGGTAGACATTTTTCATTCCTATGTGGTGGTGTGATATTAAACTTGTAAAGTTGTTTTATATAATTCTGGATTCTAATTTTATTCCTTTGAATGTTAGGAAAAGTCCAGTCCACAAGCTGTACTCTGCATCCAGTCAGGGAGAGACTGACGCAGACTTGCTGGGGAAAGTTTTTCCTGTTTTCGGAGATTTGCCACCAACTTTCCATCATGTGTATTCCAGCATAGAATATGAGTGTATATCAGCGCTTTACAAGCCTTCTGGTAGTGCACGCCGCACATGCCTAAAGACTGGCAAGTGGAGTGGTCGTCATTTCTCCTGTTCACCAGGTGAGGGAAGCACTAACACATTTACAACATATTTTGGAACCAGATTTCTTATTTACAAATATTTTCTATGTACTAATAACCCTGACAGAACAGATTTTAAAATAATATTACATTCATTTCATTATATGTATTGTTTGTTTGTTAATTATAATTAAAAAGTGTATTATTGCACAATTAATTATATCTAATCACATATCTATTATATAATGAATTATATCATCAGCACATCATTAATTGTGCAATAATACACTTTTTAATTATAATTAATTAAATAATTAAAGTGATAAAATGTTTATTATTTTTATTTTTGGTAAGTATACCAAAGCTGGCACTCACTAAATAATCTGATATAATTAGCAATTAGTGCCAGAACTCACTCAGGAACGCATTCTCTTCCAGTATGTGGTAAATTGCCACCTGCCAGTCCCCAAAATCTAACAGAGATTCACTGGCCATGGCATGCAGCCATATATACCCGTCTGTACAATGCCAGTCCTCTTACGGCAAGAACCAAGAGGCGAGGGGACACATTTGCCATAGATGAGGAAGAGGAGGGGGAGGAGGAGGAAGAATGGGTTAAGAAGGACCAGAGATGGCAGCTTGTCTGCAGCGGGGCTCTGGTGAACCAGCGCTGGGTCGTGGTAGCTGCTCATTGTGTGGCGGAGCCTGGACGAACTGAAGCGCTCAGTGCAGATGATCTAAATGTAGTGATGGGAAAACGTTACCTCAGTGACCTCAGAGTAAACAAGAGACTACAGCACATACAAGTAAGAGCTTTCAGACTACACTACAAACAGTTTATATCGGTGGTTCTCAATCCTGTCCTGGAGTACCACCTGCCTTGCACATTTTGTATATCTCCCTCATCTATCACACCTGATTCAACTCAGGAGCTCATTAGTAGAGACTGCAAAACCTGAAATGGGTGTGTCAGATACAGGGAGACATACAAAATGTGCAGGACCGGTGGAACTCCAGGACAGGTTTGAGAACCACTCCTCTATATTACCTATGCAATTCAAACATACCCAATTTAGTTGATCTGTTTATTTGTGGGTTACATGTAATATTTCAGTTTACAACAATAAATAACCCCTGGCATTAATAGAAAGAGACCTTTCCATAAATCAGACAGCATTTCCATATTTTGTGTCTTGAACGTTCTTGGAAAGCCCAAAGCCATACAGAGGATACTGCAGACTAAATATACCCATTAAAACTCAAGGCACATTCTTATCGATAATCTATGATTAGGCTTTGCCAGGTAGTCTGTAGGATTATTTACTTCTCAAACCGACCAGCCTCTTTCTGTGCAAGTCTTTCATCATGTCTGTTCCCACACAGATTGCTCAGATCTTGATCCATCCAAATTACGATCTACATGCCTTAGACTCCGACCTGGCCATTCTGAAGCTGGTGGACAAAGCTCGAATCAGTGAGTACGTGTCCCCTGTTTGCCTTCCGCGTCTGCAGGGTGGCGAGGTCACTGCAAAGCAGGCCATCCTCACTGGTTGGCCTGTGACAGGCCAACACAGGGCACACACAGACTCAGAGGCCGTCTGGACCGGTCTAATAGAAGTAGCTGATGTGGTGAAGTGCGAAAAACAATATGGTAAACACGGTGTCCAGATCAGTATGACTGACAACATGCTATGTGGAAGGCAACATCCACTCAAACCATCTATGATCTGCCCTTCTGAAACTGGAGGGATCATCCTTTCACCCTCTGCTGACTCCCAACTCACTTTAGGGCTGGAGACTTTTCCCCCCAGTAGAGCAGTCGACACTGATTCTCATCATTCTTGGGAACTGTTGGGGCTAGTGAGCTTCGGATATGATCTGCAGGACTGTAATCCAGATCTGTACACAGTCTACACACGGGTAGCTAACTTTAAGAACTGGATTGAAAAGAACATTGCTTAGAGCTCTAGGTCAAATAAGTGATTGTCTGTACAGCATTTAGAGATGATACATTTGCCCTTTGACTTTTCTTTTTCCTTTGAGCTTTTTTTTTTAAAGTGAATTCAAAAATCAAATGTTCATTGAAGAGAGAAAGTGTGACACTTGGGATTTCACAACTAGTTTATTGCCTTGCATATGGGTGATATGTTTTTACATGGTAAAATGAAGAGGAAGCGTTCCAAGTGAATTCAGTCACTGAGTTTGCAGGCCTTAGCTTGTCTTTTGTCTCTCTTCAAGACATTTCACAACACAATTTGCTCTTACTTTTTACACAGGCAATATACATGTATTTACACTTGTCTTTTGTGCAGCCCTCGTCTACTAAAAGTGGGACAGTGTATTTATTTTAATTAAATGCATTTTGTGGATCACAATGTGGCATTTACTGTTTTTAGTCATTTTAGCAGGTTTTATCCAAAGATTACAGGGACAACCCCCTGGGGCAACCTGAGGTTAAGTGCCCTCTTTAAGGACATTGGCTTTGGCTCATGTCTCATTCCTACAGGGATCAAAAAAGCAACCTTTCTAGTTATGTCCACCACCCTAATGAATGATATATGGTGCTATTATGATGACACACAAGGGTTTCTCAAATCGATCAAAATCCTTAGTTTATATTCAGTATATATACTGTTCAAAACGTGCCCTCAATAAGAATTTTAGTTCAACCAAAATACATGTATTTGATCAAAAAACAGTAATGTTGTTAAATATTATTACTATTTAAAATAACTTTTAAAAATGTTGATTATATTTTAAAATGTAATTTATTCCTGTAATGAAAATCATTACACTCTAAGAAAAAAGGTTCTATATGGCACCAAAAATTGATCTTCGTCGTAATCATAGAGGAACCACTTTTGGTGCTATATAGCACCATATCTTAACATGTTCTGTATATGGTAGCGGTGCTATAGCACCTTAGTTAGTGGTGCTATATAGCACCTTAGTCAAAGAACTGGTGAAGAACCGCTGAAGAACCACTGAAGCACCAAAATTTGGTGCTATATTAAAAAGGTTCCCCTATGATTACCATTTTTGGTGCCATATAGAACCTTTTTTTTAAGTGTACTCCAGTCTTCAGTGTCACATACTCCTTCAGAAATAATTCTAATATGAGGATTTGGTGCTCAATAAATATATTATCAATGTTGGAAACAGTTGTGCTGCTTGAAAATTTGTGGAAACCAAGATAATTTCTTTTTTAGGATTCTTTGATTAAAGGAAAGTTTTGATGAATTTAATACAGCCTTGCTTAATAAACATATTCATTATTAAATATATATATATATATATATATATATATATATATATATATATATATATATATATATATATATATATATATTACCTGCAAAAGCCAGGCTCTTGCTCAAAATCCTTAGTTCATCTTTCAAAAGTAAATGTGTCAATGAACATGTCAGTGCCATCAGAATGACAAGTCCTTGTGTCATTGTGTACGGATAAGACAGTCCACTCTGGAGGGATGTTTTGATGGTGAAAGTTTTGATGACAACTATTGTAAATTGTAGATTACACCTTAGTGTATGTGGAAGTTTGATTGCAAGAGACTGGATAAGATTCACATTTGCGCTTTTACTGTTTGTATTGTAATTTGTTGACAGATCATGTCATTGCGATACAGAAAAGGAAAAGACAGCACAAAGAAAAAACAAAACAAAAGTAGAAATGTGAACATAGGACAATCTCCTTAGGGAAAACTGTACATGCAGTTCTGTAGGAATTACAGTGCAGTCTTTCTACACCTCCTGACGTTCCTGTCAGTCGGGTCACAAATTCTCATCCACATCACAACAAATATCTTTAGAAAAAAAGTCTAATGGAAATGTATAGAAATATGCTTGACATATTATGACAACTTGTTCAACCATTTTGCATGTAAAGACTTATGCTATGAGCTTGTGCCTAAATGTTGTGGGGGGTGAGACTATTCAACAGAGACCCATTATAATACATTTTGATCAGTATGACATAAGCAACTGATAATGTAGGAAACAGCCGAGAATTGTACATAATCATTTGCATGGATGTACAAAAGCATTTGCAACTTGAGAAACTGCTTTTTTGATATGCACAAGTGACACAATGATGTGAAGATTGAAGGTAGTTTTGAGAATATCAATTCTGATCTGAGAAATGTACCAAAGCGACTGAGAAAAACTGTAAGAGCTTGTTGCATTCAAGTGCTTTGATGTCAGAATAAACAGGAATCATGGAGGTTTAGGGGAGGACACCAGGTTTATTCTTGCCTATTTATTGGTAAAATCTTATTAAAACCAAAATTATATGTAGGCTAGTGTCCCATGCAGGAGATATTTTGGTACTAAATACTAGATTTTTTAAATATGAAATTTAAGAAAGTTAATAACTTACATCCTAATATATTTGAATAAAACTCGTATAAACACAAATAAGTGAATATTAATGAATGCAAGCAAAAAGAAAATAAGGCAAACTGCATTCAACAAAATATTTTTTCCCTTTTGTACAGTAACATATCAATTAATACTGAATCAAGATTGAAATCGATATTTCTATCAATACCGTCCTCCAAAAAGACTTGCTCAAGCTGATAGAAAGGCAACAGTAACTCTAATAAACACTCGTCACAACCAGTATGCAGTAGAGCATATTTGAATGCACAACACATCCAACTTTGAAGCAGACACACCGGTGCCACTCCAGGGCTGGACTGGTAATCTGGCATACCGGGCATTTTGCCGGTGGGCTGATGCACTTTGGGGCCGATACAAGGTTATTTATAGGGGGGGGGGGGGGGGGGGGGTGAAATGCTGTTTTATGCATACTGAGCTTTTTACACTGTTAAAGACTTGGATTCCCATCCTAAACATGGACAAAGTTTAAAAAAAAGTTGGACATTTGATGGAGTATTTCTGTGCCACTTTGACTCCAAATTTTGTTTTATACAATCGTGTGACATGGGAACATTACAGGTTCTGTGGAAGCTAAAAACAGCCAAGAACATGTAAATACATGATGAGGTACATTGGAAAATGACAATACACACAACTACAAACTTGTCACTTTAGCACAGCCACAATTTACCTTGCAGCTACTAACAGTAAATAGTACAATATTCAATGCCTATGGTTTGGTTGCCAACATTCTTCAAAATATTTTTTTTTTGTGTTTCACAGAAGAGGGAAAGTCAAGTCATACAGGTTTGGAATGACATGAGAGTGAGTAAATGATGACAGTATTTAAAAGCAGTAAATGTACTTTAATGCATCCTAGCTCAAAATCAGTTCTTTACTGTCAAGTACATTTCAATGTGACAAAAGTGCATTATTAAGTTTGTTATCTGCATTTGCAGCAAATGCAATAATATCCTAATTATTTGTCCCTGTTTTATTTATTTACTCCAATGTAAGGCCCTAACCACAACAAAAAACATTCAAGGGGGAACTCATGGGCCGGATGGACTGGCCAGGGCCAAATTTTAGCCCCAGTCCAGCCCTGCTCCTGTCAGCTAAGAACAGAAAACTGAGGCTACAATTTGCACCGGCTCACCAAAACTGGACAATAGAAGATTAGAAAAACATTGCCTGGTCTGATGAGTCTCGATTTCTGCTGCAATATTCAGATGGTACTGTCAGAATTTGGCGTAAACAAGCATGGATCCATCCTGCCTTGTATCAACAGTTCATGCTGGTGGTGATGGTGTGGGCTGTGGGGGATATTTTCTTGGCACACTTTGAGCCCCTGTAAGTTTGTCCTTATTCAAAACAAAACAAAAAAATCAGAAAAAGTCAAGAAAGCTATAGTCCTCTCTGTTCCCGCATGGTATAAGGGACTACACGGCTTACGTGGGACGTTGCTGGTAAGGTTACGATGTAGAGAGTTCACTTGTTACCCGGTATGCAGTATTGCATAGTCAGACGTTCAGAATGACGGCAGAAGGTCTGGACTCTATCGTAGCTTTCATTGGCCAAGGACCACCCAAGAGGACGTTTGACTGATATGTCACAGTTTGTTTTGGTCCCGTGTCACAAACCATGTCCATCCCTTTATGACCACCATGTACCCATCCTCTCATGGCTACTTCCAGCAGGATAATGCACCATGTCACAAAGCTCGAATCATTTCAAATTGGTTTATTGAACATGATAATGAGTTCACGGTAACACTTTAGATTACGGCCTGGAAAGTACTGCGCAAGTAAAGAGAATTTACAACATAACTTTCGGGAATTATAGTGTAACTAAAGTTATCTGTGTAGTTACAGGGTAAGTATGAATCTGCGGGCAGTAAATTAAAGTGGTTCTTGTTCCCCTCTTGTTTCGTGTAGTTACAGGGTAAGTACAATAAACAACACATATAAAATCTGATATCACTCGGAAATATTTATTTGACAAACAACTAAATCCAAAACAGATTTGACACTTATTCATTTTTTAAAATAAACTTTTCATTTCAAATAATAACATCCAGACAGAAAGAGGCACGTTTTGTCCCTTTTTTGCTTCTCTTGCTTGTCTTCCTCTTCATGTTCCTCTTCTTCTTTATCGTTATTTCCATTGATGGATCTTAAGAGGAATTCCCGGTCTTTTGATATTTTGTATTATTATTTATTAAAATAAAAAGTACACCAAGAAATGCGCTCGTAATTTACTAATCTTTTCGCATCCGATCAGCTGTTACCAGCGCGTGCATGAGTAAAGAAGCTTCAAGCTTTCATGGCGTTCTCACGCAAGTTTCATCTGAAACACACACGAGAACTGGTGTCTCTGTCTTCTAGTCTTGTTTGTTTCTCATTGCTATTAACATATATTATGTTATTGTTTGATACTGTTGTGAGCATTAAAAAAATAAAAACCGACAGCATCCAACATCCGCATGACCAGAGTTTCTCGGCGCGCTCACGTAACTTGAAGCGTGAACTCACCCTCTCATTAACACAGATGACTGCTGATCGGAAGCGATAGTCTACCGTTTAAAAAATTAAAAATATTGTTATTTTTCTTACAAACACTTATCGTTTCACTTCAGAAGACATTGATTCATCCATTGGGATTGTATGGATTACTGTAGTTATTGCTGTATGTGCTGTTTGATGCTTGAACTTTTAGGAACCCAAATGAGTTTTCATTAGCAGAGATTATTTATTTGTCTGTGTTCATATGAAGAAATAAAGTCGTATGTACATCTCGGAGGGCATGAGGGTGAAAGACGAGTAAACGGTGAGGATATTTCTGTGAGCACTGTATTTTCAGTGTTGTTACATAATAGGATAGCTAGAGACATGGGATTCCTTCTTAAATTTCATCTGTGGCAAGGACGAAAAAGTAGAGGAACAAGACGAGGATAAACGAATAAGTGTCGTAAATCTGTTTTAAAAAAACTTTTTTTTTTAAATAAAGGTTTCTGAGTGATATCAGATTGTGTACGTGTTTATAGTGTACTTACCCTGTAACTACACAAAACAAGAGGGGATCAAGAACCACTTTAATTTACAGCCCACAGATTCATACTTACCCTGTAACTACACAGATAATTACCCCTTAATTAAAAAATACTTTACTTTATTAAATAATTTTCCTGATAGTTACCCCTTTATTCCCTCAATATTACATATTGTTCCCTTATACCTATATGTACTTACTTTATAGTTACACTATAATTACCGAAAGTTATGCTGTAAATTCTCTTTACTTATGCAGCACTTTCCGGGCTGTAATCTAAAGCGTTACCGAGTTCACTGTACTAAAATGGCCCCCACAGTCACCAGGGGCCTCATTTATAAAACTTTGCGTAGGATTTGCGTCAGAAGTGGCGTACGGATGAAACATAGGACGTGCGTACGCACAGAAATATTCGGATTTATAAAACCGTGCGCACGCACATCCTACGCAGTTTTCCCTTAATAAATCACAATCAATTCTAAATGTAGCACAGCTTTTGCGGCTTCATGTCACGCCCATAGTTGCCCATAAATAGTCCGTGAAACGCCCACAAATTAATATTCATCGATTGCGAAATCATGGCAAACACAGAGAGGAAATAAAAAAAACGTAACTTCACTCAATGTGAAGTAGAAATTATCGTTGGCAAGGTTGAAAAGAGGATACAAATTTTGTTTTGGAGGGCACAGTGTGGGCATTACTAATGCCAAAATGGCACTTGAATGGCAAAAGGTTGTAGACGCCGTAAATGCTGTAGCCTCACAACCTCAGACCATGGCCGAAATAAAAAAGAAATGGTCGGACATCAAAGTTGAGGCAAAAAAGCGTCTAGCGCTCCATCGCCAGAGTGTGTCCTCGTTTGCCAGCAAGTCTTCTTGCTGTGTGAAGATGCGTTCACTCCGAATCCTTTCATTTGCCACATCTTCTAAGAGCACAAGATCAGCCATTGTGCGTCATTACGCATTGTGATAGGGCATTTTATTTTCGTCCATTTAATTGCATCTGACAAGCTACAGATGTCGGTTATAATCTACGTGGAAATGGGAAATAGTTCAGTGCAAATGTAATGTCTTGCAGCTTTCTGAATGGTTGAGACATACGTCATACGTTATTTTATCAGAATCCATCCATCCATCCATCCATCCATCCATCCATCCATCCATCCATCCATCCATCCATCCATCCATCCATCCATCCATCCATCCATCCATCCATCCATCCATCCATCCATCCATCCATCCATCCATCCATCCAGATCGATCAAACGTGTGTTCGTGTAGGCTGTTAGTTGTAAGACTTGCTTTGTGAAGTCTTCATGTTATATATAAGAGGCAGTATTGCCATTTCTTTTGCACAACGGTCTACAGTTTCACACACTTTCACGTGTTTCTTCCATCTGCCGACGGTGTCGCCATTTCTCATTTCACCCGTTTTTGTGCGTACGCCTGGGTCAGAGCTTGCGTGAAGGACCGCACATTTTCCCGTCAAGTTTGCTTTTTATAAATACCAATTATTGCGTAGAGAGCGGCGTACGCCTTCTTTTGTGCGTACGCAACGTTTATAAATGAGGCCCCAGATCTCAACCCAATAGAGCATCTTTGGGATGTGGTGGAACGGGAGCTTCGTGCCCTGGATGTGCATCCCACAAATATCCATCAACTGCAAGATGCTATCCTATCAATATGGGCCAACATTTCTAAAGAATGCTTTCAGCACCTTGTTGAATCAATGCCACGTAGATTTAAGGCAGTTCTGAAGGCGAAAGGGGGTCAAACACAGTATTAGTATGGTGTTCCTAATAATCCTTTAGGTGAGTGTATAACACAGTTTTGCCCTGGTCATATATGCAAATAATCACAACCAAATAACTTGTTTCATTATGAGAGTTAGGATCTTTTGTACAGATTTTGCATGAATCTATTTGCATAAAGAAGTAGACTTTACAGAGCACTTGACTCTTGCATTGTCAATACAAGATCTTGACCAAAAACATATTCACATCTTGATGGAAATAACATTGCAACATTTATTTTCATAAATTTTGTTAGAGCTCCTGAAAAACTACAACAAAATTCCTTGAGTGAAGTTCATTCTGATTAGGATTCTGATGATACTGGGCATGCCTGGGAGTTCTCTGTTTTTCACACTCTTCTGTGAAGTTGTGCATCTGAAAATAGAAGGTGTAGAAGCTTGTTAATCTGTTACTACCTATAACCTGCAGAGTAGAATCCTGACCTTATGCATGTGCATGTGGCTCTGTGTGTGTGTGTGTGTGTGTGAGAGAGAGAGAGAGAGAGAGAGAGAGAGAGAGAGAGAGAGAGAGAGAGAGAGAGAGAGAGAGAGAGAGAGAGAGAGAGAGAGAGAGAGAGAGAGAGAGAGAGAGAGAGAGAGAGAGAGAGAGTGTGTTATGTATGCAGACTCTGTTGGATGTTAATACTGAAAGGGAGTTATAACGTTGGGCAAGTTTAGGCAGAGTTGTATGTTTATGTCGATGGTTTCTAGGTTTGTCTGTTTATCTAACGTCTTTTTTTCTAAAGATAATCTGAGGAAAAGTAAGAGTGATATTCTGCTTCATACAAAGATTCAACTTGAAAGTCTTTTTCCTTTGAAAATGTGTGCTTCAGTTTACTCATACTTAGCAAATAGTCTGTAAATGCATTTGCTAAGAATTGTGAAAAGTGTGTTAAAGCCTTCCTCTCAGTAATGACAAACATTGCAGAATTTATTTACACTGACTAAGCATCACATGTGAAGGAGTGGTTACAATTCAATCCTACAAAAATGTGTTTAAGCTGTAAGACACATAAATAAATACATTAAATATTGTCTCAAAGTAAGACTATTAATAACAATTAATAACAATAAAGTAATTTACAAAGAACAGTTTGTGCATAAGGCACTTTAGGCAATCCAATTATGGATGATGTTATAAATATTATTGTAATTTGTTAATACATTTTTTTCACCCTTTTCTTTGTCTGGTTATACCCTGCCCCTACAAGCCCGTGAGTTGTGTTCATTCGCCTCCATTTTCACCCACATCTCAAAAGCCATTTAACAACTGATGCTTAGAATGCCGGTCCCCACCCTACATTTTTTTATTCTTTGATTATCATTTACACTCACATACACACCACAATAATGAAGAAATGATTTGTCATGGTTTCCGTTTCAAAATAGTCCACACAAATGTTGAACATTTTTATATCAATAGTATTCGGAGAAGCATGGCATATGGAGGGGTGCCATAATTGGGGGGAAGATTATGACGATTCTAAGGGTCCTGGTCAGACAGGGGGCCCATTCATCTGCATCCAATGGCCCCAAAAGAGAAAAACAGCAGACTCTTGCCAGACGACCCAGAAACCCCAGCTGTGCCCCTGAGCATATCACTGTCTGACACATAGGCTGTGTCTGAAAGCTTCGGTGGATGCATTCCAAGGTAGGAAAGCATCAAGGCATGTCCAAATCCAATGTTAGCTTCACTTCCTGTCTCTTGAGATACCTTTATCTGACCGACTTTTGAAGACAGCATAATCTTCACTGCCTTAGATATTCCACAATCTTGCGCTTTCCATTTTGTGACAATTAAGCTAAAAAATAAAGATGGCGTCTAAAAGTTGCGGTTGCTAGTCAGTTTGTGTGTAAATTGACCAACGTTTTCCATTTCTGATGTCACTTTTAGCAATAAATTACTATTGAACTAATTAAATATTTACTTAGTTATCACCAAAGCTCTGTCTATTTTGCTGTAGATCATTAAACTGTTACTCTGCCTCAGAAATCTGTCTGAAGTCAGTTTCGTAAGATACCTTTATGTGCAAACGCTGCCTGCAAAGTCATGGCCTGATAGAGCAGTGAGGCAACAAGTCAGCTGCAGCTTTTCGGATGCAGCCATAATGAGTCTGTTACTCATGCACACACCCATATACTCCTGTAGCACTTGTTTAGCTTTGTGCTCCTGTTTTTTTTGTAACATGTTTGGTTTGTTCAATTATGTAAATGTATTTTGTAATTTACTTTGTGATTCATTCTCACTGATACATGATGCAGCAACACTGCAACCACTGACCTCAATGATGCTGTCAAGGCTGGTACAGGCCTGTCTGTGTTTTTTATGTCATCCGTCATTTGCTCATCTGTCAGTAAGTGAGAAAAGGAGGTGCATCCGATCTAGACTTGCATTTAAATTACCTACAAAATCGAGGACTTAATTACTTGAATCATTCACTTTTTTAAGTGTTCAAAATCTTTTAAATAGACTACATGAAAGCTTTATATAAATTATCTTGAACTTTAATTTTAAGGTGGGTACTGTATGTTTTGTTATACACTGCCCGGCCAAAAAAAGTTTGTAAAAAGTAGGCAAATGCTTAAAAAGAGTCTCTGATTGGATCATAATTGCAGTGGAAATCTGTTGGCGAATAAAATTCATTCTGATTCTGATGATACTGGGCATCCCTGGGAGTTGTTCTCTGTTTTTCACACTCTTATGTGATGTTCTGTTCCTAGCATGTTATATGTTTGGCAACAGTTCTTCTAACCCCAATTGGAGTGTGTAGCTTTTCATTTCTAAAACAATCATGTAGGAACACATTCTGGCCATGAATTGAATTATGGCAATTTTCCAGGATGACAATGTCAAGATTCATCAGGCTCACATTGTGAATTTTTTTTTAAATCTTGTATTGCCAATGCAAGAGTCCAGCACTCTGTAAAGTCTACTCCAGCACATCCCAAAGACTTTCAATGAATTTGAGGTCTGGACTCAGAGATGCCAATTCATGTGTGAAAATAATTTCTCATGCTCCCTCCCAACCATTCTTTCACAATGTTTGCCTGATGAATCTTGGCATTGTCATCATGGAATATGGCAATGATGTTTCTTCCTACCCTAGTTTAAGAAATTAAAAGCTAAACACCCCATTTATTATGGTTAGAAGAACTGTTGCCAAACTTATAATATGATAGAAACATAATAATCACTGCAATAAGGATCCAGTCTCTTAAGCATTTGCTTAAATCCAGACAGTGACCTTTTTTGACCCGGGCAGTGTACCTTAAGTCAAATATCCACAACAGGTGGACAGACGTCACACATGTGATGCACCACATGCTTACTTAATCAAGCTACATGACCTTTGGGAACCATAGTAATTGTAGTTAAACTTTACTGTTGGGCAGTGCCATTTTGTCACGTCAAAGTACAAATTCAGGGAAAATCTGATTGTGGCAATAGATCATTTGTTAATCATGTTCAATATAAATTTCAGGTTCCTAGATTGCACGCAAGCTCAAGACCACATAATCAAGGTCGTTTTAAAGCCTTAGATTTCCAATGCAATGATATGTATATGAATGTAATATGTATGTATGTAAATAATACATGCACGAGAGGCTTTAAAGAGATAGTTTGTGTACATGCAGTACTTTCACCTGAGAATGTGTGTGTGTGTGTTAACCATGTCTATGTATGAGGGATTAGAGAGGTTTGGAACAGATTAGTTAATTATAGACACCTGTCTGCTAAGCATGGAGACTGGAGTCAGGTGGATGAGATTGAAGAGTGTGCTGGACAGCATTCAGCGTGGTGTAGCACAGGTGGGGGGCAGACAGCAGATGTGAGACCATGTGCCTGTGCACATTCCTTGCATGTGGCCACACTCCAGCCTCACAAAACAAGTGGGACAGTAGCTAACCTGCAGATTCAAAACTATGTTTAACAAGGACAGCTTTTTGATGTCTTCTGTTTTTAGTCATCCTTTTGCCTCTCTGAAAAGGCAGGCCAGTTTTTGTTTATTTATACGAATATTTAGAAAAGCAGAAAGTTGAGTTTATGTAATTAAATGGAGTGATTTTATACCTCAAATATCACTGACAAGGCCTCTGTTATCATGCACTACTAATTGTTTGATTTGATTAGATGAATCTGATAGCTTCTGTGCTTAGAGATCATGAGAATCCCCTGCTTATTTCTGTCATGGTAGGCCAGAGTCTGCACACAGCTGAGAGGTCATCCCAGGTCAAGATTGTGTTTCCCTAAAATAATGCAAAGTTTAGTTCATTACGTCTCCCTAGAAAGAACCAAAGAGTGTTTTTTACCCAGGTCATATGTACAAATAATCACACATACCACTTTTCAGTATCAGAGTTAGGATCTTTTGCCGATTTTACATGAAGCAAATGTTATTGCTCGACAGCTTGCCTGAATCCACATTTCTGCCATGCATCACTCTTTGATTCTGTTCATTCATTTCAGAGCTCATTAGAGAAGATCAGACCTGGGGAGTAAAATGGAGGGGTTGAAACAATGAGAGAGAGGACGAGGAGTCTCAAGCATATTAGCTGCTACTTACACATAATCTGGGTGCTAGACTCCTCCTTCACGTTGCCCCACGGAACCCAGAGCAGCACCTTTTCGCCCATTTCACTAGTACTAATGGTGGGATAAGATCAATTCAAAGACTAAAAAGCAGAGGATTGTGCGTGGAATCTCCTATCCGTCAATTTGATTGATCTTGCAAGGAAGAGTTGCTGATTGCATCAGAGCAATTACTTATTGCACTGCTGTCCACTTGGCGCTTGGAGTTTTTGATTGATATTTCTGATGACCTGGACCAGATTCCCTGATGGATAAACTGTAGATTGACAGTGTTTCATTCAAAGCCATTTGTATAGCCCATGGCTGTCTAGCAAACTGCTGTGAAACTCTTCCCTTTTAGTAACTGCACTACAACAGGTAAGATGGACGATGAAAAGCCTCTCGGGATCATCTTGCTTGTCCTTGCAATGTTGTTATTTTTATTTTGCACCTTTTGAATAGCGTTAACCTGATGAATGATTTTGAGCTTTATGGTTAGATTTGGTCTGCAAAGCTTTTATTTGGACTCTGTAGGTGTTTCTGACTAATTAAAATAACATGTTCAAGTTAATAAAGTCTGTATGAAATGCATGTACAATATGTGCCTTTAATATTGTTGCTTCACCTAATTGATTGCCTTAAATTAACTGATTTCTAAAAAGATCCAAATGACAAGCACTTCATCTGTAAATAACCTGCAGACTAACTTTTTTTGTCGTTCACCTCGGACTTCATGTCAGTGAGAACTAATGAATGTATATGTATTTTATATATATATATATATATTTTATGTAATAGGATGAATTTAAAGTCTTAGTGTTACATTGTCAGAATGCTATTCTCATAGCTTAATTATCAATCATATCTTTCAGAATTGTTTTGAATAATTTAAAGGAGTCAAATGCTATTATCTACAATGTGAAACCAAAACACTCATTCCCACCTTGACTTTTGCTACATACTCTCAACTGTTGAGTAACGCAATTACTGCTGTGCTCGAATGGCTAAAATTAACCAATTGCCAGGCGTTTATCTCATTAGGACTGGAGCTGTGTGTATCAGACAGTCTTTTATTTCCTTGGCATCATTCGGTTTTTTAATCTTGTTCAGATGAGCCGGCGTCCAGCTACTTTAAGAGTTCACAATGTATACAAACAGTAGAAGCCAGGGTATAGCTTTATGTGTTTCTTTTCTGATTTGGTAGTTCATTATGTTGCATGCATATACAACATTTTTCATTGCATTTCTTTAAATCTTTCCATGAAGATAATGATAATTGAATACTGGTCCAAAGATGGCCTTTGAGATACATATAGGCCTATCAATGGTCATCTTGATGCACCATTGCAACAAACAAACAAAATATCCAGCTTGGCCATCATAACACATAGACTGTTGCAATGTTACATGCATGTGCTTAATTACTGCAAGCCTATGGTTATGTAACCAAACAAGGTTATCTCTGTTGGAGAGGAGGGCTGACTTCTAAGAACCTTTTAATCCAGACCAGAGTAAAGCTAAACAACTCTCGTGTCATGTGACATGACATGACCACCTGTAGTAGTTGGTAGACAGCTGGTAGACAAAAGTAAAGGTGATGAAACACACTCTCAGAAAAAAAAGGTACAAAAGCTGTCACTGGGGCTCTACCCTTTTAAAAGGTACACCTTTGTACCCAAAGAGTGCATATTATTACCTCAAAGGTAAATATTGGTACCAAAAGTGTACCCTTTTTAAAGGGTACCATCCCAGTGACAGCTTTTGGACAAACGTAATTGTCCAAAATATGTGCTTTTAGGTGCTTTTTTACATTTTAGTAGTGTGCATGGTTTTATATCAAAAGTTACCTGTACAAATAACATTTATATTTGTATTTACATTCCACTCTGTGGTTCATGGACATTGATTGCATCTGTACAATACGTGCAGATGTAAGATGTACAAAATGAGATGTAAGATTATGAACACAAGATGGATTACACAGAATTGGCATTCTGTGTAATTGAGTCTGCAGCACATTTCATACACAAACATATCTTGGTCCCACAAACTGACTCCAACAACAATTTGTATCTATGACATTGAATACATTTAGCTTCAAGTGATCATTTTCTGAAGGAAGTGATTTCACATGCGTAGCTCATACTGTAATCTAGAGCTCCTTGTTTAGATCATTTATATTGACATACTTTACTATCTGCTCCACTTCTTCCATCTACCAGTGCCAACAAAATGCAGAAGCAAGTGGAGATCAGAATGCATGAGAATCATTTGGACCCTACACCACCTGAAGAGTCCATGTGTGGAAGCTTCTGTGACAAACTCATGAAGAACCTGCTACTTATGCTCACAATCCTTGGCAAGTTACTTAGCAATTTGCTAATGAAAGAACTCGTGCTACTGTTTGTGGTAAAATGTCAGAATTTCAATATATATATCAATTATATCAATTTTTATTTTCTGAGCTTTAAAAGTGTTTACATGCATGTATCAAGCGGGTTAGAGAAATGTCCTATTCACTGGTACTTTTATCAGCTGTCACAAAATGTTCAATAAGCCTATTATTTCTCATTGATATGTCTAATTTCTGTACCCTGATGTTCTCTGTGATTCTCTGTGTCTATCTCAGGTGTGATCATGGGTTCAGTAGTTGGTATGCTACTGCGGTACGCATCACCACTCCCTGCTGATGTCATTATGGTCATTGCCTTCCCGGGTGACGTTCTCATGAGGATGTTAAAAATGGTGATTTTGCCTCTGATCATCTCAAGTTTGATCACAGGTACTGTTAAATACTTTGCTAAACGCCTCCAACAATGCTATCAATGCAAAAAAAAAAAAGTTATTTGTATGCTGGTAAACTGGCATAAATATAGCTGCATCAGCAATGCTCTATTGATATATTGACCATTGATATATGTATCTCAAAAACCACCTATATATCAGCCACAGAAATAACCTGCATGCAATGACTTTGGAGTCAAAGTTATAACCACAATGTTAGAGATTGTTAGTCAATGTTAACCACAAACTTTCCGTTCAACGATTTCTTTGTAATTCAGTATACGGTTTAAAAAGCATGCACATTCAATTTAGGGTGGATCAGTTTCAGTGGTGCATAAGCAGAACATGTTTAAACATGTTAGCAAATTTAAAAAAAAAAGAAATGAGAAAATTCTAAACATTTGAAATCTAATACTCATACACTAATCACAGCAATAATTATGAAACTTAATCAGATAAACTTTTGCTTGTAACTTTTAGTAATGCTGCCTTGTGAAAATGCAACTAGTGTGAGTAGCAGTTTTTTGTTCTTTTTTAGGATTAGCAGGGTTGGATGCCAAGTCCAGTGGTCGTTTGGGCACAAGGGCCATGGTGTACTACATGTCTACCACCGTCATCGCAGCTGTGCTGGGGGTGATCTTGGTGCTCCTCATCCACCCCGGTAACCCCAAACTGAAGGCAAACCTGGGTGAAGGGAAAAAGAATGATGAAGTGTCCAGTTTAGATGCCCTCTTTGATCTCATCAGAAATCTGTTTCCGGAAAATCTTGTTCAGGCTTGTTTCCAGCAGGTGTGTCCAATGTGCTTTTGATATCATATACTTTCATTCATGTAATACTTTATTTCTGTAAATCTTTCATCTGTTATTTCTCATTAGTCTTTCATTATTATACAGTGACTGAATTATTAATATTAAACATTTCTTCATTCTCTTTATGTAGATCCAGACTGTTACTAACAAAGTAGAAGTAGCTCCTCCTCCAGTTACAAATCGGTTTGGACGAAATGCTACCAAGGGTGCAGCAAAATATGTGATCAAGAAGTCTCTTCAATTCAAGAGCGGCATGAATGTGTTAGGTATTAGATGGATTTTATTCCATGATATATGAATGAAAATGTGTGTTTCTATATATCTATATATACACTGACCTGAAGGATTATTAGGAACACTATACTTATACTGTGTTTGACCCCCTTTCGCCTTCAGAACTGCCTTAATTCTACGTGGCATTGATTTAACAAGGTGCTGAAAGCATTCTTTAGAAATGTTGGCCCATATTGATAGGATAGCATCTTACAGTTGATGGAGATTTGTGGGATGCACATCCAGGGCACGAAGCTCCCGTTCCACCACATCCCAAAGATGCTCTATTGGGTTGAGATCTGGTGACTGTGGGGGCCATTTTAGTACAGTGAACTCATTGTCATGTTCAAGAAACCAATTTGAAATGATTCAAGCTTTGTGACAGTGCATTATCCTGCTGGAAGTAGCCATCAGAGGACGGGTACATGGTGGTCATAAAGTGATGGACATGGTCAGAAACAATGCTCAGGTAGGCCGTGGCATTTAAATGATGCCCAATTGGCACTAAGGGGCCTAAAGTGTGCCAAGAAAACATCCCCCACACCATTACACCACCACCACTAGCCTGCACAGTGGTAACAAGGCATGATGGATCCATGCTCTCATTCTGTTTACGCCAAATTCTGACTCTACCATCTGAATGTCTCAACAGAAATCGAGACTCATCAGACCAGGCAACATTTTTCCAGTCTTCAACTGTCCAATTTTGGTGAGCTCGTGCAAATTGTAGCCTCTTTTTCCTATTTGTAGTGGAGATGAGTGGTACCCAGTGGGGTCTTCTGCTGTTGTAGCCCATCCGCCTCAAGGTTGTGTGTGTTGTGGCTTCACAAATGCTTTGCTGCATACCTCGGTTGTAACGAGTGGTTATTTCAGTCAACGTTGCTCTTCTATCAGCTTGAATCAGTCGGCCCATTTTTGAATCAAAGGCATTTTCGTCCACAGGACTGCCGCATACTGGATGTTTTTCCCTTTTCACACCATCCTTTGTAAACCCTAGAAATGGTTGTGCGTGAAAATTGTGAAATACTCAGACCATGCCACGCTCAAAATTGCTTAAATCACCTTTCTTTCCCATTCTGACATTCAGTTTGGAGTTCAGGAGATTGTCTTGACCAGGACCACACCCCTAAATGCATTGAAGCAACTGCCATGTGATTGGTTGATTAGATAATTGCATTAATGAGAAATTGAACAGGTGTTCCTAATAATCCTTTAGGTGAGTGTATATAGTTATGTACTTCTCAATAACATGGTAGCATTGTGTATTTCCCTAGGTCTCATTGGGTTCTTTGTGGCATTCGGCATTTGTATGGGAAAGATGGGAGAAAGGGCCAAGCTGATGCTCGAGTTCTTCAACGTTCTCAACGAGATCGTTATGAAGCTTGTCGGCATGATCATGTGGTCAGCTTTTATGATTATTAATGAGTAAAGTTTACATGATGTCCATTTTCTACCTTTAGTAGTCTATTTATTAACTGTGACATACTGTATATAAAGTATGTGCACTACCTTTCGAAAGTTTGGTGTTAATAAGATTTATGAAGGAAGTCTTTTAGTTATTTGATCAAAAATATATATTAAAAATATATATTAAGTAATAATGTGAAATATTATCACATTTTAAAATAACTGTTTTCTATTTTAATACATTTTAAAATGTAATTTATTCCTGTAATGGCAAAGCACATTTTCAGCATCATTACTCCAGTCTTCAGTGTCACATGATCCAATTCATTCTAATCTGATTTCTTATTATTATCAATGTCAAAATTGTGCTGCTTAATATTTTTGTGGAAACTGTGCTGCATTTTTTCAGGATTTTTTGAAGAACAGCATTTACTTGAACCAGAAATCTTTTGTAACATTGTAAATGTCTTTACTGTCACTTTTGTTACATAGTGCTGGTAATTTAACGCAACCTTTCTGAATAAAAGTATTCATTTATTTTTAAGAAATTTTACTGACTGTAAACGTTTATACAGTAGCATTAATGATGGTGATTTTAGCCTTTAACTGTATTTAACTGACTCAGTCTGTTTATTTACTGTCATTCAATTACTGATTAATCTGTTAGTTCAGCTCTTGACTTTGCTGCACATCTCTGTCCTGTAACAGGTATTCCCCCGTTGGTATTGCGTGCCTGATCTGTGGGAAGATTATTTCAATTAATGACCTGGAGATGGTGGCCAGGCAACTCGGAATGTACATGGTCACTGTCATCGTTGGACTTATCATTCACGGAGCCATGTTCCTTCCCTTAATATATTTTGTTATTGTTCGGAAAAACCCATATACATTCTTCATGGGAATTTTCCAGGCTTGGGTCACTGCTTTAGGAACAGCTTCTAGGTAAATGATACAACTTGCCATGTTTTTTACCTTTGAGTACCTTTAGACACATCAAGTTAAAGAGAGGGAAGGCTGTTGTTTCATTTGACTAGTTCAGAAGTTAACACAAATCTGAAATCTTGATATGCCTCTTTTGTAGTGCTGGGACATTACCTGTCACTTTCCGTTGTCTTGAGGAAAATCTGGGCATTGACAAGAGAGTCACTCGATTTGTATTACCTGTTGGAGCAACGATCAACATGGATGGTACAGCGCTTTACGAGGCTGTAGCGGCAATCTTTATTGCCCAGATGAATGGAATAGAACTTGATCCTGGTCAGATCGTGACGGTCAGGTAAGACCAAATATCTAGACACAGAAATGCATGTAAATATGTGATTTACTCTAATATAATTTAGATAGCACCTAGTGATTCACTGGTGGCTACATTTTCTCATCCTCATGTTGTTCAAAACCTGTTAACTGCCTTTTGTCTGTGGAACAAAAACAGAAGATTCTTGCCATACAACTTCATAGTGATCATGCCAAAAAGCATTATAAAGGTAGTCCAAATTGTGCGCTGTGTTACGTATATTCCTGGTTACATTTAGATCATTGAGTCGGGAATTAATAAAACAATCTGATTTGTGAATCCAAGCAACTGTCTCATTGAAAAGAATCCGCTCAAAATAGCGATTCCTTTTATGAATTGGACTGATCCAGTTCTCGAGAACTCTGACTCAGTGGATCTTGTAATAGCCCTTAAGGGATAGTTCCCCCGAAAATGAAAATTCTGTCATCATTTACTCACCCTGCTGTTGTTCCAAACCTGTATGGATTTCTTTTATTTCTGCTGAACAATATAGCTGTTTGAAGATTCTTTGAAAGTTCTCTCAAGTTCCACTGAAGAAGAAAAATAAAACAAGTATAAATTATAGAATTACATTTTTTTGGAGAATTGTTCCTTTAATGGTCAGCGCTACCACTTGTTTGAAACAAATGTTGATAAAATCACATTATACAGTAGATTTTTACAAGGAGAGAAGGAGAGCCAATTGATGTATTATTCTTAAAGTTTGCAACTAATCAAATGAAAAATGTATGTTTTGCTTGTAGCCTTACAGCGACTCTCGCTAGCGTAGGAGCAGCCAGTATTCCCAGTGCTGGTCTGGTGACGATGCTTCTGATCTTGACAGCTGTGGGACTACCGACTCAAGACATCAGTTTACTGGTAGCAGTCGACTGGTTGCTGTAAGTTACATTAATGATTTAGTGATAAACACATTTTAGTTGTCAATCAAAAGTGATCTCCAGTTTAAGGTTTTTTGTTCAAGCAAATCTCATTACATGTTTAACCACTTGCTTTGCATGTTGAGACAAGCCCTAATGGCATTTGGAATCATTTAGCCTTGAGAGATGTGGTACCTTTCTTTGTTTCCTCCTGCTTTATCAAACAGTGACCGCTTCCGAACATCAGTCAATGTCGTTGGTGACTCATACGGGGCGGGAATCGTGTACCACCTCTCCAAAGATGAGCTTGACCTCTTTGATGCGCAGCAAAGGCCAGATGACTTTGAGATGGCCAAGACACAATCATTTTATGAGAATAACACTAACCACGGTGTATATGCATCTCACAACTCCTATCAGCCGGTCCAAATAGATGAATGCAAGGTACATTTCACTCTCACAGACATAGAAACCTGTATGTAGTTGCTTTTATTTCTTTCCCCGACATTGTATTTATCATAGTGACTTTATTTTTATTTTTTTTTACTTTTGTATTTCTTTGATCATTCCTGATGTGAATTTCTTAAGAAATGAAACAAAATAATGGAATAAATAAATATGGTTTATTTATTTGTTCTGTACTTGGTGAAATAGCAGTTTTTGAGCAGGCTTTGTAAATCCATATAAGTATTTGGACATGATCAATTTTGGCACAAATGTTCTATTGTACTAATGCCAAGTTTCCTTTGGCTGTTCTCAACTAAAAATGAAAGTGATGCAAAGCAGTGTACTTTAATGCACAACTCATTTTTACCATCTACATTTTCAGACGACAAAGGCTGCTATTTCATTCTTTCAAGCTCAATGTTTTTAAGCTTGACAGAAAATTGTTTTCCATCAGTGAGAAAACCGCAGTCTTTTTCACTGCACTTGAGTAGACATTTTGACCCTGTGTTTCAAAAATGCATAGGTCTGTGTGGTACTGTAGCACGCGTGACACTTTTCACAACCCCTTTTAGAAGATTAGCTTTGGGCAGAGATTCACTGCAATTAGGAATAAATGCAAAGTTTATACGTACAAAATATAATGATTCAAATGATTTTCTCCATCTGTATTCAGTCTTTCAGCATTCTGTAAGGAATCCCGCTGCAGCTAATTATTATCTGTCTTGTGGTGGGTACATTTCTGTGAATTTGGATATAAATTATACTGTTAAAATATCAGACTCTCTGCTCCAAACCATAAACAGTTTAGTTAGCACCGGTTAATGCATTTTGACTGTGCCTTGGTCCAACAGTTAGTTGTCCCTGATAATTGCTTTCAGGTAACCTTGGCCTCAAATGGTTCCCCTGCGGAGTTCTCACTTGTTGAGGAGGAACCATGGATACGCGAGTAACACAGCACACAGATCCAGCTCCGCCTTATCCTGAGTCCCGCAAGCTTATCCTTTCTGGTGAAAACCAAATGCTAATTATTATACATATTTACAGTCAGAAGTTACCACAAAACTTTCCACATGCACAAGCACTGACTTTTGAGTTCACTTGATACATAAAGGGAAGAGAACGTAGCTCGCAAGTAGCTGGTGCTCGTAGTGGGTCAGCTGGTTCAGCCTCATACATTATTGTTCACACTCAAGGATTATGATAGTTGTAATTCTAGGTCTTGGGTTTCATGATGGATCTGAAACCTGCTGCCTTAAGGCTACCGCATAGAAGGATCACAATGGCTTGTCCAGCCTGGGACCCTAGAGCACTACTAGTGGCAGGAGGAGAGAAGTGCAGTTTGTTTGCTAAAGATACCTTTGACTGGCTTGGCTTAGATGGATTAACCCTTGGTGGCGGCACTCCAGATCAGCCTCTTATGAGAGCTTACCAATGTACTTAGAGGTTCTGAAATAGTGGTTTGCCTCTAAATGCTGCCACTTATTTTTGGATGCCACCCGACGTAAATGCCACGTCAGCAATTACGGAGCGATTAGACATAAAGTATGACATTGAGTTAATTGGCGTTATCTGAAAGGAATGTTGGCTTTAATTTCCTTCATAAGAAGAAATACGTTTTTATTCAGATATATTTATGTGAGTGTCCATGCGTGTGTTTTTGTTTGGGGGAAGGGACTTGCATGTTTGTAGGTTTTGTACGTATCTGTGTGCTTTGTTAAGTTGTCGATTTATTTATGTATGTATTTGCTAAGTTGCAATCTTGCCTTGACAATATCAACTGCAAAAGGTGCAGACAGAAGACTTTATGACATTAATATCAAATGCAATCCCATGTCCTTGGATTGTAGATCAATGATAGTGTTTGATTCTCTGAGGAGCCTCCTTGGATACTCAGATATTAAGTCCAGTTGAATGGATTCCATATCCACGCTGATAATAGAGGCTCTCACGTTGGTTGGTGCTCAGGTTGTTAGCATGTCATACTAACAGAAACAAGATGACAGAATTGAGATCTATCATTAAATCTGCACCATTTAATTTAGTAGTCTCTAATTACTATTATAGCAACACGATAAACATTCATCTTTTGCACCAGAATCTTAAAATGTTCTCATTAAAGTGCCTCCTTGCACTTTCTGTGAATACATAAATACACACAAATATGCTGTCATATTTTAGATATATTTTTCATGCAAACTTATGTGTGGTATTCATTTCATCACGTTTTGTCTGTTGTTTTATAAAACAATAGCAATTCATGTATTCACTTGAGTATATTATTTTACTAGGTAGATTAGAGTGTATCAGGTTGTTTTGTCTTAGGTTGTCATCACTGGGAACAGGTGGCTGTGAAACACTGACTGATGAGTAAAAATGCATGTATGTCAATGTAAGCATATTTTTCACTGTTATGTCTCAAATGTTGTGTATTGTTAAACATTTTGGTAGGGATAATGACACTAGGGGAAAAAGTCAAATTACGAATAATTATAAACAGGCTTGCTGCAGATTTGACAGCCCTGTAGAGTGCAGAGAAACTAAAGTGCAACCTACAGTAGATACAGTATCTGTAATATGAATGTGTGCACGTTTGGAATATCTGTTCAGGCAGGGCCTGACACGTCAAGAGGTACAGTGATGTATGTTATAAATGTGACCATCCTGCTCTTTTTATTTGTGCAACCCTGTTTGGTTTTAAAGACATTGCATAACTTTGTTCACCAAACTGTCTACTTTTTAAATTTGTCTTTTTCCTCTATTTTTCTATGAAATACCTATAACAAATTGTAAATAAAGGCAATGCTTCTTGTCTCAGTGTTTCTTGTTTTTCTTCATTTTCCCCAAGTCTTTAGGCAGTGACTGTAAAATGTATTTTATTAAAAAACACAAATATTTTTTACAATCTGTAGATTTGACATCTCATACATTTTATTGAAAGACTCACACCACTAGAAATGTGCATTAATTAAGAGCTGGCAAAAAGTGTCTTTATGGGTAATTTAATAAGTGCAAATATTTACAAGTGCTTCATTGCAATACAAACTGGATATGGTTTCTCTATTTATAAAAGACAGGGCAATGTCTAACATTCAAAAATGCATCATTTCTCACACAGTACATAGTACTTACGAACAGATGAAAACCAGTATAAAATGTTTTCTCACCATATCATTCTTGTTTATCAGTCAATAAGAGATAATAAGCAGTTTATATTATTGAAATAATACTTTAGAAAGGAAAAGAAATATTAAATGTAAAGAAAAACCTGAAGCAACAAAATGGAAGCAAATTACACTCAGAGCTGAATTTCTTTTTTTTAAATAAACATCATCAGTACAAATAAAAAATACAGAGTTTTCAAAAACGTACACATTATCCATAAAAAAAAAAAAAAAAAAAAAAATTATATATATATATTATATATATATAATTTTATTTTTTTTATTTTTATATATTTTATTTTTATTTTATTTTATATATATATATATATATATATATACCTTTTATTTGGCATTCTGTGTATTATTATTATTATTTTGATCTATTTTAATAGCTCAGGCTCTGGAAACATAGCCATTTCCCTCCATCAGCTTCGCCTGTTACATTAAATACTCTTTCTCATGCTCATCCAGACAGGTAGCTGTATGGTCCTCTGTTTTACCATTCAGGTTCGTAATACTCATCAGTGTCACTATTTCCTGCTCCTTCTCTGACAGTGGCAGTGTTTCTGTTTTGCTGTAGTCTTTGTTGTTCTCCTCAGTCGTGATGTTTCTGCTCTGTCTCGGTCCATACCACCTAAGTAAGGAGTTACATTCAGTAAACAAAAGCCAGGCTTCAATGGCTGATAATTGTGATGAATTTACTGAAGAAGAAGAAGAAGAAGAAGAAGAAGAAGAAGAAGAAGAAAGAAGTCAACTTACTTGTCTCTAGTGGCAATAGCAGCAAGTATGCATACGATGGCTCCAACAACCACACAGAATGCAAAGATTATCAACCAAGCTGCAGAGGAGAGAAAGTAAATTGACAGATTTACATTATGTCAGTTGAATAAAACATGAAGAAACGTATGGCTGGAGTGCTGTCACATGAACTTACTAGAGGGCTTCTCCCCTTGCCTGGGGTGATATGGCGGTAAAGTGAAATCAATTGAAGTTGGAATTTGATCTGCATTGAAGATACATTTGTAATGAGACATGATGACTCAAAATATTATGTATTACAAAATTGACCCCAACATATTTAAGCAACATATTTAAGTTATGCGCCGCTTGATGATATTAAACATTAATGTGAATTAAAATGTAGCTTATTTATGTACTATCGTCAATGGGTAAACTAAATGTGCAACGATATATCTAAATCATCTGTTGGGTAAAAAGGTAATTATGAGATAAAGTTTAAAATAATAAATAAAGTCATTTGTGAAATGCAGTCACACTGATGTAATATATAAGTCAGAATTACAAGAAATAAAATTGCAATTGAATAAAGTTGCAATTTTGATTGATTGATTGATTGATTGATTGTTACTCTGAGGCAGAAACATATTGGCCCAATATATAAGAGGGCTATGTGGTGTGGATGTTGTGGGGATATTCACTTTTCCGCGATTCCTGATTCACTTTTGAAACAGTCTTTTGTTTTTCTTTATTCTCAGCAGCCTCTGTGGTAGTTGACCTCATTGTGGATTGACTAGGCTCCTGTCCTGAACCTGACGCTGACCCCTCTGTATCAGAGAACAGAACACTGGGGGTAGTGGATGAGCTCTTCCCAAAACGGGGCTTGTTTGTAGGGCCTTTAGTGTCCAAGGTAGGCACAGTAGAAGGTTTCATGTCCACATCAGGAAGAACTGATCTGGGGACCTCCATGTCATTCAAAAGGGAAGTTTCTCTTCTTACTCTTCCCATTATTTCTTCCAAATCTACTAGAAAGCCCTCCGTCTTGACCTCCTTAAGAATGTCTTCATGTGGCTTTCCATCTTCATGAGAAATCACATAAAAGATTACTGTTTAAACACTTGCATATTTAAGTGATATATCAGTGTTTTGCATTGCTGTGCTGATACCAAAACAAAATAAAAGATTGGAAGTTTGCGTTGTAGTGTTAAACTATGCAGATATTCTGCTATGTTAGTAGAGAGTGAATGGTCAAACAAGGAACAATAATCACATCTTAAGTATTCAAATCAAATCAGCAACTTTTTTGTTCCTCTTCATTGTGGTACTGCAGGTGCGTAAAAAATGTGTGAGGTCACAGAGATATGACTAATGTTCTGGATTAGGCGTGGTTGAATTATGAACAATGAAGTGTATGTCTGCCTCATGTCTTGCTTCTTCACAATACACACCCCTCAATTCAAAAGGTAAAGCTTATACGCCAAGAGTCTAAGCAATCTAAGACAAAGAGTCTGCAATAAAGTACCGTATATCAAAATCTAATTCTAGGTACCGCAGGGAATAAGAAAGAGAACTTACTTTCTGTGGCTGTGTTTCCATTGGTTACACCCTCCGCATTACTCTTAACAGTATCTTCACAGTTTAGTGATGAACCTTTGATGGAAGGGAAATGAAAAGTCAACAAGATATAAAACCTGTTTAGTTTGTTTCTATATTGTTTCCCCTTTCTCTTTACACCCACCTGATGGGTTAAAACAGTAAACATCAGAAAGATATTCTGCTGCTTTAGGGTGGAAGGTGACCTCATTGGAACCGGAGTCACAGTTTAGACCATTAACGTGTGGGAGGAACATGACATTTTGGCCATCAATCCAGCCGTATCTAAACAAAGGTGCGGGGTTCATTTAAAAATTAAGTACAATATCAAAGAAGTGCATTTATGTCTGAACATGTTATTTAGCTCTAGGCTAAGACTATTGTACGCAACCTGTTTTCTTTACCTGCATGTTCTCAAGCCTTTTTTGTAAGCTTCAATGATCTGTTCCTGTGTTGCCAGTTTGTAATCTAAACTCTGACACAATTCCAAAGCCTGTTGGAAAGTAAGAGAGCAACATCTGGTTCCCTCAACATGGAGAACACCAGCAAAGCTGCATCTGCCACTGTGACCTGTCAAAGGAGAAACTAATGTGAATATTCAAAGTCATAAATCTTTATTTATGTATTAATTGCTTTCCATGTATAATCACATAAATGATTTGTTTGTAAATGAGGGCCAAATGTAGGCTCTGTGTGTGACGGATGAGCAATTTAGCATTAGGTATCATTAGATGAATCTCTTAATGATTCATTGCATGTGCAGACGTGAGCACATCTGTAACACATCTAGGCCATCTGTAAGCATCCGACTTTGTAAATGTGTTTGTAAAAGTAACACGTTTAGACTAGCAAGCGATTTTAAAGACATCAATTAGTGGAACAACTGATATTATAGAGGGAATAAGTAGACACCTAGGTATACTACTAGATGGACCGAGGTTGCTGTAAAATTCTTAAATCTAGATTTGCATAGTATTTTTTTTCTTCAGAATACAAGAATTAGAATTTTATGTCATTTTGTGTCTTGAAGTAAGAAGAGTGTTTAGATATTTGTACTGGAAAACAAATATAGAGAATAAGAATCATTTTTGCACTGAAGTCTCAGTCAAAGAGAGGAGGAGATTATTAAACGCCTGAGGAACGGAGATTGTATTATTATATTGTATTATATGTACAATAAACTTAACAAGCCAGGGGCTGTATTACAGAAACATCATTACTCTGGAATCATATCTTATCTGTAACCATGGCGGTTTCAGTTAAAACCTGTCAGATCTTAATTTTATTCCTAAGATATGAAGTTTCTCTAGTACAACCCCAGGCCTTTATCCTAGCCATATCATAACATCTGAAATGTATCTACAAAGAATATCGTCAATGCACTTAAAGTTTATTCACATTCAACAGCTGATGCTTTGGAGTTTAAAACCATAGCCTTTGTTGTGAAAAGCAAAAAGCGTTACAGTCTTGCTATATAGTCATATCAATGTCATACATATATCTTTATATTGCATCTTGACCAAGACAAAGACGCCCGCCACCTCCGATATCAATAAGTAACACATTCACTATCACTCACCCTGAACCGGAGCTGCCTGAAGAAGAGCTGGTGATCCAGTAGTAAGTACAAAAAGTAACAAAGTCCACATGGTCAGTGCTAGCATGTGCTAGATGAAGGGAAGTATACCTGTTTGTTGGCCCTGAACCGGTTTGGTCCTTACAGCGCTTTGATTCTCCTTTGTAATTTTCTGAACTCTCTAGAGATGTACCTCAGCTCTTTTATATGCCTAGACTAAAGTGCTTGGTGAGCAATAATGGGTGGTGCTATAAAGAACACACCCTCACCATTGTCTCTCTCATTTCCTTACTCTCTCAGCGTCTGCGCAGCCAGCATTTACATGCCAGACACCTTGAAACTCAAGGGAGTTATTGAGATCAATCAGTCTATGCATGTAAGTACATGTGGCAATTTTGTACTGCACTATTCGCACTGATCTAAATAAAACAATGAAAGTGTTTAAATTGTGTCTTCATTCATGTAATTATGTCTAATTACACAGTTGACCCTTCATCTAAACCTAACCATACCACAAACCCTGTCCCTAACCCAAAAGCAGCAAAAGTGTTTTGCAACATGAACAACATGATTTAAAATGTAATTACATATAAAGACACCGGACCCACTTTATATTAGGTGGCCTTAACTACTATGTACTAACATTTTTAATAATTTGATATAATGCACTTTATGTGTACATACATGTTTTACATTGTACGTATCACATTGAAAAAAAAAGTGTGTTGGATTTACATGATTTAATTGTGTACATCGGTCCCACACGAATCAGTTAAGTTAAACAAACATAATTTGTTCATGTAACTTCAACATCATGGAATTAATACATTTTAAGTGACCCAATTAAGTAGACTCAAAGTGAATTTTATATGGGTCCCTGACATGATTCAGGCATTCAATGTCATGTATTCATTCATCCACTTCTATTTCATATATTTTAATGTTGCACAACTGAATTATAATACTGCACTAACTAGTTGACATTATGACATTAGTTGTATTAGTCCGCACAGCCTAAGCAAATGCTCCACTCTTCTCCACAATGGTACCCACTACAATTTAAATGTTCTAATAATTCCAACATAATTGAATATGAAACACTATTGAACACAATCAAGTCTCCCCTTTTCTCATCTTGCTCAAAAATACATAAAACAACACTTTTACATATAAAATAACAACATTTAGGCTGCGTCTGAAATCGCGTACTATGAGAGTAGGTACTACATTTGAATTTGAACGAACTTCGTGACCGTTAAAAAAGTTATGTTCTATATAGTATGAATGAATGTAATCCGGATGTACTACATCCGCCATGTTGTCATGATCATGTGACCTACCAGCGTTAGTTGGATCTGTTATGGAAATTTAAATGCATGCTTTAACAAATAATTTCCAGTAACCAATGCCTTATTCAGTTCTGCTTAGTTTTGATGCCTCGTTAAAATAAACTTTAGGGAACATTAAGTTCTGCATAAGTTCTGCAAAACTAAATAACATGAAAATGCCTAGTACAGAGACAATTTAAAAGAGGAAACCTCTGCCTGGCAATGGGCAGATACAGAGTGTATTTAAATTAAGGAATATGTCATGATTAATGCTATGTTTATGTGTGCAAGCTGCAAAATAAAATAACGAGGATGTTGAGTGTGGCAGCTTGTGCGCGCGAGGGTGCCATATGCAAAGCCTGCTGGGAACTAACAAGCCTCGTCCAGTTTCAGTTACTGCAACACAAATCATTAATGTAATCTCAATACAAACGGATTAAGTAAACTTCAATTTGACTTATATTTAAGTGGATTGAACATGTAGTATGACCCTCGGGATGCCCCATACCTGGGGCCGTGGAAATGTATCTATGTGTTGTCATGGAAACAGTTCAGTAAATATGCCAGCAGGCTAAAGACATGCCGTTGTATGTGTTCATCTATAGTACAAATTACTACATGGTGTCAAAAGTGTTTAATGTTAAAAAACCAACTCAGCTTTCGACATGAAAGTATAGTCGACAGTATAAGGAACTTTTCAAGGAAAATCACCGCTATTCGGAGATAAATCAACGCGCCAGCTCAAGTAAGATGTCCAGAGAAGAGAGAGAACGCGCGGGACCACCCTCTGCAGCTTACGCCGTTGGAGATGCATTTCGCATCAGCCCTCCAGAGAAGTTTGACTGCAGAGACATCCAAAATTGGCGATTAGACGATTCGAAAGGTACAGAGTAGTGTCGGGTTTGGATAAAAAGGATGAGGCATTCCAGGTGAACACATTGATATATTCCATGGGAGATGAAGCAGAGGATATCTTACATGCGTCTGCGATACAAGAAGAGGACAAGGTAATCTACGAGAAAGTAAAAGACTGTTTTGATAAACATTTAATTGGAGAACACAACGTCATTTTCGAGAGGGCCAGGTTTAACATGCGAAAACAAGAGCCGGGGGAAACGGCTGAGTGCTTTGTTACTGCAGTTCACAAACTGGCGGAATATTGCAAGTTCGGGACTCTCAAAGATGAACTGATACGTGATCGCATAGTAGTGGGCATAAGAGACTTTCCGAAAAGCTACTGTTAAATTCAAATCTGACTCTGTCTAAAGCTACGAACTTAGTAAGACAAAGTGAAACTGTAAAACAGCAGCAAGTGGTGCTGCGCGGCGCAGGAAATCACACACACAGCGGGCCCAGTGATGAAGTGCACGCGCTTTCGCCTGCTCGAAGGAAAGAGTGGAATTCCGAACGAAGAGCAAAACATAATGCTACGGGAACATCAGGGATGTGCCATAAATGTGGGAGATTGCCATTTCATAGTTGAAAAGATTGCCCGGCCAAGGAGGCTGAATGCAGGAAATGTCACAGAAGAGGACACTTTGCTGCTGTCTGCAAATCCAAGCAGCCTGTGCATGAGATGGCAGATGAGGAGGAGCAACTCTACCAGGACAGCCTTTTCCTGGGTGAGGTGAAGGCAGACTGTGCTGGTTGGTACTCAGACATAAAAATGAATGGGGAAGTTGTTTCTTTTAAATTAGACACAGGAGCAGCAGTGACCGCGATACCCACAAAATTATATAAGTATAGTAGAGATGGTCCTCTAATTCACACCTCAAAAAGACTGTATGGTCCAAATAACAAGATACTGCCTGTGGTGGGACAGATACAGAGTAGACTAGAAAGTAAAGATAAAAAGGCCACTCAGTCTGTATTTGTCATTGATAACCTAGCCAGGCCACTGCTGGGCTTACCAGCACTTACAGAACTGCACCTCATTGAGCGATTGGATGCAGTTGAAGAACAGGGAGAGAAAGCAGATTCAGGGGAGGTCTTCAAAAAGAGGTTTCCAAAGGTGTTCAGTGGATTAGGGAGACTTGAAGGTGAATACCAAATCCGCCTGAATGAGGACGCCATCCCTTATGCTCTGACCACCCCTCGCCGTGTACCAATCCCCTTAACTGACAAAGTCAAGGAAGAGCTGGAAAGAATGGAAGAGATGGGGGTCATCTCAAAGATAGAGAAACCCACTGATTGGTGTGCAGGAATAGTAGTGGTCCCAAAACCCAATGGTAAGATAAGAATCTGCGTTGACCTGACCAAACTCAATGAGGGAGTGTGCAGAGAAAGACACATATTACCCTCAGTGGACCAATCATTAGCCCAGCTGAATGGTGCACTGGTGTTCACAAAGCTGGATGCACGTTGTGGGTTTTGGCTGATACCCTTAGCACAGGAGAGCAGGGAGCTCACAACATTTATCACCCCCTTTGGCCGATTTTGTTTTAATGTTCTGCCTTTCGGAATTAACTCAGGGCCAGAACACTTCCTGAGACGCATGTCCCAGCTCTTAGAGGGGCTAAGTGGAGTAATATGCCATGCAGATGATATCCTCATATGTGGAGAGAATAGGGCCAAACACGACGAACGGCTCACAGCTGTTTTGACACGTCTCCAGGAGGCGGGTCTAACACTAAATGAAAAGTGCACCTTTGCACAGCCTAAAGTCCTGTTTGTGGGGCACAAAATCAGGGCAGGAGCCATTGAACCTGACCCCGGGAAAATCAGAGCTATCACAGACATGCCCATCCCACAGTATACAGCAGATGTTAGGCGTTTTTTGGGGATGGTCACATACACAGCAAAGTTTATCCCTCAGTTTGCAGACACCACCAAACCACTCAGAGATCTGCTGTCAAAGAACAATGAGTGGTCTTGGGGCCACATGCAACAGACATCATTTGAAAACCTCAAAAAGGAGCTGGCATCACAGAGAGTGTTGGCTCAGTACAGACCACAAGCCAAAACAAAAGTGTCAGCAGACGCATCATCCTTTGACCTGAGGGCTGTCCTTATGCAGAGACAGGATAACATGGAGTGGCGCCCAATCGCTTACATCTCTCGAAGCCTTTCTGAAACAGAGCAACGTTATGCCCAGGTTGAAAAGGAGGCGTTGGCCATCACCTGGGCATGTGAAAGGTTGAGTTCATACCTCATAGGCCTACCATTCACGATAGAGACAGACCATAAACCACTACTGGCCTTGTTGGGGACAAAAGCGTTGGACGACTTACCTCCCAGAGTTCAGTGATTCCGTCTCAGACTGCTGAGGTTCACGTACAAGATCATTTACGTGCCAGGGAAGGCTCTCATCACAGCAGACACACTCTCCAGGGCCCCGGTGAGACGGCCACTGACCGAAGAAGAGGCACAACTGGAAGGGGAAGTGCAGGTCTTCATTAATATGATACGTGAAAACTTACCTGCATCCCAGTCTAAACTTCAACAGATAGCTGAGCACCAACAGCGGGATTCTATCTGTAGCCAGCTGATGTCACAGTGCAAGAGAGGGTGGCCACGGCAAGAAGAGCTGTCCCAGCAACTGAAACCCTATTGGGTCCACCACAGTGAGCTACACATGAATGATACCGAGACATTACAGAAGGAAATGCTGTCCAGACTACACGAGGGACATATGGGGACATTCTCGATACATTGAAGTAATTAAAACCCCAATAACCACATCAGCAGGAGTTATCAATGGCTTTAAATCCATTTTTGCTAGACATGGGGTTCCTGAAGTACTAATAACTGATAATGGCCCTCAGTTTTCTTCAGGCACTTTCTCCTCATTTGCCATGGACTATGATTTCAGACATGTGACCAGCAGCCCATACTTTGCACAGAGCAATGGAGAGGCAGAGAGGGCGGTGAAGACTGTCAAGGGCCTATTGAAGAAAAATGCTGACCCATACAGGGCTCTGTTGGCCTACAGGGTCACACCACTGCATCACGGACCATCGCCAGCAGAACTCCTGATGGGCAGGAGGATATACAGAGGAACCATCCAAGGAGAGAGGTGAAAGCCCCAGAGTGGCTTAAAGACTTTGTAACATAGTATTCAGCACCTAGAATTAAGCATTATAGACAGTGCTATGTTTATGTTTATTCTGTCTGATATCTTTGGTTCAGGTTTAACATTTCCAACAGACTAGGTAACCTACAGTTAAGGCAGTTCTGCCAGTGTGAACATTTATTTAAGGGTTTTTATCACTACTTTGGAAGAAGGGGAGATGTAGTATGACCCTCGGGATGCCCCGTACCTGGGGCCGTGGAAATGTATCTCTGTGTTGTCATGGAAACAGTTCAGTAAATATGCCAGCAGGCTAAAGACATGCCGTTGTATGTGTTCATCTATAGTACAAATTACTACAGAACACATTCAAATTAAGTTAGGACAAAATGTACAGCAATTGTGTTGCTTTAGCTCATTTTAACTAAGCAATTTTAACAAGCAGTAAAAATCTTTCTTTTTTTTTCAGTGCAGCAAAAGTGTTTTACAATACAATGTGAACACAATAAGTACACTGTACTTATATTTTTAGTTAAGTACATAGTAGTTAAAGACACCTTAACGTGGGACAATATAAAGTGGGACCAAGACACCTATATACATTTGGACTAAAATACTTAAATGTATATATGTCTGTATTGTGTTGTTCTTCTCAAAATGAAAAGGCTGAGCGGTGGGAGTAAATAAGATTGCCATGTATTATGATGAGTCACTGCAAACATTGCAGTGGTGTAGCTGACTCAGGTGTGTGAGTAATCACCTCACCCCATGTGTGCTGATACACGTTCACTTCCTGCTTCAAGTGCGGGAAGAAAGTAAAAGGAACTGTAGGTGGCTCATAGGAGGTTATCACAGGCCAGACAACTGCGATATTGGTTTTCATGTTGGAACTTGTGTATCTTAAATGGAATTTAAGAAACTACTGAATAATTTGGCAATATTTCCATAACATTTTATCTATGACATTAAAGAATTAGTTCACTTTAAAATGAAAGTAACCCCATGATTTACTCACCCTCAAGCCATCAGGTTGTCTGGCTATCACCAGACCAAGCTCAATTTAAGATTGAACATTGGTCTGGGGAGTCTGCTATGTATTTTCTACTGTACAAGAGACGTGATCAACGAGCATAATTCAAACGACTGTATGCAACTGGATAGTCCTTCAACCAATCAGACCACAAGAGACGTAAAACGGGCAACGACCCATCGCTTCTCTATCCGTCATCGTGTTAAACCCGCCAATAGTGCACGAGGTGGATAAGCCAGTCTGTGATTGCTTCCCGTAAAAGTGTAACAGAAGCAGGATAAATGAATGTACAGGTTTCCAGACTGAGTTGCAGGGCGAAATCAAATCGCCGGCAGATCAGGCTGGGTTTACCCAGTCTAGCCATCAGGTGTATATGACTTTCTTCCTTCTGATGAACACAATTATATTAATAAATATCCTGATGCTTCCAAGCTTTATAATGGCAGTGAATGGGGCCCACGAGTTTGGAGCTCAAAAAAGTGCATCCACTTTTCTGGGGGGTTTCTGTTTTTTTTTATTATTTTTTTAAAGGCCTTCTGAAGCGAATCAATTGGTTTTTGTAAGAAAAAGATCCATATTTAAAACTTTATAAAGTAAAATATCTAGCTACCACCAGACCACCTTCCGTATTTAAAGGTCCCGTTCTTCGTGATCCCATTGTTCAAACTTTAGTTAGTGTGTAATGTTGCTGTAAGAGCATAAATAATACCTGTAAAATTATAAAGCTCAAAGTTCAATGCCAAGCGAGATATTTTATTTAACAGAAGTTCCCTTTCAAAGCCTACAGCAAACGGCTGGCTTGGACTACATCCTGGTACTTCCTTCATAAATGACGTCAGTAGAACAGTAGAACAGACTAACCTCCGCCCACAAGAATACGTGAAAAAAGGGGGCGTGGTCTTGTTGCTGTCCCACGTGGAGAAGAGGACGTGTCGCGTGGAGAAAAGGAACTGTAGCTTGTTTGTCGCCATGTCGTCGAGACGCTGTTATTTTCATCCCGGAGTCAAATCACCTTTGTTTGGCTTTCCCAGGGACGCTGTAGAGATCATTAAGCGCATATATCTCCCGTTAAGAGGCGTGACCTTTCCACGTTCGCTAAGCTGCTGTCGAATCACAACACAGGAACCGCTGGCACAATCAGAACTCGTTACGTATTTCTGAAGGAGGGACTTCATAGAATAAAGGAAGTCATCAGCCGTTTTTAGAACAGTGAAAACAGCGGTGTACAGATAAGTAAATTGTGTTAAAAATACATTTTTTTTTTACACGCGAAACATGAACACATGTTATATTGCACACTGTAAACACAATCAAAGCTTCAAAAAACACGAAGAACGGGACCTTTCACTTAAAAAGCACAACAGACGTATGACTGGGATGTAATGTAAGCTTTTTGAACTGTGAGAGGCGTTACACTTTCTTCAGAAGTTGAATGCAGAAGGCGGTCTGGCGGAAGCTAGATATTTTACATTATAACATTTAAAAAAAGGATATTTTCTTACAAAAACCCATTGATTTGGTTAAGATGACCTTTATTTACCCACCAGAGCACCGTGTGGAGTATGTTTATGATGTGGGCCCCATCACTGCCATTATAAAGCTTGGAAGAGCCAGGATATTAATATAACTCTGATTGTGTTCATCAAAAAGAAGAAATTCATATACACCTAGGATGGCTTGGGTTCATTGAGTAATAAATGGGGTAATTTTCATTTTAAAGTGAACTAATCCTTTAAAATGTAGCAGCATGAGTTGCAAAATCAATGTAAATTCTAAAGAAACTGGTTTCTAAAGGACACCACGGATATTTGTTTTTCTGCAACTGAGTTATCTTGGAGAAGTTAATGAAAGACAATGAGCTGCATAATTTTGCAAGTGGCCAATATCAAAATGATTGTGCCTAACAACTTGTGTGACAAATGGGGATCAATATAGTTCAGTTTGCACAGTCAAGCATGTACAAAAACACTAATTACACCTATAATTGTAAACACACATGAAGTCCCAGAATGGACTTTAAAAGGGGAGCTAACATATACAGTTTATTCCTTCTGATAATCCAAATCAAAAGACCCCTGTTTCATTATTATGCTATACAGTTATTTGCATTAGACAAATATGGACAGACAGACAGGCACACACACACACACACACACACACACACACACACACACACACACACACACACACACACACACACACACACACACACACACACACACACACACACACACACACACACACACACACACACACACACACACACACACACACTCACTCACTCTCTCTCTCTCTCTCTCTCTCTGATTTTTCATGTTTTATGGGGACTTTCCATAGACATAATGATTTTTACGGTATATTGTAACTGTATGGATATTCTATCCCTTAACCCTAAACCTACCCATCACAGAAAACTTTATGCATTTTTACATTTTCAACGTAAATGGACTGCATTTATATAGCGCTTTCAACAGACCAATGGCCATACAAAGCGCTTTACACATTGCCTCACATTCACCCACTCACGGCGGTGTCAGCCATGCAAGGCGCCATCCACCTCGTTGGGAGCAGCTGGGGTTAGGTGTCTTGCTCATGGACACCTCGACACTTGGTCAGGTGGAACCGGAGATCAAACCACCAACCTTCCGGTTTGTAGACAACCTACATGAACCACTGAGCCACTGTCGCCTAACGTATTCTGTCCCCACATGTGATCTCAGGTTTTACTGTCCTTGTGGGGATATTTGGTCCTCACAATGTATTATAAACCTACACACACACACACACACACACACACACACACACACACACACACACACACACACACACACACACACACACACACACACACACACACACACACACACACACACACACACACACACACACATTTGCACAGCTATCATTGGGAGGACATTTAACCCATTTACCCAATTTAATCTCTAGCCCCTAACCATCACAACTAAGTGCCTATACCCTAACTGTACCTAAAAGCTAATATAACATTGTCCCTAAAACTAAAAACTCAAACTTGTCCTCACAAAGAGAACTTGCCTACCTTTATAAGGACCGCTTCTCATGTTACACATGAAAACACAGCACTATGTGGTGCCTAGAAAATGCCATCCAACAATGTTTGCATCCGAGCTACAAAATTCATGCTTTGAAAAGAAAATTCATGCTTCAACTTTTTTAAAGTGATTTATATTTATTTGACACACATGTTTAACTGGCCACAGGGGAAAAAAATTGTTATAATAATAATAATAATAATAATAAAATAAAAAACTGTATTGCATTGTAATATTGTTTTTAACCATAATGAAACTTTTTAGTGCTACTCGAATTAAAATAATAATGGCTGTACATTTTCTGAACACAGCGGACACCAAAACAAAATGCCATAGGCTAGCTTATAGTTTAATTTCACACTGTGGTACTAGACAGTGTTTTATAATTACTATGGTTTCAGAATGTCCGATAAAATAACTATTAAAATATCAGTTTTTAGAAATTTACCGAATCCCCTTTATGGGAGTCTTTTATCTTATAAAGACCTGCACTTCCGCCTTCCGCTGTTGCGAGTTTGATCACGCTGTTGTTCTGAATGTTCTCAAACATGTTCTCATAATATCTTAAACTTCGTTCAGAATTGTACTATACAGTCTCCTTTCGGTACATTAAGAATGTCGTCGAAACTGAACTCTGCACACGCGGAGAGCAACGGGAAGGAGATAGGGGTATAACGATTCATGTTCTTTGCTTGCTTTGGTACAGTAGCTGATATACTCGATATTGTTTGTGTCTCAGAAGCTTATAATGTTCCTTCTTAACGAGACATATTATTGTTTAAGGATCAGGAACATCCTCGTGTGCTCATCCCAGAGCTCTGCAGGCTCTTCTATAAATTGGGCTGGGTGACAGGAACCGGGGGTGGAATAAGCCTTCGGCATGGGTTAGTCAAGGCATCTTACACCAATAATAAAATCCACTGCGTTCTGCAATAATTAATTACTATTTAGGTCAGCGACGTAAAAAGACGATAAAGAATGGGAAGGTATTTTATAAACACAGTTCTCGTGTTCGCAACTATTTTTTATAGACGTATGGAAACATAATCATAACAAAATATTCACATATTTTGAAGAGCATGAAACAACTATAATATATAATCCCCGACTTGAAGCTTAGCGCAAGGAGGCGAAATGTGGTTTATTACATATTAATATTATTAAAGATCACTAGGTTTTTGTTGCACAATATAGCTACTGTAGCCTATATTTTACATAGGCTACACATTTTATTCATCATTTGTCAGAACTTAACTGTAATTGCCACCTACTACAAGAATTATCATCAGTCAAAAAGTTTATTATAGGCATACATGGGCATAAACCATATTACACCTTCACATGCTATAAACTGCAAGAATTATATAATAATTGATAATCTTATAGTCTTTAAAATATGTGAAAAGCATAGAACACAACCAATGGCATGTGAGAGAGAGAGGAGTATGCATTTTAAAATCTATTGCAGCTGCATGCCAAATTTTCTTTTTTTAGTGTAAACCTTCATCATAAAAGCTATTAAAGTGACATAACTGCACTACAGACGAGGAGAGTATGCCCAATACTTAGATAGTGCTTTACATTTCGTATATTATTTAAGTAACTTATAATGATTAACTTTGTTTTTGTAAGTGTATTGTTTTTTTTTTATAGGATATCAACAACATGACTTACAGCATGTGACTTCCTCAGAATATATTACAGAGGATTTGTACAGTATGAGCTTTATATGCATTACTGTCTGTCAGGGTATTTAACTGACCATAAGCACCAATATAGAGAAAATGTGTTAACCTGAAATGATTAACTTTATGTACATATAAACTTTAGGATAATTTTTTTGAGCATACAGACACCGTAGCCACAACCTGATGACAAATCAAGTGATAAACAGATTCATTAAATAAAATAGCGAATGTTATCTAATAACAGTTAACATTACATTTTGAATGGAAGTAGATTGCTTGGAGCTTTTTTACAATGGGTAGCTAGCTAGCTAGCAAATTCACACAAATAAAACGTAAAAAAACTGATAGTTTACAACAATCCACTTACAAAAAAAATCAGTTAAAGATGTTGAAAGACGCCCATATCCCAGTTTCAAAACACCCCAAAATTTTGAAACACCCTTTTTTTGTTCCATATAGACTCAGTCCTCAGGGTCTCCTTTCTATGAAATTATTTCCTGTTTGCACCCACCCCCACATATGACATTGATTTTGCAATATGAATAAGCGATTTTTCTTAGAAATAACGATACAAGATTATACCTATTATTAGATACGGTAACTATCTAATTTTTTTTTTTTTCTTTTCAAGTATTTTATTCTTTTCATTCCTTCATTATGATATCGTTGTTGTTTTATCACCTAGATGTTTTGGAATTGATGAATGTACCCATGTAATTAAATATATATGTAATTTATTGCACAGTGTATAATAATGATTTCTTCTTTCAGTGAGCACATTTATATAGCTCCCTCAGGTGTTCAGAAGGAGAGAATACAAGTAAGACTTTTTTTTTATTCCGTTCATGAGTCATATGCACCACACAGTACTTACGTGTTGATGTGTATGATAAAATAACGCCAAGAAACTATCATTCAACTCCTGTTTGTAGCCAGAGGACTTGTTTGTGTGTGACATTGATGAGAAGGACATCAGTTGTCCACCTTCAGAGAAGAAGCTGAAGAAAAGTCAATGCACACCCCTCTTCATGAACGCCTACACTATGAGAGGTATGTGTCCACACCATAGACCGTAAAAAAACATGGATGAAGCATCTTCACTATCTTCCACTGAAGAAAAGTGGAGTGTCCGAATATGCCGCTGACATCTTGCAGAGATTTGGGGCCGAGTCTGCACAGTAGAGAGCAGGAAGTAGAGCCGCGATATCAAAAACCCGCCCACACTCGCAGATGAAGAACAATTCATTATGTTGGTGTGAAATAAACAGTTATGGACATGTAGAAATTAAAGCTAAAGCTCCAATCTCCTCCCGAAAATCCAGAAAAAAAAGTCTGTTAGTGCCTCAGTGACCACTTCACTCTAAGCAGTCAATCTCAGCTGTCAATCATGACGTCACAGCCAACCTTTTTATAACATCAAATAACTAACTAAAGCTAAACTTATTTAAAAAACGAACACTTGAAAGGAAATCATCGTGATAAAAACTGCCTATAATCACAGAAGCCATCTTTGGGAAAAAAATATTTGAAGTCTAATTTGATTGTTTAGTTTGTCTTGCGTCTATTGGAATATACGGAGGGGTGGGGGTTATGAGCTATACTGGGACCAACTACCTGGGGGCGATCAACACTTTGGCTTCAGTTTTCAACACGAGTGCGGCAGGCTTGGTGTTTTGTTCCAGTTTTGTACTGTATTTGCAATACATTGCCATTTTCTTTTACAGGAGCTCAGGCAGTTATCCATACACACTCCAAGTCTGCTGTCATGGCAACTCTCATGTTTCCTGGGAAGGAATTCCGCGTCACACATCAAGAGATGATCAAGGGGATTCGAAAAGGAAACTCTGGCACAAACTACAGGTTGTGCATCCTGCTAAGATGCTTCACCAGTCAGTGATCCCACTCATGCCATTTTTACATTAGTAATATGTAACGTGTTCTTGTCAAGTAATACTTAATCTCAAAAAAGAACAGTTGTGATGTTGAAATCCTGCTTTTACTTTACTGTTTGTATGTGTTTTGGCCCCAGGTATGATGAAACTCTAGTTGTTCCAATTATTGAGAACACCCCAGAGGAGAAAGACTTGAAAGAGCGCATGGCCCGAGCCATGGACCTGTACCCCGACTCCTGCGCTGTTCTCGTCCGCAGACACGGCGTCTACGTCTGGGGAGAGACCTGGGAGAAGGCAAAGACAATGTGAGCTACGAAATGAAATGCACACTTCATGGCTATATTCTGTGTATGTATACAATATGTATTTATCTTTTAACTCTGCATGCTTTTTCAGGTGTGAATGTTATGACTACTTGTTTGACATAGCTGTTCAGATGAAACAATGTGGCCTGGACCCTTCTGCTCTTCCCACTGAAGAAAAAGGCGTTGTTTGACGCATTTGAGTGTGTACAATGGACTGCTGTTACCATCATTTCTTTTTAAATGGCACATCTGCATTGCACTTTGAAAATCTACAGTTCAGCATTTTCCATTTAAGATTAAACATTTTCAAAATTATAAAATTCAGTGACTTTCAGAACTATATTATATTCAATCATTTTGCAAAATGACATGTCAATTACCTGTAAACAGAATGAAATGTAAGAATGCAAATTAGAATGGCTAACATTCTGAAGCTAATGAGTGTCATTCTTTTTGTTTGGATATTTTGGTGCTTAGCAACAATGGCATCATAATTAGCTTTAATTGGCCAATTTGGCTGCTATTTGTGTTATAATATGCATTGATATGCTAGTTATAAATACACAGGTAAAACTTTTTTTTTTTTTTTTTTATTCCTGAAAAAAATCTAGGTAATATTAATTCACAGTGGGGAGAATAAGTATTTGATACACTGCCAATTTTGCAGGTTTGCCCACTTATAAAGCATGTAGAGGTCTGTAATTTTTATCATGGGTACAATTCAACTGTGAGAGACAGAATCTAAAACAAAAATCCAGAAAATCACATTGTATGATTTTTACATAATTAATTTGCATTTTATTGCATGACATAAGTATTTGATACATCAGAAAACCAGAACTTAATATTTGGTACAGAAACCTTTGTTTGCAATTACAGAGATCAGACGTTTACTGTAGTTTTTGACCAGGTTTGCACACACTGCAGCATGGATTTTGGCCCACTCCTCCATACAGACCTTCTCCAGATCCTTCAGGTTTCGGGGCTTTCGCTGGGCAATACAGACTTTCAGCTCCCTCCAAAGATTTTCTATTGGGTTCAGGTCTGGAGACTGGCTAGGACACTCCAGGACCTTGAGATGCTTCTTATGGAGCCACTCCTTAGTTGCCCTGGCTGTGTGTTTTGGGTCGTTGTCATGCTGGAAGACCCAGCCCCGATCCATCTTCAATGCTCTTACTGAGGGGTTCTTGGCCAAGATCTCGCGATACATGGCCCTATCCATCCTCCCCTCAATACGATGCAGTCGTCCTGTCCGCTTTGCAGAAAAGCATGCCCAAAGAAGTATGTTTCCACCTCCATGCTTAACGGTTGGGATGGTGTTCTTGGGGTTGTACTCATCCTTCTTCTTCTTCCAAACACGTCGAGGGGAGTTTAGACCAAAAAGCTCTATTTTTGTCTCATCAGACCACATGACCTTCTCCCATTCCTCCTCTGGATCATCCAGATGGTCATTGGCAAACTTCAGACGGGCCTGGACATGCGCTGACTTGAGCAGGGGGACCTTGCGTGCTCTGCAGGATTTTAATCCATGACGGCGTAGTGTGTTACTAATGGTTTTCTTTGAGACTGTGCTCCCAGCTCTCTTCAGGTCATTAACAAGGTCCTGCCGTGTAGTTCTGGGCTGATCCCTCACCTTCCTCATGATCATTTATGCCCCACGTTGGTGAGATCTTGCATGGTGCCCCAGACCGTGGGAGATTGACTGTCATCTTGATCTTCTTCCATTTTGTAATATTTGCGCCAACAGTTGTTGCCTTCTCACCAAGCTGCTTTCCTATTGTCCTGTAACCCATCCCAGCCTTGTGCAGGTCTACAATTGTATCCCTGATGTCCTTACACAGCTCTCTGGTCTTGGCCATTGTGGAGAGTTTGGAGTCTGTTTGATTGACAGGTGTATTTTATACAGGTAACGAGTACAAACAGGAGCAGTTAATACAGGTAATGAGTGGAGAACAGGAGGGCTTCTTAAAGAAAAACGAACAGGTCTGTGAGAGCTGGAATTCTTACTAGTTGGTGATCAAATACTTATGTCATGCAATAAAATGCAAATTAATTGTTTAAAAATCATACAATGTGATTTTCTGGATTTTTGTTTTAGAAAAATCTGCAGTATATCAAATACTTGTTCTCCCCACTACAATGGGCCCATCCAAATGCTTAAAAATGCTGTTTTTGTCTTTGTGATTATATACACTACAGAAATACAGTTAAACATTATTTCAATTTAAAATAACACTTTTGCATTTTAATATATTTTAAAATGTAATACATTTTTGTAATGGCAAAGCAGAATTTTCAGCATCTTTACTCCAGTCTTGAGTGTCACATGATCCTTCAAAAATCATTCTAATAGTCTTATATCCTGCTCAAGAAACATTTCGTATTAATGTTGAAAATAGTTCTGCCACTTAGGCCTGTCGCAATAATCAATATATCGATATATCGCACAATATATGTACATGACCTCAATCATTTTTTGTGATGCAATATATCGCCCATTATGTTTACATGATAATGAACGTCATCAACATTTTATCGATTGTGCTGTCATCTTGTATGTTTTCCGTGACGGAGGCGAAAGTGGTTCTCGGGCAGTTCCTTCATACACAGAGCGGTTATCGACAGGTGAAAAAAGGCGCCATTTGAGGCGTTATAGTGTTTTCCTGACAACTACTGACAGTTTGGAAGAATATGCCCAAATGGACTTGATTTCAAAGCCGCAATCCCCTGTTCCGGTGCACATATGTCAACGCAGAATGACGAGTCTTAAAGGGTTAGTTCACCCAAAAATGAAAATTCTGTCAGTAATTACTCACCCTCATGTTGTTCCATCCATGTAAGACCTTCGTTCATCTTCGGAACATAATTTAGTATATTTTTGATGAAATCTGAGAGCTGTCTCACTCCTCCATAGGCTTTCAGAGAGAATGAAACTTGATGGCCCAGAATAGTAAGTAAAAACGTCATTTAAGGAGTCCAAATGACTACAGTGGCTCTGTATTAAGTCTATCATGCGACGAAAATACGTTTTGAGCGGAAAAACAACAAAAATAACGACTTTATCACACTATTATTGTTGTTCAATTCGAGCCTCTGACGAGAGTTTGCGGGAGTGCCACGACGCATGCGCGAGAACTGAGATTACGGCGTTCTTCTTCTACTACTACTTGTTACTGGCTGCTCACTCTTTCGGAGTAGTACCGCCATCTACTGTACGAGATGATGTCTCGACATTGCCGGCAGCGCAACAAGGTCTGTTTACAAGCAGAGGAAGACGCGCGCTGTATGCAAGCTATTGAATTCGACACTGATTGTGATTTAGGTCTCGATTTAGATTTTTACAATGGTTAAAAAGTGTGCATTTCCTGGATGTAAGAATCGTGAGAAAAAGAAAAGAAAACGTAAGAGTGCCTTACCAATTCTGCAAAATGAATGGCTTACCTTACACACTTTCCCAATAAATGATCGTGAGCGAATGAAGCTATGGCTGCTGGCAGTGCAGCGGGATGTTAATTTACTGCTTAAAGTCGTTAAGAACATGAGGTTGTGCAGTGAACATTTTTCAACAGACAACTTCAAAGCAGTTCAACAAAACACAAGACGATTACTGAAATCAACAGCTGTGCCCAACTTGTTTCTACACTTTTGCATACAGCGCGCGTCTTCCTCTGCTTGTAAACAGACCTTGTTGCCCTTCCGGCAATGTCGAGACATCATCTCGTACAGTAGATGGCGGTACTACTCCGAAAGAGTGAGCAGCCAGTAACAAGTAGTAGTAGAAGAAGAACGCCGTAATCTCAGTTCTCGCGCATGCGTCGTGGCACTCCCGCGAACTCTCGTCAGAGGCTCAAATTGAACAACAATAATAGTGTGATAAAGTCGTTATTTTTGTTGTTTTTCCGCTCAAAAAGTATTTTCGTCGCATGATAGACTTAATACAGAGCCACTGTAGTCATTTGGACTCCTTAAATGACGTTTTTACTTACTATTCTGGGCCATCAAGTTTCAGTCCCTCTGAAAGCCTATGGAGGAGTGAGACAGCTCTCAGATTTCATCAAAAATATACTAAATTATGTTCCGAAGATGAACGAAGGTCTTACATGGTTTGAACAACATGAGGGTGAGTAATTACTGACAGAATTTTCATTTTTGGGTGAACTAACCCTTTAAAGACGTTTCACTAGGGAAATTTTTTATTTACTATTCATTCAATTTTTTATTTAGGAAAATATATTTTTTACCCTTAATTTCCATGATCTAAATAATTAAAAGGTTGTCATTTGGAAGTGTGTAGGTCTACTTGCATCATTATGCTGTTATATTAGGATTATATATTCAGTGGCATAAAATAGTCTTTAAATGACAATAATATCGTTTATTGCAATTATTTCTGGGACGATATATCGCGAAACCAAATGTAGTTATCGTGACTGGCCTACTGCCACTTAATATTTTGTGGAAACCGTGATGCATTTATTTCAGGATTCTTTACTGAATAGAATGTTCAAAACAATAGCATTTATTTAAAATATAATTTTTTAAACATTATAATTGTCCTTAATCTCATAATCTAATGCATCCTTACAAGAAGTATTAATGTAAAAATTCTTGCTGACCACAAAAGTTTGATCAGTAGTTTGTGTTTAGGCTATATACTTAACATATATAGCATTATGTACAGTCTGATAATATAGCCAGGAGATGGCAGTGTTGTCTCTGGCCTTTTAGTACTTTTAAGATTTCTTGTGGAAGTGCCCTCTGTAACTTCAAACATGTTTGTATTTAGCCATTTTTAGTAAGTCTGCATTTAACAGCTTGAGTGTCAGTGGAATATGATAACAATTGTGTTGTGCCAGAGTCGGGACTCAGAGAAAGACTCCATGAAAGGAATCCATGTAGCCATGTTTTACGGCCATCCATTTTGTACTGCTACTGCCTGCCCATCCATTTGAATGAACATTATTCTCAAAGGCCCTGTAATTCGCAAGCTACCCTTGCCTGCTAGAAGCTACGGGGCTGGTCTGAACTGAGCTGGGTGATTCAAACCCCCTCAGTGGCTGGTTTCATCATTCCTCCATATGCTGCTGCAGTTCATCTCTGAGGGAATGCCTCTTGTAGAGCAGGTTTCATCAGTCATATAGCTGCTGTATGAGCTTATTCAGTGCAATCAAAATATGATCAAATCTGATGCATCCTTCTTTCAAAACTGCTGCACACCATCACTGGCACAGATATAACTACAACCGATACTGTACAATAATATCCATAATGTTCAGTAGTCCCAAAGAATACAATATGACAATCTTATTTATATCCTTTAAAAATGGACACCAGATCATTAAAGATATCATGTAATAAACTCAAAATGTATTTTAAGCAAATAGACCCCGATCATTAGTGGAATCTGGGTGTATTTGACTGTGTCAAACACTAAGTGTGTTATGCCTGAGCTGTTCCTCTGAGTGGAGACCAGGGATAGTATTCAGATGTTTCACAAAATTCAAAATAGGACGATGGTCTATTTATGTAATATCTTTCTGATATTAGCTATCATTTTTCACCCTTCATCTATACAAATGAGTAAAATCAGTAACTCATCTTTCTTTATATTTTTGATCGGACTGGGAGTCATTTGTTCAGTTCGGGAATTAGACTGGTCACGCTGTATGTTGTTGATTCGCTTAACGGGCCCACAAGTGTTCGTGAATCGGACTACTCGGATCATATTTTTGCGTTCAGCTAGAAAAGACGACAACAGTAAGACGATTCTTGCCATTATTTCGTCTTTTCATTTCATTGTAGGCAACAGAGATCTAAATAACAGGTAAACAGGCTAGCTAACTACTACTAGGCTATTAGTTATAGGCATAGCACAACATAAAAGAACATCAGGGGGGTATACTGAAAGATACACAACTTATTGGATTAATATCTCATGCAATCATGTTTCAACCGTGGAATGACATAATGCTATACCTCAGGAAAGCCATATGCAATTTAAATTAAGTGATGATTATTATATGTAAAAATGCAATGCAAATGAATTGTTTGTTGAATTGAATTGTTGCTCATTTTAACCTGTATTACAGTAATAAACCTAGAAAGAGGGTTTACAGCATTATTTGGGAGATTTTTTTAGGCCTACCTGATTTAATATAGAATCAAGAACTCTCACAAAAATTAACCATGGTTAGTTTTAATAAATCATATCTAGAACTTGTGAATCAGAATCAAATCAAATCACTTATTTGATACTCCGCCCTACTATAGTTTTCGTATTTGTTCTGCTATTTGAGACAAACATCTATTCCAGACATATGGATCCAAGGTAAAAATGGCTTGATTCTGGCAGCATAAGTCCCAACCTGTAGAGATGAAGGAAAATGTTGGCACTTGTTGAAAACAGTGGGTCCGTATTGTAGGCAGTCCGGGATAAAGCGTAATTTGCTGTCTTTGTGCGTTGCTCCCACTGAGCACGATCTATCAAGATGGACAACTAATTCTCTCTCTCTTTCTAAGGGTAAATTGCAGTGTTGTTGAATGAATCCAAGAGAGAGGAATGTGGCTAATGACCTGAATATCCTGGTAAGAAGGTTATGAGACCACCAAATCTGTTTATCAAAAGGCTGAAAATGTCTGCCGTGGGCTGAAATGAATCAGGGAAATGTTAGTGTTGAGCAGGAATGCAGTGAGCCAAACCCACCTAGATTGACTATGTGTGTATATGCAGGTACTCTGAACATAAGTTGCTCTTATTGATTTCAAGCACACAACCTTCTCTGACTGATTATAGAGGATTTAGAGTGGGCGCATATGAAGAGTGAGGTAACAATGCCACAGACACGGCCCGGTGTCCTGTAGTGCATGTGTTATTTTTTTAATGTTTAATCGTTATGACTGAAGAGTAACATCACCGTTTGAAATAGAACTTATTACCAGTTGCGTGTTACTCAGATTCTTTTATTTTCATGTTGCTTTTGATAATTAATAAATGTAAATATAAACTAGTTTCAGTACAACTAGAATAGAATCAGATATTATGTGAATGAAAATATGACTGATTATTTGACTGTGTAACTGGATTATTGTTACCACACTAAAAAAGGGAATTGTACAGAAGTTAAAACGAAATCAAGCCAACATGATGCATATATATTTACATTTAATCATTAAGCAGGTGATTTTATCTAAAGAGACTTAAAATGAGGAGAACAATACAGGGAGTGCAGAATTATTAGGCAAATGAGTATTTTGACCACATCATCCTCGTTATGCATGTTGTCTTACTCCAAGCTGTATAGGCTGGAAAGCCTACTACCAATTAAGCATATTAGGTGATGTGCATCTCTGTAATGAGAAGGGGTGTGGTCTAATGACATCAACACCCTATATCAGGTGTGCATAATTATTAGGCAACTTCTTTTCCTTTGGCAAAATGGGTCAAAAGAAGGACTTGACAGGCTCAGAAAAGTCAAAAATAGTGAGATATATTGCAGAGGGATGCAGCAGTCTTAAAATAGCCAAGCTTCTGAAGCGTGATCATCGAACAATCAAGCGTTTCATTCAAAATAGTCAACAGGGTCGCAAGAAGCGGGTGGAAAAACCAAGGCGCAAAATAACTGCCCGTGAACTGAGAAAAGTCAAGCGTGCAGCTGCCAAGATGCCACTTGCCACCAGTTTGGCCATATTTCAGAGCTGCAACATCACTGGAGTGCCCAAAAGCACAAGGTGTGCAATACTCAGAGACATGGCCAAGGTAAGAAAGGCAGAAAGTCGACCACCACTGAACAAGACACACAAGCTGAAACGTCAAGACTGGGCCAAGAAATATCTCAAGACTGATTTTTCTAAGGTTTTATGGACTGATGAAATGAGAGTGAGTCTTGATGGGCCAGATGGATGGGCCCGTGGCTGGATTGGTAAAGGGCAGAGAGCTCCAGTCCGACTCAGACGCCAGCAAGGTGGAGGTGGAGTACTGGTTTGGGCTGGTATCATCAAAGATGAGCTTGTGGGGCCTTTTCGGGTTGAGGATGGAGTCAAGCTCAACTCCCAGTCCTACTGCCAGTTTCTGGAAGACACCTTCTTCAAGCAGTGGTACAGGAAGAAGTCTGCATCCTTCAAGAAAAACATGATTTTCATGCAGGACAATGCTCCATCACACGCGTCCAAGTACTCCACAGCGTGGCTGGCAAGAAAGGGTATAAAAGAAGAAAATCTAATGATATGGCCTCCTTGTTCACCTGATCTGAACCCCATTGAGAACCTGTGGTCCATCATCAAATGTGCGATTTACAAGGAGGGAAAACAGTACACCTCTCTGAACAGTGTCTGGGAGGCTGTGGTTGCTGCTGCACGCAATGTTGATGGTGAACAGATCAAAACACTGACAGAATCCATGGATGGCAGGCTTTTGAGTGTCCTTGCAAAGAAAGGTGGCTATATTGGTCACTGATTTGTTTTTGTTTGGTTTTTGAATGTCAGAAATGTATATTTGTGAATGTTGAGATGTTATATTGGTTTCACTGGTAAAAATAAATAATTGAAATGGGTATAAATTTGTTTTTTGTTAAGTTGCCTAATAATTATGCACAGCAATAGTCGCCTGCACACACAGATATCCCCCTAAAATAGCTAAAACTAAAAACCACTTCCAAAAATATTCAGCTTTGATATTAATGAGTTTTTTTGTGTTCATTGACAACATGGTTGTTGTTTAATTATTAATGTTGTAAAATTAATCCTCAAAAATACAACTTGCCTAATAATTCTGCACTCCCTGTAGAAGCAGATAAACCAAAAAAGGCCAATCATGAATGTCCCAGTTAGTCTAGCACAGTTTTTTTTTTTATAGTAGTCCTAAGAATATAGCTTTCTAATATAACATACAATAATTTGATTGTTTGCTAAATGTCTTGTTCAGCCAAAATATCCTTTTAAATGCCTCTTAAAATAAAGTGAACTTATTTTTTTCACTCTGAAGAAGAGAAAATCTTGCAAAGCAAAGACATAATTTGCAATAGATTTTTTTAGATGCACACATGAGCTCAATACTACACACAGGCATCAACCACTGTGACAATCAAAAAACATTAAGTAAAAAGATGAGCTCAACAACAACACATCACAAATAACAAACAGTGACGACAACAACAGTATAAATTAAGTCAGCGGACAGCAAAACAATATTAACAGTATCCAAATAATTAATTAAATGCATGCTGGGAGCTCCCTGAACAATTCGACAGTATTTTACAATATGAAATATAGTTTGCTTAGACATTTGGTGGAATGTCATTGGTCTAACATGTTGTTATGTAGATTTAAGGCCACACTGAAAAGTTTTGAAATGGGTCACAGAAGTCACATGGGAAATGAATATACAGCAGGATATGAGATATTTTTTCTGTTTGTAATGAAGGTCAGATGTGGTCATCTCCTGGTTGGCTAAAAGAAAGGAATCTAGTTGAGTGGGCAATGGTGCCAGGATACATTAAGGGGGTAATCACGATGCTTTTTCGGCTATGCTTCATCTATGCCTAGCAGTGGAAAATCGGGGTATTCAGCTCTCGCTGAGCTGCACATCTAGAAACATCGATCATCCCAGGTCCCTTCCACAGGCTTTGCTTGTTTTGCACACATGCTCATTTGCAGATTGATTCAGGCCCCATCGATTCAAAGCCTTGAATCAACCAGCTATGTCCCCATAATTACAAGAGTGACATCTTTTATCCCTCGCCATCACTGAAGTAAAACACAAGCTAGAGCACTGATGATTAAAGCTGTGAGACAAATGGGCATGTGTAAATTAGCAGTCTGTTCTTGCGATTCATGTTTTTATTTATTTTAGAAGTGTATTAGCAAATAAGCAATTGGAGGTGTGTGATATAAAAGGCACAGCGAGTTCTTGAGGGAAAACCTGTCGTATATATATTTCAGTGAGATTTCGATTCCAAGAGGTGTGTCTCAGAGCAGTCAAATTGCAGGTAACAATGCTCACATTACTTTAAAGAGGCAGGCAGCCATAGCAACAGAGATACGCAGCTGAGTGAAAGATGCAGGCATGCATCACAATATTATAGTTTAATAATCCTAAAGTACTCTGTAAACAATACCTGAACACATGGGGCCTTAACCACGATAGATGTTGAAGGGGACAGTCCCTCCTAGTTGGATATGGCAAAATTGTCCCCCCATAGTGAGATTATTGATGCAGCTCTGTTTGTTGTTAGGATGACAAAGTTTGTAAGTAGCAAAAGTATTTGACAATTGTCTTATGTTAATAGTGTCCAGTAATGCAAAATATTATTTTTTTTGTCAAATTGTTCCATTTTGAATTGAAAATAGCCTACATAATTTACGTAATTCATGCAATAAAATTCGTAATTGAAAGTGAGTGATAAAAATGTAACAAAGCCATTTAGGCATATTTAGACATAAGATTAATATTAGTCAATGTGCATTAAAAGAATATTATTTACAAATGGTTTAAATGCATTACTTTACTAAACAGTATAGATTCAAGTTTCAAGAAAAGTAAAACAAATATATTTTTCTTTATTCCCTTAAGTACTTTATTTCTTTAATACTGTGAGTGCAACAAGCTGACTCACTTGCTTAGGACTTCAATGTTCTTTTGTACTCAACACAAAACATCAGTGAATAAAAGTCTTGAATCCAAAGTTCTTTGTTTGACTGTTTAATTATGAATATCAAAACATAAAAAATAAAAACTTAGGATCTTTACTTTTCTTACAAATTTACTGTGCAGTTCCGTGTAGGTCAAAAGACCTGTGTTTTGCTTTTCGCAGGGTTCTATTTCATACTAAATCTAACAGCCAATCAAATTACATTAGCCTATACTAGATCACTGGCTGTTTACGTTCCAATTTTTACATTTAATTTGCAACACAGGTTTTTCTCAGATTTTACTAAATAAACTCAAAATAGTATTACTTCCATAGAAATGCCTTCAACAAATACCTTTATCCCTTAAATGCATTAATGTTTCACCAATCATTATTACAAATATTATTACAAATCTCTACTTGTCGCGATAATATCAAACTCTCCTGATAACAATTACAGAAGAATAAAATAAAGCATATTTTGTTACCTTTTAGAGCTTGGAAGGGTTCAGTTTGAGCAGATGTTTTATACCATCACCACTGTCCTCGTCAGAGCTCATTTCCCAGTACATTCAGCATCTAGCTCATATTCGCCATCTCAGACATATTCTCAAAACTTTCATTTTCAAACATCTTCAAAATCATTATTTTGCTCTCTGACAGCTTCTTCACCAGATCCACCGAGTGACAGTAACTGGGCAATTTCAAGTTTTGCTGATGATACTTCCTATTCTGTTGTTTTATGCCTGCGAGTGAAACGTCACTTTATCATTGTGTATCAGACATTGCCACCTTGTTAAATAAAGGTGAATTGCATTTATTCAGTCTTCAAAGATTCAATTATTGTTGTGCAGAAAAAATATACTTACACTGTTACACACCTCGGGTCATTAGGGACCCAATTTATTTATTTTATTTTTTTACAAAAAAACAGGCATTCTTTTATAATTGTATTTTTTCTTGTTCTATTGTTTATAATGAATTGATAGAGGAATACTAAGAAGGTTAATGTCTAACTTAAAAAAAATAATGAGGAGAAGGGTAATGAATGACATCCCAGGTCACTAAAGACCCGAGGTATGTTTTTAAGGGTTAAATAAGAACCATTACATTTGTGACAGCATATCCACCCAACCAACATGTAGCAATTTTTCAATGGCCTTGTCTAAACAATATGATGACCATGTTTATTTTAACATACTGAAGTATTGACATTTTCCTGTCAATGGTCTGAGGGACTATGCTGAGAACATCAGGGTCTGTTCCATCACATCTGATGCAGTGTTAATTTTGAAAACAGCAATTTTACATCGTGTTATGAGACACAACAGACATATGAGTCATCTTAATATTACTTCAAGCTTTGCAAATGTTTGTGACTTTTTTCTCTCTCTCTCTTTAATCCAAATTTGATTTCCTTACTTCTGATGAGTCACTGCATGAAACCATGCAACATGTTATGCTTTGCCTTATGTCAAGATTGGTATTGGTTTCATCAAGCGAAATGGCTCAAAATTTATGTTTTAAAGAGATGGTATATCCCACAATTAACATTCATCATCATGATCATTTACTCCTCCTTATGTTTGTCCAAAGTTCTATGACTTTCTTTTTTTAAGTGAAACATATTTTTGAAAGTCAGAAGTTTCCAATGACATAATTTCTAAACCAAACTAAAACCAAAAATATGAATATTCTTTCTACCTCTCTATTTCTCCTAAGTCAGTCTCTTTTTTCATCCTCCTCTCTTTTGCCTGCCCACTGCTCCTCTCTCTGCTCCCTTTGTATTTCTTTGAAATTGCTGGCTATTGCTGGGAGATTCCTATCAGAACAGGTTTTGAACTGAGGGGAGACACAGAGCACTTGTAGAATAACAATGAGGCCATGGCTCTGGCTCTAATATGAACTTATTGAAAGAGTCCCCAGGTATTTTGTTGCCATTGCTGTCTTTAGCAGCATATATGAGTTATAATATTAGTCTAGATTTTTAAGCCATTAATAAAGGCAGTGGAAAGGTTAGTCCAGAGAAGAGGCAATGAGTAACATTCAGGAGTCTCAGATGTTTCAATTTCATGTGAGGAAATAACATTTTTTTAAACTGAAATTGATGGAGTTTTTATTTTTCTGCAGAGCTCTGTATTTCACAAAATTCAGTGAAAGTATTTTATTATCCTTAGTTTTATTCAATAAATTGTCATTGCATCATGCATAACTGCAGGGGATTGTGTTCTGTTATGCAGCACAAGCGAGTTGCTAGTGCTTAGATACACCACTCTCATTTTGCAGAGACTTTTTCCAGACACGAAAATAAACCAGGATTGAAATAAACCCAGTGTTACATAACATCAGACAAATAACTCTTGCAGTCTCTCAGTCTGTGCCTGCCTTCCAGTTTGTTGTTCATGATGTTCTGTTAGTTTTGCTATTTGCTTCTTAACAAGGGCGCAGGTGCCTTGACGGAAATTCAATTTGATACTATTAATGAGAAGATTCCCTCTGTATGAAAACGCAGAAGTGCTTAGGGGATTTCTTTTTGTGTGTAGGTTTTGTGCTACAGTCTATTAATGAAACATTATGCACACCGCAGAGTTTCTCTGCCATGCTAGGCTAGAAGTGGTCATTGCTTTCCAAAGAGAGGTCCATGGAGGCCCCTGAAGTGGGCATCTCTTAGCCAAAACCCTTAGAGAAGAAGGACTGCCTATTTGTGTAAGCCAACAGCAAGCGATCGTGCATAAATCACGTTCTTTGGACTCTAAGCCTTCCAGTTAGTGAGAGCCTGTGTGATTTGCCTCCCATTAAGCATAGTTTCTTGTCTATTCAGGCTTAATTCTGGAATTTAGATGGTTTTAAAGGTAATGTATTGATCTGAAGACTGCATACTGATGTTATCAGTTTTAGAAACTTCAAGACATCCTCTATGAAGAAAACTTAAAGTCATTTCATAACACTCCTTTATTGCTAATTATGGGATTGTGACAGCATTCCACGCTCAAATCATTACGGAACCATTGGATTACCAATAAGAACTCCATAGCGGCAGAGATGAAGGTATTGTGACTTTCCTAGTAGCGACAGTGTTTGCCAAGTATAGTCATTGCCTGCGGCAAACTGCACCAGCAGGTTGTGAAGACAGCTCATTGAGTGATAGGAGGGTGACGTCAATTTATGAGTCTTTTGGGAGCTATTCTCCTGAGATTCTTATTTTTAACATTCCATATAGTACTATAAGTCTTCTGACGGCTCGATTTGTTCTTATTTTGAGAGGGATAGGTATCATATGTGAGGAGTCAGACGATAGAGAGATTGGTCCCCTTTTGCTACGCAGATAAAATGCTGTTATCGACATTGCCGGTCCCTTTTATCTGCGTCGTGAGACTTTTCTCCCTTATACGATCTTTGCAGCGAACAGGAGGATAGATGATCCTACATCCTGCAATTTGCTGAGTCTTAATCAGACTAAACAGAGACGCCTTGGGAAGTCATTACCCTTCTATTATTTGAAAGGACATGAAGGAATGGCTACATGGGCAAAGCTCCTGCAGAGAGCCCTTCCATTCAGCCTTGTAAATCAGACAATCCATAGAGGAAGTGTCACGGGAGCATTGAAATACTCTGCCTGTGATTAGCCTTTGACCACGTGGCCACATATTTGCTTAAAAACCACTCTGGGCCATTATATTTCACAGCACTTCAAAAACACTCTTACATCCCGAATGCAAGATGGTGCTTAGATTCAAACACAGTATTAAAGATAAAACGGGCCTCCTCTGTGTTTGTTCCAGTCAGAAATGCTCTGATCAGCATGACATCTCGGTAAACTACTCAAGAGAGAAATAAATTAAAATGCAAATACTGAATGACATGATAGTGTCCTTGAAGTCGATGTCTGTGTGTGTGTGTGTGTGTGTGTGTGTTTTTCTCATAACATATCATGCATGTTTAAGATGATGGCTAGATGATGAAGGAGCTGACTCAGCAGTTACTCGGCAATTACCTTGCATTGTTGGCACAAGCATTTTGAGTATATACATAGGCTAGTTAAAGGGATACTCCACCCAAAAATTCTCTCATCATTTACTCACACTCATGCCGTCCCAGATATACAGTGTGGAGAACAAGTATTTAATACACTGCTGATTTTGCAGGTTTGCCCACTTCAAAAGCATGTAGAGGTCTGTCATTTTTGTAATAGGTACTCTTCAACTGTGAGTGACGGAATCCAAAACAAAAATCCAGAAAATCACATTGTATGATTTTTAATTTGCATTTTATTGCATGACATAAGTACTTGATACATCAGAAAAGCAGAACTTAATATTTGGTACAGAACCCTTTGTTTGCAATTACAGAGATCAGACGTTTCCTGTAGTTCTTGACCAGGTTTGCACACACTGCAGCTGGGATTTTGGCCCACTCCTCCATACAGACCTTCTCCAGATCCTTCAGGTTTCGGGGCTGGCGCTGGGCAATACGGACTTTCAGCTCCCTCCAAAGATTTTCTATTGGGTTCAGGTCTGGAGACTGGCTAGGCCACTCCAGGACCTTGAGATGCTTCTTATGGAGCCACTCCTTAGTTGCCCTGGCTGTGTGTTTTGGGTCGTTGTCATGCTGGAAGACCCAGCCACGACCCATCTTCAATGCTCTTACTGAGGGAAGGAGGTTGTTGGCCAAGATCTCGCGATACATGGCCCTATCCATCCTCCCCTCAATACTAAAAAGGTCTGTGAGAGCCGGAATTCTTACTGGTTGGTAGGTGATCAAATACTTATGTCATGCAATAAAATGCAAATTAATTGTTTAAAAATCATACAATGTGATTTTCTAGATTTTTGTTTTAGATTCCGTCTCTCACAGTTGAATTGTACCCGTGATAAAAATTACAGACCTCTACATGCTTTGTAAGTAGGAAAACCTGCAAAATCGGCAGTGTATCAAATACTTGTTCTCCCCACTGTATATAGGAGCCCCAAAACGGACACTTCAAAAACCACTCAAATCAAACAAAATGGTAAGCCATATGACCCTAGTTGATGAATCAATGTCTTCTGAAGTGAAATGACTGTGTAAGTAAATATATATAGTTCAAATATTAATATTTTACTTACACAGTCATCAATACTATAAACCTTTGCTTCTGTTTATATTGTAGTTCAAAATATTAATATTTTACTTACACAGTCATCAATACTATAAACCTTCGCTTCTGGCCAACTGTCAAACTCAGGTTCATATTTGTATACGTGATGTATACGTCAGTACATGACGTAAGTGTGTTGTGAAACTTCCTCAAGAATTAGTCATCCTCTGTGTTTTCCAAGTGCTTTCTCAAGCTTTGGAAAGCCCTTATTTCAGGCTTCACAACATGCTGACGTAGAGCTTCACAATGCTCTCATGAACCTCTTTGGTTCTACAGCTCAGTAGGGTTTTCTTTTGGCCTCATTCTTCAAGCAAGGACACTTCATCTGACTATATGTTTTTTTTCCACACCTTGGATTATTTGGACTGACGTTTGGTTATAGTTTGGGACACTGTATGTTGAACTTTTGTGGACTTCCATTGAACTGTCAGGATGGTGTAAGATGCACACTTCTTACCTGACTAGGTGGGAGTTGTGAGAAATGGACTTTATTTCTGAGTGAACTCTACATGTTGTGGTTGGTCTGAAATGCTCCTAACAAGATGTGAATTGTGAATTTCCTTTTCTTTGAATGTAATGTTTGGTGATATTGTTTCTGTTTGCGATGTCTTCTCTTTAACCCTTTAAATATATTCTTCTCTGCCCTGGGATAAACGGATCTCCTTCATTTATATATGTGACAAAATGAGAGTGTTACATAAATGGTATGACCATTGACTGGAAGTGATGGTTTACAGTTTACACACACCTGATGTTCACTTCAGAAGACATTGATTTATCAACTGGGGTCATATGGATTACTGTCATGTTCATTTTGTGTGATTTATGAAGCGTCCATTCACTTGTATTACATATCCTCAAAGAGATCAAATCGTTGTGTTCATCTGAAGAAATAAAGCCACATACATCTGGGACGCCATGAGGGGGAGTAAATGGTGAGAGAATTTTCATTTTGGATTATCCCTTTAAATATCCGAAAGGATGACTTCCTTGACTTTGGTTCCAGCCCAAGAGACAATTTGTTATGTGTGCTTTCATAGGTTTAAAAAGAGAGCACAAACGAAAATAAACATGTCTCCTCAAGATGAATTACAAGCCCAGATCATTTTTCCCCTCAAGCCCCCTGAGATAGCGCTTGCTGACAGTATAAAGGAGTTTTTGTACTTATTGTTATTGTTATGTCCACTTCATGTGTAGTTATTTTTTGTTTTTGCTTACCATGGGACTCATTCTTTTAATCTTACCCAGATATTGCCAGAGCAAATATTTCTCTGCTGCATCCTTTACTTATCCCAACTCAATACATTTCCCAGTTGTGGATTGCAGTTACCAAGATAAAAAGGTATTTTAATGCCATTTAGCTGAATTAAATATGGAAGAACAAGGTTGAGTCTGTAGTTGTATTTTGTTGATTCATGATGCAACTAGGGACATAGATTTCCGGGCATGGTGCTTGCAGCTGTCCTACCAGCCATCATCTGCTTCTGGCTTGGTTCTTATAGCACTTAAAGCTGGAGAGGAGCAAATGCATATCATAATTCACATAAATCTATTTCCTTTTCTTGATGAGCCTTACTTTTCAATCTGTTGTAAATAATGACTCTCAGAAGCACATTTAAAAAATTGTGATCCAAATGAAAACAAAGGAGCAGCTAACAATAAAAGTGAAATGAATAGAAATGACTGCTCCATATGTATTTGCTATCTCAGCTTGCTAAACATCCTGAATGATAATAAACGCAGTCTCTCATTTGGCTAATGACAGGCATATTGTTCTTGACACTGGCACATGAATATTGACTCTGTTCCATCTTTGTATTTTGAACCCTTGCTCCTCTTTCTGTGAGCTCGACCAGCGTCTCACGTTTGCAATGGTTGGGTAGCTTTTTCAGTAGGAGGGGGAAATGAGGACAGTTTGTCATTATCAGAGCAGGCTTGAGAGGAATTTAATCACAACTGCACATTCAGCAAGTCTCTGACATTATTGAAAGGGGAAAAACATTTTTTTTTTTTTAAAGAAAGCAAGAGAAATATTAATACAGAGAAGCTAACAGATCACTCTCATTAATCAGAAAGCTGTGTGCTCTGCTCCAAATGCATGCTGTGCACACAGCAGGTTCACAGGCCTGTACTGCTGTTAGTGTCCTTCCCATTCAGAGAGGTGAGACCAGCCACATGAAAATAGCTTGTGGATTTAGGACTGGTGCCATCCTTGGACTTGTGACATATTCTCTGTTTCAGATAATAAATTGGATTCAATTTGTTCCAATTTATAGAGAACAGATCAAAAGGTGCAGAGTAAGTAGGAGAATTAATAAACAAGAATGGAGTTATGAGAGGAAATGTGTGTGATGTAGAGGGATAATATGTGACTCAGAGACAAAGATAAGCAGTTTAAGCCCTTACAATCATTTAACAGCAGCGTTTTAATAAAGTTTGACTTTTTTCTGGATTTGATTTCAGGCAATTGCATGGACTATAGTTTGCTATCAAACTGGAACAAGTCCTTCCTTGTAGGAAGGATATGGAGGATATTTCTAATGCCAGTAATTCCAACTAGAAGTATTACGCTTCCACACCTCTTTCTTTTACCTCAGAATTTGAACATCTGAAACAGCCCAAAGACAGCTGAATAAAAGCAGTCTTCTGACATTTTTGTTTTATCTTTGTCTTGCTCTTAGTTTGCAGTCAGCATTAAATAGCCTACTAAATCCAGTAGGTCTTCCAACAATCCATTACATGCCAGTAAAGTGATGTACATAAGGTCAATGAAATGTTTTTTCCAACATGAAATTCATATGGAGGTTATGTTATGTCTCTCAAAACAACCTCAAGCTGCTAATCTCCTAAGCTTTAGGACAGTAAGATAGATAGTATGAATATATAGCTATTTTGAGTTCAGGGGATAAATACTGGTGGTAATTAACTATCATTGTTGTCACTCGAGAGACATTCACAACAAACCTTTACAACTGATTTTTTTGACAGATGGTTGGTTGTTAGACATTCGTGCACTCATAAAAATAAAGGTTCTTTATTGATGGTTGAACTTTTAAAATCCATTGAATCTTTCCATTGCACAAAAGGCTCTTTATAGTGGAAAACAGTTTTTTTAAGATTATTACAATATTCTTTTGCAAAAAAAACCCAAAATTGTTATCTTAAGAACTGTTCACTGAAAGGTTCTTTGGGGAAGCCAAAATGTTTCTTCTATTTTTAAGAGAGTATTAATACACCTGTTTGTTTGGTCATTGTCTCTCAATAAATTCATTTTCTGTTTGGGTAATATCAATTTCACTTTAAGATGTTAAAGTGGTACAAAGCGGTTGTCATGACTCGTGGAAGTCCAAAGCACGACGAGAAGGATAAAAATACAAAATAGACTTTAATAGTAAATCCACACAGAACAAACTCAGATAAAGGCAGGCAGACAAAGCATTACATCCATGTGTGTGTGTGTGTGTGTGTGATGTGTGGCCTGGTAAACCCATTATGGGGACAAATGTCCCCACAAAGATGACAATATCCGAAATCCTCGTCCTTGTGGGGACATTTTTTGGTCCCCATGAGGAAAACATCTTATAAATCAGACTAAGCGATGTTTTTTGAAAATGTAAAAATGCAGAATGTCTCCTGTGATGGGTAGGTTTAGGGGCAGTGTGGGGGATAGAATATACGGTTTGTATGGTATAAAAACCATTACGCCTATGGAAAGTCCCCGTAAAACATGAAAACCCAACGTGTGTGTGTGTGTGTGTGTGTGTGCGAGCGAGCGAGTGAGTGAAATGATGGCATAAAGCATTAGTTATTGGGTTAACTGCACCTCCTGGTCCTTCTCTCAGAGGACTCACTAATCTCACTATCTGCTGTGAGAAGACAGCTCTAAAGATGCACCATCCACATGCTCCTTATATTCACAGAGCTTCTCCTCCACTGTGCTTCTATCTCAGACAGACCATGTGCTGGGGTCTCACAGGGTCCACTGGTGCATAACATTGTTGACTGGCTGGTTTTAAACAAGAAAGTATCTTGCGGAGGAGGAAGTTTTATAAGAAAACTTTAGCAGTGTGTGTTTTGTTACACTTGTGAATGTGAATTAATGTCATTTGTTGATGAAGGGACAGTGAACTTAGGATGACAAGCAGCAGACAAGCCTTGCAAATTCTTTTTGCACAATTTTCAGAAACATGAAGGACCTGGTTTAATATTAATGGTTTAGGATTTGGGCTACCTGCATAAAAGCAGCTCAGACTCTCTAATTATAGCTGACACGGTTCCTCTGCTCATAATACACATGCGTGTTCACCACACACACACACACTCCTCCTTCATGAATATTCATTCCTGTGATATTATCATACTCTGAGCGGTGACTCATTGTGCTTCACATCTGACTGACATGAACAAGATTGAAAGAGAGGGTCCTCATGAATATTCATATAGCCCTAACAAAAAAAGTAATTATGCATAATGTCAGAGGGAATATTTCGTAAATGTGAATGTAAAATGAAGGGGGGAAACACAGCCATATTAACTTCAATTTGCTTCTCTAATGGTGGAGAACATTTAGCCCCGAAATAACCTCATAACAAAAATATACATAAACATGATTATAAATATAAAATAATGTGTATCACATGAATACACACGCATACATACATACATACATACATTTAGTTGGACAAGAACTTAGGGCTTAGAAAAAGCTGTTGCCATGTTTACTAGGGGTGTAACGGTACACGTATTCATATTGAACCGTTTCGGTACAGGGCTTTCGGTACGGTGCACGCGTGTACCGAACGGTTATGAATGTAATCTTTAACAGTTAACAGTGGGCTTGTTGTAAGCGCGGAACACACTTCAATCCGAGTTCCCACACAAACATATTAAGTATTCAGTCCATTTTATCACGAAATTCAAACGATAAATGCCGTTTTAACGCTCTTTAGTTCAACTTAAAGCGGCAGCACGCGGTGCGCGAGTCAATGCGATCATAGACGCGTATCAGTTCAACTTAAAGCGGCTGCGCGCGGCGCACGAGTCAATGCGATCATCTCTTCCTAAAGAATAAACATAAATTAATACATCTTAAGGTATGTTAAGGATATATTACAACTTACTGAAATGTATCATATGTCGTGTAATCGCTGTTTCAACCGCGGAAAGACAATAAAACAGCTTGTAAACAATGTCATGCAGAATCACGTTTACTCAGAAGTCATTCAGTGTCCACAGCGGTTAGCTCACTAGAGAAATCAACTCTTTCACTGAATACATGCACTATATTAGCCATTATATTCATTATATTAGCCTATATATATTCATTATATACTACTAAGCCTGTTAGTGATGTCTTGTTTATTTAATGTATGTTTAAATAAACCTGTCATGAAAATTACAGCCACTAAATGATTATATTTCAACAACAAATAAAAATAATTAGATTTAGAAGTTAATGCAAAAACTGCCTTATGTGAAGCTTATGAGTGTTGATTATAATATCTAAAAATAAATAGCAACTGAATTTAGGCTAGTAGTTTGGGCTCTGTTGTTAATCTTTAATAGCTATATGTAAGTAAGGGCTCCCTGTATAGTTTACAGCATTATCTTTAAGAAACTTTTAGTTATAATTTAATTCATTTAAGGACAGACACAATTTTTTTCATTAAACCACTGTTGAATAAAAATTAATAAAAAGCAATTTTGTAAAACTGCTGTACCGAATCCATACTGAACCGGGACTTCAAAACCGAGGTACGTACCGAACCGTCAGTTTTGTGTACCGTTACACCCCTAATGCTTGCACATCAAACAGTATGGCAATATCTGCAGTGCAGCATCTACCCTGCTGTATTAGATTTACAGCAACAGTGTCTGAAATGGAACATGGTGAGACTAGGAAATAACAGTGTTCCATCAAAGCTATATCTTTGGGGTGCTTAAAAAGCATGTTTCTTGCAGAGACACACAAATCCTGGCAAAAAAATGCAGACGGCTTCTGCCCTCCTTTGCTCTTTTGTTCACTTTCTATCTCCTTGTGTCTTTACCCCGTTTCAAATCTATTATTCATTTAAGCAAGTTTTTCAGCTGTTATGATTAAATCCATTATCCGATACCCTAAACAAACTTTTCCGTTTTGACAGTGTCTTATGAACTTGCACTTTTTCATTCATTATGGATTGAATTTGAGCATTTTTAAGGACAAATCACTAGTTTCATTCAGTTATGGGCTAGATGTCGCTTAAACGTCTTGATCTATCAGATTGCTATCTGATTATGTTTGCAAATTCCATTTGATCACATAAATGTGTCTCCAGAAAACAAACATAAATCTGATCTACTATTCCTGTGAAATATGCAAATATTCATCCGTGTTGATGCTAATGCCGGTCAGTAGAATTTTGCTGCCCTTGATGTGGCTCATTAAAACTAAAAACAGCAGGCGGCTAAAATTGTTTATCCATGATTGCTCGCTCACATGTGGAATACAAGGCTCCCCCACTTTCATATATGCTGACATTAGTCTTTTTGGAAGAAGCAAAGTTTATGCCTGTGCCCTCAACAACTGCATTTACATTTGTTGCATCTTGTATGCGTCTCAAACCACCTCCTGAGATTATTGAGCGATCAGATTTCTATCCATTTTGAATGTGCCTTAGAGGGCGATTACACCTGGGGGGGTTTTTCTCTCCATGATGTGATTCAACCAGTATCATTCAACCAATAAAAACTCATGTTTTTGTGACCAAGCGTAAATACCACTTATATAACAATATGAATGCCAAATACACCATACTTTCCTTGAAACAATTCAAGTCTATATCACATGCACATATTTAAAGTCCCCCTGTAGTCAATCATTTTGTCCCTTAAAACTCATCTTTGATCACCAAAATGATATATTTCAACGTTTTTTTTCCTGTGAAAAAAAAAAATTCATGCCTTAAAATAGTTGAATGTAACTCTACACCCTCGGAACCATGAATATGCAAATTAGCCCCACTCCACTCACTCACACAAGGTCAGAGATCCACTCAACTTTACTCAAGTTACTGTAAGGAGCGGCAGTGGCTCAGTGGTTCATGTAGGTTGTCTAAAAACCGGAAGGTTGGTGGTTTGATCTCCGGTTCCACCTGACCAAGTGTCGAGGTGTCCATGAGCAAGACACCTAACCCCAGCTGCTCCCGATGAGCTGGATGTCGCCTTGCATGGCTGACACCGCCGTTGGTGTATGAGTGGGTGAACGTGAGGCAATGTGTAAAGCGTTTTGAATGGCCATGGGTCTGTTGAAAGCGCTATATAAATGCAGTCCATTTACTATAATACATGCTGCACAATGGAATGGCTCTTTACAATGTCTGACACATAACAGTAATTCATATGATTCGCCTTTTGCTTGACTACCTTATCAAACAGCTAATAATGTGTAGCTAATGTTACACAAACCATTCACCATCTCAGTCTGCCTTCTAATTAGTATCCTTAGAAAAACTTTGAACATAATAGAAAGGCATATAGTTGATCATAACATTGTAATATACATCATACATAATTCACCCACTATATTGCTAAATGTACACAATTTTTCAACATAAAACAGAAAAACCTGGCTTCTCTTGAGACTCAATTGCTTCGCAGGAGTTAATGATATGCTAAAGCCCGCCCGCACGTTGACGTGATTGGTTACAAGGTAGTTGGCGACATAAGAAACACTGTTGATTTCAAACCACGTCTTTGGTTCACTGCAGTTTTAAGGGAAAAATATGGTGTTGACTTTGCACATGGTTTGTCTGAAAACATATTCACGAGTTTGTGTGCCCATATAATCTTAGTGAAAGTGGTAAACAGATTTGGCTTGCTGTCTACTATAGAGGGGCTTGGAGAGGATATTCTACCTGAGCTCCGATTGCCCCCCTATAACAGGCAAAATTGTACAAAATGAGGAGCAGGGGAGGAGGAGGGATACTACAGGAACTAAAAATGGGAAGAGGTACGCTGCTGGTTTTATACCTTGGTATTAATTGGAAGATTAGATGGGCGTACTCCTCCCGAAATTACGTTTAATAACTTCACTTAATAGACATATAAACAACATGAATAACTTTTTCATTCTTCTTTAACCACCAAATCATGACAAGTGAAGAAAACCAATTGTCCTTGAAGATTTTTATTTACCAGTGTACTGATGAATGGCTCAATATGTTATGCTCATCAGGCTGGTTAAAAGCATATTGACAGGCCAAATCGTCAAATATGTATTCATGTAAATCCAAAATCAAGCCTATATTTTCAGCCAGACTTTAATGAAAATCTTTGCTGAGGCAGATGCTGGCAGACTGGAACAGAAAACAAAGTCTGTTTTTAAAATAACTGTGCAAAGAGAAGCCAGGAACAATAGCTGGGTGCCCTAAATTGTACTGAACATGTATCTAACAAGAAACCAATTTATACTACTCCCAGAATCTCCTCTGTACTTTCTTTTGTCATCAAAATGTAGTCCAGGCTTTCTTCACTGTACATACCAGGATAAAGAAAATCCAAGTTTTAAAGGGTATCATTATACAAACAGGGTCTTTAAATAACTGTAAACAGCTATAAAGTGAACATTTGAGCTCTTAGCAGCGCTCTTATCAACTGAACAACAGGAAGGAAGATTTATTTATTACAGATTGATTTGCATTCTTAATTCTGTAGGAACAATTGTCCTTCTTAAAGGATTAGTTCACTTTTAAATACATTTTTGCTGATAATTTACTCACCTCCGTGTCAAGATGTCAATGTCTTTCTTTCTTCAGTCAAAAACAAATTAAGGTTTTTGATGAAAACATTCCAGAATTTTTCCCCATATAATGGACTTCAATGGGCTCCAAACGGTTCAAGGTCCATGTGACAGTTTCAGTACAGCTTCAAAGGGCTTTAAATGATACCAAACGATACCAGACGATGAATAAGGGTCTTATCTAGCGAAGCAATCAGTTTCTGCGAAAAATCAAGCAGTATTTATGCTATTATTTTACCTCTTATTAGACGAACGTGATCATCCCTGAGCTCCGCCATTACTTCCGCTAAGTGAGGTCAAAATACGAGCGTGGTCATAGATGTATACGTAGATGCCTCATTAGCGCTTGCACGGATCAATAGAATGAGGAATCTACGATCGATATATCTATGACCACGCTCGTATTTTGACCTCACTTAGCGGAAGAAATGGATGAGCTCAGAGATGATCACGTTCATCTGATAAGAGGTAAAATAATACATAAATACTGCTCAATTTCTCGCAGAAACTGATCGTTTCGCTAGATAAGACACTTATTCATCGTCTGGTATTGTTTAAAGCCCTTTGAAGCTGTACTGAAACTGTCATTTGGATCTTGAACCATTTGGAGCCCATTGAAGTCCATTATATGGAGAAAAATCCTGGAATGTTTTCATCAAAAATCTTAATTTCTTTTCGACTGCAGAAAGAAAGACATGGACATCTTGGATGACATGGGGTTGAGTAAATTTTCCGCAAAAGTTTATTTAAAAGTGAACTAATCCTTTAATGGAATAAAAAAACTAGCCACTGCCCATATGCGCATGACATTAAAATGCTTCTGAAATCAATGCCAATGATGTCATCAAAAAGCTCCCGCTGGTGAAATAATTCCTCCCATTAAACTCTGTTGTAAAAGCTCGTCACTCTCAGACATGCATCAAAGCATTTGTTCTCAATGCTCTCTCCACTGGTCTGCTCTTTTAATTATTGGTTAATGAGACAAATGCTTTGTCAGATATACTTGGGATCAAATTATGACATCGGGCGTAGTGCACAAGGGACTGTCCTAGACCTCATGATACCTGCTTAACCCCAAGAAAGTGGATGAGTGGATTATCCCTCAGACAAGCTCCTAAAATTAGCCCTCTGTCCAGTCTATCAGCTGTTGGATAAACAGGTTTAATTTTGTTTGGCAACATAATCCAAAACATAGCTTTAATTAATGGAAAACGAATGCAGCTGTAGCAGCAGTTAGGTTTTGCGAATGGACACAGTGGTACATGAAGCTTTACATACGTAACCTACACTAATTTTCAACTGTTTATATTAGGGGTGTTGCGATATATATGACAATAAACATGAAATAAAGCCAATAATCATCTAGTGAAAATCTGGTGTCGCAATAATAGTGAACGCATTAACAGATTTTTTTTAAGAAACGAGGAAGAATATGATTGTTTCAAATAATCCAGTCATAGTTAACAATGTCGGGCATTGCTGTTTCAGTTGTGTGAGATGCAGCTGAAGGGTGAATGAACATCGGTAAACTGAGACACTTTGATAGGGCTAAATTAACTAAATTAATAAATGCTATGAGATTAATGAGATGACACATTACATAAACATGCTATCATAGCTTGTAAGTATCTACATAAAAAATGGTTTTATTTAAATAATACAAATTTTAAATGAATGTTAATTAATATATATATATATATATATATATATATATATATATATATATATATATATCCATGTGATTTTTAAGAAAACGTGATTCAGCACCCTGACTGGTCTGCGGCTATGCAGCCCCATATGCAACAAACTGCGATGCACTGTGTATTCTGACACCTTTCTATCAGAACCAGCATTAACTTCTTGAGCAATTTGAGCAACAGCTCGTCTGTTTGATTAGACCACACGGGTGGTCTTCGCTCTGCACGTGCATCAATGAGCCTTGGCCCAGTCGCCGGTTCACCACTGTTCCTTCCTTGGGCCACTTTTGATAAGATACTGACAGCAGACCGGGGACATCTCGTCTAGCCATCACAATTTGGCCCTTTTCAAACTGGCTCAAATCCTTAAGTTGACAGTTTTACAGATGAGCCCAAGCCTCTGTTACTAATTCTAAAAGTAACAAAGGAACAAGTTGCTTCATTGAAGCTTCTTGTATTATGTAGAATAGCATATTGTGAGAGAGAGATCGACTAAGCAAGTGCATTACCTACATCTAGCTGATATTCTCCAGGTCAATCTTATATTCATAATCCCAAAATTTGTTTGAATGTCTGCTGAGGAACAGCAAGGTCTTTGTCTTTGCTGCCATCTAAAGACGCAATATTGTGTCTCTTTCACTGAACTCGAAATCACAATCATTGACGGACCCTTTCTCAATAGCAAATACGGCATGTTATTTATATAAAACATTATTTATTGAAAAATATTTAAATAAAAAATATTAATTATAAAAGTATAAAAAGTTTGTACAATAGGAGATAAACAAGCAACTAGTTTGCCTTTAGCCAAATTGACTTTATAGAGCATCCCCAAATCAGCCTAAATACATTAATTTATACCAATAAATCAATTTTTATAGGTTAAGTCAGGTGAAAACTGCTCTCTTAATCAACAATTGCAGGTTACCATTTTTTTTACAGTGAAATTGCTTTAAAATATGTAAAACCTTAAAAAGTTGTCTCAATGTGGAAAACAATTCACTTCAATTTAGTAATTGAAAGATTCTTCATTAGCTTCATTTGCTAAAATGTCTTCAGCTCAAAGTTCAGGAAAGCTCAGCTCAGTCCAGGAAATTGTTTAACATCAGCACTGGAGCAGACCCAGTATGTTTTACATATTTAATTTAAGAAAGCCCTGCAGGCATAACATGGCCTTCAGACAGCATCAGCTACTGTGCTATCCACTGAAATGCAGTGCTTCTGCAAGCGACAACTGTACTTCCCCTAAAAAAACTGTGTCAAGACATTGTGATACACACAGTCAAACTTGGACGCATCACTGTAATCTGGATTTAGAGGCAACACACACACACACACACACACACACACACACACACACACACACACACACACACACACACACACACACACACACACACACACACACACACACACAATCCATTAGTATCCATCTTTGCATGGCTTTTGCCAGGCAGGGGATATATCTGTGTTGTCTTTTCGTCACTGAGGTCTGTCAGTGCTGCTGTTTGATTTGGTGAAAATCCTTCTGTGCTCTTGCTGTTTTGGTACTGTGAAGCTCTCCAGTCTGCCAAAGCTATGATTTCAAGCCGGCTCTTAACACAATTGTCATCTCAAAGACAAAAGGTTCTTGTCACAGCCGTGAGATGCAGCCACATCATAATTCAGTCACAGTGGCGCAGTTGTATCCACAACCTGATCTGAGCTTTCTTCCTTTAGAGGCGGATGTGTTCTTTCTTAGCTCTCCTCTTTTCTATTCAAGACCACCATATTGCCAGTTCTCAGCAGAATACATATTTCCACTTTCGTTCTTTTACCATTATTGTTGCTCTATTTTTTTCATTCGAATGACTTCTTCATATCAGTTTGCACAATCTGCATTTTGGTTTGCATTTTGTGGTAACGCTTTAGATTACGGCCCAGAAAGTACTGCGTAAGTAAAGAAAATTTACAACATAACTTTCGGTAATTATAGTGTAACTATAAAGTAAGTACGTGTAGGTATAAGGGAACAATATGTAATACTGGGGGAATAACTATTAGGAAAATTAACACATTATTTTTACTGTAAGTATTTTTTAATTAAGAGGTAATTATCTGTGTAGTTACAGGGTAAGTACAATAAACAACACATACAAAATCTGATATCACTCGGAAATATTTATTTGACAAACAACTAAATCCAAAACAGATTTGACACTTATTCATTTTTTAAAATAAACTTTTCATTTCAAATAATAACATCCAGACAGAAAGAGGCACGTTTTGTCCCGTTTTTGCTTCTCTAGCTTGTCTTCCTCTTCATGTTCCTCTTCTTCTTTATCGTTATTTCCATTGATGGATCTTAAGAGGAATTCCCGGTCTTTTGATATTTTGTATTATTATTTATTAAAATAAAAAGTACACCAAGAAATGCTCTCATAATTTACTAATCTTTTCGCATCCGATCAGCTGTTACCAGCGCGTGCATGAGTAAAGAAGCTTCAAGCTTTCATGGCGTTCTCACGCAAGTTTCATCTGAAACACACACGAGAACTGTCTCTGTCTTCTAGTCTTGTTTGTTTCTCATTGCTATTAACATATATTATGTTATTGTTTGTATACTGTTGTGAGCATTAAAAAAATAAAAACCGACAGCATCCAACATCCGCATGACCAGAGTTTCTCGGCGCGCTCACGTCACGCTTCAAGTTACGTCAAGCGTGAACCCAATCCTTTCATTCACACAGATGACTGCTGATCGGAAGCGATAGTCTACCGTTTAAAAAATTTAAAATATTGTTATTTTTCTTACAAACACTTATCGTTTCACTTCAGAAGACATTGATTCATCCATTGCCCTTACGAAACAAAAATATATTGCAGTATATTGGAAAATATCATGTAATACATTAGGCGATATATTCCCATATATGGGATTTAATATTTATATTTTCCAATATATTGCAATATATTGAAAGCGGCAATCATTTGTATATTTTGCAATATACTGCAATATATTACATATATTGTATATATGTACCATCAATATATTAACAATATATTATAACATATTTCAAGTAATATATTGGTAAATATATTTTCCTTCCGTAAGGGTGGGATTGTATGGATTACTGTAGTTATTGCTGTATGTGCTGTTTGATGCTTGAACTTTTAGGAACCCAAATGAGTTTTCATTAGCAGAGATTATTTATTTGTCTGTGTTAATATGAAGAAATAAAGTCGTATGTACATCTCGGATGGCATGAGGGTGAAAGACGAGTAAACGGTGAGGACATTTCTGCGAGCACTGTATTTTCAGTGTAGTTACATAATAGGATAGCTAGAGACAATGGGATTCCTTCTTAAGTTTCATCTGTGGCAAGGACGAAAAAGTAGAGGAACAAGACGAGGATAAATTTTTTTAAAATAAAGGTTTCTGAGTGATATCAGATTGTCTACGTGTTTATATTGTACTTACCCTGTAACTACACGCAACAAGAAGGGAACAAACACCACTTTAATTTACAGCCCGCAGATTCATACTTACCCTGTAACTACATGGATAATTAACCCTTAATTAAAAAATACTTACAGTAAAAATAATGTGTTAATTTTCCTGATAGTTACCCCTTTATTCCCTCAATATTACATATTGTTCCCTTATACCTATATGTACTTACTTTATAGTTACACTATAATTACCGAAAATTATGCTGTAAATTATCTTTACTTATGCAGTACTTTCTGGGCCGTAATCTAAAGCGTTTGTTATATATAGTTTATCCAAATACTGATAAACAGGAAACAGGAAACATTTTTACATGTTTAATAAAACATTGTTTAGTATGTTTTTAAACATATTTTAAATATGAGGGCATATTTCATGTCCACATCGTAACACCAGTGTAATACCCATGTCATTATACAAATATATGTCCTCATAAATCACAAAAACAAACAAACACACACACACACTCACGTCAGGAGAACACAGATGCTGGATAACATTGAACCCAATCGCAGGTTTGTTAAATGGTACAGGTGAGTAAACAAATTAACAATAGCACTGGAAATGATTTAGCTTGTTGAATAACCAGGTCTCTTTTCAGGACAGTCAGTGGGTGGAAGATAACAACGAGGGAGAAAACCACAATGGAGATCAACAATAGAGATAAAGGTATGTGATCTAAAGGTAGAGGAGAGCGGGTCACAACCTAATGCTTTTTTACTTTTTGTGTAAATCCACTTGGGGTTCAGAGTATTTATTCTTTTCCCACATTAATACAATTATGTGGTTTTGTTTCATTAATACACTGTATACTTTTTTCCTGATTTACCCCGAAAGAATGGAAGTGAAATATGACAACATGCCCCATAGGTGGGGGACATTGTAACATGTGAGGGGCACATTGTAACATGACCCTAATGTCATCTGATATAATCAAAAAATATCCAAGACAAACTAAAATATTTTGTCAATAAAATAATGGCAATCATTAATTAAAAATACACACATTTTTTTGGTTTGACAAATAAAGCTATACAGCATTAAAAACATAATAATAGTTCATATTTTTTTCTGAACATTGACTCTCAGTCTTTATTCACATTTTACTTTATGGTTTCTCTAAGAATTCCTAAAAGTATAGAATATAATAGCGTAGCTATATAGCGTAGCTATATAGTAGATTTAACCCCAGTGTGTGTCTTCTGCTGGTTAGATCAGCATTAAATAACTATCTCAACTGTTATATAACAGATATAAGATTAAAATAATATCAGATTTGTCTTATTTTAAATAAACACAAAAAAGAGAGATTTTTTGCTATGGTTAAATGTTGTTCAGTGATACCTTCCAAAGATTTTTTAATTTTGGTGCATTTCTTTTCTCTTAATAGTGTTGATATGGCAACTAGTAAATACGTAAAAAGGTAAGTTTGTCATCCTGGCATGTGTGGAAAGTGTTAAACCATGTGTGTTACAATTAACCCTGCGTTAGGTTGTGCCCCGCTCTCCCCTAAGTGCAGAGGAGTCTGTGCAGGCTTTTTGGTTACAGACATGAGACCAGACACTGACTGTATGACCAGAGTGAGAATTTGCGCAATACGTGATTGCAGGTGAAATAAGGAACAGGTGTGGGCGTATAATAGTACAGAGAGAGAATGGCATGTCAGTGAAGAGGGAGAGTGCAGTGTAGGTGTGACAACACTAGAATTTGTGCAAAATTGAGGAAATTATTTGTTATTGTTACCCCATCATACTGTAGAAAGGGTCCAAATCATGTCAATCCTTGTGTGTCATGATTTAATGAAACGGTGCATTTTTGCTGTAACAGGAAGGATTATGTGGAAAAATGTGGGGCACAGCTCAATATTATGTTTTTGGTAATAATTCAAATATTTATTTCTTACTACAATTAATTAAATATCAATTTAGAAGGGAAAATCGAATCAAATGTTTGCTCTTAATTGTTAGATACAACCAAGAAGATCAAAACAGCCCAAAATCCAAACCAGGCTCTTTGGCAAAATGTGCCTTTGGCGATAATTCTTCAAAAAGATGCACATTTCATATACGTTTCGTGACATTTTCAAAGTAAAATGTCCAGTGAGTGGAGCTAAAAGAACATTCAGTTTTATGCAAAACCGATGAACGTGAATCTGTTTGTCGAATCAGTTGTTGAATGTATCGTGGCAGTTTAGAAAAGAAATGTCCAGTGAGTGGTGCCAAAAAATTAATGCTCTATGGCATTTCTAAATAACAAACCACCTACACTAAACCCTACCCTAAACCTAACCGATAGTCTAAGCAAAAGAAAACATGAGCTAAAAAGCATTTTCTGAAGCAAATTTTAGCTTGCTTCTACAAGTCTTTGAGCTCTTTTATCACAAAATATCAAGGTACTCGAGTGCGGTGCTGTACCAGGTGAGCTACCAAGCAAGTTTACTACATCAGAAAATCCATACATATGGATCCAGTTATGTGATGCTATTAGTTCATGCATAGTAGTTATGTATCGTGAAAGGAACCATGCAAAATAACTCTTTATTAATCGATAATCTGCCCCTGTAATTATACTTTGTGAGGGGGAGAGTGGGGAAACACTTTTTGACTTTCTCAGTTTGTGTAACCCCACTTGGGGTATTTCTTTTTCCTACATTAATTTCACACATCTAGTACAATTATGAGGTTTTGTTTCATTAATAAACTGTATACTTTTTTCTTGATATTCCCCGAAAGAATGGAAGTGAAATGTGACAATATTCCCCATAGGTGGTGCACAATGTAACATGACCATATGACAGCTTAAAATATTATCTGATCTAATAAAAAAAAACTAATTAAAATATTTTGTCAATAAAATACAATGTTCAACTTTTTTATATACACTCACCTAAAGGATTATTAGGAGCACCTGTTCAATTTCTCATTAATGCAATTATCGAATCAACCAATCCCATGGCAGTTGCTTCAATGCATTTAGGGGTGTGGTCCTGGTCAAGACAATCTCCTGAACTCCAAACTGAATGTCAGAATGGGAAAGAAAGGTGATTTAAGCAATTTTGATCTGAGTATTTCACAATCTGCTCAGTTACTGGGATTTTCACGCACAACCATTTCTAGGGTTTACAAAGAATGGTGTGAAAAGGGAAAAACATCCAGTATGCGGCAGTCCTGTGGGCAAAAATGCCTTGTTGATGCTAGAGGTCAGAGGAGAATGGGCCGACTGATTCAAGCTGATAGAAGAGCAACTTTGACTGAAATAACCACTCGTTACAACCGAGGTATGCAGCAAAGCATTTGTGAAGCCACAACACGCACAACCTTGAGGCGGATGGGCTACAACAGCAGAAGACCCCACCGGGTACCACTCATCTCCACTACAATTAGGAAAAAGAGGCTACAATTTGCGCGAGCTCACCAAAATTGGCCAGTTGAAGACTGGAAAAATGTTGCCTGGTCTGATGAGTCTCGATTTCTGTTGAGACATTCAGATGGTAGAGTAAGAATTTGGCGTAAACAGAATGAGAACATGGATCCATCATGCCTTGGTACCACTGTGCAGGCTGGTGGTGGTGTAATGGTGTGGGGGATGTTTTCTTGGCACACTTTAGGCCCCTTAGTGCCAATTGGGCATCATTTAAATGCCACGGCCTACCTGAGCATTGTTTCTGACCATGTCCATCACTTTATGACCACCATGTACCCATCCTCTGATGGCTACTTCCAGCAGGATAATGCACCATGTCACAAAGCTCGAATCATTTCAAATTGGTTTCTTGAACATGACAATGAGTTCACTGTACTAAAATGGCCCCCACAGTCACCAGATCTCAACCCAATAGAGCATCTTTGGGATGTGGTGGAATGGGAGCTTCGTGCCCTGGATGTGCATCCCACAAATCTCCATCAACTGCAAGATGCTATCCTATCAATATGGGCCAACATTTCTAAAGAATGCATTCAGCACCTTGTTGAATCAATGCCATGGAGAATTAAGGCAGTTCTGAAGGCGAAAGGAGGTCAAACACAGTATTAGTATGGTGTTCCTAATAATCCTTTAGGTGAGTGTATAAAATAATGCCATTTTATAATAATAACAACATCATAATAATGCCATCATTTCTGAACATTGACACTTATTCACCTTTTTATCATGGTTTCTCAAAAAGTATAGAATATAATAGCATAGTTCTAATAGGTGCACATTGTAATGTAGTGTTACAACATGCCCCACCTGCACAACTGGGATTTAAACCCATTTAAAAGCATTAAAGAACTATCGCAACTCTTAAATAACAAATATACGATTAAAATATCAGTGTGGCAAGTAGTTGAGGCCGAGGGACAGGGCAGAATGTGAGAACGGGATGTGTTATTGCCTCAAATTGGAATGTCATATATTAACCCTCCTTGTGTATTCTGGGGTTTAAGCAAAGTCAGAGCAAATATTTTGGAGGATTGTATAATATGAAGTGATATAATTCAGCGTTTATTTGAAGTCTTCAGATTCATCGGATAGCCATCTGTTATCAGCAGACTGGTTTAGCTCAAGCTTCGTGGGCAAGTTCATCGCTCAGTTAGAATTTTGACTCAACTCTTTGGTGAGGGGTCCTGAGGGCTCCACCAGTGCCTTATTTAGACATTTATATCGCTGCTTTAGGGTAAAGAGACAGAGATAAAGTGAGGAAGATGCATCTCATGTCACCACAGAGACATTACCTTCCTTACTAAACCGCATGCGAGAGATTTTTTTATTTTCTTTTTCTTGCCAAGAATTATTTACTGTAATCAGTGTTTATTTTTTGCCATTTATGCAGCGTTCATGCATGGTTGCATGGTATTTTCTATCTATGAAAACCAAGGCCAAATGAACATGAATCAATCTTTCAAGAAATAGATAAGACTGTACAAACAAATGGAGAAATGGTGAAACTGTGGTGGATGGTTTACATGAAAATAATGCAGTGAGCATTATCATAAAACAGATGGGGAGTCTAGAAGTTGCTTTTATACATAATTTAATCCTACATTCACTGGTTTTTATTGTTCTGCTTGTCAAACAAGTTGTCATAAATATTTCATACTGGTCTGTTCTCTAGCCAAAACTATGAAGATGTGTTTTTGAAGACTTTAGAGATATATCAGTAGTGATGTTACTCTTGAAAGAGTAACTGAGTAATTGTCTGGCATATTCTCCATTGGTTTAGTGCTAATTATTTCTACTTGAAGAATGGAGCTCAAGAGGATAAACACAAGCACAATAAGCAAATGTTGATGAAAAACAAAAAATGTATGCATTTATAATACTGCGAGCAGGGCTACAATCACTCAGCTAAACCCATTTGTGCTTTATGCACAGGGCTGGTAATGGGAAATGAGCTGAGATAGTGCAAACATATTGCATAAATCTTATGAAACAGACATTTTGTGCAGCATCTTGTCTCAGGGGCGATTTGCCTCTAGTGTTTGATTTCTCTTAAAGTGCAGTTTTGTCCAATTGAAAATCCAATTGTTTAAATATAACAGGTTCCTAAGTGCCGTTTGGGGCTACATGTAATCTAGGGTGTAAAGATGCATTGTGTGTCGGCATGCATCTGAGTAAGCCATCTGACATGCTGACTACTGCATGCAGTCAAAAGATTATCTATCTGTCAAAGTGGAGCCAAGGTCAAGACAGCACACATGTTCACAGGACGTTGCACAAACAAGACAGGACCGAGGGGACGTTTCATGATTGGTTTGCATGTGAAGAAAAAGAGTGTTGTGCCCTGAGAGCCATCATGTCCATCTGTGACATACAGACATTTGGCAACTGCCTTTCACACTCTTGTCAGCCAGAGGAGTTGGACGGGTGAGCTGTGAATAGATATACCTACAAAATTCAGTTTGACCTTTTGCTTATGTGGCAGTTTGCTCTCCTAAGCGCAATACAATACCAATTATGGCACAACATAGACTACGCCACCCCGGATAATGGGCCGGGGACCCGTTTGTACATCAAGTGCAAAGCACACAGATACGCGGTGACTGGGTCAGATAACAGACAACAAGCAAACGTTTCGAATTGTTTATTAAATACAGCTAAGAAAAATACCAAAAGACAGAATACAAAACACACATTAGAATAAATATGTCAACTATAGCACTTATCCATTTCAGAATTGGGGATTCAGTTCGCCCGCCCGGTAAACACTGCAACTCTCACCACACAGCACCCAATCACCCTCTGTGAACACAGCAAACGAGAAGCACACCACCACACCAGGGGACGTGGGCGTTGAACTGGCACCCCAACTCTGGATAAAAGAGAAGAGAGGACAAACTGAAACATAGGCAACCATACGCACACACACTCCACGTAATAGTCTTTTGGTTGAACCCTTATCACATGTGGACAGATGAAATCAGTTGTTTTACACACAAAAAATAAAAGCGACCACTCAATGGCCAACACTCATTGATCGCTTTCCAACACTGCGTCGCCTAATGATTACAGTATTTTAAAAATGCACTCTTCTCAGGTCGGAGTTAGAAATCCATGCAAGACATGCCAACCCCAGACAATAACAATTTTACAGACGAAGATACTGTAAGTAACAATGTTTCTGCTAAAAAAAACAAATAACAATGACAACTCAGTTGTTCGCCGCTGTACTCCAACCCAAAGATCCGCACTGAATTTGCTAGCTTTGGCAAGCGTCACTACGGCCAAAAACGCGCTATTGTTCCGGCCGTCTCAAGACGGATGAGAGATAAGAGGAAATATTAGTCAGATAATCATAGCAAACGTTGTTGCAGTAATAGTCACTGAGAAATGGTCGAGGAGTTTCTGGCAAGGGGAAACCTGATCCAATCGGTCGTCATTAAGCACAGCTACTCCCACCAAGCCTGCTGTAACACCACCCCTGTATTACGGTAAATTGTGAATCACACCACTCAGTGCACTCACTAGGGTGCGACTTATAGGTTCAATCACGGTAAGTGGTGAATCACACCGCGCAATGTACTCAATAGGGTGCAAAATACAGGCTTGCCATAATGGGTACTTTATCAATGAAGTTAGTCCTCCTCAGTCGCACTCCCGAATGTAAACACTGCGTGCCAGGATGACGTCATTTCCAGAACGAGAATGACGCGCTCCTTAAGCGTCATTCCCGTCCATCTGCCGCGCGTACCCGGTCCGCCCCTAATCATTATCAGGATGAAGCGCATCACCACAACACACCCCCCCATTAATCATCGTAGTCCCGACGATGGAAATTCTACTGATCCCAAGGCCTAAACCAGAGCATCACCGAGTTGGACCCTGCGATAGACACTGAATTTTGATTAGCCGTACCACCTATGGCCCGTGGTAAGTGATGTCTGTTGGAATGCTGACCTGCCCCGACCCGTCCAGTTCGCCTGAGGGCCCTTTCAGATCGAGTGGGTGATTCAAGACCGACTAATCCCGGCCCTGCCTGTGAGCTCGTACCAGCCCTACTCCCTCTCACTAAGAACCTACTGGCCGACCCCACATATCCCGACGCCGGACTAGCCCTTACCTCTGAAGGGGGTCGATTCGCCTCTGCACCTCCTTGCTGGACCTGGGGGCCCTCTACCACCACATAGGCTAAGTCCCCTTCCTCAATCTCATCCTCCATCACCAGTGGTGGTGGCCGCTCAGCCTGACCCCCATAAGACTCCGTTAGTACCGTATGATCTTGAATACGGGGTTTTATAGATGCCCGATGCACTCGATGGACCTTCCCCAGGTCATGTACTGGTGCCACAGTGTACACCGACCCACCATTTTGCGGAGCCTGAACTACCTGGTATACCGTAGAGCTCCATAGGTCTTGGATCTTATGTCGTCCCACAAACCCATGTTCTCGCAGGTAGACCAATTGGCCCTCGGTCAGGGGCTTCTCCCTTACCCGTTGATCATGTTTGTCCTTTCGATATTGGGCTGCTGCCTGCAGTCGCTCCCGGGCACCTTCGAAAGCCACTTGGAGCCGAGCTTGATGCTCTTCCACCCAGTGATGGATTCTACCAGCCACTGGCTCCTGCACCCGACCAAGCAGGAAATCCACCGGCAGCCTAGGTTCTTGCCCGAACATCAAGTAATAAGGGGCTTCCCCGGTGGCTTGATGAGGGGTAGTGTTATAGCAAAATAACACCTGAGACAAACAAGAGGCCCAGTCCCTCTTCCTCCCGGTGGGCAATGTCCGCAGCAAATTGTGCAAGGTTCGGTTAAATCGCTCGCACTGGCCATTACCGCTGGATGATACGGAGTGGTGCGGGATTTGCCCACCTGGTAAAGGCTACACAACTGCTGAATAAGACGAGATTCGAAATTACGGCCCTGGTCGGAGTGAATCCGTCCAGGGACCCCAAACTTAAAGAACCACTCTTCTACCAAGACACGGGCTACCGTTTCTGCCTGTTGGTCCCGAGTAGGGATTGCCACCGTGAATTTACTAAAGACATCTGTCATTACCAGCACATTTTCTTGCCCAGAATGAGAAGGCTCCAAGATTGTAAAGTCAATGGCCACTATCTCATTCGGACGAGAGGCCAGTAGATGAGCCATATAACTTCGAGCAACTGGTGCAGCCCCCTTAGCCTGCTGGCACCGCTCACATTGCTGTACCCAATGGGCTACATTGGCTGATATTCCTGGCCAATAGCACCGTTGTCGCACCAACTCCAGGGTGCGTTCAGTGCCTTGATGCCCATGGTACTGATGCAGTTGGGTCAGCACCTCCGGCTGTAAAACAGCAGGCAGCACCAGCTGTAAAACCCCCTCACCCCCATCGGGACGAAAGACCCTTCGATATAGCAACCCCTCCCGTTCCTCTAGCCGGTCCCACTGCCGAAGCAACACCAACCCGAGCTTAGGCAGTAATTGTCGCTCCTGAGGCCCTGGACCTCGCCCTTGGCGCCAATATTTAAGAACTGCACCGATAATGGGATCTTCCTCCTGCAGCGCCGTCAGTTCTGGCCCAGATCGACTTGGCATGGCCTGCATTGCTCTCACCGTAGGGGGTTCCATCAGATCCCCCAAAGGCACCCGCCTCAGTAGTTCAGGCACAACTGTTCCAGACTGACCAGTCTCCTCCCTGGATGGTCCTGCAGGCGGCAAGCGTGATAATGCATCCGCATTCTGGTTAGACCTGCCAGACCGATACTGAACCTCGAAATCAAAGGCTGCTAATTCTGCCGCCCATCGCTGTTCTGTGGCACCCAATTTTACTGTAGCCAAGTGACTCAGTGGATTATTATCTGTGCGCACGATGCATCGATGCCCCAGCAGGTACTCGCGAAATTTTTCGGCCATGGCCCACTTTAAGGCCAGAAACTCAAGCCGCATGGAACTATATGTGGCAGTATTACGCTCTGCCGGCCGAAGACCTCGGCTAGCGTAAGCCACTGGCCTTACCTTACCATCAACCTCTTGAGAGAGCACAGCCCCTAGCCCTACATGGCTGGCATCGATTTCTAAGATGAAAGGAAGCTTAAAGTCAGCATATGCAAGGACCGGTGTCGTAACGAATTTCTGCTTAAGGACCTGAAAGGCTTGTTCGCACGGTTTGGACCACAGCGCCGCCAATTCTTGTCTCTTGCTGCTTGCTTTTCCCCCACCTGCCTTGGCCACCAACTGATGTAGCGGAGCTGCTATCTGGGCAAACCCTTCTACGAAACGCCTGTAGTAGCTAACAAAGCCCAGAAAAGTTCGCAACTCCGACACGGTCTTAGGACATGGCCACTGGGCTACGGTCTCGACTTTACCCGGGTCTGTGGCCACCCCCTGGGAAGATATTACATGTCCCAGGTACTGCACTTTCTCCCTAAAAAATGCAAATTTTTCCAGCTTCACCTTAAGACCAGCGGCTCGTAGGCGACCCAGCACCATCCTCAATCTCTGTAGATGATGTTGCACCGATGAGGAATATACAATAATGTCGTCCAGATACAACAAGACGGACTGGTGTCGCTGGTCGCCAAAGAGCCGCTCCATCAGACGTTGGAATGTGCCAGGTGCATTGCACAGCCCAAAAGGCATACGATTCCACTCGTATAGCCCAAAGGGGGTACAAAAAGCTGTTCTGTGACGATCAGACTCCGCAACAGGGACTTGATTATACCCGCTGGCCAGATCTAATGTAGTGAACCAGCGAGCCCCCGTTAGGGAATCCAAGGTTTCCTCAATGCGAGGCAATGGGAACGAGTCTCTTCGGGTCTTGGCATTGAGCTGACGGTAGTCAACGCACAAGCGGAGGCTACCGTCCTTCTTCTTGACTAATACTAGTGGGGAAGCGTAGGGGCTACAACTTTCTCGAATCACCTGGGCGTCTAAGAGCTGGCCGATGTGCGTCTTAACTACCTCATAGTCGGACGGGGGAATACGTCTATAGCGCTGACGAACTGGAGTCTCATCCATTAAGGGAATTTCATGAGACAGGAGGTCAGTGCAACCCAGGTCTCCCTCACCAGTCGAAAACACGCTCTGGAATTCCCTAAGGAGAGCCCTTACCTGCTCCTGTTCCTCGTCAGACAACCCTTGGAGTTCTACACTTTCGACGTGCCCTACCCCCGATGCAACAATCCCCTCGCAGACTGCCATTCGAGTATTTGCGACTGGACCCTCGGTCAGTCCGGAAGGTGAATCTACCAGAAACACCTCCCGCAGCTTCCCGAGGATCGTTGTAGGGTATAAGACAGCGTCGAGCACACCAACGTTGACGATGGGCACAAGGACAGTACCACTACCCACATGCACGAGAGACGGGGAGGCTAATAAGCCAACAGGTAACCCCGTCTCAAGGGGCTCGAATAATACGGTCTTACCACTAAAAATGGATGAACACGTTGCGGTCACGAATTTCAAAGAGCCACCTGGAACGCGGCACACTCGACGCCCACGGACTTTTACGTTACCTCCGCATGTAAGGACACCATCCACCCTTTGACAGGTTTGAAAGGCCTGAGACAATTCCGCCTCCTGCGTCACGAGTGGTAGCTCAAATAAGGTGGACCCGTACTGACCGAAAAGCTCACGGTAACAGCGACTAAGAACGTTCATTCCAAGGATGCCAGGAGTACTAAGGCTGCCCCCGGGAGGATCGCGGACCACCAGTATCCCACATTCTGACACCATACGACCGCACAGTTCAATGTCTAGTTCAATATACCCAATATAGGGAATTTCCAATCCGTTGGCTGCTCTGAGCTGCAACCAACGACATGACTTCAAACGATCCTGGCCCCATGGTTCAAACCATGACCTAAAACAACTCTCTGTAATGGTCGACACCATGGAGCCAGTATCGATCAAACAGGGCACAGAGACACCCCCTATAACAACGACGAGGTGCGGACATGAGGAGACTAACTGAGGCACTGATATGCCCTTATGAAAAACACGGGAGCCATGCATACCCCCAACCGGACTGTGGCTCGGTAGCCCGGTGGGAGCTAGTTTCCCGACTGATCGGGGAAACCAGTCCCAACAGGCCCTACATTGCCAGGGGCCGAAGTGATCGGAGGGTGGACTGGAGGACCAGGGGAACGAGGTTGCCAATTACATTCCCGTGCGAAATGACCGGGCCGCTGACACCGTCGGCAAATCACAGACGCGGAACGGGGCGAACGACCGAAGAACTGGGGGCTTTGGCTACGGGCTAAAGTTTGAGTAAGCTGGTCAAGTTGCTTTTGCTGCTGATTCAGCATTTCCCGTAATTCACCGAATTCCGATGAATGCTCCCTGCGCTTGGGACTTAGTCCAGTATTACCTTGGACCCCCCCATTGAATCCCGTGCACCAGGGGTGCAGATTGACTCCGCCCCCTTGCACTGCCCGGCATTCCCTCTCGTTCCCAACGGATAGCCTCCCCACGCACCTCCAATAGGGTTACAGCAGGCTGACGTCGTACCAATTGCTTTAGCTCCCTGCGTAAAGAATTATCTAATACGTATTCGATAAATTGATCCCTCACCATTACATCTGCATTTGAAATGACATATGGTGACTGTTGCTTAAGTTTATCAAACAGACCCAACAGTGCCAGGGAGAACTCTTGTAATGTTTCCCCCTCCAGTTGACGCCGCAAATAAAAAGCCTCTTGAAGGGCAACATAAGATTCGGCGCAACCATATAGCTCACGCAGTGCTGAAACAATTCTTTCTGGATCGTCTTTATCCATGCTAGGCCGATATTTTATTTCGTCTCGCGCCTCTCCTTCGAGATGATCAAACAGAAAGAAAGCCTTTTCAGCTGTCGTCATGTTCCGCATACGCATACATGCCTGAGCCTCCTCGACCCATCCCTCAATGCCTATACCGGACCTACCATTAAACTTTGGACAACGGCGTTCTCGCGGAATGAACACCAACCGTTCAACGGTACCGATATTAGAGTCGGAAACACTAGGCGTTGCCGGCCGTGACGCACTACTAGAGGCCGCACCAGGAGAAGGCGGCTCAACCGGCGCCCGCTCCTGTCGCAGTCGCTCATTATCAGCCTTCAATTGGGCCACAAGATCTCTCATCTCCTGTAATTCAGCTTCCATGATTAAACACTAAAGGGTACTTACCAGACGAATCTCCACTGAGTTGTCACAACTAAACAGAAATGCATAAAGAGAAAAACAATATCACAGTGTCTGAATCTAGACCACAGTCACAACACCCTGCCGACTATACGCCAAATGTGGCAGTTTGCTCTCCTAAGCGCAATACAATACCAATTATGGCACAACATAGACTACGCCACCCCGGATAATGGGCCGGGGACCCGTTTGTACATCAAGTGCAAAGCACACAGATACGCGGTGACTGGGTCAGATAACAGACAACAAGCAAACGTTTCGAATTGTTTATTAAATACAGCTAAGAAAAATACCAAAAGACAGAATACAAAACACACATTAGAATAAATATGTCAACTATAGCACTTATCCATTTCAGAATTGGGGATTCAGTTCGCCCGCCCGGTAAACACTGCAACTCTCACCACACAGCACCCAATCACCCTCTGTGAACACAGCAAACGAGAAGCACACCACCACACCAGGGGACGTGGGCGTTGAACTGGCACCCCAACTCTGGATAAAAGAGAAGAGAGGACAAACTGAAACATAGGCAACCATACGCACACACACTCCACGTAATAGTCTTTTGGTTGAACCCTTATCACATGTGGACAGATGAAATCAGTTGTTTTACACACAAAAAATAAAAGCGACCACTCAATGGCCAACACTCATTGATCGCTTTCCAACACTGCGTCGCCTAATGATTACAGTATTTTAAAAATGCACTCTTCTCAGGTCGGAGTTAGAAATCCATGCAAGACATGCCAACCCCAGACAATAACAATATTACAGACGTAGATACTGTAAGTAACAATGTTTCTGCTAAAAAAAACAAATAACAATGACAACTCAGTTGTTCGCCGCTGTACTCCAACCCAAAGATCCGCACTGAATTTGCTAGCTTTGGCAAGCGTCACTACGGCCAAAAACGCGCTATTGTTCCGGCCGTCTCAAGACGGATGAGAGATAAGAGGAAATATTAGTCAGATAATCATAGCAAACGTTGTTGCAGTAATAGTCACTGAGAAATGGTCGAGGAGTTTCTGGCAAGGGGAAACCTGATCCAATCGGTCGTCATTAAGCACAGCTACTCCCACCAAGCCTGCTGTAACACCACCCCTGTATTACGGTAAATTGTGAATCACACCACTCAGTGCACTCACTAGGGTGCGACTTATAGGTTCAATCACGGTAAGTGGTGAATCACACCGCGCAATGTACTCAATAGGGTGCAAAATACAGGCTTGCCATAATGGGTACTTTATCAATGAAGTTAGTCCTCCTCAGTCGCACTCCCGAATGTAAACACTGCGTGCCAGGATGACGTCATTTCCAGAACGAGAATGACGCGCTCCTTAAGCGTCATTCCCGTCCATCTGCCGCGCGTACCCGGTCCGCCCCTAATCATTATCAGGATGAAGCGCATCACCACACTTAAGTAAACTACATTCACCTAAAGGATTATTAGGAACACCTGTTAAATTTCTCATTAATGCAATTATCGAAACCAATCACATGGCAGTTGCTTCAATGCATTTAGGGGTGTGGTCCTGGTCAAGACAATCTCCTGAACTCCAAACTGAATGTCAGAATGGGAAAGAAAGGTGATTTAAGCAATTTTGAGCGTGGCATGGTTGTTGGTGCCAGACGGACCGGTCTGAGTATTTCACAATCTGCTCAGTTACTGGGATTTTCACGCACAATCATTTCTAGGGTTTACAAAGAATAGTGTGAAAAGGGAAAAACATCCAGTATGCGGCAGTCCTGTGGGCGAAAATGCCTTGTTGATGCTAGAGGTCAGAGGAGAATGGGCCGACTGATTCAAGCTGATAGAAGAGCAACTTTGACTGAAATAACCACTCGTTACAACCGAGGTATGCAAAATACTATTTTGTATTTTAAAGCCTTTGGAAAAAATCTAATGTAATTTGTATTTAAATACATTTAAGATGAGTTTTTTTGTATTTTCAAAATACTTTGAGCCAGTCAACCTCTTTATTAGGGTGCTGTTTTCAGGCATCAACTAGTTCAGACCAGACACGCCCCTCCCCCCAACCCCAACATTCATGCACAACTTTTCTGGAATAAGGATGTCATGGTCAATTCTACTTGTTGATTATATTCACACAAATTGTGAATTGATGGAACTTTTCTAAATCGTTTACAGATAGGCCTATCGGGGTAAGCAAATATATCTGTGCAGCTTTTAGTGGGCAGGAATAATTGGAATGTTGGAGTGGAAAAAGAAGCAAGGGCGAATGAGTTATTCACTGTAAAAAAAAATCAGGTCTCCAATTGAAAAATGTTTCAGTTGGCCAAATTGAATTTCTTTGAATTGAATTACATCAATTCACAGAAATTCAATTTGGCCAACTGAAAAATTTAGATGTGATCAGTCACTAGAAAATTTGAGACCTGAATTTATTTTACAATGTTAGGTGTGATGTGATTTGTGTTATTATAAATGCTGCGAAAGGAAATTCAAATTCACACTTGCACGTTGGCAGGCAGCGCGTGCGCTCCGAGACGGAGTGGAACGCTGACAAATAGGCCTACATTTTTTACTTAAAGGCCTTTTTAACGCTGCAAGCGGTGGAATCAGCACACAGTTGCCGCTTTCTCCTTAGCTTTGCGCAGTTGAAACCTTGTTTATACTTTCGCAATTCGCATGGCTCTACGCCGCGAACCTGCTTACTGCGCGCGCTCCTCAGTAAACATACAAGGCTTTTATGCTTGACGTGCTCACGGTGCGCTCCGTTGTATAATTCTGTGAAACAACAGAGGGCGACTCTGAGTAATTGTTCTCCAAACCATGAAAAAGCAGCAATGAGTGGAAGTGGTTTGCCGAATAATTTGTCAAACACTCGTCTCGTGAGAACTTTGTGAATAAATGGATTTATTCACATATAAACTGATTAGGTTGTGGGTCATTTTGAGGACACGTGTGAAGGTTTTTTAGTACACTTCTTAAACCCTAACCAAATAATCAAGTTAAACCCAGTACTGATTTTGAAGTAATGATGGTGATAAAACATAATAAAAGTTAAAAATGAGTTTTTATTTCCTAGAGGGCAGGGGAAGGGAAGAGGTATATAAAATGAAAATGAAAGTTTATAAGCAGTTGCACACATAAATGCTTATTGACATTCAGAATAGGCCCGGATAGATTTCAGCCTAATAGGGATACCTGCACTGAATCGCCAATTTCAAAGGACAAAATGCTGTATTTGTATTTAAATAAATGTTTCCACACAGTATTTTGTATTTGTATTTAAATACATTTTCCACACAGTATTTTGTATTTGTATTTTAAACACATTTCCATTTATTTATACCCATCTCTGGTAAAGGCATAACGCTTCCTATTTTGATGAATTACTAAAACACCAATGTTTGTGTTCCCGACAACTCTATACACCCGTTCCCAATCATCCATTTCTGCCAAAATAATCAATAATCTATCTACAAAATGTCTGTTTTTAATATCTTAGTCAACTACTGAGTCATTTGTGTGCTGTCTGGTTTCATGCCACCACAGTTCAATATATAGGGTATTCCCTCAGCTATAAGGAAAGGCAGGGCCCGAAGCATGAATTTGTTGTTAATAATAAATCTTGCCACTCCCTGTCATGCATGGCCTCATGGGTCTGTATGCCACTGATGAGTGACACTGTGAGTGAATCATCCTATTGAATTTTTTTAGCTCAAAACAAACTACTGCTACTATATATTACTATACATGTTACTACAATCTAAAAAATGCTGGGTTAAAAATAACCCAAGTTGGGTTGAAAATGGACAAACCCAGCAGTTGGGTTGTATTAGCCCAGCAATCGGGTTAATTTAACCCAGCAATTGGGTTGTTTTAAGCAAACATTTAACCCAACCGCTGGGTTTGTCCATTTTCAACCCAACTTGGGTTATTTTTAACCCAGCATTTTTTAGAATGTATACATTATTATTATTATTATTATTATTATTATTATTATTATTATTATTATTATTATTATTATTATTGTTGTTATTATTATTATTTGTGGTCAGCATGGTGTAATAAGAATTTTAAATCTGATGACATGCAGAATTAAGAAGTGATATATGAATTTTCAGACCCACTTTAAATGAAGCGTCTTGAACTGCTATGTGCTAACATTACAATTAACCATTTGATACAATGCACTTATTTTGTCCATATAGTGTGTAGTCTCAGCCTCAGATATCACACCCCCACAGACCATTGGCTGAAGGTCTGATGCATATGGGACACTTTTCTGGAAACACTTCACGAGTTTCAAAGTCATCATCTGATTGGTTGAATTCTACATGTCCACGAGACGTGTGTGTTGCGTTCTTTAAAGGTCCTCGTGGAAGAAGAACGCCGTTATGTTTACAACTGTGACAATGAGCGCTTACCAGGACCAACTAAACGCTTATTTTTTCAAAAGTATGTGAAGTCTGCGGCTCTATTGTTGTAGTAAACTTTCACATTGTTCAAGTTTGTGCGCCGGTCTGTTATTGCAGGGACATTGACTTTACATTTTCACGCCCCTAAACATGACTCAGAAAAAATCAAACTGTGGTTGGTTGTGCTACATATCAGTCAAACGTCCTCTCAGGCGGTCCTCGACCAATGAAAGCTGCGAAAGAGTCCAGACCTGCCGTCAGTCTGAAGGTCTGGCTACGTAAATCTGTAATTAATTTCTGTAATTACATCTATAATTACACTGTTAACCTATCCTTGATCCTAACACAACCTTATCCTACGTTGATGAACACAATAAGTACATTGTACCAAACAATCGGGGTTTTTTTAATGTTATTGCATAGTAGTTAAAGACACCTAATATAATTGGGACCAGATGTTCTTACAATAGTTTCTATTTCTGTTTCATTCAGAAAATATATGTTGAGATATTAATGCTAAACATGTGATTTTCACCTTTCATATTTTTATCACCCTCATTTACAGGATAGTTTCTAATCTCAAAACATAATTGGCACCGTTTCAGCATTAAAAGAGAAGTATGCCAAAATGCAGGTAAAAGCCTTCTTGAAAATTTTCCAGCTTTGCTCTCCATAATGAAATCACTGAACAAACAGAGCCTCTACAGAGTTCATTAAGATTACTTCACAGCAATAACTTCCTTTCAGGCTTTAATACAAAACACTAACAGTCAAAACACAAATCAGCGTTCCACGTTTCTATTGAGTTTCAGAGCAGCTATATAAATAGGAGGTGACTGCTGAGCAATGGGTCTGTGATTTGACCTGGTTTACTTGTGTTCGGACTAAATAGTGCAGTTATCTTCTGCCTGCACCATATGATGGCCATATGCTTTTCTATGAGACGCCGTGCCAAGAACCCTACAGCTTCGCTCTAGAGGCTGTGCTTTTTGCTGGCCTACTTCACACATTTAAATGCTTAAATCATATATTTAAACATGTATACTCTGACTGAACAGTCAGTTCAGTTCATAGTTCATTTAAGTACCTTAAATGTGAAATGTCTCTTAAAATGCATATCACTCTTACCTCATCTTTATTTCATGTCCATTTATTTGTTTGTAGTTATCAGTCTGTTCATTAAAATAACTAACAATTATTTTTTTTTAATCTTACAGTTAAGGGATTACTGTGTACTTTGTAAAAGTTGTGAATGTGATGCAGGGGCGCCGCTAAGGGGGGGAAAGTTAGGACGATTCTAAGGGCTCACACACTTTTGGGGCCCCCAGAGATTGGTTTTATTAGTAGTAACTAGGGGTGGAGGGGAAATTCGATTCTTAGATGCATCGCGATGCGGACGTAGATGATTCTGAATCGATTCACAAATGTCAAAAAAATTGATTGGTTAAATGTTGATAACATTATGTTGACGGAACGCAAAAGGCATAACTCTGAAGCGCGGGAAGTGCAGTGCCCGTCTGTGGGGTGCACATAACAGAGACGAATGATAGCTGACTGGCCGGCACCCTCTACATTAAAAGCTAGCGTATGGAAGCACTTTGGCTTCTATGAAGTCAACGGGGAAAATGACCTGGACAAGAGCCACACTAGGGCCTATATGCAAGTTGTATCAAACTAAACTAACATATTTTCCAAACATGAGAAACCATATTACACGTTTCCAACGCTCGGTTGTACCAGTAATGTTAGTTGCCGCCAACCAGAGGACCACAAACTCTATCGCAAATTTGATGGTCAAGGATTTGTGTCCGTATTCTCTGCAGATGTTAATTTAGTGTTCAGATGTTAATTTCATAAAAGCTGTTTTTGATTGTGGTATACAGCAAAAAATGTGTCTGTGCTCAGCATTTAGTTTTAAGTCATAAGTCTATTCAGAATATGCCACAAACATTACTTTTGTATGAGAGCTGCTAGTACAGAATGCTATATTTCTCAAGTACAGACACTATTCCTGTTGGTTTTTTGCAATGTTGGGACATATTCTGGCAAATGTAACCTTCCTGACCTGTTGACTTGTAACATCACTTCCATTTGTTTTATTAATAAAATATATTGGAAGTAAATTCATTATGTGTCATTACAGATACTTTGCTTTAAAAGTACCAAGTGAGAAAAAAAATCTGTATAGAAAAAAAGACGCATTGATAATCGTTTTATAATCGAATTGTGAGGTGCCTAGAGATTCCCACCCCTAGTAGTAACAGTACTAGTAGTAATGTAATAGAAATTCTAAATGTATATGTCAGGGTTGGTGAAGGGAAAGGAGCGAGGACTCAATGATGCAGGTGAAAATGGGCTTTTAATGATAATAAAAAATAAAACAAGACAAACCAAAACTACCCCGAGGGGGAAAAAACAGACTTGACTGGAGCAGGGAAACATGAGGTAAATACGACGACGATTCAGCACTGGAGACAGGTGGGGCAAATGAACCAATAATCAGGAAACAAGGTGGGCGGGGTTAGACAATGGACACGAGCACATGGCACAAAGAAACACTTGACAAGACATGTGCTCACACCAAACATGACATGAACATGCAACTAATGAGAACTCATCAGCTGCATGTTCACACAAAACATGACAACATGACGTAGCACGTAGCCAGTGAAAAAACACCAACCACGTGTTACACAACATAAGACAAAACATGAAAGCACACGGCCGATGTAAACATGAACCGTGTGCTACACAGAACACACAGACAGAAGAGCACACGCTCACATGACAAAACAAACACACGGAGCATGAATGTCCGAATCCCAACACAAAACTGAAACCCAAACTAGACCGAAGTGCTGGGATCCGAACACCACGCCCCGCACTCAAAACACAAGGACAGAAGAGCACGCAGCTTGAGCATGCTCAAAGCTGCGTGCTCACACAAGACAAGACAAACAATACAGGAGTGTCAGGGCTCTGTCACAAACCAAGAGTAAACTAGACCGAAGTGACAGAACCCTGACAGTATAATCTACCAAAGAGTTACAAATATAACAAAAATGATGGCTTATTTCAGTATTTCTGACAAAATCCAGCAAAGCAAAAAAAAACCCACTTCATTACATTTCTCTGTACTGTAGGCTACTATAATTGTTGTAGCCATTAAGAAAAGGTATTTAGTTTTATATTTATGTTTAAATATTATAATGTTATTTTTTATGTCTATGTTGATTATGAAATGTGAACAGCATGAGACATCCTAAAATGCGCAAGGCCAGGAGACATGGAGTGGGTCAGATTGTGATGATTGTGGCCACTTCATTAAGTTTTGTTTTGTATAAATTGTATCTTTATTTTAATCAATGTTTCATCAGCCAATTGACCGTTCGTAAAGACCCGCCCCCTTTAGTTACTGTTGCTATGTCCGACAAGCCATGTCGCTCTCACGCCACACACACGTTCTCACGTAGAGAAAATACATCGCGGAGCAAAGAGGACACTGACAACACGCCGACAGACAGGACAGAGCAAGTTAATTTTGATATAAAACAAAGTCTCAACTTTAAAATGTTGTCTTTTTTTAAGAAATGTAAACCACAAATAGCGTTTTGTGGCTCTTTAATGTGTGGTGATCGCTGTAGCGCCTCAAGCTGCTTTTGAACTGATCATCTCTTCCTTCTAGTTCATTGATAAGCATGAAATAAATATGAATGAACACTAAAAGAAATGTTGTTTCAACTGTGGAAAGACGTCAGTGCACATCGTTTTCCAAGTTCAAGTCCACCGACGTTAATCTACTAACTCTCTTGACTGCTTTGTCGGACAAACCGGCAGATTTGGCGATGTTATTGGTCAGATCGCCTGTCAATCAAACTCACAGCGAAGGGTGAATTGGGGCACTCTGGAACTGCGCCCAATGGTTCTCGGCCATTCTCGGTTCTCTGCACCAGCCGCCGGCTCAGTCGCCTCAGTCCGCTTGCCGCTGAGGGCGCCCTCCCCCCTCCCGCCCGGCCCCAGCAGCAGCCTTCACTTGGGCTGTGCTGTGGAGGTGGTTGCAGGACTAAACGCCAGGCTGGAGGTGGACAACTCAGAGATGGGTTCCAGTTCTTTCCAGGGGATGGTAGCAGGCCCTCTCCTTCCCCCGGCCGGGGGAAAATCCTTCCGCTTGGAAAGAACTCATGTTCCTGTCTCTGAGGACCAGAGACTGGTGATGGCAGTGTGCGCCGCCTCCGGGCCACGCCGCTCTCGTCCCTCTCTCTCGCCAGCCTCCTCTCAGAGCAGACCCCAGTGGAACGTGTGTCCTTCCCTGGTCTCCTCTGTCAGGACGCAGCTGCTGACTGTGCCCCCACACCGGGACGCTACGCCTCCCACGTCTGGGCCAGTCACGCTGCCCCACCCGGGTTACGTCTGTGGTTCGAGTGACCCTGCTGATCAGTTCCTGGGAGCCTGGCTTCAGTTTCCGGGACTGTCCACTGGGTCGCGAAGACCAACAGGCTACAGTTTGCGCAGGCTCCTCCCCGCTCTGGGGAGTCCGCCCGCCATGATAGGGCCTTATGCCCCAGTCATGCGTGCAGAGGTTGCCACCCTACTGGCGAAGGGTGCGATCGAGCCTGTCCCTCCAGCCGAAGTGAAGTCCGGCTTCTCAGCCCTTGCTTCATTGTACCCGAGGAAACCGGTGGGTTATGGCCAATCCTGGATCTGCCCGTCTTGAACCGATCCCTTCACAGGCTTCCGTTCAGGATGTTGGTAGCGAACGCCTCCTCGGACGCGTTCATCCGGTAGATTGGTTGCAGCGATCGACCTGAAGGACGCTTACTTTCATGTCTCCTTCCTCGACGCACAGGTAGACCTGTTTGCCTCCCAGGACTCTTCCCATTGCTTCCTGTATTATTCCCTGACCGAGGGCACGCTCGGCACGAATGCACTGGCGCACAGCTGGCCGCCGGGTCTACGCAAGTATGCGTTTCCCCCAGTGAGCCTTCTCACACGGGTACTGTGCAAGATCAGGGAGGACAAGGAGCAGGTCATGTTGGTCGCCCCGTATTGGCACGGCCAGACCTGTTTCTCAGAACTGCTACTCCTTGCGACAGCCCCTCCCTGGCCTATTCCTCTGAGACGAGACCTTCTCACTCAGAGACGGGGCACCCTTTGGCACCCGCGTAGGGCGTTCTGGAAGCTCCACGTGTGGCTTCTGGATGGGACGCGGCAGGTTTGAGTAGTCTTCCACCTGCGGTGGTCACTACCATCACTTCCGCTAGGGCAGAGTCTACACGACACGCCTATGCATTGAAGTGGAACCTCTTCGTCACCTGGTGTTCTTCCCGCCAAGAAGACCCCTGGAAATGCCCGATCGGGTCCGTGCTATCGTTTCTCCAGGAGGGGTTGGAGCGAAGGCTGTCTCCCTCCACCCTTAAAGTGTACGTGGCCGCAATATCTGCCCACCACGATTTCCTGGGGGACAAAAAGGTAAGTCAGCACGACCTGATCATCAGGTTCCTGAGGGGAGCGAGGAGACTGAATCCTCCTCGCTCTCCCCTCGTTCCCTCTTGGGACCTCGCAGTAGTCCTAAGTGCTCTGCGGCCTCCCTTTGAGCCTTTGCGGTCGGTCGATATTAAGTTTCTGTCGATGAAGACAGCTCTGCTGACCGCATTGGCCTCTCTTAAGAGGGTAGGGGACCTGCAGGCATTTTCGGTTGATGAAGCGTGCCTGGAGTTCGGACTGGGTAACTCTCACGTGATCCTGAGACCCCGGCCCGGATATGTGCACAAGGTTCCCACCACTCCGTTCCGAGACCAGGTGGTGAACCTGCAAGCGCGCCTTTGGAGGAGGCAGACCCAGCCTTGGCATTGCTCTGTCCAGTACGTGCTCTCCGCGCCTATGTAGACAGCACGCAGTGTTTCAGGACCTCAGACCAGCTCTTTGTCTGTTATGGTGGAGAGCGGAAGGGAAGAGCTCTCTAAAAGCAGAGGTTGTCTCACTGGTTAGTGGACACCATTGTTTTGGCTTACCAGCAGCAAGGTCAACCATGTCCCCTTGGGGTTAGGGCACACTCCACTCCTCTTGGGCTCTAGCGCATGGCGCCTCGCTAACAGACATCTGCAGAGCTGCAGGCTGGGCGATACCTAACACATTCGCCAGATTCTACAATCTCCGAGTGAAGCCAGTGTCCGACTATGTACTCGCCCCTACGGGTGGCCGGTAATGGACCAGGTTCAGGTGTCTTCGCTTGCTCGCCATTCCACTCCACGGACTGGATACGTGCAATATTTTCCTCAGGTGAGCTCCCTGAGAGCCCTGAGTTCCTCCAGCACTGTCGACACCAACATCAGTTCAGTCTGCCCTTTCGAGCCCAGACCCTCATGTCGGCCAGGTGCCCCGTGTGCATGGTTCCCCTCCGGTGACCCCCACACGAGTATTTTCACCGTAAGCCTCCTCAGTGAGCAGGTGTCTTTCCCTGGGCAAGACCCTGCCACCCCTAGGGTTAAAAATACACCTTCTGGCTGGTACCCTAGAGTTCTTCCATATGCAGCCCTTAGCGGGTCATATGTGTATTTTCTAAGTCCTCCCTACGGGTAGGCACTTTGGCATATCCACACTGAAATATGCTTCCCAGTGTACCTTGGTATTCCTGTGATAAGTGGGAGTCCTTCGTCCGTACTAGTCTTACAACAGGGTACTCACACGCACTGGAAGACAGCTGAGTGGCGCTGTTGTATTGGAACCCCCATTCGTTAGTCACTAACGTACGTCGTAGTGACTGAACGAAAGGGAACATCTCGGTTACGTATGTAACCCTCGTTCCCTGAGGAGGGAACGGAGACGTACGTTTCCTTTGCCACGTCAGCTGTGCTGCTGGAATGCGGAGTTCAGTCTTGGCTCCTGCAGCAGTAACATAATGCGATGTTGCCAGCGTACTTCCTTATATACCCACGAGGTGGGGTGGAGTTACGCATGCATATTCCGCATGCCCATGGCATTGACACTGCCATTGGGCGCTGTTAAATTCTCGAAGGTAAGTGGCTTCTAAGCGAAACCCCCATTCGTTAGTCACTAACGTACGTCTCCGTTCCCTCCTCAGGGAACGAGGGTTACATACGTAACCGAGACGTTTCTCATTTCTGCGAACAAGTTGCAAATGCTTTTGTACATCCATGCAAATGATTATGTACAATTCTCTGCTGTTTCCTACATTATCGATTGCTTATGTCATGCTGATCAAAATGTATTATAATGGGTCTCTGTTGAATAGTCTCACCCCCCACAACATTTAGGCATTAGTTCGTAGCAAGTCTTTACATGCAAAATGGAACAACTTGTCATAATATGTCAAGCATATTTCTATACATTTCCATTAGACGTTCACATTTATACTTAGTTTTTTTTTCTTTGTGCTATGCAATGCTGTCTTTTCTTTTCTGTATCGCAATGACATGATCTGTCAACAAATTACAGTACAAACAGTAAAAGCGCAAATGTGAATCTTATCCAGTCTCTTGCAATCAAATTCCCACATACACTAAGGTGTAACCTACAATTTCCAATAATGGTCATCAAAACTATAACCATAGTTCACATCAGAACATCCCTCTTATCCGTACACAATGACACAAGGACTTGTCATTCTGATGGCACTGACATGTTCATTGACACAGATATTTACTGAACTAAGAGATGAAGAGATCCTTAGAGATGAACTAAGGATTTTGAGCAAGAGATGGCAAGAGATGGTGTTTTGTTATTTGTACAAATTGTTTTGAGAAATGCACTTACTGTTTTGCAAATGTTGAGGATGATTCGAGAAATGTACCAAAGCGACTGAGAAAAGTCATTAAGAAGCAAACAAATAACTGGGGATGGTATCTGGAATCATAATAATATTCATATATTGATGTGATGATGACACATTCTGCCTCTCAGCATTGACACTTACCAATCACCATAATGGCTGTCGTCACTCAAAGCCTGTCATGAACACACTTATCAGGAAAGTGAAATGAAATGATAAATTCAGTGGTGGTTGAAGTACACAAATCAAGTGACTGAGTAAAAGTTCAGATACCAAAATAAAATATTACTCCATAAAAGTATTCCTTTTCAATTTAACTTAAAAGTAAAAGCACAAAATTACTTTATGTACTTAATTATTAAAAGTAAAAAGTACGGATTGATGAATATTTATTAATTTAGCAATTGTATATACTCCATCCTGCTCAAAATACGTGGGATGAGGTAAAATGTACCACACAGAAAGAGCTTAAATATACAGTAGGTTACAGCTCAGTCGACATCATTATGAATTATTATGATATTTCAAGTAGCCAGCTTTAGTCAATAAGGAAGATTATGCAAACACTTTATTGATCTGTAAGTAAAATAAAAATATTTTTTTTATTTTACAACCAAAACTTATCATACACTGATAACTAATGATTCAATTACTGATAATTCAAGTGTTCAAGTGAAAATACCCATAATAATACACCGATCAGGGGTAACATTACGATCACCTTCCTAATATTGTGTTAGTCCCCCTTTTGCTGCCAAAACATCCCTGACCCGTCGAGGCATGGACTCCACTAGACCCCTGAAGGTGTGCTGTGGTATCTGGCACCAAGATGTTAGCAGCAGATCCTTTAAGTCCTGTAAGTTGCGAGGTGGGGCCTCCATGGATCGGACTTGTTTGTTCAGCACATCCCACAGATGCTCGATTGGATTGAGATCTGGGGAATTCTGAGGTCAAGTCAACACCTCAAACCTTTCTATCAGAACCAGCATTAACGTCTCGGGTTATGACTATAACCCTTGTTCCCCGAGAAGGGAACGAGACACTGCGTCATCGTGATGACACTTCGGGGAACGCCCCTCGCGTAAAGCGTCTGAAGAAACTGTAGAATCAGCCCAATCCGATTGGTGTTGCGTGATGACGTAGTATGCGACGGCATACCCGGAAGATAGATGAGACGTCAGAAGACAACAGAGATAGCGTTCTTTGCGATGAAGCTAGCGCTCTGATGATTGGGTGGACACGAGACGCAGTGTCTCGTTCCCTTCTCGGGGAACAAGGGTTATAGTCATAACCCGAGACGTTCCCCTTCGAGGGAACTCGAACTGCGTCATCGTGATGACACTTCGGGGAACGAGTACCAACTATCCCGCACCAATCATACCCACCCCAGTGTGAAGCTGGAAACCAGGCACAACTAGGGGGCGAGCACTCTCGCACCAGGCGTCTCAGGGAGATGCAGACTATAAAAACGAATGAAGGTGTGAGGGGTGGCCCACCCCGCCGCCTCGCAGATCTCCTGCATAGAGGCTCCAGAAAGGAGAGCCACAGAGGAGGCCATGCTCCTAGTCGAATGGGCCCTCACGGCTAAAGGTGAAGGCAAGTTGCGCACCTGATAAGCCATGGCTATAGCCTGGACAATCCAACTACTGATCGTCTGTTTGGACGCAGGCAGCCCCTTCTTGGGTGAGCCAAAACACACCAACAACTGGTCCGACCTTCTCCACTGAGCAGACTTCTCCAAATAGATCCTCAATGCCCGCACGGGGCAGAGGAGGTGAAGTCGGCTCTCTTCCGCCGTCACGTGAGGTGGAGGATGGAACGCCTGGAGAACCACTGACCTTGCCCTGTTAGATGGCACCTTGGGCACGTAGCCCTGGCTGGGATGCAAGATGGCTTTAACCATGCCAGGGGCAAACTCCAGGCAAGTCGGCGTGACCGCCAAGGCCTGGAGGTCCCCCACTCTCCTCAGAGAAGTGATGGCAAGGAGAATAGCCACCTTGAAGGTCAGAATTCTCGCCTCAGCCGACTCCAGCGGCTCAAAGGGGGCCTCAGCCAACCCCTCGAGCACCACTGCCAAGTCCCATGTTGGGACCCTGGAATGAGCCGCAGGCCTCATCCTCCGAGCCCCACGGAGGAATCGTACAACCAGATGGTGCCTTCCCACTGTCGCATCACCTACAGGCGCGTGGAAAGCCCCAATGGCAGCCACATACACCTTAAGTGTGGACGGGGAAAGACCGGCGGAGAAACGGTCTTGAAGGAACTCCAGCACTGAAGCCACCGGGCAGTTAACTGGGTTCACTTCCCGCTCTCTACACCAAGTGGAAAATACATTCCACTTTAGGCTTTACAACCTCCTGGTGGATGGAGCTCTGGAACTGAGTAGGGTCTCCACAACACCCGCTGACAGGCCCTCTGCTAGGAACTGAGCCCCCTCAGGGGCCAGACCCAGAGATCCCACACCTCTGGCCGGGGGTAGAAAATCGTACCCCTGGCCTGAGACAGCAGGTCCCTCCTCAGAGGGACCTGCCACGGGGGACCGTCCAGCAGGTCGATGATGTCGGAGAACCATACTCGAGTGGGCCACCGGGGTGCTACTAAGAGAAGGCTGACGCCCTCCCGGCGGACACGTTCCAGAACTCCCGGGAGCAGAGCAATCGGGGGAAAAGCGTACAGACGCAGCCTCGGCTACGTCCGTGCCATGACATCCAGCCCCAGTGGGGCCGGATGAGTGAGGGAGAACCACAGCGGGCAGTGGGACGTCTCTTGAGACGCAAATAGATCCACTTCCACCGCGCCCAACCGCTCGCACATAGCCTCCACCACCTCGGGGTGGAGTCGCCATTCCCCGGGCCTCAGCCCCTGCCTCGACAGGATGTCTGCTCCCTGATTTTGGTCCCCGGGGATGTACATCGCCCTGAGGGATGACAACTTCCCCTGGGACCACAGAAGGACCTGATGCGCCAGTCTGCAAAGAGGGCGCGACCTCAGGCCCCCCTGGTGGTTTAGATACGATACTGCCGACATATTGTCGGATCGTATCAGGACATGGTGGCCGCGGAGGTCCGGGAGAAAGCTCCTCAGAGCCTTGTAGACCGCCAGCATTTCCAGGCAATTGATATGCCAGGAAGAATGCCGGGTCCCCCACAGACCCCTGGAAAAGCGGCCTTCCATGACCGCTCCCCAACCAGTGAGGGAAGCGTCTGTTGAAACGGACTTCCGGCAACACGACGCTCCCAACACTGGCCCCTGGGACAGGAACCAAGGTTTCCTCCACATGACGAGGGAACGAAGGCATCTGCGCGTTACCCTGATCATACGGAAAGGATTCCCCTTGGGGGAAAACCCCTTGGTTCTTAGCCACCACTGGAGGGGTCTCATGTAGAGCAGACCGAACGGAATCACGTTGGCTGCCGCTGCCATGAGACCCAGCAGTCTCTGAAACTGCTTCACAGTGAGGCTGCGGCCCAGTTTCACTCTCGAGACCATCGACAGTATGGACTCCACGCGTGCGGGGGACAGCTGTGCCCGCATCAGCGTCGAATCCCATACAACCCCCAGGAACGTAGTCCTCTGGGAGGGCGTCAACACGCTCTTCTTCGTGTTGAGTCTGAGACCCAAGCACCTTATGTGGGCTAGAACGACATCTCGATGTCGAACCGCCATATCGTACGACTGAGCCAAAATCAGCCAGTCGTCGATATAATTGAGTATACGGATGCCCTGGAGTCTCAACGGAGCCAGTGCTGCATCCATACACTTCGTGAAGGTGCGAGGGGAGAGCGCTAGGCCGAAAGGAAGCACCCGATACTGGTACGCTTCGCCCCCGAAAGCGAACCGCAGGAACTTCCTGTGAGCTGGAAGGATGGAGATATGGAAGTATGCGTCCTTCAGATCTATCGTGACGAACCAGTCCTCGAACTGGATCTGAGTCACGATGGCTGGAATTGTGAGCATCTTGAACCTGTATCTCCTCAGAGATCGGTTCAGATGCCTGAGATCTAGAATTGGACGCAACCCCCCAACCCAACTATGAAGTACCGGCTGTAGAACCCGGACTCCCTGTCTGGTGGAGGAATATATTCTATAGCCTCCTTGACCAGCAGAGAGCGTACTTCCCGCTCCATTACCCGCACCTGCTCGGGACCGACCACAGTCCGAACCACCCCGTTGAATTTCGGGGGAGGGAAACCGAACTGCAGTCTGTAACCCCGTTCCACAGTACGCAGGGCCCACGCAGATATACCCGGAAGGCATGACCATGCGCCGAGATAATCTACTAAGGGAACTAGCCTCTCGAGGCCAGCCTCGGGTGTTAATCGAGCCTCTACCCCAACTCCCTGAAGCGGCTGACCGGCAGGGTGCCGTCGGGGAAGAGGTCCATAGGGCGCACGCGGCTGCTGAACTGTCCTAATGGAGGCGACTGGTTCAGTGCGCGCGCGCAGGGAATCGATGCGGCCCGAAGCGTCTTGGACGGCGGGAGCGCAGCAACGATTCCCCGAGAGTCCCAGAGTGGAAACGACCTCAATCACTCCACCCTGTGGGGGACGACTCTCAGCGGTCCTGCCGAAGCTAGGACCGCTTGGGAGCCCTCTTAGCCTGGATGACGTCCCTCAGGTCGCTCTTAGGCTGAGAAGGCTTCCTGCGAGAGCGCCGCCTCCTTTGCCAAGCTCCCTCAGGAGGGGCGCGGGATGCGACACTCTGCCTCTGCACCTCGCGGTGCGCTGAGCTGGATGAGGGTCCGGGCTGCCCACCCGGGCCTGCTCTAACTGCAGAGCCCGAGCGGCGAGGGAAGAACTTCTGGAAGGCGGCTGACTGCTTCCTCGCCTCCTGAAACCTCTCGACGACAGTATCCACTGCCCCGCCGAAAAGGCCAGAAGGCGAGATCGGGGCATCAAGGAGAAAATGCTTCTCACTCTCCTTGATTCCCGACAGCGTCAGCCAGAGATGCCTCTCAACGCATACCATTCCAGCCATAGAGCGGCCCACAGCGCGAGCCGTCTCTTTGGTAATACGGAGAGACAAATCCGTTGCCTTCCTGAGCTTGATGACGTCATCCGGAGATGGTCCCTCGCCCTCATCCAACTCCTTGAGGAGGTCGGCTTGGACCCCCATGGTGTGCAGACAACCAGCAGCACGACCTGCCGCACTAAAAGCCCTGCCGACTAATTTTGACGTGTCGCGGCAAGGTTTAGTGGGCAGCGACGGAGCCTTCAATGATGCAGCGGCCACAGGTGAGAGGTGGCCCGCAAGCGCCTCTTCCACCTGTGGCAACGCTGCATACCCCAACTCAACCGTCCCCAGCACATTAGCAAAGTCAAGTACTGGGGGATTTGCAACACGGGCTGAGAAGGGTTTTTCCCACGATCTACACAACTCGTTATGCAGATCGGGGAAAAAAGGAAGGCCCCGCCGTGGAGGTTGAACCCGACGCCTGAGAAAGCGTTCATCCAGCCTAGATGGTGGCTGGATGTCCACTACCTCTTGTGGCCAAACCAAACTCAGCTTGGCCACAGCGTGGGTTAGAACCTCCACCAGCTCCTCCATAGCGGGCGATTGGGGTGGCGAAAGCCCCACATCATCCACCTCGATTCTCAAATTGTCTGACTCCTCAGAGTCAGACAGTCTAAGAACCGGATCCCCCGCCCCGCGGGAAGAAGCCGCATCGCGGGCTTCCACACGGGGCGGGAGAATATCAGAATCGTCAGAGGAGGATAGGGAAGATGCCTCAGCAGTCCCATATCCTCTTGACAGATCCCGCTGTGAGCCCCACGATCTACGGCGCCGCGCTGCCTCAACAGACGCAGGCCCAGAACCGCGGGGCTCACGAGGCTGACCGGTCTCCTCAAAGACGGCCAGCCGCGAGCGCAGCACCCTCAGCGGCAGCAGTTCACAATCACCGCAAGCCGCCCCCTCAAGAGCGGCTTGGGCGTGCTGCACGCCGAGACACTGCACACAAAGCTGATGTGTGTCCGTGCCCGTAATATAGCGCGGACACGGGTGCACACATCGCCTGAAACGCTCGCTCGCCATATTATTTGCTTAATACTTTCACGTTGAAACACCTTCAGACTGAACAACAGAGCGCTCACGCTGAAGAGCAAAAAAGCTATCTCTGTTGTGTTCAGACGTCTCTTTGTATCTTCCGGGTATGCCGTCACATACTACGTCATCACGCAACACCAATCGGATTGGGCTGATTCTACAGTTTCTTCAGACGCTTTACGCGAGGGGCGTTCCCCGAAGTGTCATCACGATGACGCAGTTCGAGTTCCCTCGAAGGGGAACTTCTTGAGCAATTTGAGCTACAGTAGCTCGTCTGTTTGATCGGACTACACGGGCCAGCCTTCGCTCCCCACATGCAACAGTGAACCTAAAACCGTGATACAAACCTAACCGTGAGCAATCTGTACCGTTACACCCCTAGCGTAGCATATGCCAGGGGGTGCCACAAAATGGAGAACATTTTCAAAGGGTGCCATGACTGAAAAAAGGTTGGGAAACACTGGTCTAGCCATCACAATTTGGCCCTTGTCAAACTCACTCAAATCCATTCACTTGTCCATTTTTCCTGCTTCTAACACATCAAGTTTGAGGACAACATGTTCACTTGCTGCCTAATATATCCCACCCACTAACAGGTGCTGTGATGAAGAGATAATCAGTGTTATTCACCTCACCTGTCATAATGTTATGCCTGATCGGTGTATACCAGTATATAGAAATGAGGAAAAACTAAATGTGTGTAAATGTGCTGACAAATATCAACATAGGCTACAATAAAACATTTTAAGAGGAACACTATACAAACATACCAGTTCATCATATACATCATTCAAGCAATTCATACAGTGGGCTTAAAAAGCTTGCCCTTTTACAGCAGATGTAGTTCACAAACAGCTGACAGTCGGGAACCAAATAAGATTTTCATTTACAATTCTGCATTAACTTACTTTTCACGCCATTAGTATTTCTCGCACTCAAGCTCAGAGGATCTCCTGTTCTTGGCTCATTTTGAGTCAGAATTGTAAATTTTGTGAAGTGTTAACTGGAGACTATCTGACCAGATCATTTGAATCAGTGAGTTGTTGTCTCGAGAACAGATGCAATTGAATCAGTCCAATTCTCCAGGTGAAAAATCAGCCCAAAACTACATGGGAGGAGCTGGTCAATGACCTGAAAACAGCTGGGACCACCGTTTCCAAGGTTACTGTTGGTAATATACTAAGACGTCATAGTTTGAAATCATGCATGGCACGGAAGGTTCCCCTGCTTAAACCAGCACATGGCAAGGCCCGTCTTAAGTTTGCCAATGACCATTTGGATGATCCAGAGGAGTCATGGGAGAAAGTCATGTGGTTAGATGAGACCAAAATAGAACATTTTGGTCAATCAGATGGTGGTGGTCCAGTGGGTTAAACCATGGAACTGATATGCAGAAGGTTGCTGGTTCGATCCCAGCGGTCACCACCAGTGTGTCCTTGAGCAAGGCACTTTACTCCATGTTGCTCCAGGGAGATTGTCCCTGTAATAAGGGCTGTAATAAGCGACTGTAAGTCGCTTTGGATAAAAGCGTCTGCCAAATGCATAAATGTAAATGTAATTCACAAATGAATCGTTCAGTGCGATTTGTGAACCGATTCAAGTTAATTGAAAAGAATCCGCTCGTTCACAAATCAGACACTGCTATCGCATCTCTGAGCAGGTGGCGATTTCTTCAGTTCAAAATAATAAGGAATGACATGTTTTTTTATGAAATTAAGTGCAGCTGGCTTTTAAAGGGAATGGGAGATGAGACTGTTTGTTGCACATTATGCCCAAAACACACCCATTAAGAGAATAGGGACAACCCTTTTAGACCATGCGGCGGGCACGCCGACAATTTTTCCCGTCGTTAAACTATAGCAAAAGTGGATTCAGACACTCCCTAATTGCACTTGCACCGTGCGCTTTAAACCATGCGCTTAGATAGTTAAAATAGGGCCCAAAGTGTCTCGAAATAAAAAATACTCTGCTAAAGAACAAATACTTGACAATTTTTTAAGGTTTTATACTTTATACTTATATTTAAGGTAAAAATACTTAAGGTAACAAAGTAAAAGCACATTGTTACTGTCCACCACTTTCTGTCTTCAATCACTTTCAGCATGTGAACCAGCAGCTTCACCCATGACAGGGAGATCTGTCTGTTGAGTTCACGTTTTGCCCATCTATGCCTGCACTGTGTTGAATGTGCATTTTTGTGAGATTTATAGCAGTCTCTCTGTGAATTTCTGTGGGGGGAAAAAAGAGTAAAGGTGCCTTTCATTCCTCAGGCAAATGGTAGGAGGGAAATTCAATGACAGATAGTTGTGCTTCACAGCAGACAAGACACTAAATAGATTTATAGAAGTCTGCAGATGTCAGGTTGAGTCAGACTCCTGAACATTATGATTGTGGCAATTTTGTGATGATATAGTAGATGACACCTTGATTTAATGAGTCAGATCTTATCACTTATATCTCTATGCTTTTGTTTCAAAAGCAGACAGGACCTGAATCTAATTTCACTCATTTTACGCTAAGACTTTTACAGATGCCGGCTGCTTTGGCATCCGTTTGTCTGTCCATGGATAGTCTCAGCCTTAGATGTCAACAAATTGTTTTCAGTTCTTTTTTAATCGTCACTTTAACACATATTTTTGATTAGATAATCAAGTGTTCTAAAATAGAAGCAAATAACTTGTAAGTAAACATATAATAAATACAATAAGTGAACACGTAAAAAGTATATATATAATATACATGGGTGTCTAATTCAATGTCTTTGTGTGTAAAAATGTTTAAGCGTGACTGTTTGGATTCATATGAAATGGTAACACTTTACAATAAGTAACATTCAATAAGGTTAATAAACATATTGTTCATTGTCAATTTAAAACATTTACTAATAGGCTACATTTTAACATTTTAAAGTTGTCTCTTACATTATGCACTATGAATCAAGATAATGATCAAGATAGCTTATAATTAATATATTAGTATTTTTATATTTAAAATGTACAATAAACATTTTGCCATTTTTTTAATTCAAAGAAAACAAAATGGAAGAGTTAAAACTATACAATCTTGCTGCTCAAACTGTGTATAGAACAATTTTATATGTTTTTTTTTTGTTCATTTTGTATTTTGCATTTACTTATACTTTTATTTTCAATACTTAGGTACATTTAATATCACATAAAACTTTTACTCAAGTAATATTCTAAACAGTGACTTTAACTTCTACCAAAGTCATTTTCTGGTAAGATATCTATACTTTGATATCTTACACTGGTTGAAATCTACGGGATTTCTGGGAGACGTGTGTGTCGCGTTCTTTAACGGTCCGCCTGGAAACAAAGTCCTTGTGATGTCAAACCCCCTCAAGAAAAAAAAGCCGTTGTGTTTGCAACTGTGACAATGAGTGCTTATCTGGGTCAACTAAGCGCTGGATTTTCCAAATTATGTGAAGTTCGTAGCACCAATGTTGCAGTAAACTTACACAATGTTCTTGAATTAATCATTTATTATAAGCACGTCGGTCTGTTATCGTAGAGACATCAACTTTACATTTCCATGCACCTAAACATGACGGGGAACAAAAATAATTGTGATTGGTTGCTTTACATGTCAGTCACATGTCTTCTTGGGTGTTCCATGGCCATTGAAAGCTGATGGAGTCTAGACCTTCTACCGTCAGTCTGAAAACTGACGCGAGACTATTCCATGAATAGCAATGTATGTACCAATCAGAAATAAACAAAATGCAACATGTTCTGAATCCACCCAAATCCCTTGTAAAGTTCTGGTCAAGTTAACATTGCTCAATTTCATTCATCACTGAGAAGCAATTTTTGCCCTTCCATTTTTCTTCTTGACTGCATAGACGACACTCAAAATATAAAATTTTATCTCAAAGACAGTGATTGCAAACATACAAACAGCATCTTGAGAAAAGACAGTGATATCTATTCAGAGGCGCCTATTGGGAGCGATGCACTGGAGAGCTTGATGTGTAAAAATCATTTCCATCCTCCCCTCATTCAGCCCGGGGTCTGTTCTCTCCTGCTGAGAACAATGTGTTTGTCAATTAGCTTAGGAAGGTGTTTTTGCTCTGTGGGGACAATTTCTGTCTCCGGGCAGCAGACACCTTGCAGAGTCCACCATAATAAGACTGAGATAACGCAAATGAGATCACACGGCATATGATTTTAGTGATGAGTGACTGAAAGTCCCTAGGGTGTGGAAATCCTCTGAGAATATTATTCCCCAGTCTCAATTCTAAAACAAACGCTCTGTTTGGCAAGACCTTATAGAGATGTTCACATACCAGGGTAACACTTGGAAATTTCACTTGGGCACAACAGATAATGAATAACATCAGTGTTTCTTGGTTTGAGGATGCCACAGAACAGGTTAGCACCTATGAATCAAATTAGGATCATTTGTAATCCTACATCTGATGGAGTCTCAGACTCCCTCAACTGACCCAAGCCCAAAGCAGAAATTATGTTATAATGCTGTGCATTATAAAGCCCCCAAAGAGACATTTGCAAGTTAAACCCACACTCCCCAAGGCTGAATAGACCTTAGTAAGGGTAGCATTTTACATGGATGAAACAAGGCTATGAAGTATCCCTCCTAGACCTATATATGTTTAACCCCTCAAGTTCTACTTTTAAGTTTTTCTTACTTACACTCTGACCGTTTCTGGCAGGGGAGGCTAACAAGGACGCTAAAAACCGTAGCCTCAAGCATCAGTCGCCAGTGCTCCTCTTGAAGCCAGGGGAGTGAGGTATACCTGTACAGCTCTTACTAGCCTCCGTTACACTCACCCGCCTTATGCGGTTTTAGCCCTGACTTTCACTCGCCGATAGATTTAGCGAAATTGCCTACAAATGTCTGAAATCATCGTCACAAAAGCATATATAATGGTAGTGACAGTAGTGGTAGCTGGTAGTGACGATTCTCTCTAACCAATCAGTGATCTGCAGTGTTTACACGTCACATTTTAGTATATGGCACGCTTGGAAACTTAACGTTATTATACAGTGTTGTCTGTGATTCTTCCTAATGTAAAGTCATGCAATGTGTAACCTCCCGTCGCCGATCCATCATGCAACGTGCACACAGCAGCAACTGAATGCTACCCCAGATAGTCGTGCAGTGTGAAAAGAAAAATGATCTGACGACTTGCAATGTAAACTCAGCTCTGGGACCATTTTGGGATTTTATTACAGCTCAGACAACATATACTTAAATGTTTATCACTTTTAGCAGTATTTTATGTAACTTCAAAGGGTTTCCTGTAAAATGACAATTTAGACCACTGTATATGGGTATAGGAAGCTTTTCAATTTGGGTAGGCCAAATCCAGGCGGAAATGGTCCCGGAGTAATTTAGTGTAAATAGGTTACTTTGTGTAAAACAAATGCCAAAGTGATGCATGTCTCCAGAATGTAGAGAATGTAAGCTTTCAAATGGTATCTGAGGTCAGAGCTCCTCTACAGACATTTAAAATTTAAAGTATATACTTGATGATGTCATTCTCTGTACAGGGTCTGCAGAGTTTAAGAGGTTAAACCTATAGACAGTAAAAGAAATGGACACAGCTTTGATTTTATGAGACTTCCACGGAGAAAAGTCAAGTCAAGTAGAAGCACTCACTTCCTGATGGCTGACCGTACTGCGCAGCCACAGACTGAGCTTGACGACGTAGATGTGACATGACCAAACCTGTCTGACAGTGGGGCGGCAGTGGCTCAGTGGTTCATGTAGGTTGTCTACAAACCGGAAGGTTGGTGGTTTGATCTCCGGTTCCACCTGACCAAGTGTCGAGGTGTCCATGAGCAAGACACCTAACCCCAGCTGCTCCCGATGAGCTGGATGGCGCCTTACATTGCAGACACCGCGTCGGGGGGGCAATGTGTAAAGCGCTTTGGATGGCCATTGGTCTGTTAAAAGCGCTATATAAATGCAGTCCATTTACAGTTGTAAGCCTTCTAGTAGTTGTGCAAAGTGAAATCTGAATCACAATCTTGCAGAGACGGAGAGCGTGAGCAACTTTTGGTAAGTATTTTTATTAATTGTTTTGTCATTTTGCATAGTATTTATTTATTTAAATAAATTGCCTCATAGACAGTAAATGATTGCTTACGAGCTTCTCCTCCTGTCTATACGGGTCTATACAGTAATTTATCTACTGTGCGACGGTTGTGGCGTGGTTATGACGCAATGGTTAGCCTATTTTTACAAAAACGACTTATACGGGGCGATAGTGTAAGATACAAGGTAATGGAGCCTTTTATGTATCAGGCATTTGTAGCCTTTTAGCCTTTTATTGTCTTGTTTCTTTAGAAATAAACAGTGGACATATGGAGTCTTTAAGCGCTTCAGATGTAAAGTTATTCGCTGTCATAATGACGCCAAAATGAATGGGAGTCAATGGAATGCTAACAGCAGGTGAAGGTACGCTTTTCCGGTGCTGGATTACCCCCTTGGTTAAACCTCACTCGCATCTGGGTCACGGCACCACTGTATCCCCTCTGGTTCTACTGGTTCTACTCCAAGCAGGATTTGAACCAGCCTTTACAGGATTTTTGTCTTCTAAAAGTTTTTGTGGAATTTTTCATCAGCTGAACAATTGGCATGTGGTTAAACAACAGTACAATCCAGTGAACACACTGTACTTCTCTCCCTCACAGCATTTTTTTCATTTATGTCAAGAATTAAATATGGTACTACACTTATTAAAAAGTCTTTTCGGAATTGCATACAAACGTTCATTGTTCACAAGAAAAATGTACATAAACCAGAAACGATAATGAGCATGCATAAACATGCTGTGCATTTCATCAAATTTTGAAAACTTAAAATAACATGCAGAGTCATTAGAAATATGGCCAGTTAATAGGAGTCAAACGAAAGCAGCCACTGAGCCTTGTGCTTTGATTTTATGAAACGCTAACAGATGCAAGAACAGGCCAGGCTGTTTATGTTGTGTGCTGAATGGTAAGACAGAGATTGCTTGGCTAAATGATTCTATGAATTTCTCATAACTTTAGGAAATTGTTCTGCAGGCATTTTTCTTCATTCTGTGGCGTTGTGCTACCCGCTTAATAAACTGCAATAAAATGGTGCATTTCAACAACTAATATTAAATTACTTCTGGAATTGCAGTTATCTGTTCCAATATAGGCCAAAGTAAATAATTTTGGTGTGTTTAGAATAATGCTTCATGATTCATATTCAAGATTAAACTGAGGGCCACACATTTTTCAACACCAAGTAAAAAATGAATAAAAAATACTACTTGAAATGAATCATTGCCATTTAAGAGTAAATGTCATGGATATAGGCCTACATGTTATACATTAAACATATATTGTAATTTGTAGTGATACTTCCCTCCACAAAACTCTCATTGCTCCACAGGCAACTCTCAAAATATCTCTTAAATTATTACGTTATTTCATTTGAAATTCAAAACAAAAGACATATGAAGATTGATGTAAACTTGTCACAAAAATGTGTGGCTGTTCTGAGGTGCCAAAGGCATGCAATACCTGTCGTTTTCCAACTTGCTGGACTGATTTTGAAATTTGCTGTCATTTTAGGCCCATGTTGTTTATCTTGAACTGTGTCACCATCAGGTCTGATCAAGCTGATGAAAGAGTCTTCTGTCACCAGTCCGTCCTTCCCTGTCCAGACTGAGGGGAAATGGAGAAAGAATGGGTGCCTGCATCTTGATTTAGGCATGATGGCAGTAGGAGGACCTGACTGAGTCTCTGGGCTTTCAAGAGGCCAAGGAGGAGGACATCCATCATCTAGCGCTGAGCTCAGCCGGAGAGTCTCTCCTCCAGCCACTCCATGCTGTGATGGATGAGCATATCACATAGGATTCTTATTATTTCAAAAGAGGCCAAAGGAAAGGCCGGTGAGTTCAAATACTGAGCGATCAGTTGCAGTGGTGGATCAGAGTTTTATCTCAGAATCTAATCCATTTATGGGCCACTTACACATTCTTGAAGTGGTAGTTGGTTATGGACAGATATTGTGTGCCGAGGGAAGTGAGAGAATTCTTCTGAGAGGAGGATCAGTGTCAGGCATGGGCCAATGCTCCCTATAGCACAGCTGGGTACTAGGGTTATGAAAGGGTTATATAATTATGTATATATCCTACTTAAATTCATAATCAAAGCCTCAATCAATATTCATCCTCCTATATAATTGTTATGATTTGAATGATTCTTTCCATTTATGATTTTGCTTATATCAAGAGGACCAATGATTGTTTCTTCCTTTATATTTTCTAACGTTTGTATTTGGTCTCTGAATGGACGGCTTCCAGAGATTAAATAATGGATTTGTCTTTCATTTTATTTTTCCTTTTACTGTAACCCTAAAGAATTGTATGAATACAATTGTACTATTGTCTGGACCTCTTGCTGAGAGAAAAGCACATGTTATCAGCATGTTTTGGTGAAGTGTTTTGTTGATATGTAGTTAAGACTCTCCAACCTTGCGAGAGCTGTGATTCTACGGAGCTTTTGTGTTTGTGCGTTGCATGATCTGTGCAGGCACACGACACCAGACGTGAAGACCCCTTTCTGCAACCTCCGAGGTCAACAATTATCTAATTCTAGTGATGGGGCGACAACTAGTCTACCTAGTTTAGTGATATGCTCTGCTATCTATCCTTGTGTGGAAATGTGCAGTGACTGTGCATTTTCTCTGCCAATCAGAATCATTCCACATGGCAGTAATGACGTGGCTAGACCTTGAAAACAGTATAACTGTTCCGAAATTGTATGTATAGGTGGATATTGTATACGATAGGCGGAGGCGGGGAGACTGTTAGAGGGAGTGCGGCCTACGAACACCTTGTGAGACTTGAAGCTGGCTTCTGCTGATGAAACTGCAAACTATTCTTCAGTAAATTTTTCTTTAATTAATCCAACTCTTGGTCTTCATTTTTCACTACTAGTCCTGGGTCCTAAGCTGTTACCCCTACAGTTTCTATAGTTTTTTATTCTAATTTAATTTAGTATGTCTTTCCATTTTTTTCATTCTGACTATGAAATGTCCTGCTCAAGTTGTCCTTGCAATGGAAGATTTAGTAATATAACTAGTTCTATCAGTGTTTCATTATTGGACTCGATTTATATGGTAAAATCAACGCCATCATCTTTACAGTGTGTACAGTCGCTGAGCTTTAGGAACCCTCTGGACGGAGCTGATGTTCAGTTATGGTAATGGGCGTTTAGCTTCCGACACACGCTGAGTGTAGACCAATCACAACAATCTGGCCAATCAGAGCAGAGTAAGCTCGCGATTTTAGAGAGATTCATTCATCCGTCGAGTCGTTTGAGAATTATTGAAAAACGTGGTCATGTGCAATGTATATTATGAGAAAATGAAATCGTTTTTTGACCATTGAAACCTGTTGTAAAAGACCACCTTAGAAGACCAAAACAAAATTAGGAACCTTTAAAATAGCACAATAGGGGCACTTTAATTTAGTTTTATTTTAGTGCTGCTAAAGTGAAATATATTTTGGATAGTTGCATTATATTTCTAAGAGCCATATATTGTTATTAAGAGTGTTATTTAGTGACATTTTCATGTTTAACAAAGATTTTGCATTTGTAAATGTTTTTTTATATTATGTATTTGAAACTTACATTTATGTTTGGCTGTTTTTTTATTTTACTTGACTTAGTTTTGGACTCATGAAAATTGAAAACAACACTGTTGTGTGTATAAAGGCCTGCTGCGTGTGAAAATAAAATGTCACTGAATGTAAAAATGTGTGAATTTTAAAACTCATGGATCATGAAAGCAGACATATCCGAGGGTCGTTGCACAAAATTAGCACTTACAGGATGTGGCATCAGTACTATACAAACAGACTATGTGCTCTAAATGAGGCACTTTATATCATTCTCCAGCGTCTGTTAAACAAAACAAAATAACAAAATATCCTAATTCAATGTTGTTTGCAAATGTTGTTCTTTTTTCTGACAATGCAACATGACTAAGAGAAAAGAAGTCATATTTGTGTTTAAGACATATGGGCCACGGATATGAAGCTTATGCGCAAGTTCTGGCAGGAAGATTCAATGTTACGTCACTTATCACATTCAGACCTATCCAATCAAGTCATAATTCTCAGAGTATAAAAGATCGGTAATTAACACATGTCTGAGTTCACAGATGCTGACGCCAGCATTACAGTTGACGATCCGGACGTTCCATAGTGGTCGATCGCTGGTCCTATTATAAAATTAATAATGTGTGGCATAAATACAGTGGCGTTCAAAGTCCATGTCAGCCTATCATTCTGTTCATTGGGCTGTCGCGGCAACAGACACGCGTCTAGATCCGGAACAATCACTTTCAATGGAGGACTGGGCATGTTATCAAAGACACGGCTGTGATCTTCATCACCATTCTGGCGTCATCACTTCATCAGCATTCATCACAGTGATATGTATATGATTATGCATTTCCGATATCGATTGTGTGTAGTATTTTACTCTTTCTCAAATTGTCGCAAGCATGCATGCACGAGACGCGCACATGCTTGTGCAACGTTGCTCGTTATCGCTTGCTGGTGTTGTAAACTATCCACAGTGCCTCGTAAATGATTCGCATGACACCGGTTACCGTTAATGATTGTATTTTGTTTAGAAAAGCTGAAACAGAACAGCTGGCACAGCATATTAGCCTCTATCATTCTCCCCACGAATGCAAGGAAACCGATTTTAAAGCGACATGCACCCAGTTAATCGGGGCTTCACGATTAACAGAAGTTGGCTTCCTTTACTATGAGGAAGAACCGCGTTCTGTGCTCATATAAAGGTGCCGTTGCTTATTGCTTTATAAATATACGCTACATATTAATAAATGAGTTAATAAAAACAAACATGTATAGTAATTGTGCTTTTGTCTTTGCGTTACTCCAGTTAATTTGACTCTATTCGTGTTTTATGCTACTGATATCTGGATGCCTCTGTCTATTTTTAGGAACTTTAGAATTTAGCATTACGTCTCATTTGGTCCTTCTGTACTACGACGCCATGGCTACAATTATGAATTAAACAAAGTGTATCTAGCTAGTACTCAAAGCACCATATGTCAAGTAAGGTTTGCATATAAAACAAGGTTTAACTGGATATTTGATAGCAGCAATAATTCCGTACTCAATCCGACCCATTTTACATAAAGATTGCATCCTGTACAGCAACTAAATCGCAGCACGGGAATACAATTATTCAAATCTTTTATGAATATAGTAAGTGAGCAGAGTGCGCTCCCTTTATAAAACCGTCAAATGCTTCAGTTCAACTAAACTCGGACACTAGTGGAAACCGTTTCGGTCAATCTGACTACACCAAATCATGAATCTATAGCATGTTTTACTCTTCGTTGGTCAAACATATGCACTAGAAGGCAGAATTGGTCAGTGAACAAGCGCGGAGCCATTCAATCCTGATTGTGTATGTTCCATGTTGTGTTGGCTCCTCCAATTGGCCATTGCATTCAAGCGCTCCACAGACATTTACGCATTTGGCAGACGCTTTTGTTCAGGGTGACTTGCCTCGTATTCAAGGTGCACATTTGGTATTTTGTCAGATCTTGCTTTCCCTGGGAATCGAACCCATGGCTTAGCGTTGCTAGCGCTATGCTCTACTGTTTGAGCTACAGGAAAGACGTGTCTGTGATTGGCTACGCTCGCATTGAAAAGACCAACATTCGTCAGTCTATCGAGACTAACACAATATACAGGGGAGTAAATATAGTGTGACTGTTTGACAAAGTCTGCACATGCATACTGATTCCTGCAAATGACGAGCTCTCTCGCAGTGAGCTTTTTATTTTTCTCTTCACCAAAGCTGGCACACGGTGTGGCTTATAATAATTGTGATTCGTTGCTTTTCAGACTGTGATCCTGATGTCACACTGTGGGAACTCCGCTGCATTAATGTCAGACTGTATGATAATCAAATGCACAAGAATTTGTCTGGAGATTACATCAACCCACTCACATTTGTTTAATTTACTTCAGGTTACAATTTTATCATGGCTGTTGGTGAGTATGTCAAACATGCTATCAAAGACAAAAGATTTTAACCTATGGTCAAAAGAATTTAGGATTGCGATATTTGTCTCAGACTGCCAAACGTGGACAAAAAAAAAAAACTTGGCTCAGGTTATCAAACGATGACTCTCACATTGATTATTGTTTTTCATTGGTTCGGTTGCTTTGCAGGGTTCTATAGCCAGCTATGGTTTATTAGCTAGTGAAGCATCTTCTAAAACATTCTTATCCTTCCGCAAGGGCATTGTTTGGTTTTCAATTGTCGGCTATGTATTTGTCATGCTGTTCTGGTTTATTTTCTTCTGGGGGTTCTCTCAACAGGTTCTGATGGTTAGATGGTGTTCTATCTAGCTGTGAGCTGGAGTCACGCCTAATGGTTTCGAATCCTCCAACTGCAGATGCTAAGAACTGCAGTTCCCCAACTCCTCTATGCCTAGGTCATTCTTCGGATTGGGGCTGCTACGAACGCAGCTCAATGTGTGGAGTCCGCATACTCTATCAAGGTGCTGTGTACATGGTCATCCTCAGCATTATAGTACAAGCAAGATCTGACTCAAACACTCAGCAACTTCAAGTAATAATTTTCATGCAAATACTGGTGGTGGCATGTTTTCTCCTTTATTACTACTCATCAATCCTGTTTTCGTCAGTCTCTATAAGCCTTTCATGAATTTCTCTGTGGCCTAACGTGATCTCTGTCCAGGTGGCCTATTGTAGCATTCATCTCTGTGGCCTACTGCGGCTTCATCAGCGTGGCCTTCGTCTCTGTAAAAGAGGATATCTCTAAGCACATCCCTGCACCCCTAATCATTCTGCAATTTTTATATTCCCCAACGGGTCTCCCATATCAAGGTGGTTAACTCACCTAGAGACAGACCTACAGAACTGCAGACCATCTCATCAGTATACCGGACATTCATTCAGGGTTATATGCTGCTACAATAGCAACTGAACGCAGGATTGTTTGGTGGTCAAGATGGTCGTCAGCATTCTAATATTATAGAATGCGCAAACCTTCAGGTAATCTAAGATTACCTATGTGTCTTAACAAGCATCAGGTAAGTTACAATTTATCATTTAACTCCTAATACTTTTTCATGGGGTCTATCGAGACCAACTCATGCACCCACGCTGTCTTCTCCTCACTATGGGCTATCGCAGCCTTCTCTGCACACTGGCTTATCATTCTCAGTCACCGCGTTTTTCTTGTACCCTCTCCTATCAAGGCTGTATACACGGCCTAACCTGGCAGTCATACAGCCTATGTGTTTTTTTTCGCACCCGGGCTATCGAGGCAGTATACATAGCCTAACATGGCAGTCCATACAGCCTATGCAGCTTTTCGTACCCCGGCCTCTCGTGGCAGTATATACGACCTAACGTGGCAGTCCATACAGCCTACGCGGCTTTTCGTACCCCGGCCTATTGAGGCAGTGAATATATGGACAACGCGGCAGAACATACAGCCTACGCGGCTTTTCATACCCCGGCCTATTGAGGCAGTGAATATATGGCCAACGTGGCAGAACATACAGCCTACGCAGCTTTTCGTACCCCGGCCTCTTGTGGCAGTATATACGACCTAATATGGCAGTTCATACAGCCTACGCAGCTCTCCGTACCATGGCCTATTGAGGCATTGAATATATGGCCAACGTGGCAGTCCATACAGCCTACGCGGCTTTTGCAGTAGCATAACAATTCCCTCTGTTTATTGGTTAACCCGTCTGCGGTCGTTCAAGGCTTTCGTCTCTACCTGGCTGATCAAGGCCCATCTGCGGCCGTTCAAGGAATCGCAGCATTTACGACGGGCGAGTATACAATTCTTTCACAATTTTTGGGGGTGAGTAGGTCCCGTCCTGGAGGAACTAATTTCCTCTACCAATTCTTGGGGGGCGGCTGCGCCCCTGCCTTCATCTTCAGGCAGGAAATGCAAATGGGCCTACGCCAAAGAACCTCTAATTTAATACTGGTCTGCTAATAAACTTGGTGTTATCATACTTTATCTGGTCTCCCGAGTCTTCCTGGTAGAACTGATTTGTAGTCTAGACTGTCCCCTCGTGTCCTCACATGTTCTTGATGAGAGAGCAAGCAACAGAGAGAGATAGAAGGGAGGTGATGGGGATGGTTGGGGATTTAGGGCAGAATGCAATGCAGCACTGTGTCATTTATCTGTGAAGTGCTTCACAGAGAGATGTGGCATCCTTTACTGCCGCAGTACTCATCGTTATCCCATAGATCGGACTACTCCACGGTTCAGTTTGGAGTGTTTCTTTCTTTTACATCTCATTTTGTCTCTTCACATGCTCAAATGGAAATATCTTAGGACAAGTGCAATTCTGAGCAGCAGCAGTTCTTGTTATCTTGAGTTGTAAGGCTGTGTCACCAGAGGACTGTTTTTTTGGGGGGAAGTGTTCTTTGATTCTAGTCACCATCTGGTATGCCTTCATAGCCTGGGGATACAGCTGATAAAAGGCACCATCCCAGATGAAAGTTTCATGGGCTACTGTACCTGGATGGGTGAGACAGAGAAAGAGAGAAGAGTCCAGAGAATGATCCATGCCCTGAGGTAAAGATTTGAATGATTTATTTTTCCAGTCTATTTAGTGGACCGGAGAAGCCTTGTGGATTTCTTCAGGGGCTTTGTTGTGTTATTGTATGTCCTTTGCTGATGAAATTGTATGTGAAGGAAACCAACATGTTCAGGACTGACCAACTTCTGTCTTTGAATACAGATATGCTTTTGGTTTAAAAACAAAAACAAAATACAGTAACTCATCCAAAGACTTTTTATGCTTTTAAGATATTATGATGATATATTATTTTTTTAAAGATACACTAAGTAACTCTAGAAGTTGAAGCATGAAACTACAAGTTACTTGCAGAGGAACATTGCTTTGGTATTCTGCACAGGTTAAGTCTGCTGTGCCCATGGTTACAGGTACAGTAGATATGACACCTTATAAGTGCAGATGACTTCAAAATTCCCCCATTATCGAAAGAAAGTCAGATAGCCTATCTGAAAAAAATTATTTAAGCGCATGTAGGTAAGTAACTTGTGGCACTGTTGTTTTGACTTGTTTTAAAATAATGTTTGGCAACGCTGACATTAGACATAATTGCTTTTCGTATCAGATTCTGTAAAATGGTCAACTATACTATTATAACTTATTTTGTGAACCTTGTCAATGCACAGCAAATGTGATGCTATACAAACTATCTGAAGCCAAGCCAGTGATGATTTGTGTTTTATTATGGACGCTGTTTTTTTTTTCTTTTCTAACGTGTTTCAGCTTGAGGTTAATTTGTTGAGACTAAGTTCAAGCTAAATTTGGATATAGTAGTAAGTTGCGCATCTTGCCTTTATTTGTGGTTATGACATAACTACACCTGCAAAAATTACATTTAGTTCATTTTGATCAACAACAACAAAAAATTTAGCTTTAAAAAATTATATTTATCCATTCATCCTTAACTGTATGTGGATTCTTGTTTTGACCTGACTTTACTTGAATTAATACACTACATTTTGTTAACACTTTACTTAAAACATTTGAGTATAATTGTTACATGTCGGTCTGTTCCTGTTGCATTTCGTTTAATGTATCACGTGTTTCCTTGTTAGTCTAGTTCTGTTCAGCTGTTTAGTTAATCACCTGTATCACCAGCCCCTCGTTAATCATTCATCAGTGTTTCTATTTAGTTTCCTCTTGTTCACCCAGTCTTTGTCTGGTCTATGTTATGTGTATGCTGTTCTGTCTGATGTTTATTCGAATAAAACCTATCTTTGTGGAAATCCCAAATCTCCTCTTCACTGCTGCACCGTACATCTGTAACAGAAGACCAGACCCATACAGCGAAAGGACTTCTATTTGAAGATGGGCATTCTCCTGTTCCCGCTCTCTCCAGTGTCCCCAGAAGAAGACTCTTCAGCGGTGGATCGCCTGTGTGGGCTCAGGCAGGACAGTCGCCCGCTGGAGAGGTATGTGGAGGAATTTACTGAGCTTGCTTATCTGGTGAACTGGCCAGATGCACTGCTTGACATGGTTTTTCTGATGGGCCTGGATGAGGACTATTCGTTTCCTGGAACCTGCCTGTTCCTTTTCCCTAGTCGAGACAATCAATCTGATATTGATCCTAAATTGTTCAGAGTTCGAGATTGTAGAAGAGGTTCCTAAGAATGCGTGTCTTCCTCGTCCAGTCCCCTCAGAAAAGCTTGCTGCCTGGTCAGATCACCCTCAGCCAGTTTCCTCTGCATATCCCTCCAGTGGGCCTGCCGGTAAGGTCCTGCCTGCCCCTAAGCCAGGAGGGCTGCCGCAAAGCCCCCCGTCTCAGGTTGTGACGGCCGCAGCCACGGCAGATCCACTAGAGCGGTGGTTGATAGCCAGCCAGTCAGACCCCAGTGCTCCTGCCTCCAGGGTGCCCATCCCCCCCATTTGGACTTCTACGGTGCGATGATGCGCCTACCGGGAGGGGGGGCGTTATGTTACATGTCGGTCTGTTCCTGTTGCGTTTCATGTATCACGTGTTCCCTTGTTAGCCTAGTTCTGTTTGGTTAATCACCTGCCCCTCGTTAATCGGTCATCAGTGTTTGTATTTAGTTTCCTCTTGTTCACCCAGTCTTGTGTATGCTGTGTGGTGTTCTGTCTGATGTTTATCCGAATAAAACCTATCTTTTGTGGAAGTCCCAAATCTCCTCTTCACTGCTGCACCGTACATCCATAACAATGTGGTATACAACTATTTTTAATGCATGATTAATTATGCATACACCTTATGCATTAACAAATATTTGTAACCAGTTATAACGCATATCTATTCATTGAACACAACTTTAGAAAGTAATGCATAAACATTACAAACAACCAATGTCAGATATAACAAGGAATCTGCAAATATAATGCACTTTAACTTGTTACAAATATTTATGAAAAGATATAATGCGCATTATGAATACTGTTAAACATAAAGGGTTACCATCTTTAACCCAACAGGAAATGAATGTCAATGAAGCTCATTTGAATAGACTGAATTAAGCATCAGAACTCTATAAATACAAAACGGTTAAAATCAAATGCACTTTTCCTGCATGGAAGAGGAAGTATCAAGAACACAGGCTAGAATAATTCGAGATGATGACCAGAGAGTGGAACCCATTGTGTGAAACATCAGTTTCACAGCCTGCTTGTTCCATAATACATTGGGCACCTTTTTAAAATGGAAGGGTGATTGTGTGGTACTTCTCAACGCAAACAGAATAAAGCAAGTATTGAGAGATGGAAGGTTTGCTTTCCTTTTTAAAGTTGCTTTAATTTCATGACAATCTCTGGGAAAGGCAAGATGTGTTTTGCAATGTAGAGCAGTCTAAACCCTGGTGACTGATGATAAAAGCTAAATGCTCATTTCTTAGCTTGTGTTATTTAATTTTGTTCATTTTCTATGCTCCAGTAGAGGGGTCACAGCTGCTGTAACTCAGAAGAACAGATAAGACAGAACGATCAAAATAGACAACACAGACATCATTCAATATGCTCAATACTAGCATGGTGCAGTCATTTTTAGAACAAATCTACAAGGAAACGTAATCCTAATTAGATTGTCCAAACGGCACAAGCAACACTTTTCACAAAAGAAAACACCAACACAATGTGATGATTTTCAATATCATAAAACATTTGACCCATTAGATGAGATTTACTACAAGTATAAATGCATTGAAAGCTTAAATTTGAACAGTGTGACACAAACATCAAGATCAAATCAAAACCTTTTTTTTTTCTTCAGTTTCAGATGATTTATCTAAAAGTCTAAAATGAGCAACATCAAACTTAAAAATGTCTTATGCAATGTGCAGTGAATATGAAAAAGACACTAGTTCAGTAAAAGGAACTGCCCTCTAGGGTCCATAGTCTGTTAGATCCATTTCTCCATTACGCTATGATTAGAGCAAAAAGGCCGGCACTGGTTTTATTTTGTAAAATGATTGGATTTCAATCAAGTTGCTTAATATTTGCAATGTTTTGATAAAGCCACGACACATCATTGGTATTCTTCTTCCACCTTAGCACAACTTTACACTGAACTTTTTGAGAAGTATGTACTTTGCCTTTGAATGAATTATAGATGAAGTGTTTGGTTCTTTTGATTTGCTGCACCGCTCAGTGCTAATATGCTGAATGTGGTTGCTGTTTTCATGTGATTTAGACTGTACCGCTTTGTACCTTTGCTTTCCTCTAAAAATGCAAATATACCATTTATTTAAATATCAGTTCTATATATTTTATTAAATTGCTTATATTGACAGTTGCCTGTGTTTATGTGTGACTATATTTAATAACATCACCACAATTATGCAATCTATGATATCCTAACTAATCTCAAAATCATAGTGAGACCTAATATATCCAAATCTTTCTAAACACTTAAAATGGCTGACATATTAGTGTTGCGTAATCATGAAAGCCCATCTGAAGAGTTAATGGCTTATTACAGGAGGAGGCATAGAAAGGGAAGAGGGTTTCATTCTTATTCACATAGGGAATATAATTAATTTCAGGCTTATCCACTTCAACCAACTTCAGCTTAACATGGGTCACAGCTAATTTCCAAAGTAATTCCAATGAGGCATCACATCAGACCTTTGTTTAAAAAAAACAGCTGAAACTCCTAAAGACTTATTCAGCATTAATGATTTTTTACTTAAGATCAGTACAGCATTGGAGTTCTTAGGAATTTGCAGCGAATTGAGACCTTTCTCTCTTATCCAGGTGATTATTTTTAATGTGTGCAATCATTCATTACTGTAAGTGAAATGTCTGCCAGTGCTGCAGTATTATTTTTATGTGGCATATTTTCCATGCCCACATTTAATACTTATAAACCAATGTCAATGTGATTATGATAACGGAATTAGTGAATAAATAAATAGAATTTTGCAATGTGCAATGTGTGATGTCAAACCTTGGAGGGGGGGGGGGGGGGGGGGGTTCCAGTTTTATACACAATTGTATTCTGTTAGCTTGACAAAAACAGTACAGTAACCATTGTCAATGAAGGACTGGGCTAAGACTGAGAGGTGGACATGAGGGATATTTCAATGGTCCTCTGCCATAGTGACAAAACATCTAAACATTTTGACTTGCAGTGCTTATACAATGCCAAAGGGACGAAGCATTTTGGGGGCAATGACTGTTTAAATGAGAAGGAAATTTAGTTTAGAGTGAACTGTTTTGGGAGAGGTTTGAGCTTTTGCAGATGAACCATGGTGTTGTGCCGAACCATCCACGTTATTTTGGCAAAAGCACCAAGAGTGTTGAGAACGTCCGGTCTGTTTCAAGAAATGAGCCAAAGCAATGAGAAGGATCTTTGCCATTTTCATGGGACTGACTATTTATATGGGAAAGGAATTTAGTTTTGAAGCATGAGGGAACAGTTTTGGGAGAGATATTAGCTTTTGCAAGTGAGCTATAGTGTTGTGCTGAACTGTAAGACTGTTTTGCCAAACGATCTTACAATTTTGAGAATGTAATTTCTGTTTCAAGAAATGAGCCAAACCAACGGAGAAAAATTGTAAATAAGGGAGATATACAAATTGTTCAGAGCGGTGGGTCCCTAGGACCAGGATTGAAAACCACTGCCCTAGAGGGCCCAACAACACTGTACACCATTGAGGCAACATGTGATAGAGCCTTGGGAGCGGAGCATTCTCCCCTTATAAATCCAATAAATATCTAACCTACGATGACATAAAGGTTAATTTATGTACAGGCAAAATGCATTGAATGATGGAGAATATAACATTGAGGACATTATTTTCAACTTGCCCACATCGGCGCAGATAGCCTTGTGGGCAGCTCAAGTGACCTGAGTTCGAGTTCCGGCTGATGGACGTTTCCCAATCCCGTCCCCCTTTCCTCTCTTCCACTTCACATCTGGTCTACTCACTGTCCTATCATAATAAAAAGGCAAAATGCCCAAAATAAATATTTGAAAATAAATAAAAACGATAATGTCCTATTACCTGTGGCAGTTGTTTTCAGGAGTTCACACTTACAAATGATCGAATAGAGTAAACAAGTAAAATAGCCTATTTGGTGTGAGGGGATTGAGGGCTCCAAGCTCAGAATTTAGCCCAAGCCCAGAGTACTGGGACAGACAGGAATAGCCTTCTTTTTTGGTATAGCAGTGGGGACAGAATCAATTTACTGACTGAAGTGCCTGCATACGACTCAAAGATGTACTTGTTTGGTTCCTTATTTGGGTGTATTAGTGCACTGATTTAAACCCACATGCCTCAGAGGCGAGAAAAATCTTTGAGCCAAAGCTACAATGAAAAAAAAAAATCTATTTATTAAATTAATACATTTATCACATTAGAATAAACTAATTTATCACAAAAATGATAGCAATGAATTAAACTATATCCTCAGGCAATATTTTAATGACACATTGAACAATTCAACATTGTTCTCCTTTAGAGCAGTTATAAATTTGACTTGGTATTTTAGATCATGTGTAGAGTATGCTAATTATAAAAAGGCGAGAAGAGAACTCCAAACGAGAGACTCTTTTCAAGTTTAAGGGCTATACAATAGGTACAAAGACAGTTGTTCCACAAGGTTAAATTGACGTTTTATTTTAATTTTTATTATTATTATTTTTAATTGTCATGAGGTATCTGAGTGCACAAAACTAAAGTGATTTCAACTTTGCTAATCGCAAATCCCTGCTAGTTTAGGCAAGTTAAAGTGACTCATTATTTGGCCTTTTATAGGCTTCTGGCCAAAACTGATGTTAAGCATTGGATAAAGTCCTATAATTGTCCTATAACACTGTATTCAGGATAAATGTTTTCTTAAATTGTATCAGTTTATGTTCTGGTATATTTATGGTATAAATCCCAAATTTCAAAGTTGGCCCCCTGGTCTCTGTTCTCTATGTGGTCCATATATATATATAGGTATGAGTCATTTAATATTAAAGTGAAACAGGGAGAGAAAAAAAAACAAGAACAGTGGGACAGCAGTATTAATGATTTAAAGCTATAGCCTTGGTATCTTTAGAAAGTCTCTTCTCTTGTCTTTCATTCTACTTTTTTGAAGTATGTCCCAGAAAGCTGGCATGTTTCTGAGTGCAAACTAGCTGGCTCTAAACTGCAGATGTGTGGGATGTAGCGAAAAAGAGTAAAGAATCAATGTGTGAAGAAGGCTATATGCTCGAGAGCTACAATCAAACAAGCATCTGCTGGAAAATGACAGATTTTACAATCCATCCATCCATCCATCCATCCATGCAGCTATTCATCCATGTCTGACAAACTGCACTGCACCATATAGCAAACAATAATCATAACCAAAGCCTACCTGCTGCAGCATTTTCTCACTACAATTTTATCAGAAAATGAATTCATTCATCCTGTCAACATATGCATAAACTGCTGAGCTTCAGAAAACTGAATCAAAGAAAGCAACACAACTCTGCATTTTGAATATGAAACTATCAATTCAAAGTACAGTCTTATTGATGAATTTCATTTTAACAGTTGCTTGCTTAGCAGCATAGTCTTCTCCCTCTACTAAAAGTCTCAGAGCCCACCCCCACAAATCTGTGTATTGTTTATTTGCAAACCAGATGAACCACAGTAAGTTGAGGCAGCATTTTCCCCTCTGTCTTCGCTGGCAGCAGAACCAGCAGAAAGGGAACATCCTATAGCCCATCCTATCTATGAAATCATTATCAGCAAATGAAAGAGCAACAGGCACATACGACAGAAAGGGGGAAATGAGGCAGTCACCCACTGGCCTTTATTTAGTGTGAGGGCTGGGGGCAGAACAATTTTTACCCCAGACCTCATGACATCTTCGGAGAGACAAACACAATATTAAAACAGTTGGACCCACTTTATATTAGGTGGCCTTAACTACTTTGTACTAACATTTAAATTAATAATTTGATACAATGCACTTAATGTGTACATACATGTTTTTACATTGTACTTACATTTTAAAAATTACCTGGACGCAATTGCATCTGTAATTAATTTATGTAGTTACATTTGTAATTACACTGTTGACACTTGCCTTACACCTAACTCTACCATTAAATTTACCCATACCACCACACTTGTCCCTAACATTACCCATATCCCACCTCAATATCAGCAAAAGTATTTTGTAGTACAATATGGACACAATAAGTACATTGTACTTATTTTTTTATTTTTTTAGTATTTAAGGCCATCTAATATAAAGCAGGACCAAACAGTTTGTTTTAATATACAGTAAGCTGCAAATTTTCTTCATACCTGAAGCTTTCGAACAATTTAGTGCAGGGATTTGCTTATTGTAATTTGAGGTGTACCATAAATCATACATGCATTTGCCTAACAAAATTTTGGAAATGTCACTGTCTACAAATTATTCCTTTGCCGAACGATAGATTTCCACAGTCTGTTGTAGTTATGAGGTGATTTAGACAAATGTATGGCGTCTACGCTCTATGGCTATGAATCATCATTATTACGCATTCTCATTGGTTGTTTTTACAAGGTACAGTTGCCCGAAATCGATTAAAATCACCTAAATGCAGCAGATGCCAAACTGCCTCAATTAAATCAAATTAACACAAAGTAAACAATAACTATATACTATCATGTTTTCACAAACTTTGTGAAAATCCACTGAAAACATTTTTGACTTACAGTATGCAAAGTACATAAAACTGTATAGCTAATATAACTGTTAGGTACTGTACATTACGTATCGTAACAAAATGACAGTTTAAGCAGAATTCTTACCGGAGTTCAATCACAAAGAATGATCAGAGGATGAATTTCATCTATAAAAGAATAATGGGTAAGCATACTTTTAAAGTTGACGCACTGCACCTCATTACAGTTTATTATCTGCATTTGTTTGCATCATGGAAAAGGGGAGTGAGCCATTCCCAGCAAGCAATTTTGAGTTTAAAAGACGTCCTAATAGTCCTGACGTTTAGGCTAAAACAAGGCAAAATTTGGGCTGTCAGTAAAAATGTAATAGACGTCTTACCATAGCCCAAGAATAGACTAGTCATCAATCATGGCTTCGCACAGGCTATGCATAGAAAATGTCAAAGAAGTGAAATCAAACACCTTATAATCACTGTTAACTTTGCTTACATGATGGAATATCATACATATCGCAAGTTATTGTGGCATAAATGACATGTAACCAAATTCAAGGTTCTTTTGGCTAGAAGTGGGTTACCTATATTGGGTCTAAAGTTAACCTAGAAGGCTTGAAGACATTACAGCACACTCGGATGAAAAGTTAACACTTGGCACTGATTATGTAACTATGCTGGAAATACAAAATGTATATACACTCACCTAAAGGATTATTAGGAACACCATACTAATACTGTGTTTGACCCCCTTTCGCCTTCAGAACTGCCTTAATTCTACGTGGCATTGATTTAACAAGGTGCTGAAAGCATTCTTTAGAAATGTTGGCCCATATTGATAGGATAGCATCTTGCAGTTGATGGAGATTTGTGGGATGCACATCCAGGGCACGAAGCTCCCGTTCCACCACATCCCAAAGATGCTCTATTGGGTTGAGATCTGGTGGGCCATTTTAGTACAGTGAACTCATTGTCATGTTCAAGAAACCAATTTGAAATGATTCGAGCTTTGTGACATGGTGCATTATCCTGCTGGAAGTAGCCATCAGAGGATGGGTACATGGTGGTCATAAAGGGATGGTCAGAAACAATGCTCATGGTCAGAAACAATGCTCAGGTAGGCCGTTGCATTTAAACGATGCCTAATTGGCACTAAGGGGCCTAAAGTGTGCCAAGAAAACATCCCCCACACCATTACACCACCACCACCACCAGCCTGCAGAGTGGTAGCAAGGCATGATGGATCCATGTTCTCATTCTGTTTACGCCAAATTCTGACTCTACCATCTGAATGTCTCAACAGAAATCGAGACTCATCAGACCAGGCAACATTTTTACAGTCTTGAACTGTCCAATTTTGGTGAGCTTGTGCAAATTGTAGCCTCTTTTTCCTATTTGTAGTGGAGATGAGTGGTACCCGGTGGGGTCTTCTGCTGTTGTAGCCCATCCGCCTCAAGGTTGTGCGTGTTGTGGCTTCACAAATGCTTTGCTGCATTCCTCGGTTGTAACGAGTGGTTATTTCAGTCAAAGTTGCTCTTCTATCAGCTTGAATCAGTCGGCCCATTCTCCTCTGACCTCTAGCATCAACAAGGCATTTTCGCCCACAGGACTGCCGCATACTGGATGTTTTGAAATGGTAGAAATGGTTGTGCGTGAAAATCCCAGTAACTGAGCAGATTGTGAAATACTCAGACCAGCCCGTCTGGCACCAACAACCATGCCACACTCAAAATTGCTTAAATCACCTTTCTTTCCCATTCTGACATTCAGTTTGGAGTTCAGGAGATTGTCTTGACCAGGACCACACCCCTAAATGCATTGAAGCAACTGCCATGTGATTGGTTGATTAGATAATTGCATTAATGAGAAATTGAACAGGTGTTCCTAATAATCCTTTAGGTGAGTGTATGTGTATATATAGGCCTACCAACAATGCAAGATTCTTTTCCCCTGTTCAAACTCACAACCGGGTCACATTATATGAATCTATGTGTATGTAAGATTGTTGTTATCTGTGTTGTAAAAGTTTGGAGTGATGGAATTTTCTTACATTAACTGCAGCGACTGTCCCACCCAGTTAGCTATGGTTGAGTACTCTAGGCCATAATTGTGATAAAGAGAATCCTATCAGTAACTCTCCTTTCATTAGATCACAGAATAGTGGAATAGGGTGAACAGTATATTGCACTGATTAAACTGAAGGCTCATCTAATGGACCATGTCACTACAAACGGCTACTGTTAGAATTTAACATAAGGTGAACTATGCAAAACAGTTTTGGGTAGATTTGCTACGGAGCACTAAAAAAACAAGCTTTATATTCTCAGCCTATAAGGTTTACATATGATGCCACATACCCCCGAAAAATAAATGTATCAAAACAATATAATGAGGCCTGACAGGGCTAACATTGTTGACATTGACCCTACCAGATAGACCATGATAGACTCTACCAGACCAGGTTAATGTCAGTCCTGGTAGTCCAAATGATCAATCATCTAGACCAGCGAATCACCAGCTTGGTCAAACCAGCTGTCATCATCAGCTGCATTTTCCAGAAGGGAACACAAGTGTGCTTTAGCGCAGCTACAATAAGACTATTATAGCACATTAGGAATCTCCAGGCTATATGACATGCTACCTCCTAATAGCATGATAATTAACCATCAGAATAAGTATATAAAGTGTTCCATTCTTTATAGAAGCTTGCTTACAAGCATTCACATTTGCCGCTGAATATGCATGTATGTATGTATGTAACCGATGAGAAGTTGAGATGTTTAAGTTTGATATAGATCTATATTTTGGGGATGTCAAGCCAATTAATTTCAAGGAAAATTGATTTTAAATAACTTTAGGATACTTGGCTTCAGCAAAAAGCATCCCTTTTCCTAGTTACTTTCAATCATTTTTGTCATTTTATAATATTTCACTATGGAACTTTGCACATGTATTTGGAATCTATTCATCCCCAGAAAAAAAATTGGTAAAACTTTACAATACGGGTGCACTAATATGCATTAATTCATGCTTAACTAATGCACAGATAATAATGAGTTAATGTATGAATCATGAAGAACTAAACCATTTATTAATGATTACTACATCAGCAAATAATGAAGATTTATTATTAATAGATTAAGTAATCATTAAATTATAATAAAAAAAAAATAATGCTATATTTTTCAGAACCACTGAACCACTGATTGGTGCTATACAGCACTTAAATTACCCTATGATTACAAGCCAAGTACCACTTTTAGCTCCTTATAGCACAATTTTTGGTGTAATTAAATGTGTCAAATTGTATTAATTCCCTAATAACATATTATATTAACTAATAGTGTAAATTCATATGTTAATTACCACAATGGTTCAAAGCCATGCATTTCAACTTCCAGTTGTCTGCTTTAATGAATCATTAGCTAACGATTTGCAAAGGTATCATTATGTTATGACTTTACTTGTTGAGGCATATGACTATTAACTAATTCAAAATTAATCCAAAAGCCATAACCAAAATGACACATTACTTAACAATTATGGCCTTTAGTCATTCATCCTAAATGGCTAAATCTTAAAAAAAATAAAGTAAAATAAAGTGGGTTAAATTTGATCAATACATAAAGAATGAATTAAAGCTACATACAATACCTTGGTGGTCAAAAACAAACAAACAAACAAACAATATGGCCTGTAAACACTAAAAATATATTTTTGAAAAATAAATAAATAAACAAATTATTTGTGTTCATAAAGGTAGGAAAGAAAGAATGATAAAAACAAATATCTACAATGCTTCTCTGTAAATAACATTTAGAGATGTGGTGTTTCTGGTGATGTTTGGCAAAATATCGATGAATTCCGGTAGGTGGCAATCCCACATCAATTTGTGCCAAAAAAAGGAGAGGACAAATCACTACCACCATTAATAAAGCTAAGTTTAAATAAAGATATCTCGCTGTTCTTTTGGCTTTGGACGAAATGAGTGAGTAGACTGTGCGCGCGCACTCACATATGCGCATCATTCAGCAACAGATGCGTTTCAAACGCGCAGTGTCAGGTTTAATATAAAACCTGACACTGCGCTGCAAATATTCCCTTCTCCTGTGCCACATTTTCACAGACGGTGCCTCTTTCGGTGTGCTTACACTTTCTATTTACATTTTCTGACGAAACATAGAGCTGCCTGGCGCAACAGCGATTTATAAGCAACACGAAAGAAGGGGAAAACTGCAGCGCCAAACAGACGTCGCTTTAAATGAGCCCAGACGCCGTGAGCTGAGAACCGCGAAAGGAACGTGTTAAGTTTAATACGCCGGCATTAAAAGACAGAATTAGCCTGAAGATACCTTTCCAACACGAATTAAAACGTTATTGTTGGATGTTGAGTCCAGTCGAGTCGGTGGTTCAACTTTGAGGAGGCTCTGCAGTGGACATCGCTCAAGAGAAATAAGGCGAGAGGAAGGAGTGCAGACTCAAGGAAGCTGCGAGGTGATGCTGTAACACATTCAACAGCATTCAGCGGAGTCAGCACGTTATGTTACATCTATGGACTGCGGTGGTGGATGTGGGCAAGATCTGAGGAGCGTGGGGCCAGTATGCGTTGAAGAACGGCGGTATGGCAGTGTTTTTAAAGGGCACATCTCGATCAGAGAAACCTACCAAGTACTAACTCCACTGGATTTTACCCAAAGGGAGGCTGTTGAAAGCCCATGCGGTTTAGACATTTCCTTCCCGGATGTGGATACTAGGCTTGTTTTATGTGTCCAGCAAAACATACAAACGGTGGTAGATTTATGCCCCCTTTTCTTTACAGATTTTGTAGAAGATTTGTTCTCTTCCAGCCCCCCTCCCCCTTTTTTGCACCTGCTTTGCTTTGTCAAAGCTCACCGAGCGCTTTAGAGCGCACTGCTCTTACTTGCATCTCCGTACATCGTGCATGGATTCTACATGAACTGGGGTTTTGTGAGGGCTGCAGTGATGCTCCCATCTACTGATATCGCTTCACAGCTCGCATTTCCTGACAAAAATGGGTAAGGAACCGTAGCCTAATCTAACCGGTCTGTGCAGATCTATTTGAAAGCGAACCTATGTTCTTATTAAGTTGACGTTGAATAGATGCATTTGATCTTTTTAAACATCTATCTATCTATCTATCTATCTATCTATCTATCTATCTATCTATCTATCTATCTATCTATCTATCTATCTATCTATCTATCTATCTATCTATCTATCTATCTATCTATCTATCATCTATCTATCTATCTATCCATCCATCATTGTTGCATGGGGGTAATGGTTTTGCATTATTTCTGTGGCTGTAATGTGGTAGATTGTGCAATATTTGTCATAGTGATTTGTCTTATGCTTTTCTGTTGCTCTACTTACCATTACTTTTGCTAGAATATGGCGTTGGGTCATTCATATTCTGTTCACATGTGCATTGCTATGCTCTAAAGAGACAAGGGGAAAGAGGCAGTGTATCCATGATGGTCGACACAACTGTTCCTCATTGATTCTAATAGACCCCAGTGAGTTTTGAAGCTTCCTGAATACTGCAAGGAAAGATTAGTAGTTAACAAATTGCATCATAACCTATTGTACAATTAATTTGTGATTTAATTAAAAAAATGAAAAACTACCAGCAGTGTAGTTCCAGGAAGGCGGGCATCTCGCACTGGTGCTAATCTGCATTTAACATTCAACCCTCACAAGGCTTCAAAACTTCACTATACTGAGGTGCTGTAATGGACACTATAAGCAAATCTGATTTATAGGAAAAGCTTCTGAGACATGTATTGGTTTTTGAGAAAGCTTACGTAATTTATGATGGATGAATCATTGGTTCGTGGGTTGTTGCTTCACCAAAGGTATTGAGGAATGGGGAGCTATCTTTTTTTTTTGGTTGGGTTGTGGTATGGGGTGCTGAAAACCAAATGGTAGAAAAGAACATTATGAGATGACTACCTCAGAGTAGCTCAATTACAGTATTTTAGAATAAATGAAATGCAATAAAAAAAAATTAAAATCCTTTTAAAATTAAAAAATCCTTTGCAGTCACAAAATTCATTATATTAATGTGTAGTTTGCAAGGATGGAGTGATGTTTCCAGTAAATGATCAACTGAAAACCACACCTTTCTGTTGTGAAAGCATACTTACTCGCTAAGTACTTATCAGTGTTAACAAACAAGGGGCTAATTTAGTTCCCCAAAAAGTTCTGTCAAATTTAATTCTTAGACAAATAGGCAATTTCGGAGAGGCTAGCAAAAGTGAGCTAGCTTTGAAAGCATGATCCCACCACCCTTCCTTCAGAGCGTCTCCAAAGCATGCCTCCTCCAAAACACGCACAGCCAAAGCAGAGTCTGCAAAGTGTCATGACAGACGGCATTAAATTACCTAATGTCTCAAAGCACATTCCATTACAATAATAACTAGGTGTGTAACAAGACACTTAGCACACGAGACTGGGTTCGAGACGAGATATTTGCACAGCATTTTTAATCCTCAGTGATTAAATTCATGACTGGAAAAATGGTCTGCAGGTGCATTTTGAAAAGTTCTAACTATTTATCTTGTAATAAATGTCATTTCAGTTCTACTTTTATCATATGCATTGAAAGACAACAATGTACAAGCACTCTAAAAGGTTTTGCCACAAACTCAACTGACTGGCTTCTCTCCTGTATGAGTCTCTTCAGACCTTGTTTTTTTCAGACCTTGAATTATGAACTTCCAGAACTTCTTATTGAGGCCTAATTGAACCTCCTTTCCACAAATTGAAATAAAACATAAAACAGTATAAATAACAAAAATAAATCAAAGTTACTTATTAAGTGCGAACAAAAAAATTGCAACCATAATCAAAGTACTCTCTCAATATTCAAAGTTCAAACAGAGACCAAAACAGAGACCAGAGCTAAGATGTGGTTACAACTACACAGCCCAGCCTAAAGGCCGGGACGATTTTCACGCACGTTTATCGCCGACGTTTAACGCCTCGTGACTAAACAAAGGGCGCCAATGTGAGTGTGCACACCGTCGCGCAAAACGGCAGGTGTAAAAGCGTCATTTAAAAAAAAAAACTCCTCGGGTTAATTTTTTTATTTTGACGTGGCGCGTTAAAAACTGGCCAACCAATGAGATCAGCGCTTTTGTTCACATGCCTGGAGCTGCTGAAGTGACAGTAAAACACGACTTGGTGGCACTCAAGCACAAAACGGTCTTGCCGAGCACACATTGATACGACGAAGAAGTGGTAAGTAGACAAAGAAGAAGATGAGCTGCTAATGCTGCCTGCCAGTTAGCAAAAAGTGTGTTAATGGTTTTGGCCATAGACATAATATATCTGTGATTTTGGCAAACACGTAAATGCTGTCTCTCTTCTTCTTCTGTGTGACAAGCGAGTGTCAGAAGCGTAAAGTGTACCGGTACTGCTATCTACTGAATGTGCATGTTCACTCGGCGCATCGCCAGTGAAAATCGCTTGGGTGTGAACACTCAAGACGCGCCGAAAAACGTCACCAAAAAACGCTCGATATTCGTCCCGGTGTGTACAGGCCTTAAGATAGGTTTGATATCGGGAGACAGGCTATTGTTTGTAGGCTAATTTGCGCACATCAGGGAGGTCGCATTTTTCTTTCACGAATCGAATTTGCGATCGCACGTACTATGTGTATATGGAGCGGCAGTGCTGAGCAAGCGTTCTACAAAATAAGACATTTATCAGACGCTTAAAGGCTCTGTTACGCAACAAATTCTCCACCATGGTCTTGCCAGTGATCTCACTTAAACACCCTTTCACACTGGACGAGTAAAGAAAAAGCGAAGCGGAAAAGCAAATATTTTGTGTCCGAATAGTTTGCGTCAAAACCATTCACATCAGCCGCGACACGAATTTGCGACGTCTGTGACGTTTCAGAGCTCCAATGTTCCAAAACATTTGTGGTGAAAGCTGAGAAAATACGGACACTTCCTCGTTCAGTGAAGATGAGCTTTTCATTTTATTTAAAGACCGAAAAGAAGGTTTTGGGTGCACCCAGTCTTAAAACAGAGAGTCTGAAGGGGAGTATGCTAATCTTGTACAGGAGATAAAACTTTATCATGGCCGGTTCCGCACTTACTTTCAAATGTCCGTGGGACAATTTGAGGAGCTCCTCCAGAGACAGTGGCAGCGCATCTGACGGGACAAACCACACACTTCTGGAACCAGTCGATCCGGAGAAGCTGTGGTACCAGCTGAGTCACAATGTAAACATTTATGCGCCACATTCGTACTGACGGAAACGCATTCACTTTCCATAGTCGCGGACACAATTAAGTTTAGAAAAAAATCAATGAGTTTTAACTCAAAAGGTTATGTTATTGTTGTCTGTAGCCTACAGTGGGTAATTTATTTGATGCGCGAATTATTTGCGCATCAAAATCGCATCCAGTGTGAAATGACCTTTACTCTCGTCACGTGATCAGTGAACTGTGATTCCTGCTGCACTGTGTGCGACTCTGAAGCTTGTGCTGGATGAGCAGAGAAGACATTTACAATAGTTTACAATTGAAGCGACCATTATCCAACTGAATTAAATGGTTTTTATTTCTATAAAAAAAGCTAAACGACAGTTGAGGATGTAATGTAAAAGTAGTGGTGGCATATTCCATGCTAATTTCACCCTTAAACTCATCTCATGTCATGGCGATATCGCGAGACAGCTTTTCACTCGACGTGAAATCTCGTCACATTTTAATATTGTGAGATCTCGTAATATTGTGAGATCTCGTGAGATCTTGTCACACCCCTAATAATAGCATAAACAATTTACAGAGCTCTGACTTGTACCACCTGACTGCTGCAGATTAATTTAGGCGTTGACAGTGTTGCGATAAAAAGGCATAAAATCGAGTTTATGGATATGAACAGCTCAAGGTGGAATGTCACGGGTTGCCATCTCTTCATTACGATTTTAGGCATGGCGTGAACGCAGCATAAGCTTGTTGTTTTGGTTAAAAGGTGGCTGCTGTTTGTTTGCATGCTGGATGATTGTTTGCGTACAACTCTCTGCATAACCTTACGGAACACGCTGATGTGTGATGTCTGCGCAAATAGGGTGCACAGAGGTATGGAAATACATAGGTTGACAGGCAGGTAGCAGGACATCCTATCATTGCATTCAGACCGAATGCAAAGATTGGACAAATATTTTTTGGTCCTGAGACTTTTTTTATATGCAGTGGCAAGAAAAAGTATGTGAAACGCTTGCAGAATCTGTGAAAATGTGAATAATTTGAACTAAATAAAAGCGATCATACAAAATGCATGTTATTTTTTTTATTTAGTACTGTCCTGAATAAGATAGTTTACATAAAAATGTTTACATATAGTCCACAAGACAAAAAAAAGGTTTATGAACCATTGATTCTCAGTGCTGTGTGTCGTTCCCTGGATGACCCACAGCTGGTTTTTTTGTGTTTTTTTTGTGATGGTTGTTCATGAGTCCCTTGTTTGTCCTGAGCAGTTAAACTGCCCAATGTTCTTCAGAAAAATCCTCCAGGTCCTGCACATTCTTCAGTGTTCCAGCATCGTTTGCATATTTGAACCCTCTCCAGCAATGACTGTACAATTTTAAAATCCATCTTTTGGACAGTTGAGGGACTCAAACACAACTACTAAAAAAGGTTGAAACATTCACTGATGCTCCAGAAGGAAACACAACACATTGAGAGCTGGAGGTGAAAACCTTTGAACAGGATGAAGATATTCTAAGTCCAAATATTTATGTAGTTTAAATATCTTCTTTTTTTTCTCCATTTAGTACTGCCCTTCAGAAGCAACAGAAGATACTTGCATGTTTCCAAGAAGACAAATTGAGTACAATTTACCTTGATCTTCAAATTCAATAAGTTTTCACCCCCCGGCTCATAATGCATTGTGTTTCCTTCTGGAGCATCAGTGAATATTTCAACCTTTTTTAGTAGTTGTGTTTGAGTCCCTCAATTGTCCTCAATGGGAAAAGATGGATCTTAAAATCATACAGTCATTGCTGGAGAGGGTTCAAATATGCAAAAGATGCTGGAAAACTGAAGAATGTGCAGGACCTGGAGGATTTTTCTGAAGAACATTGGGCAGTTTAACTGCTCAGGACAAACAAGGGACTCATGAACAACCATCACAAAACAAAAAAACAGCCGTGGATCATCCAGGGAACGACACACAGCACTGAGAATCAATATTTCATATACCTTTTTTTTTTGTCTTGTGGACTATATGTAAACATTTTTATATAAAATATCTTATTCAGGACATTACTAAATAAAAAATAACATGCATTTTGTATGATCTCTTTTATTTAGTTAAAATTATTCCCATTTTCACAGATTCTGCAAGTGGTTCACATACTTTTCTTGCCACTTGATATTAATGATTGCTATTAGGAGAGTTCCAACCAGTATAACAAAAAAGTGTTGAAAATCATTTTAAACAAATGAGCTAATTCATATTTTTTTGTTTTTATGGGTGTCCTTAATACATACTTTCTCCAAGCACTTTTGTGCTCTGCCTAAGCTTAGATAAAAGAGTAACAAGTAATAACAGAATGGCAACAATATTTGACAAATTAATGCTTGTAGATATAATAATGATTCTCTGTGTTTTAAATAAATATATGGGCTTTAACTTTGCCTTTCACTGCAAATAATCCATGACAGATGTTCGGAGCATTTTCAGTCCACCGTGGACCATAATCATTTTAGCCAGCTTAAATGAAAGCTTCAAATAGCTTAATTACAGTGTTTTAGAGAAAATTAATTCTCTAAAATTAAATGTGTGATTAATATCCATATCCATTGGGGTCACTATGTAAAAAAAAAAGCATTCTATTAATTTGCAGTTTGAAAGAATGGAGTAATACTGTTCACAGTAAAGGATCACCTGATAATCACACCTTTTTGCTATGAAAACATTCTTCTTTTCTAAGACTGTGGCCTGAAATTAATTCCTGGACTGGACATTCCTTATCCCCTCTTTTTTGATTGATAATATGTCACAAGCAGTTCAAAGAAACAAGGTTCAATGTGTAATGCAGACACTGACATGCTCAGGATGAGTGTTAATGTATTGAATGTGTCTGCTGAGCCAAAAAAATGCCAGATACCATTCAGTTCCCCTAAGGCAAGGAGGAGCCTGTAAACGAGAGCATTTAGCCAATATCACACACATTAACCTCAGTAATCTCTGCCATTTAGAGAAAAATGAAGCCGTTCAAATGCTTCTGCTCAACCTGATGCTTCATAAAGACCATCTCTAATGTGGGTCAGGCTGTGCAAAATAAAAAAGTTTCATGACAGAGACTGAAGGGATTGTGTGGACCAGCTTCTTCAAACACGCAAAATATGTGCTAAAAACGAGGAGGATTGTGCTCTAGCAAAATCTGTAAATGCATTTTTTTCTCATTGCTGAAGTTAATGCAGTGAGGCCAAATGAATGATCGCACCGTGGTGTACTGTTCTCGGGTCAGAGGTGAAGACAAGATATAAGTGATATTAGACAAGATATAATCCAGCCTACGGTGAGTCCTGCTTCTGCAGTTTTATTAATCGTGTGGTGTCCCTATTACTCCATCCCAGCAGAATTTAAAGTAACAATAGTACAATGATGGAATATTAAGTGGGATAAATGTCTGACTTCCTCTTTAGCTAAAATGTTTGACCTTTGGACCATTACTGTAGAATCGATAGCACTTGGTAAATGTATTCATATTTATGTCAACCCTTGTGAAATGTACAACAAACATTCAATTATTTTGTGGTTATTGATGAAATCAATAATTATGTTTGAAGACAATATCAGCTACACTAGACTAGAAAAGATAGTCACTCAATTTAATGCAAAAGAATATCTTTTGAATTATGCCATTACTGTTTAAATGTTTCCTGTATTAGTCCTGCCCATGAATGAAAGAATCATTGAGCTAAAATATTGTATACAAGACTACAAGGCACAAGCTTGTAAAGCTTTGTTTATCCTGTAACTTTTAACAATCCTCATATCTGATCTAGCGCCCAAGATGACTGAGCTACGAAAAAGCCTCTGGTTTTTATGTGTTTTATTCAGGCTTTATGTTTAAGTCTCCAGTGGCAGATTCTTGCTGATGATAATTCTGGAATCACCAAAGGCTGTTGCTGGGTCATGTGGCCTCTGTGAATGCCTTTTCACATTACTCTTCTGTGAATTTGTACTGGAGCAAAGATACCGTGGTTTATTACCTGCAGTATGTTGGTTGTCACAGTAGATCTCCCTTAACAATTTCGACTGCATTGAGGTGAATGTGCTCCTGGAATGGCCTAACCTGGTTTCCTTGCTCATTGCCTACTTGCCTGCCAAGCAATATTGAGGTCATGGGTTCAAATCCCACTTGGAGCCATAGTAAAATTCATCAAGCATATATGTAATGAGCTACCCTGCATAGTAACACATGCTAACAATTAGATCCATCCAAAATGGCTTCATTCATAGCCCTGTGAAGCTGTGTGAACTGATATACAAGCACGCCCTATTGATGTTTTTTTTAGCTCTAACACATTTTAGAATCTTTATCATCTCTTTTATTATGCGAAAGACAGCGCAATGAATCAGTTGTTGATGTAGATGTATCAGCCTGTGGCCAACGCAAAGAGCAGATCGCCTAATGTGAATTACGTAAGCAAAAGATGTAGGTCTTGGGGAACAGGATGCAGCCCAAATGTCTACAGATAAATGATGGAGCAAACATGCTGCACCGGTTTTAGTTCTGCAGCAGATGTCTAATGCCATACACGGACACAAAACCCCTTTCTGAGAGACATTTGGTGCACTGGAGAGGAACCAGGGTGTCGCACAGATGCATAGGCACGGAGAGGTTAACGTTCATGCATTTTAAATCTATGGAGATTGGTCCTTTGAGCAGCTTATTAAGCAAACCTCTCATTTCAATGAAAATGAAAATTGACTCCCATACCCCCAGGCCTCAGTCACTGTAATAAATGTCTGTGCATTTGAAATACTCAGCCTTTGCGGTTCAGACAGAGCCGCCATAGAGCTTGTGCTGTCACACAATAGCGACAACCTCTGTGCTTATTGTTGATTCAGAAATCCTATGTCAACACTATATCCTACAGATGAGCCAAATGGCATAAATTGTACTGTTCAGTGAGATTAGTCAGTGGAGACAGAGAGGGAGGTGTTCTCAGCTCAGCTCAGCTTATAAATATCACTTTGCCTTGATTGCACTGTATGTTTGTCATCACCGCCGTGGAAGGCACAGTACAAATCTGGGTGCTCATTATATTGGAACCCCTTTTCAAACAGCCACCCTCCCCTCCCCTTGAGGATGTCTTCTCCCACTCTCAGCATATTTCGGATATGGGGAGAGGAACTTGAAGGCAGTTGGCTTTTTCAAGCCTCTCAGATCAGTTGGCCTGGATTCACAAAGTGTGTCAAAGAGATCCATGTCTTTGAGGCTGATAAATCACAGACTTCCTAGAATGCATACTGTTGTGACAGGGTCCGGGATCGGAGCTGTTCCACAATAAAAACATTTGCCAACCAACACACTCTCTTAATATGATGGCAGAGGCGGATATAGATCGGAAGAGTTTGACATTTCAACAGACACTACTATACATGAACTGAAGTGTTGACATCTATCTATCTATCTATCTATCTATCTATCTATCTATCTATCTATCTATCTATCTATCTATCTATCTATCTATCTATCTATCTATCTATCTATCTATCTATCTATCTATCTGTCTGTCTGTCTATCTATGTCTATATTTCTGTCTGTCTGTGTGTTTTATCTATCATTCCATCATTCTGTTGTCCTATCGTCCGATGATTTTATTAAAGTTGCGAACAAGTTTTTTTTTTTTTTTTGTCAAACATTTCTAGTAAAAAAAGAGAATTTGAATTATATTTATTTTTCCTCAAAACACTACATCCTGATCTCTACCAATATGTTTCTTGTTCAAACCAGATGTGAATTTGTCCATTCATTAAATCAAATGGCATGTGTTTTTGGCACATGTGCAAAATAGTAATATCGTCATACTCTTTGTCATAAACTTCTAAACGGTCTTTCGTGTGAGCCATCCTATGCAAAACAATCCATTTAATTATTCAAATCTGTATTGCTACAGGAATAAAAGTACTGTACATACAAATGTGCATATTATTTGTACTACAGTAAACTTTTACCTACTGCTAAAATCTGTATCTAAGAAGCATATACACAATAGCATTCAGCTAGACAAAATTACATTCTTGTATATTATAATATATTATAAGCAGTCAAGCAACAAAAAGTCAAACAAAATGTTTTTTTTACTTAACAAACAGCATTGACTGCCAAGGTGAAAAGTCATCTAAATCTTTTGACTAGTACCATGATGATGACGCAAAAGAAAAATAATGTTTTCATTTTGGTTGCTTTGGACAATTTGATAACACACTAACTATGTTTATAACTAGAGTTACTACATTTTGCAGACATGCAATGTTGTGATGTCCCATAGAACAGTTGTGACAATTGCACTTACAGTTCAGAGAATCTTAAGACTGTTTCCAAAAATGTGTTATATAAAATGCAGTTGATGTGTAGTCATAGGTTTCGAATGTCACTTATCTAGTCAGATTTTAGAGACAGATCTGTTTTAAAATGTCTCTTTATCTTTTTTTGAGAAACATTAGAAACGTTGAAGCATTTTGGAGGAAGCCAGAAGACTTTTTTTATCAATCTGTTTTTCAGAGCTTGATAAGATGGTATTACAGGTACAGTCAAACCAACATTTATTCTGACACCTTCAACAATTTCTCACATTATCACAGTTTATTCGCTATAGTTTCAAAAATGGTAATAAAATATGACAAGAACTCAGAGTTAAACTGTCAGACTCAGAACAAATTCATCTTGATAATGTCAGATAACTTTGATAGAAAGGTATGTAATGGATTACACAATCAACCAGTCAGCTGTTACATTTAAGTACATCATTAGATAATGCTCATTTAGGTTCACCAATTACCAAGCAATGCTTAGCTATCCTCACTTACATAAATTAACTAGTGCACCCACTAATACAAAAACATATCTGGTGTCTGAATAATTTTTGGTTTGACTGTATGGTAAAATTAAAAAATTATAGGGTAGGAAGAGAAGCTACTAGGGTGGCCATACGTCCAGATTTTGGCGGACAGTCCGGATTTTAAGCTCCCTGTCCGGCGTCCGGCGCAGCCTCAAGCCGGACACTCATTTGTCCTCCTTTTTGGAGTTGCGCTGAATCGGCCTATAAAACCCCGCTCTAGAATCTTTATTGGGATGCAGCAGCATAGCATCTAATGCTGTAAGATCTCTGGTTAAACAAATGATTGGCTGAAAGCAGTGTCAAATAAATATCTGATTTATCATTGGTTAAAAACGTAAACAAGCCTCCACGATGTGCTGGCTACGTCACATCATACCTTAATGTCAGACGCTCAGACCTCATTTATCCGGAATGGATAAAAGAGCACAAATTTATATCAAAAAGCACACTGTGTCACTGTGAAGTGGACGTTAGAAGTCAAGGGAAAACTGCCATTGACTGACATGACAGCACTGAAAAACATAAAAGCAACCAACGGTAAGGCTAAAGTCTTCCCTTAGGTAATTTTTTCGAGAAGCAACATCACCTCAGGATGACAAAATCTCCGCTGCAGAGCTTTGTAAAGTCTATTATAATCATACAGTCAAGCATCACCAGTCATACAGAAATACATAACCAAATAATCTGGCACAGTGCCAGAAAACATTACATTTCTGGACTTCTGTAAATAACAGAAATACATAAATAAACAAATAATGAATACGATAAATAAATACACATTTCAGATAGCAAAGAGCTGCTTGAGCTGCAGCAGAGGGTGAACTTCTTTAAGATCTGAAATGTGTATTTATTTATTTTTCGCATTCATTATTTGTTTATTGATATATTTCTGTTATTTACAGAAGTCGAGAAATGTTATGTTTTCAGGCACTGTGCACTTTGCAAGACAGGTTCATCTCAGTGGTCAGTTTTCGAAACAGACATCACAATATCTTGAATAAGTACAAATACTGTGAACAAACACTTATTTGCCTCTTCTGTTACACATAAGTCTACATCAAGATCAAGATATCGTAGATCAAATTTGTCTGGCAATGAATAGAGTAGGCTATTTCAGAATCACTGTATCACGATACCATCGATATGATGGACAAAATTGTATTGTAGTTGCGAGTACACCAGAGTCCTACGCTATTATTCTTGCCTCACTAAATGCCGCAAAGTGTCCTCCTTTTTGGTGTTATGGAAATAGCCACCCTAGAAGCCACACATTCAGGAGTTTTACAAGGTGTCTGTTTTAAAAAAGGCTAAAAAATGCTACTGATGACCAACACATCTTACATGACAATTTTAACGTTACCCTCAGGTAGAGGTATTTTCAGGTCCTAAAATCTGTACCTGACCCGAATCACTTTTTACTTGACTTACTAGTCTTAAAGACAAGATGACTATTATACTAATATAATGCATAATAACATTAGTGAAACTATAAAAACAGAAGATCTAATAAGGTTCAACAGAAAACTGAAAGAATAAGTGTATGAACTATCACAAACTAAGCTTGTTAGCTTGAGAAAACTTGCTCTCAAAGTCCTCAACATAATTGAAACATCCGATTTAAAGCCCTTCTCTATCTTCAAATCAATCAAATCAAATCACTTTATTTGTCACTCTACCATATGCACAAGTGCAACAGTAGGTGAAATTCTTAAAAGAGAAGGTGGTGTGAGATATGCCACTTTGATTGACACCATTCACAGTAATCCATGGAAGTTCTTGCAAGCAGCGAGTCTAAAATCCATGTCGATGACGCTCGTTGAAACGGTAGGCAAAAATGTGGAGCAAATGAGTCTAATTGTGGAAGCAACCTTGCGTAGAGTCCATTGTATGGACTGAAAACGTGGATTCAGAGAGAGCGTAGAAAACGTGAGATAATAATGTTGTCGTAGAATTGTTTTAAATCACAACATTTTGTTAAATGCTTGACATAGTTTAAAAGAAATAGGGTCTCCTCGGGTCCATTCGATAAAAGCACATTTATTTTAAATTACCCGAGACCCGAAGCAACTAATACTAAAACTGAACGTGTTCGAGGCACTCGTTAGCGATTTGGACTCGAACCCTGCTTGGGTCTTGGGTCAGACCTTGGATTTTCGAATCCAAGTGGACCCGTGAAGACCTCTAGCCTGGTCCTACCAGACTCTCGTACATTTCATTTATACAGAGAGTCTGGCCACTCTCCGTTGACAAGCGTTTACTTCCTTGAAGGCGGGTATTCTGTTGAAGTTTAAAACTATTGGATCTACCCATAGCCACTCTGGATCTGCCATAACCAATCACTAACGTTTGGTCTTGACGTGGTTAAAATTTGATCGGAGAAAACCAGAGAATATACCGCAATCCCAGACGGAGTACTGAAGTAAAATGAAAATTGAGCAGAAGTATGTAGGAGGGCAGAGCCAAGCTAGAAGACCTCTACCCTAAGGGAGACTTTAGGATTTAGATTTTGATGTGTAAATCAAATCATTATTAAAAAAAAAAAGTGTATTTTGTGCCAACTGCAGTTCAAATATTGAATAGTTGGATGGATTGTTGCATGTATTATTATTATTATTTTATTGTTTGTTATTGGTATTATGTGTTATGTCAGTCCAACCTTGTGCACTGGCCATGTCATGGTTGTCCAAGACAAATTTCCCAAAAATGGGACAATAAAGTATATTCTATTCTATTTTTTTTTTTTTTTTTATTCCTTATAAAAGTAAGAATATTCTTGCATCAGAACTGATTTTCATCCCAGGCCACTGGTGAGTTTCTATAGGAAATTCTATCATACACTATACAAATATTCCAATTGTTCTATAAACTTGAAAACTAGAATGAATTGAGGTAATGTGCTGGCCTCCTCGGAGAGACACTCAGGGGCTTGAAACACACTGGATTTATGTGTGCCGGCATGCTTGCAGCTGAGTGCTTCAATTGGCCAGGCTTCATGCAGAGTCAATACTAATGACGGAGGAGACTATGCGGCCACAGTCAGATTATAGCTTGGAGGCCCTCAGCTGCTCCTATTGTCATCTCAAGCAAGTAATGGTTACCACTGTTTGCCTCCCCTGTTCTCTTCTGCATTGTCTGTGTTGTGCAGTCATTAAGGTTAATGACAAGGCGGATATATTTGTTTTGAACAGTGAAAAACTGCTCACAGGAACATGTAGGTGTGCTGAATGAGATTTGGGGCAGTGTGCTTTCACACCATATTTCTCCACCAGAAATAAGTTGTTGGTCTGCTGTAGCGCGTTCCCTTCACTTCGGTGGAGTGAGCGCTGCCGCTCGAATGTGCGTGCAGCAGAAGCTCGCATTGTAATTCATGTTTTTTGTATGTGACAGCACCGTGTCGGTGTGATAGATACCTCGGCGGAGGCGGCACTTCAGCCGCATCTCATTCCCGAGTGTCCAGCCGGATAATCCCTCTGCTGACAGGGGTGCAAACAAACGAGGGCGTTCCATACGTTGCTAAATTAATCAAGATTGTCATCACCAACAGCCCATCTCATTTGAAGACTTAAACACAGGCCTCGGTCTATCCATCTCGAGTCAAAATAAGTAGGTGTGTGATGATGACAACGGCTAGTGTTTCGCTAACGGGGGCTTCATCGATATTGAGCGTGCTGGTTGATGAGTAAAACAGTCTCCCTTGTATTAATCGACCATGAGGGACCACTTATCTGAGTCAAACTGCCCACTTCCACACACTAAGGCATGTCCGTGCATTAGAGGAGCAAAGGCTCTTTGAGTGGATTGGCTGTGTAATGCAATCTGTATGCATGGGATGAGCACCATGCTAGCTGTGGCTCCTTCATTTGTGCTCAACCAGCAGGGTCAGGCTGTTGTGTTATTCCTCACTCTTCTTGCCTGCTCCATTTTTGCCTTCCACAATCATGAAGTTGAATATAAGCAGATGCACAAAGCGAAACACCAAGTTCTCATGGCAACACTGAATCTGCAACATCTGTAGTATCTGTACAGTGACACACATCACCATCGAATGATTATCTTGAATGCAATAAAAACCCTGATGTTCATTGACAACCTACCTATAAATCTAACGGCGGAAATGACAGTGTAGAACCATCTACTAAAGCAGTTTCTGTTTTAGACAAAGATTTTGTGTTTTAATTACTACACATGGTAACTTAGCTAATGAATAATGAATGTGGCTCTGCACTGTATGTGCTCTGCCTTTTAATGCACCACTATCACTCTTTGCCTCAGTCTCCTGACTCTCTCTATTCTGCTCTATCTTCATCTGTCTCTTGAGTTGAGTTTAAGAGGACAACAGAATGGATATGTCTTCACAGAAAAATGTGGATTTAGGAGATATTGAAAGGAAAGTGAAGCGAAGTTAATGACTCTTTCTGATTGCGGGCAGAGTCTCATTAGGAAAAGTCACTCTATAAAGACGTTTATGTTACACCACCAAAATGTCACTGTGTTTCAAATACACTACTATTGCAAAGTTTTTTTTATGTTTTTTTTTTTCTTTTTTCAAATATGTTTATTGAGCACCAAAATACAGGATGCACACAGTAAGAAACAGTGCCTATAAATATACAACAGTGCTCACATTTTTTCCAGTTTCTCCCCCCCACACTTCCAACATAACACTATCCCTGTCCACCTACATGAGGTCCCAGACCCTGGCGCCCCCCACTCCTAGATATAAAATAAGTAGCATTGTTGTTAGTTACACTGTATGTCCAAAGGACATAAACATTTCACTCATCAGGAATGATATTTAGAGAATCTATGATGGAAAGCAAGGGGTTCCAAATTTTGTCAAATCTCTTCAAAGAGCCTCTAAGGGAGAACCTTAACCTCTCAAGTTTTAAGTTATGTAAAACTTCCTTAATCCATCTGTCATATGATGGAGGTAGGGCTTGCTTCCAGTTAAGTACGATCAATCGCCTAGCAAGCAGAGTACAGAAGGCCAGAGAATGATGTGCTTCAGCTGTTGGAGTGCTGCCATGTGAAATACCAAAAAGGGCGGACAAAGGATTTGGGTTTGATATACAATGGTAGGCTGTGTGAAGAGTATTGAAAATTTTAAACCAAATGTCTGTTAGCTTAGAACATGACCAAAACATGTGAATGAGATCTGCAGGAGATTGGTTGCACCTATTACAGACATCTATAACATTGGGGTAGAACTTAGACAATCTGTGGTTAGTGTAGTAAGTCCTATGTATTAGTTTACATTGAATCAATCCGTGCCGTGCACAGATGGAAGAGTTGTGGACTAGCTTTAGAATCTGGTCCCAATGATCTTCCTCAATATGCCCCAAGTCCTGTTCCAGTTTTTTTAATGTTTTTGAAAGACACCAAGGGTGCATTTATTTGATCAACATTACACTAAAACAATAATATTTTGAAATATACATTTAAAGTAAATGTTTTTTTATTTTTATTATTATTATTATTTGGGGGTATTTTAATGCAAATTGCCATCCGGTGATTTTTCAGCATCATTACTCCAGCCTTCAGTGAAACATGATATTCAGAAATCATTCCAATATGCTGATTTGCTGCTTAAAAAAACATTTGAATATTATCACTGTTAAAAAAGTATTTATTTTAAATAGAAATCTTTTGATACCATTTTAAAGGCTTTACTGTCATTGTTGATCAATTTAAAGCACCCTTGCTGGATATCTCTTTTTTGGAGGGGATTCCATTACTTTACCCAATGCTGAACTTATAAAAAGTAAAAAAAATAAATGAATGAAAATTCTGTCATTGTAATTACTTTATTATCCTTTTCATTTTCTGTTTTGCGTGCGTATCACAAAGTAGGCTATTCTCTGATTTTCTGTATTCAGTGGAGCACAAAAGAAGATGTTTTTAAAGTCAGTGGGGTCCAAAAATCATTGCGCCCCATTAACTTTCATTGTATTCAGACAAATTCTTAAAAAATATCTTCTTTTGTGTTCCATAGAAGAAGAAAAAAGAGTCATGGTTTGAAACAGCATGAAGATGAGTAAATGTGAGCATTTTCATTTTTAGCTGAACTGTCCCTTTAAGATGTTATTAACTCTTCCCCGCTCCCACAACACTTGAATCTCACATTTATTTAAACATTCAGAAGTTGCTGCTTCAAGAAGAGTTATAACAGGTTTGTTTAAGCGTTACTAGAGTGACATTTCCCTTATAAGATGCCCTAGACAAAGGTAGTGAACATGTTGAAGTTTAGCCCTAATGACAGCTAAGTTTTGTGACTCAAGATCCACATGTCCACAGAGACAGTATAGGGGATGGAGATGCACCACTTATGGAAATATAGCGATAATAGGGATGGTATGTCCTGCCGAGTTTGTTCACTCTAGTATGCGCATTCACTGGTCCAGCCAAATAAATGCCGTTTTATATAATGTGTTTGCAGTTTTTAGAGATTTCAGTCTTCCCCTATTCAAGTAGATAGTAGCTGTACTTGTATGCCAATTGCCCTCATTAAAAATAGCTCCTCTGAGGTGTCGCCATGATGGTCTCCGGGTGACTTGTTTTAAAGGAACACTGAATGTATGTGAGGTATCTTGCACAAACGATGAAGGACCCCCAGGTGTTTCCTTAACATAGTGTGCCATGCAGCATTGTAAATTCCCATTCCTTTTGATGTAAGATGAAAACAGTCATGCTGTATACTCTTGACAGTATCTCTTTCTCGTTGTCAGTGCAATGCTTAATGGACTGGCTGTGCAAAAGATTTAACAGGAAACAATGACAAGCACTTCAAAGTGGAATTGAACTTGGTTGATCTTAGCCATTATTAAAACACCCATTTCGAAGATATAGACTATAAAAACTGTAAACAACAGTATCAATTTGCTTTTTCAATTGTTTAGTAGCGATTGTAGAGGCTCTAATGCAAAGCCATGAATTATTCCTAAGCAAGCTGTCTGTGTGAGAGAAAGGGAGACAGAAAGATGTAGACAGACAGAGAGACCGAGAGAGGGAGTGAGTGTACGCTCTGACTCACAACTGCTGTGCAACAGCCTGGACACAATGTGGGGTCCAGTCGTTGAATTAAAATCACAGCAACTTGAAAGAGGATATCCTGAATTCACTGCAGCAAAACATGGCACGGTTCTCTGAAAAACCATAAGAGATAGTGTGTTTCACTCTAGCTGCCGCCCTTTTTTCTTAAATCATACGAGCATCAAACAGAGGGCATAGCAGAGCTGGTCATGCATTTGGTCATGGCCTGGTTTTTTTATGTCTTTTTTCGTTTTTTTTCCGTCTTTGCTCTATGGGACTGGTCGAGGAGAGTAATTGTAAACAGACTTTATTTTAGTAGTCAGGCAGATTTTTAGCATATTATTTCTTGCCACAACCATATCACCCTGGTTGCCCACTGAAACTAAGCAGGGTTGAGCCTGGTCAGTACCTGGATGGGAGACCTCCTGGGAAAACTAGGTTGCTGTTGGAAGAGGTGTTAGTGAGGCCAGCAGCGGGTGCTCACCATGTGGGTCGAGTGCACGCAGAAGGTACGGTGTACCATACGCATAGACGCATTCCATACGCCGTACCCTTCGCCGTACCACGATGCGCAACTCCCCATGTAACTACGTGTCGCGTTGACGCAGAGCGCAAGATCTGTGATTGGTCGGCTTGGTACCGTCGCATTTCCGGCGTGGATTTCGTCCGACGCCTTCTCTCGTTTCTGCTTTTTAATTTGAGTAATTTCAATAAAAGTAATTTTTTTTCAATATCGATCAGCTCTAACTCCAACACGATCCGCTCAGTTTCATTCGCCATTTTTTTTTTTGCCCGAAAGAGACTCAACACAGTGGAGCATAGAAACCCCACCGCCTACTAGCGTTTCGATGGTGTAATTGCAGATCAACGCAGAAACAGCGCAGAAGTATAAATGCTCACACCGGCGTCGGCTACACGCGTAGCCTACGGCGTACACTCGACGCAGAAGTATAAATTGGCCATAATGCCCCAGTGTAGTGATGGGGACACTATACTGTAATAAGCACTGTCCTTCGGATGAGATGTTAAAACTGACGTCTTGACCCTCTGTTGTCATTAAAAATCCTATGGCACGTAAAAGAGTAGAGGTGTAACCCCTGTGTCCTGGCCAAATTCCCTCCATTGGCCTTTATCAATTAAAGGCCTCCTAATAATCCCCATCTACTGATTGGCTCTATTATACTCTCCTCTCCACCTATAACTGGTGTGTGGTGAGCGCACTGTTGTACTGTGGTTGCTGTCGCATCATCCAAGTGGATGCTGCACACTGGTGCTGGTTGAGGAGAGATCACTATATAAAAAATGACTAAAAACTGCCTCATATTTCATATTTTAATATATTTAAATAGAGTGAAATACTAAATACATACCTTGGCTAACTATGCATACAACATGTTTGACTGACATGAATTACATTTATATTTACAAATGATATCAGCACAGGTAGCTCAGAATACACAACACTTCACATCAACATTTTATCCAGATGGGTTTTTGAAAGTCTTGGCAGCAAAAAATTATTTAAAAAAAAAACACAAATACTAAAATGGAGGTGGTTTGAAATATGCATCTTTAAAAATCTGATTTGAATCGCATTTCAAATGCAACACTCTGGACACTCTGGCTGCTCAAATCAGATCTTAAAATGCCTCAAGTATTACCAAATCTTTCAGAAGGAATTACTAATTATTTGGATCAGTATTCTAAAGTGAAAAGCATGATAATTCTCTAGTAATGACTGAATTCAGTATAAGCTTTTGAGGTTTTTGTAAGGTTGATAGAAATGACCTCAAGTGTTACTACATCCTTCTAAAGGAATTACTAATTATTAGGATCAGTTTTCTGAAGTGAAGATCATGTTAACCCACTAGTAATGACTTAAGTGTTACCAAATCCATCGAAGGAATTACTATCCAAAACCGTACAAAAACCTAAAAAAATTACAATTACTTCAGTAATTACTAGAGAGTTATCATGTTTTTCACTTTAGAATATTGACCCAAATAATTCCTTCTGAAGGATTTGGTAATACTTGACTCATTACTGGTGGGTTACCGTGCTCTTCACTTTGGAATTAATTATAAATTATGCATTATTGACATTAATTATGAACCTATTATTGTAGTTCTTAGTAGCCTTAGTGAAAAAAAAATGTAGTTATTGATTAGCTAATAGTGAACTAGCTCATTCAACTGAGTGCTATTACTTACTAATTCAATAATCAGATTTCTTGTTAGTTAATAGATTGTTAATAATGCATTACTCATTTGTTCCTGTGTAGTTATTAATTAATGATGGGACAGTATTCTAAAGCAGGGGTTTTCAAACTTCATGATGCCAAGTACCCCAAAATATGATGAACCTTTTATGAGGGACCCACTTCATAAAATCCATCTATATATGTGACCCTGCACCATAAAACCAGTCATAAGAGTAAATTTTTTTAAATAAAGATTTATACATATATCTTCATGGAATATGATCTTTACTTAATATCCTAATGATTTTTGGCATAAAAGAAAAATTTATAATTTTCACCATACAGTGTAGTGTTGGCTATTGCTACAAATATACCCGTGCAACTTATGACTGTGGTCCAGGGTCACATATTTTTATGTATGAAAAACAAACTGTTAGATAAATAGTGACATTATAAATACAACATATTGTTTCTATGCTTAAATTGGCTATACTTAATGCTAGATGTATAAACCTGAAGAAAATTTTCAATTAAAAAATATTAGTATGAGCAACTTTTTCGTTATCAGCTTATGTAGTGTGTTAAGAATACTGCCTTACAACCCCAGTGAGCAAGATGAAGGGGACTATAGTAAGAACAACTCACTAGAAAGATACAAAGCAAATATATACAATTCTGGAAAGTATGTATACGGCAAGAAAGGAGAGAAACATTTAGAAATGACCCCAGTTTGAAAACCTCTGTTCTAAAGTGTTACCAACTTGTCTTTTGCATCACTCTTAACGTGACGCACAATGGTAATGTCTAAACCGTAATGGAAACACAGCACCCATCGCTACACAGCGAAGCCAGCCGTGAATACAGCACAGAGCATCACAATATATACCGTCGTTGAGTTTTTCTTGTGCAACGGAGGAGTTCTGCACTGCGAGTCGACAGAGCGATAATTTGGACAGCGAGATATGATACACCTCCATTATTCCTGCATCCGTTTTTCACCAGAAACGTGTACGCCTATGTCGTAACCAAAGCAACCCATGCAGATACACTTATGTCTGGACACACAAATCTTATTTGATCACTTGCAATTAATAGTGTGGACCATCTGTCTGAAAAGATCTGATTTGAGAAAAAATCTGATTTGCCTGCAGTCTGAACATAATCAGGGCTGGGCAACTATGGCCCTCAAGATTCAATGTCCTGCAAAGTTTAGATCCAACCCTAATCAAACACATCTGAACAAGCTAATTACGGTCTTCAGGATTACTAGAAATATACAGGCAGGTGAGTCTGATCAGGGTTGGAGGTAATCTCTGCAGAAAAGTGGATCTCAAGGGCCAGAGTTGTTGCCCAGACTTGCTCTAAATGCTACTGTATATATCTAGATATCTTCACTGAAAACACAAGGTATTATTACTACAGGTACTAGACTTGATATCTTAATTTAACAACCTATTATACTATTGCCTTCAGCACAAGACGCATGGATAGGCTCCAGCATCTCTACCACCTGCAGGACAAGCGGTTTGTAGAATGGTTGGATGGATTTTACTGGTATTATTTCTGGTTTGACACTAGGAGTTGCTATGGTGTACATTTTTTGTCTGCACAATAATATAAACAGTTTGACCATGAATTTAGAATTTTTTTATTTTAACAAAATTTTTTTATGAAACTGAAAGATAAAGAAAAGCACTGTTAATCGTATGCATGATCTAAATCAACATAGAAAAATGTACGCTGATTTTCCTCATTTTCAATATTTGACATTTACGCATTTGGCAGACGCTTTTATCCAAAGCGACTTACAGTGCCCTTATTACAGGGACAATCCCCCTGGAGCAACATGGAGTAAAGTGCCTTGCTTAAGATCACACTGGTGGTGACTGCTGGGATTGAACCAGCAACCTTCTGCATATCAGTTCCATGGTTTAACCCACTGGACCACCATCTCAATATTTAGTGATATTTAGCCTCGGAATAGGATATTACCTCACTATACAAGCAGGTATCATTGTTTGTTACCACAGCAATTATTTGCTTCCACAATAAACACGCTTTTCTTAAAGTACCTGTACAAATGAGAGGTGTCAAGATCACATGGATACTCTGTAAGGTGACATTAGGTGACAACACAGTAGGCTAATGTATTTTTTAGGATACAAAAAAGTACTTTTTTGTTTGAAACTTCTGTGCAAAAACTTTTCAGGTTTAAATAAAAAAACTTTCAGCTACAGTAGGCTATATAAGATTCTCATTGTACAGCATATTTTGTGTACATGGGCACAGTGTGAGGTCTAGAATACTGTGTAGGTGAATGTTGAAAGGTGACTCTTGATTTTGCATTTCATATTTCATGAGGTACTGTCCCTGTGATTCTGGATTCGTTTATATTGCATTCAGGGGTCAGTGTGGTGCGCTTTTAAAGATTGCTGTCTGCTGTGTTTTAGCATGGTCAGCACTCTGCCTCCCTGATTTTCAATTTGAACACTGAAGTAAACTGAAGGGGCCAAGCTCAGGAGTGATCGCTCTGCTCGCATAGTCTGGAAGAAAAGCATCTTGTGCCCTGTCACTACAGATATTACAAGTACTTTAACTTAACAGCAGGGGGAAACAGCTGGGACAATATGTGTTTTAACTAACCAAATGTTACAAAGTAATTTTCCTTCAACCTTTCTCTTTAAAATGTATTCACTTTTGCATTGCACACAGAGTTGTGAACGGCTTACAAAAAATTCCAGAACACAATGAGAATATGCAAGATCCCAGTCCCTCCAGCTGTGTATTTCCAGCAAGGCCGTCTCCTGCCAAGACTCTCTTTGTCTTGTAATTGTATTCTTACTCAACAACTTAGCCCATTACAATATGGATTTTCTCAAGGGATGTGGTTGGAGAGCCACATACGAGTTGTTCGAACACTTCCGCTCTGAAAGATTATCTGCTAGAGTCTATTGTGTTGAGTAATGTCATTATATGGGCAAATCTGATAAAGTCCTGATGTTTCTCATGTAGTGTGCTCAGAGTAGCTAGACAGAAATGTTCAGATGCAACTATGCCGCAGTGACATCGATTTGTCGAGAGCTGCTTTCAGTAACTGGCGCAACAGTGCTATACGTGCTTTAGCTTCATTTTCTATGCCGCTACGTTTCAGTGCAACAATATGATAAATGTGGAGATTAAATCTTCACTAACCAGATTTTTTTCCCACTAACCTGCTGCAGTGCTGTGGGATGTGATTTTGGCAGGAGTCCTGACAGTTTAAAAGTGCACCAATATTTTTGCTAACAAGGCCCTCACGATGTCAGGAAACATGGGGGTGCACCATCCCATTGCCAATGAATTACCTCCACGGCTCCTGCCTCTGCTTGAAATTTTGCAGTCACATGCTTACATGCCATATCTCATGGTTAAATGATTCCAGTCAATATTTAAGGCCATCGCAAGACCATAAAACTGACTATCGGCATGAGGTCCTCTAATGATTTAGCAAATGGTCATAAATATAGACAGCGGATTTGATTTAAGTCAATATCTGTAACTCATCTATAACTCTGAGTTTCCCTGTAGTATTGTACAGCTAAGTGTTGTTCATTAGAGAATGCAAGTTCCCTTTTTGCTGTGAATATAAATAGGTGACTAAATTAACTGTGGAAGGTCATAATTTCCCAAGCGAGGGTTGCTAACATGCTTACAAGTAATGATTGCAATTTCATTTTCTTGATTTAATAGGCCAGAGGAAAACAATTAAATTGCAAGTGATTCTCTCTCTGTGTTTGTGCCTGTGTTTATCTCTGTAGATTCAAACTCTTGAAAGTTGCTCTCAGCTGAAGGCCCAAGGGAATCTGGGCTGAGCTAATGATATTTTTTTCTTTAACAAGTTCATCAGATTAATACTATTACTTGTGATATTAAAAGCAGCAAGACTAATGGAATCAAATAAATATCAATAGTATTTACATGAATGTATTAGATAATTGTTGATAAATGTAAAGGCACAGTTTGTAAGTTTCACTGCTAGAGGTTGCTTATTCAAAACAATAACAAAGGTGTAGCTTGATGATGACACCGTGAATGAGCGTGGAATCATGGGAGTTGTCATATTCACCTCCACAGCCGATGGAAAGCAATCCGACAGGACTCATGAAACTCAGAAAACATGTTCATGGGTGATCTAATGTATTAAAGTTGTATTAACATTACTGTGGTATGAAGCAGGGCGGGGCCGAAGCCTGGGAAATTTAGCTGTTTTTATTTTGCTTATTTTCCGCAGTCGGCCGCTGCTGCTCCTGCTCCTTTCATTTTATGTTTATTTTACGAGTAAAGTTGCATTTAACGTTCGCCTCCTTCTTCCCTGAACTTGAACTTTGTTACAGTTACGTTTGATCACTTAAATTCACATTATTTTATTTCATTCTAAATAAAACAGCCGCGAGTCCTGAAAAATAAAGGTCACTTTATTTGAAGAATTAAAACGGTCTGCTAACGCAGCACTGTTTTACTTGGTCAAAACAATCATATTAAAAATACATTTGAGTGTGTTGAAAGTTATGTTAACATTACTCTGTGCGTTCACTCGTTGCACATTGCATTAAGCTAGACCAGTATTAGAATATCATATTAATAAAAGCTGGAGGACTTGTGTTGCTATGGAATGCAATGGTGTACAATTCATTTTCAAATATATTGTATGGTGGAGAAAATGCTGTAGTACTGTTAATAAAGTTTTTTCTGAATATGCTGTTAGCCACTTGATAAAATAGCATTGTCTCTGAGACATGGTACAAACATGTTACTCGCGGTAAATTCAAACAATAAGACTAACTTATTGTAAGACCATTATTGGATTGGTTCTCAGAAATCGTACATCTTGTGCCTTTAAGGAGATCCTACTAACATTATAAAGTTTCGGCTTCAGAAATATTTGGTGGGAACATTAGATGCATGGACAAGATCTCCCTGCAGTCTGATCCACCCACACAGCCAGAAAAGAACGAGAGGGGGGAGGGGAAAGAGTGATTATACGGCCATTTCATCTGATTATTCATCAGTGTCATTATGATAATGGAGGCAGCATAAGTTATTTTGGCACAATCCAATGATTGTGGCGATTATACCTGGCCATAGACGCTTCAATCTAAATGACTTTACAGACTAAGACTCCTACCGGATGCGCAGGGGAAGTAGAGGAGCTGAGGAAGATCTATGTGGGAGTAATTTGCATTACTCCCTCGTTTTGTATCTATTTTCTCTGGCTAAACTGCTTGAAAAGGCCTTCTAAGAGGCAAGTAAGGTATTGATTTTTTTTACTTGTTTGAACACACCGGTAGGATAGGGCTTCGATCATTTGAAAGATGTGCATCACTCTCTTTAGAATATACTGAAGCTCAGATGCTGAATGAAATTGTATCATACACTCTACTGTTTAATGCAGTGCGTTTTGGGTTTTTTTTTTTCGCTGAGCTCGAACATTGCAATAATGTTAATGTGTGTAAAATAAATCGCAGAAGGATCATACTTTTCTAAATCACTGTGAAATCGCACTCTTTCCGAATAAATCGGCAGGTTTATCCTATTGTTTAATGCTATTGTCTATTCAAGGTAAACATGACATGTACTTATAGCGCACTTCAGTCTTTGTAAATTTAAATGGAGGGCTTCGATTTGTAAAGCCTCTTCTTTGGCTTCAACACAGTCTCCCCATTTAAGTAAAGACCTTGGCAGGCATCCATAAGCACAATCCTTTCTGTAAGCCATTGTTTCCAGGTCCTGAGGAGTCAACACAACGTCTCCTGAGAACTCACTTTAGTGTGTTGTTTTGGTTTGTCCTTTTCATACTTCTAGGGCAAATAAGCCAGAGAACATTAAAGAACATTGTACTGTGTGTGTATGTACGTTTTTTACATAATATTTAAATTTAGTTAGAATAACTGATTATGCATTTTTGTGTTGCCTCTAACCCAACAATGAAAATGCGAAAGGGAAATGATGCATATACCATTTACCTATTTACCAGAAAGGCATTCTGTATTTTACACACATTTTATTAGGTGCACATTTGTTCACTGCTTGCACTTGACTGCATTTAGATGTGTATTCAACACTGAATCGATTGCTATCCTTGTGGAGACCCTTGGTTTGCTAAATGTAGGAAGCAGAGATTTATTGAGATAACAACGAGAGGAGCACGGAGTGTACCGAAGGACTGCTTCCAAAAATAAGATATAATATGCTGTGAATATTAATTGGCTGATTTAACATCGAATACATAACCCTACTAGGGAAAAACAGATCTCAGTTAATCATTCAGATTATTTTGAACTATGTCTTATATTTGTTATATTATATTTTCATATGTTTTAACTGAAGATAAACAACATAAAATAATAATGAGCAATATGAATCGAGTGCAGTTGGTATAATGACTTTAATCAGTGTCCTGCAGTGACCTTCATCATAATATGCCTTCGCTCTGATGTCTTAGAATGCATTTGGAAGAGTTATCAGATATTGATTGAGAGGTAAAATGCTGAAGATGACAGAGGACAAGTTATATCCACCAGTGAACCTATACAAGAGACTCTCAGCTGTTGTGTTTTTGATAGTGAATGACTGTAGCACTCATGTGAGTATAATATTTAAGCAAGGGTAGGGTGTCTGTTTGAGACTAGATTCAAATGAATGGGTTTAAAAGCTTTCAACAGCTCTCTTCTAGATTTCTATACTGATGTCCCTTGATTATATTCTTCTTGAGCTTAAAGAAGCTTATTTTAATTTGTTTATCTTTATCTTTATTTTTGTTTGTGTGTTATATATGTGTTAACACTTTATCTGTGAAACAGGTCATTCATTTGATTGGCATTAGAGACCTCAAGGCATATGCAGGCTTTGGAAAGAGCACTGCGGGACGCAATTCATTCAAAACGCTTTAATTAGCACATAACTCTTAAGATTCATCATCGTCAACAAAGAGCAAGGATAAGCCTTGCATATGCATTTGGATAATTATTAAATGTTGATGATTATTAAACTACTGTTGTTTCTTAGGTGACTCAAAAAGTGTTTGTATATTATTACATTATTTTGGATATTTCCCTGCAGCATATTTATGTCTTGACTCTTGATTATATAATTTCATATAATAAAATGAGGCATATGCATAGTCATAGAGACTGGTTTGAGATACAGTATGTAAAATACATGTGAGTTTGAATGTGACAATTGTGTCATCTCTAAGTGTGTGTCAGAAAACGTAGTTACTGCCTAAGACTCAAGCTAATCACTCAATCAATACCTGAGAGATTAGTGTGCTTCCTCTGTAAATTTGTTGGTTATTTTTGGTAATGAAAAAGAGGCTCCTGCCAGGACATGCCCTGATTACCTCACACATTCCATTAAATGTGCGTCCATTGGAAGTTCTCTCAGCTTCTCACAGTAAGGTGCAATTACGCTGCTGCTAACTAACATTCATTGCCTACCAGCGAGATTATCGTCTCACTGTGACTAAATCAATCACAGTCCTCGGTTTTATCAGCAGCACAGATGCACAGTGAGACCATCTGAGACATTTCATAGAATAATGGGATGCCAAAGACAAGAAAGACAGTTAAAGATTAGTTCACTTCAAAATTAAAATTTCCTGATAGTTTACTCACCCCCATGCCATCCAAGATGTTCATGTCTTTCTTTTTTCAGTGGAAAAGAAATTACGTTTTTGAGGTAAACATTTCAGGATTTTTCTCGACATAATGGACTTCTATGGCAACCAACGGGTTGAAGGTCCAAATCAAAGCAGTTTCAAAAGGCTTTGAAGGGCTTCAAAGGGCTCTGCATGATCCCAGCTGAGGATAGGGTCTTATCTAGTGAAACCATCTGTAATTTTTTTTTTCTTTTTTTTTTTTTGTAAAAAAAAAATTTTTTCTTGAAAATGACCAAAGGTTTGGCTAGATAAGACCCTATTTCTCAGCTGGGATTGTGCAGAACCTCTGAAGCCCTTTGAAACTGTATTGATTTGGGCCTTCTACCCGTTGGTTGCCATAGAAGTCCATTATATTGAGAAAAATCCTGGAATGTTTTCCTCAAAAAACGTCATTTCTTTTTGACTGAAGAAAGAAAGAAAGAAAGAAAGAAAGAAAGAAAGAAAGAAAGAAAGAAAGAAAGAAAGAAAGAAAGAAAGAAAGAAAGAAAGAAAGAAAGAAAGAAAGAAAGAAAGACATGAACATCTTCGATGAGATGGGAGTGAGTAAAATCAGTTTTCATTTTAAAGTGAACTAATCCTTTAATTCAAATTGAATCGTTCATTTTATTCTAAGAAGAATGAGGTATGTTCAAGATACATACTATTTAGACTCCATCACTGACAAAAGTATGTGATATTTCCAATCTGGATTCAGACTGCTTCTAACAACATACTGCTGTAATCTAATACTCATGACAAAAGTCAAGCTCACAATCATCTGGAACGTTTATTTACTGTATAATACCATTTATCAACTAAGATGCAGCCCAATTATTCATTGAGGTTGTTGAGGAGGTGTTATTGGTGTCATGCGACTTCAGCTCCTGTTGCCATTTTGATCGGAGAGCTCTCTGTCTCATATATACTTTATTAACTTTCCTACTGTGGTGGGAGATTCTGCGAGTAAAACAAATGCAAAAAAAAAAATGTAATTATGACTGAGCTTGCTTGATCTTGTAAATGAAAGCATTTCTATTTATTTCAAGATACTCATTCGCCTTACTTTCAGTCTCACTGAAATTAAATTTTGCTTGTCAAAGTCAGATTATAAAAGACTTGTGTCAGGGATCCTGAATTCCTTGCCCTTTTTATTTCCCACTAATTATTAATGAGAATACTGATTATAGTAACCTATTTGCAAACAGCGTAGGTAATAAGACATCTCATTTTTCATGAGAACACTTGAGCAGATAATGAGAGCGGAGACTTGTGGGGTGAAGGAATTTTAAATTTAGTGTGTGCTGTAGCAGTGGCACATTTCTTGTAGGTTTTGACAATTCGGTTTCTATGTATCTTCATAGAATGTGCAAGCATATAGTGCTGAATATACAAGGCAAACACACATCCTTATCTGTAGATATGCCCAGTGATGGACCTGTCTGCAGCTTAATCCATCCCTCTGACAGCTTGCTGTGACAGGATTTCCATATATCTCATTTCAGTGCATAGCATAAAAGATTCAGGAGTGTTTATTTCACACTCAAGGTACTTAATATTTTAGTAAAACTAAAATATATTTTTTAACATTAAAATAACATCACACAAGCATGTTCTTTACTGGGTGTGGCTAGTTTCTCCCTGAAAAATTACATATTTATTATTATCTTTTGAAACCTGTTAATTGCAGGTTAATCTTGATTAGGTTAAAAACGTGTGGACATAAACTTATGTTAGGTCAAAGTGAAATACATGTCTGCTAAAACAAAAAGAAATCAAGAAAATTACATCATTCCATCAATTATTCTTTGAATTTTTTGTGGTGTGTGTTTCTGTACGCAGGCTCATTAAACATCCATGACAGAAATGATGCACAATTTATCAGCCACGTTGGAGAACTATATTTTGCATGTACATTGCCTAAACAGCAGTACTTGTTTTTGTTCGACATCAGAATATCAGAAATGTGCATGCTGCACCATTTGACAGAAGAATGTTCTTTTTGTAATGACAAATTGCCGAACATCAGCAGAATCTGATGTTCTGTTTGACTGCCATCACGTTACACTGACATTTCAACATGACACATTTTGCTAACAGATTTATTTTCCTCTTCCTCTTTTTCAGACTGCCTATCAATGTTTGGGGAGAGAAAATCAGTGGGCATTAAATTATGAATGTTGAACAAGATGACCTCTTACCATCAGCGCCAGATGTTGAGAGGTCCTAGATGGAAAGGGGCTTGGTTTGACCCCTTGTTTCTCCTGCTTTTAGCCCTGCAGTTGCTTGTTGTCGCCGGATTGGTGCGAGCCCAGACCTGTCCCTCTGTATGTTCCTGCAGTAATCAATTTAGTAAGGTCATCTGCACGCGCAGAGGGCTAAAGGATGTCCCTGATGGCATCTCCACCAATACACGATATCTAAACCTTCAGGACAATCAAATCCAAGTCATCAAAGTAGACAGTTTCAAGCATCTACGACACCTTGAGATTCTTCAGATTAGCAGAAACCACATCCGCAACATCGAGATTGGCGCCTTCAACGGCCTGACCAGCCTTAACACTCTGGAGCTTTTTGACAATCGCCTCACGACCATCCCAAATGGCGCCTTTGAGTATCTATCAAAACTGAAAGAGCTGTGGCTTAGGAATAACCCTATTGAGAGCATACCATCTGATGCCTTCAGTCGCTTGCCCTCCTTGCGGCGGTTGGACTTGGGAGAGCTGAAACGTCTCTCCTACATCTCGAGCGGAGCATTTCAGGGCTTGAGTAACCTTCGGTACCTGAATCTGGGCATGTGTAACCTTAAAGAGGTCCCCAACATTCAGCCCTTGATTCGTCTGGATGAGCTGGAGATGTCGGGGAACCAGCTCACCGTCATCCAGCCCAGTTCTTTTAAGGGTCTTGTCCATCTTCAGAAGCTGTGGATGATGCACGCCCAAGTCCAAACCATAGAGCGGAACTCCTTTGATGACCTGCACTCTTTACGAGAGCTCAACCTGGCTCACAACAACCTTACATTTTTGCCCCATGATCTCTTCACGCCTTTGCACCATCTGCAGCGAGTGCATTTGCATCACAATCCCTGGAACTGTAACTGTGATATTCTTTGGCTCAGCTGGTGGCTGAGAGAGACCGTACCAACAAACACCAGCTGCTGCGCACGCTGTAATTCCCCTCCCAGCCTCAGGGGACGCTACATCGGTGAGCTGGACCAGAGCTACTTTCAGTGCTATGCCCCCGTTATCGTCGAACCACCTGTCGACCTCAATTTGACTGAAGGAATGGCGGCAGAGCTCAAATGTCGGACAAATTCAGTAACCTCTGTCAGCTGGCTAACACCAAATGGCTCCATCATAACACATGGGGTGCTCAAAATGCGCATTACCGTGCAAAACGACGGAACGCTTAACTTCACCAACGTCACCATCCAGGACACAGGAACCTACACTTGCATCGTAAGCAACATGCTAGGCAACATTTCGGCCTCTGCTGTCCTCAACGTGACATCCGTTGACAACAGTGGCTTTAGTTACTTCACTACGGTCACCGTAGAGACAAATGAAACCCCTATCGATGGGGAGAGTAGGACACCGGTGCAGCCTTCTTTTGGTTGGGCGTCCTCCTCGACCACAAGGGGAACACCCATTGCTACCGAGAGAGCTTACACTATTCCTGTGACTGACATGGACATTGATGGCGCTCTCAATGGTTTGGAGGAGGTGATGAAAACCACCAAGATTATTATTGGCTGTTTTGTGGCCATCACACTCATGGCGGCCGTCATGCTTATAATATTCTACAAGATGCGCAAGCAGCACCACCAGCAGGATCACGATGGGCCGACCCGCACCATTGAGATCATCAACGCCCATGAGGAGCTAACGAGGGTTCCGGCCATGGAGAGTCACCTGACTCTTCCGCCCCTGGAGCATGATCATTACAACCACTATAACTCCTACAAAACTGCTTATAACCATGTGTCTGCTCTAAGCTCGCTGCATAGTTCAGTGCATGAACCTTTACTAATCCAAGCCAGCTCGAAGGATAACGTACAGGAGACGCAAATTTGACCATGTTGGACGAAGTGAATTCTACTAATGCTGTTTAAATTTTGGTTGTGGACATGCTGTCGTCATGAACTTGACAGTGTGCATTAAGACGTTCAGCAATGTCAATGAGAGCCAGGGTGTATGTATCATTATTTTAACAAGTGTCTTTACAAATCTTATTTATTTAAAGATATGTGAAGTGACTGAATCATGGAATCATTAGACAAAAAAAGGTTTTCATTTTCAGTTCTATATTTTGTAAACTGGGGGAATCGATGGTTTACTTTCATGTGCTGGTAGAATTAAGGTCAACTGCACTGCTTATGAGAGCAATGAGACAATAGTTGTTGTTGTTGTTGTTGTTTTTAGTTGTGGCATATTACATCCCATTGCTCCAGTGTGTTTTCATTTTTTTTTTTTTTTTTTGAGACAGTGAAAACAAAAACTGGCCACTGAAAACAGCAGACCTTAAATCGCATGGAGCACTTAGATATGAATATGGTGGGCCTGATGGATGCAGCGACTCTAGAGAGCTGTATAAATGGTTACATTTCCCCATGAAAAATCCTGTTATTGAACAAAAAAGGGAAAGCTTTCATTATCAGGGCCTGGATTATTTTGCAAATTCAGCTAGTGTGAAAGGAAACATTTCTAATATTTATAGAAGCCACTGTTCTGAACACACATCAATTGACTTCAATTCAGAAAATAGGTTTGCGTAATTGCCTTGAAGCAGTTCTTAAATCAAGTTAGGGTTAGGGATAATCAAGTTATTATCTAAAACGTGGCACTTGAAATTCAGCATTTTGTTGTTGTTTTTCCCCCCAAAATCTGTAAATATATTTATAACTGTAAATGCCACAGACCTATAAATATTAAAAATGAATTGCTATACATTAGTGAACAGTTCAATTGTAGCTCCAATGCCACGTGTGTGGAATAGTATGATCGTGAAATAACCCTGAGTAGCTGAGGACAAGGGAATATGATTTCTAAGATTGTGTGGGTTTCAGAAAAAAAATGGCTGAGGAAATAAATAATGAAATAAGACAAAATAGCCTGTTATTGTCTCTATGGAAACCAATAACCTAGTGAAAAACACACTGGGCAAAATCAGAGTGCACCCAGTGCATAATACGTGTATTGTTTATTTGAGAACGGCATTATTTTCATGAGAAGGGATTTCTTAATCACAGGTTTTTACTGTGAATGTGTGCATTTGTGAGTTGTGTCTGCCATATACTGCACCATCCGTTATTATTTTACCATTGTCTGTCGTCGAATTTTACGTTCATTCTGTTGTGTGTTTTAACATTAACTGTTGGAATGGTTTATTTGACTGGCAACTGCATACCTCACCTAACATGATCGAGTGTGTGAACTTGTCTGTGTGTCCATACGTTTAAAGGGTTGTTCGTTTGTATGCTTTACCATGAAAGCATGTTTTTCACCAGCTTGTGTATTGCTTTCTCAAAACGTTGATAAAAGCTTATGTGTGATGTCTCTCTCCCCCCTTTTAATCATTTTGGACGGCATGATGAGAAGATGTGATACTGGTCTCACCAGTCAACTGCTGAAGTAAACCTAATAGGTTCATATGTCAAAGGCATCAGAACGGTACATGAAGAAAATACCTCTAATTCATTACATGTGCTGACAAGTTTCATTTTAAATAGACGTTTGCCAGCTGGGAATTCACCACAGCATTTTGTATGCAACGTTGTATCCTCTTACATTTTAGCATTGAATTAACAGAGTAGTCTACTGAATGTGACAAATTTCCTTTTATATTTAATTCTACATGTTTAATTTTGTGGTGGCCCCAGTCTTTTACTTTCACCCTCATTGTCATTCATATATAGAAGATGAACTGTTACATGTTAAGCATTTCATAAAGGATAAACTGCAGCATTTGTAATCAATTATTTTTTGTATCCAATTAAAAAAATGTTCCTACCATTTTTATTGTACATAGCAGGTGGGATGAATTGGAACACATGAAAAACAGCATTGTGCTGTTGAAGAAAAACGATGAAAATATCTGTTTTCAGAGGGTCTGTACGTGAATGCTAGCTTGCTCCTATTTGCTTCAGTGTTCCTGAGCACTGCATCAGTTACAGAAGCTACTATGACTAGATCATTGAAACCTACATGGCCTACATAGAAAATCTGTGGTGTTGGACAAAGCAGATTCTCTTTTGTTTTCTTCTTGTGATTTGTTTGTTATTAGATTTCTATGCTGAACTGAAGTGATTTTTTTGGCAAGAGAATGTCTCTTTATTGACATATTTCTACAAGAACTGTTATTGAAAATAACCAATAATATTTCTGTCAAACTACATATTTGCTGATCAATTCATAATGCTATGGGGATACAGCTAACTAAGCGTTAACCATGAAAAAAAATAAAATACCAGAGATTGTAGTTCATACAGTACATGCTGTAAATGTAAATAAAATGTTTTCTTTTTCTAAAGTGTGGGGACTATGCTTTAGTTGTTCATGCTAATTTCCACAAAGCCAATACATTTGTATTTGTATTTTCTCTGTCTATTACAAAAATAAATATAGCTGCAAGCAGCAATTAATGGGGTTTGAGCGCTTTAAGGCCTTTAAGCACATGCGTAAAAGAGTATTGTTTTATTTGGCAAGCCTGTAACTACTTATAGATCATAGATGGAAAAGTCAATTTACAGACAAAACAGGCAATTTATTAAGGAAACATTTTTAACAGTTATAAAGGTAGATCCAAAAACCTAGAATAAGTTAAAAACTCTTGGTGGGGAGACTTCCGGTTTGGGGAACATGTGAAAGCAGCGTTGTCTCAGGCTCCCGCAGCAGTAACTTTGAAAACGTATCTTTTTTTCTCAAAACCCCAAAAACTGAGAGTGGAAGTATTAACATTAGAATCTTGAACATCCTAGAGAAATGTCAAAAGCATCAAAAGCATCTAAAAAGACTGAAGCAGATGTCTGTCCTACGGAAAGCAGCACAACGCTAGCTACCATAGCTAATATGCTAGAAGATCACCGAGCTAGTATTGCAGCCGACTTCAAAGCAACATTCGCGGCTCTGGAATTGAGACTCGACAAAATGCAAACAACGATAACAGAACACGGTCAGCGAATGGACTCGTTGGAATCCCACGCTGAGCTACAAGCCCAACGAATTCAAGCACTGGAAGAGAAGTGTCTCGCATTAGCAGATAACAACGCTAAGCTAACAGCGAAGACTATCGATCTTGAGAGCCGCAGCCGCAGAAATAATATTAGAATAATCGGCCTCCCAGAATCAATCGAGGGACCCAGGCCCACGAGCTTTTTCGCCGAGCTCTTGACTGAAGTACTGGGTGACCAGATCATTCAGTCTCCCCCTGAATTGGATCGAGCGCATAGATCGCTCACCGCTAAACCACAACACGGCTCGCGGCCCAGACCGGTTATACTTCGCCTCCATCGCTATCAGACCAAGGATCTGATCATTCGGGAGGCTCGTAAGAGACGTGGGAAACTTCAGTACCGAGGGACACCAATCCAAATATTTGAGGACTACACACCAGAAATCGCCGGGGAACGAGCTAAATACCGAGCGGTGATGGCCGAACTTTACAACCTCGCTCTTCGCCCAGTGCTTCTCTTCCCGGCCGTTTACAGATTACTCTGGAGAGCGGAGCAAAGAAGAGATTCTCATCCCCTGAGGAAGCCACCACCTTTGCGGCCAAATATCAACAGGCCCCGAGTCCTGTCTAGCTTGACTGCTATTTTACCCGCGGCTAATGTGGACTATGTTAACTTAACCTAGCTGGCTCCCTTGCGGGAGGAGCTGTGCTCGTATTGGTAAGTCTTAAGAGTAAAATGGGAACCTGCTGAGCCCTAGCGCTTATCATTTTTACAAAGACGATATACTAAGTGAGTTATTGTGTTTATCTCAAAGAGATTTAAGGACTGGTTGCTCGGTGGGGCCTAGGATCGATGTTTACCATTTAAATGCTATGCTGGACTAGCCATACATCTAGTTCAGCGGTTTCAAAATATGATGATGTTGTGTATTAAACTCCATTTCATTCTAATTTGAAGTTAAAGATAATAACAGCTTGTAGTATTTTATTTCATGTTTAAGTTAGAAAGGTTTCAAGCCATTATAGGGTTATAAATGATTATTATGATTGGAAAGGTAGTAAACCTGCAGTTCACTCGATGTTAATCGAGATTAATACCCTATATGTTATCTTTTCACTCTACATTTACATTTACCTTTACTTATTTGTTTGTTTTGTTGCTTCCGAATCATTTTTTTGATATCCAGCGAGTTCAGAAGCTAGGATTGTGTATTACACTCCACTTAATTATAATGTGAATTTATATATAGAAACAATATCTTATAATATTTTATCTTATATTTAAGTCAGAAGGTTGTCAAGCCAATATATGGCTACAAACGATTACTATGATGGAAGGGGTACTAAACCTGCAGCTCACTCAATGGTTAATGGATTAATACCCTTATTTTACTTTTATTCTACATTTATTTTACCTTTTTCTTTTTTTTCTTCTCATAAATCATTTTGTTATTTCTGAATCACTTTATGTCATTCAATCTATCTCTTTCTACTCATGTTATATAACAGTTATGAAAAACCTGTTTACGGTTCACGTTCATTACATTAGGGGTCCCAACTGGTTCCTTAAAGCTGCAGGAGCTGGGACAAATAAAGGAAAAGAGGAAAGAAAAAGCAGAAAGGGAAGTATGACTTCTTGGGGTTAGTTCCGATGAATGGGATAGGAGAGAAGGGATGGGGAGGGATGTATTCACTTGATTTTGTTTATTTTGTGTTCTGTGCTATGTGTGTACTCATTTTACATCGGGCTGTTTCTGTACAGATGATCCCACTCGATGTTCGCTGCTTACTCCTTGAGACGGACCTGACAATCTTACCACGGGAAGTTGATCCATGGCTAATGTAACTAAGGGGGGTGCTGCTGGCGGACGGGCTGTGAGGATTGGCTCACTAAACACTGGTGGGCTAAATGCTGCAATCAAACGCACAAAAGTTATGACACATATCAAAAACCTAAATGCGGACATTATGTTTCTCCAGGAGACGCATTTATGCAACTCTGACCATAGGAAATTAAATAGACCTTGGATTGACCAAACTTTTCATTCACGATTCAATGTAAAATCTAGGGGCACGGCTATATTAATCTGGAAAAATGTCCATTTCACTGCAGATAAAGTAATAACAGATTTAAATGGTCGCTATGTTATTGTTACCGGTATGTTATATGAAAAGCAGGTAATCCTGGTATCCGTCTATGCTCCCAATTGGGATGACCATAACTTTGTGAGTTCATTGTTCGCTACCATTCCAAATTTAAATTCCCACCTTCTGATAATGGGAGGAGACATGAATTGCGTGATCGATACAACAATTGACAGGTCTAGTCTACGATCAACCTCGACCATGAAAATGTCCCAAGCTTTTTCTACGTTTATGAGTCAGTATGGATTGGTGGACCCATGGCGATTTTCAAATCCGTCTGTAAGACAGTATTCTTTTTTCTCCCATGCACATCGTTCATTCTCGCGCATAGACTATTTCTTGATAGATAAAAAGCTTATTCCAGCAATTGTCTCCACCCAGTACCTTCCCATAACAGTGTCGGACCATGCCACAGTGATCTTGGACCTTCACTTTAGTATGAAACCAAAGGGATTCAGACATTGGAGGCTAGACCCTCTCTCGCTGGCAGATGCCAACTTTTGCAAACATATTTCTGAATCGATCACTTTCTTCTGTGAAACTAATAAGAATGACGAAACCTCTCCATCCGTATTATGGGATACTCTCAAAGCCTACATAAGGGGTAAAATTATCTCTTTTACATCACATACGAATAAGTTGCGCAGATCTCGGCAGAAGGAGCTGGAGGAAGCAATTGCAGATGTAGATATCTCACTATCGTCCGCAAATTCACCAGATTTTTATAAAGAAAGAATAAGACTCCAAACAGAACTTGACCTCCTTCTCACTTTTGAGGCTGAGCAGCTTCTCCTCCGCTCTCGGGGGTTGGTGTACGAACATGGTGACAAAGCTGGACGCCTTTTAGCCCATCAGCTGAAGGCAAAAGCAGCATCAAACCAAATTACTCAGATAATTGATGATTCAAACTCAATAACCAACAACCCGGACAGAATAAATGACACTTTTAGATCATTTTTTTCCCAATTATATACATCTGAGTCCCTCACAGATGAAAACCAACTAAATAACTTTTTTGAAAAATTGGACTTACCTAAAGTGTCACCCGAGGACAACCGGAGACTAGACGCCGCTCTCACTCTCTCAGAAATTAAAGAAGCGATAGACTCAATGAACAGTGGCAAATCCCCAGGCCCCGACGGATACCCGGTCGAGTTCTATAAGAAATTCTCAGATCAGTTAGCCCCACTACTACTTGAAATGTTTAACTACTCATTCGATCAAGGCACCCTGCCGCCCAAGCTTACGCAAGCTTCCATCTCTCTAATTTATAAGAAGGGAAAGGACCCACTGAGCTGCGCTTCCTATCGACCAATATCACTCCTTCCGGTAGATGTTAAAATACTCGCAAAAATCTTAGCTCGGCGACTGGAATCTGTCATGCCCAAGATCATTTCAGAGGACCAGACGGGATTCATAGGGGGAAGACACTCATACTCCAACATAAGAAGCTCCTCGGCATCATCCTCTCCCCATCTTCCTCTAATGTCCCAGAGGCAATAATATCTCTTGATGCAGAGAAGGCCTTCGACAGGGTGGAATGGGACTATCTCCTCTTCTCCCTGAGCCAGTTTGGTTTCAATACTAACTTAATTTCATGGGTCAGATTACTCTACTCCTCTCCCTGCGCCTCAGTGTGCACAAACAACCAACGCTCTACTCCGTTTCCACTTTTTCGGGGAACACGGCAGGGATGCCCACTATCTCCGTTATTATTTGCGCTAGCGATTGAACCATTGTCGGCTGCTCTAAAAATGGAGGGGGGACTTGGGGGGATTGAAAGATGGGGCATAATGCATCAAGTTTCTTTATATGCAGATGATCTGCTTCTCTATGTAAGTAACCCTTTGGCAAGCATCCCACGTATCCTGACTTTGTTGGATTCTTTTGGTCGTTTGTCGGGATATAAGCTAAATATCTCTAAAAGTGAATACTTCCCAATCAACCAATTAGCTGTAGCCATATCACCATCAACTATACCCTTTAAAATAGCCAACGCAGGATTTAAATACCTTGGCATTACAGTTACACAATCTTTGCGAACAATTCGAGAGCTAAATTTTACTTCATTAACTACGATGGTCAAGTCCGATTTACAAAGATGGAATTTTCTTCCGTTGTCCTTAGCTGGTAGGATACAAATTATAAAAATGAATGTGTTACCAAGATACTTATATGTTTTTCAATGCCTCCCCATCTTCCTCCCCAAGTCCTTTTTCACAGCTATAAACAATATTATTTCATCATTCATCTGGGCCGGTAAACGTCCAAGGGCAAGCCGTACACTGCTTTGTAGGGATAGATCGGCTGGAGGACTGGGTCTACCCAATCTAATCGGCTACTACTGGGCAGCCAACATGCATAAGATAATGTCTTGGTTTACATCCCCTCAAACCAGTTGGTGCCAGAGTGAGTCAGCCTCCTGCTCCTCGTCGCTGCTAGCTTTAACATGTAGCACCTTACCCTTCTCACCATCAAGCTTCACCTCTAATCCGGTTGTTGTTGGAACTCAAAAAATTTGGACGCAAATAAGACAACACTTCGGATGGCTTACTCCCCCTCTAGTAACTCCTATTTGCAACAATCACCTGTTCATTCCAGCGAAGACTGACTCACGATTTTTAGTATTAGAAAACAAAGGGCTGCGTAGTTTGGGAGATCTGTACATTGATGGTATATTTGCAAGTTTCAATCAATTATCTTCCTCCTTCAATCTACATAAATCAGACTTTTTCCGATACTTCCAGTTGCGAGACTTTGCGAAAACACACGCCACGTCATTCCCACAGATACCAACACCCAGCGGGATAGACCTGGCTCTTAAGGCTAAACACCTGTCAAAAGGCCATATCTCCTTTTTTTATAATTTATTGTCCTTAAACAGTGAATCTATTTTACATAAGATCAAGACGAATTGGGAGTCAGAGCTCCAATTGAATCTCTCTGAAGAATTCTGGGAGGGAGCCATGGAGGTTGTTAACTCGTCATCCAGCTGCGCTAGACTGTCACTAATACAATTTAAAGTCTTCCACAGATTACACTATAGTAAAGACAAACTGTCAAAGCTCTTTCCAGACAAATTTGATGAGAATTGTAGTAGATGCTCGCAGGCTCCATGCAATCTTACCCACATGTTTTGGGCATGCCCCAAGTTGTTTGAATTCTGGCGACTATTCTATAAAACAATTTCAGATATATTAGGCATAATTGTAACTCCAACCCCATATATCGCCATTTTCGGCAAGCCCCCAGACGACCTTTGCACCACAACCATTCAAAATAATATAATTGCCTTCGCTTCCCTTATTGCTCGTAAGAGAATTTTGTTATTGTGGAAGTCTCCTCAACCACCATTAATAAAAGTCTGGTTACACAACATTTTAGGTCTTCTGAAACTGGAGAAAATTAAATTCTCAATTAGAGGGTCAACTAGCAAGTTCTATACTCAGTGGAGACCACTACTTGACTATCTAGATAGGTTGCCAGCTCGGGAAGTCTCCTTGTAAAGTCCCACTGTATTGTTATATATATGCTGTTTCCTCAGTTCCGCTCCGCCAGTGGCAGAAACAAAGAGTTTTCGTTCCGATCAGCCTCCGTGTCTGACAACTGCTCGAACTTCATTGGCTGACGAAGGCCATGTTTTTTTAGATAAGCACATGTCCTTGTAAACCATAGACAAAGAGACTGCATGCTACTTTTCAATTACATCGGACTGTCTGTTGCGTATCTGTAGCTGTCTTCATGGGGGGGGGGTCTCTTCATTTTATAGCGCCACCAAGTGGCCAGCTGCCACGGCCTTTTTCATGCGACCACAAACCGAGCTTGTACGTAGGTGTACTGAGTTGGGTGAAATTATCTCATCCATTCAAGTAAAAATGACCACTCCCATGTTGAACGTTTTGGTGTCTGTCATGGGATAAATCGAAATTTTTACTTTTTTGATAATCATTGACAATCAGATTGCCCAATCAGGCGAAAAACCTAGGACTAGTTTTTAAAATCCAAAATATGAAAGTTTGACAAACAACGTTATGAGCCATTACATACTTTTGATCACTGTAGTTTGGGGCGAGCAATGGTGATGTTGTAGACGGGGTAGGTACTACCATCCCTCAAAGTTTCAAGTCAATGACTTGCGGTTTGGTCAATCACTTATAGGGGAAAATGCTGATCCTTGGAAATCCTAACAATTATTCAGCGCTACGCAATTGAACCCTTACGTACTTTCAGACCAATAAAGGCTGGAGAATCACACTCAGAACAGCCATAGCATACAATTCCTCTTGGTCTCAGGGGTAAATGTTAACCTCGCCTTGAACTACATTTTAATAAGATGTTTCTGAGGTGGATTACCTCATACGCTCACCTAAAGGATTATTAGGAACACCATACTAATACTGTGTTTGACCCCCTTTCGCCTTCAGAACTGCCTTAATTCTACGTGGCATTGATTCAACAAGGTGCTGAAAGCATTCTTTAGAAATGTTGGCCAATGCTCAGGTAGGCCGTGGCATTTAAACGATGCCCAATTGGCACTAAGGGGCCTAAAGTGTGCCAAGAAAACATCCCCCACACCATTACACCACCACCACCAGCCTGCACAGTGGTAACAAGGCATGATGGATCCATGTTCTCATTCTGTTTACACCAGTGTTTACGCCAGTGTTTTCTGACTCTATCTGAATGTCTCAACAGAAATCGAGACTCATCAGACCAGGCAACATTTTTCTTCAACTGTCCAATTTTGGTGAGCTTGTGCAAATTGTAGCCTATGCTTTTTTCTATTTGTAGTGGAGATGACCTCTAGCATCAACAAGGCATTTTCGCCCACAGGACTGCTGCATACTGGATGTTTTTCCCTTTTCACACTATTCTTTGTAAACCCTAGAAATGGTTGTGCGTGAAAATCCCAGTAATTGAGCAGATAGTGAAATACTCAGACCGGCCCGTCTGGCACCAACAACCATGCCACGCTCAAAATTGCTTAAATCACCTTTCTTTCCCATTCTGACATTCAGTTTGGAGTTCAGGAGATTGTCTTGACTAGGACCACACCCCTAAATGCATTGAAGCAACTGCCATGTGATTGGTTGATTAGATAATTGCATTAATGAGAAATTGAACAGGTGTTCCTAATAATCCTTTAGGTGAGTGTATGTTAAGTTTTCAATATTTTGTTGTACTTGTATACACCAAGTAGTCTTAAGTTAATATTCATTGATCCTTGCTGTTGTATTAAATAGGTGTCAAATCCCATAAATAACTTTTAAACTAATAATTTAAATGATGCATGTGAGGACTCTGTTCATTTGAGAAAGCACAAAGAGACAGTACAGTACATACAGTCTATAAATGGAAGGAATCAAATATGATATTGTTTGATTCGATTCCCAATTTGAAATATGTTATTTAAATGTAATTTCAACAAACTGCAACAGATTTCTCTCTTTCCACATTCAAGTAAATATGAGTTGAACTTGCATGGCTGGAAATAGCTTGCATGTGGGCGTTAAGAATATGGCTGAATAAGTGAACTGACATGCCTTAACAAGACTTTGGAGAAAGCCACATGTTTGTGATTTCCCTTGTGAATCAAAAACTATTTAGATACTATTTATAAGTCCTCCACAATAAGGTTACAATAGCTGACATGTGGTCACCTATTATTAATCTATAAACTCTTTAATTAAAATTAGACACGCAGTTCAGAAACTATAGTATTACAGTGTGTGGGTGGCAGTACACTCTAAAATCAATGTTGCTATATGGCACTAAAAGTGGTTCTTGGCTCGTAGGGGAATAGGGGATCATAGGGGAACCTCTTCAAGCCCTGTATAGCACCAATCTTGGTGCTTCAGTGGTTCTTCAGCAGTTCTTCACCGGTTCTTCACTGGTTCTTTGGCTGAGGTGCTATATTGCACCGCTACCATATACAGAATATGTTAATATATGGTGCTATATAGCACCAAAAGTTATTCCCCTATGTTTAAGACCATGAACCACTTTTAGTGCCATATAGCACCATTTTTTTAGAGTGATGCAAGATGTTGATAATGAAACATTAGCATATGTTTTTGGTAAAGATATGTGTTCTGTTGAACCATCAACATGAGTCCTGCTCTATATTCATCTACCACTACCATATTACATCCATTGACATACAAATATATGTGCAAAATATACTTCAAGTTATTACTTACTGTATATGAAGTGAAGTGACATGAAGGCCAACTGGTAACCCATACTCGGAATTTGTCCTCTGCATTTAAACCTATCAAAGTTAGTGCACACATTAAGCAGTGAGTAGTGAACACACACTGCAAACCGTAGCCCGGAGCAGTGGGAAGCCATTTAATGAGGCAATTGGGGGTTAGGTACCTTGCTCAAGGGCACCTCAGTCGCTTCATGCCAGTATTGAAAATTGAACCTGCAACTTTCAGGCTGACTCTCTAACCATTAGGCCACAACCACCCACAATATAAGATGAGTTTGAAAGCAAGGACTTTTTCTATCACCTGTGGATCTGCAAACCCACTGAGACTTCATTTTCCATGCCAAGAAAAGGCTGTCTTCATGCGTTATTCCATTCAAATGAGGAAGCCTGCATGAAGCAAAGCCACAGGTTCACACTGAACACTTTATAGGACTGACATCAAATTGAGAGACAAGTGACCCCTAGACAACCAAAGGCATATTTTGGTTTAGGATGGACTTGGTTTCACAGCACCTTATGTTGATTTATGAACTTCTTGACATCTAATCCATAGGGCTTAGACTGAGGTCTTCACAGCGCTACAAACTTGTGAAATTGAATTTATAGGTGCCCTGCATTGTCTCGTTCCCCGTGTGATTAATTGTGTAGGGCCTCCTGACAGACGGAAGTACATCAGTTAATTAATTTTGCCAGGACAACGCCATTAGCCACACAGGAAGAGGACGGGTGTGCGTTGGAATAGAATACAGGTGCAGTCTGCGTGTCTGCCTGTCCCAGCCCACAGCACCGCCTGTAATAATTAATCTCTTCAATGATTCACACAAGCTGTCAGCAGCCCTCGTCTTTTTACAGGTAGCAGTATCCCCCATCACTGCAATTACTGCGATATGGAAGGGATCAGTTACAACAACATATACCATTTGAGCGATGACTGGTTCCTCTAGAAACTCTACAGACTTTGGCATCTTTATCTTTTAAATAGTGCTGATATAGTTATCTGCCGTTATGATCTTTTCTCGTGTATTGGCAGCGAAAAGGCGATGAAATACGGAAAGCTTTGCTTCTGCCAGGAAATCCACTTACTCCAACATTTAGACATCACATTAATCCATCTTCATCTCATATTTTTGGCTGCAAGCGGAGAAGATATGAATAGATGAATCTGACAAAAACAAAGTACACATCTAAAACAAAAATAAAATATTTTCTTGTGGATTAAGTCAATGATAATACAGTCATTACAGCAAATCATTACTGCAAAACTCTGACAAGGTGATCAGGACTCACCAAATGAACAAACAAAAAGATAATTAAATATGGTAACATTAAAATCAGCATGAAACAGAACTTGCAATAGTTTTTTTAATTTCCTATTGTGATGTACACTGATCAGACATAACATTATGACCACCTTCCTAATATTGTGTTGCCCCCCCCCCCCCATGGCAAAACAGCCCTGACCCGTCGAGGCATGGACTCCACTAGACCCCTGAAGGTGTGCTGTGGTATCTGGCACCAAGATATTAGCAGCAGATCCTTTAAGTCCTGTAAGTTGCGATGTGGGGCCTCCATGGATTGGACTTGTTTGTTCAGCACATCCCACAGACGCTCGATTGGATTGAGATTTGGAGGCCAAGTCAACACCTCAAACTCGCTGTTGTGCTCCTCAAACCATTCCTTAACTATTTTTTATTTGTGGCAGGGAGCATTATCCTGCTGAAAGAGCCACAGCCACCAGGGAATACCGTTTCCATGAAAGGGTGTACATGGTCTGCAACAATGCTTAGGTAGGTGGTACGTGTCAAAGTAACATCCACATGGATGGAAGGACATTGCCCAAAGCATCACACTGCCTCCACCGGCTTGTCTTGCCCACACACCCGGCCATCCACGTGATGTAAAAGAAAACGTCTCGGTTACGTATGGTAACCCTCGTTCCCTGAAGGAGGGAACGGAGACGTACGTCCTAATTCGTCTGTGACGTCCGACGTACTTCGAACGTGACCGACTGAAAGGGAACGTGATTCATCAGACCAGGCCACCTTCTTCCATTGCTCTGTGGTCCAGTTCTGATGATCACATGCCTACTGTTGGCACTTTTGGCGCTGGACAGGGGTCAGCATGGGCACCCTGACAGGTCTGCGGCTATGCCGCCCCATATGCAACAAAATGTGATGCACTGTTTATTGTGACACCTTTCTATCAGAACCAGCTTTAATTTCTTGAGCAATTTGAGCTACAGTAGCTCGTCTGTTTGATTGGACCAAACGGGCCAGCCCACCCACTAACAGGTGCCGTGATGAAGAGATAATCAGTGTTATTCACTTCACCTGTAAACCTGTCATAATGTTATCCCTGATCGGTGTATATCCAAGTGAAAAGGCTTCTTAAGCAATAAAAAGTGATTTTGTTAATCAGGAATTGATTGAATCATTTGGATTGTTGTCGTTTGATATTGCTATCTAATGTGAGTGACAAGTCGTCCCATCATCGCGGGGACAAAACAAAGAGAAGAGAAGAGAAGAGAAGAGAAGAGAAGAGAAGAGAAGAGAAGAGAAGAGAAGAGAAGAGAAGAGAAGAGAAGAGAAGAGAAGAGAAGAGAAGAGTAGAAGAGATGTTGTTGCAAGAGGGAGGAGAAGTTATTTTAAAGACTAATAGTAAAAATACTAATGTGAATGGATAAATGCATTTATCTCATGAACATAAATAATTTATAATAAATGATGCAATATTCCTTAAAAAATAAGAAATTTGATTTAATATGGTGACTTTAAATATTGATTAGAGCTGAAATTATTTCATAATTTTGTAAATTATTTTCACACTTCCTCTTCAAAAAAAAATCCATTACATTGTACAAAGCAATCAGCCATGCAGCCTTACGAACACAGCAACAATAATATTAAAGGGATAGTTCACCAAAAATGAAAATACTGTCATCATTTACTCACCCTCAAGTTGTTCCAAACCTGTATGAGTTTTTTTGTTCTGCTGAAGAAAAGAAGAAAAGAGTGAAGAATGTTTGTAACAAAGCAGAGAGAGCAACTATAGACTACAATAGTATTTTATTTCCTACTATGGTAGTCAATGGTTGCTCTATCTGCTTGGTTACAAACATTCTTCACTCTATCTTCTTTTGTGTTCAGCAGAACAAAGAAACTCATACAGGTTTGGAACAACTTGAGGGTGAGTAAATGATGACAGAATTTTCATTTTTGGGTGAACTATCCCTTTAATGCTGTGGCCATTTTCACAACAATGGCTAATTGAGTCACAAGATGGAATTTAAATGAAGAGGGAGAGAGTGAGTCTCTATACTGTGATGTGGGAGACATGAAAGTAGAGCCTGGTTTTGGTTACTCGAAGAGTGGTCTGATATACAGTGTAGCCATGATGAAGATGAATATAAGAAAATATCAGAATGCAGAATACAGCAATTGACCAATTAGAGTCAAGCATTCCAGAGAACCGCAGAATGGGTAAATAAATGTATTTACTGGCTGAAACTTTCTGACTGTTTTGTTTTTATTCATTGGACATTATTATTTCATGAGGAAAAGCTGTCTCAATGCCAGAGAACCAACCCAACTCACAGTGTTAAAGCTGCATAAATTCCAAGGTCTGTTTTCCACCTCATTAATGCATAACTATACAGGAATAAATGAGGAACGCAACATTTATATTCTAGTATTAACTATAAAGAAACTCTGATTAATGAATTAGTAATAGCGCTCAGTTGAATGAGCTAGTTCACAATTAGCTAATCAATAACTACTATTGTTTTCATACCTCCCAGAGGACTACTAAGAACTATACAGGTTCATAATTAATATGAATAATGCATAATATATGATTAATTCTAAAGTGAAGGTCATGGTAACCCACTAGTACTGACTCAACTATTACCAAATCTTTGCCAATCCTCCCTAGTAATGACTGAAGTCATTATAAGCTTTTGGGGTTTTTGTAAGGTTACTGGACAATTTGGATCAGTTTTCTGAAGTGACGATAATGGTAACCCACCAGTAATGTAAACCCACCAGTAATAAACTCAAGTGTTACCAAAATTACTGTTAGTACTGTTACGTCCAAGTATGTATGTTTATTTATTATCGAGGTGTGTTATGTATTTGTATATTTGTGTTGTGGATGTTTTATTCCCTGCCCTCTTTTTCTATTTCTATATATGGCAAGTACTCTGATCAGCTGCATTCAATCTAACAATGCCTGAGGTGATTGGATGGTGAAGAGGAGGAGCAGAGATATAAGCAGTAGTGGATCTGTGGAGAAGAGATAGCTCAGAATCTTGTTATAAGTGTTCTTTAACAGAAAGAGAACTGAAATTGTGTAATAGCCTATGTTTTCAGTACCTTTATATCTTATGTTAAAGGGGTCATGAACTGCGTTGTTTCATTGTTTTATAATGTTTCCTGTGGTGCACTTATAACGTTAGCATAGTTTTTACATAAAAAATGGTCATAATTTAGAAATAAAAAGCATTTTTCCTTCCCTGATTTTAGCCCTCTGATTTGATTGCTCTGTTTTAAGGGGCGTGTCTGCGGTGAGACTTCAGTGTAAATGCCCACTGCTGTGATTGGCTGACATCTTTGCATATGAAATAGCTACTATTACACGTGGAACTCTCTCGAAAACTTTTACCACATTTGAACTATTACAGCTCTCAAGGTTAACTAATCATGAAAAGTGTTGATTATAGCATTATATTTAGATCTATGGCATTATTTTCAGATTGTGGCATCAAAGGTTGCAGTGATAAGCATTGTAGCCAATCACACACATGTTGAGCGCATGAATGCATTGATCTCGTCAATGCCACTCAATTTCTGTACTCTCACGAATGCTTTCATCATGACTAACAGTGCAAACACAATGTAAATCAGATTTGCCAGAACTCAGTCACTGATAAACTGTTAATTGCTTATTTGATTAACAGCTCCAGCAATAGCAAAGGAAACATTCTTTGATCGTCATCTCACTAACATGCCAGTGGGCGGGGCCAAAGTTGCAATGATGAAGTAGGCGTTAATTTTCTTCTGCAGAGGCGGTCTTTCACCTATCTATTACAGGCATGTTCCACAGTGAGTTGTTATCATGGGCTTGGTTACAATAAAAGCTGTATTTCGACTAACAATGAAGTTTTCAGTTCTCAAACCTATGGGATATTCTTCACGGGATATTGACCTCTTTTATGTCAAAAGCTCTAAGAAAATTTGAAATCTCAGTTCATGACCCTTTTAAGTATGTTTGTTTAGAATCTTTATTACTTTTGGTTTGGGAAATGTGTGTGTGTGGGGGGGGGGTTAATTTACAGAGATTTTTACAGAGATTTTATGGGTTAGTTACTCTTTTTGGCATTGGTATTTCTGTTATCTTTATTGTGACTTCTTATCATTCTTCATCTTTTCAAATTATAAGTGATTATTTGAATAAGTGGTTGTGTTGATTCTGGGACAGGAGGTTGGATTATCCTGGTTCTCTCTCAAAGGTTTTCTTTTTATTTTCTTTCACTTGTATCTTTATTTTGTTCCTCAAACAGATGGGTAGCTATGTAACAGTTATTAGAATGTTAATAATGTGAGCTCATATGTTCCTGTGAAGTTTTCATTAATGACGGAACAATATAGTAAAGTGTTACAGATTAAGGAACTGACATGGCAATTTGCGCATTATTTGATGTGCAGAATTTGTATAGGTCCCATGCTGAGCAGCTTCTAGTTGAGCGTTTGGGTTTTTGAGGCCAGGGTCACCCTGGAACATCCACAGAGATTGCTCTTGCGACCCGGGGGGCAGATATTTTTGGCAACTGATGTTCCCTGCTCTCTGAAGTCACAACATCCTTCTTCAAACAGCGGCTGTGATTATAACGCTTATCTTCAGTCTCTTCATCTTTAGCAAAGAGTAATTAACAGCTAGCAAGAAGAGTCTGTCTGGTGCTAAACTGTAATTACAAGTCCCATTACTCCAAGGGGGCGTTCAAAGCAATTAGCATTTCTCATACATTGGTTTGAAAAGAAAGATGAGAGCATTTCATTCAATTTGATGGCGTTACATTCTGAAGATGTATGTAAACTGTTGCACCAACAAATCACAGTTTTCATCACCTTCCTGCTAGAATCCTAAAGGATTAATAAAAGCATCTTCAAAAAATGGATAGCTCTAGTTTTGAAAACAGAAAACCATGCACGTCAACCAGTAATTAAATGGTCCTACTATGCTTTTCCACTTTTTTAACTTTAGTTAGTGTGTAATAGTGATGTTCGGTTCTTGAACAAATCGTTCTTTTGAGCCGGTTCTCAGCAAGTAACCGGTTGAGACGGTTTCTTTAATCGAACTTTAGCTCAGGGGTGATGACGCAAGACGCAAAAGCCGAAGTAGCACCTCTGACTAAAAAAGAACCGAAAGAGCCGGTACAAACAACTGTCGAAGTTTGCAGAGGATTACAGAGGATTTAAAAGGAGCCGAATGAGCCGGTTCAACCAGCTGTCAAAGTTTGCAGAGGATTACCGAGGATGATCGAGTTGGCAACGCAAGTCTAAGGCACATAGGCTACTGGAAATATGCTTATTATGACTACTGTTATTAAATAACATTTTATTAAAATCGAGAGATGTAAATACATTTTACTGTAATTTGTTGTGCATGCAGATTAGTTGTTAAATTGTTAAGAGAAATTTATAAGTTTATAAGGTTTATTCTTTCTATATAGGCTACTTTAGACATCATATCCACGTTTATACATGTTTGTAATGTGTGCTGTATGTGCAAAACTTTTAGGAATCTTATCCAAGATATTGGTCGGTCGTATCTGACATAAAGGATCCGCAAATTAAACTGTAACCACAAACATTTTATTAAAACATGAAAAAAAATATTTGGTTTTGAATGTGCAGATTTTATTTTATATCAAGGAGTTTTTAAGGACAATAATCAAGGAGTTGGTTTACTCGTTCTATGGTATACTTTATACATAAAGCACATATCTGCTGTAGTTGCGCAATTTTCAGTCGAATCTGCCATAAAGGATCAAGGAATTAACTGTGAACACAAACAATATTAACTTAAGTGAATGAAAGGCAATAATCAGCAACATGCTGTAAGACTGGAGAACACTGTAAGAGATGGCAACTCTCTGAGAAAACAAAGGAAAATACATCTGAACTCTCTCTTGTGAAATTACCATCCCCATCCAAGACGAAATCCCACTTGAGTTGATTACCCAAGTATTGCCTTAACTTACATTTTATTCCCCTCACTCTCATCTCTCCCCTACATTTGTTGAAATTCACCCAAAATCTATATGGGATAATGTGAACAGGTACTATACAGTATTATACATGTTTGGAATCATTTGAAATGTCTCTGTGCGACTGGCACAAAGATCTCATTCCCACAGAAGTAAAGCAAAAGGTAACAAAGGTTCCCATTTAGTCTGTCATTCCTGACGCCACGTAGGGGACCAACGAATAGGAATCTCGCTTGCGAGAGCCAATCTATTTCAAGGAAATTCACATTGGCATGCAATTTATACCACGCAGCGTGCACGTCAGGCTGCAGGCTGCACTTCCCTGACTGTGTCGCCACAACCGTTCCCCCTGCGTGTTTTAGCACCAAGGAGAGCATCCTTCTAAAAGACCATACACAGATAGAGCTTGCATCTTTTTCAAGATTACATTCTATCTGTGTGTTTCCTCAGCGCTGAGGCAGCACTGGTGGATATTCTCACTGCGGGAATATGACCATCTCGGAGTTGCGGTCGAGACTCCATCTCGCAAGAGAGTTACTTCAGGCAGTAGTGCGGATGATCTGAGGGTTATGGTGAGTGCGCTTCTCCCATGGAACCAACCCCCGGGGAACCCTCACCCCTCCCACACTTCATGGCCGGTAGAGCTGCCGTTGAAACACGGTGGGCCACCCACGAGGTGTGCACCATCCGTATCCTTCAGGGCTCCTCTTGATGACCAGATGTCCAGAAGGAGGGTCAGAAGCTTCTGGAGAGGACGTGTCGGCACAGGGGGCTCCTTCGGGAAGATCCGCTGTGCTGGATACAGATGGGAAATGATGGTTGAAAGACTGAAACTTTAATCATTGCTCCAGACAAAAAAATACCTCTAATTAAACAGCATCTCGGTTCCTTGGACTCAAACATTCAGCTGAGCCTTAGATACCTTGGTGTTCGGTTCGACCAATCAATGTCTCTGGATGGTCATTCTAGACAGTTGGTCAGAAACTATTATCATTTGAGAAATATCTCTAAACTGAGGACTTTGTTGCCCAAAGCTACTATGGAGTTGATTATTCATGCTTTTATTTCCTCACGTCTAGATTACTGTAATTCTCTTTTTACTTACTTTAACAATCTTCTTTGAGTCGTCTCCAAACGGTGCAAAACACTGCTGCCAGGCTTTTAACAGGAACTAATAGAAGGACACACATTACTCCAATTTTATTTACATTACATTGGCTGCCTGTTAAATACAGAATTGATTATAAAATTTTAGTTCTAACTTTTAGAGCACTACATGGTCAGACCCCCCAATATATCACAGACTTGCTGTCACCGTACTCTTCCTCTCGTACTCTTCGTTCCTCAGGTCAAAATTTCCTGAGTGTCCCCAAAACCCGTCTTAAAACATGGGGAGACCGGTCCTTTCAGGCAATTGCCCCTAAATTATGGAACGCTCTCCCACCCCGCGTTGCGTGTGGCAGAGTCTTTTAAAAAGCAGCTGAAGACACTTTTATTCAGACAAGCTTTTAGTTAATTTTGGGCTTTTATGTTTTATTTGGGGTTGTTTTAATTTGTTAAATTGTATATACTTTGTAAAGCACTTTGTGATTTTTATCTGTGATAGGTGCTATATAAATAAAGTTTACTTACTTACTGTGTCTGGCCTACATGAGGGAAACTGACAAAGTCAGGTTTCTTAATTCCCCTGTGTCCCAGACCAGCCTATTCAGCGACACGGTCCAGAACATCACCCAGCAGTTCACGGCTGCACAGAAGCAGGCTAAGGCAATCAGGCTGAGGCGCCGCCAATGGTGGCCACCTGCATCTGCCACCACTCCCGTGCTGCAGCAGCAGCCTCCACCTAAGCGGCGTCAAGGAGCCGGCTTAAGCAGGCTGCCACACCAAGGGCAAGCGACACGGAGAAGGGAAGGACTGCTCTTCAGGAGATGGTGACCCCAGACCCGGAGGAGGGCAGGGCGGAGAATCTTTTGTTCTATTTTGTTTGTGTTCTGCCCTGGTCATTGAGACAGGTACCCAAATTTTCAATAAAAGAGCAGTTTACTCCATCTCCGGGTCCTCAGGGGACTCGGAGAGTTGTGGCCGGTCAAACGCCAGACCACACTCATCCTCCCTCTTCACCAGCGGGCAGCAGTGGAGTGGACGGCTCAAGGACACAACCAAGCCTCCTCACGTACCCTCTGCCCACTCGTGGAATCAGGTAATTGTTGCACAGCACACTCACACCTCTCTGCGGGCCGCCTCCACGAGACGGCCGCTCCAGCCCGGTAACTGCATTCCACCCCCACGGTGGGTACGCCGGTGGTCCCTTTGGTCCCGCTTGTACGGTCTTTGCGAGCCTGGCTAGTGCTCCCCGGTCCGTCTTGCTGGCTCACTCTGACCATCAGGCTCGGCTATGCAGTTCAGTTCGCCCAGTGTCCCCCCAGGTTCACTACGGTGAACGCCGCAGATGCCCATGTCCTGCATGCAAAGATTGCAATCCTACTGGCGAAGGACTCAATAGAGCCAGTCCCTCCAGCCGATATGAAGACAGGCTTCTACAGCCCATACTTCATTGTACCCAAGAAAACCGGTGGGTTACGGCCAATCTTGGACCTGCGAGTTCTGAATCGAAGCCTTCACAAGCTACCGTTCAAGATGCTCATGCAGAAACACATTTTTGAATGCATCCGTCCCCGAGATTGGTTTGCAGTGAGACCGATTCAACATTGGCTTCACGGCCAAGTCACAAGATGGGCGTGGCAACACAGCACTCACCGGGTGAGTATCACACCGGCCTGTCGCCCAACCTACAGGCCGTGGTCAGACCCCTTGTTCCTTCGGGCCGGAGTGCCCTTGGAACAGGTGTCCAGGCATGCTCTGGTTTTCACAGATGCCTCTGCCATGGGCTGTGGGGCCACGTACAATGGGCATGCAGTGTCCGGGGTTTGGCATTCCTGAAGGAGGGAACGGAGATGCCACATCCCATCGCCATGTCCTTTGTACCCTGCTGGGGTGCCAGTTCGCTCCTCAGCAAAAAACGAATTTGATGCAAGCACCTGTGCCTCATTTATACCAGCGCTGCGTGGCATGAGCAGCTGGTGCAATCATTGCATGTCATTGGCTCATTTAATTACACTCAAAGTAGATTGGCTCTCGCGAGCAAGATTCCTATTCGTCGGTTCCCAACGTGGCGTCTCCATTCCCTCCTTCAGGGAACGAGGGTTACATACGTAACTAAGACGTTTTAAGAGTTTAGAGATATTTTGCTTATTGTGATGGATGTGTCCTCTGCCAATTGGTCTTTACCTCGTGTCCTCAATAAGGTGTAAATTACAGGTCTACTGGACTCAAATAATGCAAATTCCCATTGTGAACTCATGTTTACATTTGAAAGGAGTTTCTGTCTTGGTCTGAGCATTTAAGAGATGTGGCAGAAGGGTCATTGCGCGATCCTTTACACAGGTCAGCCCGCAACGCTGAGTGTCTTCTAGTCAGGTATCCATCATTTACTATTTACTTCAGAGCATTTGATGTTATGTATGGATTATCTTTTGGTTACATAATTAGCATGATACATTTACCTGACTAATAATACATTGTTACATTTGATTTAATTCTGACTTACTCTGGAATTATTAACTCCAGTAGATCACGTTAAGTCCATAACACCACATAGGCTATCTACGCTCAGGTTAGTAGCGGACTAGGGATGGAACGATTACCGGTTTCACGATAAACCACAATAAAATGTACTGACGGTTAGTAATATCATTTTTTATTTGTATTATCATTAAAACCGTGTTTGATTATCACGATTTTGAAAACTCGTGGTAAATCCTGTCCTGCCAGCATCAGTCTAGTGCAGGCAGCGCGCAACGCTGTTTAAGAAAATGGTAGAAGGCAGTGACAGAGCCGGGAGGTTTTTCAGCTTTCTAAAAGGACCACATCTTTACAAAGGTCCTGAGGGAAACTCAATCGAGGATGGTCACCCTGTCTGCAGAACATGCAAAAAGAAAGTCGCTGTAATAGGGGGAAACACTTCAAATCTGCGGCAAGGAAAATGCTGCCTTCGGAGGACACATTTCAAGGTAGGAAGTCAACAAGGCACGTCCGAATCTAATGTTAGCTTCACTTCCTGTCTCCTAAGATACCTTCATCTGATCGATTTTTTGAAGGCAGCATGTTTGTATACTTCACTGCCTTTGATATCCCACAATCCTGTGCGTTCCATTCTGTGACAGTTGAGCTGGGAAAAAAAGATGGCATCCGAAAGTTGCATTTGCTGATCAGTTTGTGTACTTTTTTACCAACATTTTCTACTTCTGATGTCATTTCTAACGAGAAATTACTAATGTAGTAATTAAATATTTGTTTAGTTCTCACCAAAGCTCTCTCTATTTTGCTGTAGATCATTAAACGGTCACACTGCCTAAGAAGTCTGTCCAAAATTAGCTTTGTGAGGTGCCTTCATGCACAAGGGAATCACATGACTAACAGGAACCATTACTGTGATAAACGTCAAAGTAAAAGACATGAAACATGAACATGAAACAAAACCAAAACAAGCCGTGACAGTAATGTTGCTGTTTATACATAAAAAAGCAAGGTTAAAAATCTCAAAGTCCACTCCAAAGGGAGATATTTTATTTAACAAAATCCCCTTTTCAAGAACATCAACGTGATTTTTCCGGATTCAATTTCATTCATTTTCGGACAAATATCATGATTAAATGGTGGATAACATTGTATCTATAATGTATAAGAAAATGACAAAAAACATACCACTCTGGAGGGGTGGGACATTTAAAGAACATGTGTTAAGCGGTGTCAATCACAACACAGTGGACCAGTTAACCAATCACAGCACATTTAGTAATTCAGAAGGAGGGGCTTCATCAAAATTGGCGTGATTGAGCCAGATTGGCGCCTGACCATTTATTTAACCATAGCAAAAGTAAAGTTAATCAAAAGTTAATAAAGTTCGTTTTTTGTGTTTATTTAAAATAAGACAAATCTGATATTATTTAATCTTATATCTGTTATTTAACAGTTGAGATAGTTCTTTAATGCTGATTTAACCAGCAGAAGACACAAGCTGGGGTTAAATCCCAGTTGCGCAGGTGGGGTGCGTTGTAACACTGCGTTACAATGTGCCCCTACACTGTAAGCCTATACAGGTTGATTGAACTTAAAAAATGTATGGTAACTCGTTGCCCTAAAAAAGTTAATTTTGTCTTGTTGAAAAAACAAAACATTTCCAGTTTAATGTACTTAAGATTTTAACAGCATTTAATTAAAAACTTTTAGTTAATTGAACTAACAAACTAACTTAAATTTTAGGTCACCATGATGCAGATGAGTGTTCGTTTTAGTTGGGCTCTTGGCATAATTTAGTCATGCCGCAATGCATGCTGGGACCAATGGGGGAGTTTTGATTGGTGGTACCCAGCATGCACTGCAGCATGAAGCTTTTCATTGTCACCATTGTTGAGATTCATACGCTGATTCTTGATGTCTGCATGTGTTTAAGTAATGCATAGATTTAAACCTTTTGAGCACTACATGGTTTTAAAATCTTGAATATTATTCAATTACCATAACCGTGCTGGATCTCATGCTGTAGAATAACATAAATAACATCACGTAAACACAAAGTTGATAACACATTACCTCTATAAACAGAACATTCGAGTCTGAATGAGATTAGTGATTCAGCCTCTACATCATCATCAATAAGGCAAAGTCACCTGATCAAATTTTCACACAGTTAAACACACAGTTAAAAGAAAAAAAAAACTAATGTTAAAGAGCCAAGGGTCAAGAGTCCAATTAAAACAAACACTTATCTCCATCATGGTCAGACAGAAATAAAGTCTGGTTAGTAATGTGTGAAGCTGGTAATGCTGTTTGTGGAGTTGTTTAATCCTCCTCTGCTGAGATCTTCAGAGATTTAATGTCTTCTTTTATCTTCTGTTGATTTATTTAGTTATTTCAAAATGAAAACCTTAAACAAAATAAATTGTTTAAATAAAGTCAACAGTATCGTAAAATAATTGTTTGAGTGTAAACACAGCCTAAACGTACATTTTGTTTTACTGGCTAACTGTTATACATCTAATTTATTAGAGATTAATAATGTATTAGCTGTTTGAGACCAAAATGTAAAGTTGCAAGGCCTATACTGCAGCAAACGTTGATAAAAATGCGCGCAGCTGCATCCATGCCTGACTTCATTTCAAAGAGCCAATCAGCATCTTCCTTGTATTGCGTTGCATTGACAACCGACTAAAATAGGCTTCTTTAAGTACATTTAATTTAAACAATTAAATAGAATGAAAAAAATCATGCAAATCGTACAACAAACGAAAAACTTTTAGTAATTGAACAAATCTGTTGGAGTTTATGTTTATTGTACCTAAATAATTTGAATTAAAACAATTTCAGGGATAACAGTGTATTAGAAATATGCTATTATATTCTATACTTTTATGAATTATTTTGAGAAACCATGAGAAAAGGGAGAATAATGACTGAGAGTCAATGATCAGAAATGATTCATTATTATTATGTTTGTAACTGCTGAATTGCTGTATTTAGCCATGTGTTTGTTGTCAAACAAAACAAAAAAAATCATATTTTTAATTATTAAAAAATGCCATTATTTTATTTTAAAAAGTTAATAATTGTATTTTATTAACAAAATATTTTAGTTTGTCTTGGATATTTTTTTTTTTATTATATCACATAACATTTTTAACTGTCATATGGTTACAATGTGCCCCTCACATGTTACAGTGTACCCTACCTATGGGGCATGTTGTCACATTTTACTTCCATTCTTTTGGGGTAAATCAAGAAAAAGTATACACAGTATTAATGAAACAACCAAATAATTGTACTAGACATGTGGAAAAAATAAATACTCTAAACCCCAAGTGGATTTACACAAACTGAGACAGTCAAAAAGCGTTAGGTTGTGCCCCGCTCTCCCCTACACCCTAAAAACAAAATCAAGACTTCATAAAAGGGCATAATAGGACCCCTTTAACATAATTTGTGGTTCTTTATAAAAGCTGTGAAATTTCAGTATTGGTAACTTCTTATGTGTTTCTTTACAATGTAATATTATTCTAAATGTGTAAAATTTGTTATTTAAAAGTGGCTTTGTTTTTTTCAGTTAGACTGAAAAAGTCTTCATATTTCACATTGTTCTCATTCATGAATCCCTCCTCATACCTGTGCAATACTGACTGATATGTTTCTCTCTCTCTGTTTACCTGTTTTGTATTCTGCATGGGCTTGTGTCCTTGCTTAATTCATCGTTTCACTCCTCTAATTGCGTCTAAGCGCAATCACTTTTTCTTGGTCACAGATGGGAAACATCAGCATATACAGCCACAGTTCACATGCATGGAATCTGGGTTGATGTTTTAAGACAGAGTTGAGAAAAAAAAATGTGGGTACACAAAGAGAGCCAGCACTGCTGGGACACTCTTTTGACTATGTGGCACATATAGTGCTGCCTTTAAGCATTCTTGATGATGTGTCGCCTCCGGAATTAGCATTCTTTGTGAGTGTTTTTGTTCCAGGTTTACTACGGAGACAACAGTGGGTGTTTGCCATCTGTGTAGATAGAAACACCTGCTGTGCACTCCAGATTACAGAGGAACTTCTCCATTGCATTCATTTGTAAATGTCAGGTATGAATATAATATAATTTAAGCTTCCATTTCTGCCTCTGATTGCCTCATTCTCTTTGTTGGGAACATCGCACTGTGAACTTATGAAAACTGTGAAGATGGGGTGGTTGTAGGAAAACTTCTTTATTCAATAAAAGTGTGCACTACGTGCTTTAGTTCAGGTTTTCTGCAATATTTTATTATAAAACTACATTTATGTGGAACAGATATTTAGTTAAATGCATAGGCTTGGAACTTCACTTACAGTGAGGAAAATAAGTATTTGAACACCCTGCTATTTTGCAAGTTCTCCCTGTACAAACTACAAACTGCATGTGTCGCCAGTCCAAAATTTAACTTACTCAATATTAACATCTCACAATACTGCTGTTGTACTAAATATCAGCATGGCTGAATCGTAAGCACATGCAGATACTCAGAATAAAAACAGCACTCTAAATGTGTGCTTGTGTGATGTTATGTCTTTTATTCTACTATTCTGTGAAAAACCAAGTCTCCATGTGACATTTGCAAATGAGGAGCTAAACACATGCGCTACATAAAATATGTAAGAGGACAGAATTGTAGAGCTCCTTAAGCACTAAGTGCCCTGATACAGAACAGAAATGTATGTATCATGCAACAAAACAGCTTCCATCATAAATCCTTGCAAATGGCAGGGTGTAAAAGCTCCGCTGACAATGAATTTATTTCAACAGCAGGCCTGAGATCTGAAAACAACCCCTGTAGCTCAAATCGGAACAAAGTGGGGGAAGAAATCCAATTTGAACAAGAGAGGTGTGGGACAGATCCACCTCAGCACTAAGGTTCGGTGGTTCAAAGAGAGGTGTCTGACACAGACACAATGGTGGCGCTGTCACAATGACATCTCTCACTGTGGAAGAGATGGACATGTGATACTGGAATGAGTAATGGAGGTTTGTGCTCAGAGCATTTGTCACCCATGCTTGTTCGTGAAGTACAGATCGAGGCTGATATTATGTACTGCATGTCATTAATCTCTGTGCAAACAGTATTTTTTACACTGCTAAGATTCTGGCACCTGCTACCACTATTTACATTTATGTTGGGAGTCATAATTAATCACAACATAAATGGAAATGGAAAAAAAATCCACCCCTCCACAGTCATATCTCATTCACCTCTCATGACATGAAAAAACCAATAATGTTTGTTATCGCTAATATCTATGCATCACCCTCTTGCATTTCCTCGCCTTTTGTTGAGTCTTGTTTTCATAGTTGTTTGCCGATTTTCTTTCTTTTCTTTTTGGGATTCTATGTTGAAAGATCACTAATATCTACACTTGGGTTCACAGTTCAACTCGCCTGACGCTACATGTTACAAAAAATGCCCTCTGAAATCTGAGAAAAAGGCCATTTTACAGAGTGAAACAATTCTCAAGCCTCAGGCAGTCGTTTGTTGGCTCCAGCCTTTCATAGAAATGTGCTTTTTCTCACAGTGCATGGCTATCATGACATTCAGATCAACAGCATTGACCAACACTTTTTTGCTAAATGAAATATAAATCAAGGTTACTTGCACCTTATGAGAAATAATTAAAAGTGCACATCACTCATCAAATGCCAATGGAGAAGAATAAACAACGGCTGTCTTAATAAACTGTCAATATGCTCAATTGGAAGGAGAAGAGTCTATTTTCTTTAATGTGCATAAAAATATAGCTTTGCAATTATGTTTTAGGATTCTGCAGGTCGTATAAATTCAGTCAGCTCAACCAATATATTTATGCTTTATAACTGCAGACAAAAAACATAGTTACACTGTAAAAGATGCACTGTGGCGTGCAGACAGACGTTATTTGTTTTTTGGAATAAATCTTTGCTTTCCATCCAGTTATTTGGCACTAGCTCAATGAGTGGGTGGTTGTTCTGCTTTACCAAGCGAGTATAGCACTAGTACATAGTACTTGTACACCTGCACATGGGCTTAATCTTGATCTTTTTCACAGAAGCATTACAAAATTAGTCTAAATTCAGTTGTGGACAGTGGTTACACATGCAGAAAATTAGTTTTCATTAAATGAAAGTCCCATGTAAATTCAATTACTTTGTGTAGAAGAAACTTGCTGTAAATTAATTGAGTCCAATAAAATAAGAAACAAAGAAGTAATCTTAAAGGGGTGGTAAACCACGATTTCACTTTTCTAACTTTAGCTAGTGTGTAATGTTGCTGTTTGAGCATAAACAACATCTTCAAAGTTACAACGTTCAAAGTTTAAAGCAAAGGGAGATATTTGCTTTTAAAGAAATCGATTTCTAAGGACTACAGCAAACGGCCGGTAGGGACTACTACACATTCCTCCAGGGTTGCTGACATCACCAGCCCCAATATTTACATAAACCCCTCCTCCGAGAATATGAAATAAGGGGGGCGAGGACATTTTGTATCGCTGCGGGGAAGCTGTTGTGGTTAGTAGACTGGAGTGCTGTTGACAATGCCGACGAAACGCTGTTATTTTCATCCGGATTGCAGGTCCACTTTCTTCAGCCTTCCTAGGGACGGGGCAGCGTTGCAGTGCGTTTAACATACAACGTCATATTCATGTGTGTAAGAGACATGAGGGGAACACGATCGCATTTGCATCGGATATATGCTGCCCATCATAAATCAAAGCACGAGACAGACAGGGGTCGGAGGAGAAGATCGGAAAATGTGACATAATGGACAATATTCATCTGTATTTGCAATACATGAGCCTTCAGCTGCACGAGACAGGCGGGCACGCGCGGCTACCGCGGCACATCTCGCGGAGGAAAGCTTCCACAATCTTCGCGAGTACGGGCTACAACCTGTAAGTGTGATTTATTTTTCGTCGATGTGTTTTCCTGTAATAGTTCGTGTTGTTAATTGTAGCCTACGTTGTAGCAAGGAAGTAAACATGACAGCGCTGTTTGGCTCTGCAAACCAGTTTGCTAAATGCTCATTCATACTTAACGTTATCCGACAAACCCCTAACGTTACAAACTGTTTAAAATCTCAACAGCGAACTTGGCATTAGGTTAAATTATTCTTTCATTAGAGCTTTTATGTATTGTTTATCTACAGGCATGCTAAACATGGTTCTGTGTTTGATTTGGCTACTAGCAATGTTTAGTGTCCGTTCTTGCGACAGATATTTGGCAAATCGTTCTAAAAATACAAAAGTAACAGTGCCATTCAGGAGCGATCACTATAGATCCGCAGTCTTTACTCTTGAGGACTGCACAGGTTCTGCTCGATCATCTTCACTAAAATTGTCTGGGTCTGATTCGGGCTCTTGGTATGGTTTTATTGACGCTAGCGTACACAAAGCCTGAGGCTACCTGTAGAGGTAAGGGGCGTGACGCTTTCGAGAAACGTGCACTAGGCGGTTAGCGAATCACAGCACACTGGGCCAGCTAACCAATCAGAGCCCATTGCGTATTTTTGAGGGACTGGCTTCACAGAATCCGGAAACCATCAGACCGTTTTTACAAGGAGGGACAGAGCAGTGTAGAATAAAGGTCAAATATATGAAAAATACTGCATTTTTTTAAAAACGAAGCATGAACACATGTTACAGTGCACCCCACAAACACAATCAAGCCTTCGAAAGAGTGTGCTTTACCACCCCTTTAAAATAATAATCTTTCAGTTTTCAAAAAAAAAGAACAGACTAATCATTGCACTCGCATTTTCACAGTAATAGCTCACTGAGCAAATCATCATATGCTTCAGTCCTTATGTAGCCCTCAATCTAAGCAAAAAGCTCCATCTTACTCAGCATAATGATAACCCTTCCAAATGCCAACATAACAGAAAAGTTCTCAATCCCAACATAACTAGGACGTCAAAGTCACCATGAAATTGTTCTTATTGTTTTATGAAATATTGTGTATATTATTAAATAGCCAGTCCTACTCAACCCACTCCAAGTGGGATTTGAACCACGGTCTCAAGGAGAGGGTAAAGACTGCAGCCTCTAAGCGTCAGTCACTAGAGTGCCCCTTGAGATCAGGGGAATGATATTTACACGCACAGCTCTTACTAGCCTACATTACATAAGCCCTGAGTTTTAGTTCATTTGTCTGGTATTGCTGGCATCTAAGTTGTTGTTCTAAAGAAAATATTTTGAGTGTTCTGTTTAGAGTAATTAAAGACTGTTTTGATTTCAATTCTTTTGTTGTGCGCATTCTCTTCAACACCCACATTATCAACACAAACGGATAAAGTAAACATTTATTTTACACATTTAACTGAATTCCACACAGGGAAATTAAGTTATGGCAAAATTCTCAAGAATTATGCTTCATTAGCTCTTTTTATTTTGGTAAATTAAACAAGAGGCAATTTTTTTTTTTTTTTAGTTAGTTAGTTAGTTAGTTAGGGCCAGTATCACTTGTCATATTTATATTTATTAAATGGCTACCTTACACATAATTCACTCTCTACTGTATCTCTTGATTTATTGAGCAGAAATCTTTTAGACCAAATCCTCATGTCATTGTAAATCTGACAGGTGAAAAGTGAGCCTCTAAATGATTCATCCAATTTGAGTCATTGGTGAAGTCAGTGGCGGCAGACAATTGACAAAGCTGCTATCCACTTTTTTGATTGATTCCACATTTGATGATCAAACAGTAATTGCAGTCCTTCCAGAAAAATGCGGCTTTTTTTTTTTTGTGATTGTTGTGAAAAATCCTTGATTATGCGGCATGTTTTCTTAAAAAATGCTATGGAAAATGCTGGATATTTATGCAATTTTATGCAATGAAATTGCGGGAACTTGCAGAAACTGCAGTTTGATGAAAAAGAGAAAAAAAAGAAAGTGATCACAGAAAGTGCTGGGAATATTTAAGTTCCCGTCTTATTTTATTGAAGACCTTAATAAACACATGGCTCAAATTTACAAAACATTGAGTCAAACAAGTTCTGTAGCTTTACAAAAGGAATATGCTACAAAAATGAATAAATAACTTCGTGTTTTACGGAGGTAGCTTTACAAAACAGACATTTGAGTGCTTCCAATGCACAAAGTGCAATCTCTTAAAGGGTTAGTTCATCCAAAAATTTAAATTCTGTCATGAATGACGTCCCCTCATGTCGTTGGACACCCGTAAGACCTCCGTTCGTCTTCGGAACACAAATTAAGATATTTTAGTTGAATTCCGATGGCTCAGAAAGGCCTCCATTGGCACAATATACACTCTCAAGACCCATAAAAGGTACTAAAGACGTTGTTACAAAATCCATCTCACTACAGTGGTTCTACAATAGCTTTATGTTTATGTTTTAAGCGACGATAATAGTTATTGTGCGCAAAAAAAAACTAAATAACGACTTATATAGTGATGACCGATTTCAAAACACAGCATCATGATGCTTTGAAGTGTTATGAATCAGCGAGTCGATTCATGATTCGGATCGCTTGTCAAACTGCTGAAATACGAGACTTTGGCGATCCAAACCGCTGAATCGACTGATTCATAACGCTTCAAAGCTTCATGATGCTGTGTTTTGAAATCGGTCAACACACCGGGAAACTGTTTTGCACGGTCTTTTGCTGTTTTGTTGGCAAATGGGATTTTGAGTGCTTCATCATGGTTTCACCGATATCTATGGTTTCACCACGGGATTTGCAGCTTTTCGATGACGTTCGGCGTCGGGTAATTACGTCACTTCAAAACGTTCCCATGGCAATAAGCAAAAATGGCGGCTCTTGTGTGAAGTAAACGAACATTTTTCAACTTTCTGCTAATATGACTTTTTTTGCAACGAAAATGTGGGGATTATGAAATCATGCTAGCCCCGCATATTTTGCACGCGGAAATAGGCAATTTATGCTAGGGACTGATTACAGTAATGAGTGAGTAATGCTGGAACATGATTAGATATTTGCAAAGTGTCAGATGCTAAATGCAGAGATGTGTCGCATTACTGCTTTAGTTAGCATCAGGATACTAACAACTGTGTAATTGATGATTCGCGGTATGTAACATATGGTACTATCATGCATCTTATAACATCAACAGACTTGCTGCTGATGTGACTCAAGGTTGTCCAAGTTTGTGTAAAAAGCACAGCAATGTCTTGCACACTAGAAGAGACCTAGAATTGCCAGTGGCTTGGTGGGCTATCCAAACACACACACACACACACACACACAAACAACACCACAAAAACAGTCTCAACATGACAGCCACTCAAGCAGGTCATGGCAATAGAAATGGTTCCTTTAAATACATATGGCCATTTTCTCCTTTTGAACCTTTTGCCCCCATCACACTTTCCCTCGACAACCTCTCAAGAGTTTTTGGCATTAATGTGTGAACATCCACATTGCGAGCCAAGACTCTCAGGCCTCGTTCCGCAGTGGGCTCAATGGACATATGGAAGCGGCAGTTTTAGACAGTATTGTCAACGCTGGGCAGTGAGTCGCCTGCAGCGCAACACACTGCCTGTCAGGCAAAGATATCTGGGACATGTCAAGAGGTGTCACTGGTGCTTTCATTTCTTTTGATAGAGACGTGTGTGAGAGAGAAAAAAAAGGCTTCATGAAAGAAGAATATCAAAGTGACGTCCATTCATAGTTTTTATAATTGTAGAGGCCCAAGAGGAAGAGCATTCGTCTTTATCAAATGAATTACTTTATCTATCATCAATTATCTTTTAGGAATAAACACTCGTGGAGAAGCCTCAAAGAGTCTCAAAGCGTAAATGATTATCAAATGAACTTCGATCTGTCTATCAATCATGTCACTCCTTCCTATAAAGGGTTAATCTAAAAGGATTTCATCTTTCAAAGACCGTCTGAAAGATGAAACAGAGATTCAATAGTGTTTCAGAATCATTTTAGAGTCAAAATGCTTCTAATGTAAAACTGTCAAGCTGTATATCTTTTCATAGCAACTCTAAACCATTCAGAATGGAGAAAAGTCATGTTTACCTTGGTTGCTTGACAGAAGCTTACAGTTGTTTATGATCCTTGACTCATGAAATATTATCGCTGAGGAGCATACCAGCTAGTCGCTCACGGTGTCGGCCCGCAATAGCCTGACAGCTCCTTTTGTAGGTGGGTCAAAAATGTGCCCGCAAACTGTGCTGCTGCAACAAACTGACCAGAGGCCTCTGCTGAATTCTTTATTATTTTCTCCCTTCATTGGTTTGCAGAGGCTAGAGGAAAATTAAAGGGCCCGTCTGAGCATGCAGTGTTGTCATTTGAAATGGATATCTCAATTGTGAAATTCTGCACCCTCATCACTCTCCATTTATATGAAATATGTACCAGAGCAAAACAAGTGAACAAGCAAAGACGATGCTCCGTTGTGGGTGTCATGATGATTCATAATACATTTATGAAAAACAGAGAATGGACATGTATCACTTACCAGCCCGATAGGACCCTACATCATTTTATGCCTGCATAATATGCATTGAGCTTATTTTCTTTTGCTTTTGTATAAAATAAACAAGAATTAATTCAATAGGACATGAATCCAATAGGGCAGACATTGTATCCATTGTGCAGTGTTTATGTGTACAGATGTCCCTTTTCCATATTAGCTTAATAGAAGAAGGGAAAGGGTACTGTAACGTATTATCTGTGTTCAGTGGAGTGCAGGGTGGAATGAGTCTCTTACTCAGCAGAAAATCCAGGTCACAAATGATAAACAGCACCCAAGTCTTCCGTCATCAATAAGACTATGCAGTTTGGGAAGGAAGGAACGGTTCGCATTTATGACCTGTCAGCTGCTAGAATTGCTCTCATATACAAATTGGGTTCTTTGTGTTTTGAAAGATAGAGAATACGTAAAGACATGGTGAGGTGACAAAAAAAAAAGTGAGTGAAATGGCATGTGCCTTACAGTACAGTATAAAAACAAAGACCAATGCTAGATGAAAATGAGGGGGCTGGCAATTATGCGGGGAATCAGTATGATAAAGCAATTATCTTGGAATTGTTTGGAACTGAATACAACCACTGGACTGTTTCCCTGCCTGTAATTAAATTCGTTTTCATGGTTTCCGTGCTAATCTGCATTAGAATAAATAACACATGCACTGTAGACATATTCAATTTCGGTTAGAACTGACTGGAATATGTGAGGGCCACTCCAATGCACAGACCAATATCTTTAGATGTCACACCCCAGAGCTATTTTGAAAGGCTGATTAAAACGAAATATTCAGTGCTTATCCAATGGCTGCATGTCTGTGAGGAAGAGATGCGATTATAAAATTGGTTATACTTTAAAATTCATACTAGTAGCCTTGCCTTGAGTGCTGTAGTGACTCATACGGTGATTATTTGACTTTTTTTGAATGCGCATGTGTTTTATGGAATTAGTTAAATGTACTTGTATGACTTAAAAGTTACATACAGTTTCCCCCTACATGTAAAATGATGATTTGAAAATTGTAGACATTGCTGTCTTATCTAATGTAATAATTTGGCACACTTTATCAAATTTATTGTCACACACACAAAAACTAAAGCAGGCCCTGTATGGTATGAATCTTGGAAGATTTCATGCTTTGAAAACCCAGCGACGCCAGATACAATCAGTATTTCAATGCCTCTACAGCAAATGTCAAAATCTTGAACAGCAGCAATCCTCAGGCAAACATATCGTCAGGCTCGGATGCCCAAATAAGCATTTCATCAACTCAATCTGTTTGCCATTGACTAAAGACAACTCATTTCATGACAAGAAAAACAATTTCACTTGATATTGACACTTAATTCATGCTCCACATGACATTATAGTACGTTTCCAAGACTCGTAGGATGGTAAATAACAGCTCTTGCTGTAACAACCAACTGTCACTACTACAAGGATTTGCGAAAGCTTTTGTTTGGCAGAAATTTGACCATGAAAGATTGTTCCTCTATAACACACAATGTGAGGAAAATGTCTAACTGCTAGGTCATATTTTGAGGGACAGAATAATGGATTCCATCTGCTTCTTGTCACCTTGGCATCTGTCTGCTCAACATGATTTTAAATATTTAAATATGTTTAACAGCATCACATTAATTTAACACAGTTGATTTGACAACGTAACAGTTTCATTCTGTGATTTATACAGACTAGTTGAACTATTGTGACAGCAAACACACAAATCAATACATGAGTGAAACACACCACCATAACATCCACAGTGGCTCCGCTTCTGGCGATTTCAAATCCTCAGGAGATCAGAAAGTATTTGTACATTTCTAAAGTTGAATTTGTATAAAATGGTTCAATATGTTGTCATCGAGTTGCATGTATACACCTCACACATGAGCACCTTTGAATATGAATGAGATCACCATGGTCAACTACACACCCTGTAGATGCTCCCTCCTCGTTTTGTAAAAGCCCTATTTATACTGTGCATCCACCCGTTGCAGAATGATGTCCCTAAGTTTCTAGTAACAGGCAGTAATAACAGTGACAGGTAAGATTGCAACTGATGCAAAAATGGCAAATAAAGGAGCATATTCTGCATGTGCACTTAAACTTGCTTTGAAAACAAGAAACCTTTATTTTATTTTATCGTGATCGTGCTAATGGTAAACCTGAGCAACTGCTGTTTATTTGCTCTCCCGCAGTACTGTGCCAGTGAAGATGTGGGTCTTTTCCCTCGGACAGAGGAAAGTTATTCGGAAAGATGTGACAGCTTAATGGAATTGTGCACGGTTAGCGCTGAGAGAGACAGCAATAGTGCCCTGAGATGAGCAGAGAAACCCCAAGGGTATCACTGTAGCTGCCACTCTTCTGCCTGTTACCAGCCTGATGAAACCTCGAGCTGAGGACATACACAGATTTTGACCGTGCAAAGAACTCGGAGCTGATCGCAAATTAAGGTGCTGACTGGCATTTTATGAAGTTTTGCAGAGGTTTGAGTCATATTTTTGCCATGTAAAAGCATAAAATCAAATCAAATCAAATCACTTTATTGTCACTCAACCATATACACAAGTGCAACAGTAGGTGAAATTCTTAGGTGCAGTTCCGAGCAACATAGCAGTCATGACATGACATGTACAACATTTAAAGCAACATCAGATTACATCATCTGATGCGCCCACAATTACTCACAGCACAGTAAACTCTTCAGTAAACAATAAATAATTTACACAATGTGAGTGTAGTTCTCACAGCTTTAAACAATATACACATACTTACAAAATACACATACTTTAAACAATATACACTAAACATACACTAAACAATATACATTAAGCTATAATAATAATATACAATGTACAGTATACAATATTATTCACAAATAGAAATCCAATGTACAATAGATACGTTATATGATAAATAAATGTGTATATAATGTGTGTGTATCTACAGTGGGTTGTGCTGATTGATATTCTGTCCAGTGTGTGTTATGATCCTGATGGATCAAGAGTTAAGTAGTCTAATTGCTTGTGGGAAGAAGCTGTTCTGGAGTCGGCTGGTGCGTGTTCTGATGCTGCGGTACCGCCTGCCTGATGGCAGTAGTGAGAGCAGCCCATGGTTCGGGTGGCTAGAGTCTCTGATGATCCTCTGAGCTCTCTTCACACACCGCCTGGCATAAATGTCCTGGAGGGAGGGAAGCTCACTTCCGATGATGCAGCTGGCCGTGCGCACTACCCTTTGCAGGGCTTTGCGGCTGCGGGCGGTACTGTTGCCGTACCAGGTGGTGATGCAGCCAGTCAGCAGGCTCTCTATGGTGCTGCTGTAGAAGCGTGTGAGGATGTGGCGGTTCATTCCAAACCTCCTCAGCCGTCGCAGGAAGAAAAGGCGCTGATGAGCCTTTTTCACAACGACCTAGGTGTGGACGGACCATGAGAGTTCCTCTGTGATGTGGACACCGAGGAACTTGAAGCTGCTGACTCTCTCCACCGGTGCTCCATTGATGGTGATGGGGCGGTGTTCTCTCTCATTCCTCCTGAAATCGACCACCAGCTCCTTGGTCTTGCTGACGTTGAGGGAGAGGTTGTGCTCCTGACACCACCGTGTCAGAGTGTGCACCTCCTCTCTGTAGGCCGTTTCATCATTGTCAGTGATGAGACCTACCACCGTCGTATCATCAGCAAACTTGATGATGGTATTGGAGCTGTGGGTTGCCACACAGTCATGTGTGTACAGGGAGTACAGGAGTGGGCTGAGAACACAGCCCTGAGGGGCTCCAGTGTTGAGAGTCAGTGATGAGGAGATGTTGCTGCCCATTCTGACCACCTGGCGTCTGTTTGCCAGGAAGTCCAGGATCCAGCTGCATAGCAAGCTGTTTAAGCCTAGAGCCCGGAGTTTCCCATCAAGTATGGAGGGCACAATGGTGTTGAATGCTGAGCTGTAGTCTACAAACAGCATTCTCACATATGTGTTCCTCTTTTCCAGGTGGGAGAGAGCAGTGTGTATTGTTGATGAAATGGCATCATCAGTGGAGCGGTTTTTGCGGTATGCAAACTGCAGTGGTTCCAGTGAGGGGGGGAGAACAGAGCAGATGTAGTTTCTGATTATTCTCTCAAAGCATTTACTGATGATGGGGGTCAGAGCAACTAACTAATGTCGTGGAAATTCTCAATACAGCCTACTGATCTGACTTCACCACAGACAATTCAAACAACCTCCAGTTGTTAATATAAACTGCAATACTACAGTACCTTCGGGGTAATTCCCTTCCCGAATATAATACAATATAATACTACAGTATCTCGAGGTAATTCCCTTCTCAAATACTTCGAATACAGTTCAATACTTCAAGGTAATTCCACTCTTGAAGTAAGGTACTATCACTACCCCAATCACACATGAGCACACAGGTCTTTAGCATCTATACACTCTCACCATCTTTCTCAGGTATGCTAGTCCAACACAGAATCATTAAAGGTCCCATGACGTGAACATTTCACTTTATGAGGTTTTTTAACATTACAGTTTTTCTCAGTCGCTTTGATACATTTCTCAGATCAGAATTGAAATTCTCAAAACTACCTGTTCAATTCTCACATCATTGTGTCACTTGTGCACATCAAAAAAGCAGTTTCTCATTTCTTTGAACAAGTTGCAAATGCTTTGGTACATCCATGCAAATGATTATGTACAATTCTCTGTTGTTTCCTACATTATCAGTTGCTTATGTCATGCTGATCAAAATGTATTATATTGGGTCTCTGTTGAATAGCTCACCCCCCACAACATTTAGGCACAAGCTCATAGCATAAGTCTTTACATGCAAAATGGTTGAACAAGTTATCATAATATGTCAAGCATATTTCTATACTTTCTATATTTCCATTAGACTTTTTTCTAAATCTGTCCTGAATTGGTAAATTGCTCCCAGGTGAATCTTGACTTTCTCTAACGAAGGTACTTCTCATGAAGCATCAACTAGCAGGTATATATATAGCCGGAGCAACAGAATGTTACAATGTTTGACAATGGAAGGACAAGGAATTGGACGGGGTCAACAGCCAGAGAGAAGACGAAGAAGAGTAGTGAGGCTGCATGGTGGAGGAGTTGGAAGGCAAAACCGAGGAAGAGGCAGAAGAGGCAGAGGACATATGCGCGTTCCTGATGAGATTAGAGCCACACTCGTAGACCACGTTCTCAATCATGGGCTTACAATGGCCGAGGCTGGTCGAAGGGTGCAGCCAAATGTTGGAAGAACAACTGTGTCCTCGATTATTCAGACTTTTCGTCGACAGAATAGGTATGTAATCTAACAATAGGCATTGTACACTGTACTTTCATTACAAATTTTTTTTCCCACATAGGACTGCAAGACAAATTCACAAGGGTGGCAGAGGGCCCCTTTTCACACATGAACATTTGCACCATGGTAATAGAAAACAATGAAAGAGTGAAGGAGCTACGTTACCAATATGTACAGGTAAAACATGTATGAGCATGCAGCAACTGTACCTCAGAGTAAACAGTACAACATTGTATAGTGATATACAGTACAGTAAGTGTGAACTTGACACATTGCATCTTCTTTTCTACAGCCATAGCAAATATGTGCGGTATATATTTGATGTAACTGTATCTTGGCCAAAATGAAAATGCATGTAATTCATAAAACTCATTTTGTGTCTTCTGGATATAGCGTATAATGGAACTGGAAGCAAGTGAACCACCGCACAGCTTCCTCTACATGGATGAAGCTGGCTTCAACCTAACAAAACGTAGAAGGCATGGTCGAAATATCATCGACCACAGAGCTACAGTTGATGTGCCAGGCCAACGGGGCGGAAACATAACCATGGGTTGTGCAATCTCTGAGAATGGTGTGCTAACGCATGTTCCCATTATTGGGCCATACAATACAGAGCGTCTTGTCACCTTTTTAGACACTCTCTACAGGGATCTCATCCCTGAACAAGAGAGGGCTCAGATTGGAGATGACCTGCCAAAGTATGTGATCGTTTGGGACAATGTCAGTTTCCATCGTTCCAACATCATCAGGCAATGGTTTGCTGCCCATGACAGGATGCTGATGGAGTTCCTCCCACCCTACTCTCCATTCCTTAACCCCATTGAGGAATTTTTCTCAGCATGGAGATGGAAAGTATACGATCGTCAGCCACATACACAAATGACCCTTCTTGGCTGCCATGGATGCAGCATGTGACGACATCACAGCAGATGCCTGCAGAGGCTGGATAAGATACTCAAAAAGATTCTTTCCACGCTGCATTGCAAGAGAATATGTTCGTTGTGATGTGGATGAGAATTTGTGGCCCAACAGACAGGATCGTCAAGAGGTGTAGGAAGATTGTAATTCCTTAATGTAATTTCTACAGCACCGCATGTACAGTTTTTCCTATGTTCACATTTCTTCTTTAGGTTTTTTTTTTTGTTGTGTGCTATTCAGTGCTGTCTTTTCATTTCTGTATCTCAATGACATGTTCTGTCAGAGTCAATAAAGAATGGATCCAAAAGCAGAGGTTGACAGGATAACAACACTCTTTAATGAGAATATAAACAAGGCAGTCTGTCGTTAAGGCACACAGAACTGGTCAAACAAACTGAGAAGGTAGCTGAGATGATCCTGTCTCGAAGAGGAGAGAGATCGGGACACCAGTAGAGGTGGAGGCAGTTCTTGAGAATAAATCACAGTCAGGAACAGAGGACCGCGAAGGTACTCTTGCAGCAAATGCAGAACTCAGACTAAACTTAGGCGCAAGGCTGTATCAGACAAACAAGACCAGGTGAGCACTACCAAAGCAAATCAGACATGAAGAAAGCAGCAGTCGTAACGCATGACATGAAACAATGATCAAACAAGAGGCAGTAAGAACAAACACTAGATAAAGGGTAAGCACTCAAACAAAAGTGGGAACAGGTGTCATCGCAAGGCAGCGAGGCGCTGATTGCGATGACTAACAGGTGCAGGTAGACAGAGAGAAGATGAGCCTAACGAGCGAGTGAGAAAGTGTGTGTGTGTGTGTGTGTGTGTGCGTGCGTGCGTGCGTGCGTGTCTGAAACAATCAGGAAGGAGAGTGAGTGAAGAAAAGGATAGTGAGAAGCAAAGAGAAAGAACCTGACACATGACATGTTCTGTCAATAAAATACAGTACAAACAGTAAGAGTGTACATTTGAATCTTTTCCATTCTCTTGCAATTACACTCACACATACACTAAGATGTAACTTACAATTGACAATAATTGTCATCAAAACTTTAGCCATAGTTTCCATCAGAACATCCCTCCAGAGTAAACTGTTATACTGACAGCATGACTAAACAATTTGACTGTCTTATCCGTACACAATGACACAAGGACTTGTCATTCTGATGGCACTGACATGTTCATTGACACAGATATTTACTTTTGAGAGATGAACTAAGGATTTTGAGTAAGAGAGTGGCTTTTGCAGGTTATCCATGGTGTTTTGCTATTTGTAAAAAATGTTTTGAGAAATGCACTTACTGTTTTGCAAATTGTGAGTTTGATTCGAGAAATGTACCAAAGTGACTGAGAAAAACTGTAATATGAGTTCCCCTAGCCTGTCTATGGTCCCCCAGTGGCTAGAAATGACGATAGGCAGGGTTTGACATAAACTTTTTTGCTCACCAGCCACTGTGGCTAGTGGTTTTCCAAAGTTACTAGCCACTCGCATTTTCACTGGCCACAATTTTGCTGCTTGGAAATTACATTTAATATGATTAAAGTTGAATTTGGCATGCTTAAATTACTTGATTTTGAGTCATTTTACTTGATTCAGAAGATTTAAAATTCTTTCAAACATTCAAATGCAGAGTGACCATCCAAATCAAGACTACATTGTATATCAGCTAGTATGTGCAGGTGGGCAAGCGGTGGGAAATATGAGCATAGGCTAATATGAGAAATTTAATATGATATGAGTTATTTTTGTTAGGTTATAGAACAACGAAGCAAATTAGCAAATTACAAAAACAATAGTAAATAAATATATATATATATATATTCAGATATTATATCAGGTATTTAATTGGGCTGCTGAATGCATGGCGTAATATTCTGACACATATCCAGTTACTACCCACCTGTACACTTAAGCCATAACCGACTGATAAAGAATTGTAATTTACTTGTAATTTTATGATACGACAGTCTTGCTCTGCTTTTGAGAAAATGAAAGCTCAGATGAGCCAATCTGGAATCTTCCCTATATGTCGTCATACGGGGAAAGGTGACCTCCCCTTTCTCTGAGAATTTGGAGAAAATGGATTTAACATTTTTTACATTTAATTGAGTCGCAATGTCAGCACAGGCTTTACAGACAGACTTTTACAATATGGATTTGAAAGCACCGCCACAAACAGTGAGTAACTGTTCATTAATGCCTGATCTGTGATCAGTGATTTCTGATGTGTAGCTAATTATTCAAGTTCACGCAGACTTTCTTTCTAAATGTTTATGCATCAGTGAATCAAGCCAGTGGCTAAACGATCAACTTTACATTGTTTCTCTAAGTAGTACGAAAAAAATCTGTTATTAAAATTGTGATTAAACTACAGAGAGCGATCAAAGAACACTCTCTTTATAATGTTCGGAGCTGTCAATCACACATCGCAAGTAAACTTGCCCAAACTGCCGTTATAATGAATGATATTTTATGCTGCACAACGAAGCTCTTACTGTATTCATATCGATATTGTGCTTGCTGGTAGCCTAGTTGTGGTGAAAGCATTTTGTGAGAGAAATAGCACTGCAATGAAGAGATCACTGCATTCATGTTTGTCTGTCAACTCAATGCTCATCACTGCAGCCTTTCATGTGATGGGAAAACATCTAAAAATAATGCTATAAATCAAAACTTTCACGATTCATTAATCTCGACAGCTGTAAAAGTAAAATAACGTAGTAAAAGTATTCGAAAGGTCCCACGTGTAATACATATTTCAAATGCAAAGATGTCAGCCAATCACAACAGTGGGCGTTTACACTGAAGTCTCACAGCAGACACGCCCCTTCAAACAGAGCATTCAAGCCAGAGGGCTAAAATCAGGATAGAAAAATGCCTTTTATTTCTAAATTATGACATTTTATGATGTAAAAATCATACTAACAATATAAGTATACACTCTAAAAAAAAAAAGGTTCTATATGGCACCAAAAATGGTTCTTGGCTCGTAATCTTCAGAGGATTTTCACCGGTTCTTTGACTAAGGTGCTATATAGCACTGCTAACTATGGTGCTATATAGCACCGCTACCATATACAGAACATGTTAAGATATGGTGCTATATAGCACCAAAAGTGGTTCCTCTATGATTACGATGAATAACCATTTTTAGTGCCATATAGAACCTTTTTTTTTTAGAGTGTACCTCAGGAAACATTATAAAAATAATTTTAAAAATCCATGTCATGGGACCTTTAAAACTAACTCCGAGTGTTACAGTCTCACCTCGAGGGCGGCGCTATAATCTTCCAACACGACTGTTCTATTTGTGTTAAGCACCTTTTTGGGTAAATCTACATGGTCTTTGACCTGAACATCCTTAGTCTGCGTTTTTCTGTAGTTTCATGTTAAATAGCCCTTTGACCACTTCTGAGACCATTATATAAAATATTTCTATCACAATAACTTCACCTATTACTGTTATTGTTACTATACAACTATTCAATGCACAACACAGCACAATAACTGCGTTAAAACAATGGTATTTCGGGTAGAAATTATGGTTGCCATTGTAAAATTCTGTTTAGGGTTTACAAAGAAACTAAGTTTTATTGCAAGTCAATCTGGTGCCAGTTTGATGGCCCATGAAAGAATAATGATTTCTACAAGAATGAGCAATTGATTTTTATCCTAAATATCCTAAAGAGCAAAGAAGTTAACTTACAGTATAGTGTAGCTTATTATACGGTTCTGTAATTGTGGCTCCCCGGTCAGAGTCCTGGACAGAGAAAGTTTAAAAACCCCTGGATTAGAGGATCCGAACTAACTGTTCTGAAAAAGCAGTTTACAGCTAGCTAAGCAGTCTTATAGATAATAACATGGACATTAACTGTTTCCTTTGTGTAATCCCCTGAAACGTCTGTCTTTAACTGTTCAATGCTATTTAATATGAGCAACAGAGGTAAAAGCTTATGATGCTTAATCCTGTAAAAGCTTGTAAGCCTTCATGCTTTTTTCTCTGCTTTTTACAACAAACAGGAGGCAGGACCTTGTGCTCCAATGAGATCAATTAGGTCCAACCTTTTCGCCAAATAGGAGTACCATAATAAATACAGCAGAATTGCGAAAAGGCATTGTTTAGAAGGCAACAAAAAAATATTTGGGCCAATTAGCAGGCATCCCAATGATGTCCCTGGTAAAAAAGAAAACAAAAAAAAAAAAAAGTTTTTTGACAGGGATTGGTTGTGTCGAGTAAATGATAATAAACTGGAATTACATTTTGAAAACCTAACTCAGCATATTAGTCTCCTTTAAAACTTGGCTGAGGTACAGGTTTCAGTCCAATTAAAACTTTGACCGTTTGGTTTTTAATTACATCAGCAAATAGAGACCGACATTTGGGATCAGTCCTGGATTTGAAATCATTTTGGGGCTAAATTAACAAAACCCTACTATACGCATAAACAAGAAGAACAGCAACGTTTTTCCTCTATGGTTAATTACGCCCCTCTTTCACAATGTATTTCCCATCACATCAGCTCATGCAAATCCCCCCTTAGTTTCATTCCCTATGTTGCAAAGACATTTCTTTTAAATTAAGTTCATATTCACTTCTTTTTGTTGGGTTTTAATAGCTCAGTGAGATCGGTCAACCACATTTAGGTCCCAAGGCAATGGCCTTGCTTGAACTGTGGGTGTTAAATTGTGCTGTCGAGAGAAATCACAAACATTACAGCCTTATGCTGAGAGGCAGAAGGGGTGATTTGGAAGACTAATGCTAGTGTCAAAAGAGCTTTTGTTATTGCCATTGCTCAGTATTGATATTGATGTACCCTGCACAGCCTCCATTGGGTTCTAGAAAAAGGGTGCCGGTGGGCACTCTAATGATTGCAGCTCTGCATGGACAGTAGTGCAGAAACAGACATATGTGTGATGGCAAGATACAGTATGTGGTGATTTCTGTGGCCCCGTATCAATCAACCACGACACGTGGTGACAGTTTAGTGAAACTATCACTTACAGGCTCATTGCTACAATAAAACTACATTCCGGAATAGGAGAATAGGAGTTTTTTCCGTATACATGTGTTTCATAACTGTTTCATTGACAAATTTTGCAACTTTGACATTGTCATTGTACTGGATTGAATCAACATTGAACTTATTTGAGCTTAATACATCTTAATACATCTCTTCCAGCAGCACCTGACCAATCAAGAATAGCACTTAACATTCTATTAATTTTCTGTCTGTCTAATTTATAAAAAGATTCTGTCCTGTGTGTTCTGTGCTAGATTAACTGAGACTTGTTACAGCACTTACATACTGTTGCCCTTGACTGTTCTAGTCTGCTTCTATTGCTCTCATTTTTAAGTCGCTTTGGATAAAAGCGTCTGCTAAATGACTAAATGTAAATGTAAAATGTAAATGTAATAATGACAATATTGTTTTCTGTAGAGCTGCTTTACAGCAACATTTAAATCTTATAGCTGATGAAGTTTGCATCACTGAGTGTTTATTTCTGTGAAGCTGTTTTGAAAGTCTGTATTGTATAAAGCTAGAAATAAAGGTGACTTGATTATTGCATAAATCTTATAAATTTGTCCACATGTAGAATGGAGGAGAAAGCAAACCAATCAGATGAGAGCAAAAACAAATCAGGACTGCACTGTAGAGGCTTTAAACAGAATGTCATAGAAAAACGGGTAGCAAACCATTTACATTTGTTTTATTTGCCAGATGAATTTGAATTAATTTGAATAAGTAATCAAACATTTTATTATTAGGCATCAATACTAACTAAGCGATGCTTGCTTTTTTGAAATTCTCTTTTTTTTATGCCCTAATCTGTATCCTCCTTGTGTTTGTCTCTGACCTCCTAACAATACTGCACTTGTTGCCATAGAAACATAATTTTCATCTCACTCACGGGCTATGCAATATAACTTCACAAACTGCACCCACATCCACTCTCACAATGACACAGTATACGGACTGAGGCTCATTCTTAAATAATGGCACTCACATATAAAAGTGCTAGATGTAAAACATTACTATACAGTCTTATTAAAATTATTGTATTTCTGACCATTACTGGGCTTGGAGGGAAAGGGAGAGCGAAATTGTGTTGGGCTCAGTGTGTGCAGTGTGTGAAAAGAGTAGAACAGAACAGTCGGAGATGTAGGCTAAAAGGCAGATGGATGGGTGACTAAGGAACTGCCAGATAAAGCATGTGTGTGTGTGTTGGGGGTTAGTTGTTTGCATAGGGCTCAGAACTTGGCATGTTAACAAACATTTCGAGAAAACACTCAGTAAAATCTGCAGTTAGTTACCCATTATGCTGCATGTGGTATAATATTCTTCATTAGACAATCATCATAACTTGTTATATTTTAGACAATTGTGTCCTTAATATTTAATATTTAACATTTTATTTTATAAAAGCAATAAACACTGAACTGAAGTTTGTGCATTGTTTGTACCAATGACTGTGTTGAAAATAGCACAAACTCTCGTAACTTATTGCTTAATTGTGTTCATGTGAACATATGTTGAATGAACTTTCATCTACGTATTTAAGAAGAAAAGCCATATTTGTTACAATTGTGAGAATGATTATGTAGGTACCTTTTTTAATTAATTATATTAATTAAAGAGCTTATAGCTCACTTGATCCTTCTAGCTAACGTCACCTTCTCCACCACTTAATTTGAAACAATAGTCATTTGACAACGCATCTAGCCAATTTGTAAAAATAAAAAAAACAATCTTACTGTACTTTACAACCAACATATTTACGCGCTACCCAGTTCACTGTTTAGAGTTTGTGACTCAAATACCCCTTTTCCACCAGAATGAACCGGGTGCTAGTTCAGAGCCAGTGCTAATCCCAGTTCATAGTTGATTCGACTGAGGAGCCTTCTAAGAACCGTTTGCTTTTCCACATGCTGAGAGCCACAACAGAGCCATGTCTTACGTCACTGTATACGTCTCATCTTTCTCAGCAACGCTAGCGAGGCAGTGGCAGTGTTGTCAAGTCCGCGGTTTTCGGTTTTTTGCGGAATTGGGCTACTTCATCACTGTTGCCGCAGGCTGTTTTTCATGTCCACGGGTTGAAGTGACCCCAATTATGTGATATTTAGCCCCGGGAATGTGAATTTTATTAGGCAACCATGCCAAAAAAACATATTTTACCCCCAAATGTGATTTTTACCGGGGAAGCCCCCCAAAACGCGATTGGGCTTGTTTTGAGTAGCAATTGGGCAGGTTTTGTTGTGAAAACCTGGCAACCCTGGGCAGCGGGAAACACAAAACACACCAGGGTTGTTCGAAATGCATCGGCGCTACACAGACCGATCCACGTATGATATATAAAAAAACGCATTAGTGAATCAAATGCATAAGGAGTCATATGCTCTCGCTGGACTCGTTGTCATACGGCAATCGGTCTCTGCACAGCATCGCTGCCAACAAGCCTTCCATCAACAATGCAAACGTTGCGTTACTATTGATTCACATGGCTTTACGATCCTACATCGGCATCAAAACACAACGAAAACACAGCGAATCCAACGCATTCATGCAGTTCGCCGTAATTTGTATAGACAGAGATTACAAATGAGCAGCCGCTGTTAGCTCCATTAGCTGCTATTTAAAAAATGGTGGATCTCAAGTTTGTGTTCGTCTTGTTTACCCCGCCCCCAGCGCCTGACGTAATCGGTTCTTACTTCTAGCCCTGTTCTAGCACAGCAATGTTTTGGTGCTACTTAAGAACGACTTTTCCTGGCTCGGAGCTGGGGCTTTGGGTGTGGAAACACAAAGAACCGATTTGAAACTAGGCTCTGGCTCCGATCTAGCTCTAGCACTGCCTTGGTGGAAAAGGGCTATCTCTGTGAAGAAGCTATCATTGTAAAATCATACGGTGATGCATTACAATAATTAAAATATTTTTACAATGAGTTGTGACTGCTGACATTATGCGTTAACGTGTAAAGTTAATGTTATATGCTAGTTCACATGTAGGCTGAAGTTATAGTACTGACGTTACGTTTTGCAGTTTCTTGTTCTTTCAGATTACAGAGCTGTCATTAGCCAGCTGTACATACGCGTATATCTAAACTGCGTTATTCAGAGAAACCTCGCAGCTGAAGCTATAACGCAGCTTTTCTTACTCTTTAACTGTATATGATCAAATGTATTTAAGATTAAATTAAATTGAATTATTTAATAGTTTAATTCTATAATTTTATACATGGATTAAATAATACAATTAATGCAATATACTTTAATGTAATTATAGTCATGTTAGGATGAAATATAACTTCTTAACACGATTATAAAGCCATACGTAAGTTCTTTTTGCATATGTGTGATTTCAGTTTTTCCTAGGCTATATTTTTGCATAAATTTAGAAAAAAAATTATTATGAAATCTTTGGTGAATTGCGATTTGTTCTTAAAATTGTTTGTACGCACATTTCACGTACAAATTTGTGTGTACCCATTGTGTTTTGGTTCCTTTTTCCTGTTCTGTTTTGCCTGTGTTCACTAGTTAGTTTCCTTGCTTGTTAATTAAGTTTCCTTTTGTTCCTTTGTGATCATGCACTTACTACAGCCTGACAATATCATCAAGTATTTATAATTTATTGGCTTAAATGCATTAAATTAGGCCTACCTTGCAATTATAATTGAAGACTGGCAAAAATGGCATGACTCTTCCCTTACCCAACACAAATATATGAGAATATACCGTAAAATATGATGCAGTATATTAATACATTTTTAATTGCATAATTTGTTACAAAATTTGATTGCAATCGCCCCGTGACACCAGTATTTTCCTTATGTTCTGATTTATATATCTTATACACTATATGCGGAATTTGCATACGTAACTCCGCCCCACCGCGTGAGTATATAAGGAAGTACATGGGCAATATCGCATTATGTTTACCTGCTGAGGAGTCAAGACTGAACTCTCGGCCGTTCCAGCAGTAAAGCGGATGTGGCAAAGGGACGTTACGTCTCCGTTCCCTCCTCAGGGAACGAGGGTTACATACGTAACCGAGACGTTCCCTTTTGTTCAGTCACTACGACGTAACGTTAGTAATCACGCCACTTGGCTGTCTTCCAGTGCCCTGCATAAGTGCGAGGCTGTCGTAAGGCTAGTACGGACAAAGGACTCCCACTTATCACAGGAATACCAAGGACACTGGGAGCATATTTCAGGTGGAGATATGCAAAAATGCCTACCCGTAGGGAGGACTTAGAGAGTACACATATGACCCGCTGCAGATTGCATATGGAGAACTCTGGGGGACCAGCCAAAGGTGGATTTTTAACCCCAGGATGGCAAGGCTTGCCAAGGGAAGACACCTGCTCGAGGAGGCTTACGGTGGAAATACACGTGTGGGGATCGCCAGAGGGGAACCAAGCACACGGGGCACCTGGCCGGACATGAGGGTCTGGGCTCATAGAGGGCAGACTTACTGGTGTCGGCGTCAACAGTGCTGGAGGAGCTCAGGGCTTCCGGAAGCACACCTGAGGAGAATATCGCACGTATCCAGTACGTGGAGTGGAATTGCGAGCAAGCGAAGACACCTGAGCCTAGTCCAAAACCGGCGTACTGACAGAGCAGTGCCAAGGCTGGGTCTGCCTCCTCCAGGGGCAGCGCTTGCGGGTTCACCACCTGGTCCCTGACAGGGTGGTGGGAACCTTGGGCACATATCCAGGCCGGGGTCTCAGGATCACGTGAGAGTAGGCCGGCCCGAACTCCAGGCACGCTTCGTCAACAGAAAATGCCTACAGGTCCCCTACCCTCTTGATGGAGGCCAATGCGGTCAGGAGCGAAGTCTTCATTGACAAGAACTTAAGCTCGACTGACCGCAAAGGCTCAAGGGGAGACCTCTGCAGAGCAACTAAGACTACTGAGAGGTCCCCAAGAGGGTATGAGGGGAGAGCGAGGAGGATTCAGTATCCTTGCTCCTCTCAGGAACCTGATGACCAGGTCGTGCTGACTTACCTTTCTGTTCCCCAAGAGGTCGTGGTATCGTGGCTATTACGGCCACATATACTTTAAGGGTGGAAGGAGACAGCCTTCGTTCCAACCCTACTTGGAGAAATGAGAACACAGACCCGATTGGGCATCTCCAGGGGTCTTCTTGGCGAGAAGACACCAGGTGATGAAGAGGTTCCACTTCAACACATAGGCAAAAATACTCTGCCCTAGCGGAAGTGCTGGTAGCCACCACCAAAGGTGGTAGGGTACTCAAACCTGCCGCATCCCATCCAGGAGCCACACGTGGAGGTTCCAAAGATCGGGACGTGGGTGCCATAGGGTGCCCCGTCTCTGAGGAGATACTCAGAGGAAGGCCAGCGAGGGGAGGTCGCAAGGAATAAGAGTTCAGGGAACCAACATCCTGAACGGAAGCCTGTGAAGGGATCGGTTCAGGATGGGCAGGTCCAGGATTGGCTGTAACATCAGCAGCCAGCCGCCGGGGCAGTACATGTTACAGCCTCAGTCTGCTCTTGGGCGACCGAGAACCGTTGGACACAGTTCTCAGCCGCACCGCCGAAGAGGCCAGCCTGGGATATGGGTGAGTTGAGGAGGCGGGCTCACTCGGCCTCCCCCACATCACCAGGTAAGGCCAGGTGTTTCCCAGGGAGCGTGTGGCCACCTTCACCGCCCGGGGGGCGGGAACAGTGGTGGCACGCAGCTCATTGAAGAGCCCTGGGTCGGCTCCACCCTCGTGCATGTGCAAAGGGGCGGCGGCCTGCCCCGTAGCTCTGCCGGACCACGCCACCGAAGTAGACGAGCCCACAGGCTTCGGGAAGGTGCTTAGGATAGCCACACCACATCGAAGCCCTCCGTGGACACCGTAGTGCGCAACAGAGTGTTCAACAGTGGGGGGGACCCCAGTGTACCCTAGGCCGCGGCCCCATCGAGGGCAGAGAAGGCGGCGGAGGAGGCCACCGAACGGTCACAGGAAGCACAGGAATGCACCTCGAGAGCAAAAGGCATTGGGGGCGGGGCGAGCACTCGCGACAGGGCGGAGTTCCACACCAGCGCGAGGCTCGTGGCTGCCCGCCCTCAGGTCACCCTGGCCACCAGCCAAAGTACCACCTCACTTGGAGACGGTAGATTGGGATGTGGCAGAGGGGACTCTCTCTCCTCACGGAGATCACTGAGTCTCGACCGCGACATCGCGATGGTCACGTTCCCGCAGTGGGAACATGACGCATCCACAAACACTGTCCGAACGTGCTGAAGCCCAAACACATCGAGCAGTGAATGTGCCCATAGACAGCAACGGAGATCGATCGCACCCGGAAGTGCGCGGGCAAGCCGTCTTAAAAAAGACGTGCCATGCGCAAGCTCTTTTTGTGAGAGGAAAGCTCTGCAGAGTGCCGAAGCGCCCAGGGAAAACACACACAGCTGTTGCAGATCACTGCACAGATCAGCAGGCAGACAATGTTAGATCGCTGGAACGCCCCGTCATACCAACACCCTGGAGAACCGCTCGTCTCGAAGACTGAAGAGAGGACTTCAGAATTCAGGCTTGCAGGAGTGAAGAGATGCTCTTGGCTCTGAGGCAGAAACATAATGCGATATTACCCACGTACTTCCTTATATACCCACGCGGTGGGGCGGAGTTACGTATGCAAATTACGCATGCCCATGGCATTGGCACTGCCATTGGGCATTTTCTAAGATCTCGAAGATGATTGGCTTCTAGACTAAACCCCCATTCGTTAGTCACTAACGTTACGTCGTAGTGACTGAACGAAAGGGAACTGTACTTGCCTGACTGCATTGTGCCAAGTGTAAAGTTTGGTGGAGGGATGATTATAGTGTAGGGTTGTTTTTCAGGGGTTGGGCTTGGCCCCTTAGTTCCAGTGAAAGGAACTTTTAATGCTTCAGCATACCAAGACATTTTGGACAATTTCATGCTCCTAACTTTGTGGGAACAGTTTGGGGATGGCCCCTTCCTGTTCCAACATGATTGCCCACCAGTGCACAAAGCAAGGTCCATAAAGACATGGATGAGGAGGAACTTGACTGGCCTGCACAGAGTGCTGACCTCAACCTGGTAGAACACCTTTGGGATGAATTAAAGCGGAGACCACAGCACACCTTCAGGGGTCTAGTGGAATCCATGCCTCAACTGGTCAGCTGTTTTGGCAGCAAAAGGGGGACCAACACAATATTAGGAAGTTGGTCATAATGTTATACCTGATCAGTTTATGTTTTCATAGTTTGTGTTGCCCCTTGTCAATGCAAAGTCATAACTGAATAATAACGATTTATGCTGATGTTGTCCAAAACTCTGCTTGGCCTAAGTGGTTTCTAATTTTGTTGTGTGTGTGGTTTAATTAATATAACATTCAAAGAATAATCGGATCTGTCATTGGAAGTTAAAGCAAAAATCAAAGTGTGTTAGCATACAGGTGTATAGCTCCATTAGCATTTACAGTGGCAATAAGCCAGAAATCTAAGTTTCAAACACAAATATGCAAGAGTGTCTCTTTGCATTTACGACCAATGACATTCATCATCTCATATTCTAACTAAATAATAAACTTGAGAGTGAGCTCAACAAAAGTGGTTGTAAGTGACCTGGACAGCACCATTATAGATGAAAGCACTTCATGAATATCAAACTCCTGCCAGAAGATTGTTTGGGAACTCAGTTTAGAAGATGTTACATGTTATATGGTCTTGTTGCCCCCTACAAATGATAATGCAGTGAAGTGAAATTTGAAGCCCTGATACGTTGTTTCCAGACAAAAGCAAATCTCTGACAGGCCTTTGTGTGATGTGGGCCTCCTTCTCATGCATAGTAATGGTTGTGAGCTCTGGTCTCTGGGCTTGATTTCCTTATCTGCCTTCCTAATTGTCAAGGCATGAGAAAGGTAATTTTGCTGCTAAATTATCTGCTATGCATGCGATTACCTAGCCATCATAGTGCATGCAGAACTGGAGTAACCTTGGATTTTAGAAGAACTGATACATTTAATTCACAATTTAACTTCAAAGAATATCTTGCTTATATCTAATTGCGTCCTCTAAAAGTAGAATCTGATTGAGACTTTGAAAAATTATAAGTTGGTTCAATCAGGATTGTTCAGTATAGGGTCTGTTGTAGGTTATTTCCTGCTATGTGTGAGAGAGAGATAAATACTATAAACCTTGAAATCCTCCATTACTCATAAAAAGGTCTGTGAACTTCAATAAAAAGAAAAATAACAAATATTTCAAAAAATTCTGCTCAAATAATTTGCACTAATAATTAGCTTGTCTCAGATGTTTTTTCCCCCCTGCACCCAGCCTTTGTAATGAGATGATAATGAAATAGGCCTATGCATGGCCAAACTCTTGCCACTGCAAAGAATTTTCTCTTTAGAGGACTAATGAAAGATATAGCAATAGCAGACAGAAAACAACACTAGCCAAAATGCACAATCTTTGCCAAAAACATATTCATAATCTATGCATACCTGAATCAGGTCATTAGCTCAACGGCTCAAAACGATGTAGTATACATGCCAGGTCAGTATGTGGCGCTGTAATTCTGCCACAGAAATACACTAAAAACGGCGGAGAAGAGTTGTGGCTAGAAGGGGTACAGCAACGGTCGTGGTGAGGCAAAATCTTGCAATGAAATAACAATAAATAAATTTGCTACTTACCAGATGTGTTTTATTAACGCCTACACCTACCCCAACCCTAAACCTACCCTTACAATAATGCAAATACAGTAATTAAACGCAGTATTGATGTGCGCATGCCCAGTGCCCATAGCTGTATCCCTTCTAGTCTTTCCCGCGTAGGACGTGGTGTGAAGACATCACCGTTTCACAAAATATACAGATTGGCTGTCCACACGAAAACGCTAGGGTGACGTTTTCAGATTTATCCACTCTGGGTTTCAAAAAATATCGGTTTCATGCTCCCAAAACGCCGGATCCGTGTGGACGAAATGCTGATACGGTACAAAAATTTTACGTATACAGATAAACGCGTCTCCATGTGGCCTCAAAATGTGCTGTGTTGGGGGGCTTCAGGACACACTCGCTGCATCCAAAATGGAATACTTTCCTATTATATACGTAGTATGTGAAAAACAGTACACCAACAGAGTAGTATGTCCGAATCAAGCGGCAACCTCCCGCAGTTTCTCTTGAAGCCAATACGGAAGTGACATATACTGCAATTCATCGACTGGCCGCTAGGGACAGGCTCCAGAAGGGAGCAGAATCTCATTGAGCCCCATGTTAAAATGGCCAACTTTACAGCAGATTAAAACATGTTTACAGCCTGGTACAAATTGTGGTTTTGGTCTACTACGCACACTACGTCCATATTTTTTTACAGTCTATGGTCCGAATACATAGTATTAGAAAAACAGTAGGAGAAAAGCTCCTGGATGACCTGCTGCTACCTTTGCCAAGATTCTGAAGTGCGCATTCAATGGACACTTTACTATCCCATGAGGCCACGGGAGAGGATTTATGAATGGCAGTGAAGCGACGCTGGTAGGTCACATGATAATGACAACATGGCGGATGTAGTACATACAAATTTCATTCATACTACCCATATTTACTACAACACTTTTTTAGCGGCCGTGAAGTAAGTTCAAATTCAAATGTAGTAGGCATGCCTACTCAGACACCATGTGATTTTGGATGCAGCGACTGGTCTACATCACAAAGCAGTTCAAACTAAAGATGCCCTTACTGCACACTTAGTTTTACTTATGGCCTAGAAACTGGCACTGTCAATTTACAATTCAAATCAACAAAATTGCTTGAATGTTTGGCAAGAGTTATCCCCACCTAAAGGGCAAGATTAGAGCTATCTGCATAGAGCAGACTAATCATGAATAATTTGACACCAAAAATGACTTTTACGTTGTTTGTTACCACACTGTCATATTTTTGCTCATGTCAGACATGCAAATGTTGCCTTGTCTTGGCTTAATTAGCTCCACAGTCACACAATTTTTATTTGATCACTCACTACTGGAGTTACTGAGGAGAAAACATAGCCCAAAGGGTCTTATCAGATAAAGCGTGATGATATCACTGCAGACAATTTGCATCTATTTTACATCGTTCCAAATTATGTGTAGGACCCAGTCCTTTCAATATTACATCAATATTACTACTGTTTTATTATTATTATTATTATTATTATTATTATTATTATTATTATTATTTTATTATTATTATTATTATTATTATTATTATTATCAAATTTGGAGTCTCTACACCCAACTCCATAGCGTCACCACCAGTTCAGAATTTCAACATTGAAACTGTTATAACTTTTGAACCCTTTGAGGTAGAAAAATTAAACTTAGTACACCTAATTCCGCTTATCATGCTGATCACATTCATCACCTTACATCAAAACCCCGCACATTACAGTAGCAGCCATTTTGAAAAGTACAGTATTCAGTTTTTTTGCTACTCCTCCTTCAAAATTTGTCCAATTTTGTCCAAAATTGGCTCACATGAACTTTAGAAAAGACCGCACAGAAATGACTGAACAGATTTTTTTTATTTATCTTTATTCAAAAGTTATACTGTCTCAAACTTAAAGAGGTCGACCCAAAATTGGTTCTGAAGCTGTATATCGGCCAAACTTTGATCAATCGAAACAAAATTTGGTACGCTTCTTCAGACCCATGATCTGGGGGTCCATGCTAGAGTTGGGAACAGCGCCACCTACAGGTCGTGAGATATGGAAAATGGCTATTTCTGCTCATAACTTCTGAACGCTTTGTCAGAAAATCATAATCTTAGTGTCTATGGATTCTGTGTGTCATGCCGTGGATATGTCAGGATCGGATGAACCCCGTGTCCGCCATTTTGAATTTTGTCATAAATTGCTATATCTTTCAAAATATTTGACATATCTGCACGCAAATTGGTATGCACGATCGACAGCATGTCCTGAACGTACCTGAGAAGTTTCCGAACAGCGCCACCTAGAGTTCCAGAGATATAAGTTTTTTAGCTAAAACGTTTATAACTTTTGAAAACATTGTCCACATTTTGTGTCCTTTATGTCGTTTTGTCCCCTGGCTTATGCAAATTCCGACAATATCTCATTTGTCATTTTCCAAACATGTGACTGTCCGCCATATTGAAACAAGTGAAAAACAGTTTTTTTGCTACTCTTCCTTTAAATTTTGCCCAATTTAGTCCAAAATCTGCTCAGATGCTCTTTGGATCGAGCCGCATAGAAATGACTGAACAGATTTTTGATATTTGCTACCGTTCTTGAGACATTAATCTCTGAAGTTGACCCTGCCTGTGTTTGTGTCTTTATGCTAGTTAGCTTAGCATGCTAATTGGTTAATTGCAAAATGTGCTTCTGTTCCAGACATTGAGTCTTTCTGAGATTGACCTAAACGGAACTTTTTAAATATTAAATGCTGTGCATTTATTTTTTAAAAATCTTCATTTTGAGTCGATTCTCTCTAGAACTATGGAACTTTGGCAGACATTCAAACACACACCTGCCCAGTGGCGCAGCAAGATGAGCGACAGGCTCCTGAACCAGAGATATGGGGGTTTGAATCCAGTGGGGGACAACTTTATAAAATTGGCTCTGCATTGCGCTACAGCCCCTTCTGGGCTTGGCCCCGCAATTGCTGCTTGCAGCTATATTTATTATATATGGTTGTAGTATCCAAAGTTGTTCATTGTTCGCATGTCCTAATTTTTTTTTTAAGTTAGACGCAACAAAAATGTTACCCTCACCCCTAATCCTACCCATAATGTATCCCTAAAATCAGAGGGAAATTATGAATTACACTGATGTAAAAGCACCTATCCCTGGTCGTAATCCTGGTCTCAAATCTGATTGGTTGATTGGAAATGCTGTTCCAGGATCAACAAAGATGTTGATCCAGGAACATGTTGCACTTGGTGAAATCACGTTCTGCTCATTGTTCAGCTGAAGTTAGTTTAGTGTTGATTCAGTTCTATTCAATAACTGTAAATATGAAATTAGTTCGATTCAGCTATAAGCAGCTCTGTAGAAAAAAAGTGATGACATCATCCAGCTTCGTTCAGTTTTCAACCAACAGTGTCAGTACAGTCAAAATCAATAATATTATGTCCCCAACGATAGTGATTTTGAATCATTTTAACAAACGTAGACGAATGTCAGTATACAAAATGCATTCAATGACAAGCATTAGGCCTATAGTATAGTCAGTATGTTTCAGGATTTCTCTCCATTTTAAATGTAAAAGGCCTAAAATGATTCACATTTCTTCCATTCCTGTAGAAGACAACAGCCCGAAACTTGACACTGTACTTATTCTGGTCCATAATATTTGGCTGCACTAATTCACTGAAAAAGGTGCATTAGAGGTGTGTTCATACTGAAGCAAAAATGCTTTCTTCTGAGGTCCTCGAGGGCAGAAGTCAGCTACTTCATAATTAGAGAACTTTAACAGCTAAGAAAAATGGAGGAGCTGGCATTCAGACTTCCTTTCTTCTAGTAAAATTGATTTTTTTTTTATGGTGTTTTTTTTTTTCTCCATAACTATTTTTAGGTTATGTCGGAGCTGGGAACGCACTTCATACCACTCTTCAATTTAGTCTTGTGTTTCAGGTGGTTTGAGTGAGAGGTGGCTGTAAATTGCATTTGCATTCATTAGTTTCATCCCTTGTCTCTGCACTGCCATTAAGTTAATATGAGTGTGTGTATGTGTGTGTGAATCTCCTATTTAGGTGGAAATGGATTTGGGCTCCATTAGCTGATTAGCCGTAAAATGACATTATCTTTCACAATGTGAACTTAATGCCAGTAATTTAAAGATGGATTACCCTGTGCTGAGACCCTCTCCCCGTCAATCATTTCCATTTCATAAGTTTGTCATCTAACATATATAATAATTCTAATAAATAAGTCATATAGCCTATTATTTGTGCATTGATAAATTAGCAAACATAACCAGAATGCCTTGTACAGGACACAAGACAAAATATGATTTGTTGGTGTTGTTGTTGTTGTTGTTGTTGTTGTTGTTGTTGTTGTTTGAAGAAATGTCAAACTATGGAAACTGACTTTCCCAAACTTTCCCAAACTAGTTTATGTATGATAGGCTATAGTTTGTATCCTAATCTTAACATATCCCATATGCCAAAAATGTGTTTTTCTTATCATTTAATTTAATATTTATTCAATTTAATCTAAATATTTATACCAAACTAAAATGGAGTGCATCATTATCTTGGGTTCATCGATAGTGTTTGTGGAGCATTAGAAATTGATTCAGAACTTTCTCATAGTTATCACTTGAAACTGGGCATTCTTGGCCATGAACAGTCTTGTGTTTATTTTGATTTTTTTTTGTTTGTTGTAAAATACAAATTATAACTGTGTTATGTAAAATTCAAATAACATTTATTAATACTTCAAAATAAATGAATGAATGAATGAATGAATGTAATAAAATATCTGAATTCCCAATGAGAAAATGAATAAGTGCTATTCCACCATACAGAGATGTCATATGGCAACATAACAATGTTTACACTGCGGTTGCGTTATATGTCATATGTTCTGTAAAACTATACTAGATCAAAATTGATCAGTTAACAACATCTAAAAATCTAATTAAAGATTCAGCAAAAAATCACTGTTGAAACACTGAAATGTTTAATAAACTGACTTAAAAAGTGCACATTACTGGTCACTTTAAAGAGTATGCTTTTATTTCCAACAATGCAGTATGTTGTAGTTTTTTCTCTAAAGAAAAATAGCTAGCATGTTGCCATACGGCTACACCATACCATAAAAAGTGACAGTCTTGAGCGCTGCATTTTACCCATAGACTGTAAAGAAATATGGACGTAGTGTCCGTGACGTCACCCGGAGGTTTCTGAAGAGCATTTTTGAAGCCTAAAGTCGGCCGTTGCCGTCTTGGCAGCGTGTCACCGCACATCACTCCCGGGTAACTGAAAATGGGCAAAGAGGCGGGACGTGGGTGGAGCTGAGGTGACTGTTGGCCGAAACCAGCAGTGGCAATCCACCTGTCACTCAAGTGGCCACGCCTTTAATTGTGCAGAACTTTAAGGCTTAATATAATTTAAACGGATGAGTTGTAAAAAAAATTCACCCCCCTCACAAATTAGCTTTTATAGACACTTTTTGTACCAGGCTGTAAACATATTTCTTTCTGCTGTAAAGTTGGGCATTTTAACATGGGGGAGATACAGATTTGACTCCCTTTTGGAGCCTGTCTCTAGTGGCCAGTCGATGAATTGCAGTTTAAGTCACTTCCATGTTGGCTTCAAGAGAGACCGCGCGAGGTTGCCGCTTGGTTTTACCCAAAGTTGAACATTCTTCAATTCTCGGTGACCAGTAAAAAATGCCGAAGCGCTCAGCGTGGAATACACGCTCAGTGCCTCAGGGCTCATTCACACAGAATGTGTTTTTCCATTCCAATGCCCTATACATTTCCATGTAAACACACATTAGACGGACGAGTATAACCATTGCGCTTGAGTCTTGCATCTCACGCATGACACAGCATTTTAAAAATGTGGTGCTACCATTGAAAACAATTGTAAAAATACGCTATAGCCTCAGGGAAAAAATGCTTTAGTGGACACGGCCTTAAGTGTCATTACAGGTCAATTGAATAAACCATCCAACCACAATTAAAGTCCATATTACTTTAACTTGATACTTGTAGGCACATCATCAAAGTGTATTTAGATGAATGTTTTTACTGTGTGGCTCCTTCCTCAGGTGTGTGAAGAAGAAAAAAATCACACAGAGATGTGATTTCATTATGAACAGTATAATGTGCTGGCTGGGAACCCTCAAGATAATCAATGAAAACTTGATGAAAAAGACGTTGAGCTATTGTCGTGGAGAGGAGGGTCTTCAGGGAAAACAAAGCCAGAAAAAGGAAACTGGGTCTGCAAGGTGTTGTCATAATAGAGAATGTCACATTTACATTTCACATTAGTGAAGTAGCTGTTATGCTTTTCTCCAATTGTTTAGGCCCAAAGATTACAAAAGCACAATGGATCCGCCTCAATCAGACATTCACAGTCTCATAATAATATTATACTATAATATGTTTTATTATTAAGCGCCTTTCAGCTCAAGTTCACTTTACAACAAAGAATGAACTTTTAAGAGACAGATGCAACTGACAGACATGAGTAACTTCACATCGAGAGAGAGCGAAGAGAGAGAGAAACGGACACATTCAGAAACAGTATTGTGAAACAAACAAAAAAAATATTTGGCATTTGCTAAAGATGCTGCGAAGACTCAATGGGAGTGAGATTCAGAGTTTGGTGCCATGATACAGAAATAATTTCCACCCACAAAAGAAACTTGAAATCTGAGGAATAAAGTAGCTCACTGAGGTAGTGCGAGGTAAGGCTGTTGAGACATTTAAAGGTTAGGAGAAGTATCTCGTAATGGATACAAGGAAGAGACAGGCAGCCAATGTAATTTACAAAGGATGGGAGTGATGTGGGCACATTGTTTGGTGTGGGTGACTTTTGCGGCAGAAGTTTGAACATATTGCAGTGATTTTAGCAGGTACTGTAGGCCCATCAAGTGAGAAGGGCTAGTGGTTCAAATAGCATAACATCAGTCTATGTTTAATTTGAGAAAATTAAAGCAACCATGCTTTCAAATCACTGATGCAGGCATTAAGAGAGCAGAGTGGGAGGACAGATCTGAAAAATATCAGCAGAGCAATGGAAGCTGAGTCTATGACAGACAATGACTATAGGAAAAGCATTTAAAAATTGAAAAGTCTGTCAGTGGGATAGTAACCATGAGAGAGCAAATTCTGTGTCCATTTGAAGAGAGTCAAGAGATGAGTATGTTGTCGCAGACAGTACTGAACACAGACCTAAGATCGAGACACTCACAAAATCAGCAGCTAAAGGAAAGTCATTGATAATGTGTCTGCACTGTGGAAAGTGTGAAAAATAGATTGAAAAGGGTCATCGAGACGAGAGTGAGTAAGTAGATGCGATTGTAGTTGTGAAGCAACAAGCGGGTTAGATAAGAAAGAAGATTTGAGATAGACCTGAAATTGTTCATTTCAGACAGATCCATGCAACATTTCCTAATGATAGGAGAGACTGCATTAGTTTTCAGGTGTATTGGGACACGAGCAGAAAAGAGACAGCATTTTATCTCATGTTAAATGGGAGCAGGTTTTAAAGAGGGGGTGATGGAAGGGTCTAGGTGGCGAGATTTTATAATTAACTCGCTTACAGAGGATGAGAGAATTTGTTTCAAGGCCTGAAGCCCAGGGGTAAACCACAGAGACTAAGAGGAGGGCACTAGCCTAGTTTTACTGGGAGCATGTCTCTATAAAACTTCACAGATAGATATACACTACTGTTTAAAAGTTTGCGGTCAGTAAGATGTGTTGAAGTCTCACCAAGTTGCCATTTATTTGATCAAATATACAGTACAACCCACAAAATTGTGAAATATTATTACATTTTAAAATGTCAGCATCATTACTCCAGTATCAGTATCTTCTGTGTCACTTGATCCTTTCAGAAATCATTCTAATGATGATTTGCTGCTCAAGAAACATTTCTTCTTATTATCAATGTTGAAAACAGTTAAGTTGCTTCATATTTTTTTGTGCAAACAGTAATTTTCAGGATTCTTTAATGAATAGAAAGTTAAAAAGAACCACATTTATTTGAAATAGACATTGATCACATCAATTTAACACATCCTTGTTGAATAAAAGTATTTAAATTTTTGTTATTTTTTTTAAACATCTTACTAACCCCAAATTTTTGAGCGATGTAGGCTATAGACGTAAAGGATCACAAAATGTTTAAATAAAATAAACATGTACTGTACATCAGTTATACCATGTAGATCTGCCATCTAGTTGCCATCTAATTTTAAAGGATTAGTTTACCTCAAAATGAAAATGTCCTGATAATTTACTCACCCCAATGCATCCAAGATGTCCATGTCTTTCTTTCTTCTGTGGAAAAGAAATTAAGTTTTTTAAGGAAAACATTTCAGGATTTTTGCAACTTCATTTGCAACCAAAATGTTGAACGTCCACATCAATGCAGTTTCAAAGGGCTTTGAAGGGCTTCAAATGGTACTGCGCAATCCCAGCTGAGGAATAGGGTCTTATCTAGCGCAAAGAAAAAAATCGAATATATACTTTTTAACCACAATTGATCATATTGTCGTGGTCTGCAATGAGTCAGGCATTACGTGACGTACTGCCCCATTGTTTACAAAGCGAATGTTCGAAGACTAATACAAACGCGATCCTCCTTTTCAACGCTTTTAAACAATGGGGCAGTACTTCCGCCCACGTTCGGCATGACCTTTTTCAACGTATGCATACATTATGTAATGCCTGGCTCATTGCAGACCAGCACAAGATGATCAATTGTGGTAAAAAAGTATATATTTATTATATTTTTTTAGAAAATGACTGATCGTTTCGCTGGATAAGACCCTATTCCTCCGCTGGGATCGCGCAGTACCATTTGAAGCCCTTCAAAGCCCTTTAAAACTGCATTGATGTGGACGTTCAACATTTTGGTTACAACTGAAGTCCATTGTGTGGAGAAAAATCCCGAAATGTTTTCCTTAAAAAACTTAATTTCTTTTCCACTGAAGAAAGAAAGACATGGACATCTATTAAAGTAAATTATCAGGAAATTTTCATTTTGAGGTGAACTAATCCTTTAATTATACAATCAGGGCAACAAAACAAATTAACACTTTACAATAAGGTTTTATTTGTTAATATGAATTTAATTTGTAATGTATTAACTAACATGAACTAACCAAGAGCAATACATTTGTTACTATATTTGTTAATCTTTGTTAATGTTAGTTGATAAAAATACAGCTATTGTTTGTTCACAGTACATTAAATGTGCAATAGGTGATCTGGGAAATGTTAACTTTAGACTGCTATCTTTGAAAGCATACGATCCCACCCTCCATACGAATCGCGTCCAAAGCCACGCCTCCTCCAAAACAAATAAACGTACACAGACCATTATAGTCAACCAGAGACAACGTTATTGGATTACATTATGTGTCATTCACCAGTGAGAAAACTTCACAGTACAGTGAGTAACACTACTACAATAACGAAAGCAAACAACTATTTAAAAATGATGCAGCAAGTTTTCGGTTGTGTAACTACCAAAACGTGTCAGTGTGTAATATTACTTGCATAACGGTTTCCACGATGAGAGTCTGCTTGACTCCGATGTAGATGGATAGATCGTAGATCATTTGCCAGTGCCTCTTGTTGTCAGTTCAGAATGAAAGTTAAATTTGTTGCTGTTTGCCTGCCATTCTCGCTCAGTCTGCACAGCATACGTGAACGCGCTGATGACGTATGATGTCTGTGTGAACTGGCTGCGCAGTGGTATGCAAACACACGTTGACTGACAGGGAACACATGCTATAATTTAATTCGGACCAGAACGGACATTTTTATGGTCTTACGCCTTCCACAGACGATATATATTTATTTAAAAAAAACAAACATTTAGACCGCTTAACATAGTGATTGCTATCAGGATATGAGGAGACTTTCAACCAGCATAACAAAATAAATTGTTTTTGTAGAGAATAACAGATTGCACCTTTAACTAATGTTAATAAATACACATTTTGATTTTAATAATGTATAAATAAATGTTAAAATAATTCATACATTTATTAATGCTGTAGAAGTGTGGTTCATTATTAGTTCATGTTAACTAATGTAGTTAACTAATGAAACCTTTTTGTAAAGTGTTACCAAATAAATAAATAAAAATGGGCCAAACCCAAAAAGGATAAACACACATTTTTAATTGTCTTAACCACAAATGATTGGTCAGGAAATTAGCAAAATGTAAGCAAATGAATTACTTAAAAATAGCTATTGCTGTCTCAGAAAAACATCAAAGACAGAAAGAAGATTGTGGCAGAATATGGAAAGTTGTGTGTGGATTGATGATTCACAATGAAACACGAGTTTCATGGTGATGCTCCAGAGCGGTGTCTTCAAAAATCCATCTCTACTACAGTGGAGCATGTACAGTTTAGCCGCTGATATGGTGAGCTGCATCACTGTGTAAAGTCATTTAATGCTTTGTACAGGAGAATATTACAGAATGTCTTGCTTCCCACAAATGAAAAGTTGTTATCAAAAGAGGAATGATCAGATGTTATTTTTCAACAAGACAATGCTCTAAAGTCCATCAGGTTCATGGTTTGGCTTGGTCAGAGTCCAGACTTGAAACCTATAGTGAGTATTTGGTCTCACAAAAATTTACTTTCACTGTTGTTAGATGCACTCAAATCATCCTTGTTTACATTACTTTAAAAAACTCAAGTAACTACATGAACTTAAATTTACTGAGTTGTTTCTACTAAAAATGAGTATTGTCAGCTTTACTTAATAAAGCCCCATTTCCACCGAAATTACCCAGAACAATTTGTACCAGGAACTTTTAAAGACTTTTAAAAATGCCAGTTGAAATAAAATGCTGCGTGAGTTTAACCAATCAGCATGTTCAGCGCCCAAGTCCCTCCCCTGAAAGTTCCTGAACTTTGAAAAAGTACTACCTCGGGAGCAGGTCCGTTCGGAGGGGGAAATATTTACCCGGAACTTCATTTAGACCCTGGTTCCTGCGGTCGAAACACACAGAGTACCACCCCAAAGTTCCTAGTTCCTGGGGAAAGTTCCTGCGGTGGAAACGCGGTTTTAGTGTTTGTTCGGTCGACTTAACATTGCTGAGTGAAAAGAACATATTGGGCAGTGGATCTGTAGTTCCCAGCATGCTTTGCAAGGGATTGCATTAGGAGAGTAAATTTATGGATTAAAGTGGATAGAAGGGAAATATGTTGTTAGTTTATGTTAGTGTTATGTTCAGTTATGTTGGACATTTAGAGGAGTTTCTGTAATTTTGTGGGTTACTTTTTCTACAAAATCTGTGCAGTTCTTGCTTAATCACCTGACCAATAATTTGTGATTAAATGGTAAGAGCATTGAAAGATCACTAAATAGTTTGCCGTTTTTGGCTTGGCCCTTCTTTTTTATGCCAGTATGGGCTTTACCTCATTCTCACCAGAGCCAATAAGCTGAAAACATTCATTCTAATGCTTGTGAAGGGGGAACATTTCTTTGAAACAATTTCATTAAACTTTGTTGTTAATATGAATCCTTTGTGATGTACTATAATTTGAAGTGATAGAAACAAATATCTGAATAGCCCTGTTCCCAATTTCCTGGTTCTTCTGATGCCTCTTATCAAATGTCTCTTATCAGCACCGTACCGGCATTATCATAGAACCGTTTGTCTGCAGCTGTAAAATGAAAAGAACACAAAATATTCTTGGTAATGTAATATATAAATATGAGATTCATTGTCATTCTAGTAGCAACATGACTGAAGATTCTTATTCAGATTCTGGTTTCTGGTTTCCAATGACTCGTTATGTTAATGGTGAAATTGTTTTTCCATTAATTCACATTGAAGGTTGGGACTAAACTATAACCTGTGGTGTAACGGCTATGTTGAAGTCATTAAACCAGCACATATGCTATTTAAAAAATTGCCCTTGACTCAGTAATTTGGCTGATATGAAGAAAGACCTGAACACATCAGTAAGGGGTAAGTATATTACCTTTGCTTGTTCTATAGAGTGTGAAATGTGATTTAAAAAAAAAGTGGTAAAGAAAGAACTTTAAAACACTTTTTATATTGGAAATTGTCCACTGGTCTTTTTATTGCACAAAGGGAACTGTGGCTTGGAAAAAGAAGAGTCTCTAGAGTAGGGAACATTAATTGACTTTGCTAAGTGAACCTTTAATGTACAAATCACCGTAGAAATACCATCCTCGCCACTATTTTGCTTCTTTTTCATGTGGCAGAAGCATTCTGCTCATAGTCAAGTAGACATTAATTCCTTTCAATCTTCACACTCAATTTATTCTCAAATGTCCCTGCCGATATGCCTGGTCCTCTAAATTAGAGGCGGTGAATTATACGGTAAAGAAAGAAAAAAAGTAATCATACAAGCATAGCTGCGTGTGTGGAGTCTTGTATTATGAAACATGTTCCTTCTTCCCTGAGGATATAAGTGGTCAATGGAGTGATGGAAGCCAATGGAATGAACCAATAAATAGCAAAGAGCTCAAATAATTAGCTCTTTTAGTTCCGCTTTGGGTATTTTGTTAAAGGCTATTTCTATGCCTGCATCCTACGAAGTGAAGGGTGAAATTCATGAATAACTTTAAAAAGTACAATACTGTCCAATTTCTAGCAAGTTTATCTTTTCTCACCAGTCACATGCCTTGAACACTGCTGATACTGTTCAATTGGTTTACGCTTCATTCCAAATATTCATAAATCAAGTGTATTTGAAAATATGTGTCCATGTGATTGGAAAACATTAATTGTGTGGTTTATTAATATGATAAACGCGCCAATGTTTTAGCATTAATTCCAGTGTGTGGGCAAATTAATGATGAGACTGGCATTCGAGGAGGAGAAGAAAAAAACCTGAACCATTATAATGAACAAATTAACCTCTCCACCACCCCCAAAAGACGCAGGCCTTGAATCTAAGCCATCCATCAAAATGACATGCAAATTAGGCACCAGGAGGCCATATGGGACTTTACTCTTAAGTCAGAGCTGGCACTGGTTTCACTGTCATTAAAGTCTATCATATGGTGCCCTTTTACAGACAGACAGACAGACAGGGGCTTGCTGCTTTCAGCGGTTAATGTTTGGGGTTCACCGTATTACAGTGACTGTATTACCATTTCTAAGGGCTTGGGGCAACCAGAGAGGTGCAGTGATGGCAAGGTCTGCAAGCCGCTGTCATATATTTCAGGCAGAGTCAAGCTCTGCTGGTGCTGAATGTCTACAAAAATATCTTTGTCTGTTTGAGGACTTTAAGAGGCGTGAGACAGGAATTTTGATGTAACAACAGAGACCCCTAATGGAGGAAAGAAATCCTCCATCCCTCAGCAGCAATGAGTTTAAAAAAAAAAGAAAAACGAATTGCTGCCATGATCAGTTACTGTAATGATTTACTTGATCTGGAAATAAAAAGACACAAGGTAAGATATATGACATCTTAGAAACATATTTTCAGGTATCTTTGACAAATAAACGAACAAATAAAATAAATATTCTTAAAACGTGTTGATAAACCTATAATGACAATGAACTACTTCATAAGAACTAATAATGCATAATTTCATAATAATGCAAAAACATTTTTGAAATGTTATGGAATGTTTTTATAGTTTAAGGTTTGTGCTTCTACATACTCAGGTTTTTTAGGGTTCTTTAAGTCATTTTAAAATAAGAACTAGAATAAGAACAGTGATATTTCCAGTGAATATTTCCCAGGTTTTTTTTGTATGCAAGCACAAACATTAAACTACAAAGAATATTTCAGTTAAATGATGGTAATGGGTTTTTTTCTGTTTTGAAAGCTTCTTAACTTTATATATTCATTAAGCTCAGCTAAAGAGTGTTTTGAACCGAGGAAGCACAAACTAGAAACAGATAAGACCTAATAATCACAAAAGGTTAATGTGGAAAACAAATTAATAAAAATAAAAGAAATAATTTTATGCATTAGTTCTTATGAAGAAAAAAAAAGCAATTGAATATTTTCACTGTTATTGCCTAGAAAAAAAATAAGATGCGGTTAATTCACGTTGACCTTTTGTGAAAACATAACCTAATAATGCCAACCACTGCACCACCCGCTTAGAAAATATTTTCTATTTAACACTGGGCACTAAAAATGCTGTTAGACTCTTCTATTTATAAGACACTAAAGCCAGTTAACAACTAAGACATTTTAACTACAGGCACTATATAGAGACACATGGGGTTGCTTTGTTCAAGAGCACAACTGTATTAGTTCTCTCTAAACCCTTGGGCTATACCAAAAGATAGAGAGGCTCATATGAAATGAACGTCAAGGTCTTTAACCATGGAGTCGTGCTGAGCCCTTTTTAGGAGGGAATGAGCATCTTACCAAACCGGTGTGTCCTCCCTCCTCGATGACGTGATTTTAAGTCAAAATATTCATTAAAAGTCTCATGAAGAGAGCCGATAGAACCCTCGTTTCTATCGATTTAAGTGTATAGTGGAAATTAGACCTTGACTTCATGCCAATTCCATAATAAATCAGAGTGAAACTAAAGAAAATACAATGATTTCTAATTATTCTCTCAATATAACGTTGTTAGCCTTTCAATAAACAAACATGAACATTTATATTAAGTTACTCAGCTTAAAGGAACATTGTACAAAATTAAAATCAATATTCACAAAAAGATTTGCCTTATGTCTGTTTAAATCATGATTGGAATAATCAGTGAAGAAACTCTGCACAAACTGGTTTGTATGTGTCTCAACATTGCCAGGACTGAACAGGGTGAATGAGATTGTATATGAAGGAGAGAGACATTTTAAGCAATTTAAAATTAACATGAAAAGTTCACAACCACTTTTCTTCAGTAATGTGACAAACGTCTGAGTGAAACAGGAAGTTGAATGAGTTAATGTAGAATGATGTTTATTGAGCATTACATTCCAGAATGGAGCCAAGTGAGTAGAGCTGAACAGCAAGACGGATTTATGACTTCCACTGAAAAGTCAATTTCACAGGGGCAGCAAGTTATTATATTTGGAAAAAAGGATTATACTTTTTTTTTTTAGCAAAAGCCTAACCATCAGATCATCTATCTGATGGTTAGGCTTTCTTCTTTCTTAGTGAAAGAAGAAAGTTGTTACTGAGGAAGAGAATGTATTACAATTGTTGAGACTGAGAGCATTTGCATGTAACATGACTTTGCATGGAAAAGAGCAACTTTAAACATTCTGCTAAATAAATCCTTCCATAGAAGAAATAAATGGGGGCAAGCATTAAAGTCCGTAAACGGGGGCAGAACACACTTCTAAAAACCGAAGCTTGAGAGAAGTCTCAGCTGAAGAGAAGCTCAATGTCCTGATCCCCCAATAAAGATCTGTGGGCCACCCAAAGGGTTCACCCAAATTGTCATTGTTTACTCGTGTTGATCCAACCCTATATGACTAACTTTCTTCTGCTGAACAAAAAAGATGATATGTTGAAGAATGATGGTGACCAAACAGTTTTGGTTACCACTGACTTGCATATTATGAACGAAAACACAAACACACATAAAAACAACACAGACAATTTTTCAAAAAGCCATTTAGCTTTGGAATGATGAATGATGGTGAGCAAATGATGACAGATTTTTCATTGTAGGTAGAGTAACCCTTTAATATACTGCGATGTACAGAAAACCTTTGAGCATAAGCATAAAGCAAAAAACTCATGTGTGTAATTCTAAAGAATCAAGGACTCGTAAAACAATATATTTTTTACATTCAAAACTTTATTGCACAGATCATATAAACCAAATTGAGACAAAATATTAAGCAGTTATGCAGTCAAATGCATCTGTGAGAAAACAGTCTTAAGAGAGAGTTTGCCTTTGGCAAAACCGTAATAGTGCTAATGTGTGGCCCATTATCTCCACGGCTTTTCTTGGCAGATGGACAGGCATGCAACACATTTCCAGTATTAACAGTAAGTAACATGCTACACATTAGCCATTCACTAGTGCAGGGAAAAAAATCAGAACAGAAACATATTACAGCTTAACCAGCAAATTACCCATCTTTGGTAGGTATAAACAGCTTGGGTCAGTCAGTCTGGCTTCATTGTGAAGCATCTACCCTGACTGCTCCCTTAAAATAGTCTCCATTCTACACTGAATCTCCGTCTCACAGTCCATACAGGTTCAAGGTCCAAGCTAGCCTTCAGGCTGTTTGAGTTACTGGCGTCCTTGCGTGCATCTGCGCAGACTTTCAAGAGACTGCAAGAAAGAGCGCCATGCTTTGTCTTCCTCCACTGCGAACGGCCCTTCCTCATCCACCTCTTCAGCAATCCTGCTGCAGCTGAACTTACTCTTCCTCCGCAGGACGGACCGGGCCCTGTCGCAGTCATGGATCCTGGACGACCCCAGCAGCTGGGGGAATTCCTCCATAGCCAAAGACATCCGGTGAACAGCCAAAGCATTCAAGTGGCTCATCTCCATTGCATGTGTGGACATCCTGTGAGGTTGTAGGTTTGGATGAGCGTGGAAACAAAGTTCTTTACCAGGTGAGTCAGTCCTCCAAATCCACACTTTCTGCTGGTAGAAGTAGATGAAGAAAACGGAGAGAAGCTCTTCAGTCAGTTTGCTGCTCTTGTTCTGTATCCGTCTCGAGTGTTCGTGAACCAGAGCTGCTCTGAGGCTTTATATAGGCCTTCTCTTCCCACTCACTCCTCACGACTCCTCCTTCATCACAGGACTTGTCACGCTTCCGACTTCCATTCCTATCCTCCGGAATCACCCCCCACTACTGCCTGGAACAAACACGCATGCGATATGCAACTGGGAGGGGGCTGAGGGACGGCACTCGAGGATTTGGCACTCAGACACAACATGAGAAATCGTGCACATCTATCAGAGGAGGTGGACGTGACACCAGGCAGATGGTCTTTTAAACACTGCTACAAAGCTACAACATAGGGAGGAATTCACTTGTGCCAAGGCTCAAAGAATACAATTTGTGTAACATTTGCAAAGGGCATGGACATGGGTTGGACACAGATGGTTCCTGCCTGCAGGGGAGAAACAGATAGAGGCGATGAAGGGCAAGGGGGAAATTCTGGTGTGAAGTCCAGTGAGGACAGGACTCAGAAGTGTCTTCCTGACTGATTGGAACTAAGATAGCCTAAGTAGATGCCTAGTACAAAATACACACTTCTCAATGCCATTTTATTCATCAGATTGGAAATCTCGGACTTTAAATCTCATTTAACCCTGTAAAAAACGAATTTAATTGATTTAGAAAAAGAATGAAAAAAATTAAACCTTATGACTTGAAATGGATAGTATTGCACCATAGGTCAGTAATCAAAGTACACTACCATTCAAAAGTTTGTGGCCAGTGAGAAATTTCTTTAAAAGTAATAAATACTTTTAGACAGTAAGGATGGATTAAATTGTTCAGTAAATACGTTTACATTTATATAAAAACATTATTTAAAATAAATGTTTTTGGTATTTTCTATTTAAAAATTATTAAGCAGCACAGCCATTTTCAACATTGATAATACAGCAGCAAATCAGTATATAATGATTTCTGAAGGATCATGTGACACTAAAGACTGAAGTAAAGGCTGCTGAAAATACATCTTTGCCATCACATGAATAAATTATAATTTCAAACATACAGTGGGGAGAATAAGTATTTGATACACTGCCAATTTTGCAGGTTTGCCCACTTCAAAAGCATGTAGAGGTCTGTAATTTTTATCATAAGTACTCTTCAACTGTGAGTGACGGAATCTAAAACAAAAATCCAGAAAATCACATCGTATGATTTTTAAGTAATTCATTTTCATTTTATTGCATGACATAAGTATTTGATACATCAGAAAAGCAGAACTTAATATTTGGTACAGAAACCTTTGTTTGCAATTACAGAGATCAGACGTTTCCTGTAGTTCTTGACCAGGTTTGCACACACTGCAGCTGGGATTTTGGCCCACTCCTCCATACAGACCTTCTCCAGATCCTTCAGGTTTCGGGGCTGTCACTGGGCAATACGGACTTTCAGCTCCCTCCAAAGATTTTCTATTGGGTTCAGGTCTGGAGACTGGCTAGGACACTCCAGGACCTTGAGATGCTTCTTAAGGAGCCACTCCTTAGTTGCCCTGGCTGTGTGTTTTGGGTCATTGTCATGCTGGAAGACCCAGCCACGACCCATCTTCATGGGAAGGAGGTTGTTGGCCAAGATCTCGCGATGCATGGCCCCATCCATCCTCCCCTCAATATGGTGCAGTCGTCCTGTCCGCTTTGCAGAAAAGCATGCCCAAAGAATGATGTTTCCACCTCCATGCTTCACGGTTGGGATGGTGTTCTTGGGGTTGTACTCATTCTTCTTCTTCCTCCAAACATGGCGAGTGGAGTTTAGACCAAAAAGCTCTATTTTTGTCTCATCAGACCACATGACCTTCTCCCATTCCTCCTCTGGATCATCCATATGGTCATTGGCAAACTTCAGACGGGCCTGGACATGCGCTCACTTGAGCAGGGGGATCTTGCGTACTCTGCAGGATTTGAATCCATGACGGCGTAGTGTGTTACTAATGGTTTTCTTTGAGACTGTGGTCCCAGCTCTCTTCAGGTCATTGACAAGGTCCTGCCGTGTAGTTCTGGGCTGATCCCTCACCTTCCTCATGATCATTGATGCCCCACGAGGCGAGATCTTGCATGGTGCCGCAGACCGAGGGAGATTGATCATCATCTTAAACTTCTTCCACTTTCTAATAATTGCTTTTGAGTTGTTGCCTTCTCACCAAGCTGCTTGCCTATTGTCCTGTAACCCATCCCAGCCTTGTGCAGGTCTTCAATTGTATCCCTGATGTCCTTACACAGCTCTCTGGTCTTGGCCATTGTGGAGAGGTTGGAGTCTGTTTGATTGACAGGTGTATTTTATACAGGTAACGAGTACAAACAGGAGCAGTTAATACAGGTAATGAGTGGAGAACAGGAGGGCTTTTTAAAGAAAAACTAACATGTCTGTGAGAACTGGAAATCTTACTGGTTGGTAGGTGATCAAATACTTATGCCATGCAATAAAATGCAAATACATTTTTTTTAAATCATACAATGTGATTTCCTGGATTTTTCCGTCTGTCACAGTTGAAGTGTACCTATGATAAAAATTACAGACCTCTACATGCTTTGTAAGTGGGCAAACCTGCAAAATCGGTAGTGTATCAAATACTTGTTCTCCCCACTGTATAAATATAAAAAAGTTATTTAAAAATTTCACAGGATTACCGTTTTTACTGTATTTTGATCAAATAAATGCATAGCTGAGCCTAAGATACTTTAAAAAAACAAAAAACAAAAAAACAAAGATGCTCTAATGATTCTGAAATCGTGATATATTAGATTTATTAATGATTTATTAAGGGAATTAAGCCATGCATGCCAAAATCATGACAATATTTGTCTTACTATAGACTGTCCATCTTTATCAATTTACCACAAACACACTTATCTGATACATACACACACATATATATATATATATATGTAATAACATTCCTTTTTGTTTATGAAAATTCCATAAAACATACGAGTGAGAAATGGTATAAGAAAGACTTTTTTATTATTTGAAATGCAAGATTAATTCACAAGCAAGCATATGAATTTAATTTAGTCTGCTACTGCTGCAGACTTTTTTTTTTGTAAAAGTAATTCAAAATGAAACCTGAAAGTGCCAATCATCATTTAGGAATTCTAAAAGTTATTTTGGAGAAAATACTGTATTATCATTGACCAGATAATAACGGAAACACAGCCTCAGCTTACAAATATATTGTCAGAGTTGAAATTTGCTTCCTCAAAACCCCAGCAGCACCAGTTACAAAGTGAACCATACAGGAGAGGACATACACACACTGTCCACAATGTTTGTGCAATATAACTGCATCTCCTAACGCATGTCCTAACGATAGAATGCATAGTGCCATCTGTGATGGGCACAAATAGTTCATGTAGTGCACTTCGTTTGTAAACAACTGCTGTGTCAGACGGGGGAAAAAAGCAAATATGGACCACAAATAATGCACCATTTTGTAGATGTTCCAGGTGCAATTTTTAAATGGTTGTAGGCAACCTGCCTAATTTCAGTCATATATCTTTTGATTATGGTAATGGACGTGCTGTTGCACAAATAGACATTTCATTCAGGTTATTTTTCATTATTATGTTCATCAGATGACTATTACCAAAGAACTACTAATTAACCCTCTCTAAACATTAAAGAAAACAAAACAAACTGTACTGATCAATGCTGTTAGTGACTGTTAGGACGCAAAGTACATTACAGAGACTTCAGCTATTCTGGGGTTGTCCAATAGAGCTAATAAGCACTGTTGGTCAGGAAAGGCTGTTCAAGCAAATCATTTTTGGTTAGCAACGACTCAATACACCACTCTAATGTCTGGAAAATACATTGCTTGATTCGTACCATCTCAAACAGACTTATCAGGAGCAGTTTGGTGTGACTGCTCTTGGCCCCTGACAGCAAAAGGGAAGAGAGATTAAGGATGTTCTGTTGTTGCTGTTCGTCCCTCATTTCATCCCACCGGTCCTTCATCCCTCTGTCTGTTCTTTTTTTCTGTCTCTAGCCTTGCTTCTGTTTCTTCAGATAGCGTGCACGCTGGGACAGCCCCATGCTCATAACATATTTGTTGAGCAGTTTTGCAGGAAGCAGAGCAGTAGTCACCCAACCCTGCAGCAATGACATAACAGGCTTGTTAGACTGTCAGAATCCAGAAGACGAAAACAATCTGCTTTAGTACTATAGTCTTTCCCTTTCAGTCGGTCACTACGACGTACGTCGGTAATAACCGACGAATTGGGGATCACTTCAGAGAGCCCCAATTCGTCGGTTATTACCGACGTACGTCTCCGTTCCCTCCTTCAGGGAACGAGGGTTACCATACGTAACCGAGACGATACCATATACAAGCTTCCATCATTCTAAATGGTCCTTTTAGGGTGTTCACACTTGTAGTTCGGTTCTCTTGGTTCTTTTGGTCCAGACCAAAAAAAGAAAACAATACATTTAGTCCTGGTGTGTTTAGACAGTCATTTTTTAACACTTAAAAATACAAAACAAAAAAGAGCTTTTATGACATTTATTTTGCGACGGACCTTGCCACACATCCAAAACAATGCTGTGTGCTGGGATAAATGTGCTCGCTGTATGTGCGTACATATGGTGGTATACTGTAATGCAGCTGATAACTCGAAAGGGCTTATAAAATGTGTAAAGCAGTCAAAACAGTGGCAGGAATCCCTCTGTCACACATACAAGCGAAGATCTGCTGCGCGGAGACGCGTTCTAATGCCTGTACCGAACTGTGATTCCTGTTTTTCGGTTTGTTTACATGTCTTTGGTCCATGTTGCATTAATATTTCATTAAAATGCCAATGTGAACACTAAGCGGACCAGGACTAAATGGGTTTTTTTTGGTCCGGACCAAACAAAACAAGCAAACTGATCTACAAATGTGAACACACCCTTATTCAAATGAACCACGGTAAGAGAGCAATCACACCTGGGTTCGTTTTAATTGAACCAAACATGCCAAGAGTGAACACACCCTTAAGCATAGTTTGAAGGTCTTACACTACTGAACAAATACTTGGGGTCAGTAGGAAAGCATGCATTAAATTGATCAAAAGTGACAGTAAAGACTTTTACAATGTCACAAAAGATTTCTATTTAAAGATAAATAATGATGTTCTATTCATCAAAAACAATCTACAAAAATATTAACTAGCTCAATCGCTTTCAACATTGATAATAATCAGAAATGTTTTTGAGCAGCAAATTAGCACATTAGAATGATTTCTGAAGGATCATGTGACAAGACTGGAGTGATGATGCTGAAAATTCAGCTTTGCCATCACAGGAATACATTTATAAAATACATTAAACAAGATAATTTACTTTCAATTGTTATAATATTTCACAATATTAATGTTTTACTGTACTTTACAGAGCATAAGAGACTTCTTTCAAAAACATCACAAAAATCGTTCTGCCCCCTTGATTTCACTGTAGACCTGAACACTGAATTAAAGATGGTGAAGGCATTTTAAGAGGGTCTCACCATGACGGCATGAGGGAGGTAACCGTTAGACTGAGTCTGCAGGCCTACAGTACTCAGCTGGGATTTTACATAGCGTTCTGGAGTGGGGATGTCAAGAGACGCCCTCTTGATTTTGCTCAGCTTGGTTGTCACAAAAAACGGCAGCACGCTCTTCAAGAAGATACACAAGACACTTTATCACTGAAAGCAGTTGAACTAGTCTAAGTCTGTGTGAGCAGAACACATCACAAATAAAAAAAGCAATTTACAAAATTTACACTTAAAATCATCAGTAGCATATTTAAAAGGAACAATATGTAAATTTTAAAAAAGAAAACTGCATGCTTAGTGTAAGAACATTGTTTTGGTTGTGCGTGAATGTGAGGATGAATATGACCCTTCACATTAGATAATGCTTTACAATGAACTCTGTTAAGACAGCTACATATGGCAATTTATCTGTTTAGTAAAATATCTTGCTCACCTGTTGAGTTTTAAAAACGCGATCTCCACATTTCTAAGTATGGCCAATGTTGATTCTCGTTTTATTACAAGCTCTGTCGCATTCTCTTTTTGCCAGCAATCTCTGTTCAGTGTTTTTTTTTAAAAACAGGTCATTCCCCGAAGGTTTGAAATTTAGCTGCTCCATGTCCACCTTTCTTAAAAAACCTTTGCCACTACCACACCATACACGCATCGAAGTAGCCGGAGCTAATTTTCTCAATTTACGGATATGACGAGGCACGCACAAGCGAGTAACACCGTGTCCTAACTACACACGGCGCAACACCGAATAACAACACAAAACATGGCAATGATAATCTCAAGTAATGTTTATGTGCTTTATTTAATGTAAAAAGAGTGTAATGTGACTTTGAATATAATTTAGTGCTCCCAGCTTTGTAACGTATTTGTACAAAAAGCAACAATGGATAATTCACCTCAGATCTTGAAATTGAACAAATGGAAACAAGAACGTTCAAACTGTGAACAAACAAGTATATTCTATTGTATTGTTTTAGTAACTCAGTATGTATTTTAGGAATGTTTAAATGGTGTAATATTTGTGAATTTGATTATGTAGGCAACTTATCCATTTCCTTGCGAGTGCCGTCAACATTAATCTCTGGTGCGTGCACTTGCCGCGAGAGCCTGCCCACACGCTATTCTGATTGGCTGTGGTTTTTGATTGACTTGTCGCATCTCGTAGTCACGTCGCGTCTGGTGTGGACAGACAATTTGCTTGTTTGTTGCTGGAATCTTATCGCGTTGGGTGTAGTTAGGACGCATGTACACAATTTCCCGCAAAAACCATCCTGCTAGGTCTAAATTATAAACACTTATACTAATAAGCTTACCATAGTGAATCAGGGTAAGACAAAACACGTTTTGGAGAAAGGATTGATGATGCATTTTCTAATTACATGTTAATTTTGAACCAAAAAAGTTGTGTACACAGTGTTCCTTTAAATGCCGTTCTTTTCATCCAACAACTATATAATATAGTGAGGCCTGAACTCTGAAAATAAATAGCTCTTTTTTTTTACTTTTGAATTTTCACTCACCTGTATAATAATTCCTTTGCTTTTGTATTCGGCATCAAGTCCACGGGAGAAGAAGTCCACAAAGGCCTGGAGGAGTGAGAATAATCATCTAATGCGTGTCCTTCAAGATCACGTCACAAACTCATTAACCTTCACATAACCCAAAGCATCAAGCTGCTGTAGTATTCTAAAATCAACAACTAATATGCTCAAAACAGTGCTGCTAAACACAATGAGATTTCCAATCAGGGAACTTTACATACAATCTTCTGAGAACATTAGCAACAAAAGACAAGACAGACTTTTCTTAGAAAGATTTCCAAGACCTGATCCATGGTAGAGAGAATAAGAGAAAGATGACTTGCCTTCGAGGAAGAATAGAGAGTGAGGAGAGGAACTGGGTACATGCCACTTGCTGAGGCAACATTCAAGATCACTCCTTTAGACCTAGAAAGAGTCAGGTTTTTCACCCATTAAATGTTCAAACTGTTGTACAACAGCACATAAGCATGTTTAATACAGACAACAGTGCTTATAATGTCCCTTATATTTGTTCCATTTTCACTTGACTATTTTGACAGCACAGAATTATCCCTTCTAACACACGGGTACCTGCTAATGGATTCTTGCAACCCTGTTGCTATGGCAACCGGTGCCCATGCCAGTGTACATACTGTTGCATTATGTACTAGTGCACACCAGACTCTAGGGCTCTAGATGGGAGGAGCTACAGATACTTTCGGTATGGCTTTTATTCTCCAAACTAAGGAAACATTTTCTAAAGATTTTTTTTACTTAGTACATTATTTGAAACAAACTTAAGTCTTCCATTAATTCTGTGTTTCATTTTGGGTCGACAAAACCAGCCTTTGCCACAAGAAAAAAATAACAGCTTCTCATTGAGATGCATTTATAATTGCCAATGTGATAGTAATGTGTAAAATATGTAAAAGTGGCATATTTGTTCATAATTATTGGACTGAAATGTGCAAGAACTAAAGGCCAAAACCACCACGTACGCATGAGGTGACAAACAGTACAAAAATAACCAAGTAAAGATTTGCATGACACACTCCTCTGGGACATACTAGTCATATTGCTACAAATATGAAAATCATTCCATCTGCATTGAATGACCGTACACTACTTTAAATGTCAACAAAAACACATCTTAGTGATTTCTGAACGTACCTGTCAACCATCCTGGGCAGTACCAATCGCGTCATCTATAATAGTACAGGGACAGTATATATGAATCAAATCTACAATGTTTTAAAATATGCTATTGCACAATGAATTAAAGAACATGATTATAACTTCCAATTATCTTTTCAGTAATATTTCATAAATGCAAGACAATACACATGACAAACCCTGAAAATATGTCCTATAAACGCACATTGACTTGCATTAACAGAGTAATATCTCTTGGATCCTGAGGGTGGCAGCACAGACTCAAAATTCAGGCTTTATAATACAGAACTGCACAACTTTTTGTGCACTAACAAAAAAGGGCTATACATATTTTAGGTGTATTTATAGTGCTATAAATATATTTTATAAATTAGTCACATCATAAGAAAGCTAATTTTCCTTGATATTTTGAGATAAAATAGTTTATTGTAGTATGAAAGCACTGCAACATTGAGGACGCAAAACTCTCTCCGGTCTTAAAAGGTATTTGAACACAAAACAATGAACACATTAACACATGACTGGCCATATTAACACACCAACAGCAGTTTGTGTTGAGAAACTTGGCCCACCCAGACACAATACAGAGGAAGTGGGACAGTTACTCTTATTAAAATGTAGGCAAGGAGTCTTAAAACCAAAAACTAAATTATGACTTACCTCACAAATTACATAATGAATGTTTTTGTCCTTTATACATACACTTTGTTACCAGACATAGTGGGCATGTAAAGGCCATTTCTAAGACTCAAGTGAAGAGCAAATGCCTCTCACCTGACAAACTGATGTAATGTTGATGTTGATCATATTGTTGATGAACTGCAATTACAACTGTCAATAAGTTACCAACCAAAACAAAATTTAAAAACAACAGACAATTACACTTCTATTTAATAAAATGGAAGTTTTGCGTAATGGCAACACAAACTCACGCTGTCAATATTAGGAATGTTGAGGAAGAACTCTGGGTAGGTATAAGACACTCCAACATTGTTAACTGTAGGTGGAAAAAAGATTATTAAAAAATAATAAAAGGACTTTCAATGCACTTGAGCAATATTAAAAAACATGTTAAGAAAGAGATGTGGAAATATAGGTAGTTCCCGCCACTTTCCCATAGCTGGCAGCAAATGCTAAAGCGTCACTAAACAGACAACTGATTATTAAAAAAGAGAGAAAAAAAAAAGTTGCTGTTTGAGCACAGAACATACTGTTCCAAAAAAAACTAACAAAAAACCAACCCAACCAAATAGCATCCCACTACCACCTAAAAAACAGATATCTAATATACCTAAAACTCCTATTTCCAGTCCAGCCAGTCCAGACTCGATCTTAGGGTAGATGTCCACAGATCCAAAGTCAGCAGAAATGGTTTTAGTCTCAACATTATATTTGTTTTCTGGAAGAAAAGGAAAAGCAGAACATTAACTTCTCTTTTGTTGGTAACAGCTGGTTTTTAAGCACTTCTCATTACAAGTTTAGGAAGATAGTTGGCACCAAAATTACATTATAAGAGACCCAAGCTTATGAGATACTGAAAACTAATTTTGAGCTGCTTGTGTGTAAATGAGCACTGTGCCTCACTTTATATATTTATTTAATTAAAATCGCAGCCATTGCAATTTCGATAATCACGATCATATGATTGGTCAATCACCAGTATGCACCATACAGAAGTCCTGTCTATTTGAAGGACTACACCACACATACAAGACAAATGTCATCATGTCCAACACTTTTGTCAAATGCTTCCAATTGCGTCTGATGAAAGGTGCACATGACTATATTTGCCATTGTTCAGTGGAGGTCACTGGGCTGATGTCCTCCATTCGATGCTTGCGCTCTCTCTCTCTCTCTCTCTCTCTCTCTCTCCCCCTCTCATCCCCACCATGACATCTCCAGGATCCACCTCCATCTGTGAAGTCGTGCTCTGCTGCAGCAGCCAGGCAGCTCAATTGGCAGAGTGCCTGCCTTTCAACACAGAGCTAAAAATAACTCTGCTCATTAACATCCACATTCATTTAGCAGAGGGAGACACTCTCTGCCTCACAAACAGGAGCAGCACTTGCTCCTCACCACTCCACCACACACACACAGGTACCCCACACATGGCTGCACACACGTGCGTGCATGCTCTAAATCATGCCATCCTCCTCAGATCAGGAGTCAGCCAACCAAAGGACAAGAAAAAATGAATGGGGGGGCATCTGCGATTTAGCCACTGCTGCTCCATTCATTCAATGATGCCACACTAAGAGCCTTTGCTTTGTTCTTGCGCTACCAGTGATATAAAGAGTGCAATCAACAGTGGATTATACATATAACATTGTAAATTATGAATTTTTTTAATTTAAAAAGGTCACATTTTATACAATGCCCAGCCAAAAAAAAAAAAAAATGGATGCCCCTCTTAATGGAAATTAATTTTGAAAGACGTGCATACATTTTCGGTCAAGATCTTTGTATTGACAATGCAAAAGACAAACACTCTGTAAAGTCTCCTCCAGCACATCCCAAAGACTTTCAATTAATTCAAGGTCTGGACTCAGAGGTGCCAATTCATGTGTGAAAAAGATTCTTCATGCTCCCTCCCAAACATTCTTTCACAATGTGAGCCTGATGAATCTTGACATTCCTACATGATTGGTTAAGAAATGAAAAAACTGCTGCCAAACATATAACATGCTAAAAACCTTATAATCACAGCAATAATGATCCAGTCATAAACTCTTAAGCATTTGGCTATTTAAATCAAAACAGCTACTTTGTTTCCACTACTTTGTATTATGAAAATAAAAAGGCAGGTACAATGAACGTATTGTGTTAAAGCTACACTGTGTAACTTTTTTAGTTTATTCTTAGCTAAAAACACTTAATTCTTTCAAAAATATATGTCCTCATTAATGTATATTTACTTCTTTCAAGTAATAAAGTATTCTCGTAAGTTTATAATATGCCATTGAAAATACATACGGGTAAGGGGTTCGAATGGGGGTCGCCATGTTGCCCCTCCATCTTGAAAGTACATTAGCCAAAGAGGGACATACCCGTAAATTCAAGCTTCGCCTTTTCGCGGTTTAACACTCGATGGCACCGTGTCGAATGTGAAGAGGGGGATTGCTGCACTCTAAAAAAAAAAGGTTCTATATGGCACCAAAAAAGGTTCTTGGCTCGTAATCATAGGGGAACCTTTTTTAGTGCTATATAGCACCAATTTTGGTGCTTCAGTGGTTCTTCAGTGGTTCTTCAGAGGTTCTTCACCGGTTCTTTAACTAAGGTGCTATATAGCACCTCTGAAGAACCGCTGAAGAACCGCTGAAGAACCACTGAAGAACCACTGAAGCACCAAAATTGGTGCTATATAGCACTAAAAAAGGTTCCCCTATGATTACGAGCCAAGAACCATTTTTGGTGCCATATAGAACCTTTTTTTTTTTGAGTGTGGATTGAACTGGAAGCCATGTTAATCTTGGACTAAATCGGCCACCGTAGGGGTTAAAACAAAATCGGAATTGGGAGGAACAGAAACTAATATTTACTGGATGGTCATATACCTTTTCACCGCTAGATGGGGGAAAATATCACACAGTGTAGCTTTAATGTGATATTGCAAAAAACGGTAGCACTTTATTTTACAGTCCCGTTTCCCATGTACATATCATGTACTCATTATAGTAATTGCAATAACTGGGTAATAACTAGGTACTAACCCTAACCCTACAACTAAAACTACTCTTTACCCATGTAGTTACCTTATATTTCCCAATACTTTCTTAGGCAAGTGCACACAAGTGCACGTACTGTAAAATAAAGTGCAACCCAAAACACTTTTGCTGCTATTAAGGTTTGATACGGGTAAGGTTAGGGACAGTTTTGGTGGTATGGGTAAGTTTAAGGGTGGATTAAGATGTAAGAGAAGGGTCAACAGTGTAATTATAGATGTCATTTCAGAAATTAATTAAAGCTTTAACTACATGAAAGTATTTTTTAAATATAAATACAATGTAAAAACATGTATGTACACAATAAGTGAATTGTATCAAATGATTAATTTAAACGTTAGTACAGTACATAGTAGTTAAAGACCCTTAATATAAAGTGGGACCAAATAACATTTTTCTTTGTACAGCAACACAATGTACATAAAACAAGAAAGCAATATATCAGCAATATAATTTTAAGTGTATTTTTAAATAATGGGTAAACAGAGTGGTAGCAGACAATATTTGGGATTACCATTTTAAGATTTTTAGCATCAAGTGCTAACCAAGCATGCCGCATGGCACACATATACTGAAAAGTGAAGCCAAAATGTATCGTCGCCCCAAGGTTGTTGGTCACTTAAAATTTCACATTTCCCCAAAAAAAATTCAAAAGATGTTTTCTGTAATTTTAGGTCATTGGCAGCTTTTCTACAATGGAATGGAGTGAAGGTGCATCATCCAACCATGTCAGCACGTCCAATTAACAGGCGTTCATTTCCGCTGTGTGTCAGTAACAAAAGCTTCCAACTTTGTCAATAAATAGTACATCATTTTTGTTTTTCAATTTTTGGGTGAATTTTTAAACAATATAGCATAAAATAAGTCATATCTTCATTCATTTGCAGAAATTAAATTGTAGGATGTGCACCTCTGCATTTATATCCATTGGTAAAAATGCTCTCTAGATATTAGTATGAGCTGCAAAATAAACATATCCACACATTGGGCCAAACACTTCGTAAACCTCAGATTTGATAGTTAAGCATGTATGCAGGGCCTAAAACTAACTTTTTGCCACACCTGCCAATGACCGGTGACTTGAGAAAACAATACCCCGTCAACTATACCAATCGTTCACGGTCTCACAATTTTGCATTGTTAGAATTCATTAAAACGTTACCAGCCAACTTACAATTGACACCATTTCATATACTCTCCAATGCCGATTTCTACACGCATTTGGCGAGTGTTCATTTTAGACCCTTTGTGTATGTTAATGTATTCCAATCACTCATAAATAGGGCACATAATATGCATGCTCATTCATAATTAGAATAAACCCCACCCATGAATTATGTGTACAGGAATGTTGTGGGATCTTCTGCACTCTCAAGTTTGGCAGACTTATTGGCCATGTGCCTAATAAAAATTAATTAAATAAAGTGTTAATCATGCTGACAAACACTACACACACACTACAGTAATCTATAATAAAAAGGGAAAATGGACTAGACGGCTATTTTCAATCATTTTTGTTTATCAGTGAAATTAATTTTCACATTTAACTAAATTATTTTATTATATATTATTATAGTAAATAGTGTTCTCCAAATCCAGTCATTACTTACATACCATTAACACGTGTTTGGAAGCAGGTGTATTTTTTTTCTCCATACCAACTAACAATTTGCAAATACAAACACTGATGAAAATGTATGTCAGAACGGCTTTATGAATGGTTTACGCAATTATTCTACTTGCGTTTCATAAATGCAGTCATAGAGTGTTTTCACAGGTCGAAGCAGACACCTACCAATAGCTTTGGACACTTCATCCAGCTTCTCTTGAGTACGGCTGATGAGAACTACAGCAAAACCTTGTCGAGCAAGCTGCACAGAATCAGAAACATTAACAATAGAACTATATTATATTATTCTAATATCATTATACATTATTTAAACTGAAATAACATATGATCAGATCATAATTGCGCTAGAATTCACAATCAACATACATTTCTATCCACATTATTATACAAAGGATCCTACTCTAAAAGGCCCCGATATACTTAAAGTAAAATAAAAGAAAGAATTTCCGTTCATCAAGGACAGAAGTGAGTAAAAACATGAACACACCGAGTTGTAATTCTAATTGAAAGTGACACTGACACTTTTTATTCCAAGTTCAATATTGTAGACCTGCTTGCTTTAATCAGATCAGATGTATTGTGTTACACATAATCATTCCAAAAAATAGCATATAATAAAAATTGCAATTTCATAAAGGCCATCAAACAGTAGAAAAGAGAAAAATGCTTTCTGGTTTGTCGACCATACGAGGAAAACCTTTGAGAGCAGAGTTCTCCCTGATCTCTGACTGAGACCTCTAGTTTGATGACTCATTGTGATTTCCGTAGAGGTGGGGGGGGGGGGGGTTATTTTTAAATAAAATCTGAGAAATCTTACCTCCTCCGCATAGGCTTTTCCAATTCCATCGGTGGCCCCAGTCACAACTATAGGGAAAAAGACAGAGTCAGAAAGAGGTTACTGAAGGGAGAATGTAAATTATCACACATCACCTCAATTAAACTTTGACAGCAGGTGTACTTATCTATAGTGTTTAAAAACACAAGCTATTAATTTTGTGAGAAAAGAAAGATGATGCCAATAAATTCCCCCAATTTTTTAAATGCTTTTGTCTGCTGTATGAGCTGATGAGAACATGGAAACAACAGCAAAACAGACTACATGTTCATTTACTGATCTTTATTACACTCTTAAAAACATAAATGATCCAAAAAAGTGTATGTAATGATTCCATAGACAAATCATTATGGGTTCCCCCAAACCTTTCCGTAAACAGTTCCTATATATACAGTGAGGAAAATAAGTATTTGAGTATTTGCTATATCTGCTATTTTGCAAGTTCTCCCACTTAGAAATCATGGAGGGGTCTGAAATTGTCATCGTAGGTGAAAATATTTGTTCATATTTGGTACAGTAGCCTTTATTTGCAATTACAGAGGTCAAACGTTTCCTGTAGTTTTTTACCAGGTTTGCACACACTGCAGGAGGGATTCTGGCCCACTCCTCCACACAGATCTTCTCTAGATCAGTCAGGTTTCTGGCCTGTCGCTGAGAAACACTGAGTTTGAGCTCCCTCCAAAGATTCTCTATTGGGTTTAGGTCTGGAGACTGGCTAGGCCACTCCAGAACCTTGATATGCTTCTTACAGAGCCACTCCTTGGTTATCCTGGCTGTGTGCTTCGGGTCATTGTCATGTTGGAAGACCCAGCCTCGACCCATCTTCAATGCTCTAACTGAGGGAAAGAGGTTGTTCCCCAAAATCTTGCAATACATGGCCCTGGTCATCCTCTCCTTAATACAGTGAAGTCGCCCTGTCCCATGTGCAGAAAAACACCCCATGCTTCACAGTAGGGATGGTGTTCTTGGGATGGTACTCATCATTCTTCTTCCTCCAAACATGTTTAGTGGAATTATGACCAAAAAGTTCTATTTTGGTCTCATCTGACCACATGACTTTCTCCCATGACTCCTCCGGATCATCCAAATGGTCATTGGCAAACGTAAGACGGGCCTTGACATGTGCTGGTTTAAGCAGGGGAACCTTCCGTGCCATGCATGATTTCAAACCATGAGGTCTTAGTGTATTACCAACAGTAACCTTGGAAACGGTGGTCCCAGCTCTTTTCAGGTCATTGACCAGCTCCTCCCGTGTAGTTCTGGGCTGATTTCTCACCTTTCTTAGGATAATTGAGACCCCACGAGGTGAGATCTTGCATGAAGCCCCAGTACGAGGGCTTCTTCCATTTTCTAATGATTGCTCCAACAGTGGACCTTTTTTCACCATGCTGCTTGGCAATTTCCCTGTAGCCCTTTCCAGCCTTGTGGAGGTGTACAATTTTGTCTCTAATGTCTTTGGACAGCTCTTTGGTCTTGGCCATGTTAGTAGTTGGATTCTTACTGATTGTATGGGGTGGACAGGTGTCTTTATGCAGCTAACGACCTCAAACAGGTGCATCTAATTTAGGATAATAAATGGAGTGGAGGTGGACATTTTAAAGGCAGACTAACAGGTCTTTGAGGGTCAGAATTCTAGCTGATAGACAGGTGTTCAAATACTTATTTGCAGCTGTATCATACAAATAAATAGTTTTAAAAAACATATATTGTGATTTCTGGATTTTTTTTTTAGATTATGTCTCTCACAGTGGACATGCACCTACGATGACAATTTCAAACCCCTCCATGATTTCCAAGTGGGAGAACTTGCAAAATAGCAGGGTGTTCAAATACTTATTTTCCTCACTGTATATTATATTATATTATATTATATTATATTATATTATATTATATTACTGTATTAGTATGGTGTGCATCTTGCAGTTGATGGAGATTTGTGGGATGCACATCCAGGGCACGAAGCTCCCGTTCCACCACATCCCAAAGATGCTCTATTGGGTTGAGATCTGGTGACTGTGGGGGCCATTTTAGTACAGTGAACTCATTGTCATGTTCAAGAAACCAATTTGAAATGATTCAAGCTTTGTGACATGGTGCATTATCCTGCTGGAAGTAGCCATCAGAGGATGGGTACAGGGTGGTCATAAAGGGATGGACATGGTCAGAAACAATGCTCAGGTAGGCCGTGGTATTTAAACAATGCCCAATGTGCACTAAGGGGCCTAAAGTGTGCCAAGAAAACATCCCCCACAACATTACACCACCATTACACCACCAGCAGCAGCCTGCACAGTGGTAAGAAGGCATGATGGATCCATGTTCTCATTCTGTTTACGCCAAATTCTGACTTTACCATCTAAATGTCTCGACAGAAATCGAGACTCATCAGACCAGGCAACATTTTTCCAGTCTTGAACTGTCCAATTTTGGTGAGCTTGTGCAAATTGTAGCCTCTTTTTCCTATTTGTAGTGGAGATGAGTGGTAACCGGTGGGGTCTTCTACTGTTGTAGCCCATCCACCTCAAGGTTGTGCGTGTTGTGGCTTCACAAATGCTTTGCTGCATACCTCGGTTGTAACGAGTGGTCATTTCAGTCAAAGTTGCTCTTCTATCAGCTTGAATCAGTCGGCCCATAGAACAGAAATGGTTGTGCGTGAAAATCCCAGTAACTGAGCAGATTGTGAAATACTCAGACCGGCCCGTCTGGCACCAACAACCATGCCACCCTCAAAATTGGTTAAAATCCCCTTTCTTTCCCATTCTGACATTCAGTTTGGAGTTCAGGAGATTGTCTTGACCAGGACCACACCCCTAAATGCATTGAAGCAACTGCCATGTGATTGGTTGATTAGATAATTGCATTAATGAGAAATTGAACAGGTGTTCCTAATAATCCTTTAGGTGGGTGTATTTTAATACCTTTGAAGTAAGTACAAACCACAGCTTCATAATGAATAGAGACGGTATGACTAATTCACACACACAATCACTCTCTCATTAATGCATTCAAATAAATGTAATGTAGGCCTACTGTGCTCATTTATCTGTATCTGATGTACATCAAGCAGAAATCTGCCCCATACGCATCTGCACAAACGGATCTTCAGATTATTAAATGTTTTTCAACAACAAAAAAAGGATCTTTTAAGAACGGTTCACTGGAAGGTTCTTTACGAAACCCAAAATGGTTCTTCTGTGGCATCACTGTGAAAACCCCCTATTTTAACCTATATTTTTAAGAACCCTTTTCCAGTCTAAAGAACCTTTTGTGGAATTAATGATGTAAAAGGTTCTTTGTGGAAACATTCACTCCGAAAAATAAAGGTAGAAGTAAAGGAAGTCTTGGAAGAACCATTTTTGGTTCTTCCAAACCCCATTTGGAATTGGAACCTTTAATTTTAAGAGTCTAGATGCCAATAAGCAACCTTTATTTTTAAGGGTGTAGTTGTCCTGGCTTCACCTAGAGGAACAGGCCCTGTCACCCCACATATGTGGTTCACCTCTGTAAAAAATAGCTTGAAGACCAGCAGAGAGGGAATAAAAGCTTGAATTCATGCATGGTTCACTCTTCACTGGGCATCAAGGACACGGGAAAAACATCCCCACCCTTTAGCCTGGCTTCTTTGGTGTCAGAGATGCCAGCACTGATTAAAGATTTACATGGGCAGCCCGCATGCACCGGCTGGAGTAACACAAGAGAGTGTAGAGAGGGAGGGGTGGATGACGAACAATAAGGCAGCGCAAGGGAGGAGCGAATGAGGACTGATCCTGGGGGCAGTTAAAAATAGAAAGGAAAGAGTGAAAGGCAAGCGGCTAACGGAGAGTACAGTTGGGAGGGGGCGGCACACAGTTAGAGGCAAGGGAACCATTTTCCCAGTTATTTTTAAGCACATTTACAATACATTACTCCACATGAGCAGAGGGGAAAAAAACACTGGTTGGGACGAAACGCTCAGAGCGTGTACTGCTAGGTGAGGACACAGAGAGTGAGATGTTGTATGAATGCTGCTGTATGGCGAACTGCCTCCATCTCACCCTGAGCAATGTCCACAACACACGCAGAAAATGTGAATGAATGGGAGTCTTATTCAGAAAAACTCTGCTTAGTAAGAAGACCTCACGTGTTTAGTGCTGTTGTATCACACATTACATCTGTACTTTACAGTTTAACTAGACGCATCAGTTCACATCAATTCTGCAGAAAAGGTGTAAACATATCTTGATTCGAGTACATTAAGAACAACTACATTGGTTGTTTGATTGGTTGTCTTGCAAATTGAAGGCGTTGACATGTTTAGAATTTCTTAACATAGCAAAATAACATTGTCCTTCATCTAAATGGTGGCATTACAGTTCATAAACATTAACACAAATAGCTTAATATAAGATGCCAGTCAAGGTCTTGCTTACTGCAGTTAAAAGGGTCAGATCACCCAAAACAAATTTTTAGGTGAACTACTGATTTAAATAAAACTTAATTTAAAACCACACTATATCATATTGATGAAAAGAATATAAAAATACCACAATATGCAAGGGATCATGACTACAGTACAGACTCTGGCCAAAACGATTCCCGTTCTATTGGATTATTTTACTGACAATGACAAACAAATGGTACATAACAAATAAACTAAATACATGTTAAATGTTACACATTTAACACAGTTATGTTTTAGTGGATTTATATACAGTGGATTATTTGAGGAATAGAAATTTTGTAATATTATAAATGTGTTTACTATCACTTTTGATCAATGTAATGCATCCTTGCTGAAAAAAAGAAAAATCGATCTTAATGGTAGTGCTAGTGTATTTAATAGTGAGACTTTTTGTTTACGGAGAAATTAACATTTTCACCTCCTTTACATTTTGTAGAAAAGGGTTTGTAGAACCAACCAACCAAACTTCCTCCAATAAAAGGGTAGCAGCACTATCCGGTTTACTTTCTAAAAATCGAAGTCCGAGTGAAAACATTTACAAAGGGCTGTGCGATATTGAAGAAAAATGCGATATCCTTGTTAAATAATGCGATATTCGATATGCTTTAAGTGTGTAAAATCTATTTCTTTCCCAAACTGATATCTTTCACTTAAAGCATGACGACTGTGTTGACATGAATACTCATCAAGACAGCCATTTTGACATTACTGTGTGTGTATTTGACAGTTCGAGTGTGTAAAAAGACACAGAAATAAAAGAACGGCTTGTGCGCACGTTTCGGTGTGTGTCAGACAGCAGACAGCACGAGACTGCAAGGAGTTGTTTTTCGCAAGTTATTGCCTTTAATAACTCATTTTAACGTCAAGCAAGTCACATAAGTAACGGTCATGAGCTCAGTCTGTTCTTTGCTATATGCATCAACCTAAAAAGTACACTTTTCACAATGTTGAAATAGCCTATTAATCGGATCATTCGGATATTGCGTGCCCTTGCGATATACATATTGCGATATGTATATTTGTGATATTTCGATAATTTCGATATGTATGATTGTGAATTTGAGCATCATCTGTTCGAAAATGTCAGAGAAAAAGTGATGCCAAACCTGGCGATGAGGAATTATGGGCAGTGTAATTCAAATGATTTTTAAAGCGCATAGCTAATCAATGATGTTAAACAGCCCAGTGAATTATTTTAAAATCACACTAACTGTACATTAGTCAGACACGGCCTCTTCCCATCTGCCACTTGAAAATAAACAAGAGAAAACCGCAAAATAAACCTGGAGAAGCATTTGAGTTTTGCGAATGTTCGAGGTGGCAACAGGGAAACACCCCTTGTTAATTTCACATTCGTAACTAGCAGGTTATCACAAAAAGTGCTTTTTGTCGACCTTCTCGAGCTACATATCAAAAGATTAAATGCTGGAGTCTGGTCAACTGAGAAATGATCTTATAAGAGTGAAGACGCCCCCTCACAGCGCACACTGATGCTGCTGCCGCAAAATATTCTGAAGGCTAAAAAAAGAACAGGAGATTAAAAATACCGGGCAGGCACTGCAGCCTCGTCTGGAACAGCTGCAGCACTTGAATACAAACGAGCCTCAGCTTCCCCCGGCATCACGTGCACTGCACTCCTAGCTCCTCCCAGGGCTCGCGGACCAGGCCGTACACATGCAGCTGCACATCCACACACAGAGCCCTGTGCATTTGATGCGGCATTTACTGCAGCTGCATGTTAACTGACAAGGATGAAGCTGCAAGGCTACACAAGAACCCTGACTGCTAGCTGCCGTCAATAATGGATTTGTTTTTATGTTCCACGTATACTGCAGCAATCATTGGAGCTTTAGATGAAACGCTTAACAATATCAGACGAACGTGTTTACTTACAAGTCTACAGGTTTCTCTCTCTCAAACCTGGAAAACTTTGAGAAAAACAAAAGTGCCATCCCTCACTGCCCTTGGATGTTCCCATGTTTGCAGTGTTATGTAATAGCACACCCATCACCGTCCGCAGACCGGGATCCTCCCTCCTCATTGGATGCCGCACTAGAGGATTCAAAGCGTCTCCTGGGCCCCCACTCCCAGTAACATGCTTCTTTAAATAGCATGGGGTGCCACGTGCCTCTCTCAACGGCTTTATTTGCTTCACATCAGCAGCGCTGTTCAAAAGGACAGTTTTAAAATCGGCTGCTCTAAAAATAGAGCGAGATGCATTTATTTTTTTCCCTGAGGCAAGATATTTTCAGAAAGGGGGAGAACTATGTGAATGTCTCCTGCGATCGAGTGTGCAGTACAGTAGAGTTACAGCAATTCATAAATATCTATTAATGAAGCATTCAGAACAATGTGCAAAAGAGTGGAAGAGCCTTCAATTAGCGGAGAGCAAAGAAATTGCAATCGATATCACTTTTCTTGCTAAAATATCACATAAATATTCATAATTATGTCACGTCGTTGTGGAGAAATGCGTATGTGAAGTGCGCACGTTCAAGTATTTTTTATTCAAATTCTCAGTAGATGACACAGTGTACCATGCAAATTCCTTGGAATAAAGATGAATCACAGACAGTTATAGCGGGCATGGATGAACGGAGATACACTTCCTCACTTCATGTTCGGGCATTAAAGAATATTCCAGTCTTTATATTATTAAGTATCTTTTTTTTTTTATAAAAGCATATATTGGTCTGTGTTTATAAATTAATAATAGAGTAGTGTAAGAGCACCAGAGGAGTTGAGAGAGAAAAAAGGAGGCAGAGGAAGCACCGTGCACATTGTTCCATGAGAAAGAGGAGGGAGTGACAATAAAAGAGACAGCTAAACGGAGGGAGATAATATGCAAAACAAGGAGACGAGGCACGTGTTACTGAGGGTGCTCTTCATGAGAGATGTAAATACACACGAGAACTCAAATGTCCAACTGCAGCTCACATTCAGTCAACCAATTACATCCAACCACACCTTGGGCCAACAAAAATGAATTCATTCACAAAAGTAGCTACCCACAGACATGCATAATGATTGCTGAAAAATTAAAAGAATGCAATTATTAACAGGACAATACCTGGTATGAAGATTTTCTAGGCATATTTGTATATTTCTTATGTTATATAAGATTGTTTCTTAAATGCCTTCAAGGGATTCTTTTGAAGAAATTACTTTTACTTCAAATTTTACTTTTTTTAATCCATGCAACTACTAATTAATAACTAATAGGGCCTGGAGCTTTCAAGCCTCAAAGAGGATATTAGAGTTCACAAGATTCCTGTACTATATTCCAAGTCTTCTGAATTCATACTACAGCTTTACATTAGGAACAAGCCAAAACTTAATTTGTTATTCACTGATAATCTTCATCTTCAGTGAGATATTAAATGCTGCAACTGGATCATTGTTAGGGCTGGGCAAAACATTTTTATTTCCGCAGACATTGAACATTAAGGGCCCTGTTTGAACACATGGTCTGAAGCGCATAGCGCAGATGCCCTTATGGCTAGTTTAAAGATGGAAAAACGGTCGGCGCGCCAGGCGCATGGTCCAAAAGGGTTGTTCCTCTTAATGAGTCATGGGTGTGTTTTGAGCAATAAACCAATCAAAGTCTTATCTCCCATTCACTTTAAAAGGCATTTGTAGGGGTGCACCGACCTGATATCGGCCACGATACTGACAAAATAGCTGGATCGGGGATCGGAAAAATTAACAGATTCACAAGCCGATCCAGCAACATGGAGCGAGCCAGAGAGTCGGCTGTGTGGAGGAGATATTTCACGCTTGCCACGCCAACTAGTTAGTCGGCTGTTTGCAATGTCTGTAAAGTAACTTAAATGTTTCGAGGGGAGATGGTATTACTGCAAAGTCAGGGTTTTTCCCTGCATTGAACATTGTTTGGCGGCCGCCAAAACAAATTTTTGATGGCCGCCAAAACCTAATTTGATGAGTTATTGTGATTGCCGAGTGATGTAGAATAGATGCTGCGCTTGTGACTGAGTGACAGAGAGAACGGTCACAGAGCTCCTCCCCCACGCACACTCTCTGGGTCTTCAAAATAATCAGTGTTAACTGTTAGCTCTCTCATATTTCACATATTAATCCAAATCAAAAGGTCGGAAGACCGAAACCATGTTGCACGTGACACATTCGGACAATTTTGTCCTTGAATTGGCTTTATGCACAGCTGCACTACTTCCTGTACTTCAGCCAGCTCCTTTGTTTCCTGTCTGCCATTATTGGACAAACTGATTAATCCAGGTGTGCCTGACCTCTGTAGTCACAACAACAATAATCAGACACACCTGGATTAATCAGTTTGTCCAATAATGGCAGACAGGAAACAAAGGAGCTGGCTGAAGTTCAGGAAGTAGTGCAGCTGTGCATAAAGCCAATTACCGCTGGGTGTGAATTGCGCTCAAAAAACGTTGACTCTTCTCTGACCAGCTGACATAAAGCATACTTTCAATAAACGGGAAACTAATTATATTCAGTTATGAAGTGTTTTCTGTGTGTTGACATCTTTCGCAATGTTCCAACAGACGGGATTCGCACACAACGCGTCTAATAATAATGTCCGATTCGTGACGTAATGACTCCTTTGAACCGAATCATTTTAACGACTGGTTAGAACCATAGATATCCATAATAAAGGCTAGATGTCTTACGGCGGAGTCTCTAACGTCATCACCAGCAGCCATCTTGTCACAGGCAGGGCTCTATGGTACCTGATGTAAGGCGAGTGATCTGCATGAACACAAATACTCTTATCTCACTGAAATCTTGACGGATTTACAAATGGTTTGGTTTCTTACAAAAGTTATTAACGTGGCTATAATTATGGATGTTTCAACAAATTATGAATAATTTTTCATAAGTATGCAGTGTCATAACTACATCTCTGGTGTTTATAACAAACCAAACAGTTTGAAAATCGGTAGAAAATTGAGCAAGTTATAGTTATTTAAAAAGTGCAAGCACCCATGAAAACAATGTTACGAGTGAGCGAGCTGCCTGTGACAAGATGGCCACCAGGTGCGGCCGTCGACCTCCATTGGCCGGCAGGGCAGATGAGACATCTAGCCTTTATTATGGATATCTATGGTTAGAAGAACTGATCTGTCCAACACTGAACTTAGTGCTGGGCGGTATGACCAAAAATGTATATCACGGTATTTTTCTAAATTATATCGGTTTCACGGTATATGACGGTTTTTTCCCCTATGCATGACAGGGTGTTAATCACATTTTCTACTGTTTGAGAGAGGAAATATTGCACTAGATTGATTAGAATGCCCTGTTTTACAGTCATGACGAGTGAATATTGTAGAAAAATTCCACACTAGAGTTAATAGGTCTACAGGTTTACAAAATGATGCTGTGGAGAGTCAACAACCAATAAAACACAGACCTGCAACATGCTCAAAATCATACTTACAGACACCTGAATATTAAAAGTTGAGTTGAGGGCACCTTAAGCATTTTAAAAATCTAACCCTATATAACAACAAACTGCCAAAACAAGGGAGAAACGCGGATATTTGCAATACATTTAGAGCACTCTGAACGAATGACACACATCAGTTTAACACAGAAAGAATAAAGCAGTTACTTTTTGGCCCATTCTTCTTTGAATTGTCAGTTTATTTATTGATACTATTGATACTTACATCATTGTCTTTTGAATAATCCATCGTGTCAGCGCGTTCGTGATCAGACATAGGTTATCAGTGTAATCAGTGCATACATTTCATTTTAATAAGACGTGATGAAATATGCGCGCATACACGCTTCTGGTTCATGTCTAGAGCACTAGAGTTTATGAAATATGACCATAAAAACTTAAACGCGCTCGCTCCGGTCTATATCAGTGCTATATGATCCATGTGGTGAGCGTTGTTAAACCCATCGCGGCGCTCCGCGCAGAAACCGCTCTCTCTCGCGCGCCGCGTGCAGTTTGAATTCTCAACTATAATCAAGGGCTGAATCCGACATCGCCCCCATAACCTCAAATATAGCATTATTTAGAGGGCACAGCGCTTTTTAGTGGTGTCCGAAACCTTAGTGGACGTTATTGAGTGCACTCATTCTATCCCATTGCACCGCAATAACGAGTGTACAGCCGATGTACACACATTGCCTGTCCGACTTCACGCACGTTTTCATTCACTCCTTCAAATAAAGTGATAACGTAGGGAATAGTGAATGAGAGTATAGGATTCAGCCAGGCTGTGCTGTAATGCGATCTCAACTGTGCTCTGACTGCTCTTACTACAGTGCATCAATGAAATGGGTCCCCTCTCAAACAATGACGCGCTGCGCCGCGTTCCGAACGTTGTTTAAGCGACATATACCGGTATTGTGGTATCATCAAAATTCATATCATTAACAAAATAAATACCGGTATTCGGTATGAACCGGTATACCGCCCAGCACTAACTGAACTCACAAATCAGTTTATTAATTTACTCAGAACGCATCTGAAATGAGAACACAAGTGCTTACCCAATTTAGCAAGAGTGGGTAGTAAGAATTATTTTTAATTATCAACAGTATTTCAGCTTATTTCTGTTGACAATGTGTAGTAAAATAAATAGGCCTAGCCTACAATCATTTAGACAGGAGTGAGGTGAAACCAGAACAAAGTTATTAGCTAGCTGATAATTTTTATTTAATTGCATATGGCAGAAAATTTGGCTATTTGTTCATTTTTTATATTGATTTGATTATATACCAAAACAATTATCTGTAGTGTAAAAAATGTTTGGTAATATTTGTCAGATTACTATTGTATGCTTGACCAATACACTGTTTTTTGTTTCCATAAATTTTATTTATTTAAAGAAGTTTGATTACATTCAATTTTAGATTTGAATGCACAATTGTTTTTTAAATAAATAAGAATTCAACACTTTACATACATCTGTTATTTTGTCTTAGTTATGTTTAGTTAGTAAAGTCTGGTGCCTTTAGTCCAGGGATGGGCAACTCCAGTCCTCGAGGGCCACTGTCCTGCAAAGTTTAGCTCCTCCAACCCTGATAAAACTCACCTGCCTGTAGCCTTCTAGTAATCCTGAAGACATTGATTAGCTGGTTCAGGTGTGTTTGATTAGGGTTGGAGCTAAACTCTGCAGGACAGTGGCCCTCGAGGACTGGAGTTGCCCATCCCTGCTTTAGTCTCTTCAAGGAAGGTAAAAGGTGGAAGATATACAGTTTATTATTAATTCAACAATAGTATCGGATCGGTATCGGGTATCGACAGATACACAAAGCCCAGGCATCGGTATCAGGACTGAAAAAGTCGGATCAGTGCACCCCTAGGCATTTGTGCTTGCACCATGGCGGTTTCACTATTTGCATGGCGAAATTTGCGAGCAGAGAGACGCTCCGCTTCTCCAGAGAGGAATCCATTTCTTTTTAATAGGGCTGGGTATTGACACAAATTTCACGATTCGATTCTATTTCCATTCACAAGCTTTCATTTCGATTCGATTACGATTATTGTGGATATATTAGATACAGTACATGGCAAATTTTCTTGAGAAAAACATTTCTTAAAAGGGGGGGTGAAATGCTGTTTCATGCATACTGAGTTTTTTACACCGTTAAAGACCTGGATTCCCATGATAAACATGGACAAAGTTGGACGTTTTAAGGAGTATTTCTGTGCCAAAAATACTCCTTCCGGATTCTCACAAGTTTCGGAAAGTTTTTTTTGAGTATGGGTATATGTGACGTCAACAAGGGCAGAATGTCCTTGTACGGGCCGTACGGGCTCTTCTCCCGGAAGGGCGCGCGCGCGACCAGAGCTAGAGAGAGCAAATGCACGCCCATTAACGCGCTGTGCTCGGCTTTAGGGAAGCCAGCTGCGCTGCAGTCACAGGACTTCACAAAATCAACAATGCCACCAAAGAAGTGCGTTTTTGGTTGTCAGGGCAAGACAAACCTGTACAGTTTCCCAAAGAACCCAGCGTTAATGGGACAGTGGATGGAGTGTGTTTTTCCGGAGCAGCAACGGAGTTGTGCAAGTGTTTTTGTATGTTCCCTGCATCTCGGTGACGAACGTTTTATAAACAAGGCCCAGTTCGACGCCGGATTTGTAGCTTGTCAAATTCTGAAAGATGGAGCGGTCCCAGCAATTAAGGTTCACAGTCGTGCGTTGGAAGAAGGCGGTGAGTAAAACTGCTTAAAATGTCTTTGATTTGTTAGCTATCGGCGTGTAAGTGCACCTCAAGTAAACAACATGACGTGCAAAACCGTTCTGCTTGCTATTGCTAACTTTAAGTCCTTATAAACATGGTTTATGCCCTCATAAACCATAAGTAAACACACAAACTTGCGTATGACAAGCCGCTAAGCAAATATATAACGTAACAGTTAAAGTTACAGTACATACCACATAGTGACATCCTGCTGCTCTTGTTCAATTTCAGCCCCGGATCAGATTCTGGATCATTTTTGTGTGGTTGAATCTGATTGATAGTCATGGTTAATTTAAGATAATGTTTTTTTCCCCACATTTAAGGATGTCACAGCTTTCAGACGCTCTCAACGCAATAGCAGTTGGACAGTTGAAGACTGGAAAAATGTTGCCTGGTCTGATGAGTCTCGATTTCTGTTGAGACATTCAGATGGTAGAGTCAGAATTTGGCGTAAACAGAATGAGAGCATGGATCCATCATGCCTTGTTACCACTGTGCAGGCTGGTGGTGGTGGTGTAATGGTGTGGGAGATGTTTTCTTGGCACACTTTAGGCCCCTTAATGCCAATTGGGCATTGTTTAAATGCCACGGCCTACCTGAGCATTGTTTCTGACCATGTCCATCCCTTTATGACCACCATGTACCCATCCTCTGATGGCTACTTCCAGCAGGATAATGCACCATGTCACAAAGTTTGAATCATTTCAAATTGGTTTCTTGAACATGACAATGAGTTCACTGTACTAAAATGGCCCCCACAGTCACCAGATCTCAACCCAATAGAGCATCTTTGGGATGTGGTGGAACGGGAGCTTCGTGCCCTGGATGTGCATCCCACAAATCTCCATCAACAGCAAGATGCTATCCTATCAATATGGGCCAACATTTCTAAAGAATGCTTTCAGCACCTTGTTGAATCAATGCCACGTAGAATTAAGGCAGTTCTGAAGGCGAAAGGGGGTCAAACACAGTATTAGTATGGTGTTCCTAATAATCCTTTAGGGGAGTGTATATGCCTATAACGGTTGAGTTTCTAAGCTACTTTAGTGACTTTACTTTAGTCACAGGACAGCCTTGACACTGTGTTTCTGCGTTGCTCTCTGCGCGTGATCTTCACGTGATGTGCGAGCTTCTGTCTGAGTGTTTGTTTGTCACAATATATCAGGCATTAGTTCAACATAATACACATCTGATGGTCTAAAATCGCTTTAATGTTCAAATTGGCAGGCCTTAAAACACATACAAATGACAAAACTTTGTGAGGACGCAGGTGAAAGAGGTTTGCCTTCAGGGCGCGCGCGTGTTGTCAGAGACGCGACACGGCTTGGAAAAGCTGAGCACTGAACGGATTCGTTTCCCGTATTGTTGTTTTTGAATAGTGCACAATCACTTTAAATGTTCAAACTGGCAAGCTTATAAACGCATTTACTTGACAAACTTTATGAGGACGAAAGTGAAAGCGATCTGGCTTCGGGCTTGCTTGTGCGCGCCGTGTGTGTGTGTGTGTGTGTGTGTGTGGGGCAGCGCGTAGGCTATAAGAACGGCAATTAAAGGGATAGTTCACCCAAAATTTTTAATTATGTCATTCCACACCTGCATGTCCATGCATGTTCTGCATCTCTGTGTGAATGACGGCGCAGATGCGGGCACGCACACACACGCACACACGCACACACACACACGACACTTTGTAGTCTTTGCCGTGTGTCAATCTATGAGGACACAAACACATAAACGGTCACTTCATGAAATTTTACCGTTTCATTTGAAATTAACACAGACACTCAAAGGTCTTCACGGCAACCCGTCAAAATAAAAGTTTGGTTTAAGAAATTGACAGAATATATTAAGCTACTGTTGTACAGTAGATTTAGCTACGTCTCTAAGTAATAATAATCCATCTCTACTAATAATAATAATAATTAATTATGCCTAGATGGTTGCTTATTTTTCACTTGATCTTTTTTATAAACAATGTTTACTTTTAAACATCATACAGCCTTTAAATGTTTATGTATTATTTACTTATAATGGTTATCATCATAAATAAACTTATTGAATTTAATTTTAAAAAAATGAAAATAGTTAAATAAAAATTTTTTTGCTGTGTTACTGAAATTGGTACAGAGTACCGTAAATTTGTTATGGTATTGGAACCGACTACAGGAATTTTCTACAGGAATTTTCCGACTACAGGTATCGTGACATCCATATAATAATATACATAACTATGTTTTCAGTGGTGTCTAAAGACCTTACATAATAAACCGCTATGTTTTTATCACCTTAGAATTAGGGCTGCGATTATGACAAAAATCATAATTGTCGATTATTCCCTTGAAATTGTAATTGCGATTATTAATTACGATTATTCTATAGCATTATGCCTCAACGGATTTCATAGGGCCCTACTAATAAATAAATAATTAATAACTAAAAATGTATAAGTTTTGTTTTTATTGAAGAACGAACAGCTCTTGAAACTTCTGGAATCACTTGGTTCATTAAATTAATAATCAATACTATCAGTTTCTGTTAATAGAAAAAAAGTTTGAAAACAAGCAGCTAATGTCATAACGTTGAGAACCACTTATTAAGATTGGTCTAAAAAGGCAAAAGTAAATGCATTTAAGTAGACAAGAGGAGTTCACAGATGACTTTTAATCTATGACACGTTCAGTGCTTGTCATTGGAGGATCGACATCTGCCATTTAAACATGGTTTACCAATTAATGACAGACAAAAGAAGCCACTTGCTTAGGTATGAGCTTAGGTCAAAATCAGAGCAAAGCGTGTGAGTGGTGACTGGTCTAAACTGGTCTAAGGATGATGGACTTTTGGAACTCCACGTATGATAAGCCCATGGTCAAAAGTCAGATCTACCAATAAAAAAAGACTAGTCGGTGTGAGGATCACTCCACCTCCTATGCTAAAAAGTCAAAGGCATTACCCATTGGTTAACTCCAGATCCCCTTCATCCCTTTGTCACAGAGTACATGTCAGTTAAGAACCAAAGCCATGAACTAATGTATGACCTTGCGCTTATATGAGCTTCAGCATCTTTAAAGTCCCGATAAAATCAAAATTGATTGTTTAATTTTAGTTTTTATGGAATATTGCAGTATTTATTATACATTATTTAACCATCATTATTTTTGTAAATGTATGTGCCCTCATAATTTATCAAAATAACTTCCCCTGCCTCTTGCAGTGACATCTCTTCTCGTCTCTGATGACGTGTTTAGTGGCATGAGGGCGGGACAACCAGTCACTAAAAAGAGTTGAAATAATGCAAACTAACAAAAGCATTTCCCAGTTGTTTAACCAACTCGTGTTTGTCTGTCTTTATGGTTAGTTATTGTTACAAAATCTATTTTTCTATGGAGAAAATAAATTGTTTTTTTTTTTCTTTCGGAAGCCATCTGTTGCACTCTATTAGGAGAAGGGACGTGTCTGTACTGCAATCAATCTATAAGAGATAAGTGGTTCCATCCATTCAAGATCTATTCAAATAATAAAGGGCACAGTGACAGAACTGTAGCATTGACGCAACGAGAGTCTCAGCCCAAGACCCGGAAACGTCAAGCGGATTAGATCAGTGAAAGTCAGTAAAAGTTAGTCAAAGAAAAAATGTTAGGCTCCAGCCCCCATCTTAATAGACATTCATCTTGATAGACAAAAATAAATGATGTATTAAGTGCTTCACAATGAATCATCACATGTTTCCATCATGACACACACAGTAACTGATGGCTGATTGCTGACTGTTAATAATGTCAGTGCAGTGTGTGTACGGAGTACCAACCTGCCCACTTCCCGAGATTGGATGCCCTCATCAAATTTCCATTCCCCACAATCCACACGCGAATCCCGTTAAGCAGAGAGCACAAAGTGCTCACCGACACCCAGGCCACAGTGACAGCACCGATCCAAAACAGTGCATCTGTCAGCAGCTCCATGATAACAGAATCAACGTGCCTCGGTGTCTCACACACGTAAAATCACAACCGTTTTCACAAATTCTGCAACAAATTACAAATAGCCGAGATGCTACACGCTGTCGGCTCGTTAGTGTGCAGGATTAAAATACATATCCGCTTCCGCGTTGATTACGTATTGTTACATTAATCTGCAGACTGCTTTCTGATTGGATGGAAGTTCTGTTCGTCCACACTCATCGGCACGTCACCGACCACCACCTCATGCCTGTCCGGACTCGGAGAGAAAGGCTGAAGATTCAAGGTGTGAAACTATGGAAGACGTGTCGTCACACGCTTATATAGGAACGCCCATCTGGAGGGCCCGCTAGTCATTTTTATCAGGTTTGTAGTCAGTATTAATGCGGAAAGACAGTGATATTAAAATACCAAATTCAATATACACCTTATTGATGTTGCATACTTTGTACAGGAAAGCAGACGAACACAGAATATTAGTGCAACTCAAGGTTTCTCATTAGGTGTTTTCCCCATCGAAACCCATTAAAGAAAACACGTTGCGTTCATATTCTTGCCTCATCTACTCGCCTGGATATAGTATGCATCATCAAAAAGGTGTAAACTGAATTTGATCTTTTAATATCACTGTTTTAGTTCATTACAGCACTTTAAGGGTGGGTTGCACTAAGGATTCTTTAGCCTGTCTTCAGTTCACCTCCGCCTGCGGCTTGATCAGCTCTAGCGGTTTTACTGCGTCATTTATCTGTGTTTAAAATGAAGTGCTGCAACGACTCGATTTAAAATAAAACCCATATCAACAAATCCTTTAAACTTTCCTTAATTTAATCCTTATTGGTGCTGTTAAGCGTTTTAAAAACGTCCTGCTGTTTTCAGTGATTGTTGCAGCAGGTGCTGTATATGGATCATAAGTGCCCAAAACGTGCATCTTGTTCACATAGTTTTGTTTTAAGATGGAAATTTGACAGGCTTTGCTGCCGTTCTATGGAGTTCTACGGCGGTCTCTGCGACAGTCACATGACTGAAAAGGTCTCGGTTACTTACGTTACCTCGGTTCCCTGAGAGAGGTAACGAGTATTGCGTAGCATACGCTAGGGGGACTCCAATCCCTCGAGAATATGAAGCAAAAATTATATCCATAATAATTTCATAATGTAAAACGCAGTGCACCTGCACAGCAGATACAGCAGAGCGTATCTACGCGCTGATTGGCTGTGCTGCGGCAACTGCAGGGACCTATGGCGAGGGTGTTGAAGGGGGAGGTCCAATCAGGTGATGACTTAGCTCCCGCCTAAAAGCCCGACCGTGTCTCATTTCATTAATTTCTCCAGAGGACGCATCCTGTGAAGGATGCAGTACACGGAGTGTCCTTAATCAGAATTTAAACTAGACGTCCTTCGTAGGACGCATGGGCAGAAAAGGAAACCGGAAGTATCACGTTGCTATGCCAACACGTTCACAGCGCTCTCTCACTCACCCCAGTTAAATGAATGAAAATGATTTATAACTTTGAGTCGGCAGGGTTGTGCTTCTTTAGGTGAAGACGTGGGTATTTCGTTTTTTTGTGTTAAAGTGAATTGTGATTGTTATTGTTTTTCTGTGTTGTGTGTTTATAGTGTTTTCTTAGGCAAAGCGACAGCGTCTGTTGGATTGTGGTGAGCAGCTTCCTCTATTTTTGGTGACTCCTTTGTGGTAAGTCGTGATTTAAACATGGAGGAAGAACTTAGGGAACTTAGGGAATTGGTAGTCCAGTTGAAGGCAGACAATGAGCGGTTGCGCCAAGAAAGTGCTCTCGCGTTGCCTGGCTCTGGTGCATCTTCTCATGCGCCTGATCCAGAGCCGGTTGTGCCCCCTCCAGTCGTTTCAGGTGCCAATCCGTCCGAAAGATTTGTGTTTGTACCCCGTGACCGGAAGTGTCCCCGGTTCAATGGTAGGTCTGGTATTGGCATCAACGACTGGATTGAGGAGGCACAGGCTTGTATTCGGGCTCGTCATTTGTCGGTTGGCGAGCAGGCATTCTTTCTATTTGACCATTTAGAGGGGGAGGCTCGAGACGAGGTTCGCTATCGCTCTGATGTTGAACGAGGGGATCCGGAAAGGATTTTTTCCGCTCTACGCAAGGTTTTTGGCTGCTCACAGTCCCACGTAGCACTGCAGGAAGCATTCTTTTCCAGACGACAGTTGGAGGGGGAGAGTCTTTTGGAATTTTCCCTCGCTCTAATGGGTCTAATGGAAAAAGTAAAGCAACGGTTTCCTGGGGCTGTTTTAAATGCTCCGATACTGCTGCGTGACCAGTTTGTCGAACATGTTGTCGATAGTGCCCTTCGGCGTGAACTTAAACAGTTAGTCCGCCGTCAACCAAGTGCCACGCTATTGGAAGTACGTGGTGAGGCGATCCGGTGGGAACAAGAGGGTTTGCCGGGGGGTGCGAGGGCCCGTAGCCAGTCTGTCCCGTTTTCCTATGGGATCCAATATGGTGTGCAGGGGGGGCAGCGTTCTGTTACAAATGAGTCCTCGTCGTCCGAATTGAGCGAACTACGAGAAATGTTAAAAATACAACAAAATCAGTTGAATCAGCTGACTCAAAGCTTTGCCCAATTTCAAGGCGCACGTTCACGCAGTCATTCCTCGCGCTATGGACCGGTGATTTGTAGGCGGTGCCATCAACCTGGCCACTTTGCCAGGGAGTGTAATTTATCACTGCCTGGCACAGTGGCTTCCGGTTCTTTGTCTTCTGATCCCTCACGTTCTGACCTTACCACGTCGTTAGTAGCAAGGGAGCAACGCCATCCAAGCCAGCCGTCGGGAAACTAGTTCCCGCCGGGCTGTTGAGCCACAGCTCGGCTGGGGTAATTAGGGGCTCGATGTCTCATTTAATGTCTGGCTGCCCACAATTGGTGGTTAAGATTGGGGGAGTTGGGGTGCCTTGTTTGATTGACACCGGTTCCATGGTGTCTACCATAACCGAGAGCTGTTTTTTTAAGTCATTTTGAACCTTGGGGTCAGGAGCGTCTAAAACTTTGCCAATGGCTCCAACTACGTGCGGCTAATGGACTCTCTATTCCGTATCTTGGTTATATGGAATTAGATGTGGAGTTGTGTGGTAAAATAGTGCAAGAGTGTGGGATTTTGGTAGTAAAGGATCCCCCTGGTGACACGTGCGCTCAGGTCCCAGGAATACTGGGAATGAACGTGTTGAGCCGGTGTTACCGGGAACTGTTTGGTCAATATGGCCAAGCTCTGTTTGATTCTCCACCGGTAGTAGAGGTTCCTGATTTTGTGATGCAGGCTTTGCAGCAGTGCCACAAAGGTATATGTCAGCCAGTGCGTGGACAGATAGGGAGAGCGAAGGTGCGAGGGCGTCATCAGTGTCGTATTCCAGGCGGCACCATGAAGATTGTAGCTGCCACCTGTTCTGAACAATACTCTCAGGGTACAGTGTTGTTTGAGCCGCTGGAGTCTGGACTCCCGGCTGGCCTTCTGGCCTCTCCGGCACTGGTGCCATCAGTTCGAGGTACAGTTTATATTCCAGTTGTAAATGTAGGATTGTTGGATGTGTTACTCTATCCAAATACATTGCTGGGCTCCCTACATGGGGTGTATGTTGTAAGTTTGCCTTCAGGGGTCACTGAAGTGAAGGAGACAGTTGCAATGGTAGGTGCCCAAGAATGTGTGTTAGAGCCTTCACTGCAGCAGCGGATTGACTGGAGATTGAGGAGCAGGATAGGGTTAGGACCCTGTTGCAGAGATACCAGTCTGTGTTCTCAGCCCATGAGAGTGACTTGGGCTGTACTAACTTGATTTCTCATGACATTCCTCTTACAGATGACGTTCCAGTTCGGCAGTGAGGTGGCCGGATGGTGTAAAGAATGTGAACGTTGCCAGTCCGCCAAGGATGCGCAGCCGGTTGCCTCTAGCTTTATGGGGCACTTGTTGGCCTCTAGGCCAAACGAGATCTTGGCCGTTGATTTTACCATGTTGGAACCGACCAGTTCAGGGTTGGAGAATGTGTTGGTGATCACCGATGTGTTTACCAAATATACTCTGGCGGTTCCTACACGGGATCAGCGGGCAGAAACGGTCGCCCAGGTGTTAGTGGTGGAATGGTTTTGTAAGTTTGGGGTCCCTGGTCGTATACATTCTGACCAGGGGCGCAACTTTGAATCTTCACTAATACAGCAGCTTTGTTGTCTGTATGGGGTGGAGAAGTCACGAACGACACCCTATCATCCTGCAGGAAACGGCCAGTGTGAGAGGTTTAACAGGACCCTGCATAACCTTTTGCGCACCTTGCCTCCATCAAGGAAGCGGGATTGGGCTGCATGTCTTCCACAGGTCCTGTTTAGTTATAATACTACCCCTCATCAATCAACCGGGGAGTCACCATACTATCTGATGTTTGGTCAAGAGCCTCGGTTACCCGTGGACTTCCTGTTAGGTAAGGTTGAGGGGATGGCTGCAGGAAAGGTGCATGAGTGGGTTGTAGAGCATCAAACTCGGTTGCAGGTGGCTTTCGAGGGGGCACGTGACCACTTGAGAGTCATGGCGGAACGCCGTAAGGCACGGCATGACTCACAAGTGCGAGATGCACCACTGGGGGAGGGTCATCTGGTTTATCTCCGCGATTTTGGCGTGAGAGGTCGGGCAAAAATCCAGGATCTGTGGAGCCCAGTGGTGTACCAAGTGGTGAGAGCCCCTAAGAAAGGGGGTTCAGTGTATTCTATAGCCCCTGTGGATGATTTGGATAAGGTAAGGCAGGTACATCGTTCCTTGTTGAAAATCAGGATTCCACGGGACCTCGGTGATGTACCCACTCAGGACCCTGTTGTTGAGGCTGTACCGCTTCGAGATGAGCAGGCACCCGAGGAGTTAGAGCTGGGAGATTTGTGGGTTTTAGTACCCGAGACCCCATCGATATGTGAGAATGGTGCCCCCGGAGCCTTGGACTGTTTACCACCTCCCAGTGGTGAGGGGGCAGTGATGGCCCCACCTAACTTGAGCCAGTCGCTGGGGGATGAGCCAGTTCAAAGGCCAGAAGGTTTGTTTAATGATGAGGCAGTACGACGGAGTAGCCGAACTACAGCTGGTCAACATTCCAATATCCACCGGCTTCCGCGGACGGCGGGGGTGGTGGGTAATGAGGATGGGACTTCTAGGGCCATATCAGAAATATCTAGGGCCTGGAATTAGGTGGTTTGTCCATCGTCGGGGCGACGTTGCAGAAGTCGGGGGCAGATTGTGATAGGATTAACGTGAGTCGTCCTGTTGGATTGGGTGGGTTATGCTCATTGATTGCCCTATCACTGTGCAGTGGACTGGTATAAATTTGGCCGTCAGGTTGTATGGCGTCACGAGTCACGCCCCCTTTGCTCTGCGTCATTTCTAGTCGCCGGTTAGGTATGTTTGGTGATGTTGGCTAACTGTTAGTAGTGCGCTGCTTCATATTAGTATTATCTTCGTTTAGAGCTGTAGCTTGGGACAAACCTTGCGGCTGGTGCTTGGTTGACGTGGTTTCTTGTGCAGGTAAGTGAAACCGCTGTATGCATTTGTTTAGTGCGAGAGTGGCGTTTGTAAGGGCTGCGTCTGTTTATTTATAGTTTCAATACATGCGGTTTCCTGACGCTACAGACTTGTCCCCCGTTGTGTGCTGTATTACATCGAAGTGAGCTCACGGATGCACGCATACGGTATGTGGTTTTAAAGTTTGTTAGTGTTTATTTATAAAAGAGTGTTTTACGTTATTGTTAATTGTATTATAGACTGCGCTGCTGCGTATCAGCGGTTCCTTGTCCCCCAACCCCCCCCCCCCCCCCCCCCCCCGGTGCACGTATTCGACGCAGATTGACAGAGCGAGCCCGCAGTTTTCTGGTTCACCTGTGCACTTAATGGTAACGTGTGCTAGACATTTGATTCTAGCGATTTTATAGCGGTGCGTGTTGAAAGTGACAATAAGCTGGCACTTGGGTTGGGTTGTCTGATCTGTTTTTATATTTTAAATTCACAGGTAGACTTGCGCCTAAGGGCCATTAAATCTCGTGCTGTCGGGGCTTCGTGGGAATTATCATCCAAGGGCGCTGTTGCTTTGCCTGTCATTTTATACATTTGTTGTGTTTTTCTTTGGTTTTGTTTCCTTCTGTTGTTGTATGTTGGTTGTAAAATATTTGTTCTTCTTTCTTTTGTTTAATGTTTTTGGTTAATGTATTTTTGTTGGTATAACTTTCTTATAATTCTTTATTGTATATTAAGTTATTTTGTGTATAAAAGAGGGATTTAATATCCTTCTCTTTTCTTTTTGTTTTGTTTCGTTATATTGTGATGTATTTATGGGTGAAAGGCATGGTTTAGGGTTGAAAGTACCTTCACATCGCGTGCATTGTGCTGGACGCCGTTTGTTCGTGAACCTACCAGTGATTTTTGTGAATATCCTCAAGTGTAACACCATCTCTTTGTTACAGAAGCTGAGTGTCGAAGGTGGCGGATTTTGGTGGTGGTGTTGCGTCACAAGTGCTGTACTGAGTGCCGTGCTGTGTGTAGTGGTGTGAGTGTTTCCACACAGGTGTATCTAAAGTGTGCTGTGCTGTGGAGGCCTATTGGTGCCCATACTCCCGCCTGTTGTACCTCGGCTCCTGTACTTAATCCTATAGAGGTGTCTGAGAATACAGGTCACCCATATTACACTTATTGAGTTTATTCATTTCTTTTTTTATTGTTTCAGATATTAAATTTCTTTAATAAAATTTCCATAATTCTTACCCACGTCTTCTGCCCATTTCTTGCACACGAACCTGTGTTGCCCAAGGGCCAGGCCCGTCGCGACAAGACAGGCAAACCAAGCAATTGCTTGGGGCCCCGAGCTGGCCTGGGGCCCCAAGACAACGACAGGTTAAGAATAAAATGAAACGACAAACTGTGTGAGCGCCCCATTGATAGTCAATGCAGTAAAGTGCAATGACACAGTTATCGGGAACCCCCTTAACGGGGCCCCTCTCAGTGACAGCAGCCAGCCAACCACGCGATCTCTGCAGCCGGCAAAATACAAAATCTCTTCGGTTTTGAAGCGGAATTTTATGCTTCAGGAAGCCAAAAAAGAAAAAAGAGAAAGGAAGAGGAGGATAAGAAAAAACAAGATAGTGGTATGTGATAAATTACACTGGAAAAAATAGCTCTACTTGTCTTGTACAAAAATGGTGTAAGTTTGCAGCAGGTAGGCTAGCAAAAATATGTTTATGTTAGCTATCGTTACCTGCCTGACGGCAAATGCTGCTTGTAACGAACACTTAGTGCAACTTTTTTTTCGACCAGACGGAATGACATGACATTGCTATAGCTTTGTAATAGGTTTTGATGAAAGTGGCATATAGCATGCTATACTAACTATTATTTATGCTATGCATAAATAACCTGGAATAGTTAATATAGCATGTTATAAACAATTATATAATAACAATTATTATAAACATTATTTAACCAGAAAGAGGCAGAGGAACATGATTTTTTCCATAGCTTATCTTAATGTGCTAGTGTCGGGATATACAGTAGCCTAGTGACAGTTTGCAAATATGACATTATTTTTTATAAGTTACCAATGGATCTTGAACAATTACTTTATTCTGTGGCAATTTTTACACTGTTACATTTTGAAGTACAGTATCAGGACAACCCACGTTTTACTGGTACTGTTTACATGTTTTACTGGTACTGTTTACATGTTTTACTGGTACTGTTTACATGTTTTACTGGTACTGTTTACATGTTTTACTGGTACTGCCCACATGTTTTACTGGTACTGTTTACATGTTTTACTGGTACTGCCCACATGTTTTACTGGTACTGTTTACATGTTTTACTGGTACTGTTTACATGTTTTACTGGTACTGCCCACATGTTTTACTGGTACTGCCCACATGTTTTACTGGTACTGTTTATTAACTATTTAACAAGGTATTATAGTCATCTGTTGCAACTTTATAATAACCATCCAGATATTTGAGATGTTTATAGATAGTTTACAAACCAACTAGTAACCCTTAAGTATTCCCAGTGTTAGGAATATCTGGTCCGTCTATCTATGTAAATGTAATGTTTATAGATGTTTAAAAAATGGTTACTTAAAGGTTTACAAAAAATTTTTTTAATGATAAAGTGGTGTTTTTTGCAAATGTTTTCAAATTTTATGCACAGTATATGCAACAACAGTATTTGCACTGTAAACCTTTTTATTTATATAAAGTGTGGATGAACTTAAACTGTATGGCTATGCTGTGGTTCCTTTAGGCTTTGCGTGCGTGCGGGTGGGTGGGTATTTGGGGGGCCTCCATGTCCATTTTGCTTGGGGCCCCCAAATTTCTTCAAACGGCCCTGCCAAGGGCAAGTCCTATCTCTGGCAAAGTGCCAGAGTGGCGTAGTCGCTTCATCATTTATTCCACCAGTCTATAGACTTTAGAGTCTATAAAAGACCCTGTCTCGCCATAGGAAATCAGGTTAAAATCGACTGAAGTATTGCGTAGCATACACTAGGGGGCGCAGTGTAAAACGCAGTGCGTGCTTGATCTAACTACCAAAGTGGTATGTAAAAAACATAAGACTTTCGGTAGAATGACCCTCAGTAAGCCGACCATACTTATATGAGGGTATACATATAACTGTGCGTTCACACCGCCGCCGGCGAGTGTGTCAAACTTCGCTCTGGCCGCCCTGCCATCAACGCTGTAGAAAGATTCGCGGACGCGCTGCCTCTAAACCAATTAAAAGCCATTTGTGTGGTGTATAAATAATGTTGCGCGTCTTCTAATCAAACCCGCCGCACCAGCAGTGATCAACCTCTCCTCTATTTTGCTGGGGATCTAATGTGGTCGGAACCAAAGTTTACAGCACTGCGTTCTCTGGAATCCTCTCAAGCGGAGCACTTCTATATTCCCATTGGTTGCCGCCGGTTGCCGCCGAACCGCGTCATAGCTCATTACCATAAAGTTGACCTGATTTCAGCTCTCCTCGACGCCCAAATCGTCCAAGACGCGCCACGCCACTCTCGCCGGACCTCTCCGCCGGGCTCCCATTGAAAATGAATGACTTCCGGCCACTTTGACGCTCTCGCCGGCGGCGGTGTGAACGCACAGTTAGAGAGCCCAGAAATTAGGCCGGATATAATCGGGCCTGAATATATTGGACTTATGGCATATACATGAGTAAAAATGACCGGACGGAGTCGGGTCTTATAGAATATAGAGAAACATATGCTTGTGGACATAGGTTACATGTGTTATATGGAAATAATTCCTGCTTGTAATGCAGGAACCTTCAAATTATAAAATCTGATAAAAGTGGACGGGGAGGCCCAGCCTGCCGCCGCACAGATGTCTCCCAAGGGTATACCGCTCGACCAGGCCCATGACGAGGCCATGCCTCTGGTAGACTGAGCTCTGATGCCTATAGGGCAGTCGAGGTTCTTGGATTCATAAGCCAGTGAGATAGCGTCTACTATCCAACGTGACAGAGTTTGTTTCGTGACTGCAGCACCCTTAGTGCGACCGCCAAAACAAACAAAGAGCTGTTCCGTGTGTCTGAAGACAGCGGAACGCTCTATATATGCTCTCATTGTTCTATACGGGCAGAAAGGATTTGCGTCCTTTTCGTCGTGTGACGAATGAAGCGCTGATAGTGTAATGACCTGTGCTCTGAACGGGGTGGAGAGCACCTTAGGTACATAACCATGTCTTGGCTTGAGGACGACTCTAGAGTCGTTAGGCCCAAACTCTAGACAGGAAGCACTCACAGAGAGAGCGTGCAAGTCACCTACCCGCTTGACTGAGGCTAATGCCAGTAAGAAAGCAGCTTTCAGAGAGAGGTGCTTTAGGCTCGCTGACTGCAGCGGTTCAAACGGGGGGGTTTTCATGGCTTGTAAAACCGTGGACAGGTCCCATATAGGAACTGAGGGAGGGCGAGGAGGGTTGAGCCTCCTGGCCCCTCTGAGGAAGCGCACAATGAGTTCACTTTTTCCCAGTGACTGTCCGGCCACTTGAATGTGATATGCTGCTATAGCAGCCACATAAACTTTGAGCGTGGAGGGGGAGCGTCCCGCGTCCATTAGCTCTTGAAGGAAGGTGAGCACTTCTGATACCTCACACGAGTATGGGTCCAGGTTTCGTGCTACGCACCAGTTTGAGAATACCAACCATTTCAATGCATAGAGGGGGCTCTAGCTTCAGAAATGGTGTTTAACACCCTGTCAGGGAGGTTCCCGGATACCCGTTGATGGGCCAAACATGAAGGGCCAACAGATTGGGCCGGGGGTGCCAGATCGTCCCTTTCGACTGCGTGAGGAGATCTTTCCTCAGCGGAATCGGCCATGGGGCTGTGTCTGGCATTTGACTCAGTTCAGAGAACCATATTTGGTTCTCCCAAAGTGGGGCTATTAATAGCACCGCACATTGGTTCTCCCTGATTCTCTTGATGACTTGTGGTATCAGAGCGATAGGGGGAAAGGCATATAGCGGAAGCCTGGGCCAGTCGTGGGCCAGTGCATCGCTGTGTTTGGAGAAAAATGTTGGGCAGTAAAAGTTGTCTTTTGATGTGAAAAGGTCGACTTTCGCCTCGCCAAAGATGCTCCAAATGAGCTGAATCGTTTGTGGGTGAAGAGACCATTCTCCTGGGGGAATGTTGCCTCTGGATAGCATATCCGGACCCTGATTCAGAACACCTGACACGTGAGCCGCCCTCAGTGAGCTCAATTTGTCTGTCTGTTCGGACCCGGACGTGGTGGTTCTTTAAGTAAGCGAGGAAAGCTCTTAGCGATAGAATGACCGCTTTCATTTCTAAGCAGTTTATGTGCAGCTGTTTCTCCGACATTGTCCAGAGACTGGCATGCCCTTGTGTACAGCACCCCAACCTAGGTTGGACGCGTCTGTCGATACCACTTTCCATTTTGAAACTGTGCCCATGCTCACACCCGACTGATACCAGTCGGTCGCTTTCCAAGGAGCCAGAGCTTTGATGCATCTGTGGTTCACTTTGATGCGCAATCGACCAGAATGCCACGCGCGGGGTGAAACGCGGGCGCTCAACCAGTGCTGGAGGGGGGGCATGTGTAATAGACCCAGTTCGAGCACTGCTGATGCTGAGTCCATGTGGCCTAACATCCTCTGAAATCTTTTGAGAGGAGTGAAAATGCCAGCCTTGAATGACGCTGTCAGACTTCGGATAGAGAGCGCACGCTGTGACATAAGCTGCGCTCTCAGTCTATGACTGTTCCCAGAAAGGAGACTCTCTGAGTTGCCGACAGTGAGCTCTTCTCCATATTGATCCTGAGACCCAAGCATTCTAAGTGGTTGAGGAGCCAGGATCTGTGGGTTACCAACTGCGACTCTGACTGGGCTATAATAAGCCAGTCGTTGAGGTAGTTGAGTATTTTCATTCCCCGTAGTCTGAGGGGAGTTAGAGCTGCGTCCATGCACTTCATAAAATTGCGGGGTGCCAGCGATAGACCGAATGGCAGGACTGTGTACTGATAAGCCTGCCCCTCGAAGGCGAATCTCAAGAATGGCCTGTGATGGGGTGCTATCTGAATGTGAAAATAAGCGTCTTTCAGGTCCACAGTGCAAAATCAATCCCCCGGGCGAATTTGCGCGAGGATTTGTTTCATGGTCAACATTCTGAACGAGCGCGTCATCACCGCTTTGTTCAAACTTCTGAGGTATAGAATGGGTCTGAGACCTCCATCCTTTTTTGGAACGAGGAAATAGCGGCTGTAAAAGCCTGACTCGCTTAGCGCTGAGTGGACTTCGGCGCGAAGCACGTGACTTACGCTGCTTCTCACCGAAATCTGCGGAAGAACTGTAGCGAGTAACCTCGTTCTATTATGTTTAACACCCATGTCGATATACCAGGAATGGCCTGCCAGGCCTGGGCCCTTATGGCTAGGGGTTGAATTAATTTTGGGGGCGGGCCGCTTAGTAGTAGGGACCTGGTAGCCCATTTTTGTGAAACTATGGGGAAAGTGTTTATGTTTGGCGGTGTGCACTGTGTAGTGGGCGCGCGCTTTACATTCAGAGCGCTCATGGTGTGAGTAGTGCTTAGGTGCAGGGGTGCATACTGTGAAGTGAGCACACTGCCTACATAGAAAATGCTCTTTTCGTGCTTTATTTGGGTTGCGGCGTTTGTGTACAGGCGTGCGAGTTTGACGACTGGCTCGTTGGCTGTGAAACTGAGGTCTCCAGTCACCTGACTGCAGGGAACTGCGAGATGCTGATAGCGAGAGTGAGGTGGTGGTCCGGCCGCGGCGGAACTTAACCACCGTCTCTTTCTTCTCATGGCTTGGACGGCTTTGAAGGCTCGGGGTTCAACACAATCTTGGGTCGAGGTCCCCTGCGCTCTGGCTCTCTGTTGCGGCTCGCAGATCGTGAACGCTGCCATGTTCGGGAAGCTGAGCGGGGCCGGGACTGCTTTGTTTGCTGCGCAGTCGGGGCTTTAGCATGACGGCCGGAGGCAGAGCTGGAGCGCTTCGGCAGGAAATGTTTCATGGCCTGTGAAGCCTTCTGTGCCTCAGAGAAGCGCTTGGCGAAACCGGTAACAGCAGGGCCAAACAGTCCGGTCAAAGAAATGGGCGCGTCCCAAAAGGAGGCTTTGTCCGATTCCTTCATCTCGGTGAGGTTCAGCCATAGATGGCGCTCGAGCACCGTGAGGTTGGCCATACAGTTCCTGATTGCCTGGGCGTTAGATTTGGGCAAAGGTGAGCAACAACAGCCTCTTTGAGTGGCGGAAGACCTCCGTAACCCTTTTCCTTCGCGCCGTCTACTGAACAGAGCGCTGGGGAGAAAGGGGATTTAGCGCGGGAAGAAAATGGCGCTTTCCAAGCCTTCGTCAGTTCATCGTGAACCTCTGGGAAGAAGGGGGCGGGTCTTTGAGGAGCAGATTGGTGACAACCTTGGAGAAACCACTCGTCCAGCCTGCTTTGTGAGGGCTCCTGGGGTTGAGACCACTCGAGCCCGAGGTCTGCAACGGCCTGAGAGAGCACATGATCCAGCTCAGCGTCGACGCTGGCTCTGATGCTAGTGGTGGTCTGCTTCGAAGCGGGGGGCTCCGAGACAGAACTGGACCACTCGCTCGCCGTCATAGAGATACTGTCTTCCCCTTCTTCCTCCTCCATTCCTGGTCCACCAAATGAGACGGAGCAGGCCGCTGCATGAGAGGGGCGCTGGTCCTCCTGGTCCTCTCTGTTCGCTCTTTGGTCGCAATGCTTTTTCCTGCGTGGACCGGAGGGGAGAGCGCAAGGTCGGTAGCTCCATCTCGTCACACTCCGGGCAGCCGAGACACCTGGCACAGATAATGTGACGATCCCCGCCGTAGAGAGGGCCTCTGCATGAGGCGCACGTGGGACGAGGCATTTGAAACAACGCTGGTCAGGTTAGTAAAAAGGATATAATCACCAGATGGCGCAGCTGAAACGACAGTACGGCTGAAGGCGGAATCCCGGGAATCCGGCATCCTCAGGCTGCAGAGTTCCGCTGGGTGCCTTTTCAACGGCGGCTTCAATTCCGGAGATCAGCGAAGTGGAGAGTTCGCTGAAGGAGATTTAATCTGATTTCCTATGGCGAGACAGGGTCTTTTATAGACTCGATATGCAAATTCGGTCAGGCTTTTAGGCGAGAGCTCAGTCAGTCACCTGATTGGACCTCCCCCTTCAGCACTCTCGCCATAGGTCCCTGCAGTTGCCGCAGCACAGCCAATCAGCGCGTAGATACGCTCTGCAACTGCACTGCGTTTTAGATTATGAAATTATGGATATAATTACGAAGTGTACTCTCGAAAGGGAACTATGGATAAAACAAAAAATATGGACGGTCTATGAGAGGAATCATACGTTGTCGAGGGAACGATTACATACATTTCAACATGTACTGTCTGTGAGTCACAGAGCCACTTGTTTTTTGCGGGAAAATTAAAACAACAGACAAATAAAACTAGTAGCCTACATTATGAAAGCAGGCCTAATTAAGTTGAAATGCTGTTTCGTATTTAATAAATTATTTAATCAATACTTTTTTTTATTGCATTTTATTATGCAAAACATGATATCTAAAACAGAAAATATACCAGTGCCATTTTATGAATTATATTCAATATATTAGTGAATATCTTGGTCCTGCAAGGAATTCAGACTTTATATTATGTGCTAAAGCTGCAATATTTAAATTATATATCTTACATTTACATTTACATTTAGTCATTTAGCAGACGCTTTTATCCAAAGCGACTTACAAATGAGAGCAATAGAAGCAGCTAGAACAGTCAAGGGCAACAGTATGTAACAGTATGTGCTGTAACAAGTCTCAGTTAATCTAGCACAGAACACACAGGACAGAACTTTTTTATTTTATTTTTTTTTTATTTTTTTTATAAATTAGACAGACAGAAAATTAATAGAATGTTAAGTGCTATTCTTGATTGGTCAGGTGCTGCTGGAAGAGATGTGTCTTTAGCTGTTTTTTGAAAATGGCTACAGACTCGGCTGCTCGAATTGAGATAGGCAGGTCATTCCACCAGGTGGGGGCGGTCCAGGAAAAGGTCCGTGAGAGTGATTTCATGCCTCTCTGGTATGGCACCACAAGGCATCGTTCACTGGCAGAACGTAAGCTCCAGGAAGGTGTGTAAGTATGAACAAGTGAGTTTAGGTATATTGGTGCAGGGCCAGTGGTTGCTTTGAAGGCGAGCACCAGTGTCTTGAATTTGATGCGAGCGGCTATTGGCAGCCAGTGGAGACTGATGAAGAGAGGCGTGACGTGTGCTCTCTTCGGCTCGTTAAAGACCACCCTCGCCGCTGCATTCTGGATCAGTTGCAAGGGTTTGATAGTGCATGCCAGAAGGCCGGCTAGAAGAGCATTACAGTAGTCCAGTCTGGAGAGAACAAGAGCTTGGACCAGGAGTTGTGTGGCCTGCTCTGATAGGAAGGGTCTAATCTTCCTAATGTTGTATAACGCAAATCTGCAGGACCGTTGTTGCAGTAATGTGGTCAGTGAATTTTAGCTGATCATCAATCACAACTCCAAGATTCCTGGCTGTCCTGGACGGAGTTATGGTTGATGATCCTAGCTGAATGGAGAGATTGTGATGAAGTGCTGGGTTGGCTGAGACCACAAGCAGTTCTGTCTTTGCAAGGTTGAGTTGCAGGTAATGTTCCTTCATCCAGGCAGAAATGTCTGTCAGGCAGGCAGCGATACGAACACCAACCGTGGGATCATCTGGTTGAAATGAGAAGTAGAGTTGAGTGTCGTCGGCATAGCAGTGATAGGAAAAGCCATGTTTCTGAATGACAGATCCCAGTGATGACATGTAGATGGAGAAGAGAAGTGGTCCAAGCACTGAGCCCTGTGGAACTCCAGTGGCTAGATGATGTGACTTAGACACTTCACCGCTCCATGACACCCTGAAGGACCTGCCTGAGAGGTAAGACTTGAGCCACTGGAGAGCAGTTCCTGAGATGCCCATCTTCATGAAAGTTGCTAGGAGGATCTGATGGTTAACTGTGTCAAAAGCAGCAGACAAATCCAGTAAGATTAGTACTGTGGATTTGGAAACCGCTCTTGCCTGTCTCAGTGCTTCCGTAACCGAGAGCAGGGCAGTCTCAGTTGAGTGGCCACTTTTGAAGCCGGATTGGTTGTTGTCCAGGAGGTTGCTCTGTTCAAGAAACGTAGAGAGCTGGTTAAACACAACTCGCTCAAGTGTCTTTGCAATGAAAGGCAGAAGGGATACCGGTCTGTAGTTTTCTAAAAGTGCTGGGTTCAGAGAGGGTTTCTTAAGCAGTGGGGTTACCCGAGCCTGCTTAAATGCTGTGGGGAAGGTCCCGGTGTGAAGAGAGGTGTTGACAATGTGAGTGAGTGCAGGAGTAACAGAAGAAGAAATGGCCTGAAGGAGGTGAGTGGGGATAGGATCAAGCGGACAGGTAGTGGGAGGATTGGAAAGGATGAGTTTGGAGACATCTGCTTCGGAGAGCAGAGAGAAGGAGGGGAGCGTGTGTGTGATGGTTGTTGAGATGTGCGTGTCAGTTTGTGGTGTGGAGAATTGGCTGCTGATGGAGGATGTTTTGTTTGTGAAAAATGATGCAAAGTCATCAGCTGTAAGAGTTGATGAAGGAGGGGGGGGAGGACAAAGGAGCGAAGAGAATGTTCTGAAAAGTGCACGAGAGTCTGTTTTGTTGATTCTGTTGTGGTAGTATGTAGTTTTAGCAGTGGAGACGTTAGTAGAGAAAGAAGCGAGGAGAGACTGATACAGGGTTAGGTCAGTAGTGTTTTTAGTTTTGCGCCACTTCCTCTCTGCCGCGCAGAGTCCAGAGCGATGTTCGCGGAGAACATCAGACAGCCAGGGGGCAGAGAGGGTGGTGCGGGCTGGCCTGGATGAAACGGGACAGAAGTTGTCTAAGCAAGATGTTAGAGTGGAGCAAAGAGTGTCAGTAGCACTGAGTGTCCAGTGCTGAGAACTGAGCAGGTGGAGGGAGCGAGGATGAAACCATAGTGGATAGACAGGAGGGAGAGAGAGCGAGCGTAGATTACGCCGGAAGGTGATCTGGGGAGGAGTGTGTGTTGTGTCAGGAGTCAGTAGGAGGTTAAGAGTGATGAGAAAGTGATCTGAGGTGTGCAATGGAGTAACTAAAGTGACGTCTGTGGAGCAGTAGCGTGTGTAGATAAGGTCCAAAGGGTTACCTGATTTGTGAGTAGCTGTAGTAGATACTCGCTTAAGGTCAAATGAGGCCAGAAGAGTGGTGAAGTCAGCAGCCTGGGGTTTATCAAGGTGGATGTTGAAGTCACCGAGCAGTACCAGAGGAGTGGCATCCTCGGGGAAGTGATAGAGTAAAATATCCAATTCCTCCAAGAAGTTACCCAGTTGACCTGGAGGGCGATAAATAACTACAACATGGATTTTAGCAGGGTGAGTGATAGTGATTGAGTGTGATTCAAATGAGCAGTTGCTAGATAGAGAAGGAATGGGCTCAAATTTCCAATCATTTGAGATGAGCAGACCAGTACCTCCACCCCTCCCAATCGGGCGAGGGGTGTGTGAAAAAGTGTAATTTCAGTTAGAGCCATTAGACTGAGATGTGAATGAGTGGAAAGAGTTGAAATAAAGTCTGCTTTGTTTACAGCAGACTGGCAGTTCCAGAGACCAATTGGAATGGACATTAAAGTAGCAGAGGAAATAGGTACACTACGCAGATTATTGGGATTACGGCGTCTAGAATGTAATGAGCGTGATTTACGGGTGTATGTGGTAATAGTATAGATTTGGAAGCACATTGTGAATATGGGTTAGAGAAATAAACAGATGAAAACAAGCAAAACACAAAAGTGGACAAAGTAGAAGGAAAGCTATACTCAAGTGCCTTGTGTCGTTGGTGTCCTTGCTCGAGTGGAGTCGTGCAGAGTAGAGTCGATGTCTTTACTCGACTCGGTCGTTCACACGAGGAGGCTGAACGCTCCCTAATGAGCGTATTAAATAGATGCTAATCACTACAGTCAGAACAGGTGAGGACGCTTTTGTAATTCGCCCAAACAATCAAGGGAACAGCCTGTCAATGGCTCAGCTCAAAAGCGAAACTAGGACTCACTAGTAGTGTGAATATCTTAAATTATAACAATATTTATATTTAATATTCAAGTTTTTTCCTGAACTTGCACCTCAAAAAGGTGTGCGTCTGTTTTGCCTTAACTTACTTGTTCTAAAGCTGCAATCACATATAGCAAGTTATTGTGAGTTTGAAGAAAACAACAGTCAAAGTTCAATCAAATCAAATCAAATCACTTTATTGTCACTTACTGTCAGTTACATGTTAATGGGGTTACATGTCAATTACATGTTTAATGGGGTTAGCTATTAAAATAATAGGTACTATGTTTTTCTGGTGATATTTAACACAAATTACTTAACATATTTCATGGAAATATTATAAACATAGCTATAGATGATATCCTATGGTCTCATTTATTCTCTCTTATTTTTAATATTCTTATATTTGCTTATAAATGTAATATATATGCTTTACCTACTACACATACCTGTACTGATATATAATTGCTTGAGCTGTCTGTTTCCGATTGTTCTTGTCTTGGTTTTTATTTTCTCGGCCACAATGTCTAAAATAAACTCTTTTTTTACAGAATGCTTCATGCGAAACATACGTGAGTTCAGGGTATGTACATGTTTCTTTTTTTACAGTGCATTTTGCTTTTCACACACTGCCAGATTTGTTTTTTAAGATAGCTATTATTATCATTCAGCACAAAAAAGTGTAAAATGTATCAAATAGGCTAAAGAACAAACAACAAAAGACAAATCTGATTAAGAAATTGTAATAAGTGGGCAGGTTAAAGCACGGGAGAACCAGAGTTATAACAAAAGACATGCATAAAAGTCTGACTTTTTATGCATAAAAGGAAAGATAATAGAACATTAATGTCAGATCCTTGAAAGTGGATACACACACCTTAAACACACATTTCAATCAGAATGCACTATAGACTTTATATTTAAGTAGACGAGTATTATTACTACAGACTAAGGTTAAGCCAAGCACTAAAATATATTTTTTTTAAATAAAAGAATCATTGATTGCTTTATTTTTGAACCTGTAATTCTTTTAGGGCATTCACAACATGTTTTGTCTAGTTCAGGGATTTTCAGCAATATTGTCCTTATAGGGTTTGGGTACAAAATACACACACAAACTGTGCAGATGTTTTATAATGCTTCTGGGAAAGGCAGGCCAAATCAGTGTGAAGTTTGGATATTTTGTTGATCAGTAATCAGCATTTACAAAATTGGACAAAATGTTTCTCATGTGTCTGATGTTTAGGTGTGATTGCTCATACTGTAAGACAACTTGTTTAACATTTTATATAAATGCCTGCATTAAATGTTCTGGTTGATCCTTAATTTTTAACTCCATATATTACATGACAGACAGAAAAGACACGTTTATAACCACATTTAGTCTGTTAAAATGGTTTAATTGCTTAATTTAAATATACAGAGAATTAAATGATGAGTAAAAGTATTAGATTTATAGTATTACACACAAAATGGAGAGTAATCATGTATAAGGAAAACTTTGAAAAGCTATTTCCATTTTTTCAGATTATATGATTTGGATTGTCAGAATATTTTTTTTATGTGTAAAGATGTGATCAATTAGTCTCGGTGTGTGTGTGTGTGTGTGTGTGTGTGTGTGTGTGTGTGCTTGTTTATATGATTCGTGAGGACACAAATTTGTATAATGACTTGGGTATTACACTTGTATTACAAATAAGGACATTTCCATGGCTTAAACATACACAAATTAAGCATAACATTATGACCACTGACAGGTGGTGAATAGATTATCAGTGAATAACACTGATTATCTCTTCATCACGGCACCTGTTAGTGGGTGGGTCAGAGCATCTCCAAAACTGCAGCTCTTGTGGGGGGTTCCCGGTCTGCAGTGGTCAGTATCTATCAAAAGTGGTCCAAGGAAGGAACAGTGGTGAACCGGCGACCGGCGATTCATTGATGCACGTGGGGAGTATGGTCTGATCAAACAGACCAGCTACTGTAGCTCAAATTGTACAAGAAGTTAATGCTGGTTCTGACAAAAAGATTTGTTGCATATGGGGCTGCATAGCCGCAGACCAGTCAGGGTGCCCATGCTGACCCCTGTCCACCACCGAAAGTGCAATAGTGGGCACGTGAACATCAGAACTGGACCACGGAGCAATGGAAGAAGGTGGCCTGGTCTGATGAATCTGTTTTCTTTTACATCACGTGGATGGACGGGTGCATCACTTACCTGGGAACACATGGCACCAGGATGCACTATGGGAAGAAGGCCGGTGGAGGCAGTGTGATGCTTTGGGCAATGTTCTGCTGGGAAACCTTGGGTCCAGCCATCCATGTGGATGTTACTTTGATACGTACCACCTACCTAAGCATTGTTGCAGACCATGTACATCTTTTCATGGAAATGTTATTCCCTGGTGGCTGTGGCCTCTTTCTGCAGGATAATGCGCCCTGCCACAAAGCAAAAATGGTTCAGGAATGGTTTGAGGATCACACGTTTGAGGTGACCTCCAAATTCCCCAGATCTCAATCCAATCGAGCATCTGTGGGATGTGCTGAACAAATCCCCCTCGCAACTTACAGGACTTAAAGGATCTGCTGCTAATATTTTTGGTGCCAGATACCACAGCACACCTTCAGGGGTCTAGTGGAGTCCATGCCTCGACAGGTCAGGGCTGTTTTGGCAGCAAAAGGGGGACTAACACAATATTAGGTCATAATGTTAGGCCTGATCTTTGTATTTTTTATGAAAAATGTTTTTTTTTTTAAATGTGATGGGTAGATTTAGGGGTAGGGTTAGAAGATATAATTAGTACAGTATAAAATTCATTGTATGTGCTTGTTTATAATATGAGGACACAAATTTGTATAATAACATGGGTATTACACTTGTATTACAAATAAGGACAAAACACAATTTTTTTTTTAATTTAAAAATGCTTTCTGTCATGGGTAGCTTTAGGGGTAGGGTTAGTGTAGGAGGATAGAAGATACAGTTTGTACAGTATAAAAAACATCATGTATATGGAGAGTCCCCGTAAACCACATATTCAAGTGTGTGTGTGTGTGTGTGTGTGTGTGTGTGTGTGTGTGTGTGTGTGAGATCTTCAATCTGTCAAGTTCTCTTCAACCTCATAGGTGTTGTTTGCTTTACAGCAGTTTTTGAGGGGGAGTGATATTTACATTTACATTTATGCATTTTGCAGATGCTTTTATCCAAAGCGACTTAGTGCCTTTATTACAGGGACAATCCCCCTGGAGCAACATGGAGTAAAGTGCCTTGCTCAAGGACACACTGGTGGTGACCGCTGGGATCGAACCAGCAACCTTCTGTGTGTCAGTTCCATGGTTTAACCCACTGGACCACCATCTCACATCTCATGATATGACATAACATCAACAAATCTAAATAATTTAAAATGATTTTAAGGTAGGTTAATTAAGGATAATTAAATAACAAGCATAAATGATCAATACCTTTAAGATATTTAAAGAAACGTTGGTAACACTTTACAATAAGGTTTAATTTGTTAGCATTAGTTAATGTATTAACTAAAATGAAGTAACAATGAGCAATACATTTGTTACAGTATTTATTAATCTTTATTAATGTAAGTTACTAAACATAGTCATTCATGGTTAATTCATGTTAATTCACAGTTCCGAGGAAAAACCAACGTTATGGATGTGACAAAACCCTGTTATGGATGTGACGAGTCTGAAATACACATAGAATCTGTTTGGAAAATCAACAAAAAACTATCATGGCACTTTTGTCGACACATAAATTTACTCTAAATGCCAGTTTTGATATTAAGAAATATGATTGCAATATGATATAATTGACAATGAGAGAAGATGAGGGTGAAGGAATTTATTTATTTAATTTGTTCATGCTTAACACTTTCTTCTGTCATTAATATTATAATTATTATAATTCATGAACTTTATATATATATATATATATATATATATATATATAAAAATGTCTTTAGCCTACATGTTTATTTTTTTAAACCCATCTTAGGTAATGAAAGAATGGGCTATCTCAACTGAACTATCAGGTCAAGCTACTTGATATAAGACTTGATATAACTAGATTTCTATTCAAATTATTTTCCCGAATTGTGTGCTGTTAGTATCTTACCATTTTATCAATCTGCTGTGGTAGGCGTTCAGATTTAAGAAAACGCTATCTTCAAGCTGTCAAAACCTCCTGAAGGACAGGAAGAGCGAGCGAATTAGAGGCGCCATGTTTCGCGCCTAAACCAATCAGGTTCCTCATGCACTTTCAATACGCCTCTCTACTAGGAAGTGAATACTATGAACACACGGAACATTACAGCAGGGTCGATTACGGAACATTATTGTTTGAGATGTCGATCGCAATCTAATTTATTTATCACATCATAAATATGTCCAGAAAGCGACCATTTGTTTTGCTAAAGTTTACTTATGATTGTACTTATAGCCTAATGACCTAAGGCAATGTTACGTTTCACTGAAACACAGAGGAGAAATGTGTTTATCACTGCCATGCCGGCAGCAACAGGAACACACGTTATGTCACACGGGTTTGATTTTAGAATTTTCTTTAAATGTAACGTCCGTAACGTCACGTCCATAACGTCACATCCATAACGTCATGTCCATAACGCAAAATTAAAATGTTTACAAGCAACAAAAGGGCACAAAATGTTCATCACATTATACATTCATATAAGTTAACATTGCACAGAAACGTTGGACATTTTTGCATCAACACTGTATGTGTAGCATGAACTTATCCTCTAAAACGTTATGGATGTTACTTGGCCCTGGAACTCAACGACACATTTAACAAGAGGCTTATACATTTCTAGAGCTTTACTGTTAAAGCAAGCTAAGTGTACACAATGCATAATCATCCCCTTGTTCAACAGGAAATCGACAAATAATAACATTTTGTTGAACCATTGAGTCTATCTATTCCCTTTCTTAAAAAACGGTAAAACACAGACATTTTAAAAAGTCTGCTTGCATTGGCACACACCTTGTATATGATGTAATAAAACAGTAAATATCTAAACAATTCAATGAGAATGGTTACATACAATAAAGTATAGACCCAAATAAACATTTTAAGAATAAGTCTGTTTGTGTGTGGCCAACTTTTTTTTTCATGGTAAAGATGACCTTTGCATGGAATTGCCCTTAAATGAAAATTTACAATTTTCGAACCCACTTTATATTAGATGGCCTTAACTACGATGTACGAACATTTAAATTAATCATTTGATACAATGCATGTATTGTGTACATACGTCTTTTTACATTGTACTTACATTAAACAAATTATCTGCATCTGTAATTTATTTCTGTAGTTACATTTATAATTACACAGTTGACACTTCCCTTGCACCTAACCCTACCCTTAAACTTACCCATACCACCACACCCGTCTCTAACTTTACCCGTATCCCACCTCAATATCAGCAAAAGTGTTTTGCAATACAATATGAACACAGTAAGTACATTATACTTATTTTTTTATGTAAGTACATAATAGTTAAGGCCACCTAATATAAAGTGGGACCAAATTTTCATTCAAAATATTAATAAAACCTATACTTCAGTGATACTTAAATAACACTTATCACCAATAACAACTAAACAATATATCAATTAAAATAAAGTGACTTGTAATTTCCGAACATTGTTGTTAGCAGAAGAAAGTGTACATAATTATTTCAAACAAAGTAAAATTTAGTCCAGTTGTTAATTTGATTCAGCTCATGTTAATGAATTAGTTTATGTAGAAATATCTTCAACATCAAATTATAAAGTGGAAAGGGAAGATTTTTATTATCATTTTTAGATTTAGATTTCAATGCCTATACTGAAAAGAAGCTACAGGTAAAATGTCATTGTAAAGACCCCAAGTCTCTTTATTATCAGGTTACAACCATTCAAAGAACAGTATCGTTTCTAAGTGCAGTAGCTTTGAAAATATTTGATTTATAATTTAAAATGTATAAACGGCAGACAGAAACGACTGGTGTGTACTGATGCAGAGTTCTCTCCTTTTCCTGAGAAAACTGCAAACACAGTGTTTAATTGTCCAAATGAAATTTAAACATTTTCAGTATAGTGTAATATTCTTCTATGCTTATCATTGTCTAGTCTACATTAGGAGTTTTTCAGATTTTCCTGAACACCCTGGCATATTTCAAGCATGCAATGAACAAAAAATATTTCTGATGTAAGATCTATATAAACCCACATTTATTTCACCTATTCCACATTTCACCTATTTTTACCCACATGTATTTCACATAAAGAAATCTTTAGAGAAAGGAGATCTCTAAAGTGGCACATGAGAAAAATGCAGTCAGTTCTCTGCACATCTCGGTCGTGAGTATTATTGTTGGCAGGTGCATGCCTTACTCCGCATTCAAAAAAAATGTAATCCAGAAAAATGCTTAATTTTAAATCACTTGAATTGTTTTAATGCGAATTTGCAATAGCTAAAGTGACCATGATGTATACTGAACCTGTCACAATGTCAAGAGCAAATAAAAGGCAGTGAATAAGGTACATGGTTTGTATAAAACTTACAGTATTGGCCAAAAGTGATGTCAGGCCTAGGAAAATTGACATCTTCACCCTTTATTTAAATATTATTATAAATGTGTTAAAGGTTTTGTAAGCATATTGTGTAGTTGTGCTTGGACTCAATTGTTTTATTTGTGATAACGCATGAAACATGCCAAATTGTGCAGACGTAATTTTTTACCAGGCTGTCATACAAAGAAATGATGAACACATGCAAAAACAAGAGCGAACCAATGGAATATTAATAACTGATTATGTTGTATAGTCAGTATGTTTTTTTGCATGGTAAAATAAAACCTGTTGCTGTAGTTTTCCTTTTTTCCCAAATAATTTTGTCAGATAAAAACATTAACCAAGATTGTTCTTCCCTCATATTTAATTAAAATGAGTGTTGCCAAATCGATTAATCGCGATTAATCGCATCTCACATACAAGTTTGTAATGACCTAAGGCATTGTGTGTGTGTGTGTGTGTGTGTGTGTGTGTGTGTGTGTGTGTGTGTGTGTGTGTGTGTGTGTGTGTGTGTGTGTGTGTGTGTGTGTGTGTGTGTGTGTGTGTGTGTGTGTGTGTGTGTGTGTGTGTGTGTGTGTGTGTGTGTGTGTGTGTGTGTGTGTGTGTGTGTGTGTGTGTGTGTGTTGTACAATACAAAGTTAAATGCTTTGTTAAATATTGTTAAATGCGATTAAACGCAATTAATCGATTTGACATACTAATTAAAAAATATAAAATATCTTCATCAAATGTTGCTGGTTTAATTGAGCTTGTACGGTCATTAAAAACAAATATCCCCTTCGGACATCACTTTTGGCCACTACTGTATAGCAAGCATGACCATTAAAAATTCAAAATGTGTATCCTAGTCATTTTTTTATAAATTCATATATTTTTTAAAATAAATCCAGCATAATATGAATCTCACTTTAAGACAAATAGTGAGGGAACATTTTGATAAGCAATACTAGAAAACTGCCAGAGAATAAAAACAAATCTGTCTCTTTGTATGTTCTGTGAGGGGGGGGGGGGGGGGGGGGTATATCTTGTTTGAACAACAAGAACGTATTGAAGAACGTAGTCTTTTTACTTAACCAGAAAAAGAGTATTGTAATGAGAGTATTGTTGAGTTTAGAAAGAAAATTGTAATTAGTGTTATTCTTCAAAATCATAATACAATGACAATGATGTAGACTGACAACACATGTTATTTTTCAGAAATCAGGAATCATTGCTCAACACAGTAATATCCACACCACAACCTGCTTTAGGTAATGAAACGGTAAGTTTAAACAATGTGTTCAGCCTTACAAAATGTTTGATGCTGTCTGTGCCTATAGGAGATGAGTGTACAGATGCTGGGGTACGTCAACCTAAGGTTAAGCAAGCTTTCAGAGCAAGGTCTTCTCTTTGCTTTTGACTGAAATGCTTGATGCAAAAAAATATACAGCTGGAAAGGAAATCAAAATCCAAATGAAAACATGAATATTATATTATACATTATATTTAATATAAAAACAGGTTTATCTGAAACTGATTTGCATTTATGTTAATTAAAACTGTTAACACTTTACAATAAGGTCTCGTTTGTTAACATTAGTTAATGTATTAACTAACATGAACTAACAATGAGCAATAGTATTTATTAATCTTTGTTAATGTTAGTAAATAAAAAAAATACAGCTGTTAGTTCATGTTAGTTCACAGTGCATAATGTTAACAAATACAACTTTTGATTATAATAATGTATTAGTAAATGTTAAAATAAACATGAACTAAGATGAATAAATGCTGAATCTTGTTAACTATTTAACTAATGTTAACCATAAAATCAGATAAGTTTGCAGCCTTTGGACATGGTGCAAAAGACTGTACATTTTTGCATGTGTGAGGTACTGTATCAAGGCTTCCTATACATGTCGTATTCATGATATATATATTGCTTTGCTTCTTGCATGATTAATAATTTACGTTGCAGACTTTATAATTAGACTTTACAGCTCTAACAATAGAAAGGCAAATGCAATACGTACTGACACACACGCAAACAACTGAAACGTTGCTTCTGAAATGCCTGAATTCTTTTATAAAAAACACTCTGAAAGACTTGATAGTAGTTCACAACTGTTTGGAAAATGGGTTTAGCTGGGCTGTATATCACAACATGAGATTCGTCTGGGCTTTGAACCATATGCGTGGTGTGTTTACCAAAACAAACCAATCAGTTTGACCATATTTTGCCAGAATGCAAAAATGAATGAGAATGAAAACATCACTTGGTGTTTGTAAGCATTTATTTTCTCATTGATGAATTAATACAAAATAACAATCCACTGTTTGTACATGTGATTCAGAGTGGTCACGATATGAGCGCATCACCTCTTAAACAGAGTCAGAGGACGGGAATCAACGTTACGTCGTTTTAGTTTAAAAGCATAAAAAGGAACAATTCCAAAAGCTTACAGATCTGTAATTCTGAGCATTTAAACGAAATATGGAATCAGTGCACCTGTTTACAATCCAAAGAAGAAACAATCCATAAATGTTACATAGTAGGTATCCAGTAGCTATCAAATCAATGACATGATAACAAGCATTTGAGAAAACACACACCAATGTCATTATTCACGTGCCTGGCATCTGTTATTTAGACATGGGCTCTCCTGATCTGTTGACTTGGATTCCCATCCCTGTGTGTGTGTGTGTGTGTGTGTGTGTGTGTGTGTGTGTGTGTGTGTGTGTGTGTGTGTGTGTGTGTGTGTGTGTGTGTGTGTGTGTGTGTGTGTGTGTGTGTGTGTGTGTGTGTGTGTGTGTGTGTGTGTGTGTGTGTGTGTGTGTGTGTAGCATGCATTGATGTTATACATTAGTTTAACCTAAAATGCCTTACTTTACAAGACAAAGTGAATTGTTTTCATGTGTTGTTTCTGCTTGATCAGAGGACAAGTCTGGAAAATGAAATGCATTAAGCCCTGAAAGTGAGAAGCCCTGAACATAATTTCGTCATAACAAACTTTTGTTAGGGCATTTCTGTTGACTATGACAATTAGAGACAAAAGAAAATTAAGGATAGTGCTGTCCCTCACACGCATACACACTTATGACTGATGAATTTGTATATATCAAATTATTATTTGTATTTTTTGAAAACCACATAATGTTGACTCCATTAAACAATTGTTTTACTGTAATCGTAAAGCTAAGAGAGTCCAAGTGTATTTGAGCCTTCACGAAACTATCACAACATCAAGCGTTACATTGCATGTTTCGAAACAATAAAACACATATTCTCACAAGCAAGATCACCTATTATCCAGTATTTTCATAGTGCGTAATCATATTTCAAAGCATAATGAAGGACAGCATAAAACTTGTAATAATACCGTTGTGGTTAACTGGTCATTGTTTTGCATCTTTACAGTAGCACATTACATTATCAGTTGCTGTGCACAAGTCTCATACCATACCATGCCATGATGATGATGATGATGATGATGATAAAATGATTCAGTTTTTTTTTCTTCTTAAAAGTTAATTAAGAGAGTGTATGTGCTGCCTGATGAAGTGCGGATAAATCTAATGTTGAGAAGTTTGAGTGGATGATGAATGCTCCCTTATGAAGATTAGTTTACTTTATCATGTATGCAATTAATCTGTCTATAACGTGTTAAGGTAAGTGTGAACACGCCTTGTGTCTTTTCTGAGCAACATTTTTGAGCACAGGTAAGGGCACGTGCCACTGGTAGCTTAACGTTTTGATTCTAAGCAAACATTTTGGCATGTTCCATAGTGAGCACCAAACACGTGTTTTTAATTGAATTTAGCCAGGGGTTATTCAAGGATCGGTCCGTCCATACACCGTTTACTGTTGACACATGTAAACTCATTGGAGTGCCACGAGTCGTGTTTAGAAATTGTATGGTAACTCTGCAAACACACTTGATGTTCCACGAGCTGTGCAACAGCACGCGCGCGTCAGCTGCGTCTCTGCAAAACTCCAAATAAGATGTCACGATCCAGATGTAATATTATTTTTATTGCATTTGTGCTTTAATTCAGTTGTTTATTCACATGGTAAAACCGTCAAGCATCGCTTCGTTTAAATGAGTTAGTACGCATACAGTCCCCGACCCTTATATACTCTTAACATTCAGAATTAAATCGCATGTTAAATTGATAAGGCGCGGTTGGAGTCGCTTGATACTGAAAGGGTGTGCCAGACTTGGGTTTGAAAAAAAAGAAGGAAAATCGTAAAGACCGATGATTTTGTTATTTTTAAATCACATAATAACTCATGAGCAACGTGTGCCATTCTGGCAATGAGTATGATGATAGTCCGAGAGGAGCAGAAGTACGAGAGAGCTTTCTTCTATTATTCGCTGTGTGTGCCCTCCGCAAATGCTTTTTGGGGTAAGGGCTTCCCATTGATAGTTGAGAACAGCAAGCCCAGACCGCAAAAAGATTCGTGAAAGACTTTTCCATACGCTTTGAATGTGGCATCTGAGTTGCAGGCTTGGTCCATAATTACTGACAGTCCATGTTGTTGTAGCCAATGGCCGGACCGTGTGCAGTAGACTCCAATTCTACACATTCGCGGAGAAATGCACAGGATCCGCTCTGAGGTGCGACTCCCTTCCCATCCGAGCCCGTGCACCGTCATTTTATCCGTGCTCTGATGCCGTTCCTATATGGCCATACTGTACACATTCTCCTCTTCGTGGTGTGGTTGAGGAAAAAGCTGATCTACTCCTGTCAGTCGATAGATCTGTTGAAGGAGGGGAATTACTGCGCTTCAGCTCACAGTAAATAGAGAGCAGTGAAGGATTTCATTGGAGCATACGATAACTCGTCATTCGACCAATCCGCGCTCTTCTCACACAGGGACCCCCCTTTTTGAAAAAAGGAAAAATATAGAAAACTAATTCTCCACTGGTGTGCGAAATGCATTTAACAAATGTGCTTCATTGTTGCCTTTGCAAAGCGCGTTTTCTTAATCCGAATGTGCCATCCTGTCGTTCCTATCACATATCTCTGACAATGGAAGTGTTATACGGGTTTCGGTCATTTACCGGGTGTTAATCTGAGAGTATTAACTCAAAGCATCTGGAATGATCCATTCAAATACAAAATGTATAAATCTAACTATTATCAATGAGCACCACCACCGCTGATAAATATAAAAATGATCCAGCTGGACACTTACCATAAGTTCCTCAAGATCCTTGTGTACAAGCTTGCACTAGTCACCAAAGCTTCCTCTCTTCCTTGTCTCATAAAATAATGAACATCATTCTCTGAGCCTGGCTATATTTGGATACCCCACACATCTCACGCACGCACGCACACACAAACATAAAATAACCTCGTCCTCACAAGCACGAGCGCACATGCACACGCGCACATGAACTCTCTAACCACAGAGTCGCTTTTCTCTGAATGTAGAATTGCCTCCGGATTCCAAGGTCAGGACTGAGAGTGACAGGGGAGAACAGCGAGACCCTAACATTTAAGTCCAGTCTTAACAGATAGCGCTCTCGCGGAGACGAGGTTGTGGTTTCATTTGTGGAAGTTTCCAGTCAGTCACGATTCCCTCCATCTGTCTCCGGCACCCAGCGCTTTGCCCCTACTGACGCAGCCGACGCGCATTACTCACTTTAGCAGTCACGACTCGCCAATCTGTGCTGTTTCCGATGAAACCGCACGCCAAAAACGAATTACCAAGGAGCGCTGGGCTCAAACGTTTGGCAAATGTGAAGAATTTATTGGTCTTTGAAGTGATGAACATAAACCATATGTATGACCGAAATTTTACAGCTAGGCTACATGTGTAGTCTGACGAGCTGGATTTACAAAGACCACGTATTTGGTCTATAAACAAACCGGATTGTTTACAAATAAGCGTTGATGCTTTGGCTACTACACAGATCATCGGGGGGTTCTTGTTAGATGGATACCATGGTTTTAGCATTTGCTCAGGATGAGGGACCATCTCGATGAGCTTCTTAGGATGGTGTTTACAGCAGGTCTCCCAGACTAACCTCAGGGTCCCCGTGCAGGGTATGAATTATTAAACGTAGCCTATGATATTCTGAATTATTGAGGAAATGAACATATGCACAAAAGCAATATCTTCAGTGTGTGGACCAGAAAACGCACTGCCACATAGTCTACAACAATTTCCGCATGACGGAGGTCATGAAAGGTTTTATTCATCGGTAAAGGTCTAGATTAGAATGAATCGTCTTCCATGCGTTTCTGTAACGACTGGGTCTTTGGACTGGACACTAGCAGCAGTGTGACTGAAATTTCAGCACCACTCGCGGTGGACAGCTCCTTTGCATTATAGAGGCTTCATCGTGTGATACTGGCCACGAATGATATGAAATGGATTATGTTATATAGAGAGTTCATCAAAGGCAATCTTTGTTTTCGTGATTAAAGCAAGCTCTAATGAGATCCTTCATTCACTGAATGCAGACAGGGTGATTCCCTGACATGATACGTGCGATAACTAAAACTCGGCGTGCTGAATTAAGTTAACACATACAGAACCGTCCAGAATATATGACTGGGAAATATATAAGCAGGCCTTATATATATATACATTTAAAACCAGAACATGCAACTGAGGTCACCAGGAGAGCGAGAGGTCTCACCGGTGGAGGGAGCCCTCAATGTGAGAAATACACGTGTCAGCACTGAATGAAACGTTCAATAACACACGGAAATATCTCAAGGACACAACGAGTACTGGTGTGTTTTTATGCCTCAAAACGATGGCTGCATATGAGGGTGATACCCCTGTCTATTTCTGGATCAAGCTGTTACTATTTTTAGAGCACTTGGACAGAAAAAAGCACTCACAAATGCTCCTCACAGGAATTGTACGTGATCACCGTGACATGCGCGTTCACATCTACTCTCTAACGCCGTCGTGACGCTCGGTTATGGAGACATGGCATCCTTTAGAAAGGACTCATCGTGATTTCTGCTTTTATTCGAATGGATGCGGATTTCTCTCTTTTTGACAGGCTCTTGCACTGATTTGAGCCACCGTTAAACCCAAATTAACTGCATCAAAACGACACTTACAACAACAGATAGAATCATAAACAAACTATATATACAATTATACAAACATATAGCTCATAAATACTATGTATGTATGGAAAATATTTTCTGTTTCCTCCTTCATCCAAAGCTGCGTCAGTTGCATTGACGTCACGTTCATATTCTCCTCCTTTTGCCGATGCCTTAATGAAAGACATGTGGCTGTTTTATCGTTTAAGGCGGTAGTATGATAAATGCTCGAGGGGAAACTGTAAACATTATTTATACCAGGAGTTTTTACACAAGCTCATCACGCTATAACCACATAAACACGCCAGTATAGGCTAGAACGGACACTTGAACTCTTTCTTGAAAACAGAAAGAGCAAGACAAAAACGACTCTTTCTAATTCTGCCTTCTCAAAGTCGCATAGTACCCTACAAACCACCAGACTATATACAATAAAACCTGACACAGACAGTCATATAATGGTTGTGCCAATGGCTGATGGTGATGATGATGATGATGATGCAAAGACGAACAGACGTTGCCAGTAAAATCTGGATCTGAGGCCTTATGCAAGTTCTAACCTACGTCCATCTGTTCACGGTTGTTAAATTATTTATCATAAAACGGCATCCATTCTGCCCAGAGTTTACTCGGTCCTTGCAAAAACCTTAACGAAACACGCAGTAGCCCATATAGAAATGGAAACGCAGGGTAATGATTTGAAAGGTGATCACTGCCCTATACAAATGTGTTTCCATAGGTGCTTTGTGTTTATGTATCAATAGACTTGTCATTGCATACTGTTTCATGTCAAATGTAGTCCGACGCAAGCGAAGGCCTTATTGAGTCGTGTAGGCTAGTCGCTGTCCGTGGTGCTGAAGCCGCCGCCCGCTCATTCAGCCGAGGGAACAGATTCTTACCCCTCTTTGTTCTTTCGGGGTGCAGCAAGACATGGCGCGGTCTAGACAGGACATAGACTTAAGTTGTAGCAGAACATGCTCAGTTAAGAGGAGTAAAACATGACTGACATGAAAAAAAAAAATGTTCCATTAGGCTATTTCATCGTAAATGTATTCATAAATGTTACAACAGCGCGAATCGTGACCACTCGGCAACAATGAGAATAGCACGCTTTGAGACCATCGCAGTAGTGAATTTAAAGTTGTGAAAGAGCCGCATAATATCAAGGACGAATCTGCTACTATTATAACACTCTGCCAAGTATCGAGAGAAATAAAAAAGTTATTAGAAAGACTCACACAAAGTGAAGCGTGCCCGTATTCTCTGTGATCCTGAACACAAACAAAAAAGTAGCATCTAGTTTGATCTGGACTGTTTATAATCCAAATGCATGTACATCCAACCTCAAGCAATCTGTATAGTTATCGCTTCAAATCCTGATAACTTCAAAAACCGATGAGAAGTCAATATAAACCCAATATAAATATCAATATAAATATATTGCAATATATATTTCTATTTAAAATATAAATATAAAAATAAGTATATATAAATATATAATATAAAGTTCAGAATGAGTTCAGAACTTAAACGGAAAGAAATATCACTCACCGTATGCATGTTCTCGTTCATCGAGATGGAAAGTGAGGTTCGCATAGGGCTCAGAGAGGACTCTAGACTAGGCTACACGGAGTACACAGACGTGCGCGTGCGTTTGGAGACCATAGTGCGTGAATGAGCTCACTCGCTTGTTTTTCTTTTTTTTTTTGAATGAAGAGAAATACCTAGTGAAAGTAGAAGCGTTCCCAGTATTTAAGGGTGGGGGTTGAACTTGACTGCTGAGAAGTAAAAGGAGGGCTGGCATCCCACAAACTAGTTTCGCAAAGACAGAGCACGATGTACTGTAGATCTACATTCAAGGGAAGAATGTACGTGGTTGTGCTAACACAATACACGATGTTAGTATTTTGTGTTATAAAGCAGACTGTAGTGTTTTCTCATTCTTTATATTCAGTTATTTTATATACACGCTCCGTGTGCTTAATTGACTGGACACCAGGGCTTCTTAGATACAGCAGTGTCATTTCTGTTGGTGGAGAGCACAGCTTTCCCCGTCAGCAGCCTATCACTGTGCTATTGACCCGCATTGACGTCATTAGGTTTCCCTGGGAAACGCAGAAATTCAAAAATAGTAACAAATTAATTCAGCTGACAAAGAGAGGGGGCGGGGCCCTGGGTAAAACGGGTTTGATTTGGATGGGTAGTAGGTGGGGGCTCTTCTATACGTGTGCCACTCAACTAGACTCGGTGTTACTACTGAAGCGTCAAGCTAAATCTATCGAGGTGTAAGTCCAACTGCTAGCGTGTGGCTGGTACCGTTTTTATAGTAGCAAAGGAGCTTAAATATTCTGTATTGGGGATCATGATTAGCCTACATCTCGATCTAGTATTGGGCATAATCTTAAAATTTACATTATTGATATTTTAAATAGCAATTCTTTACCATGGATGAATATAAATTGACATTGTTTTAATGGTTAATGTTATTACACCATATAGTAAGCAAAAAATACGTCTGCATGTTTATTGTATGTCATGAGGCTTCACAACCACCTTGTGGTCAAACGCAAGATATCATAAAGTATAGCATCGACCTCTTCAGCCAATATTAAAATTGGCCTGCAATCATATTAAAAAAGTCAAAACATATTTACAACATATCCATACTGCATCCCAACTACCACTTTTTATTCACTTAAAGTTAAGAGGTTTTCCAGGGGGTTGATTTTATAATGTGACCCATTCACAAAGTTGTTGGGGTTAAACGCTTTACAAGAGAGACACACTAGCACGAATTATATTGAATACTGAACGTGTGATTCAGGTTTAATTCAGTTAAATAAGAAAACAATCATAAACATGTCTTTAAAAACCTCATGTGCATTTCCAGTTTAATTTCTGAGGAACTTGTTTGCTTAATTCACATAGACTATTGACAATTTTTTTTAATCTTGACTGTCTAAGTGTTTATATATATATATATATATATATATATATATATATATAAATACAGATCAAATTGGAGTGATTGGAAGCGTATTTTAGAACTTTAAACAAAATCTCCTTATTGAAGGTCTCTTTAAAAAAAAAAAAAGAAGACAATAAATATGCCGTTAAAAACTCTATATTGATCTTTCGTTTAAATATTTGCAGCGGCTCTGTCTTCAGCCTGAACGTTAGGGATTCATTCCATGTCAGCTATAACAGTAGTTTGAAAGCAGTACAGTAAACGATCAGGGGAAACTCTCCTCTCCACATGTTTGCAGTAGTGGATATTTTTAGCTAAGAAAAAGCAACAGGAGGACAAACAAGATGCTTCAGCCTCCTTTGATGGCAGATACAAGGAAATCATCCGAGCATACAAGCCTAGAATAACAGCAAGATGTGACGCCTGAACTGTTACCATCAGCAATAACTAAATGGATGTGTAAAAGAAAGATTATAGTGTTTCTTTTAACAATCTGTATTCAGAAAAACATTTTAAGACACCCTTTATACACCTAGCAGCTATTGCTGAGAGAGGGACATATGGTGGGACTAACAGATAGTATTTGTGTTATTGCAAAAAACATTAGCATTCAAATACAGTCCGGCACATACAATGTCAGGCACGCGGAATCTCAACCCCAGCAAAAATATCCCTTTATAGGAACATCAAGATGTTTTATAAAAAATAAACAACCCTTAAGCCATAAAACATAACATTTTCTTAAATATCTGAAAAAGGGTAACCGTTTTCATTGCTCAATTGAAAGCCAACCTTATAGACAGTAATGATATGGTTTATATTTATGAAATTAAGACAACAAATAGACGAATACTCTGTTCCTCACTGATAGCTAAGATTAAGGAGCATTTTCAAGTTATGCGTGTGTGTGCGTGCGTGTGTTTTCAGGGAGCTCGCCGGTCCCTCTTGGAGAGGAGGTAGCACTGGATGGTACGCAGACGGTCTTTGGCTGGCCCAAATTCTGGCTGGAGTTTTAGAGTCGATTCATACCATTGCATGGCCTTCTCAAATTCCTCCTAAAAAGATATCATGTAAGTACTTATTAAATACAGTCATCATTTAACATCAATAAAATACTTCATAATGATATGTACAAAAATAAATAAATAAAAAACACTAACCATAGCTATATAGACGTTTGCCAGAGTAAAATGATTAACAACAAAGTGAGGAGCAATTTCCACTGCCATACGTGCCACAGTCAGGGCATCCTCCCATAGTCTCGCATTTTGGAAGATGTTGGCAAGGCTGATGAGAGGCACATCCTAGCAGAACAGGAATAAATATTTATGGCTTGATGCAAGGTTTGCTTCTGTACAAGCCAACCAATGGAAAATAACTATCTTAGACTGCAAGGCCCCGATATACTCACGGCAATGTTTTTTTGTTTGTTCTTCACTTAGGTGTAAAAAGAAATTTGAAATGCCTTTGCAGCGATATACTATTAGCAAACATCCCAATGCCACCCACACTGCTGAGAGCGGTGTTTAGATGAATATGCAAATATGTGCTGCGCGCTTTCCTCGCAATAGCAAAATAAACACACAACAAAATAACAGCGGCAGGAAAACAGCAGTTAAGAAAGTATCTGATCGTCACGTCACGTCACGTTTATTTACACTAACACTTCATACAATAGATTGCTTAAAATCAAGCAGCTTTACAATGTTAAACATGAAAAACCAGTGTCAGGGTGTCTCTTAAGTAGAATTACGACTTCAGTTCCTATTATAAAGCAGCTCTAGCAGTGTGTTCATGCTTTTACTCATGGACGTCTGACCTCGACAGACTAAACAGAATATATGAACCGGAATGTTTCCACTTGAAACTGAAGCTCGAACCCGGCCCGTTCCCGATATTCTTTGACCCAACCCGAACTGTTACATTTTAAAAGGCATATTGCAGGTTAGAGCCCCCAGTGAGTCAATGTATAGAAAAATAATGTAAGAACTAGATTTTCTTTAAAATATAAGCTCCTTATAAATACGTTACTAAGGCTTCTGGAGTTGTTTTTGTGATAAAATTATTTCCGCATCTGAAAATGGCAAAACAGAAGTGGCATAACGGGAGGGAGTGTGGTCAATTTCAACAATAGACAGTTCGGACGCTGAGGAAATTGTAAATGTTTATTCATACTCATATGACGGACCACAGGCATACAATTATGAGCCTGCTATGCGGCCAACGCAGAGCCCGGCAAACAACTCCCTCTCGTGATGAAATGACGCAATGTTAAAAAAAAAAAAAAAAAAAAAAAAAACGTTTTTTTACAAACAGTCAAAGAAACGATCACTTTATCAACTAAATTTGCCCTTGTGTCTTTTTAAAACATTTTAAATCTTGCAATAACTTTTCATATGGTATTTTCATACAAGGTTATATATTAATTTAGAAAGAAATGTAACATGCAATATGCTCTTTAAAACTGAGCTCTTTTTTGGCTGAAATAAGAATATATCGTACAAGATTTAAAACATATTAATAGACATCAAGTAATAGAAAAAAAGGTACTGCTACATCCCAATTCACCATACTATGCCCTAAAAGTAAGTACTGTTTTTGTGAAGAAAAAGTACATACTTTTGAGTGTGTAGCATAAGAGCATGCAAGCTTTGGGACACACTACTTCGTCATATCCGCCATGTTTGCAGTTGTGGCGTCATTTGATTTGCGACTGCGATGTGCACAGTTTACACTCATTCACTCGCACACTCAATATTGGTGTAGTCATTTTAGAGGTTTATGTTTAATTTTGTGCTATCTCCTGGCTCACCTGTTATCCAGCAAACACAGCGAGTGTTACTGTGTCTGCCGAATATTATTTCTATTGGGTGGAATTTGTTGCAGTTCAGCTTTCCCTGCATTAATTGGCATTGTAATAAGTTTTCCCTCAGCAATTAGTTAAGGTTTGAGAGGCATCTGCAGTGTTGTGACCAAAAGAGCAAGTGAGAGTGGGGTCATAAGCGTGAAACAGTGTTAATATAAAAAATATATATAAAGCCTATATATAAACATGCTCCCACACTATTTCGACCACAACACAGCAGACGGCACGTAAACCTTAATATATTTAGTTAAAAACCCGAATGAGACCCTGAAGCTATTTATGAAACATTAACCCGAACCCCGCAGATTAAGCACGGGTACCTCTAGTACAGAGCACACCAATCTATTACGTAATAATTACGTAGTTCAAAGGTTTTACAAGTCCGAGCAAAGCTTTCTGGAAAAATGTTTAGCCTGATTTTGTTCGAAATGACATCAAACCAGTTCGTTCTTCAATTTCGCTTGAAGTATGTCGGGGGACTTAGTAGTAAGAGAATGAGCAGAACCTTCATGTGGTGAGGAGCGTAGTTCAGAGCCTGGCGGAGGCAGTCGATGGCTCTCTTTCCCTGACCTTTCACCCTCCAGTACAATGCTGCCATGCTGGACAAAACCCAGGACGTCTGATTCTAATGGATATACAAACAAACAGATCACAAACTATAACAAACTCTATCACTCTTTTCACTGATAAACTTTCCATTGAGTTGTTCTCAGCTAGAAATACAAACAGTCATAAAGTATATTTACATGCACAGTTATAATTGAACAACAGTGGGTTTTTGCACAGTGCACTGTCCTGTCTGTCCTAGTATACAAAGGCCAATTTATCTGATTAAATGTATACATGATGGATGAAGCCAAGCTACAAATCACATTATCTATACTACTGTTCAAAAGTCTGGGGTCAGTAAGTTTTTCTTTTTTTTAAAGAAATTCATTATTAATTTATCAAAACTGACAGTGAAGATATTTATGTTACAAAAGATCTATTCATAAATAATTCTGAACAAAAAAAGCAGCACAACTGTTTTCGGCATTTTTTTGGCACAAAATCAGCATATTAGAATGATTTCTGAAAAATCATGTGACTGAAGACTAGTAATGAAGCTGAAAATTCAGTTTTGCCATCACAGGAATAAATTAAATTTTAAAATATATTAAAATAGAAAACAGTTTGTAAATTGTAATTATATTTCATGATTTTACAGTATTTTGAAAAAAATTCACACATCTTACTGAACTCAAACGTTTGAACGGCAGTGCAAAGAACAATTTCAAACATCATTCAGACTAAAGCATTTACAAAAAAATTGCTTTAATCCAATTGAAGGCAACTTTGTGACCACACTTGTAGTTACATTCCCACAGCAGACAACACTCAGTGTCATACCTTTTCCAACACCTTAGCAATACGTGTTCCCACTTGTTCAAAAGACAGTGAGGGAAATGTATCTTTTCCCAGATTCTGCAACACCTATGACGGAAGATCGAGAGTGAGCCAAGACAAGCCAGCCATTCACAAACATCAGAAGCTTTCACATTTGGTCGATCACGAATGTAAATAGGAGGGGGAAAAAAGTACCTCTCTGAGCTGACTCTCTCCAGTATAGTGAATGCCTCCACGGTTGGCCACCCCACTCAGGTGGTCCAGAGTGTGCATACTGGCAGGGAGGTTGGCATTACACACCGGCTCCACCGCAGGTTCCTGAAGTGGAGTGGCAAAGTCTATATGCTCTGTGATACTGTGAAGAGTTTGGGAATCATATGTTAGTGGAAAAGAGCCAACTATGAAAGCATCCCAATTGTGTTTTAAGAGCACTAGGAATGATATCCTACTCTATGTTCTTGGCAGACACAGCCAGCCAGGTACTAGCCACAGTTGTGAGGTCCACACGACGTGTGCGCTGACATTCCTCGGGACCGGGCCAACCCAGACTGCTGTAATCCTTCCATCGCTCTGTAAACACAAAACATTATGTTGTCACAATGGCTTTTGCAGCTACAGTAATCACCTCTGTCTGTGTCAAATAAAGCTGAAAAAAATAAAATAAAATAAAAATAAAGAAATAATATATAAATATATATATATATATATATATATATATATATATATATATATATATATATATATATATATATATATATATATATATATTAGAATCTTAAACATAACAAAAAGTAAAGATTAGAAATGTTGCATTGGAAACAAAAAAATACAATAAAAATTTGAAGTACCAAAATGATTCAATAATAAAAAAACTAAATAATCAGAAATATTATAGAAATAATATAGAAATATTAAAGCAGCACTAGGTAACTTTTCAACCTTCATGATATATTTTCAAGACTCTTGTGATGATACATCGACTTACAATAGGTTGAATGGCACGCCTGCCATAGCCTGACGGGGTCTGTATCGTTTTTAATCGTACTTTTAAACTTCGGGTTTCGGGTAGTAACCCGAGAACAAAAAAGAACTACAAAATGTGACTGCTTTACGGCATACATACGGCGTAGTGCTCAAAATGGGACTAAAGTGTGCATTTCATGGATTCCCGAACGCCGGCGCTACGTCATTCTCGCTCATGCGTCATGTCAACAAATGCACGTGCGATGCATCCCCTGATGCAGGATGACAGAGTTTACGACAGTAGTAGAGGACAATACTGTTTCCCAACTGTAGGGGGACCCCGAGAGCAAAACCTACCTAGCGCTGCTTTAAAAAACAAAAAAGAGCAATGTTGCCTTGGCAACTAGCTGAAATAAAATTTAAGTTGAAGTAGAAGTACTAAAAATAAAGTAAAGCTAAACAAAAATATAAAAAAAGAAGAACTAATAAAACAATAAATTAAAAATAAGACTGATAATTATATAAAATATAAGCTATATTATTCTAAATATTAATAAATACTATAATTGTATCTGAATAATACTAAAATAGCACAGCTCTGTGTTGACAGACAAAGCACTTCCTGTAGGAAGGCAGTTCATTCTCAGCACCTGAGGGTCCAGGCGAGGGGATTGTGGGCCCACTGATCTCAAGGATGGAATTGCTTGATTTTGATTCACTCTGATGAACATCTCCATCTCCCACCCAACCCTCTGAGGTATCGGTTTTGGGCTTTTTCACACGTTTCACCTGGAATGTTATCTGAAGGGATAGAAGAGAACAGGAGAATGTCAAATTCACTTCGATAATTATTATGCAAAACGTTCCTGAACTTTTAAACAGACAGACGTACCCATTCAGCTCCCTCATCATCCTCACAGTTGCCAAAGCAGGGTCCTCCCCCTCTCGCCCCCATGACCCTGTCGTTTTTCAGCACGCGGATGCCCCGTAGGTCCCCTGTCTTCCCGTTCATGTCCAGAGCCCCTTCAAATGCCCCTATCAGTTCTTCTCTCAGACGCCAGTCCTGTTCCTCTTCCTCCACCCCCTCAGCCTTTTGCCCTTCTCGGCCCCTCTCCTGCCCACTCGCCTCCCCTGAGCCGTTACTGTCCACCACCACCTCTGCACAACACAAGGGAGTAAAAGAACACTGTATTAGAATTAAGAGTTAAGCAGAAGTTCTTGTTCAGATGATTTCATTCATTTATTTCCATGTGGACTGACCTCAGCAATGTGATAATGGCTGTTTGAAATGAAATGTACGCCATGTGTCCTGCCAGCTATTGTTTAAAAATAGCAAGCGAAACAGCATGATATTAAACAGTATAAAATATGCAACCATAAATCTTAAAACTTACTTAAAATAGTAGTGTGCTATACTGCTGTATCACATGACCTCACTACACGTCATGTTTAATTTAGCAATGACAGGACAGTTATCAGCTCAGAGACTTTTTTTTTCATTTACATTTAAATTGTCCATAAAGCTTGGGGAAAGTGGTTGTATTACTAAATTATTAAGGTTGTATTACTATAAATTATGAGCTCAATGTTCGCATTTTCTGACTTTGTCGTAATAATTAAAACTCTCAGTGGAGATATAAAGTCCAAAAGACCATATTGAATATCTGGGATTAAAAATTTAATTTAAACCTGAAAAGAGAGATTTAGGATTTTTAACAATGTCAAAAAGAAATGCTATAGCAAAAATGAATAAGAGATATTTAAGATTAAGCCACTAAAGGAATAAATACACTTGTGACAATGAGCGTGTGAACGCACTTAAAGGGGTGATGAACTTTTGATATATAAAAGGTCATGGTAATTTAAGAATATCCTGTAAGTTACGGAGCTAAAAACTTCCTTGTTAGTCAAAGAAAAGCTTTTATGTACTCCAGCCCAAGAAAACGAGAGCTCTCAGAATATGCGGATCTCTTACGTAATAGGACCTAGACGCCGCTTCTACCGATAAATATGCTTCTGTAGCCCCGACTCGTGAGCTAAGGATCGTCCCTGCATAAGCTTCCTTCTGAACACACACTTATGTGAGTAGGCTAAACCATGTTTTTTTTTTATATGTGTTAGTTTTGCATAACATTACAGATCGTTTGAAATCTATTGATTTACATACCTTAGCACTCTGTCACAGGGTGGAGAAGGTGTTATTGAATTGGTTCACTCGTGATCATACTTGTAACATTATGGGCCAGCCGCGAGTGTGTGTGAACGCGCGACGTGAGTGTGTGTGTGTGTGTATGCCCGCGCGAGCGAGTGAGTGTGTGTGTGTGTGTGTGTGTGTGTGTGTCCGCGCGAGTAAGTGTGTGCGCGTGTCCGCGCGAGTAAGTGTGTGCGCGTGTCCGCGCGAGTGAGTGTGTGTGAGTGTGTGTGTGTGTGTGTGTGTGTGTGTGTGTGTGTGTGTGTGTGTGTGTGTGTGCGTGCGTGCGAGTGTGTGTGTGTGTGTGTGATTTAATCATTGTGTTTGTTTGATATTTTGCGAGTCTTCTGAGCATTTCCCCCAGACGATTCCTGGGACAGACGGTAGCTGAAGCTCATTAAATATGCAAATATTATCCAATCCTAGCCGTGGGCGTTTACTTCCAAGTGTTCAATGCGGCACGGCCATCAAATCCGAGTGTTTTTCAGAGAGCTTCAAAACCAAGGCAGAAATTAGCCTATTACTTATTAATTATGGTGTTTTTGAATGTAAAAACCACACAAACGTCAAAAGTTGACCTCAGACAACAGTATAAAAAAAATGTAAAAAGCCAGTTCATGACACCTTTAAATTGTTATGCTAATAACAATTTGTTTCTATAATTTTGCTAGTGGTCTCAGACTGCTGGATGGAGTCCACTGCATCTTATGTGATCATCAAACACAAAGAAAGAAGCCCCATAAGCTCCATTATTAATCTTACTCTCAAAGAGGAGAGAGTCTTCTAAAGCAGACATGGGCATGGCATCAATGTCCCAGGCCTCCTGCCTGCCGCTGCTGCCCGAGTCCCAGTCCTCCAGCTCAGAGTCTTCCACTGCCTCACAGCCAGAGCCAGCTACAAGCATAAACACACACACATTGCTTAACTAACATTCAAATAAATATAACTGCATTATTTGTATTTTTTTTTTTAAAGTAACAAGTAGAAAAAACAGGCCACTTGGACACACATTCATCGTTTTAACTGCTGTATAAGTGAGTGTGTTAGTTCAGAAGGGATTGCCATATTAATCCCCAAATCAATAGTTCCCCCCAAAAAGAAGAGGACAATGAGTTCATTTTTGTCTGCAGAGCGCAGTGGCATCTAAATAAAGCCTGTGCTATTTTCAGTGCCCTGAATTATTGAGGACACGATTTTGCTATTTCAAAGTCTCTCTCGCTCAGAAGAGTGCCAGGGGAGAGAGAGCTGAGCTACAGAAGGGGAGCAGTGCAGGATGCTGAGGAGAAGAGAAAAGGGGAGCAGGAGAGAGGGAATGGAGCAAACCCAGAATAGAAGATGCAACGGTAAAGAGTCTAAAATTGGCTCAAAGATTACAGTGCCTGGGCTATAAAAAGAGCGTCAAACGCTCTGCAGCTGAGGTTGCAACACCAGGGAGAAGGAAAGAGTAAGTGATGGAGGGAGGTGAAGTGGGGTGGCTGTCCAGGGGGAAAACTCTTGGTTCAGTGACGGGAGGGTTCTATGGGTTTACATAGGAGGCTACTTACATGGACAGGCCTGGTGCTGGAGATTGTAAAGAAAGGGGTAAAACTGGAGACAGCGCATTAGAGGCAGGCTGGCACGACACTGGGGACAGTGAACTGTGAGAGTCAGGGCCCGACGAAACACTGCCAGAGCGCCAGTCAGGTTTCCCTGAGAAAGGTGAACGTTGACCAGACTTAATAGCGTGTGAGGCTGGTGTAAAAGAGGGAGAAAGACACAGTTAAGTCACATAATATACTTTTTCTTTGATTAAAAAAAGCTTTTGGTGGGGGCATCTACTGAAAGATTCACAAGTAAGAAAAGAAAATGTACATCCAAATTTCTTTCATTAATACATTTATACAAGGACTGTCAATTAATAACGTTAGTGCAATTAATTCCAAAGAAAATTGTGAGAAAAAAAATGAATGCCCACTGACCTGTATCTAAATACAATTCAAGTTTGAAGTGCCACCTGCCTGTTTTTACAAGTATGCAGTAAGCTAACAATCAACTAGCCACACTAAAAACGCCAGCTCTTTTAGTCTCTTTAAATAGGAAAACCATAAATTCACCAAAACTCACCAAGCTTACGATTCAATTTCATATTTGAAATCACCAATAATAATATCTGATATGACTACCTCATAAATGTTGTTTCTTAAGCTCAAATTACGTTAATAAAAGCACATATTTCAGGTTGGTACAGTCAATGCACATGTGTCAAGATTCTATGGGAATCAGTGCTTCTAACAGCAGCTGAAGTGACGCAATGACTTTACCAACTGCTGATTGGCTCTTTTATTCAGAAGACAAGACGTATTCCTCCATATTGCATGTTGCAATTTCCTCCATTCATTGTGATATGAGTGAACTGTCTTTGTAAATGTCTTTGGTGGCATGTCAAAATAAGATCATCAACGAGCTGTCTACACTGAACACACTGCAATCTAGTTATGTAATCACTCACAGTGGGTGGTTGAAGTCATAAAGTCTGCACTATAGATATATGTGGCGTCGTTCAACGTTCAATATTGTAGATCAGTGTCAGTACATACCTCTGAGTGGTTGCTCTGCAGGGCCTGTTGCAGCAGATCATGGGCCTCGTCGTGCAGGCCGTAGTGCAGCAGCAGGTTGGCAGTGTTGACCAGAGGCATGTCTCTGTGCTGAGGAGGGGCAGAATGGAGCGCCTGACGCAGACAAACTAAAGCTTGTGTGCCATTTCCCTTAGCACGCCAGAAAAGACCTGCCTCATTCTGTATCATCCACAGCGGCCCACTCATCTGAGAGAAAGAGACTTTCCATTTGATCTTCTTTAATGCCCTTGTTTTTACTGTCACATTCCTTTTTTTTTTTGTTATTATTCAACACCCAATTATAAGCAGCTAACAATTTCTTAGATGTGAATCCAATCCAAAATTAAACACCTGTCATTATTTACTCACCTACATTAGGTTCCAATATTTTTTCAGTGAAACACACACACAATTTTTTTTAAAGAATCTTCACATAGAAATGTTCTCTATCAAGACGGTGACCATGTGCTGTTCAGCTCCTAAAAGGCCAATTTAGCACTATAAAAACAACATTGCGTCAACTTGTACCATATAAATAGGGTTTTTTAAATAAATTAATACTTTTATTCAGCAAGGATACATTAAAGTGATTAAACGTGACAGTAATTACTTTTTATTTCAAATAAACCCTGTTCTTTAAAGGTCCCGTTCTTCGTGTTTTTTGAAGCTTTGATTGTGTTTACAGTGTGCAATATAACGTGTTCATGTTTCGTGTGTAAAAAAAAAAACAGTATTTTTAACACAATTTACTTATCTTTATACTGCTGTTTTCACTCTCCTAAAAACGGGCTGATGACTTCCTTTATTCTATGAAGTCCCTCCTTCAGAAATACGTAACGAGTTCTGATTCTGATTTCGCTAAACTGCGGTCAAATCACAACACGGGAACCGCTGGCACAATCAGAACTCGTTACGTATTTCTGAAGGAGGGACTTCATAGAACAAGGAACTCATCAGCCGTTTTTAGGACAGTGAAAACAGCGGTATACAGATAAGTAAATTGTGTTAAAAATACAGTTTTTTTTACACGCGAAACATGAGCACGTTATATTGCACACTGTAAACACAATCAAAGCTTCAAAAAAACACGAAGAACGTGACCTTTAAAAGATATCAGTGATTATCAGTAAATTTGGGTTTGTTCCTCATGCAAATCAGAACACTTTATTTTATTTAGACTACAGCGACTCGGTTTTATAGAGCTTAACAGTCCACAGTAACTATGAACTCTCATTGTAAAGAAAAAAAAACCTGTAAACATTCTTAGCAAAATGATTATTATATGGGTATATGTGTTTTTACAATCTTAATTAAAATATTAATTTTACAGTTTAATGGAGTAATTTGGTCAACAAATTGTGCAACTGCTTATGCACTCGACATGAGCCATTTGCAACCTTGATTCTTTACCTTGTCCAAAGCCTGACCAATCAGTGCTCCAGTTTGCTCCAAACTCCTCCCACCACTTCGCTTCAGCAGCACCTACACAAAACACACACACACAGAATGACTCGCCTGAGAAAACACAACACTCCTACATACCAAATAACTCCCACTGCTTCATCTACCTGCACAAATATCTCAGGTAAACTAAAGGTGTGGTACAGAACCTCTTTTTGACAGACAGTGTTGGAAGCTGGCTCATACCTCTGCAGCATGTGGGTCAGGCAGCTCCTTCTCTAAGGCCCAGGCCAGAGAGTCCAGTGGGTCTCTAGCGGTGACAAGACTTTTAAAGCTGCAGTCTGGCATCTTTGCTGATGGTGGAGGACTTTTGCTGTTCAAGAGCATATTCAGAGTCCTGGTAACATGACACCAATAACAAGCTCATTGATTAATACAATTCAGATAAATAAAATACAACAAATTCCGGTTTCCAGACAAAATGATCAATCTTCCTGCCCTTAAAATAGCATCATAATAAATGATGTTACATCTTGAAAGGTTATGCTGCTATACTGTATATCCTGTCTGTGATCTTGTGGTTTATACTGATGAAATGTAACATAAGAGTTATGTTACACTTCCACATGTCTTACTTAAAGTTGCGGGACTCAGGGGGCAGGAAATAGGTGGGAAGTAGGTGCACAGGGGGAATCGTGGGGAATTGTTGTGCACAGTCTGCCCTCCTGGGCCACAGCACCGTCTGACTCTCCTGTTCACACACAACAACCAAAGAGAATGTGACCTCTACTGTACACATCTGGTGCTTTCACACCAATTACAGTATTACTAGATGTTTATTTATTTGTCTTACTTGGTAGGAAATTTGTTATTAGTTATTCAAATCGATTCAATTGTATTGTAGCCTGTTTTTTGTTGTTTATCTTTCAAATTATGCTTGCATAATTAGGACATTGACAATAGACAATTATTGGAATTATTAAACAGAAAAATTCTGAGAAAACTACATTTTACTACTGAGGCTGCCACAATTTTGAGCGCTTTCTCATGGCGTTGCAATGGTCAGGTGACACTACGAAACTGAAAGCTCTCCGAGCTCTCTAAAAATTCAAGAAGTTATAATAGCAAGTTCTATGAGGTTATGACTTTTTACAAGTCAGAATAAACCTTTGTGTTCTAACATACACTGATCAGCCACAACATTAAAACCACCGGTCTAATATAGTCCCCATCGTGCTGCCAAGACAGCTCTAATTCATCGAGGCATGGACTCCACAAGACCTCTTGTGTCCTGTGGTATCTGGCACCAATACATTAGCAGCAGAACCTTCAACTCCGGAAAGTTGCGAGGTGGGGCTTCCATTGATCGGATTAGTTGGTCCAGCACGTCCCACAGATGACCAATTGGATTGAGATCTGTGGACAACAGGGTGCATTATCCTGCTTAAAGCAGCCACTTCCACCAGGAAATACTATTATCATAAAGGGGTGTACCCGGTCTGCAACTAGGTGGTATGTGTCAAAGTTACATCCACATGAATGCCAGGCACCCAAGATTTTCCAGCAGAACATTGCCCAAAGCATCACACTGCCTCAATCAATCTGCTTTCTTCCTATAGTGCATCCTGCTGCCATATATTCCCCAGGTAAATAACACACACGTACCTGGTCATCCACCTGATCTAAAAAACAGTCCTTCCAGAAAAATGTGGCTTTTTTTTGTGATTGTTGCGGGCAAAAATCCTTGATTATGCGGCACGTTTTCTTAAAATATGCGATGGAAAATGCGGGATGTTTATGTAATTTTATGCGATAAAACTTGCAAAAACTGCGGTTTGATGAAAAAGAGAAAAAAAGCTAATATTTTTCCTTGAATATTTAAGTTCTCATCTTGTTTTATTGAAGACCTTAATAAACACATGGCTCAATTTGGACCAATTTCAAAACATTGCATCATGAAGCTTCGAAGCATTATGAATCAGTCAGTCGATTCATGATTCGGATCGCGTGTCAAACTGCTGAAATACGTGACTTTGGCGATCCAAACCGCTGAATCGACTGATTCATAACGCTTCGAAGCTTCATGATGCTGTTTTTTGAAATTGGTCAGCACACCGGGAAACTGCTTTGGGCGGTCTTTTGCTGTTATTTTTGTTGGCAAATGGGAATTTGTGTGCTTCATCATGATTTCACCGATATCTATGGTTTCACCACAGGGGTTGCAGCTTTTCGATGACATTCGCGTCGGGTAATTACGTCACTTCAAAACTTTCCCATGGAAATAGGGGGAAATGGCGGCCCTTGTGTGAAGTAAACAAACATTTTTCAGCTTTCTGCTAATATATGACTTTTTTGCAACGAAAATGCAGGGATTATGAAATCATGCTAGCCCTGCATATTTTGCACGCGGAAATAGGCAATTTACGCGAAAGTGCGGTGTATTTGAAAAAAAATGCGGTCCCCGCATAAATATGCGGACTTTGGCTGATTATGCATTAAATCATGCGATCGCATAATCACGTTTTTCTGGAGGGACTGAAAAGAAAACGTGATCCACCAGACCAGGTAACTTTCTTCCATTGCTCCATGGACCACCACTCAATGGTTTTAATGTTGTGGCTGATCAGGGTATATATATATATATATATATATATATATATCACCTAAAGGATTATTAGGAACACCTGTTCAATTTCTCATTAATGCAATTATCTAATCAACCAATCACATGGCAGTTGCTTCAATGCATTTAGGGGTGTGGTCCTGGTCAAGACAATCTCCTGAACTCCAAACTGAATGTCAGAATGGGAAAGAAAGGTGATTTAAGCTATTTTGAGCATGGCATGGTTGTTGGTACCAGTCTGCTCAGTTACTGGGATTTTCTCACACAACCATTTCTAGGGTTTACAAAGAATGGTGTGAAAAGGGAAAAACATCCAGTATGCAGCAGTCCTGTGGGCGAAAATGCCTTGTTGATGCTAGAGGTCAGAGGAGAATGGGCCGACTGATTCAAGCTGATAGAAGAGCAACTTTGACTGAAATAACCACTCGTTACAACCGAGGTATGCAGCAAAGTATTTGTGAAGCCACAACACGCACAACCTTGAGGAAGATGGGCTACAACAGCAGAAGACCCCACCTGGTATCATCTCCACTACCAATAGGAAAAAGAGGCTACAATTTGCACGAGCTCACCAAAATTGGACAGTTGAAGACTGGAAAAATGTTGCCTGGTCTGATGAGTCTCGATTTCTGTTGAGACATTCAGATGGTAGAGTCAGAATTTGGCATAAACAGAATGAGAACATGGATCCATCGTGCCTTGTTACCACTGTGCAGGCTGGTGGTGGTGGTGTAATGGTGTGGGGGATGTTTTCTTGGCACACTTTAGGCCCCTTAGTGCCAATTGGGCATCGTTTAAATGCCACGGCCTACCTGAGCATTGTTTCTGACCATGTCCATCCCTTTATGACCACCATGTACCCATCCTCTGATGGCTACTTCCAGCAGGATAATGCACCATGTCACAAAGCTTGAATCATTTCAAATTGGTTTCTTGAACATGACAATGAGTTCACTGTACTAAAATGGCCCCCACAGTCACCAGATCTCAACCCAATAGAGTATCTTTGGGATGTGGTGGAACGGGAGCTTCGTGCCCTGGATGTGCATCCCACAAATCTCCATCAACTGCAAGATGCTATCCTATCAATATGGGCCAACATTTCTAAAGAATGCTTTCAGCACCCTTGTTGAATCAATGCCACGTAGAATTAAGGCAGTTCTGAAGGCGAAAAGGGGTCAAACACAGTATTAGTATGGTGTTCCTAATAATCCTTTAGGTGAGTGTACATACAAATGCATGCATGTAAATATGCAGATAATGAGGTGCACATGAAATTCTAAAGTGGAATCACTCATCTGTGATTCATAAAGATCTACACAATGCATCTACTTCCCATGCATTTGTGTTAATTAAATAATTAGGCAAACTCAGTTGTTTTCAGCTAACCATAAGAGTGGATATCAGCTCTATTGACCATATTTAAACCCATTTTACAGATTATTTAACACACAAACAAACACACATCAACACTCTCTTACGTCAGTGGAGGTGATCTCCTTGTCCCAGTGGGCTGCAGGTACCCGTCCTAAAGACACAGTGTAGGACTGCTGAGGACTGTGACTCTCATTCACACTCAACTCGGACACCAGAGCAACACTGTTGGCTATTGACACCTCCTCACCGAACTACAAACACACACATAACATGTCAAACAGAGAAAAAGGAGATTGACATCTAAAGCAATATCGTACAAGCAGGAGTGCTGTTATACTGAATACCAACAACATTATTGCGTGAAAAACTGTTTTATGAATAAGTTAATTTCAGCTAATCAGATCAAAAGGGTTGAGAACAGCTGCTATAGACAGCTGTGCTGTGGTGTTTGCATATAAATGTGTCTTTAAAGGGTGTGGACACAACCATCCAACAATGATAAAAGTCCTTTTTTTTTTTTTTATTCTCAAAAAGCCTAAACACTCTCAATAACCAAACCGTTTAAATTTTCATGCTCTGCCCACAACCGCTGACGGACTGTCCCATATTAGCATATTTTGCCCTCTGCCAGTTGTACACTGTCTGCCAAGGCAGCACTTCACGTGTCTACACGCCCCACGGAAGAGAGGGGTGGGGTGAGCAGTAGCTCTTTATTATTTAACAAGACATGCACCGAAACGGGTTGCTGTGAACAGAGCTGTTTTTGAGGAGGTAAAAAGGGTATTGTTTTACACAAATATGGAGGAATTTTAACCAAAGTATGTTACAGACTTTACATGAAGACCCTAAAGAACCATACCAACTTGTGGAAAATGGGCATACGATGACCCCTTAGTCTAAACTGGTTCAATATTTAGTTTCACTATTAAAGTCCACGAGAAACGGAAGTTGCGACCGACTTTACTTTTCAGAGTGAAACGGAATATTGAATGAGATAAATAGAGGGTGTGGCTTGCTTTTTCCCTCTGAGAATTGATTGGGTCTAGAAAAGTAGGCGTTCCATTAATGTTCTGCCCAAGCCGTAAAACTGACGGCATCAGAGAAGGAAGGCTAATCCAGCGGGGAAGTACATTTTCAGATTTTGATTAAAGATTACAGAGACAAAAAAAAAATTGTGGATTAACTTGCACAGATGAATATTAGTAATGACTAGTAATGTGTGCCAAAAAAGAAAATAGGGTCAAAATTTTGATTTCATGTCGACAAAATGCACACAATAATTCAAACATTGTGTTTTCAGTCTCACCTGAATGTAGTGGACATTTTCAAACAGTTCTCCACGGTGATACCGTACAGGCAAGTCAAAAGGGCAGTGCAGGGTGAACTTCTGCTGGCCCATATGACACATTTGGTGATTTCCTGAAACAAAACATCACACAGGCCTGTTATGCGCATTCATGCAAGCAACAAGGAAAGATGATAAACAAGATCTGGCAGGCTTGCGAAACTTGTTTATCCAGTATATTGTACAACCTTATTTGGGACCTTGAGTTTGTGGGTCTATGTTACAGAAACTGTATGAATGGAATTGAAAGGTGAAGATATGCAGTCTAACCAAGTTGTGCTTCTTTAGCCATCTGGGTCTCATGGATGATGTTTCGCAGGATTTGCTCCTCCTGAATGAGCTTGTGCTTGTCCAGCATCTCCTGCTGACGCAGGTAATGATCGTGTTGCTTCTGGTACTCCTTCAGTTCATTCAGGGTGCGTTGCAAAGACCTGCACAAAGAGCGAAAGATGTGTGTTGACTTCGCACTTGCACAGCATTTTTTGAGCACAAACTTAAATTCATTTGTGCCCCATTCCTTGTCATCAACATGAGAAAAATTGTAAGCTATTTATTATCACTGCAAATGTTTAAATTTGAATACAAATTTTTTTTTTTTTTTTATTTGTTGTAACTACCAAAGTCAGAAACAAGAATGTATGTATGTATTTAACATAATATTTACAGCACCATTTGTGGTCCTTAGTTTGTCAGACAACTTCCGCAAAAAACAAGTCAAACTTCATGCTCAATCATACCTCTAGTGTGAAAAAATATATAATTTAATGCCTATTTTACAGATTCCTTTTTTTCCAAAGGACTCAAATTTTCAGGCCAAGGACCCATTTGCGGATAGAAAAAGAGCATATCGTATACAATCATATTTTTAGCCTTTATACATACGTATAGAAGCATATTAATACACTACCGTTCAAAAACGTTCTTTAATGATGTTAAAAGTTGTCTCTTATGCTGACCATGGCTTCATTTATTAAAAATATGTTAAAAACAGTAATATTGTAAAATATCATAATTTAAAATAATTTCATAGATTTTAAAATGGAATTTATTGCCGTGTTGGCAAAGCTGAATTTTTAGCATCATTACTCCAGTCTTCAGTGTCACTTGATCCTTCAGAAATCATTCTAATATGATGATTTGCGGCTCAAGAAACATTTCTTATTATTATCATATATTAAAACCCCTTAAAATGTCTGTGGAAACTGTTATTTCTTTAACAAATAGAAAGTACAACAAAAACAGGATTTATTTGAAACAGAAATCATTTGCAACATTATACATATCTTTACTGTTTCTTTTGATCAACTGAATGCGTTCTTGCAAAAATTTTACATTTCTTTAAAAAAAACTTTTGAACGATAGTGTGTATTTACATACTTTGTTATGATGCTTGCTTTGCTCATTTTACTTTAATTTATTGCATGCTATTGTGGGAGGGGCATAGGCACATTTAGCTGGATTTTAACTTAAGATGGGTGTTTCTACCGCACACTGCCGGTACAGGTAACTGACCTAACGCAAAACATATATCTGGGAGTATTAGCAAAAATGTATTTGAATATACGTTAAATATTACAATAAATACAAGCCCATATTACTATATTGCACAAAACTGAAAAAATCCAATGTTTAACATGCATCATCTTGCTCGGAGTGAGAGTAAATGCTTGGAAATAAAGCTTCATGTCTTTAAATCTATACGCAGTCAGTGTTATGTCTCTGAATAAGTTGTAACGCATGTATATTATTTCCTGATGTCTTTTTGTTGACCAACATCCACTTCAGACTCTTGGAAATCTTGGAAACTGTTAAAAAGATACAGATCAGCTTAAATTCTATGGCTTTTTACTAGCATGACAGTTTGCATATGAATTATGCATGCTGTTAATGAAAACACTGTTGAATCATTTAGTTAGTGTAAAAATAAAAATATTATATATAACACAAATTACATAACCACAGCGAATACACGTACATGGCGAATTAAGTTTTATTATTTCAGAAGAACATTTTTACATTTGTAATATAAATGCTGAGGTGTCTTGTCCATCAGCTGATCTGATATTCGCTAGTGTAACGAAGATAAATACAACTGCAGAGGAAATTCCCGACTTTAAACAAATAATTATTTATATATTAATATTTAGGACGTTTGCATTGTAAGAATATACAGGTAAACTTCAGATATAAAAACGCTGACTTATTAGGTAATGTTTTCTCATTAAAATCAGATGATTTCCTATTAATTCAATAGACTGTGAAGGAGTACTGGGGAATACCAATATGGCGGCATGGTGGCTTCACTTTTTATGATGTCATGAGAAATCTAGTAATTTATATAAATCAGTGATTTGAGACTTGCAGTACAACCAAAGGGGTCACGGATCCCCTGTTGAACAGCTCTACAATGATCCAAAATGAATTCCTCATCATAAACAGATTGCAGGGGGAAGTTATTAGCAGAAATATGGCATGAATGAAAGAGGAGACACTCATTACCAGAAACAAGGCTACTCCATACTCTTAAGGTTTTCCTAATGAGAGTAATTGCACAGAAAAAGAAAGACAGTCAGTCACCACCGTCCATGAGAAAATAAATGTTACCGGTGTTGAGCCTCAAGCCGCTGCTCCAGCTTTTGCTGACAGAGGACGGCATGTTTCCTCCTCAGGGCCTGTTCAAAACCTGGCTGAGCCTGCAGGGCCTGCTCATAGCACAGCACTGAGTGATTATACTCCCCCAACATCTACCAGAGAGACAGGAGGAAGGGGAGAGATGCAAAAGGAACTGTGTCATGTGATATAAACAAGGAAATCAGATAATAAACTCAAAACGGACATTTCCTGTCCAGCAGAAAGTGTGCGCACAGAGGATTATGAGGAAGTTCAATAACATTTTAAAAATGTATTTAAGAAACCATCCATCCCTCTTCTTCACAGTGCTACACTCACAGCATAAATGTTGCCCAGGGTGTAATGGCTGGTTAGCAGATCGGTGGTAAGATCCAGAGCTGCATGGGCAAGGATGGCTGCGTCAGCTGAGAAGTGTGCTCTGTGAAGTACGTTCGCCATATTGACGAGAGCAACGTCTTTGTGCTGCCTGCAAAAGAAGTGGAAATAAATGCAAAGTTATGCAAAACAAGATGACACAACTTGTGCAGATCATTGTGCAAGTGGTTGAGAATGATTCCACTGTTGATATGCTATGCATTTGTATCCATGTGTCATTTCCAATTACCTAGGAGAAAAATGGAGGGCACGGACCACACAGTCCACAGTTCGCTTGGGTTCATTCTTCATCCGCCAGTAGAAAGAGGCCAAGTTGTAAAGCACCCATGAAGAGGAATTCTTAAAGTGAGAAAAAGAAAGATGGTCATCATTAATCTTCAGGGATGACAATTTCAGATGACTTCTGTGAGTCTTTAAGACTGCAGTCATATAGGAAAAACTGAACCATAGAGGAAATTAGCTTCCACTAATACATTTCAATGACTTTTCCAGTTAATCATTATAATGCTACATATTTCAAATTAAAGCTTTCTTTTGAATTATCCTGAAAAAGATAACTTGATTTCCGCAAAAACTGTTTTCAACATTGATAATAATAAGAACTAGACTGGGTAAACCCAGCCTGATCTGCTGGCGATTTGATTTCGCCCTGCAACTCAGTCTGGAAACCTGTACATTAATTTCTACTGCTTCTGTTACATTTTTGCAGGAACCAATCACAGACTGGCTTATCCATCTGGCGCGTTATTGGCAGGTTTAACACGATGACGGATAGAGAAGCGATGGGTCGGTGCCGTAGATAAAGGGTCTGATTGGTTAAAGGACTATCCAATTGTGTACAGAGTCATTTCATTTATGCTCGTTTATCACGCCTCTTGTGCAGTAGAAAATACATAGTCTCCCCAGACCAATGTTCAATCTTATATTGAGCTTGGTCTGGTGATGTCCAGACCAAATAAGACCCATAATTGAGTACTAAATCAGAATATTAGAATTATATCTGAAGGATCATTTGACAAGGGGAAGGTATTTAATTAATGTTTCATTTGTTGGCTAATTATATTTAGTGTAAAGCCACAAGTTAAATCCATCATAAAAAGAGGCATTGGGAGGATATACGCTGTGAAAGAATGAGGAATGCTCATTTGATTTTCACTCAACGCCTCTTTCCTTCCTGAGGACAATCCTTTAAGACATCCCACCGCGTGGAAACAACACTGCTCTACAGGGCATCACATGTGGGTGTAGTGGGCTGCTGTATCTAACCAATTTCAGAGCAATATCTTCTGCAGTGCAATCTTAAAGGTACAAATAATATCAGAATAGCCGTGTCCTTATCCAACATCACTGAAACCAAATGCTGAAGTGGGATGATCTTGTGTTATGAAGCTTTCCGGTAGTATAGGAGAATAAGCCAGGACTCTGTACATTTTACTAGATTTACATAAATTACTCTAACATTATATTCGAAACTTGTTACAAAATAAAAAATCTCTCACCTCAGAAAAACTAACTTCCAAGTCCTGTCAGGCGTTATACTGGGTGTTACACTGTATATCACTTTATTATATAAAGAGCGAATTAAATTACGAGTGTGCAACGTCGTACTTACGAAATGACCAAAAAACCTTGACCAAAAATACCACTTTACTTTAAATATTTTTGATGACTGTGGTGGCTTACTAACTTTACATACTTTCTAACATAACATAAACTACTTTGGGACTGCTATTTAATAGTCTTACCTTATTATACTGTTGTTGTTTTGTTCAGTGTTAGTGATATTCTTCAAATGCGTGTCTGTTAAGTAAAGTGGGATGGTACTTGTGTGTTTGTCAACCATTTTGGAGGACTACATTTGTTTAAATTCCTAAAAATCTGGGTCGCAGCTTAATGACCATGGGAAAATGTGGGTCCAATGGTGAAACCAGTTGAGAACCACTGCCATAAGAAAATATTTGCTTTGAGTCACAAAGGCGGCTTCCCTCATTGCGCATATCGATGCTGCTAGCATATTACGAAGAACAACCATATTACATTATAGGAGACAAAAAACAACAAAGATTTCTAGTCACTATAGAAGACTTTTCCAGGCCTAGAAATCATAACTGTAACATTTCAAGGATTTCTATGGTTGTGGGAACCCAGAAGATTATAAATCAAGTAAATCAACTTACTCTTAGTAGGGCCTGGTGTATCTGATGCCCAAGCTCATCCATACTCTGCCCCAGCTTAAGAGGCAGGGAGGTAAAGATTGGGTCATCCTTTGAAATCAAGGGGGATGTTAAGTTTATCTTCTCTTGGACACCCTGAGAGGGAAAAATCAAAGCGTCAAAGACAATGAGGGTACATGTGAGAGATTAAGAGAAAGATATACGTAAGGGTGCAGCTTAAAACACTCACCCTGAGGTGCTGAAATGCATGAATGCTATAAGGAAGATCAAGAATTTTTGCGCAGTCAGGTTTTTCCAGGTCTGGAGGTAGAGGTGACATCTGATCCAAAAAATCCTCCGGACTGGAAAAATGGAATGACGTATCGTATATGATAACAACAACTGAAATGTTCATTACATTATTTTTAAAAAACACAGGAAACACATTTCCTCCATAAGCAGACAACACTCACTTTATGTCTTTGCTTTCCAGGGATATAAAAGTGCCATCATAGAGATCCAAGTCTCCCAGAGGAACTTTAGCTGTGACACAGTCAGCATCTTCTTTGTAATGCCGCTGCTCTAAACCAGTATCCCGGTCCTCGTTCTCTTCAATGTGAATCTTCTGAGCAACTAGTTGCTTCTGCCAAATGAATAATAACTTACAGTCAGACTAAGAGTTTAGGGAAGTGCATGTTTACTTTCGAGCGGTCTTCTTCATGAGACAACCTAAAAGGCTCTTTTATAATGTGCTATGTTGAATGTGAGGCTTAACATCACCTCTAACTTCTTGAGGTAGTTCACACGAGTCTCTTGTTGCATGAAAAGAACTAAATGGTGGGGATGTTTCAAGTTAAGAGGAGAGTCCACCTGAGAACGAAAGAGCACGTGAAAGGCAAAATCAATGCGCGCACACACGCTTAGAGCAAGAGTCACTATCTCATAGATATTAGGTCACAGGTTAGATGACATCAAGAAGCCAAGGCAGGCTGATGCTTTGAATAGTATTATTGAATGAGCACACAAGAGAGCGCTGTGCTATGATAAGCAGCAGACAACAGCTGTCAACACACGCATCTGCCTGACAGCTGTATAAAGCAGTGTTAGTGGGTAACAATCAGATAAAGAAGTGATTGTTGAGGCTCTCTCGTCTTTCTTGCCTTGTAAACATGATCTAGAGAGCGATGGAGCGACTAAACACGACACATTCGCTTACCTGCTGTTGGATTTTGCCGTCCTCCGTCACCACCCAGTGCGTCGTGGCTCGCACGGGCTCGGCCAACAGTACACAGATAAATACGAACGCCGTTCCTCGGACGGACGAGCTCCAAAAGCTTTTATCACTGGAATGATTGCCTATACTATTGCTCTTGTCATCCGCCATCTTTCTACCGTCTGTCCATTCGACCCTAAAGGTTCGCGTCATTCACCTCAATCTGCAGTGCTTCCGGGGTACAGTGACCCCGCCCCCGCATGACCTAAAAACATTCGACAGACTGATTTTATTTTTTTACGATTATTAAAGAATATCATCACAACAATCAAATAAATTTACCATAGGCGCTTCTGTGTTTTAAACTACTATATGCATAATATATTTTGTTCTCTTTGTTTAGTCAGAGAAAAATAACATTTTATAACGTACTTAATAATACAAGAGCAACATTACCAATCTATCCGATAACGAATACTATTATTTATTCATTCATATTAATATTGATACATTATTGTACAAATAAATATTGACATAACGTACACATTTTGAAATACTTTTATTTATTTTAAAGAGAATGCATGTGTGAATATATAAACTTATATAGAAGTTTAAAATAATGCTCTTTAATCTTAGTCAGAATATTTTTTGATAGTAGGCAGTTTTTCCCCACTACTAATCAGTTTTCTGCTCAAAAATAAAAAATACACTGAATAGAAGTCATTGCGATACATTTTTGAAAAAGGACACGGTGGCTCCATTATTATTATGGATTATTTGAATTTGCAGGGTTTTTTAATGTAAGTTGCAACAACTGGATGTAAGTTTATATGCTTGAGAAATTTAAGTCGATAAATTAAAAAGCAATTTGTTTGAAAATAAAACAACAGAAATTCAAAGAAAATTGTGAACAGAAGGAATTTGACTAAAGCTGCGTTCACACCGGACGCCACATAAGAAGTTTGAATAAAATAAAGACAGGAATCACAGAATGTTCAAAGGTAAATTTTTATGTAGTGAATTGTACAATACTATAAAGATTTTTTACATTGTGCAAAACATTCAAAAGCATAAAAACTGTGATTTTGGAAAAGTAGCTAATACTGCGAAAGAACACTATAGTATTTCATTTTAAAAAGACTTAATTAGTTTGAGACAGCTGACCAGTTATAAGTTTGTAACATTAAAATGCACATTCATTTGTTAAATTACAAGTAAGAATAAAGTCTTGTCCTAGTTTTAAAGTGAACATGCACATAGAATCCCTCAGAACCATTTAAATATATATATTACCTTCATTTACATATAAAATGCATAGCTATAGCAATAAAGAACAAGAACCCAAAAGCCATCATATAAAGATCCCAGACCTAATAACACAAAGTGTTGCATCCAGTAGAGTTAAAGTTGAATGATGGTTGAGTTCAGGACTTCCGGTGCGTGTTTTGATTTAGATGACTTGGAGAGGTCTCGCTGTGACAAGAAAATGACAAATTAAGAGATTTTCAACTTGTAAATATGTTCTGATAACATTGATATGCAAAGTAGTTATTCATAATATATACAGGTTATATTTTCAACCTAGAAAACAATCCGAAAACTGTCATATACTGCAGCAGAAAAAGTGACAGATAATGGCAGCTAGGCACTAGACTAGACTGGTTAGAAGTGTGGATTAGGAGAAAACACAGTCCAGTTCAAAGAGAGGACCAGAGGATGTAATATAGCAAACTAATCAGAGATTATAAAAGCAGCACAGTAGAGACAAATGCCAATTGGTGTTTTTATTTTATTTACTTATTTGTTTGGGTTTATTTACACAATGCCATCCTATGATATATATCAGGATACAAAATCATGAATCAAATATTGCAAAAATATGAGGGAATGTCAATATATTAAATACAATTTGACAAATATTTATTTAACAGTGTAAAGTCAGCAAGTCATTATTGCAAAATGAACCCCTTCAGGGTAATTACATGACTCTGTCAGAGACCGGATCACCCTGTTAGGGTTTATTTTTCAATAATCTGACTGCACATTATCCCTTACATGCTTTATAAAAGAGGCATTCATTGTTCTATACAGTACAAAATACAGTTTAAACAGTGTTAGCCAAACAAATGTTATGTGGTGCATTGTTTAAACCATGCAGTTGCAAAATTTAGGCTGTTTGGAAATACATCTCAAACAAACCTTGATTATATGGATTCAGCCTTGACAGCTTCCTTTAGAGACAAGGTTTTCTTTTATTAGTGTAACGTTATGCCAGTAGCACCAATATTTATGTAGGCATTTATACAACTCATATCCTTAAAACACATTTAAGTTCAAGCTCTTGCTCTCTTTGACCAGACTGTGAGTTACTGATGAAGAAGATGAGTTTACCTGAAATTCTGAATAGGTGCTTGCAACAGAGTTAATGCTGAAGTTACGCTGTGGACTAGCTGGTACCTTCATCATCCCAACCACGCCACCGGTTAGATGACAAATATTTTCCTTATTGCGTTCAAGCAAACCTTGATGAGGAGGTTTGCCATGGCCTGGTGTCCTCACCGCATTACCCTGCTTTGAAAGAAGGTATATAAGGAAAGAGGAAATGTAACATTACCTCAGTTAATCAGTAAATGATTGCGTACATTAGTTAGTTAAAAGCTTGAGAGCAATAGTTTTGTTATTGCCATGCACTGACCTTGCTTGCAGATATCGGAGGGCGAGATATAGGAGAATGACAGACGGTACCACCAAAGACAGATCGGATAGTGCTGTTAGAAGTGCCAGTACTGGAGGTAGCGTTTAGCTGAGGAAAAGTCAAAGAGTTAATACTGCCATGCATTTATTTAAAATGTGTAGTGCATCATGGTGCGATGTGTAATATTACATTTTCAGTACATGTTTTCTATTGCAATACTTTTCACTCGGAAATGCCACATTACAAGAAGTAAAGGAAACACATTCCCATTGTACTTGCCTTTCGAGATTTGCAAGGTGTTGTGTTGCCCAGAAATCTTCGTTTAGTCGGTGTCCGGACCACAGTGCCATAGACCATGTCCTCCTCTGTCTGCTTGCTCTTCTTTAGTTGCTGCAAGACAACTTCTTGTATTACTAAAATCTACAACTAAATCTCTTCTCATGGGTTTCAACTGGTCATTCCCAAGTAATGTACAATACATGAATACAAACGACTCTGTAGATTTGGGTTGATGCAGAAGATTCACAGCTCTAGGGTACATGTATATCCTTATGCCCAGTAATGTGAAGTACATACCCGCTCCTGCTTTTCCCGCTCCTTCTCCTGCCGGTACGACTCCCATTGATCAGTAACAAATTGCATGAACTTCAGACCATTCACCAGGAACTCTCGGTTCTGTTCTTGTTCCCACTGTTCAATCTCAGCTTTCAGTTTCTTCTCAAGCTAAATAAGAGGGACTCCGTTACTAAGTTATAATGTAAAATGTACATTATACTGTACTGTTCAAAGATTTGGGTATGACAATAGTCTCCTAATGCTTACCAAGGCTTGATTAATTTGATCAAAATACAGTCAATTTTAAATTATTAAAATTAATTAAATTACAAAATATAATTATAATTTGAAATAACAGTTTGTTTTAATATAAATTAAAATGTAATTTATTCCTGTGAAGCTGAATTTTCAGCATAATTTCTCCAGTCTTCAATGTCACATGATCATTCAGAAATAATTATAATATGATGATTTTCTGCTAAAGAAACATTTCTTATTATCAATGTTGAAAACAGTTAATATTTTGAGGAAACTATGAAACATATTTTCAGGAATATTTAATGAAAAGAACGCTTAAAAGAACAGCATTTATGTAACAATGTAAAACATTTAATGTAACGCATCCTTGCTGAATAAAAGTATAAATTTCTTTAAAAAATATCTTACAGACCCCAAACTTTTGAATGGTAGTTTATTTATAGACATACATATCATAATTACCTTGGGGAGACCTTTGACCAGATCAGCCCGTTGTTTCTCCTCCTTTAGAAGGTTTCCTCCCCTGTTGGTGAATCTGGATGGATCTTTGGCCTTTTCCTATCACAAAACGTGCAGTGTTAGTTAATGCAAAACATTTGACTAAGATTTTCAGCCAGCTTAACTTACTTCAAGCTCTAAGAAAAGTGTCCAGCTCTCCTCCCATTTGTGAACACCTTCAAAGAGTTCTTTATGATCCTCGTAATACTGTTTTAGTCGCACATTTTCTGCATCATGTAAGCTCAGAAGTTCCTCACTAAACTCATCTGATAGAAAAGGCAGCCTTTAAATCTTTGTATTTTTAGAAAAGACAGGCAGATTTTGAACAGTCAACAGTGCAATTTAGAAAATTACAACTCACCATCATAATAGGGCACAAAAGCTAGCCGCTGGTCAGCACTATAAAAGCACTTATCCCAGAACACTGCAATCTCCTTCCGAATGGCCTCGGTTACATTCTGCATATTTTTAAGCTTCAGTTCTTCAAGACGTTTGACCTCAGCTTGTAACTGACAGTAGAGGACATAAAAATTTAATCTTCTAAGTTCAATACAATGGTTAGCAATTTAAAAGCCTTCATTAATGCAGCATTGTATAACTGAAGAAAATCAAAAGGTTACTAACAGCTTCCATATTCCTTTTCTTTGACAGGGTCATGTGTTCAGAAACTGCATCACGCTCTTCCTGTGGAATCTGCAACCTATCCCACAGTTCCTGGATCTTCTCCCGATAAGAGCCACATACACATTCATTCTCAGCCTTTCTGCTCTCCAACTAAAATATAAAAAAATTGTATTATACAATTGTTAATGCTTAAGTTTACAAGTTTGCCAGACTGAGCTTATGTTGTACCTGGTGAAGAAGGACTTTGAGTGAATCAATGTTTTCTTTAGACAGGCAAAAACTCTCTTCATCTTCACATACAACATCCTTTTCAAAACTGGTCTCAGGCAACTGATCCAGATCATCCATGCAAAGTATTATCTTCTTCTTCAACGTGACAAATTCGCTATGTCTCCGCACCTTGAAAGATTAAAAAAAAAAAAAAACTGTACATCAAACTGAACACAACACTTTCATAAATCACTAAGACATTTATAAAAGTCTAGTGTTTAAAAGGACTTATTGTCATACTTTCTCAGCAGTGAGACAGGAGATGTGTTGACGGAAATTCTCCAGCTGTTCCAGAGAAGGAACAGAATTAGCAGAGATAGAAAATGGCTGTGAGCAGAGAAGGTCACAGAGATCCTGATCCTGCTCGTTTAAGGCTTCAAGTGCTTGCATTCTCTGAATCTTCTCTTTTAACATCACATCAACGTGGGTCCGGAGGTCTTTTTCCTGCTGGAGCATAGTGCTACTCCTCTCTTCCTAAAATGATTAGGAACCACACACACAAAAAAAAAGTTGTTTTGAAGATATTTTTGTTTATTTATTCCGTAGATACCCAATAAAATCTAAATTGTTGTGGCTTTCAGTCCATGTCTAGCTATGAAGTCATCTACACTAGCATTCAAAAGTTTGGCATTATAAATGTAGCCTTTGTGAGCATTAATTTGATCAAAAATACAGTAAAACAGTAATATTACAATTTAAGCTTTTTATTATTTTTATTTGAAGATATTTATGGAAAAGCTACATTTTCAGCATCATCACTCCAGTCTTCAGTGTCACATGATCCTTCAGAAATCATTCTAATATGATGATTTGCTGCTTAAGAAACATCTATTATTATCAAAGTTAATATTTTTGTGGAAAGCATGAACTACCATTCAAAATTTTGGGGTAATTAATTTTGTTTTAAAAGAAATTAATATTTGTATTCAGCAGGGATGCATTAAATTGATCAAAAGTGACAATAAAGACATACTGATTTATATTTCAAATAAATGCTGTTCTTTTGAACTTTGTATTCATCAAATATTTATACAAATGTATCACTGTTTCCACAAAAATATTAAACTGAACTGTTTTGAACATTGATATTGAATTTTTCAATAATTTACTGTTTTACCGTATTTTTGATCAAATACATGCAGCCTTGGTGACTATAAGAGGCTTCTTTTTTTTTTATCTTAAAAAAGATTTTTAACTTTCATTTTTCAAACTTTTGACTGGTAGTGTCATATGCTAGTGTACTCCTAAAATAACCTATTAAGTTACCTAACAAACTTAATATTTCAATAGGAAATACATTAACACAAGACTTCTGAATCTGATCAGGCAATTTCATGAGATCTTTGGAGGTTAACATTGGGTCATCTAAAGATTGTATTCGGATTAAATACTTGCCTGAAATGGGGGAAGCTGCAGTTCCAAGCACAATTTACTCAACTCTTTGTGACATTTATCAATACTGGTCATTAGACGTTTCCGCAGACTCTCTTCCTCTGCAATCATCATGTCCAGAAGACCCTAAAGTACATGTTTTGTTAGTTTAACACTGCAACATATTTCATAGGATCCATGTTGCACAAGTACACTCAGCACTCACTTTGATATGATTCTTAACCACATTTGTTCTTTCTAACCGCTGATCCTCAGGGATGCCAATTTCCTCCCAGATGTCCTTCAGATTGCAGAGAGCTTTATTCAGACATGCCACTGATTCTGCAGCAATCACCTCACTAAAATCATGGAGCGAAAGAACATAAAATGCATTGTTGATAAACATCCATTCATTGACAAGTATGTACTTTGATCCACCAGTGATGGCATTCATTAATAACATTAACAGAAGTTAATACATTATTATACTTCACAAGTCTTTCGTTATGTAGGCCTACGTGGTTACAAAATATTATAAAACGTTTTCATATATCGTTATATATTTATTCTAATGCACATGAACTACTGCTCTACTGAGCATTATATCATAATACATGTTTGCTAATGACATTATTACATGAATAGAGACCCACCCATACGAGCTAAAGTGAAATGTGCTGTAAACACCTGCTCTCTGTCAACAGCAGTAACGTTAAAGTTACTGCGTGAATCTCAGGAGTCAAATGCCATGTAATGATCGCGTGTTTGGACTAACGTTAACATACAACGCCACTGTCATCTTCAAAACAAGCTTCTGCTCAAAATTCATATTAACCATATTACACAAATTCTTAATTCTGTCTCCGTATTCGTAGAGAAACAAAAGTATAACGTATCAGTAAACATACTCACCTCTTCCTCATCCTAGAACCCCAATGCAAGGCTTTTCGCTTGCTTATTTGTATTTTTATAAAGGAATATTAGACTGTAGTCCTCTCACTCGCACGCGTAACCGTTTCTGTCTGATTCAAAATATGCATCAAATTAGCGCCGCTCGTCTGATTGGCTGGTTAGAGCAGAGCAGAGCTGCGCATGCGTGAAACTGTGTCAAACAGACGGATTGTTCCACCATGACCTCAGAAACATTTTCAAATGACCACTCCTGATTTTCTCCGCATGAACACTCTTTAGCAACACACACTGACACACACAACACATTGTTCATCAATTGTCCAATTTACCATTTATTATCGATATCGTTTAAGAAATATGTTGTGTATCTGTTTAGGCACTATTTACATTTCATTTCTATATTCGTTTTCTGTTTAATTGGTTTTTATACACCGACATTTTGTGTTTTTGTTTTTCATGTTTGTATGTTGTTATATAATTCATAATATGTATTACCTATCTGTCTACAACAAAATGTATCATCCATATATGTGAAGTGTGCCAATTATATTATGGTAAAACATCATAAACATTGACCATTTTGCATACACCAGTCATATTTTTGCACCTTTGAAAAAATAAAAACATTCATTTTGACTTAAAATATACACACAGCTAAACAGGGCCACTTCACTGTGTGCTCAATACTAGTTATCTGGATATAAAAGGCTCACCAGACACCAGTAACTGTTTATTGTTCAGTCTTAAATCTGTTATTACAGCTCTTGCCACACTCTGAAAAAAGTTTTTAAAAACAAAAAAATAATAAAGTGCAATTTTGTATCCTATGTTTGCCACTTCTCCATTCATAAATCAAGATGACACCTGCTAGGACGATTAAAGGTATAGTTCACTCAAAATTACAATTCTGTCATCATTTATTCACGTTTTTTCTGTGAAACATAAAAGAACAGTTTGTTTGTCCATAAAATGAAACTCAATGGTAACCAAAGCATTTTGGTTATGAATAATAATTTGGTTATGAAAAATATGTGGGAAGTCATCCAAGTTTGGAACAACATGAGAGTGAGTAAATGATGAATCTTCCTTTTTTGGTGAACTATCCCTTTAAGACTGAACACATCTTATTGTTATCCCCTCTAACATTCCATTTGTTAAATGGGAGCTATAGATGAGCAGGATGATAAGTACATATTTTGTCCTTTTTGCTGTCCTAGGATTGATCATAAAGTGTCCTCTTGTGGAATGTTGTCACAGAGTCAAGGGTGGTTATCCAGTAATGCTTCCAGAAGCCGGGCACTGTTTGTGATGGCTGTAGTGACCACTATGAATCTGCAACCTTTGAAAATGGACAATTTTATATTAATCAATATTCAATTTGTTTGTTTATTTACTAATATACACTCACCTAAAGGATTATTAGGAACACCATACTAATACTGTGTTTGACCCCCTTTTGCCTTCAGAACTGCCTTAATTCTACGTGGCATTGATTCAACAAGGTGCTGAAATCATTCTTTAGAAATGTTGGCCCCTATTGATAGGATAGCATCTTGCAGTTGATGGAGATTTGTGGGATGCACATCCAGGGCACGAAGCTCCCGTTCCACCACATCCCAAAGATGCTCTATTGGGTTGAGATCTGGTGACTGTGGGGGCCATTTTAGTACAGTGAACTCATTGTCATGTTCAAGAAACCAATTTGAAATGATTCAAGCTTTGTGACATGGTGCATTATCCTGCTGGAAGTAGCCATCAGAGGATGGGTACATGGTGGTCATAAAGGGATGGACATGGTCAGAAACAATGCTCAGGTAGGCCGTGGCATTTAAAAGATGCCCAATTGGCACTAAGGGGCCTAAAGTGTGCCAAGAAAACATCCCCCACACCATTACACCACCACCACCAGCCTGCACAGTGGTAACAAGGCATGATGGATCCATGTTCGCATTCTGTTTACGCCAAATTCTGACTACCATCTGAATGTCTCAACAGAAATCGAGACTCATCAGACCAGACAACATTTTTCCAGTCTTCAACTGTCCAATTTTGGTGAGCTTGTGCAAATTGTAGCCTCTTTTTCCTATTTGTAGTGGAGATGAGTGGTACCCGGTGGGGTCTTCTGCTGTTGTAGCCCATCCGCCTCAAGGTTGTGCGTGTTGTGGTTCACAAATGCTTTGCTGCATACCTCGGTTGTAACGAGTGGTTATTTCAGTCAAAGTTGCTCTTCTATCAGCTTGAATCAGTCGGCCCATTCTCCTCTGATCTCTAGCATCAACAAGGCATTTTCGCCCACAGGACTGCCACATACTGGATGTTTTTCCCTTTTCACACCATTCTTTGTAAACCCTAGAATTGGTTGTGCGTGAAAATCCCAGTAACTGAGCAGATTGTGAAATACTCAGACCGGCCCGTCTGGCACCAACAACCATGCCACGCTCAAAATTGCTTAAATCACCTTTCTTTCCCATTCTGATATTCAGTTTGGAGTTCAGGAGATTGTCTTGACCAGGACCACACCCCTAAATGCATTGAAGCAACTGCCATGTGATTGGTTGATCCGATAATTGCATTAATGAGAAATTGAACTGATGCTCCTAATAATCCTTTAGGTGAGTGTATTTATTTACATACAATATATTAATACTAATATTCACTTTTATATACTTACAATACTAATAAGTAACTATAAAAACATAAAGAAATACATTCCGGAATATTTCACCTCTTTCCTTGCCAAGGAACCGGAGTGCAGAGATCTCAGAGAAGGTGCAGCCACCAAGGAACATCACTAGAACGATCCTTTGAGCATCAGTTTTGTTCCTGGTTTCTGAAATACTACTGCCACCTGAAACAAAAACAGGGAAAAGAAGGATAAAAGGCAGGCTTGATGGGACCAAAAAAGTCGCATTAATTACTTATAATTAAATAATTGTATAAGAAACTTCCAGGGTGGCCCCAATAAGTCTTGAAATTATTTATATTCAGTTATATTAACATCATCTTATTTAAATAAAATAAAGATAAACATTAAACTGACATACAAACCTGTTACAGCAAATTCCTGTCCATTTAGCATGCGGGTGACCTCCTCCAGACCGGTCCAACCATCTCTCTCCAACACCTGCGGGGAGCACAGGCCAGAAGCAAACACTGTAAAATATTGTTCTGTGAGTGAGTGAGTGAGTGAGTGAGTGAGTGAGTGAGTGAGTGAGTGAGTGAGTGAGTGAGTGAGTGAGTGAGTGAGTGAGTGAGTGAGTGAGTGAGTGAGAGTGAGAGTGAGAGTGAGAGTGAGAGTGAGAGTGAGAGAGAGAGAGAGAGAAATAATGGCTAACCAACCAGTCAAGGCTTTTTGGAAAGCTAACCTGTTCGATAAGTTTGCAGCTCAGAGGAATATAAGCTCCACTAAAAATATATGCCATGTCTCGAGGAACACGAAGATCATATTCCTCCCCAGACTTTGGTACCTGTACATGTAAATCGGATGATTATGATAATTATATACATTTTTTGTTCTTTTTAGTATTTAAAAAAAATGCACATATTTGCTAACCAGAGCCAGTTTTTTACTCAGAGCTCGAAAATTGCTCTTCTTAGCCAGTGAGGAGAAAGCATCTGTCAGCTTCCCTGGACAGAAAACATAAGTAACTACTCAGTGCATGTACAGTATGTGCACATTATAGTCAGTGTAATAAATGTGAGAGTGAGGGAGACTGCACTTGTCAAGATTCTCACCTGCAGTCTTGTCATTGACAAGTTTCCCTACTTTACTCTCCATGACTGTCAGTGTTTCTCCAGCTTGCTGTTCTTCCAGTAGACCCAGCTGCTTCAGGTTTGCAAACGTCAGCAGGTGCTCTATACCATAACTCTGAACAAAAGACAACATATAGAAACAACAAACAGAACAATCTCAAAAACATACATTTTCCGATGATCCACTTAAACACTTACTTTATAAACATTCTTATTAAGAAACAATATGGCTTTATGAAGGGTTGTGTAAATAAGCATAACATACCTGAAGGTACTGAGCTTTAAGAGATCGATAGTCTTTGGACAGAAGGCCTGTCAGACAATTAAATGCAATATTTAACATAAATTGTTGAAATAAACTACTTGAGCCATAGAGCTTGCATACAAGAGTAAATCAGTCTCACCATTTTCTGTGATGGACAACAGGCAAAGGAGTCTAAGGCTGTCAATCATTGAGACCTGATGGTCAGAGTTTTCTCATTCTTTAAATCAAGCATCTAGATTATTGTGGAGCTAGTAAACCAGTGTCTTGTAAAAACAATAAGTCTTATTTTTTCATACCTGTCTGTTGATATGTTCTTCAATGCAGGTGATACATTCACGGATCTCAAAACCTTCAAGTAAAGCTGGATTTGTATAAAGGGGCCGAAATATAGAAATAGGTGAGGTTACAGTGTCATGGTGTAGATTTCATGAAGAATTTCTATAGCATGATCTCACATTCATCAAGACAACTTACAATGTTCAGTCTTCAACAATTCCTGGAAGTCTTGCTTTGTTTTCTTCTTCATCATGGATTCACTTGCACCAATATCTAGTGGAAGAACACAGAAAGCATGTTCTTTTATTTATTACTAAGTAACTCTACTCTACTAACTAACAAGATTTACTCTATTAATGAGGCCAGAGGAAATATTTAACTTTGATAAAAATGTTTCTATTTTATTATCATTTATTCCTGTGATGGAAATCTTAATTTTAGCATTATTACTCCAGTCTTCGGTGTCACATGATCCTTCAGAAATCATTATAATATGATGATTTGCTGCTCAAGAAACTTTTCTTATTATCAGCATTGAAAACAGCCATGCAGCTTAAAATGTTTGCCACTGTTTTGTCCCTTTTTTTTTTTTTTTAGAAAATTATAATTAATGTACTGCATCCTTACTGAAATAAGTATTAATTTCTATCTCACTGACCCCAAAACTTTGAGCAGTAGTGTGTACAAAACTTACGAAGACTGAGAAGACGATGTTCCTGTTTCAGGCCTTTCAGTTCATCTGCAACAAATGCCTTCATCTGCTGGATGTCCATCCCACGCCGTTTCTGTTCCCAATTCACACACATTTGCGATAATCGTCACACTGAGAATACGCTAAAATGTATCCTGATGTCTTTACACTAATGCGCTATGAAATACATGCCATCTGCAGTAGACACTTACATCATATGCTGTTTGAAGATTTTTGGCCTTCTGACTTAAAAAGCCAAAAACATTAGAGAAATGCTCGTTCCTTATTTCATTGAACACCTGATGAATTAAAACAAGCAGGGTCATTTTTTTAAAACAGCCGTTTCTACCCACTGTCAATTTAGTCAAGTCTATGTCACTCTTACTTTATCTTGAGAGTTAAGCATCACTTTGATACTCTTGTCAGAGGAAGTGACATCAGGCCCAAACTCCACACTACCTAGTAACACAATCAAAAATGACGTGACAAAGGATGAATTTGAAGATGTCAGAACTAACTGCTCAGCTGGTGATGTTTCATTAAACATGTTTTGAACAGCGACACAAAGACCCTGCAATAAAAACAAATGTTACTTACCACATTTTATTCTGAAAATGTCATCTACTAAGCCCTCATAAACAACTTGAGAGCAGAGAGGAGTAACAAAATCCACATCTAAAATAGTAAAAAAACAAAAAACAAATAGAGACCGGGCTATAAAATTATGCAAGCTCAGTTTCCAAAAATAGTATTATTTTAAATAACTGACCTCTGTCAATAAGAAAGACTTTTGCGAATTCAGGTTGCCTTGTTCTCTGTTCCCCCTCCTCCATTAGCTCCCTCCAGGATTCATATACCATCTACATAAAGAGACATATGACATGTAAGACTGCCCTTAACCTATGAAGTTGAGGGTTTTGTCACAAATCCTCACCTTGGCACATCGACCAATCCCATAAATCTTTGTGAAGGAACCATAGACAGACTGTAAAAGATGTAGAGCACTTCCTCCAGTGGTCACCCAGCGCTGGTCTCCCTCCTGACAAATCACATAATTATCAAAAATGAAACTACTGGTCAAAAGTTTGGGTTAATTATTGTTGTTGACGCACAACAATAAAATAATTTCAAGTGACAGTGAAGACAATGATAATGTTACAAAATATGATGTCGATTTCAAATATATACTCTTCTTTTGAATTTTCTATTCCTTAAAGAATCCGCAGAGCACTGAAATAATTAATAATAAATGTTTCTTGAGCAGCAAATCAGCATATTAGAATGATTTCTGAAGGATCATTTGACTGAAGACTGGAGTTTTTCTGTTTTCGGTTATTACTGATCCTTGTTTTATGTTCTGTTTAATCATTATTTCAAGACATTCTTTTACTGTTATTGTGCAGCCCTTGGGCCACTCTGTAGTGGAAAGGGCTTTATAAATAAACCATACTTGAGGAAGAAATTAAATTTTAAAATATATTACACTAGAAAATAGTTATTTTAAACTTTCGAATGGTAGTGTCGTATATCAATAATATTCCTTCAAGAATAACATCAAGATACTATCAAGAATACTTGTCATACAAAATCTCAAAACAGGTAAAAACCTCAAACATTACAAATCAAAAGCATTTCTTAGCTCTAAAGATATGTTACATAGCATCCAGAACAGCATTACCAGAAAGTTATCTCTGAAGAATTCAGGCAGCTCTAAACTCAGGATATCATCATCCAGAGGAAGAATGTAGAAATTCCACTCATCGGTTGTAACGTCTAAGAAAGAACGTCATAGTTAATGTCTGTATAAGGAGATGCATCAACAAGGTTAGAAAAAATAAAAACATTTAACCCACCTCCATAGACTCCCTGCTCCTCCAAAACTGTCTCGCATGAATAAAACTGTAAAGTTTCATGATAACATTACAATCGGACAACAAAATAAAATAGTTGCATATTTTAACAAAATTCTCAGACCACTAGTTACCTTTTGTGGCGTAAATATGATCTTATACCTTCTGAATCTTCCAGCCGTCTTATCTGAATTGACTAACTCTGTAAACACAGTTAAGACAAACTATCAAACTATACTTCCTCCTGCTTTTTTCACCTAGATTATATATCAATATGTAACAGCAAACAGTGCCAACCTGAAATCCACTTCACAGTTTGTATTCGAGGACGTATCAGGAAGCACAGCCTTTGAAAAAAATGTAATATGTATATTTCAGAGAAAACGTCATGTATATAACCAAAACTTGTTTTCACTTGTTAAGAGCTGAAGGTTACTTACTGGTCTGAACTGCTGACAATTGGCTTGAGCTCAACTTTGTACAATTTGTCGACTTCATGTTGCTAAAAGGTGAAATCAAGCGTAGACTTGTTAGAGTTATTAGGGTGCTACTACATTTGTATATTACAAATATTTCAAGAAGATATAAATTGCAAATCATTTAGAAAGACAGTGTGCCAAAACATACACCTAAAATTTCATACATGATATCATACCTTCAAGATTGTGACATTTGCTATTCGATCAAGAGGGCTCATTAAATCTGCATCAATAAATAAATCCTTCTTCCCTGGCAGCTGCAAAACATACAATAGAATTATAAAATGAAAAGTACTTCTTTGCATGTAAAGAAACGGTGGGTGGTGGTCATTTCACCTGTTCCAGCAGGAAGATGAGCTGGTCTCTGGCCAGTCTTTTGAGCAGTGAGAAATCAGGCAGCTCAGGGGCATCTCTCCTCTCTGTCTGTGCCATGTGGAGAGATCCAAACAAACTATCCGCAGCTGGTTAAACCTGGAAAACATTTCTGGATAACATTAATGTCACACAGATCTGTGGAGGCTGCATGTGCAGAATGACAAATAATATCACTCGGTTAGTGCATCTGCTGTATGAATTTTGAAGCTGGTTTTCATCCAGCAGCTCAAACTGTCGGAACGTCCAACCCCACATCCCACCTTAGCCACAATAATAACATTAATGTAGTAAGCCAAATTCGTTTAATTAGCATGTATAAGGCTGAATTCGTATAATACCTCGTCCACCTTTTTCCGGAAGTGGTTTTCTATCTGATGACGCTTAGTGAAAGTCCGATTCATTTCCGCAAATCGATTCTTTCGAACAGCAAAACCAATTCAGTGATTCATTTGCTCCATCCCGTGGTCTTCATTACCACCAGTATTACGTGTTGAACTTTACAATAGAAACATACATGTCTCTATTTACTACGTTTATCGATTAGGTTTTGTTTTTGTTGTAATTTCATTCAATATGGTTCAGTTGCAGCCATAATTAATCACAAAAACAATGTACACACTAATCCATCACTTGGCTAAAAATGTGTTGCACGCTTTAATACAACTGTTGGAAAATAACATGTTACTATAAATAACATTTCTGCTATTGGCTATTAAAATAACAATCTTTGACAAATCTTTGGTACATACAAATCATCCAAGAATGTGTTTTGTAAACAGGTGAACTGATTCATTGAAAAGATCTGACTCAAACGAACAATTATTTCACGAATCAAATATCCCGACGCTTGTTTCAGTACGGACATCTTAGACTTGCGGACACAATACACCAGTATTCAAAACACTAACGTCATAGAAAGTGTACATTTACATGTATGTTACCTGTATATTCTGTCCAATCTAAGTTATCAGACTGTGCACTCTCTTATTTTTTTTAAAAGTAACTATGAATTCATCGTCGACTGCAGTGCTGCTGGAAACGATCAACTTCGCGGCTGAGAAACATCGTAATCAGCGCCGTAAGGATCCTGATGCCACACCATATATCAATCACCCTATAGGTACACTACAGCACTTCACTACAAATCATATAAAAGCCGAATCTCTCAGAAAATTAAGCTGCTCTCCTTATCTTTACAGGGGTGGCGAGGATTTTAAGTCATGAGGGTGGAATCACAGATATAGAAGTTTTACAAGTAAGTCAGATATATGTTTGTGGGTGACTTACTGTACAGTTTGTGCTTAATCTATAAACATTGTAATTTATCAAGAAATAACAAGAGTTTTTTTTTTTTTCATGAGCCATGCAATGATTTATTACTGAGGCTAATTGAGTTTTTTTCAAATGCATTTATGTGATTGAGCTGTGCACTTGTGATACAGGCAGCGTTGCTTCATGACACAGTAGAGGACACTGACACAACTATTGCTGAGCTGGAGTCTGTGTTTGGACCAACAGTGGCAAGAATTGTCCAGGAGGTGACGGATGACAAGTCGCTGCCAAAAGAGGAAAGAAAGCGCCTGCAAGTGGAGCATGCGCCGCATCGCAGCCATCAGGCCAAACTAGTTAAACTAGCTGACAAGTTGTATAATTTACGGGACCTCAATCGTTGCACTCCCACCGGTGAGATATGGAAACTGCTGCTCAGGGCCCGTATTCATTAAACACCTTAAAGGATTTGTTCACTTTTAAATAAACTTTTGCTGATAATTTACTCACCCCCATGTCATCCAAGATGTCCATGTCTTTCTTTCTGCAGTTGAAAAGAAATTAAGGTTTTTGATGAAAACATTCCAGGATTTTTCTCCATATAATGGACTTCAATGGGCTCCAAACGGTTCAAGGTCCAAATGACAGTTTCAGTACAGCTTCAAAGGGCTTTAAATGATACCAGACGATGAATAAGTGTCTTATCTAGCGAAACGATCTGTTTCTGCGAGAAACCGAGCAGTATTTATGTATTATTTTACCTCTTATCATTTGAACGTGATCATCTCTGAGCTCCGCCATAACTTCCGCTAAGTGAGGTCAAATATGAGCATGGTCATAGAGATATCGATTGTAGATGCCTCATTCTACTGATCCGTGCAGGCGCTAATGAGGCATCTACGTATACATCTATGACCACGCTTGTATTTGACCTCACTTAGCGGAAGTTATGGCGGAGCTCAGAGATGATCACGTTCGTCTGATAAGAGGTAAAATAATAGCATAAATACTGCTCGGTTTCTCACAGAAACTGATCGTTTCGCTAGATAAGACACTTATTCATCGTCTGGTATCGTTTAAAGCCCTTTGAAGCGGTACTGAAACTGTCATTTGGACCATGAACCGTTTGGAGCCCATTGAAGTCCATTATATGGAGAAAAATCCTGGAATATTTTCATCAAAAACCTTCATTTCTTTTTGACTGCAGAAAGAAAGACATTGACATCTTGGATGACATGGGGGTGAGTAAATTATCAGCAAAAGTTTATTTAAAAGTGAACTAATCCTTTAATGCAAAGTGTAGCTCCTAGTGACAAAATTCTTAGAAAGGTGGGCGTTTCCTCTTGAAATTAAAGAAACAATCCTAGTAAAGAAAAAAGTAATTCAGAAAGCATCTTAACCCTTATAAGAGGTCTTAAAGTGTTTGGAGTACGGACGAGGACTTTTAAGAGGCTTAAGAGTTTCTTTAGCAGCGGAGAAAATGGACGAAACTCGAAAAGGGAGAAGAAATCTGTTGTACACAATGCATTTAATAAGAACATTTGTAACCGATTAGAGACACATAACATCTCCGACCCACAGCGCAGAAATGCCATAGCGCCAGAAGTAATCACTACATTAAAATATTTGGGAACTGGAAAAATGCAGCTATGCAGCAGTGAGGATTTGGGTCTGTCACAACCTTCTATAAGCAAAGTGATCACACAATTACAGTAATTTCAGAACCTTATTGTGTCACTGATATATAGTACGGTAAAACAGGAAAAATGACGCCTGTAATTTCAACGGGTAGGCTTGTATAGAATCTATACTTAAAAGCACTCTTTTTTCCTTCTTGGACAACCAACCAATCAATCACAGTCAACGGGGTCAGCCCCGCCTCCTCACTAAGATAAAAGTTTTTGTATTTTCCTTGCTCAGAGTTGCTCTCAGATCGGTCCTGAATCACTCTTAAAGGAGCACTCCACTTCTTTTGAAAATAGGCTCATTTTCCAATCCCCTAGAGTTAAACAGTTGAGTTTTTCCGTTTTCAAATCCATTCAGCTGATCTCCGGATCTGGCGGTAAAACTTTTAGCGTAGCTTAGCATAGATCCTTGAATCTGATTAGACCGTTAGCATCTCGCTCATAAATGACCAAAGACTTTTGATTATTTATCCTATTTAAAACTTGACTCTTCTGTAGTTACATCATGTACTAAGACCGACGGAAAATGAAAAATTGCGTTTTTCTAGACCGGTATGGCTAGGAACTATTCTCTCATTCCTGCATAATAATCAAGGAACTTTGCTGCCGTACCACGGGTGCAGCGGCGCAATGATATTACGCAGCGCCTGAACAGAAGAGTCACGTTTTAAATAGGAAAAATATTCAAAAGTCTTTGGTCATTTTTGAGCGAGATGCTAACGGTCTAATAAGATACAAGGATCTATGCTAAGCTATGCTAAAAGTTTTACCGCCAGATCCGGAGATCAGCTGAATGGATTCGAAAACTGTAAAACTCAACTGTTTGACTCTAGAGGAGTTGGAAAATCAGCCTATTTAAAAAAAAAAAGTGGAGTGCTCCTTTAAGCTAAGACTCCTAAATAGAAGTGTTTAAGGTAAATTAGCAGCTTTCTGAGAGGATTCTTAGAAGCTTTAAGAATACGGGCCTGGGAGATTTGTGTGAGCATGAATAATATATTTACAATCTGTAATTTTATTTTTTGTGTAAGAATGCTGTCTTGTGTCTATGCTGACAGGTTGGACAGCTGAAAGGGTTCAAGATTACTTTGTATGGGCATCTCGGGTGGCAAAAGGGCTTCGTGGCACCAATGCAGCACTTGAGGAGAAAATGTTGCAGCTGTTTTTGGAGAGAGGAGTGGCGTTCTGATGACACAAGCCACTGGAATGTTCTTTAACCTAAAGGGACAGTCCAGCAAAAAAATATCATTCACCTGCCCTGATGTTGCTTCAAACCTGTATGATATTCTTCTGTGGAACACAACAGGAGATTTTAGAAAGAATAACATTTCCTTTTGTGTTCCACGTAATAAAGTCATAGAGATTTAGAACAACTTGAATTTTGAATTTTTGTTTTTTCAGTTACATAATTTTGTTATTTAATAATAATAATAATACTACGTGTACAATAAATGCACAGATATTAAATTTTAAGTTTTGTTAAATGTGATAAATGTTGTGTGTTGTTTCATAAATTTATCAATATGAATAATAAGATAAGATAAGATAAACCTTTATTCGTCCCACAGTGGGGAAATTTCTTTGTTACAGCAGCATAAAAAATTAAAATAATACAAATATATACAAAATAGACGAATAAGACATACTATAATTTACAAATATCTACACAACGCAATGTATAAATACAGATGAGAGATAGTACGTATTGCTGGTAATATTGCACATAGGTAGTATTATTAAATAGTAAAAAAGTAAAAACAGTAACTATCACAGCATTGAACAGTAATAGCAGTGTGTATTTTGATTAATTGTTCTCTAGGAGTAGCTTTTATTGTACAGTCTAATAGCAGCAGGGAGAAAAGACCTTCTGTATCGCTCCCTCAGACACTTAAGATGTAACAGTCTGTTACTGAAGGAGCTGCTCAACGAGGTAACAGTTTCATACAGGGGGTGGGAGGCATTCTGCAGTAATGTTGATAGTTTTGTTACCATCCTCCTTTCTCCCACCTCCTGTACAGTGTCCAGGGGAATCCCCAGGACTGAGCTGGCCTTCCTGATCAGCTTGTCTAGTCTCTTCCTGTCTGCAGTAGAAATGCTGCTACCCCAGCAGACCACTCCATAAAATATGGCTGATGCCACAACAGAGCATCTGTAATTCTCAGAGCACAACTAATAAAATATAGTACTATTTTTGGTAAACATAATTTAGTTTGGTAAAGCACAGTTACTGCTCTATAGCCTAGTTACAGTTATTATTTCTACAAAAAAAAAAACTGTACAAGTGACTTATGGTACCTTCGTAATAAACAACCTCTGTGGTTGTTAAAAGAAATGTAAAATAATAATAAAATAACCAAATAATCCTAAAAGCTTCTAACACTGAATGACATATTTATTTGAGAGAGTGACATAATTACTGTATGATTTTAGAGTAAAAACAACTATAAAATGTAAATGGTTTCTATAGTAATATTTGTTAAAGAATAAATAAAAGTTTATATATATATATATATATATATATATATATATATATATATATATATTTTTTTTTTTTTTTTTTTTTAATGCATGACTTTTATTATATTATATTTTTTTATTATTTTCTATTATACAGCTGATAACTTATCATCACCAAAAAAGGACAGGAGAAAAACAGTAATGTGTTGAATATTAAAAGAGCATTTGAAGGTAGGAACTATTAAAAAGGTTAGTGTTTCCGGGAGGGAATTTTACGTGCGGCAGTTACCCGGTGGCGTAAAATTTCCGGGACGTCCATGTTAGTGGATAAAGGATTGTAAACAGGATTTTTAAGCTCATTTTCGCCGACTGTTTTTTCTAGTGTAAAGGGACCCGTGTGAACTGTCCAAAATGTCAGGACCAAACGCATTAAATTCGAAGCAGCCGCCGATTCAGTCGACGGCAGGAGCTGTGCCCATCCGCAATGAAAAAGGTATTTATCGGAGAAACAGTTAGCTTTGACTATTAGCATGTCATGTACGAAATCATTATAATGGAAACATTTGAAAATCTTCGTCTCAAACATATTAAAGCCCCTGTTTTTAGACTAATTTGGATCTTGTCCTGTATTCTGAGTATGTGTGTGTGTGTGTGTGTGTGTGTGTGTGTGTCACTGATTCTTGAGATAAGGGACAAAACATGTTTTAAAATGTTAAAAAATAAAAACTAACACTACATTATTAAAAATTGGTATTTTTGTAGACAAAGGTCTCAGATAATGAACCATGTAAGGGAACAGGGTTTTTTCTAAAATATATATATATATTTATTTAGTCCATAACGTAATTTGTGTCAACTTTGTCTGACACACTAAAAAGCATGCTAATTTAATCTATCCAAAAACTGTCAAATCTTAAATGATGTAATACTGGTGTTCAGTAAAGGATCTAAATCATAAAATACGTTCTCTGTTCTCTGTATTTTGTTTGTTTTCACACTATTATGAACAACCCAGTTTCTAAATTCCTTAATTCTCCTCCCTCCTTTTAATATTAAACATATAGCACCAATGTTCTTAGGTAATTAAGACATAATATCATGTAGTTATATTGACGTTTTAACATTTTTACACAATACATTTAAAAAAGAATAAGAAATGTTGAGACATTTCTTTCAAAATGAACAAAAAGCTTCACCTGACGGTGTGAAATACTGATGGAGTTGACAAAGGTTGAGCTGAGGCCAAATATACAGTATATGTAAATATAATCATAAAACAACATTAGAAGAATTCACCGTGTGCAAAAAACGTATTAAATCACATTATACAGACTTTTGAGAAGCATTTGTCAACTATCAGACATAAAACCTGACGGAGTTGACAAAATTGAATGTTTTTCCACCTTAATCACGTGTTGTGGAGCGATTTCGTTTTTTCCCCCTCAGTTGTAGCTGCCTTAAGAAACATCAAAATGGCAAGATTTATCCCACAACTATTTACAGAAACTATTACACTGTAATGATGGAGTTGACATGTTAAGGCTGTGACCGCAGAGACTTCAATATTGTTTAAAATATTAAGATCTATAACTCCCAGGACTATGTGTCCTCCTGTGAGATCCACAATGAGCAGGAAATAGTAAGTGCTCTTCAGAGTTAAAGCTGCCCATGACACTGCCTGATTTATTCAGAATTATAAAACATCCTGACGGAGTTGACACAAAGTGAGGACACAACCTTTATAGCTATTTTTAATGGAAAATATAATTCAATATTTACTTGTTGTATTGTTTGATTTCTTTAAGATTTCTGCCTTTTAATGTAACTCTGTGTTTTTTAACTTGTTGCATTTTTAAACACTTTGTTTGGCAGTTTTACATTGTGACCTCATGCTGAGGACGGGTTTAATTACTTGTTTCCAAGTATAGAGTGTGCTTTTAAAATAATACTAAAGAAATAATTTAAAAGAATAAGCAATAAATGTCCTCAGTATACAAATTTCCCTTAGATGTTACTGTTTGAGTATTTTTGTTGTGTTGACATTCTTACTACTAACCATAAATAGGGCTTTTGTGTTTGGGACATGTTTTTGTCCCTTATCTCAAGAATCATATATATATGTATATGTCATTAAATCTTACTCATGTCTATGATAACATGAAGCAAAAAGCAAATAACATTTTACCATCTTTTAATAACTTTACACACAGCTTATGACAATATCATCATTGTTTTGTTTTTATTTAATTTCAGGTGAACTTTCTATGGAGAAGGTGAAGGTGAAGCGATATGTGTCAGGTAAGCGTCCAGATTATGCCCCAATGGAGTCCTCAGATGAAGAGGAGGAGGATTTCCAGTTTGTTAAGAAGGGGAAAGAGGCTGAACCAGAGGTGGAAGTTGAAGAGGAGGAAAAATCTGATCCTCGTCTTCGACGTCTCTTGAATCGAGTCTCTGAAGATGTTGAAGAAAGGTATAGCTTATCCATCTGTGCAATACAATTTATACAAATATATTATTCTTGTACTGGGGATCTGTCGGTGTTGATGTGAAATGCACTGTTATGTCTTCCACAGGCTTGCTAGACACAGGCAGATCGCAGAGCCAGAGCTGATTGCTCAAAGCAGTGAGGACTCCGATGAAGGAACCTGGCACCCTGAGCGAGAGGAGAGCAGCGAAGATGAAGAGGAGGAGGAAGTTGATGATGAAGTGAGCCACTTGAACAAAATATTTAGGAAAAGCAAAGACATGTATATGCATTAAATGAGTTTACAAATAAGAGGTCTTCTTCTGTTTAGGAAATTGAGAGGAGGAGAGCAATGATGCGTCAACGTGCACAAGAGAGGAAGAACGAGGATATGGAGATAATGGAGGTTGAGGAGGAGGGGAAGTCCGGTGAAGAGTCTGAATCAGAGTCGGAGTATGAGGAATACACAGACAGCGAGGATGAAGCTGAGCCTCGGTTGAAACCGGTGTTCATTCGCAAGTGAGTTTCTTAATATAAATAAATCTTAAAGAGGGCCTATTATGCTTTTTTGTTTTATTTACATATTCAACTTTTCTATAGTGTGTAATGTTGCTGTTTGAGCATGAAAAATGTCTGCAAAGTTACAGAGCACAAAGTTCACTCCAAAGGGATTCTCTATATCAGTAGGCACTGTTTCTGAACTCCCTGAAACGCCTTGATTGTAGTCTTGAGTTTCCTTCTGGGAACGATCTCATCACAATATTCCGAAACCATAGTGGACATTATCGAGTGCACTCATTCTATCCCACATTGCACTGCAGTAACGAGTGTACAACCGCTGCACGCTCATCTGGTGTCTGAATTCGCTCGCTCGTTTTCATTCACTCCTTCAACAAGGGAACTGTATCAGTGGACTGACGTAGGGAATAGTGATTGAGGTACTTTAGGGGGCGATTTCGGATTCAGCCGTAGTGTTACTGACAGACTGGGAAGAGAGGTGCTGCAATAATGTGAAAAAAACTTTTTTCTAGTAGACTTCAGAAACAACATCAAACATTTTGTAAAAGGGCACAAGGCCTCTCTAAGTCTAAATATTAAGCAAAATTATAATAGTATTTAAATAAAACTGATACATTTCTCATCAATGTGACGTTTCAGGAAGGACAGGGTGACAGTCGCAGAACGAGAAGCAGAGGAGCAGAAACAAAAAGAACTGGAAGCCGAAGCCAAAAAACAGGCTGAAGAGAGGCGACGCTACACACTGAAGATTGTAGAGGAAGAGGCCAAGAAAGAGTTTGAGGAGAACAAACGTACGCTGGCTGCTCTTGATGCTCTGGACACAGATGGAGAAAATGAGGAGGAGGAGTATGAGGCCTGGAAAGTGAGAGAACTGAAGCGTATTAAGAGGGACAGAGAATCCAGAGAAGCGTGAGTACTTGTCATTTTCAAATGATCTTATTTCACAAAGCAAGTTATTAAAAATCTGACATGGCATTTCTTTAAATTACAGATTGGAGAAAGAGAAAGCAGAAATCGAGAGGTTTCACAGTCTTACCGAGGAAGAGCGCAGAGCAGAACTGCGCACAAATGGAAAAGTTGTCACCAACAAAGCAACAAAGGGCAAATACAAGTTTCTGCAGAAGTATTATCACAGAGGAGCTTTCTTCATGGTGAGTGATGATAAGCAGATCATCGTTACCAGATGACCATAATTTTTTATTTTTGTCTGATACACATTTAATCTTTCCTGCAGGATCAAGAGCAAGATGTCTTCAGGAGAGACTTTAGTGCTCCAACTCTCGAGGACCATTTCAACAAAACAATCTTACCCAAAGTCATGCAGGTCAGTGCCATGCATTTGAATCCATCATACTGGTTTAGAAGTAAATGCCATTCTGTAGCTTATTCTCCAGATCAGTTTATTTTGGGTGCTGGGTTTGTTTTCCAAAGCTGAACACTTAAAAGCAGATTTTGGAAATGACCATTGCCAATCAAATCTCATATTTTGAGATCTGGGGTCCGTTCTTCGTACGTCGCTAACTCCGTTAGCTGGATTTGATTGTTTGATTGGCATGATCTTGGAATTTTTGGTTCTTCGACGCTCAACCTGGACTTTCATAGCAACATGTCCATAAACTTTAAAACGCTTGGGAGCAGGCTTATTTCATGTAAACAGGATTATATTGCGTTGATACTTAAAATCTGCCCCAACCACTGCTACTTTATTACAAGAGTTCCTTACTGAACTAGGGGCAATAATAATTCAAAATAATAGGGTTGAGTAAAAAAAAAAAATTCTCGAATTTAATCGATTCTCATTTTTACAAACCGATATCAATTCTTAAATCCTGTTTACAGTTGATGAATCAATGAGACATTGTAGCGCGCCTCCCATTCAATAAATTGCAATAATCTTTGTGCTTTGTTACTATTGCAATGAAACAAAGTCTCAAATTTCAAATTACGTCCACTTTATTACAAAGTTCAAAAACATAAATACCTTTTTGGCGATGTGGCATGAGCTCAAGAGAAGCAGCAGCACGGAGCGAACATGCACTTATCTTCTCTTCCGCCTTAATACCAGTTACAGCGCAAAATAAACATGAATGAACATCTGAAAGTGTGTTAAAAGATTAGTACAACGCACTGAAATCCGTATCATATCACATGTAATCGCTCAATCAGTGTTTCAACCGCGGAAAGACGTCAAAACATCTTGTAAACAATGTCATGTAATTTAAGTGTTTGTATACGAATCAGTTAATTTTTACATTCAATATTATTAGTAGGCTACAACTGACTCCCACAGTTTACAGCATTAGTTAAGAGATTTGTTTTCCTTGAGAACATTTGCCATGTATTGTACCTGATATTGGAATCGAATTGTGAAATTTGTGTCAATCCCCAGCCCCATTAAATAATAATATAAACATTTATTTGAAAATAATATTTATATAGATCAGACCGATATTATGGTGCAGCACATGAGATGCAGATAACTTGATATTGACCCTTAAGAAACTTTAGTAGATACATTTTTAGAAAGGTTAATTTTAAAAGGTTGAATTAAATGAATTGCTAATTGCAACATTGAAATAAAAATGCAAAGCCTGTACAAATATTAGAAATCGTTAATATAAATGATTGGGAATCATGTAAAAAAAAAAAAAAAAATTATATCATTACTTTGCTGTCTTGACCCCAGCCAAGCGCTGCATTGCTGATTGTGGTTTCGAGTATCGATTCATCTGCCCTCTTCAAGGAACACAAGTAATCTCAGACAATTTAATCCAGATATTTAAATCCAATCCACAAATTTGTTTGAAGAACCAAATTAGCCAGAGTTCAGTTATCATGATTGGAAGATCTGGCATCTGTCAAATCCTCTCAGATGTATTGACTATGTATTCTGTATGAAGTTGCAATGCAATGGAAATAGCAGCAGATCTTTTGAAAAGGATTATCGTCAAGGAAAAAACAGTTAATTCCCTTGGTTGTTGATTAGATGGATGGCAGATCGTAATGCGAGTTTGTGGTCAGCTGTAAGAAAGGTGGTTGAAGCAGAATAAATCATTTGGGATATTGTCGGTTTAAATTAGTAGTTAGTTTCAGTTAAATTTACTAGTAACTACCTTCTAGCAAATCTACGTTAATGTCACATTTTGGGCCCATGACTTTAGTAGTCTCTCTAGCATCCATGTTTATACTAATACAAATAATAATTCATCGTATTTTTGTAGGTCAAAAACTTTGGACGTTCTGGACGCACAAAATACACACATCTGGTGGATCAGGACACCACATCATTTGATTCTGCCTGGGCTCAGGAGAGCGCTCAGAACAGCAAGTTCTTCAAACAGAAGGCAGGGGGCGTGAGAGATGTGTTCGATCGGCCGACAGTGCATAAGAGGAAGACATAATCCTGTTATTTATGCTAAAAGAGCAAATTCAGCTCAAACAAGGACACTTGTAATCTTCCCCTGCCCCACATCACCCTTAATGTACATGCTAGTGTTGGGCAAATCTCATATCCATCAAATCTTTATTGCATTTAAATTGTGTACATCTAGATAATTTTTCATGTGTACAGGATTCTGACGCTTTAATTTCATTGTTTCTAATGGAAAAAAACTGTACTTCTTGTTTTATGGTAATAAATCACTATGACACTGATCTCATTGATCTGTAATGCATTACATAAAAAGACGGGAGCTACTAAGAAATGAAAAGAGGTGAGCTGTACTGTTAAAGACTGTTTAAAAAAAGTTTTTTATTAGAGACTAAATACAGTGTGAAAAAGTGTTCATGAGCAGGAAGGTGGCAGTCCAACGTGTCCATACATCTCAAAGCACACATCCACTCAGTTGGTCAGTGCAATCAATGCCTCCACCACATTTCCCATGTGTTCTCTCAGACTGCGCTCCGCCACTGCTCTGGGAATCTCCATCTCTCCCATCTGTCAGGAAGACATTATCATGCTTATTCATTTCCATGTTAAAGTAAACAGGTTCATAAATCTTTCTATACTTACAATGAGTTCCACATCTTCCTTCTTTATTGTTACTTTGGCTAGTTCTTTTTCTCTGTGGAAGTGATAGAAAGGAGCATCGTAATGACAATCATTTATTAACCTCTATTGCTAAAATATTGTATTGTTAAAACAAGATGAGGAATCACAATTTCCCACCTCTCCTGTTTCGCCTTTTGCTCTCTGGATCTTCTGTCTCCAATCACGGACATGGCCTTTAAAACACACGTCAAATACGCATGAAAAATATTAACATCAGTCATTAATTCTTAATATTGCTTAAGATTACTGGGCATCCCCTTTTAATGTTGCTTGGAGACGTAATCGAACACAATGATTTTTTTTCCGAGAGGTTAGGTCTCTCTTCGGTGCTCACTTGGTTGGTAGCAAACTAACTAACTTTAACCCGGCTGAGCAATCTACTAACGTTACTGAAACATGGCAATATTAAAAATCATAATTTGTGCGATTACAGAGGATGCACCATAGTTCTACTCTGTTAATACATAAATCTACTGTCCACTCCTGCCGCACATGGTTACTCAGCTACGTTAGCCAGGCCATCTTCATTCGCTTCTGATACTTCTATTGACTCACCGTTTCCAAATTCGAGCTGGATATTTCTTTTTCCTCCGCATAGTCGGTAACCCTTTCCAAATCAGCAGCTCCACTATCATGTTTTCGGGGCTTTTCTGTTGGCTTTCCCGTGCAGTTCTCATCAGCCTCCAGGTCCAAATCCACATCTCCTTCGGCCGCCATGTTTGCTTCTACACGCAGCCGGAACGCAAAACGGTGATGAAAACACCAGGACGGAGATTCATGTAACACACTATAATGATCACGTGTGTACACACCAGTCTATGGTACACACCGAAATTATAATAATATAAATATAGGCTAAATCTCTATATCGATTATCAATAACAATTAGGGACGAATATTTTTAAATCTGTTTTAAAACACAAATCATCAGTGTGAAACCATTGCTCAAGCTGTCCATTCAGCAAATCTGAAAAATAAAATCATATAAAAATTCTTTCTTTCTTTCTTTCTTTCTTTCTTTCTTTCTTTCTTTCTTTCTTTCTTTCTTTCTTTCTTTCTTTCTTTCTTTCTTTCTTTCTTTCTTTCTTTCTTTCTTTCTTTCTTTCTTTCTTTCTTTCTTTCTTTCTTTCTTTCTTTCTTTCTTTCTTTCTTTCTTTCTTTCTTTCTTTCTTTCTTTCTTTCTTTCTTTCTTTCTTTCTTTCTTTCTGTAGGCGGATGGGCTACAACAGCAGAAGACCCCACCGGGTACCGCTCATCTCCTACAATTTGCACAAGCTCACCAAAATTGGACAGTTGAAGACTGGAAAAATGTTGCCTGGTCTGATGAGTCTCTATTTCTGTTGAGACATTCAGATGGTAGAGTCAGAATTTTTTTATTGGCACACTTTAGGCCCCTTAGTGCCAATTGGGCATCGTTTAAATGCCACGGCCTACCTGAGCATTGTTTCTGACCATGTCCATCCCTTTATGACCACCATGTACCCGTCCTCTGATGGCTACTTCCAGCAGGATAATGCACCATGTCACAAAGCTCGAATCATTTCAAATTGGTTTCTTGAACATGACAATGAGTTCACTGTACTAAAATGGCCCCTACAGTCACCAGATCTCAACCCAATAGAGCATCTTTGAGAAGTGGTGGAACGGGAGCTTCGTGCCCTGGATGTGCATCCCACAAATCTCCATCAACTGCAAGATGCTATCCTATCAATATGGGCCAACATTTCTAAAGAATGCTTTCAGCACCTTGTTGAATCAATGCCACGTAGAATTAAGGCAGTTCTGAAGGCAAAAGGGGGTCAAACACTGTATTAGTATGATGTTCCTAATAATCCTTTAGGTGAGTGTATGAATCCACAATTATTCAGTTTTGTTGAGCGTGGTCAATGAGTAAACATGTTGGTACACATTATGTATACATATTAACTATTAATTTGCTGTAGTTAGAGAAGATTGCTTTAAAATTACAGTGAATAATTCACTAAATTTAAAATTAAAATGTTACAAATAAGTTTGGTTGCACTAATATAACAATGTTGTGATATATGTTACAATAAATAACAAGTTTGAAATACGTTGATGGTTGTATTTTAGTATTCCTATCAGTGTTGTATAAGGGTTTTTATGTATAATAGTAACCCTAGAACGTGATGAAACAGAATTTAAAAATGGTTTTTTTTTTTTTTTTTTTTATGACTGCAGAAATATGTTAATTCAGTATACACATTATCCCACCGGTCCGACCACAAAACACAACTTTTCACACACTTTTCCATGAAAATTGTAAAAAAAAAAAAAAAAAAAAAAATATTGACACATCATTTGGATATGTTCATGTCTGGGAAAAGTGTGGGATTTAATGAGTTAAACAGCCTCACTTATAAACAAACATATGTTGTTTATTGGTTCCAAAGCTTTCGCCTCACTATTTTTGTCCCTTAATAGGTTTAACAGCATTGACAAAGACTTAAAGCAACACTGTTACTACTACGTGCCTTTCTTTACCACCTGGGTTTTCCAGCTCCTCAACTTATAATCAGCTTAACAAAAAGGACGCCTTTTGCAGAGCACACCTAAAATGCAGCACCTGCTCTTCTCTTCTGCTCTTTTCCTTTGAATATGTTTACAGTCTTTGAGGAATGTTACAAAGGTTTCATAGGAAGCCTTTCCCCATCATTACCAGTCTATTTATTCTACTGTACGATTGATCTCTGACAGCCACTGGACTTGGAGATTTCCTCTGATACCTGGATCAGTGCGGGAAGTGATGCGTTGTCGCTGTTGCTGGGCACAAGTAAGCTTTCCTGTATGTGATGGTAGCACTGTGTGAGCGTTAGCATTTAGAGATTGACCTAAAATGAGGCTTGATTTTATCATTTAGTAGGGCAGTACACTTCAGTGAGGATGGGATTTGAGCTGTGGCTGTCAAATTAGTGAGTAGACCAGGTCATGTTTTGGAAAGTGTTTGCTCTCTATGATGGAAGGGGAAAATGACTAATTCCTTCATGCTTTATATGATTTTTTTTGTTTTGATTTATCAAGAAAATTTGTTCTGTACCCTACATATAATTTGTTGTTTTTGAATTTACCGGTATTATATTTTCTCCAATAATTATTGCTGGGAGAATTTTTTGCTGGATGACTTTTATGGTTCCATCTATTGATGTTTTTCAGATGTAATTAAACATGAAACACAAAGTAAAGGTAGTGACTAGCCTGGATGCCAGCCGAATTTAGCCCCGCCCACAACATTTGAGGTCGGGACGGAAAGTTCGGTCTGGACTTGATCCGTTGTGGAGCAAATATGCTCGAACCAGAGCTGTTCGGACCAATCAAATTGTCAGGGTGGGCTTTATACGATGATGAACAGATGATCAACAGTAACGTAATCATCCACGTCACGAAAGAGCGCTTTGGTTGAATTTGTTTACTAAACTGAGAACTTGTTCGTATATGCATTTACCTTTACTATTTCTATCAAAAATGATGATTGTGTCGGCAAGTACTCTGTGTATCCTTAAATTCATTTTACAACACCGGAAAAGATAGTTTACACTCATCTTCTTCTTCTACTTCTTCCAGCGTGTGTGCAGTTGAGTTCTGTTGACAACTATGCGTCGCTCAACATATATCACTTACTCCATTGCTATGATTGGTTGTAGGTCTATCCAAATGAGTGCAGAAACATTTCTTTCCTGGCTCGGCTGAAACACGCCCTCACAATCATAGCCCAATGGAGCTGTATCAGACTCATATTCTGACTAGAATCTGAGTATGACGACTTCAGGCTAGGTAGTGACAACATTAACCCAGCAAACAGAACGTTCTCAGAACTTGGCTAACTTTCTGGCAAGGTTATGAACAATTGTTATTCCAATAATCTTAATGTTCAGAGTTATCTGAGCTTTAATAATGTTTTCAAAAAGTAAGCAGAGAAACATTATTTACACCGTTCATGGAAAGTTTTTTATGTAACGTTGCAGTTGGATGTTCGTCTAACATTTTTAGGTTCAAAATGTTGTTAGAACATTCAAAAGTAACGTTCCCAAAATGATCAAATTGAATGTTTGCGTTTCTTTAACTTTCGCATAAGTTTTTTTAAAATGTAAATGAATGTATGTATGTTCAGAACATAACATTCAGAAATAACGAAATAACTTGCTGGGAAACAACATTATCTTTCGATCTAATAACACAAGATTAATTAAACCTGTGACTATTAACACATTTTGTTGGTCATTGTATGAATGTAAATATTGTGATGTGATGAAACATGAAACACAAAGTAAAGTCAGTGACAAAACATTAACCCTGCAAACAGGGAACGTTCTCCGAATCTTGGCTAATGTTCTGGCAAGGTTCTATCCAGTAACGTTCATTCTCATAATGGCCAGATTGTAGAACGCCTCCTCTATGTGTGTATTTAAAGCCGCCCATTAAATAACATAGATCAGATGTTTCTCATGGAGCTATAGCTGAGTGATTTGCATTGTATGTTGTGCTTTTGTTCGAACAGTGTGCCAGTGTCCCTCTCTCACACAAGGCCCCCAATTATCGAGTATAAAGTCCTCCAGTCATTCTGGGTGTTTCACTCTGAGGGAGAGATTAGAGGTTCATTGAATATACACTGTATACTTTAAAAGACTCTAATTGGTTTAGAAGAGTTCATGCCTGTGTTGTTTAGCTAACCAAGGATTAAAGCTGCTATATTAAACGGGCAGTTCCTAGTAACACATTTGTTGTTATGCACCTATTTACAGAACAAATAACGCAGATTCATAAAGCAGAATGTTAGTTACAAATAGAAATATTTGATTCTCCTTACATATTTCATTGACATTTCCTCTTCTTAAGAGAGATATACAATACCCGTGCTGAAATGTGCAGCATGCCACACTGAGAGCTGCATGCCATGAACAGTGTTACATAATGATATTGTGCCCGACAAGGTTTCAGCCATGTGACTGTGGAACTGTCAATACTTTGAAAAGTTCTTTCCAGACTGGAATAGTACACATAGTCTGTACCGAGAGAAGTACTTAGCCTACACAACAATAACTCAAAAATTCCATCTGTATAACACAGTTCTGCTTTTAAAATCATGTCAATTAATTTCCCTGCCAGATTTTTATGGACATTAAAGGGATTGTTCACCCAAAAATGAAAATTACCTCATTATTTACTCAACCTCAAGCCATCCTAGGTGTATTTGACATTCTTCTTTCAGACGAATACAGTCGGAGTTATATTAAAAAATGTCCATTATAATGGCAGTGAATGGTAGCCCAAAATTAATAAAAGTAAAAGTAATCCACATGGCTCTGGGGGGTTAATAAAGGCCTACTGAAGCAAATCGATGGGTCTTTGTAAGAAAAATATTCATATTTAACACGTTATAAAGTAAAATATCTATAGCTGCCGGCAGACCACCTTCCGTATTCAATTTACGAAAAAAGCATAACTGGTGCGACGATGACATCGGACGTAACGTAAGCATTTTGAACAGAGAGAGGCGTACTTTCTTCGTGAGTTGAATACGGAAGACCTTTATTAATCCCCCGGAGCCGTGTGGACTACTGTTATAATGGATGATGGATACACTGGTTTGGTTTTCATATTTTGGGCTACCATTCACTGCCATTATAATGCTTGGAAGAGCCAGGACATTTTTTAATATAACTCTGATTGCATTCATCTGAAAGAAGAATGTAATAAACACCTCAGATGGCTTGAATGTGAATAAATTATGGGATAATTTTCATTTTTGGGTGAACTATCCCTTTAACAAATAGGTCAGACCTACAGAGCGTTACATTTTTAAAATATTTTTTATTATTATTTTACTGTGCTGCTTTTTAATTGATTGTCTATGTAAATTGCTAGAGGGACGTCTTTGACAGTTGCCCTGTGCCTTGCATGTTTTTCAGCAGTTCACACTGTATTTGAAGCCCAGATGTCAAAGAAGAAATCTTTTTTTTTTTCTTTATGAACAATGTACAAATGGTCCTTGGAATTAATAGGTTATATCCAACACTCTTTGGGATGGCACCACAAGGTGCCGTTCACTTGCAGAATGCAAGCTTGCAGGTTTGGAACAACATGAGGGAGAATAAATGATGACAGACTTTCTATTTTTGAGTGAACTGTCCCTTCAAATGAGATTTCTGAAACAACACTTCAACTGTTCGTTGTCACGTTTGTACATGATGCTGAAGGCTGATAACGGGACCATGTTTGTCAGACCCTGCTGTCTGGATTAGTGTGTCACTCTACCGGAGAGAGAAGGTCATCCAGGCTGAGACGAGGACTAAAAACTCCAGGATTATCCCGGCACACATCCTCAGAGATACACACTGACCCAAATATAGAGCTACCGAGAGCCCTGCACTCTACAAACTCATAACACAGCCCCTGACACTACAGAGACATGACACACTATCACATATATGATGATGTCCACTTCGTTATAATCTTCAACTGAACCAACTCATTTCATATTGTGTAGACTTATTATATGAGGTTTGCTAGTGTTTGTTGAAGTGTACTCCCATTTCACATTGAGAATCTGGCCAATATATGCAAAAGAATGCAGGATTTGACCTGTGGCGCTCTTCCTGTGCATTCCTCCAAACACCCGCTTCATTCGCTTCCCTCTGTTTCTGGGTCAAAGCATAATGACCAGATAACATATGTGGCCTCTATAAAATCAGACAAGTGAGCAGTTGCTCAGGTGCCACTCCAGATATAGGGGCTTCCAAAGTTATGTCTACTTTACGAGAGAAATCACAAAATCGCAAGTAATTACATTATTCTGCCCTAAACCGATTAGGACCCTGGAGAAATCCAATTGTGCGTGAGGGTGCTCTGGAGCCGGTGCATTGGAGCGAGGGCCTGGGGGAAGGGAGGGACAGATGGAACCTGCCCCCTCCTCCCGCTGCTCTTGTTGACTAATCTCACTGAGTGAGCACAGGCGACTGGAGGGAGGGCAACTGGGCATCCACCCTTGCTCACAAACTCTCCTGGCACAATTCGATGCCACAAGGCAGCTTGTGTAGTATACGGGAAGACTGTTCGGATGTTCCAACAAGAGGAACATGAGTGTGTACAGTGGACGTACAGTGGATCCGTGGAACCACACCTGGAGAGGAAACTAGCTGAGCACCAGTTCATGTAAAGCTGAGGGACTCCTACAGTTGATAAATTGTCCTGACTCTTTGGTTATAGTATATACTTTTTTTTAAAAGTATCCAATATTTTTTAGTTTTAATGACTAAGCGTCCTTGACAAATAAGAAGCCATGTCGACTGCTCAAGCTTTACCCCACACCGGTGTCTACAACTATTTTCTCAACATGGTGGCTTATCAGGTGAGAGAGAAATAGAGAGCGATGGATATTATTTCATAGTGATGAGAGATGCGCAATGACATATGTGTTCTCAGATAATACTTCTTTCTTATAGATCTAATCATTGAAACACAAGAAAAGCTTTACACGAGCATCAATTCATCGCTTACCAGAACCTAATCTGGCTTTGTAGAACTTAGAACTCAAAGACAATTTATTATGATGAATTTTGAACATAAGGAACCTGCTAATTTCTAATGTACATTTTCAGTGACTGGATTTCACACTTTTTGGCTGATTTTGCTTTTCTTTTTGTCCTAAATATGAGTGATGTTGCCACATAATGACATAAACGTTGTGTATTAGAAAATAAAGCTCATTATACGCTTTTTATTAGTGGAGGACTATATGTGGAATATATACTCATATGTGAAAGCTTGTTTAAGGCAATAGACTTTAGGTTAAATACTGCAGAACCTAATTTTTCAAGCTTACAAAGTGATGCAGTTTGTTTGTCACATAACTTGTCATAATGCTCTGTGATCGTCGTCAATTTATGAGCTCCATGTTTCTATTTTACTCTTTTAACTAATTATTGCATTTAATTTGAATGCCTCAATTTAAGTGACTGGAGGTTGAGTTCAATCACTGTTGTCTGCATTAGAATGAACAGTCCCAGAAAAGAATAATACACTATTTAATGATTTATATGAAAATTGCTATTATTATTGCGTGATTAAAACTATTGGTCAGTTGTTGTTTGGTATAATAAGGTAAAACTCTTCTCTCAACACACAGGCATCATGGAAAATTATTTCTGTCAAATGAAATTAAGAGGATGAATGACTCATTCTATCATCATAAGCTTTAAGAGTCAGTGTGTTTTCACCCTCCCTACTTCTGAGATGTGAGAATCAATAATAAAACATTTGTAAATTGATTTATATAAAGTATTGAATGTCGTCACCCCTCAAATTCTTATTTATAATCCACAAGCCAGCATGTTCTGAGTCATGGTATTTCGGAACAAAATTATCCTGCTGTCACAAGTTCTCACCATCACTTTAAAATTTATTTATTTCATTTATATACTGAAAAAATATATACTGGAAAAAAAGTCAGCACACCAAAATGCAAAGAGTTTTAACAGTGGACTCACACACTGGTTACATTTCGAGCAAAACAGGCTCTTCGTCAGACAATTAAAAACTTTATATTCACAGGATCAAACATCATGGCACACAAAAGCAAAAGATAAATACCAAATGTGAAAGTCAAATTTTAAACATGCATTAATAATAATAACAAAAATATATGGATATTTTACTACTTCTATTCCTACACTCTAAAAAATGCTGGGTTAAAAACAACCCAAGTTGGGTTGAAAATGGACAAACCCAGCAATTGGGTTGTTTTAACCCAGTGAATGGGTTGTTTAAACCCAGCGGTTGGGTTAAATGTTTGCTTAAAACAACCCAATTCACTGGGTTAAAACAACCCAATTGCTGGGTTTGTCCATTTTCAACCCACCTTGGGTTGTTTTTAACCCAGCATTTTTTAGAGTGTACATATTGTAAGGTAGATACTGAATGTCTAAAGTTAGCAAAGTGCTGAGCAACCAGACTTTTGAAATCTTGGCAATAGCACAACGATGTTCAGAAATGCAGGTTTTTAAACTTTTAACTTTTTTGGGTTAAAAATTATTTCAATTTCAAAATCAAAGCCGTACGTCTTTGCGTCATTATGTCACATCTGTATACATAAAGGAGTCTGGGCTAGTAGGCTATATTGCGTGTGTGGATGCTGCAAGTGGCGGATCATTTGTGCCTCTTCTTACAGCAGTTGTAATTAAAATTGTCATTTTGATGGTGACTTGTAATCCAGAAAGTTCAAAACGACAATCATCGTTGACAACTGGTGCATTGATACAACCCACCCATACACCAAAATACATTAGATTCTTCCATGCTGAGGAGCCGTGCCGATGCACAACCCACGTAAAGAAGATAACTCTGCAAATAACTGCAATTTCAGGGTTCAAACTGAGATGGCGACAAAGAGGTAAAACTTGCGGACTGCAGCTTTAAATACATGGTTGCAAGTTAAAAATCAGTGATTTAATTATAACTTTTGTTGATCATTAACATAATATTGTGTGTAATTTAAACTCAAATTTCTGTGTTGATAGATTTTTTAAATTTAAAATTGCAGTAACTTAATGAATTTGTCTTGGTAACTTTAGAAATTGCGGCAGTGGATTTCTAGTTCCCTATGTGCTTTGCATAAGACTGGATAAGGAGAATACATTTTGAAATTATTCTTTTATTTGTTTTGGGGTTTTTTTTAGTGAATGGAAAGACCTGTTAATATTTGTCATTCAAGAGTTTCTGTTATGGTAAATGGACTACACTTATATAGCGCTTTTAACAGACCAATGGCCATCCAAAGTGCTTTACACAATGCCTCACATTCACCCATTCACACACCGATGGCGGTGTCAGCCATGCAAGGCACCATCCAGCTCATCGGGAGTAGCTGGGGTTAGGTGTCTTGCTCATGGACACCTCGACACTTGGTCAGGTGGAACCGGGGATCAAACCACCAACCTTCCGGTTTGTAGACAACCTACATGAACCACTGAGCCACTGCCGCCCTATGCCGTTATTTTGAAATATTTGTGGTTACCATTGTGCTAAAGACATGAATATAAACACTCTACATTGACTATAAGCAATGCCAGTGATAATGCCAGTGAATTAATATTTACTTATTTATTCATTAAATGTACATGCTAAATAAGTTATATTTAGCATTTGCTATGTTAGCTGTGGATTTTAACTGAAATAGATACCATTTATTGGTTCCAGTGCTACTAATTAATTAGTTAGACCGACTTCATTTGTGCTTCTTTTTTTTCTTCTTTTTTTTACTTTTTACTGTGTTTGTTACAATTGATTAAGTTTCTGTTATTATAAGTAATTATATACATTTTCAAAATATTTTTTTTTTGAGCCAACACATTGTTTTTCAGAGTGCAACAATTGTGACATTCTCCCATTCACCTGAGGGTTTTGTCTCTAAACAGCCAACTCAAATGCAATTGAATAATAATTCACTCATTATTTACTCTTCATTTCATTCCAAACCTGTAAGACTTTCTTTATTCGGCAGCGGCAGTGGCTCAGTGGTTCATTGTCTACAAATCGGAAGGTTGGTGGTTCAATCCCTGGTTCCACCTGACCAAGTGTCGAGGTGTCCATGAGCAAGACACCTAACCCCAGCTGCTCCCGATGAGCTGGATAGTGCCTTGCATGGCTGACACTGCCGTCGGTGTATGAGTTGGTGAATGTGAGGTAATATGTAAAGCGCTTTTGTTGGCCATGGATTTGTTGAAGGCGCTATATAAATGCAGTCCATTTACCATATTCTGTGGAACATAAATTTAGATATTTTATGTTTCAACTGTTCTTGTCCAATATTAAAGTTAATGTGGTCAAAAACAACACTGGTCTCCATTTACTTTCATTGTATGGTTCTGTTCTGGGCAAGAACTCCCTGCCCATCCATGCAGCCTAGCATGGATAAGAGCAGGGAGAGCAGCAATAACCCCCCTTAGGGTAAACAGAACAGAACCAATATAAGGTAGCGATATCATTAATGTTCATAATGATAATCATTTAATGTAACAACATAATTCGAGAAATGAGTCGGATTTGAAGAGGAATATCAGAAGACCAGATTCTGACTGGGTGACAGGAGGAGCTGGGGATGGAGGAGGGTAATTAGCTACTAAGCTACGTGAATGGACCCTATATACACTCACCTAAAGGATTATTAGGAACACCTGTTCAATTTCTCATTAATGCAATTATCTAACCAACCAATCACATGGCAGTTGCTTCAATGCATTTAGGGGTGTGGTCCTGGTCAAGACAATCTCCTGAACTCCAAACTGAATGTCAGAATGGGAAAGAAAGGTGATTTAAGCAATTTTGAGTGTGGCATGGTTGTTGGTGCCAGACGGGCCGGTCTGAGTATTTCACAATCTGCTCAGTTACTGGGATTTTCACGCAATAAAAAATAAAATAACCACTCGTTACAACCGAGGTATGCAGCAAAGCATTTGTGAAGCCAATAACGCACAACCTTGAGGCGGATGGGCTACAACAGCAGAAGACCCCACCGGGTACCGCTCATCTCCACTACCAATAGGAAAAAGAGGCTACAATTTGCACAAGCTCACCAAAATTGGACAGTTGAAGACTGGAAAAATGTTGTCTGGTCTGATGAGTCTCGATTTCTGTTGAGACATTCAGATGGTAGTCAGAATTTGGCGTAAACAGAATACGAACATGGATCCATCATGCCTTGTTACCACTGTGCAGGCTGGTGGTGGTGGTGCAATGGTGTGGGGGATGTTTTCTTGGGACACTTTAGGCCCCTTAGTGCCAATTGGGCATAGTTTAAATGCCACGGCCTACCTGAGCATTGTTTCTGACCATGTCCATCCCTTTATGACCACCATGTACCCATCCTCTGATGGCTACTTCCAGCAGGATAATGCACCATGTCACAAACCTTGAATCATTTCAAATTGGTTTCTTGAACATGACAATGAATTCACTGTACTAAAATGGCCCCCACAGTCACCAGATCTCAACCCAATAGAGCATCTTTGAGATGTGGTGGAACGGGAGCTTCGTGCCCTGGATGTGCATCCCACAAATCTCCATCAACTGCAAGATGCTATCCTATCAATATGGGCCAACATTTCTAAAGAATGCTTTCAGCACCTTGTTGAATCAATGCCACGTAGAATTAAGGCAGTTCTGAAGGCGAAAGGGGGTCAAACACAGTATTAGTATGGTGTTCCTAATAATCCTTTAGGTGAGTGTAGATGTGCTGTGATAGGCGTCGTATTCTTATAGGTAGGAGTGAATTAGCCGAGAGTCTAACGCTACGCTTGATTTCTGACTTTTTCTCTCAGAATTGTGAGATATAAACGAACATTTTTATTTTTTTTCTATAATAACAAGCTTCCATACTTTTGTGTTCCTGAAAAGCCATACAGATTTTGACCATCATGAGGGTGAGAAAATGATGACAGAATTTTCATTTTTGGGTGAACTATCGCTTGACATTTCAGTTTGGAATTACTCTATATTTTGACAACTTTCCCCTCAAGGCTCATAGTAAATAACTGTGACAGGATATCAGATTGAAGCACAGTATTACTTAAAGATTATGTTTTTCATTACAACACGTGCTGCTATCATTCAAGATCCAGAATATGCTCATGAAAATGGATTGTTAATCTGTCAGTGGGAACCGAGTTTCAGCCCAATCTCTGTATCTGGGTTTTGCTGAGGATAAAAGATGTTTGCACCCCATCCAGGCAACCAGCCCTGATCCATCAGGAAAAATCCAGATGCTTTGAGCAATCTTGATTAATCCCAAACCCCGACTGGTCTGCTTTTCTTTCTGTCAGATATGCTGCTGCTGTGGCCCGGCACCATGTTCCCTGTGTTGCTCCTTCTGTCCGCCTGTCAAGTCATCATCCAGCACGCGGGTCATGTACACGTTATTCCACATCCTGGCCTGCACTGTCTCATGCCTCATGCTGTCTAGGACTGTGTCCGAGGCGGTGAGGGAGAATGTAAGTTTCTTACAAGTCGCACCGGCTCCAGTTGGTTTTCATTCACCTAACCTACTTTTATTTGTGCTGGTGCTGTAAACAGCCAAAACTCTGCTTTATTTGTATCAATCAATCTGCTTTATTTGTATTCCTCAGGTGCCTTTCTTTAATGTGGTGTGTGATGAGGCTCATGGTGGAGGAGACTGTCAGATGTTGGTGGGATACTCTGCCGTCTACAGGGTGTGTTTCGGTACAGCTTGTTTCTACTTGATGATGGCCATCTTCCTCATCGATGTGAAGTCCAGTCAGGATTTCCGAGCCCTCATCCATAACGGGTTGGTGACTGTATTATTCCCTTTGCACTGTAACACAGCGGAAAGTTGCTTCGACTCTTTGCTTCAACTTTTTTTGATTGCTCTACAGATTTCAATACTTCACAGCATTTATGAAGACGTTAGGTTAAGTTCTTAAGAGGAAGAACATGATATGGATAAGGGTCATCCAGATCCATGGATCATAAATATGGTGTACATGCTGCCTCATCCATGTTTATCAGCAGGTTTGTTAAGTTAACTTCATATGAATAAACTAACACACACTTATTCTCCTCATTCTCATTTAGGTTCTGGTTTCTGAAGTTCATCACCATGCTTGGAATGATCGCTGCTGCCTTCTTTATTCCCACAGAATCCTTTTTGCATGGTGAGCTATTCATCTGTGAAACAAATGATTATATTTGAAAAATAATAGAGATGGACTGATATTAAAATTCTGGCGGATACCAATAAATTCATTAATAACTCTACCATTCAAATGTTTGGAGTCAGTAATATGTTTTGAAATAAATGTATACTTTTATTCAGCAAGTATGCATTAAATTGATCAAAAGTGACAGTAAAAACATATATAATGTTATAAAAGTAAATTATGTTGTTTTTTTTTTTTTCTATTTATCAAAGAATCCTGGAAAAATGTATCAGTTTCCACAAATTATTAAGCAGCTGTTTTCAAAATTGATAATGAGAAATGTTTCTTGAGCAGCAACTCAGCTTATTATAATGATTTCTGAAGGATCATGTGACACTGAAAACATCACAACATGAAAACGCATATTCTTTTTGAGATTTGCTAAACATTGAATTTAATAGTGTAATAAATTATTACATTTGTAGATTTACTTTAAATGGCCGTTACATGATTGCAAAAGTAATCTAGATGTAAAAATAGGGAAAATGGGAATGCATAATTAAATATTCAATATAAAACAAATTAATATCTAATATTGGCAGATCAATTATATAATATCAATCTATTGTGCATCCCTACTTATATGGGAAAGGAGGTGTATTGATCAAAGTGAGATGTGTAATTAATAGACTATCTAAACTGATTATGTACTTAAAGTGATTATGTTACCGTCTTGGCTCATGGCTCTGGTGATGATCAGTCTGGATCATGTGATTTTCACTTCTTATTTTAATCCTCCAGGTGGCCCTATAGACACATTGAACGTTTTACTTTTGCACACAAAGTGGGATTCACTCAGTGGACCTCATATTTTAAAACACAAAACATACACATTTATTGGAAAATGTTCCAATGTTGCATTCGATTCCGAATAAAAGGTTGACATTTTAAGTAGGCCTACAAATGGTTTTATGTGTAATTTAGACATTTAAAAGAATATGTTCTGATTAATAAATAAATCTAATTTCAATGTATTTAATGTCAAGTTTTCTCTTCTTTTTCCTCTTTTCATGTAGCTTGGCATTACGTTGGAGTGGTGGGAGGCTTTTCGTTTATCCTAATTCAACTCATTCTCATCACAGCTTTTGCTCATACCTGGAATAAAAACTGGTAAGTGAGGTTCACACCAACAGTATGTGTACGTCCTCTTGAGGCAAACCTTCACTAACCCACAATAACTACTTTAGGAAGGCGACAGGCGCTCATTACCAGACTATGAAGAACCACATCTGGTTCATGTCAGAGTCACATCTCGCTCAGGAATTATAAAATATGACCCTCCACAGTTGTAGAGTTTTAGATAATCTCTGTCCTTCACTCCCTTCCTGTTTCTCGCTCTGGTATCTCACTTATTCATATACACACGCATTCATACTCATCTCCCCGTTCACCCTCTGACATCCAGCTTTTCCCAGATGTTTGTGGAGTCTACCTCAAGCCATTTTGAGGCAAAATGTAATCTCAACACAACGGACATAATAGGATTTCTTGTGCCTGTGAATGGTCATTGATCTCACTCATCCTGTCTCTCCCCTGTCTCTCATTGCCAGGTTAACCGGTGCAGCTGAGAATAAAAGGTGGTACGTGGCAGTCCTGTGTGCTACCCTCTTTTTCTACACCATCGCCACCATGGCCTTCACTTTCATGTACAAATACTACACTCACCCAGCGGGATGCCACCTAAATAAAGCCCTGCTGTGGACTAACCTGGCCCTCTGCACCATCATGTCTTTCATTGCGATCACTCCCTGTGTGCAGCAAAGTTAGTGCTTAATTTTGCATCTGTTTCTGTTCTCTCACCAGAACATCTAGTTTAGTATTATATATTAATACATCAAAAGTTTGTGGAAAAATATTCTCGCAACAATTTAACCATAAAAAATATATAAGAATGATTAGTCATTTAAGTTGACAGTTTGTTTTGCTCTCCCTCTCAGAGCAGCCTCGCTCAGGTCTCCTGCAGGCTTCCATCATTTGCTGCTATGTCATGTACCTGACCTTTTCTGCTCTGTCCAGCCGCCCACCAGAAAAAGGTAAATAAGATTTGCTTGTTCCATGCACAACATTTTCAGAACATTTTCATTTTTTTCATGCTCTGGTCAGTTTTGAGATGTTGGGCTATAGTTTGCTTCAGAATAGCAGAAAGAAAACATTTAAAATACACATTTATCAAAAAGATATCCGTTCTGCTGCTGTACAAAAATACCAGTTATGAGGATGTTCATCAGTGTCCCAATGCGCAAAACTGTCCTTACCAGTGCCCGAATTCATGTAGGCCTATACAATATACTGTTTCACGATCTAGGAAGTTAGGGAGCTGATTGAGACGAACCCATTGATAACACTGTAAACCTGAATAAGTTGGGCTAACTCAAAAAAAGAAGAACAGGTAATCAGTTATATCAGATGTTCTGAGTTATGATGTTCCCAATTTAAAGTAAGCAGATCTATCAAGTTTTGAGTATGTGGAACTCCATCCATCCATCCATCTTCTTCCGCTTATCCGGGGCCGGGTCGCGGGGGCAGCAGTCTAAGCAGAGATGCCCAGACTTCCCTCTCCCTAGACATTTCTTCCAGCTCTTCCGGGGGGACACCGAGGCGTTCCAAGGCCAGCCGGGAGACATAGTCCCTCCAGCGTGTCCTTGGTCTTCCCCGGGGCCTCCTCCCGGTTGGACATGCCCGAAACACCTTCCCGGGAAGGCGTTCAGGAGGCATCCGGAACAGATGCCCGAGCCACCTCAGCTGTCCCCTCTCGATGTGGAGGAGCAGCGGCTCTACTCCGAGTTCCTCCCGAGTGACTGAGCTTCTCACCCTATCTCTAAGGGAGCGCCCAGCCACCCTGCGGAGAAAGCTCATTTCGGCCGCCTGTATCCGGGATCTTGTCCTTTCGGTCATGACCCAAAGCTCATGACCATAGGTGAGAGTAGGAACGTAGATTGACCGGTAAATCGAGAGCTTCGCCTTACGGCTTAGCTCTTTCTTCACCACCGGTACATCGACCGCATTACTGCAGAAGCTGCACCGATCCGTCTGTCAATCTCCCGTTCCATCCTCCCCTCACTCGTGAACAAGACTCCTAGATACTTGAACTCCTCCACTTGGGGCAGGAACTCTCCACCAACCTGAAGTGGGCTATGTGGAACTCATGCATGTTAATTGCTCCTAACTTGAAGTATGAGTTAGCTAACTCATACATTTTGATATCAATTAACATAAATGATTTAGTTAATTATTTTGAATTAATTATTACTCATTAATTGTTATTGTTCTTAACTTGAATTATTTGAGTACAATATTTATAAAATTATCAGTTTATCTCAACATAAATATTTTGCTTAAACAAACTAATTTAGAAAATGCCAACTTGCTAATTTACTAAAATGTTATCAATAGCATGGTATAGCACTTACTGAATATGCACAGCAACAAAAAAACACAACTTACTTGCTCTTAAACCAAGCACCATGATGGTAACTCTCCAAAAACCGACATTAACAGAAACTCTTCTAAATTAGCATAACAAAACATTATTCACTACTAAATCTCCTTTGCCATTAATCTTGCACAAAAAAACAACAACATTATAACACCTAATTTTAACATTTACTCTCCCTTTTGAGTGCTATGGGCAAAGCATGCTGGGAAATAAAATATCCAAGCCCAGTTTCAGCTAAACTTATTACTTAGGAAATTACTTCATACAACTCAAAACAAGGGAAACAATTCAGTTTACTTGAAATATGTCAGTGCTGTAAACTCAAAAGAAAAATACATTTCTAAATACTCATAACTGTTAATTTAACTGAACTCATTTGTTTAATTTAAGTTTGTCCTACTCAAACCAAAAGTATTTTGAGCGGGACAAAAATATGACATGTCAAGTTACTGTAGATACATATTAAGCAATATAGCCTAAAAGCAGACATAGGATTAGGCTAATAGAAAAATATTAATATCAAAATAGTTTTTAAATTGTATTCCAATTAATTGTAAAATATATTACTTGTAAATAATCTTAATTGTCTCACTGTACATTGCTGTTCTTGTTATGATGGAGCTGTTTGTTTGTTTTTTTCCGTCTCACCATTGGCGTGAAGTATTTACAGTCAGGAAGGGGATAAAGCCACGCTAAAGCTGCGTGAGCGGGGGAAAGCTCATTGTAGAGGTCACGAGCAGAGTCTCCGTCACTCGACCAGTCACCCTGGGGAAGGTCTGAGACAAGAGCCAATCACTGTTCTCACAGGACATCATATGATCAGATGAGCGAGCGCACAGTAAACATGGGTCATACTGGGCGTTCTCACACAAGACTTTGAGTGCGTCTCAATCAGCTCCCTAGTTCAGTAGTCAGGGCGCTGATCAGGACATAAGTCAATGGGCTGGCTCCCTGATCAGTGCCTGATCAGCTGTTTGAAACACATGCTTTGGTAGAAGCTGAAAATTCAGCACACCAGCTGATGCGACCCGCGTCGACTTGAAAGGCATGAGATGCTAGAACCCAAATCAGACTACTCTCCCTGCGCTCTTTTCTTCTTCCAAATCTGATTAGTTGAATATTAATATGAAATAATGTAGCCCAATTCACTTATTAAAACCAGGAGGTACTTTGCCATTTTGTCTGGCTATCACCAGACAAAGCTCAATCCCTGAGCTGCAGGGCGAAATCAAATCGCCGGCATAGCGGGCTGGGTTTATACCCAGTCTAAGTTGCAATGGCAATATTACAGACAATTAGAAACTGTATACACAAGAATGACTTAAAATGATAAACAAACTTGTTGTGCAGCATAATAACCAGTGTTAAAACGAATTATGAATTATTACTAAAACGAACAATTAAAAGTATTAATCATTTTTTGTTAGTCGTAAAATATTGGAAACTAATTGAAAAATAATGACCCACATTATTACTAAAACCTAAACTAAAATAAAAAAGGAAAACTAAAAGATAAACAGTAGGCTATATAAATAATTCTAAAATAAAACTGGTCATAACTTCCATTGCTGAAGAATCAAGCAACATGGCAGAGTTACCCATTTGCAAGATCATTAGACACTTATCATTGATTGTAATGGAAAAAACTAATCCTGGATCCAGCATGTGTGAGCCTGCCTCTACCTGTCAACACAAAGCCAAGAAACTAGCCAGCCAGTCACCGTAAGGACGCGGGGCACTTGAAGAGTGATTAGTGGCCTGTTTGAATACTTTCAGCTCTTTATGAAACACTAAAATGCTTCATAGAGAGCAATGTAGAATCGCAGACTGATCTGTCGTTTCAAGGTCAGAGCGCAGCCTCCATGCAGTGATGCATGCAAACCTCTATCGGAGTAACTGAATTGATTCATCCCTCAGCAAAGTTAATCAAACTGGCTGTAATCACATAGTCATTAACAAAAGGAGCCCACAAAACTCTTCCTGGTTCGCCCTCTCACATCATTTTATCCATTATCGGTGCATTTCAGAGGAAATCTATGGCACACCACAAAGGTGATGAATGGTGCGCGCTCCATATACAACAGAGATGAATGAGGTTTCCAGAAAGAAAAGCTTTGGTGACTGAGGTCATAGAAAACCTCTCAAGCATGTAACACAGATGTAGCTGAGGGTGTTTCACGCGGGTATTTGAAATACAGATGTTGATGGTGAAGTTCAGAGGCGAAAAATTACAGCGGTAAAAGGATTGCAGAATAATTCTTACATTTGTCAGGTTTTGATTTAGGATGATTTACATCATGTCTGTTGAAGAGCTTTTGGGTTGAAATATCATGTATGTGGTTTGATTAATATTGCAGTATTGTTGCTTTTTGGAGAAGCTTTGTACTGACTTTCACTTTTTTCCTCCTATTTTGGTGAATGGCACAGTGTATATGTGTGTTTGTTGTGTCCTGTCTTGTTCCCTAACTATCAGCGGGATTATAGCCTCTATAGTCTGCTGCATGACTTCATAAAGGACTGAAGTGCGCCCTGGGGCATGCTGGGAGTTTAATCCCATCTCAGAGGAATTCTCTCAGACACACAACACACAATATCCACAGACCTCTAAATCATCTCTGAACTCAGAAACAATGGGCTCAAGACCTAAACGGAGCGTGAAAATGTGACACTAAATGTAAATAAATGCATTAAAAGCAAATGTTTAAAAACATTAGCTGTTTAAAAACAGCTAATGTTTTTAAACATTTGCTTTTAATGCAACAGGAATTTGCAGGGGATGATTCTGAAACCCCAAATGATGGAAAAGCAATCTTAATCCAGAAAAGGGGGATATACATGAGTACATTATAACACATCTCTCTCTCTCTCTCTCTCTCTCTCTCTCTCTCTCTCTCTCTCTCTCTCTCTCTCTCTCTCTCTCTCTCTCTCTCTCTCTCTCTCTCTCTCTCTCTCAATCTGTTTTGTGTGTTTTCAGTGGAGTATCAAGGGGTCAACATGACGGTGTGTTACCCCAAAGTCAGCAGAGATGAGATTCAAAATGAAGGCAATGCCGTGGCTATTATTGGGGCTGTGATCATGTACTGCTGTGTTCTCTTTGCGTGGTAGGCAAAAAAGTATTGAGTTGTTAATAAAAGAGATATTAATAAAATGTCTACTTTGGCTAATAAAATTTATGCTGATTTTCTTTCTCAGCAATGAGGCTTCATACTTGGCTGAGGTCTTTGGACCTTTCTGGATGATAAAAGTTTACCGCTATGAGTTCCAAGTATGTTACTTTCAGAATATCTTATATAAAAAAATGTTTTTTTGTGATTTGAGCTTTTCAACTCCCAATGTCTCTGACAATCTCTGTCACTCTCTGTCCTGAACAGAAAGCCTCCTGTTGCTTTTGCTGCCCAGAGCCAGAAGATGGTGAGAAGAATATCACAAATTACAATATCCATAGACTCCATACAATATCCACCCAAAAAGTGAAAATTCTGTCATTATTCACTCACCATCAACCATTGTTTCAAACCTGTATGACATTCTTCAAAAAGATATTTTGGAAAATGTTCGGCTCCCATTAACTTCCATTATGGACAAAAAATACAATGGAAGTCAACAAGAACTGATATTGTTTGCTTAACATTCTTATAACATTCCAATATTATAAATTGTGTTAATATTTGTCATCAATTAATGCTATAAAGTGTAACAGAGAGAAAAAAAAAGAAAAAAAAAACTATATATATATATATGTACACTCACCTAATGGATTATTAGGAACACCTGTTCAATTTCTCATTAATGAAATTATCGAATCAACCAATCACATGGCAGTTGCTTCAGTGCATTTAGGGGTGTGGTCCTGGTCAAGACAATCTCCTGAACTCCAAACTGAATGTCAGAATGGGAAAGAAAGGTGATTTAAGCAATTTTGAGCGTGGCATGGTTGTTGGTGCCAGACGGGCCGATCTGAGTATTTCACAATCTGCTCAGTTACTGGGATTTTCACGCACAACCATTTCTAGGGTTTACAAAGAATGGTGTGAAAAGGGAAAAACATCCAGTATGCGGCAGTCCTGTGGGCGAAAATGCCTTGTTGATGCTAGAGGTCAGAGGAGAATGGGCCGACTGATTCAAGCTGATAGAAGAGCAACTTTGACTGAAATAACCACTCGTTACAACCGAGGTATGCAGCAAAGCATTTGTGAAGCCACAACACGCACAACCTTGAGGTGGATGGGCTACAACAGCAGAAGACCCCACCGGTACCGCTCATCTCCACTACAAATAGGAAAAAGAGGCTACAATTTGCACGAGCTCACCAAAATTGGACAGTTCAAGACTGGAAAAATGTTGCCTGGTCTGATGAGTCTCGATTTCTGTTGAGACATTCAGATGGTAGAGTCAGAATTTGGCGTAAACAGAATGAGAACATGGATCCATCGTGCCTTGTTACCACTGTGCAGGCTGGTGGTGGTGGTGTAATGGTGTGGGGGATGTTTTCTTGGCACACTTTAGGCCCCTTAGTGCCAGTTGGGCATCGTTTAAATGCCATAGCCTACCTGAGCATTGTTTCTGACCATGTCCATCCCTTTATGACCACCATGTACCCATCCTCTGATGGCTACTTCCAGCAGGATAATGCACCATGTCACAAAGCTTGAATCATTTCAAATTGGTTTCTTGAACATGACAATGAGTTCACTGTACTAAAATGGCCCCCACAGTCACCAGATCTCAACCCAATAGAGCATCTTTGGGATGTGGTGGAACGGGAGCTTCGTGCCCTGGATGTGCATCCCACAAATCTCCATCAACTGCAAGATGCTATCCTATCAATATGGGCCAACATTTCTAAAGAATGCTTTCAGCACCTTGTTGAATCAATGCCACGTAGAATTAAGGCAGTTCTGAAGGCGAAAGGGTGTCAAACACAGTATTAGTATGATGTTCCTAATAATCCTTTAGGTGAGTGTAGATATATATATATATATAGATAGAGTGTGAGTGTGTGAGTGTGAGTGTGAGTGTGTGTGTGTGTGTGGGTGTGTGTGTGTTGCTGTTAAGGTATCAACATCTTTGTTTCTGTCCTGCCAGAGGAGGAGTTTGTCATTGACGAGAACAAAGGCTGTCAGAAAGTCATCCACAATGAGACCCATCGCGTTGCCTACAGCTACTTTTTCTTCCATTTGGTTTTTTTTCTGGCCTCCCTCTACGTAATGATGACCCTCACTAATTGGTTCAGGTCAGTTGTTAAAGATCTTGTCTGAGCTGAGATTCGAGCAAAAAGCCCTGGAACAACAGTAAACACACCAAAGAGTTTTCATGGATAGAACCAATATTTACATACAAGCACAGACACACAACTGTCTAAACAGAGATTTCCTTTTGTTCATAAAAAATAAATTAAGCTTTCCAGGGTTTTCAGAAGTCTGTGAAGACCCTGCAGGTGGATATATATACACTGTTGAAAAGTTTGGGATCAGTACTTTTTTTTTTTTCTTTTTGAAAAAAGTTTATTTTTGCTCACCAAGGCTTTGATCAAAAATGCAGTAGGAAAAGTATTGTGAATATTACAATTTAAAATAACTATTCTATTTGAATATATTTTAAATGTAATATATTCCTGTGATGGCAGTCATTACTCCAGTCTTCAGTGTCTCAGAAATATATTTTTTAATATGCTGATTTACTGCTCTAGAAACATTTCGTATTATTATCAATGTTGAAAACAGTTGTGCTGCTTAATATTTTTGTGTAATTTTTTTTTTATTCTTTGAAGAATAGAAAGTTCAAAAGAACAGCATTTATTTGAAATCTTATCGCAAACTTTTGATAAATTGTGTTAATATTTGTCATCAATTAATGCTTTAAAGTGTAACAGAGAAAAAATATATATATTGGGATCCCTTAATGGGCTGAGAGTCTGAAGTGTACACAAATCACAATTTTTACCAAATTTTTATAATGCCATTCCTGTCTCCCCCAGTTATGAGACTGCAGTGCTGGAGACAACCTTCACCCATGGGAGTTACTCCACATTCTGGGTCAAGCTCTCTTCCTGCTGGGCGTGTGTTGTTCTGTATCTGTGGCTCCTCCTGAGTCCCCTGTGCCACTGCCAATCTGATCACAAACGTCCTCGCCGCGCCCGCATCAAGAGACGGGCCACCTCCCACCGTCACGTTAGCGTCAGTGTGTGAATCACACAAAACAGACTGTTCAACAGTGTCAAAGACAGTGGGGATGGGTGCAGGTTACAGGGGATTTCCACCTCAAAGGAAATGGGTCACGCAGGATCTCTGAACGCTGAGGAGTAGACTCTATTAAATGAACATTGATCCTCCTGATAATCCTGTTAGGATTAAAATCACCAGCACTACGAATGCAATTCAACATGGGAACGGAAAATGTTAACCATGTTTAAGACTGTACGAGCATATCTGTAGGGGATGTGCTAAAATTGCCAAAAGGAATATGACATTAACATTTTATGGACAAGCTGGATGTCTGAATATTTAGCTAGTTGTTTTTTTAAATGTAGAATATTTTTTTCAATGGCTTAAAGTGTAGACAAAACCCCTGAAGTAGGCTTTTTCCTATTTAATTGAACATTTTGATACATGTATGTTTATCAATTTGTGTAGATTATATGAGCAATGCTTTATTTCTGTGATCTGTGGCTTGTATATATATGCTCTCTGGGGGATTACCCCACCTACTCTCTCAGCCAATCAGAGGCCACAGGGAGAAAAGGCTGTTATCTACAGTAAAATTACTTTAATAGCCCTGCGACAGCCAGCCAATTTAGCTCTAATTGCATGTTTATGTTAGAAAGTTTTTTTGTCACTGTCATAAAAGATAAGTTATTTTTGTAAATATATTTTTAACAAAACACATTCTAGAGTTTATGTGTGTTTTGCCGAAAGGCTGGACTATAATTTAACAACCACATCAAGGTAATAGGACAATCTCAGTTAGTCTACTAATGATTAAAGGGAAAAACGCCTGTCAAAAATAGAGGAAAACAACTGTTCATTGGCAAAAAACGCTCTGCCATAAACAGATATATGCATACGCTGCTTATCTTGAATGTGTAAATGTGACTGATAAACACTCATTATCATTTCAGTTTATAAGGGGCTTTATAACTGTATAAGCAAAGCAAATATATTGATAAAACATTTAAAATTATAAGGCAATATATAAATCAAGGTGTCCTCTAAAAAATACTGTCAGCTTATAAATACATATATAAAAAACAACATCAAAATGCACATGATATACAAGTGGTTTTATGCCATTAACAAACACGTGGCTAGGAAGGGCATCATGTAGTGTAAATTATTTACTTTGGTGAATAAGTTTTAAAAGAAGGTGACTGTCCACCTAAAGTGCTTCATTTAGTGACTTTCTTTACTTTAATTTGCCTCATGCCCCCATGGACATAATTCATCCCGACAAAGTGTCCATTATCCTTGTTGCGGAATGCAAAATGCTTCAGGAAAATCATCATTGATTTAATTTCAGCATCAGAGTGTGGTTTCAGTCTGTGCCTTGTTTTTTTTTGGCATAAGAGCTGAGCTTCAGAATAATTGTGCAGTGAAAGTGTTATCATTCATGTGTTTAATCCCTAAACTGAGTCCTGCTACCTCTGTTACCGCAGAGCTCCTCTAGGGGGCGCAGCAGGCCATCTTCACGTGCTCGATAAGGCTGCACGTAGCTGTCCTCCTCTAACAGGATGCGATTGAGAGTGCGTTCGTAATTTATATGCCGTCGCAGCATCAACACGTACTGGTGCCCTTCCTCTAGAAGGGGACAGTCACATTTGTTGGGGGCCCACAGGAACTCACGGTGCTCCAGACGATAACGGTTGCGGTATGTGTGGATGATTTGGACGTCATAGCGGGTCTCCTCACCATGATAGACTTTTTCCAGCACTTTTGCTCGAAGTACTGTCACAGCAGAAAAATGTATTGTTGTCATCCAATTTTGTACATGAAACCAAAATTCTGTTGTATTGGGATCATAAGATACTGATTGAACTCACCAAAATCTTTTTGGCAATACTGTCTCTGGCGCTCACCTTTCCCTCGAACCCGGGGGCATTTCCCACAATGGTCTACAAAAGGAAGAAATGTGTTCATGAAATAGCGAAAAAACTTTCTCATCCGTGCAAACAACTATTAACAATGGGAATGAACGAGTAACATTAATGGACGATGATGTGTTTGGCATTGTATGTAAGATTTTACATGGCAATTAGTGTTGTAGTACCGGCACTTCTGTACCAAGTTCGATACTAAAATTTTCAAACTGTAACGTTGCCAGCCTTTCTGGAGTACAGAGTACCGCTGATAGATGGCTGCTTTCAAATGCTCCTGTGTGTACAGTACTTCTGTGCGCGCTCTGTGAAAAGCTTCAGAGGTTTCTATTTACAGCGTGTTTTATGAAGGGCTGAGAATTATAGCCAATCACAGACGTCTGTTTGATTCAGTCAGAATCTGCTTAATACAGAGTTTGGCTCAGTGCAAACTCTCTGTTCTGCAGTGCACTCTCACAAATCCCTTGATAATAACCAATGGAATGTAAACACGATGTAAATAAGAGACTATTTGTGCGTCGTAGGCAGAACTCAGTCAGTGATCAATTCACGCTGAACTGAAGTGATTGACAGCTTCAGCTGTTATAAAGAGACAACTGTATGTAATTGCGGGATTGAATTCAGAATTGCGATGATTTACATCATAATAATCATAGCGGACAGGACAAAATAAATCTATGTTCAGTGTAATGTGTAATGTATTGTTCTTCATTTTAATAACATTGCTCTTTACCATTTCACTTAAGCAATGTTTGTTTAAAGGGTAAGTTCACCCAAAAATGAAAATAATGTCATTTATTACTCACCCTCATGCCGTTCCACATCCGTAAGACCTCCGTTTATCTTCGGAACACAAATTAAGATATGTTTGTTGAAATCTGAGGGCTTAATGAGGCCTCCATAGGGAGCAAAGCAATTTACACTCTCAAGATCCATTAATGTACTAAAAACATATTTAAATCAGTGTACAGTGAGTATAGTGGTTCAATATTAATATTATAAAGGGATTTTTGGTGTGCCAAAAAAACCCGAAATAACGACTTATATAGTGATAACCGATTTCAAAACACTGATTCCTGAAGATTCAAACCGTTATGAATCAGTGAGTCGAATCAAGATTCGGATCGCATGTCCATGGCGCCCCAAACCACTGAATCGACTAGCTGATTCGATACGCTTCGAAGCTTCATGCAGCAGTGTTTTGAAATTGGTCATCACTATACAAGTCGTTCTTTTTTTTTTGGTGCACCAAAAATATGATCGCGCTTTATAATATTAATTTTGAACCACTGTACTCACATGGACTGATTTAAATATGTTTTTAGTAAATTAATGGATCTTGAGAGAGGAAAATGCTTTGTTCCCTATGGAGGCCTCACTGAGCCTTCGGATTTCAACAAAAATATCTTAAATTGTTCCGAAGATAAACGGAGGTCTTACGGGTGTGGAACAGCATGAGGGTGAGGGTTTTAAGGGTGAACTAACCCTTTAATTAATAACATAATTGTTCAATTTAACATAATTCATTATTAGAGGTTTGCATATTATTTTATTCATTTTGAGGAATACTAAATCTTTTTTGTGCAAGTGAAATGAGTAAATGCATGCTCATATTTAGTCTAGAACTACAATAACCATCATGCCCACACACAACGCACGCGCCTCTGTACTTACTCCCGATTTTTCTCAACACGGGGACAAGAGAGCTGTCAGTCAAAACGAAGTAACTTGCGTTACTTATTTTAAAAAGTAACTCAGATATTTTGTTGTACTTTTAAAAGTGATGCGTTACTTTACTAGTTACTAGGGAAAAAGTAATCTGATTACATAATTCAAGTTACTTGTAATGCGTTACCCCCAACACTGGTGACAACACTAATAACAATGACAAAGTTCTGACCTCTACGATATATTTCAGGCAGCCGGTTCCTGCGGTTTTCATCTCTTTCCAAACGTGGGACTGGCTGCTGTTGATAGGGGGGTTGAAGGGGCCAGCGAGCAGCGGGACCTAAGAACATGACCTCGTAAATCACAGTTGTATTTACAAAAGGCTCCTAACATTATACTTTAAGCAAATGGGACATTTCTGCATCACATTTAGTACTTCAAATGGACTCCACATTAAATCTCTACCTCTATCTCTATCTAGATCTTGTCACAGCACAGATAATACTTCTAAATACAGCTTTACAACACATGTAATTTAAACAAAAGCTTGATAGATTCTTATTCCTAAAAACCAGGAATGAAAGGTTTTTACCCCAGAAAAGAGGTTTTGTGGCTGGATGTGTTGTAGTAGTGGTTGTGGTTGTGGTTGTGGTTGTAGTAGTCATAGTGGTTGGAGGTTCAAATGGCAAGTGGTTTGCTGTATGGTGAGGCTGCCGAAGTTGACTTCTCCCATGATACAGGGCATAGCGGTCTGGAGGGAGCCAGTACTCATATTCTATCCCAGAGTTCTTATCAGTTGACAAGACCTACAATCAGACCAGTACAAATGAACACAAATGGGGTGCTAGGCATTAAGAATCATGAACTGAAGCTCACCATGATGTGCAGGTCCTCCTGAGTAGGTCCTGGAACTTCAAAACTCTCCCAGGTATCAGCCGAGCGGCGATACAGCAGTTTGGTCCCTGCCACGTTGTACTCCCCAGGAATATTGATCTTCCAGTTCCCATTGATCACAAACTGAGAGCGCCCATTCTGGAGTGCTTTTAAAAATGTTTACAAAATGTGAGTTTTCCTTAAAACATTGGACTACCACAACACAGCATTATTGTAATTTTCTCATACAGCAATTGGACAAAGTGCACAAACATTTTGCTACTGCAAGAAGATTGGGAAAAATACATTGGCTGCATCCAAAATTGCATACTCTCCTTAGTAATTATTTCACGGCTGCTAAAAAAGTTCTTTATGGTATGAATGTGTGTAGTATGAATGTAACTTCCAACCATTCAGTTTACAACAGAAATTAATCAATCAAAAACTTACTTTAGCTTCTTTTATGGAGCAAAATGAATTTCATATTATCACTGTAAAGCCGCTTTGAAGCAATCTGTGTTGTAAAAAGCGCTATATAAATGAAGGTGACTTGACTCCATTCACAAATCCTCTCCCGTGGCCTTATGCACACTTTAGAATCTCGCCGGGTAGGTTATCCGGGTACTTTTTGTCTACTCTTTTATGAGCACTGTGAATTCAGACATGCTTCTTTTGTCTTTCTGTTTTTCTCCTACTATATACTATATGGTAGGGAGGGAAGTATGCGATTTCGAATGCAGCCATCATTTTATTGCGCTAATAAAGGTCTGTATACATCTACAATTCTATCCCACGCTGTGCACTTTTGCTTTGAGAAACACATGTTGAACCTCCAGTGGAGAGATCACACACAAGGCTGTTCTCTAACCTAGATAGTTTCTGCTGTTATCAGTCACTCTGATGTGTGTGGCTCCAGCCGGGATCATAGTGACCTCACTATACCCAAACAGTCCTGCAGGGAAACACAGATGAGAGAGTAATGCGCCCCAGCCCATTTAAAAAAAACAACAAAAAAAAACACAGTTATTTCCAACAGGTGCGCAATCCTGCACGTAACAAGACTATATGTTTCCAGGCTGTGTCCGCTGCAAGGCACTGAACTGCAGAATTACGACCCAGGCTGAACTTTTCTCTTCTCCTTTGACTTTTGACCCTTTTTACCGAGTGTTGTGCTGGCAGCCTCGAATCTGTTATACTACTCTCAGAAATCCACATGCAAGAGAGGGGGAAATGGAGTAGTTTTCGGATGGCCTAACAATGACAGTATTATCGCTGTGTTTTCCCCGATGTAAATGCTCTGTATTTTCAGTTGGCGAGAATGAAGGAAGCTTTTAAAAGAGGTTCTGTTTCATGCAGAGAAGTTCAAAGGCAGAGGTGTCAGTGTTCGAAGTGTGTAGATATGAGTGAGGGAGAGAGAAACGACCAGATAAAGAAGAGAAAGAGAGGCCACTGTCCGCAAGAAACCACAAAATCTACCGTTCAAAAGCATTAAACTGACCATAAATGTCAGTAAAGGCTTTTACTTTGTTACAAAAAAACCTTTCTATTCAGCAAAGCAGCACAACATTGCACAACAGCAGTTTAACATTGATATTAGTAAAAAAAAATATTTGTAAAAGTACAATTTAATGGGGCCATTGTACTCTGAAAAACAAGATTAACATAAGGTTTTATTGACATCTCTTATTTTAATGTTAAAATAAAACTACAGATTTTAAAGTTGTGAAGTCATCAATAAGATTGAGCATATGTGTAGAATTCTAAGCTTATTTTTTTTCTGTTCTACTGAGTCAATGTGAGTGTATTTAGATTCATAGCTGACCATTTTTCTGCCCATTGCTTTGATAAACACTTCTGTGATGAAGGCAGGTTGAGTTGCGTCCTCCACACACCATGCAGGCGTCCTCCTGCTGCTGTGATCCAAAGATCAAGTCACATCCTGGCATCTGCACACACACACACACACACACACACACACACACACACACACACACACACACACACACACACACACACACACACACACACACACACACACACACACACACACACACACACACACACACACACACACACACACACACACACACACACACACACACACACACACACACACACACACACACACACACACACACACACACACACACACACACACACACACACACACACACACACACACACACACACACACACACACACACACACACACACACACACACACACACACACACCCTGAGATTAGAAGCCAAAATATCAAGTACCGTCACATTCTGTTTCAACAGCACAAGCTGATCCCACAACACTCCTGATGAGAACTGGAACAGCTCAAGGCCTACAGAGTCTTGGAGATTTTCCAAGAAATACATTTAGACACTACTAAAGAGTGAAGCATCTAAGATTAAAGATCCTCAAAATAAATGCATTATCTACTACAAAATGTTTTTTTTGTTTTTGTTTTCATCCATTCATCTAATATGAATCTAATATATATTCATCTAATATATATTCATCTAAACAATAATTTCTGGCATGTGTATTGATTTTATGCATATTCAACGTAATTTATTTAACATTAAGTATAATCAGAGTGCTTGGATTGACACCGTAAATTGCATCACATGCTGTAGGCCTACCTCAGTTCCCAACATACACTAGAGCTTACATAATGCAGATTGCTGTTTACTGTTTGCTGCTTTCACTTATGCTGTTGTTTTTGTGTTTGTCATTTTCAACTATTAAATGTCTAATCACTGTTTGGAATATGTACACACTACAGTAAAAAATGTGGGGTCTGTACAGTTAAAAAAAAAAAAAAAAAAAATTAATACTTTTGTTCAGCAAGGATGCATTTAAGTTGATGAAAAGTGTCAGTAAAGACATTTATAATGTAGATTTCTATTTTAAATAAATGCTGTTCTCTTGAACATTCTATTCATCAGGGAATCCTGAAATGCATGTATCATGGTTTCGACAAAAAACATTAAGCAGCACAACTGTTATCAACATTGATAATAAGAAGAAACGTTTCTTGAGCAGCAAATCATCATATTATAATGATTTCTGGAGGATCATGCGACACTGAAGACTTTGAGTAATGATGCTGAAAATTCAGCTTTGCCATCACAGGAATAAATGACATTTATATAAAATAGAAAATATATTTTGAATTGTACTAATATTACACAATATTGCTGTTTTCCTGTATTTTTGATTAAATAAATGCAGCCTTGATGAGCACAAGGGACAAAGATTTTAAAACATTAAAATCTTATCAACCCAAACTTTTCAATGGTAGTGTATGTAGAAACAACAGAGCAAGTCAGAATGAAGAATACTTTTTGTATTATAAATAAATATGTATTATTTCTGATATCAACTTTCATCAACTGAAACTCTGAAACCAAAATCAATCTACTCTTCAATATGGAGATACAAAAATTGTTTTGGTTTTAAAGACAAGAAAAGAGATCAAAGACTATCAGGAGTGACAACACAATCTGCTTTAACCTCCACAACAGGAGTATAACCTTAAGTAAAGCTGCACCGTCCTGAAAGTTCTCTGTGTGTGTTTGTGTACTCAGGTCCACAGGTCCAAACAGAGGCAGGTGAAAACAGATGGGCAGCAGAATGACAGAGATCTCTCTCTGAGCCACCGCACACAAACAAGAGTAGGATCATGAGGCCCAGGCAGGGATCAAGACCATTCAGGCAGAAGTTTGGCTTAAGCTCCAGAGAGCAGGGGTGGAGGAGGAGACATCAGAGGTAGAAGGGTGGTGTGCAGGACTACACTGTCCTCGGCAATTCCTGCAGGATATAATTAAGCCCCTCTTTCTTTTTAGACCTCTCATGCACTTCATTTCACGGAGGTTCAACCCTCCTCCTAAAGCGTGACCTCCCGTTCTGTCTCTCCTTATCTCTTGCTTTGCCTTTCTCTCCCCATCCTTCCTTAATCTCTGTAGTTTGTGAAATAGGTGTTCTCAATGGCACATTCCCATGATTCAGGGGGCCTCACAGAGGGGCAACCACACACACATGCAAGGTGTGCTTCACACATATGGATTCAATCTGCCACATGGTGCTAATGATTGGGCCCCACTATGTACTTCTCTTTTCCAGTCCTCATGTGATGGAAACCAAATTCACACCAGTATGACTTTAGGACTAGACAGTCCATCGAGTCAGCTACACACACACACACAGTATATACATATATTAATACTGGGGAAAAATGCATTAATAATAAACAATGATTAATCGCAGCCAAGATAAAATTTTGTGTTTACATAATATGTGTGTGTACTGTGTATAATTTTTATGTATATATAAATACACATACATGCATGTACATATTTAAGAAATATTTGCATGTATATACTGTATATATAATATATAAATATTATGTAAACACAAATTTATTTTTTATTTTTTATTCTATCACATTGATTTGAATAGGATAATCTTGAACTACATTGATATAAAGGTACAAAGAGAAAGAAAATATATTCCATTCTTTGTTACCAACAACATGAAGTGCAATCAGCATTACATTACGTCAGGGTTTTACAGACTAGTGGCACTTCTAGTTCTAAGAAAAGCCACTAACAAAGTCATTTTTGAATGTCATTAGGTAGAAATAGCTATTTAAAGCAAAACCTGCACATTTTCGGTGTGGGTGTACATTTTGTTTTAATTCCCTTTTATGAAACTGTGTCTTAACCAGCTACTCACCAGACACTTTCCATTCACACAGACTGTCCCCTGATCTGATTGGCATGGTGTGCCATCAAGCACCCGTCCAAAGTTGTAATAGAAGTTGTGTCCAATAGCCAAGCAGCTGAGCTCACACGGGTTGGAGCCTGAAAGCAGTATAAATCAGGTTTTAGTCAGTATAAGCACGTAGCAGAAAGAGAAATCCACACAGTAACACAACACATGCTTCAAAGAGGAGAGGCATGCTCCACTGACCTCCATGAAAGGTAGTCCAATGGTAACTGCTGCCAGCGACCAGGGGTCTATCATTGAAAGCTTTACACTGCAGTTCTCTGAAGTCCATAGAGTCAGCAGGACACTCCTGATGTTACAGACACAAAGCTCAGGAGAGAAAACACGCACATCTAAAGCTGCTAAAGCCCTGATACATTAACACTCTTGAAATCATTAGAACACATGCATCTGTGTACTGACACAACGACCCCGTTTAACATCTGTCCCGGGTGATGGGATCACAGGTGTGTAAATAGGGTACAGATCATTTTGTGATCTGATCAGTTAAACCACATTCAGAGGTAGTCAGGAACACATCACCATATCGTATTCATAGTGCAAACGCTAATCCAACCCAATGCGTCGCAGATAACAGTGAAAGGCCGCTTACTTGTCTGTTTGTCATCAAATGTAAAACTTGTATACGCAGTAGGGGTGTAACGGTACACAAACATGATGGTTCGGTACATATCTCAGTATTGAAGTCACGTATGGGTTCGGTACAGCAGAGGGGAGAAAACTAAACATGAAACTGCTTATTTTTTATTAAACAGTGGTTTATTAAACAAATTGTGTTTAAAAAAAATTACAAGTAAACACACACTATATTGCCAAAAGTTTTGGGACGTCTGCCTTTACATGCACACAAACTTTAATGACATCCCATTCTTAATCCGTAGGGTTTAATATGAGTAAATTGAGTTGGCCCACCCTTTACAGCTATAACAGCTTCAACTCTTCTGGGAAGGCTTTCCACAAGGTTTAGGAGTATGTTTGTGGGAATTTTTGACCATTCTCCTAGAAGTGCATTTGTGAGGTCAGACACTGATGTTGGACGAGTAGGCCTGGCTCGCCATCTCCACTCTAATTCAACCCTAAAGGTGTTCCATCGGGTTGTCGTCAGGACTCTGTGCAGGCCAGTCAAGTTCCTCCATACCAAACTCGCTCATCCATGTCTTTATGGACCTTGCTTTGTTCACTGGTGGGCAGTCATGTTGGAACAGGAAGGGGCCAACCCCAAACTGTTCCCACAAAGTTGGGAGAATGAAATTGTCCAAAATGTCTTGGTATGCTGAAGCATTAAAAGTTCCTTTCACTGGAACTAAGGGACCAAGCCCAACCCCTGAAAAACAACCCCAAACCATAATCCCCCCTCCACTAATCTTTTACACTTGGCACAATGTAGTCAGGCAAGTACCGTTCTCCTGGCAACTGCCAAACCCAGACTCATCCATCGGACTGCCAGACAGAGAAGTGTGATTCGTCCAGTGGTGGTGTGCTTTACACCACTGCATCCGACGCATTGCATTGCACTTGGTGATGTAAGGCTTGGATGCAGCAGATCGGCCATGGAAACACATTCCATGAAGCTCTCTACGCACTTTTCTTTGAGCTAATCTGAAGGCCACACAAAGTTTGGAGGTCTGTAGCTACTGAAAGTTGGTGACTTCTGCACACTGTGCACCTCAGCATGCGCTGGCCCCGCTCTGTGATTTTTTCGTGGCCTACCACTTCATGGCTGAGTTGCTGTTGTTCCCAATTGCTTCCACTTTGTTATAATACCACTAACAGTTGACCGTGGAATATTTAGTAGTCAGGAAATTTCACAAATGGACTTATTGCACAGGTGGCAACCCATCACGGTACTACACTTGAATACACGGAGCTCCTGAGAGTAGGGATGCTCAAAACGGTTAATTTTCCCAACCAACAACCGCCGCTCATTATCCGATTATTAACCGTTAACTGATAAGATTATAATATTGAATTGGCATTAAAAAAAATATACAATTGAAGAGTGTCTGTGACCCGTTAAAAAGACTGCAGCATAAAGAACAGATCAACAATAACAACATCAGAACCTGGATTCACATTATCAAATGTTCACGCACCTGCAGCGTTTCTGACAACAGAGAAAAACTGAATAAAATATTTTAAAAAAGCATAAAATAAATATTTTTCACTTAAATAATTAACAAATTAAGATGACAAAACGAAAATACTGAATCCGTTTGAAGCTTTGAAGAACCGGAATAGTTTTTTTCCGTCAAACTAAAATAGCAGGCCTACCTCAATCCACACCTTGACTGGTTTTACTTTTTTTTTTTAAAGTAGCATGTCTAAGTGTTTTAAATATAAATATTGCATTTATTTCACTTCAGCTGATAAAGTATGCAAACACAGCGCGAGCGTCACTGCGGGAAGCAGAAAGTGTCCGACTTCACGTCTCTGTTTGCCGCTCCTCTCCGCCTGCACGCGGCTACTCTCGCTGATTAGTTGCATGCAGCCGCAGCCGAAGCCGATGTCGAACACACCTATTAACTGATTCACCGCAGGTCCGCAGCAGAAGCACCTGACCTGTGGGTCATACCATTTACATTGATTCGAGAGGGGTGGTGGGGCCCTGCACAGCATGAAAATGACTTTTTTTAAACCAAACCAGTGCCTAACTACAAGTTTAGTTTTGCACAGAAACTTTTTTATTTGTACATAAATGCTATACAAATGTTAGTGCATGTATATGTATGTATAGAAAACTGACTTCTAAGGGCCCCCCCCTGCCTCGGGCCCTGGGTACTCGGTACCCTTTACCCCCCCAGTCCGACGCCGCTGTGCCCCTGACTAAAGTTTTTTTTTTCTTTTCTAGTTGTTCATTTAAGCTGTTGTTCACGCTGCGCCGCCGCCTCCATGTCATTGTCTGTTATAGGCTATACTATTTGCTTATTATTTATTAAATCCGGGCAATTTGGTTGATTAAACATAGATTAAAATTAAGATACATTTTATACAAAACGAAATTCACTTTAAAGAAAATTAGTTTTGTTGAAAGCCTATTGAAGTGTTATTGAACTTATTGAAGACCCCCGTCTTCTGACATTATGCATCTTGTGTCCTTTTCACTTTTCAACGTAAATGAAATTAAAAAATAACATTATAATATTTAAACTGAAACTAATTACGTGTTTTAATGGCTACAAGTATAGTATGCTACAGTACTGAGAAATGTCATGTCGGAGCGGGATTTGAGCGCACGTCATTTTACCGGTGAGCAGTTCATGAGTGAAGCTCCGCTTTGCTTTGCTGACATGCTCTGGTAAGGTAGGCAGGTTTTTTGTGTTAATTTTTATGTCTTGTCGCTGTGCAAGCTCGTTTATTGTATATGACTGTGTAAACCTTTATTTTAAAGGTTTAATGTAGGACACAGTCCATTGCATTACGATTGCAAGAAGAATCAACATTGGGAAAATTGTGATATGCAGTCAAATGCAGTCCCGGTGTATGTAGGCTGTTAAAACGAGTGTTCTCATCGATATATTTGTTGTTCTTTCGTGTTTAATAGACTCGATATTGTTTCTTATAAAAATGTGGTGACCATGCAGCAAAAAACAAACAAAAAACTTTTAAACCGTTTAACTGATAGTATTAATTGGTCAAAATTCATACTATCGGTTAACGGTTAAACGGTCAATATGAGTATTCCTACCTGAGAGCGACCCATTCTTTCACAAATGTTTGTAGAAGCATCTGCATGCCTAGGTGATTGATTTTATACACCTGTGGCTATGGAAGTGAATGGAACATCTGAATTCAATGATTTGGAGGGGTGAGGGTGACCCAATACTTTTGGCAATATAGTGTATATATGCATAGATCAGCTGTTCTTCTTCTTCTACGCTTTTTCCTGCTGTGGAGGTTAGCAAACAGCCTTACATTACCGTGCGCTTCCCCTTCTGGATTGGAGTGTGGATGTATGACGGTTCAGGATGAATACATGTACAGTTACACCCCTAATACGCAGTGATACGAACAGGAACAATGGCAACAATTCCATCGTGAGCCCTCATTCTTTTGAAGTGCACGCAAAGTGGATTTGCAGCACTAAATAGCGCCTTCTTGACGTGTATTTGTTACATTGTTATGTAGGTTAGTAACAGGAAGTATTAACTGGAATTAATCCATTGTTTCTTTTGGGAGACAATAACTTTATTTATCCTGCACTTTGATCTTTAAAACTTTGCAGACCTTTTACATTCACAGACAGATATTACAAACTGCACGAAAGGTAATATTCGAAAAAGCAAAATAGGGGAACTTTAACGAGCATCGTCATACTTATGTATTAAGTGATATATACAAATTAAGTGAAGTTATGAAATTGAAGACCAGCCATTCGAAATCTGATATGTTTGAGTTCAGACGACCACTTGTCCAAGCAATAAATACAATAAAGTTAATTCAATACACAGTAGAATTAAATAGCTTGTACATTAACACTATCGATATTATGCACAGAGGATAAGGTGTGACTGAAATGTATTGACATCCTGTTCAAACTATCAAAGAATTTACTGCACCTTTGTGTTACAAATCTTGTATTGCCTGGTGTCCCCCGGGCACGGTCCTCCTACCAGATTTCTAGGGAGAAAAACAACAACAAAAACAAAGATGTCAGATGCAACAAATTAGCGTATTTAACGTTTTAAACAAATCACATGTGCATGATCAAGCAGCACACCAAAAAGGCCATTCACACAGGATGTGGTCTTGCATTCTTCAATGTCAGAAAATGTTTTTTCTAAAATTTAACCTTTAGGGCTACAATAGCTTGTCTCTGGAGTACCCTTAAAGGAACTTTAAGGCCCCGGGGGTCATTTTACCCTATCTTACTCTACGATTTTTTGAATGTTTTTTCTGCATAACTCTTCTTTTACACTGATTCTTAGTTCACCAATTTTCTTTCCACAGAAAACATGTCTAATCATTATCTGACAGCAGAGAAGATGGTGTGATGGAATAGACAAAGACTATACTTCACCTGGTGATGCAGGTGCGTGTACGGACAGAGGCCCCTCCCCCACAGGAGCGCGAACACACAGACCAACGGCCCCATGAGGCCCAGTCATTCATGAAATGCATTTGGCTACGCATCTGTGGCCCCTCACCTCCCAGCTCTACTCGTCTGGATGACTGCAAATATATAAACAACAAAGTGCATGAAAGGTTGCAGAACAACAACAAAGACAGACAGCAGGGGTGGCAGATTTGATCGACTAACTTGTGCTTTCAGCAAGCTCATTCATTAGGACAACAGTATGTTATATATGATATATATATATATATATATATATATACAGTATTTGTACAGAAAGTTTTGTTTTTAAGCCATTTGATGTATGTTAAAGGGTCATGAAACCCTAAAACATTTTTTTGAGATATGTACAAGTTGCACATCAATGAAAACAGAAATAACACTGAAATAACACAATGTTTATTATTAAGGGGGAAAATGTTACAAAAAGTGAAGTATACTCTTAAAAATAAAGGTTCTTAAATGGTTCTTTGGCGGGGTGTATGGTTCCATGAAGAACCTTTACCACCCAAATAACCTTTCCATTGCACAAAAGGTTCATTGTAGTGCAGAAAGGTTTTTTAGACTATAAAATGGTTTAAAAAAATGGTTCTTCAGGGAACCAAAAATGGTTCTTCTATGGCATCACTGTGAAAACCCCTTTTTGGTTCTTCCTGGCACCTTTATTTTTTAAGGGTATGCGTTAATTTGGAGTGGTGATCGGCTGCTGTGGCTGAGAGTAGACGTCTACAACATCAGTTTCCGAGCTTTCTCCACATTATTCATGAGAATTAACTCTTTAATCTAATCACTACACTGTATTATGAGATCGCATTACAGCAGAGAATTGTCAAAGACCGTTTCAGCTGTGATTGTTCAGCTTTCAGTTTGGACACATGTTCCCTCAGTATAACACAGAAGTGTTGTTTGCATTTTCCCCATAATGTGGTCAGAGCTGGAGTTTGACTACCAACACATGGAAAGCATGACTGTAACAATATTTAATATGTAACAACACGCAGAGCACACATGAGAGCAGTTTCTTCCGCGATGATGAGTTAAACAACATTCGCAGCGTGGCTCATAGTTTGTATATGGACCAGAGCAAGTGTGTTTCAAGTTTTTATGGACACATTTATACTCTAGTGCTCCAAACATGAACGTGCACGTATTGCACCATGTCTTCTTCAAATGAAATATAAATATATGCAAATAACTTATACAGCGGTACATCTGATCATGAACACAATGACACAATGGATTATCCTGATACAGAAGACGATGTAGACTAAAAATTGGACAAAAAAGTAATCATTTGTACACAGACTGTAGTGCTTGTGTATTTGATTTGTTCATGATAGTTGTTAGTAGTCTCTAATGATGAGATTGTTGGGAGTTTGTTGTCAGTTTTATATATATATATAAAATATATATAATTTTTTTTTTTTTTTAAAGGCCTACATCAAGGTGCATTTCATGACACTTTATTGTAACTGAAGGTATCCTGTGCTTACAGCCGAAATGATTGCGCACTAGTGCTCAGGACACATGATATAAGCGGCCACCAAAACATTTCCTGCTCATCGGCCATGCTAGACTGCACTTGACATTTGTGGAAGTGTTTGAGTGTTCCCCAGGTGCGCGACCAAGGACGCCACATTAGCTATATTGCACACAGCCTCCATTACACAAGCGGTATTCCTATCAGACCACCACTAATCGTCCTCAAGGATAACATTACTCTGTCATTCTTAGATCCGCTGCTGGCTTTGATCCGAGACAAACAGGCAGTAGCAGCCTGTGAAGAGTGAAGAGCTTCCATAGGTTGCCTAAAGCATAACCGTCCCCTGAAGGTGTGTGTGTATTCTTGTAAACCTAATGTAGCACTGTAGAGCATGCTTTTCTGCTTCTATCATGTTAAACAACCTCATACACAGCAGCTGTTTGTCTTCCCGAGATAATATTCATCTATGGTATCACGTAAATCTAATTTAAGCAACATCTAGAGTCACGAGAGGTGTGTAAACACGTCGCAACAAAATGAAATTATTTCGCATTACAAACTGAGCATTCCAAAGTTTGAACCCTAAAGGGATGTTTTATTGGCGTACACATATGACTGCTTTTTGGTGCAGAACTTTGTACCGGCTCCTAAAGATTAACCCTTTCAATGGAAATATTACAAAAAACACAGAAGATTTTGCTTAGTTTGGTTGGACTCATCTAAGGGTATAATGGCAGGAGATCATTGAATATTGTCAGAATCGTCTGACTTTATTTAGTCTAGAGACCTGTGGTGAATAGAGCTCTAATAATGAGTCAGGATGTCTATCTGTGAGGGTTAAAATGACAGATGACTGCACACACACAGACACAATAGAGCTTTATGACCGACGTCCATCATCTTCAATACCAGAATGACCTGGAACTGCCCTCATTATCGTATAGCAAAGACTCAAATTAGTGTTGATGACAGTCTGCCATGGGGCCCGTGGGCAAGGCGGATTAATGAAATCGACCTTTCACCTTCAGAACACCAGCTTCCCACCGAAGGCAAGATTTAAAAAAAAGATATGTTGACTTTGATGTTTCTTGGAATGAGATTTTGTTTGGAAATTAAATTCATAATTCTGAAATGAGCTTGTTGGCTTTCTGTCGATAGGTCCTGTTTGTGTTTATAATATACCGATGGTGAAAGTCATTCCAGTGGAATGAGGATGATAATGACTGGAGGACATGACCAAGCTTAGATCTTATACTTTGGGAGGGGAACTGGGAAAATGACTGGGTGAGGTCCAGAAGGTACCAAAGGCAGAGTAGTACATGCAAATGGTTAGTTCAACCAAAAGTTAAAGGTGCAGTGTGTAATATTTATGAGGATCTATTGACAAAAATGCAATATAATATACATATGTTTTAATTGGTGTATAAAGACCTTGCATAATAAACCATTATGTTTTTTATTACCTTAGAACGAGCCATTTATATCTACATATATCTACAACATTTTGCGCCGTCATGTTTCTACAGTAGCCATAAACGGACAAACTGCTCTACAGAGCGATAGCTAATCTCTGCTGTCTCAGACGACGACATCTTTGTCCTGTGTCGGCCACCGTAGCGTCGGCCACGGTTGCAATTCGCAACCTCACCACTAGATACCGCTAAACTTTACACAGTGCACCTTTAAAATTCTGTCATCAGTTACTCACCCTCATGCTGTTCCAAACCCATAAGACTTTCATTCATCTTTTGAAAAAGAATGAAGATATTTTAATGCAGCCTGAGAAAATTCTGTCCCACTGAAAGTCCATTCCACCAAAACTTTGATACTTATGGAAAAGTAATCCATATAAATTGAGCGGTTTAATCCAAGTATTCTGAAAAGAGACTTTTATTCATATATCAACATTGATCAATGCGCATAGATAGAGCACATCAAATTTGGTCATCAGAAGATCAAATGTGCATCCTTGATGTTTTATCATGTCTTTTTGAAATTTCTGAAACTTCAACGTTTTGGTGGTATGTACTTTCAATGAAGGCAGAAATCTCTCAGGTTTCAATACAAATATCTCACGATTTACTTAAAGCCTTTATGTATAATGCATTATAAAGGCATTAAAAATTATAATGCAATATTTATTTTCATAAATAATTGTAACCAAAGTTAAAATGCATTACAATATTCACAGATTCCGTCACATCTGAAATTGGTTGTTTGTCGTGTTATAATGCATTATACTTTCTAAAGGTGTTTTATAATGTTTAATAACTTTGGTTACAATTATTCATGAGACCATACAATGCATAATAAGGTGCATTACTAGGCATAATTAATGAATTAAAAATACTTTTATAATGCATTATACACAAAGGTCTAGTTTTACAGACAGGGCTTAGATTTAAGACAGGATTAGGCCTTAGTTCTTATACATTTAAATAAACATGCCTTAAAAAAAACATTACTGGTGAGCGTTGAGAGACAAAACAATGACACTGACTTAATTTAAGAAATATTAGTGCAAGTTGCTTTCATTTAAAACAGCTCAAACATGCATTTTATTCTGGGACTAGGCTTAAACTTTGTCTGTTAAACCGGGGGAAAGGCTTTAAGCAAAGTGTTACCAAAATATCTTCAGTGTTGGGGAAAGTTACGTTGAAAAGTAAAAGTAATGCATTACAATATTGCGTTACTCCCTTAAAAAGTAACTCATTGAGTTACTTAGTTACTTTTTAAGAAAAGTAATATGTTACTTTTTCTCACCTGGGCGGGCCTTGTTTTCACACCAAAATTGAAATAATAAACCTCAGGCTAATAGCCTAGAAATCTAGACGCACCCTAGCAGCAGTAAATATAATTTGCAGCCATGGCGTTGGCTTGCGAGCTGGAAAAACCAAACTCTAGTCAGGCCAATCACATTGTGTATAGAGTCGGTGGGCGGGCTTACCATAATGACGGCAGAGTTGCGGCTCTGTCTGGTAGACTTGGAGTTAAGCTTTTCTTTGAGAAAAGAACAAAGAACATTTGTTGTTTTCTTAAAAAAAGGAAGATGTGTTCAGAGTTTTGCCGGCTGGATATGGCAAAAGTTTAATCTCTCAACTAGCTCCGCTTCATCTTCGTTGCTCTGGTTGGTTGAGCTATTGAAAGGCTGTTTATCCCGCCCCTTGGATTGAGCCCTGCCAATGGTGTGTTCCCAGACCCAACATCTTGATGTGGGTCTGGCTTGTCAGGCTAGTAGGCTGAGGTAAAAATGCAAATCCACGTGTGTACAGGTAGAGGGCGCATTGTCATTCTGGACAATGGAAGAATAGAGAAAAAAGTTTAACACTTCACCAATAAAAACAAAAAATCTAAAGTCATTTTTGCTTATGATTTAACTGAATCATCGAAAGTTAGCAGCAAAACATTGGTCAATAAAGGTAGATTAAATGCATAAAAATAATTGTTTTATTAAATTTTTTTATTAGTGGAGGTTTGCATAGTATTCTGATTTTGCATTTGACTGATTTTATTCATTTTGAGGAGTACTGAATCTTTATTGTGTAAGTGAGATGAATAAATGCTCACATTTAGTCTAGAACTACAATAACAATCATGTTTACACACAACACCTCTGCACTTACTCTCGATTTTTCTCAACATGGGGAAAGGAGAGCTGTCAGTCAAATAAATGGGAAAAAGTAACTTTTTTCACATTTATTTGAAAAAGTAACAGATATTTTGTAAATTTTAAAAGTAATGCATTACTTTACTAGTTACTTGAAAAAGTAAGCTGATTATGTAACTCAAGTTACTTGTAATGCGTTACCCCCAACACTGAATATCTTCATGTGTTTCAAAATTGAATGAAAGTCCTACTGGTTTGTAATGACATGAGGGCGAGTGAGTGATGACAGAATTTTGTATTTTTGGGTGAACTACAGTATTTCTTCAAAGATTAAAAAGAGTGCACAAGCCACACGTCATGATTTCGTAACTGCACATTTCTGAATTGTGTGTAAACAGCAATTTCAAAACAATACAGGGTGGCATCCCAGACTCCGAATCCCCCTAGATGAGCCTGCCAGGATTGCTCTGATTAAGCTCTGCTCTTGGCAATCAACGGGAAAGACAACACTCCAGTTAAAGTGAGCAAAACCTTGGCAGAGAGCCTTGCCAATCTTAGCATACCCAACTGACTGTTCAAGGTGGTACATAAAAAATCACTTTAACTGAATGACAGGACTAAAACATTAAAATTACTTTTGCAAACAGTCTATAAACTGAAGGATAATGGGACAGGGACCATCTTACAGGCAGAGATGACAGGCATCCTGGAGACAGCAGCAGTGTAATGAGGGTGAGGGCCTGGCACAGAGAAAGTTTCCTAGAGACAGAGAAAATAAATCATGTAAATCAAATCAACTTAAAAACCACCCCATTTGACTTTAAAATGGAGCCCGGACGGAGACTTCAGGGCTAACTGTATAAGTGTTGTTGCACTACATCAAAGACTCTTGATTCATGACAACAAATAGTGACAGTGTGCCCTATACATCGCCAAATCACCGCCACTGAGAAAACATGTTTATGTGCATTTTTAGAGGATGAGTCTGACTCCCACCAATGAGGTCAGAATACTAAGAGACCACACAACGATTGACTCATCAAAGGAGCAGCTTCTCAGAAACTCTTTACAGCTTTGCTAAAGCCCAACTGTCTTCTTTGCATTATTGCAATGACTATGAATTTGAAATGTGAGAAGTTTACAGGGGGAAACTAATGTAAACATCCCATTATATTCCTTTCTCCAGCACAGATTTGTGTACAAACAATATTCCTCTTTGTAATCTTCTGTGGACGGACATGTGCTTATGGGCCTAAAGGTTTATTTTAATGGCCTAGAGTGGACACTGGTCAATTATAAACAATACATTCCCATGAAGAACTGATTCAGAAAAACAATATGAAGAAATATGTCTTCCTTTGATTACATTGTCCATTCCTAATCATAGACACTGTGAATAAACAAGATTAAAAAAGAGATACAAGCTGTAAGTAATGCATCATAATTAACTCAATTCAAATTCACAACAGCATCCTGCACTCAACAGTCCCGCATATTAGAGTTTGGTTTATTGTCAAAGTCAAGGGTCAAGTGGTCTACATGTTAAAAGGCAATAATGATTTTCATTTAGATGGTTTTGAGTGCTGTTGTAGCCTGAAGGTAAGAACATAAATATGAGCCTCCAATGACCTTGTGATAAAACACATTTCACATTAACTCTTCAACGCACCTTGGGTCTTTAGTGGCCAGGACATTACATTTTTTAAAGTTAGACATCAACCTTCTTAGTATTTCTCAATCAATTAATTATAAACAATATAACCAGATTTTTTTTTATTTATTTTTTTATAAAAGAATGCCTGTTTTCCCATTCATTTTTTGTAAAAATTGTATATGGTCGCTAACGACACGAGGTGTGTAACAGTGCAAGTATATTTTTTTCTGCACAACAATAATTGAATCTTTGATGACTGAATAAGTGCAATTCACCTTCAGTTCTATACACAATGAAGAAGTGAAGTTTCAGTCATACACTCAAAAAAAAAAGGTTCTATATGGCACCAAAAATGGTTCTTGGCTCGTAATCATAGGGGAACCTTTTTTAGTGCTATATAGCACCAATTTTGGTGCTTCAGTGGTTCTTCAGAGGTTCTTCACTGGTTCTTTGACTAAGGTGCTATATAGCACCGCTAACTAAGGTGCTATATAGCACCGCTACCATATACAGAACATGTTAAGATATGGTGCTATATAGCACCAAAAGTGGTTCCTCTATGATTATGACGAAGAACCATTTTTGGTGCCATATAGAACCTTTTTTTTTTAGAGTGTAGTTACCGCAGGCAGAAAACAACAGAATAGGAAGTATCATCAGCAAAACTTGAAATTGCCCAGCGATTTACTGCAGAGCAAATACTGAACACAATCAAATATTACACTCTAAAAAAAATAAGTTCTATATGGCACCAAAAATGGTTCTTGGCTCGTAATCATACACTCTAAAAAAAAAAAGGTTCTATATGGCACCAAAAAAGGTTCTTAGCTCGTAATCATAGGGGAACCTTTTTAGTGCTATATAGCACCAATTTTGGTGCTTCAGTGGTTCTTCGGCGGTTCTTCAGAGGTGCTATATAGCACCTTAGTCAAAGAACCGGTGAAGAACCTCTGAAGAACCACTGAAGAACCACTGAAGCACCAAATTGGTGCTATATAGCACTAAAAAAGGTTCCCCTATGATTACGAGCCAAGAACCATTTTTGGTGCCATATAGAACCTTTTTTTTTAGAGTGTAGTGGAACCTTTTTTTTGTGCTATATGGCACCAATTTTGGGGCTTCAGTGGTTCTTCAGCTGTTCTTCAGAGGTGTTATATAGCACCTTAGTCAAAGAACCGGTAAAGAACCTCTGAAGAACCGCTGAAGAGCCACTGAAGCACCAAAATTGGATTACGAGCCAAGAACCATTTTTGGTGCCATATAGAACCTTTTATTTTTTTAGAATGTAGAGTCACTGTCACTCGTGGATCTGGTGAAGAAGCTGTCAGAGAGCAAAATAATGATTTTGAAGATGTTGAAATTGATAGTTTTGAGAATATGTTTGAGATGGCGAATATGAGCTAGATGCTGAATGTACTGGGAAATGAGTTCTGACGAGGACAGTTATGATGGTATAAAACATCTGCTCAAACTGAACCAAGCTCTAAAATTGAACAAAATATGCTTTATTTTATTCTTCTGTAATTGTTACTCTAATATCAGAAGAGTTTGATCGTGACAGGTGTCCATCCGTGTTTGATATAGATCCTTGTCGCTAAAGACACAAATCTGTAATAATGAATGGCGAAACATTCATGCATTTAAGGGTTAATAATGGTTGAAATGCTAAATGTATGTATATTGTTCACAGTTCACAAACCATATGAAGCCACATGAAAGAAACCTTAAATGCGACTCTGCAACCATTAGGTTTCTGGCAGACAAACCACAAAAGTGCTTAATCTGAACATAACTGGAGTCTTAAATCTGTTTATGGGTCATGCCAGAGCACCTCAAGTTTATGTGAACAGTAAATACTCTCCTCTTAAAGATTAGATGAAACAGCTGTTTCCTGGATGCAGGAATAGACCATTTTACTCAAGATTTTTTTTTCTTCACAACCAAGAATTCTACTAACAAGACAAATAACTTAAAACTACATCAAGCCACCAACATGTGCAAAAGCTCATAATGATATTATTTTGATTTATAGTGTTGCAGATATAAAATTACCAGTAGTGCTGAAAAGTCAATTAATAAATCAATATAGGCCTAATGATTTTCCAGTTAAACTGATCACCTGGAACAAACATTTGCAAAGTTAAATCAATATTTGTGACTGAAATAAAATTTGGTTTGGTAATAACAAAAAAACAAAAACAAAGAAAAAACAGCACATGGGTTAATAAAAACATGAGGATGTCTGAGATAATAAAAATGTTCTTAGAAATAATACGTGTTTCCATACACAGTAGAGGAGCACGTGATTCACATAGCCTACCTGTTGTTTGACTTCTGCATTTTAGGTCTTCGTCAGGTGTCACACCTTAAAAACCACTTGAGATCTGAAACTGGGTTCATCTGATAAAGTAAAGACCACGAGGTGTGTGATCCCAAGCGTTTATCTCATCAAAAAAGTCGGGAAACCTAATTACATCCATGCTAGCAAGCGTTCCTCTGGCGGGTAGGCTACTTTTCCTTAAGTTTTCTCAAACGCAGAACCCAAAGAGGATGAGCTGTTTATAATCCTGAACACAAACGAAAAATGTCAAATAAATATAGGCTGCTTCACAGCATCTCAGCTTATTTGGATGGTGCAAGGTTCTCCCCGCGTCTCCATTGCAAGGTGCTGTTTCACAGAGAAAACCTTTGCATAGTTTTCAGTTTCATATCAGTGTCCAGCGTCCGACCTCACAGAAGGTCTATACGCGTCAGACTTTAGATCTTCAGTCTTCAGGTGGGCTTCTCTGAACTCTACCTGAGCCCCTCAGTCACACACAACATCCGCCTTCCTTGAGCGAAAATAACGGCGCCTCGGTCAGGACCCTTGCTCCCCTGGTAGATTTCACATTCACTTTCAGATTCACTCCTTTAGTCGCTAGATATATCATCTGGGAAGAGATAATAGTGCGTATAACATTTCTTTAGAATAGCATCATAGCCTACATTATCGTTAAGTCACGTTTAATTGCTGCCTTATTTTATCAGTAAGTGACACACTTTAAATAGGCTAAATTAATTGCACATTTTGTGGTTGTTGATAAAGACAATCAAGTTGAATCTCAGTAAAAATGCCAGAAATAATTGTGCCATGTTAAACAGATGAAAACATCATAATGCAGTATTTTACAGTAGACTACACATTTTCCTTATATGGCTACAGAGCATCTTCTGTGAGAGTAAAAATCATTTGAGAACATATAGACATGCAGCAAGCATAAAGTAGCAGTGAGTTACCCGTCCAACAGTCCGCGTCTGTGAGGACAGTTTGTATTACAGTGAATGAGAGCGCATTGCGTGCCGCCGCGTCCACCTGAAGCTCAGCCCAGTGTGTGCCTACATTCCGATGAAAAACTTGTAAACACGCCCCTCTTAAACGGAATGTTGCCCAATCCAGATTTTAAATGCTCCAGTAGCTGTAGTTCGTGCATGTAGCTACTAAATTGTCCTTGTATTGTGACCCTTACAAAAAGTTCAAATAAGTTGAAGCATGTGCTTAGCCTACTTCATAGTATAAATTAAGAAAATTACATCCAGAGGGAATAACTTTTTAAATGGATTTTCTATTGGTAATTTTCTAACTCTATCTGTTGAGGCTTGTTTTGAGAGGGCCAAATTGTCTTTTGACACGGTTGGTTGGATGAACGTCAGTTTATAGGCTTTAAAAACAAAAGCTATATAATAAAGTTAACAGGAATTACTATTTATATCCTATTATATTGATATGCTTTCAGTTACCGATGAAAGGATATCGATCAGAAGCATACATTTCTGTTTGGCAGGGTTTGTTTCTTTAGGCATATTACGTGAAAACGTAGCTAAATTATTTTGAAAGATTATTTGAAACATTCCTCTTGTAATATCATTAGCCTCTTTGACTTTTGGGTTGTGCTGGGTTGTATAGGCCTGGCCTATGATACAAATGATTGGAAATTACCAAAACGTGACAGAAACCAAAAATACACTGGGTCCATTGGATTTGTGCAATTCTGAAGTTATTAAGATGTTCAAGGGTTTCAGACACCAGATCATTCTTGGGAAATATTCATTGATTTGTTACTGTACAATGAAGATGTGTAGAAATATCACAACAATAACAGACCACAGCTCAACTAATAGCTGTAGTTATATTGAGCTCTCATGCAGACTCCAACCTTGACCATGGAAACAGTCCCTAAAATAACCCAGATCAACTGCAATGGATCGCCACATACAATCCAGAGACCAGGCGCTGTTATATCTCTTGTCTCTGGGCCCTTTGATTAAAAACAGAAAAGAAAAGAAAAGAAAAGAAAGCAATGCCAACTCAACTAAGCATTTCACCAGTGCATGATGATTGTTAAAGTGCCCCAGAGCCTCAAATGACAAGTTTAAGCTTGCAGAGAAATTTCTTTAGCAAGTGTACCACATCTTTATGCTCCTCAATGAACATAGCCAACCTCTGATTCACAGCCACTTAATCTCGATATAGGTAAGGAGATTCCCAGTCAGCATTTTAAATGGATAAACTGTGCATTGTCTTCAGTCAAACATAGTCATTCACTGATATGATAGAAGTTTGTGTGGTTGCTTAACAACATGTTTCTTGAAAACGGAATGTGTAGCGATTTGAGTGAATGCATAAACAGCTAACAGTCCCAGTGGTGGGAACTTTTCACCACCTTTTGCCCCACTATAGCCCTGGAACAAACCACAACACATCTTCTGGTTTGTTGACTTTTCTATTGTTTATTCATCCAGGTTCAAATGTATAACCTCACCTACTGATTGGTCAATCAGAATGACCAAAACAAAGTAACCATAATACAGGTGACTAAAAAAACCTGGGAATGACAATGTTCCAGAGTCCCATGCCTGTGTGACTAACATGCAGAGAATCGACATGTCTATGACTATAATCCCTTTAAACCTGACACTGACAGCTGTACTCAACTTGTGATTTTGCCAACAGAATCCTCAATACAGTGCACCAACTTCTCTTTCTCATTTCATGTGCATAAAAGTGTGGGAGTGGGTTCATTTATTCTTTCTGCACGTTGCATCGTTATGCCAGTATCTTTACGATTAAGTGACTGAATCGTTTATTCAACAGATTTGTATAAAACAAATTCATTCAGAAATGAAACAAGTGACTAGCTGCTTCTGAATATGCATACTTCCCTACTGTATTGTAAGTGAAAAACAGTATTTGAGTATCCTAATTCACAGTATTCATGAAATCTAGGCTTAAAATAGCCTACCTTGATGACCTACCTGGCTAATTAATTCTGGCGAGATCCTGAAGTGCGCATTCGATGGACATTTGACTCTCCCTTGAGGGCAAGGGAGATGAGTTGTGAATGACAGTGAAGTGATGCAACTGACACTTTAGGTCACATGACAAAGCCAACATGACAGATGTAGTACATCCGAATTTGCGCCAAAATTTAAAAAATCTTTAGAAGATATCACTGAACATTTAATTAAAAATAGCAAAGTAATTTTCTTACTTAAGTTTATTTTTCATCTCTGTTTTTTTGTGTTTATTTAAAATAAGACAAATCTGATATTATTTTAATCTGTTATTTAAGAGTATATTTATCTGTTATTTAAGAGTTGAGATGGTTCTTTAATACTGATCTAACGAGCAGAAGACAAAAGCCGGGGTTAAATCCCAGTTGCACAGGTTGTAACACTGCGTCACAATGTTAGAGCTACGCTATTATATTCTATACTTTTATTAATTCTTTTGAGAATCCATGAGAAAAAGGGGAAGTCAATGTTCAGAAATGATTAACTATTATTATGATTTTAACTATGCTGTATAGCTGTATTTAGCCATGTGTTTGTTGTCAAACTCAATATTTTTAATGATTAAAATATGCCATTATTTGATTTATGAAAGTTTTTTTTATTTTATTGACAAAATATTTTAGTTTGTCTTGGATATTTATTTATTTTGGATATTTTATTATATCAGATAACATTTTAAGCTGTCATATGGTCACAATGTGCCCCTCACATGTTGCAATGTACCCCACCTATGGGGCATGTTGTCACATTTCACTTCCATTCTTTCGGGGTAAATCAAGAAAAAAGTATTCAGTGTATTAATGAAACAAAACCACTTAATTGTACTAGACATGTGTGAAATGAATGTGGGAAAAATAAACACTCTGAACCCCAAGTGGATTTACACAAACTGAGAAGGTTGTGCCCCGCTCTCCCCTAGTACCTTCGCAGCATGAAATTTCAGACTCATGTAAGTCACATGACAATATGGGGATGCAATAGAATGGTGCAGGTATGACGTCTCTTTATCAGCCTATCGACAGTTAGCATCAGTCTGGTTCCCTCGACAAAAACCCAATAGGTTTTTTCCATAGGCTTCTGGATTATCGCAAAAAAAAAAAAAAAACCTCTGTGATCAACAAAGGTTTATGATAGCCTACTTACATGTTTTGTCCATCAAGATAATTTTCACAGAGTTGCCGGAAGTAAAAAGCTAAAGACTATAAACAAACTACACCACGGTCTTACAACCTCAACGTCACAATCACTAAGCTTCCAACAAATCTTTCAGTTTTTATCTCAAAACATTTCCCCAGAAAGTTTGAGTTAGAATAGTTTTTAAGAGCACAACTATAAGCATAATGAGACTGTAAAAGTGGACTGAGACAGCCTCTGTAGTCCCATTTAGCCACTTGTTAGCAACTTCCTTTTCCAAGACGTAAAAAAAAAAGTGGGGTAATACAGATGTATTTTATGTCATAGAATAAAACGTGAAAGTGTCTTGAGCTTTTGTTCACCACCTTATTTCAACCATTTAACTAAAAAAAAAACATTGACTTTGGGATTAGGGAACCAGAACTTCCAATTACTGTGTTGCTCAGAGACATGCAACAGTTAATTCAGCTTTGTTTGGAACTAATTTTATTGGTGGAGCAAAAATAGTCTAAATAAGCAAGCAATATTTTGTCTCATATAATAACTTAATGTACTGAACTGTTGTATAAAAACATTCACACTTACAGTCGTGCTGTTGGTCTGAATATCAGCAGAAGTGTGATTATCTGTTTGTTATATTGCTTAAATATATTTTTATTAAAAAAACAAATTACTCTCCACTAGGGGTGGCACGGTTCACAAAATCCACGGTTCAGTTCGTATCACGGTTTTAGGGTCACGGTTTTCGTTCTGTACGGTTGTTGTTTTTGTTCAATTTACTTCAGCATATGATATATAGCTTAATCATCCACAATTGTTATATCATGTAGAAGTTGTTTCCTAACTGGCTGTCTACTGAGTCCGACACATTGGCGTAACATTTTTCATGTTACACATATTACACAAAAAATACACGAAAACACAACACTGCCAGAAGTTTTTGCCCAAACTTCAAAGGCATGTATAAATTATTAAAACTATAAGCATCTTAACTTTTAAATGTCACATTTATCATGTGAACTACTTATATACAGCATGTTATATGCATGTGTGTATGACAGAGGGGAACACGGTCGCATCTGCAGCATATATATGCTGCCCATCATAAATCAAAGCATGAGACAGACAGGGGTCGGAGGAGAACACCGGAAAATGTGACAGAATGGACAATATTTGTCTGTATTTGCAATACACGAGCTGCGGTTCAGCTGCGCGAGACAAACACTGCCAGTGTGTGAATGCACGCGCGCATACGCACTGCATCTGCCCTGCCTGCTATACGTCGCTGGCGCATCCTCCAACTCCGGGCAGACTTCCTTATCTCTCCCACTTGCATTTCTACACGTGACGTGACCTGCAGCACTACACTTTTACTTTATTTTACTGTATGTCCACACACACACACACACACCTCTTATTTCGCGCGAAAAGGACACCCACTGTCTGAGGTAACATACGGGCACGAGGATACATTGCGCATGCGTCGAAACCATGCGACGCAGACGCACACGCTCCGGACCGAGACAAGCGAACCGAACGGTTCGTTTTTTTTCATGTACCGTGCCACCCCTACTCTCCGCCTTTCAGAGCTCACTTTCAGAAACTGGGGGTTTCTGAATATAAAAGTCCAATTAAGAGACATCTAAACACAGAAATCACTCCATATACAAGCATCATATGCAAACATATACATTATTGCTGTGCATTATATACAAACAGCCGCTAGTTTACACATTCTTTCTTGATGAAGATATCTGTACACAACTTCTGCATTCAGCAAGTGCAAAGTGTAATAGTTTCTCTGGCAACCTAACTAGCCTTCAACTCTCATGCTGTTTATTAGTGGCAGTTGTGATGTATCCCACAGTGCAAATGAATCCATTCCCTGTGTGCAGTTACTAGGCATGCGAGAGTGGAATGACTGCATGGTGAGGGCTGTTTTGGGATAGGCCTTGTGAGCCAGATAGCACAAATGTTTGAGAGTTTCAGAGATGATAACAGGTCTCTGGAGGAGTGACTCTTCTGTACACTTCACTTATGATGGCTCTTATGCCAGATGTGGTGGATCTTTGACAGGCAACAGCTACTAATATTACATATAGGCAGGTGTTCTCTCCACCAGTCCTACACAATGTGCACTATTTAAGCTTTGCAAACAAGGGACAAGAATAAATGCTTCATTCCTACTTGAGAGGAAAAGAAAAGCACTAATTGTCTGTTGACAGATCGTTACATGACATGTTTTAGCTCAGAGACTACTTACCCCAAACAATGTTCTGACTTAAATTGAGTTTAATAGGAAAATTAACAAGCATGTCAACTATTTTGACCCGGGAGGTATTTCATATGAGGCTCTGCTCGTCAAGATGTAAATAGCTGAGTGATTTGGAATGAAATCTCCGAGGATCATCAGCTAAAGGTTAAAATATAGAACAGCTGCTTAGTAGCTGGAATAATCTCACAGTGTGAAAGCCCAGAGGGCAGCAGATGTGTGAGTTATTTCTCCATCTCAGCAAGAAATGTGCACAAACACCATGACAAAAAAAGAGTTAGGGTTTTATCAAATAAGATTGACAAAATACTATCAAATGTATTAACAATTACTAAGGAACCCGGCAAGGGAATTTCCCTTGTAGTCATAGAAGCATGTCTCTTCTCAAAGTGACGTTCAAAGTACTCAAGAGACTATTGGTTGGCATCCATGTGCAAACTATGACTTTAATTCATGTTTCATTTGTGATGGATACATATCTACTTCTGTCATGAAACTCTAGATGGCGCAGACTGATCCTTGTGGTCCTTGTGTAATCTGTTTACTATATGGTAAGGTAACCGGTCTCTGTTGCGTCAGTAGTCAATGAGATTGCTTGCTCAACATTTAAAACATTTAAAGTTGTAATGTCTAATCTGAACCGCCTATACAAGTAATTTGTCATTCGAATCCCACTGCGTAACGGTTCTATGTCACTAGAAAATACATTTGCATAATGCCCGCCTATGTTGTATGTTGTCCGCCCGCGAAAAACTTGACCAGACTGACTCATGAAATGTATGTATGACACGCCAATTCGTATGCCATTTTGGCGTGCTATCAAGACGCATAATCGCTTTTTACGCCATTTGGCTTTAGAAAGTGGCGTGTATGTTTACGCAAAGTCATGATGTCATGTTGACTTGACTGACGACTGCTTTAAGCAGGGGAACCTTCCGTGCCATGCATGATTTCAAACCATGAGGTCTTAGTGTATTACCAACAGTAACCTTGGAAACGGTGGTCCCAGCTCTTTTCAGGTCATTGACCAGCTCCTCCCGTGTAGTTCTGAGCTGATTTCTCACCTTTCTTAGGATCATTGAGACCCCACGAGGTGAGATCTTGCATGGAGCCCCAGTACGAGGGAGATTGACAGTCATGTTTAGCTTCTTCCATTTTCTAATGATTGCTCCAACAGTGGACCTTTTTTCACCAAGCTGCTTGGCAATTTCCCCGTAGCCCTTTCCAGCCTTGTGGAGGTGTACAATTTTGTCTCTAGTGTCTTTGGACAGCTCTTTGGTCTTGGCCATGTTAGTAGTTGTATTCTTACTGACTGTATGGGTCGGACAGGTGTCTTTATGCAGCTAACGACCTCAAACAGGTGCATCTAATTTAGAATAATAAATGGAGTGGAGGTGGACATTTTAAAGGCAGATTAAAAGGTCTTTGAGGGTCAGAATTCTAGCTGATAGACAGGTGTTCAAATACTTATTTGCAGCTGTATCATACAAATAAATAGTTAAAAAATCATATATTTTCTTTTTAGATTATGTCTCTCACAGTGGACATGCACCTACGAAGACAATTTCAGACCCCTCCATGATTTCCAAGTGGGAGAACTTGCAAAATAGCAGGGTGTTCAAATACTTATTTTCCTCACTGTATATATTTTCTACTGGGTGTTCAAAATACGTTGTTTTGTGTTTTATATTGTTCAAGTTTCCAGTTAACCAGATAACTCACGTTATTACTGTCTTACTGAAATAGTTAATGCTATAGTCAGCTGTGTGCCAAAAACAGTTTTATTACCTAAAACTGTGTCTATTAATGCAGATTGTCTGTCGTTCTTACTACTTTGGGTAAAGATAAAGGATGGAGCAAGATTTGTTTTACAAGATTTGTTTTCCGTCCTTCGGATGAGACGTTAAACCGAGGTCCTGACTCTCTGTGGTCATTAAAAATCCCAGGATGCCCATCGATAAAGAGTAGGGGTGTAACCCCGGCCAACTCCTGGCCAAATTTGCCCATTGCCCCCTGTCCATCATGGCCTCCTAATCATCCCCATATATATATACGATTGGCATCATCCCTCAGTCTCCTCTCCACCAATCAGCTGGTGTGTGGTGGGCGTACTGGCACAAAATGGCTGCCATCGCATCATCCAGGTGGATGCTGCACATTGGTGGTGGTTGAGGAGATTCCCCCCTTCTATGTAAAGCGCTTTGAGTGCCTTGAAAAGCGCTATATAAATGTAACAAATTATTATTATTATTAAACATTATGTTACGTCAGTCATTCACATTAGTGCTGGGTTAACGTATGCACTGTTATTGATACAGTTCCCGCATGTGCACCGCAATAAATTAGAAATATATTGGTTTGTTGATGGACATACCTTTGTTAATTTACTTGTTACTACAACTACAACATCTCATAATGTACCTCAAACTGATGTAGTGTATCACTAAGAAATGTCCTGCTCCAACACGATCACATGAGAATGCGTATCAATAGTACGAGTGTGCAATGTCGTGGAATGTGCATATGGTATGCAGTTTTTCGCGTACATATGATACACACTTTATGGCGTGTATATGACACACTCTTGGGTAGGATGGGGGTGGGGGGTTTGTGCGTATAATACACCATAAAGTGTGTATCATATGCACGCCAAAACTCATTTTGGCGTATAGGGGAGAACCGGGGCGAAAGTAACACAGGACGAAAGTAACAAAGCGATTTTCTCAGAAATTATGAAATTATACTGTAGTCGTTCTACATTTGTACAAAATACCACCTGCTATTGATAGACCACACTTGTGAGTTATTGACCACAGCAAAAATATATCTCGGTCTAAAACATTATCTTTTAAAATTACGATTTTCTGAAAAATAGTACTTTCGTCCCTGCTCTCCCCTACATTCCACAACATTGCACACTCGTATTATTTATACGCATTTTCATGTAATCGGGCTCCCAGCTCAAATTGTCCTTGCGATGGAAGTTCGGGTTGAATAACTAGTTCTATAAATGTTTCATCATTGGACTCGCTCTCGGACTGATATGGCAAAATCGACGCCATCGCTACTGTCTTTACAGTGTGTACGATCGCTGCAGTTTAGGAAGCCTTCTGAGCCGAAGAACAGTTATGAACGCTGGTAATGATTGTTAGCTTCCAAAACACGTGCTGTACGCGGTAGACCAATCACAACAGACTGGGCCGTCTGGCCAATCAGAGCTGAGTAGCTCACGTAAAGGAGGGATTTAGAGAGACTGATTCATCCGTTGAGTCATTTGAGAATCATTGAAAAATGTAATGTGAAATGTATATGAGAAAATGAAACAGTTTTTTGTTGTTTGATGCATGTAATCCTGTTGTAGGGGACCTCCGAAATAAAATTAAGGAGCCTTTCAAATAGCATAATAGGGCCACTTGAAATAGTCTGGTTCAGTGTTGGCTGTAAGCTGGTCCTGCATTGCACTATCAGAGTCCCTCTGAAACCCTCCACCTCCCCCAGCACCACCTGTCTAGATCTGCTATGGGTAATTTAATGTATGCTATTTGCATGTTTACTCTTTGCTTGCAAACTATCCCAAGAGATGTCATGATAATCTATAGAGTTCCCCTCCCTGATTCTATCACTATATCAGGCCCCTTTGTGCAAAGATTTACTGATAGTACTCTAAGACAAATAAATGCAAGCTCAGTCATTGCATCACATTTGCTTTTGTGGAGTCCTTGAGGAGCACAGTAGTTTGACATACAGGAAGGGAAGGGGACCTGAGGAGATTGGGGTGAATAAACCGCTTCCGAGTATTTTTTATAAAACACAGCTTTTAAACACAGCTGTGCTCTGTGTCAACACGAGATCATGTCCACAATTACCATTACAGTGTCAGTATGTTTGTGTCTGTAGACACATTTGTGCAAGATGTTTCTCATGTCGGTCAGAGTAGTTGTCTGTATCTTAATCACACTAATGGGTTAACTATGCTTGTTTTGTCATAACATGTAAGACCTCTGTAGGAATGTTAGCCTTAGATGGAATGACCATGGACCATGACTTCCTCCAAACAATCTAATGAAAATGGACAAGAATTTAGCAAATCAAAAAAGTAAGATTAATTAGTAAGTAAGATATAAAAGGTTGTCATGACGTTCCAAAAACCTTTATGACTTTATTTCTTCGGTGGAACATAAAAGAAGATATTTTGAAGAATGTTGGTAACAAAACGGTTGGTTCCCACTTACAAAATACAAAGTCAATAGCAAATGTTTACATAATCTTAGGGAAGTAACAGCTTTCAATTTAATTCATTTCCCAAACATGTCTGTTCCTAAATGAAGTACTTATCATCAAAAATGTATATACATGTGCAAGCACTTCCAGGCCATTCTTTTTTGTAGTTGTTAGCTGATCCTACATCAGTGTTGGCTATTTTTGTTAACACTAAGCCAATATATTATAATCAAAGAACCCAGAAGCAGCCGGACGACTGTGTGCTAAAATTATGCCGGTGATTGTTTGAAATAAATCTCTGGAGAAAGTTATTGATAGACTTGCTGTTCTTACTGTTTATGTTGAGCTAACAGTCACAAATACAGCAATGAGTACGAGAAAAAGTTTTAGACACCAGTCAGAGTGAAACAGAAGTCTGAAAAAGATCAATCGTGTCCAGACACACAGTTTCTGAACGACCTGTGGAAAAGGCTCTCACCTCTTTGTTTATAATACTGGGTGGCAAATGAGTGACGAAACATGTAGTGTGTCCGGCAAGTAGACATAAATCAGATCTTGCTTACTTACCTCCCAGACTTCTAATGAGGACAAGACATTCATCAGGAAAGAACACAAAATTTCAGGGGCCCTGTGACAAGTGTGAAATTAGTCCTGCCAGACTGAATAATTAGCCATGATCAAACCTTCCCAAAGTCAGTGATGCAGTGGAGTCCCTTTGAAGCTGAATAACACCAAGAATGAAACATTGATTCACTCAGGTCAGTGAGAAATAAACAATTTGTAATAGATTTGCTTCGTGTAGGGGTTCTGATCACCTTGTCAGCATTAATTCTGCGATAATGACCGGCTGACTGCACATTATCCTGCTTATTACATGGGTACTCACCCAATAAATAAACAATTAAATACTTGAAATGAAATACTGATAATTTTATAATCGTAACTGTGTAGTGTAATGGACTATTTTTTCTAACATACAGTGCAAAACAGTCAGTCTAGCAACAAGCCAAAAGCTGCAACATTTTCAGTACAGTTGATAATTGAGATGCAAGATGGTGCATGTTGCGTTTATAGGAAACAAGACATGAGCGGATTGATACACAGCCATTAATGACAGAGATTCCAGATATCATATAAACCAAGAACAGTTTAGAAAAATCCATATAAGCATTATTCACATTTAACTGTGGATATTAATCATTGACATTTTACTAATTAAAAAAGTACAGAGGAAGTTGTGGCAGCACAAATTTTTCAAGAAATGTACAAAACTACAAAAGAAACGGGAGGCTCTTGAGAGGATGGCTGTTTGAGGGAAAAAGCGAGCAGTTAAAGGGATAGTTCACCCAAAAATTTAAATTCTGTCATCATTTAGTTGTTCCAAACCTATATGAGTTTCTTTGTTCGGCTGAACACAAAAGAAGATATTTAGAAGAATGTTTCTACCATAGTCCCCCCCCCTACTAGGGTAGTCAATGGTTGCTCTATCTGCTTGGTTACAAACATTCTTCAAAATATATTCCTTTGTGTTCAGCAGAACAAAGAAACTCATGAGGGTGAGTAAATGATGACAGCATTTTCATTTTTGGGTGAACTAGCCCTTTAAGTGGAGAACACAATCAACCTTAAAGTCAAAATGTCAGTTTTTTGGCTTGTAATATGAATTTGTTAGTCTTGCTGTTATCTATAAGCTAGTGTGCTCCAAAACAATGAAAAAAATTTGCATTTAGAAGATATAAGCATTCAAAACTTACAGTCTCTCACTTCCGCCAATATGGATCAATGATGACATCATTCTGCACTTCAGCTTTTCATCAGATGTTCTGTCCAATCAAATGCTCTCTAGAATCTGAAGTGTCCCGTCCCGTCCCGTCCCCTACATTATAAATAGACGCTGAAGCAGCGGCTGAAATCGGTCACTTGTTCACACAATTACTTTTTCTACATGGTGAATGGCACACAGTGCACTATATAGGGGATAGGGAACGGTTGGTGTAAATAAATATGCTTTCCATTGGAGCAAATGTAGTCACGCGAACCACTGCAGCGTGCACACAGTCCGGTGAGTCCAGTCCAGAGACACGATAGCACAGAGCGGATCCATTTGAATTCTGCAAGGAATGCTATATTTTAAAGTGATATTGAGGAGAAACGGTTTGAGATTAGGAGGAAACTGTGACTTAACCGAGCTCAGCGTCTCTGGCCGAGCTGTGATATAAACTAAACACTATTGGCTATTTTTTTATAAAAAGGAACAGAGGACCTGTTCAATATGTCCCGCCCTGTCTTCCAGTTACAGTGGAAAATACAAGTCAACACATTAAATAATGCTGTGCATTTCAAGACACTCCAGTGGGCCTTTAAAGTTTGAAATTGCAGATAGAATCAAGCAAATAACCAGACAGATAAATGCAACAGGCATGAGCAATTATTAGTGAATCTAAAGTAAGAAAAGCTCCCAGAAGAGCTCAGCTAAATCCCTACAGCACACATCCCAAGGGTTTGAAAGGATTTAACAAGCCCAAGTGAGCAGTTATCTGCAAAAACAAAATATAGTAAGATACTTAGAAAATAGTTCGGTAACTTTGAATGAATGAATGTTCCTCTCCAGGACAAGGAGTGTCTGGCATCCTCCCTAAAAACTAACAAAATACCCTAATTAAACCATTCATCAAACTAAGAAGGCCATAGTCACTTTACCTAATCATGTCATCTGTCAATCAATTACCAGTTGACATCTAAACAAACACTTCTCTTTCATGAGGTTATACAAAAAGATGATTTAATGGACATGCCACACTGTACACTGTCCACACTGTAAAAAATGATTGTGATTTTAATGGTAAAAGACTGTAAAAACGCTACAATGAAAAACAGTTAATTGGTTAACAGAAAGTTTCCATACTATATACAGTGAATAACTGTAATAGATCTAACCTTACGGTTAATTTAATTTTACAGTAAAATACCGTTAAATTCAGTTTTTAAATTTCAGTTTTTGGAAAAGAAAAATAACATGTCATTGTGTATTTTACAGTGAAAAAACGTAAATTGATATTCCCAGAATTCCCTGCGTGACACTTCACATTTGATGTGTTCATTGAAATAACTGTTTCTTCTTTTTTTTCTAATCAGGTATGTACATTAGGGTTTTATGTTACATCTAATGTTGTTAAATTAATGTTTATTGCATTTTTTAAATTTCATGTGTGTTACTATGATGGTGTTTAGTGTTTGTCTGAATGATACCTTCCATATATTAGTATTTCAATAGGTTGGTAATTTAACATTATTTCAGTTAATGAAATATGTTTTTTACCGTAAATTTTAAGTGTGCGCGTACACATAATTATTACAATATAAACCTTTAAATAATATGGTTTTGAACTGTAAAATAGACAGTAAACTAAGTTCTGTCTCGTAAAAACCTAAAATGTTGCTATTTTTTACGGTAAAGTTCTGGCAACCACAGCTGCCGTTTTTTTACCGTAAATTTTTTACGGGAATTTTTTACAGTGCACCATTCTGGGAAAAAAAAGCAAAAAAAATCATTGACCCATTTAAAACCACTCTTCTCAGGTGACCAGATTAATCACATTACTTAGCAATGCAAATTAATATTTTCTCAATATTTGTGATTATAATGGTATTTTGTCTATAGCTGAAACAAATCGATTTTTCATAGATCTTGAACATAAGCATTTGATGAGACTGCTCCTTCTGCAAAAATGCTCCAATCAAATTTGAAAATAATTTTGCTTTAAATCTTTGTTTCAAATCTTAAAGCTCTAGAAGGTAGACATGACTAAAAACACCCTGAATGTGGATAACAGAGATAACTCGACAAAGGACTGAATTGTATAAAACATCCGATTCCTAATCCAGTAAAAGAAAAAAAAGAAAAGAAAAAAAGTTTTACAGAAAGAGGGAATCGAATCAAATTTTAAAACAATCCTAAAAGGGAATATAGCTTTCCGTAGATTTGGTCACTGACCACCAATTGATAATCATAATTATAATGTTTATTAGCATACCAATCCTTCTTTCTTTATACGGCAGGAATATTAAGAGTATTATGCTTGAATGCTTTTCTGAATTCAGCCACTGATTCAGCCGTTTGTTTGCGATGACTCTCTGATTGGTGGGTTTTTGGAATTTGGAATTTGTCAATTAAATACTTTTTTTAAGAATTTGATTTTTAATTTTTTTTTAATTTAATTTTACTTTTGGACCATGACTGTTGCAATCTATAATTAAATCATCTCTCTTCTGATTACTGACACTGACAGTATAAATGAGCGCTGTTTAACCTTTTTGATTGTAATAACCTTCTATCTACGCTGATCTGTACCTTTGTTACAATTAACCTAAAACAAATAAACAAAAAAACAACGTGAGTTGTAAACATTTGATTAAGATTATGTTAATTTAACTACATTTTAAGACTTACTGGGGCCCTGCTGGAAGTTTGCCAAGGCTTCATAATGGGCCCCAGACCCCTGCTTGAGAACAATTGAAATTAGCATAATTTAACATAAAACATACTGACTAATAATTTTAAAAAAAAATGTATCTGACATATGATCCATCACACAGCAAACAGTCTTATAAACAAACTATTAAAAGCCCAGAGTACTGTTTGTTCTGACCATATCTTGACTCTGTTTGTTCCTTTTAATGAAAACACAAAAATGAAAAAGTTCAGCTTGGCTTCAGTAAGCAGGGGTTGAGGGAGTCATCATAGATGCTCTTTTTTCCGAGTTTATGTGAATTCCAGCAGTGAAAGAGATTAGCATGCTCTTATCATGTTCTTCCTCTCACTGCTTGTCCAACATGTTATTACTAGGCTACCTGTGTTTTAAAATCCATTATCGTGAGTACTTTATAACAGTAATGAAAGGCTTGCCAGGGCATCTCTCCACATATTTGAGGCATGTTACACGCTTTGCTGCATTTGAACCAGACGGATTGTTCACACCTTATAAAAACATCTACAGGACCAGCCCACATCAGTTTGTACCAGCACTGTACAATATCGGATGATGTCATGCCTTGGATTACCAGATACCAGAGGCTAGTAGATCAACGAGATCAAAGCAGATGGGATTTCTTCTCGATGCACAGGAATCCAACCCTTCATTAACCCTTGTTTCTTATGCGGTTAGTGCAGTCTCCCGAAAAAGCGGCTAATAGGGTCTATACCACAAAAATTTGATTTCCATATTCTCGTTTCCTTACCGTAATGACTTTCTTATAGAATATAATTAAGATAATATTTTGAGAAAGGTCTGTGTTTTTTGTGTCCATACAATGGAAGTCAACGGTTTCACTGTAAAAAATTATATGATCAATAAGTTGACAACATACAGGGAGTGCAGAATTATTAGGCAAGTTGTATTTTTGAGGATTAATTTTACAACATTAATAATTAAACAACAACCATGTTGTCAATGAACACAAAAAACTCATTAATATCAAAGCTGAATATTTTTGGAAGTGGTTTTTAGTTTTAGCTATTTTAGGGGGATATCGGTGTGCAGGTGACTATTACTGTGCATAATTATTAGGCAACTTAACAAAAAAACAAATTTATACCCATTTCAATTATTTATTTTTACCAGTGAAACCAATATAACATCTCAACATTCACAAATATACATTTCTGACATTCAAAAACCAAACAAAAACAAATCAGTGACCAATATAGCCACCTTTCTTTGCAAGGACACTCAAAAGCCTGCCATCCATGGATTCTGTCAGTGTTTTGATCTGTTCACCATCAACATTGCGTGCAGCAGCAACCACAGCCTCCCAGACACTGTTCAGAGAGGTGTACTGTTTTCCCTCCTTGTAAATCGCACATTTGATGATGGACCACAGGTTCTCAATGGGGTTCAGATCAGGTGAACAAGGAGGCCATATCATTAGATTTTCTTCTTTTATACCCTTTCTTGCCAGCCACGCTGTGGAGTACTTGGACGCGTGTGATGGAGCATTGTCCTGCATGAAAATCATGTTTTTCTTGAAGGATGCAGACTTCTTCCTGTACCACTGCTTGAAGAAGGTGTCTTCCAGAAACTGGCAGTAGGACTGGGAGTTGAGCTTGACTCCATCCTCAACCCGAAAAGGCCCCACAAGCTCATCTTTGATGATACCAGCCCAAACCAGTACTCCACCTCCACCTTGCTGGCGTCTGAGTCGGACTGGAGCTCTCTGCCCTTTACCAATCCAGCCACGGGCCCATCCATCTGGCCCATCAAGACTCACTCTCATTTCATCAGTCCATAAAACCTTAGAAAAATCAGTCATGAGATATTTCTTGGCCCAGTCTTGACGTTTCAGCTTGTGTGTCTTGTTCAGTGGTGGTCGACTTTCTGCCTTTCTTACCTTGGCCATGTCTCTGAGTATTGCACACCTTGTGCTTTTGGGCACTCCAGTGATGTTGCAGCTCTGAAATATGGCCAAACTGGTGGCAAGTGGCATCTTGGCAGCTGCACGCTTGACTTTTCTCAGTTCACGGGCAGTTATTTTGCGCCTTGGTTTTTCCACACGCTTCTTGCGACCCTGTTGACTATTTTGAATGAAACGCTTGATTGTTCGATGATCACGCTTCAGAAGCTTGGCTATTTTAAGACTGCTGCATCCCTCTGCAATATATCTCACTATTTTTGACTTTTCTGAGCCTGTCAAGTCCTTCTTTTGACCCATTTTGCCAAAGGAAAGGAAGTTGCCTAATAATTATGCACACCTGATATAGGGTGTTGATGTCATTAGACCACACCCCTTCTCATTACAGAGATGCACATCACCTAATATGCTTAATTGGTAGTAGGCTTTCCAGCCTATACAGCTTGGAGTAAGACAACATGCATAACGAGGATGATGTGGTCAAAATACTCATTTGCCTAATAATTCTGCACTCCCTGTAGGTCTATGTTTTTACATTGCTTTAACTCATCAAAATAACTTTTTCAACTCATTTAAGTCAGTTTAATGAGGGCTAGTTCACCCAAAAATAAAAATTCTGTCATCATTTACTCACCCTCAAGTTGTTCCAAACCTTTATGAGTTTATTTGTTCTGCTGAACACAAAAGAAGATAGAGTGAAGAATGTAACCAAGCAGATAGAGCAACCATTGACTACCGTAGTAGGGAAAAAAATACTACGGTAGTCAATGGTTGCTCTCTCTGCTTTGTTACAAACATTCTTCACTCTATCTTCTTTTGTGTTCAGCAGAACAAAGAAACTCATACAGGTTTGGAACAACTCGAGGGTGAGTAAATGATTTTCATTTCTGGGTGAACTAGCCCTTTAAACATCCAAGTTGATTGTACTTAATTTAAGGCGGCAACTTTTTTTTCTTTTTTTTTACCGACCAGGCATAACATTATGACCAATATGAATATTGCATTAACCCTGAAGGTGTGCTGAGGTATCTGGCATTGCTCCGTGGTCCAGTTCCGATGCTCACGTGCCCACTGTTGGTTCTTTCAGCAGTGGACAGAGGTCAGCATGGACCCCCTGACTGGTCTGCGGCTATGCAACCCCATATACAACAAACTGAGATGCACTGTGTATTCTGACACCTTTCTATTAGAACCAGCATTAACTTCATGAGCAATTTGAGCTACAGCTCGTCTGTTTGATCAGACCAAACAGGCCAGCCTCCGCTCCCCATGTGCATTAATAAGCCTTGGTTCACCACTGTTCCTTCCTTGGGCCACTTTTGATAGATACTGACCACTACAGACCGGGAACACCCCACAAAACTACTGCAGTTTTGCTGCAGTTTTGGAGATGCTCTGACCCAGTCGTCTAGCCATCACAATTTGGCCCTTGTCAAACTGGCTCAAATCCTTACACTTGGCCCTTTTTCCTGCTTCTACTTGTTCATTTTCTGCCTAATATATCCCACCCACTAACAGGTGCTGTGATGAAGAGATGATCAGTGTTATTCACTTCACCAGTCATAATGGTTTGCCTGATCGGTAGCATCCATATCCTGTACTGTATGCACAAACGACACACGTCTTACTGACTCCATCTAGTGGTGTAGTATAAAAAGACATCAAGTGAAGAGAAAATGGCTGAAAACAGAAAGCTGGTCACAGAAAAGAAAATCCACAGCAGATGTCTGAGACAGTAAAGAGTTTTATTTGTTTATATTAAATCAAAGGAAAGCACTATAACATACTTCACAAACCAAACGCCTTGTGGTGTAGTACAGTGGTTTTCAATCCGGGCCCTGGGGACCCACAGCACGGCACATTTTGTTCATCTCTCATGGAGCTCTGCTAATGAGCTAATGATCCGATTCAGGCGAGCGAAATAAGGAAGAGATATAAAATGTGCAGTGCTGTGGGCCCCCACGACCAGGACTGAAAACCACTGGTATAATAAATCTGTAATGTCAGAAAAAGAAAGATTTCAATATGGCATATTACAAAAAAAGGAAGTAACACTAGTGGACAAGAAAATATTTTTTAAATAATATAACTGTACATTTTTAAAAAGGTGACAAAAAAAGACAACAAAAAAAACAACCTATAAACAGAATATCTTGTTATGAAGCATATATATATATATATATATATATATATATATATATATATATATATATATATATATATATATATATATAGCCATTAGAGCACAGGGCCTGGAAATGAAAAATAAAAAAAATGAAAGTATCACAGTACACTCAGAGGGACAGCAAGTGGTCAAGAGCAAGAATAAGGCAGGAGAAGATAAAAACTCCTCCCAGAGAGAATGAGTGATGGGACCAGACTCTTCTAGGGCTGAAACATACCACCAGACCCAATGAAAACCACTGAAGAACATTTCACTCCATCTCTTATAATGTGATGCCACTGTTAATATTTAGTATGAAAAAACTTCAAAGTTAACTGGGAAGATGACAGAATAAGAGAGACGATGTTAGTTATACAAAGAGACTCACACTTTTTTAGCAGAAGCAGGACGCAGTAACATGCTCAACAGCCCAGAGTGTATGTCTGCATCACCCATAATCATGTTTTTCTCATAATAGATGCTTATAATACACCTAAAGAACAAATGTACAAAATGAAAAGCTGCAGGGAGTGGAAGTGCGGTCACATTTATGCTGTTTGGCGGCTTTTTTTGCTGGCGAAATCCAGTCATTTAAGAGGGCGAAAGTCCCCCCCCCCCCGGGTTCAAGTTGGTCACACAAATTCGCCATGTTGACCAACAGAAAAGCTGCTTGGTTAGAAAGTGACATCTGTGTGAGCTGTGCTTCATCCATCTCTACACTATTGATAATGGACATTTTTTACAACAATGAACAATGCACAACAAAAAGAGGAAGAATTTTAGTCAAGACTATTTGATTGTTTTGACCAACAAGATGGTTTTGACCAAAACTCTACAATGACCTTGATGAATGCAAAAATACACACACACACACAAAAAAAATTGTGGACATGGCACACAGATAACGTTGCTATTGCTTTCTATTACCAATTCTGTAACTGTAATAGAAAGCTACACAGATGACAACACAGATAAGAAGAGTGTGTGGATCTTTGCTATAACAGTTTCTCTGGGGAAACATTTTGCCTGATTTGGCAGTCAAGAGACAGGACTCACGATATTGGTGGGGGAAAAAAAAAACATTCCTGAGCTATATTTAGACGTCTTTCTTCATTTCAAAATATTTGGTCATTCACAAAATATACTGCATTCATTTCAAAGTCCTTGCATGCATAACATGCTGAGAAGGCAAGAGCCCTCTTAAACAGCGTAACATCAAGCAGATATCCTTGCGTCATTGCAAATAGCATCTTCGCCAAAATAAAAACAGCAGAATTTGCTTCTTAAAAACCAAAAGATCAATTTTGTTCAGATCAGTGCAAACCTCAACATGAGCAATAACAATGATACATGTGTCCCACGTCCACAAATCACACGTTTTTTTCCCCGTAAAACCCCTCACGAGGATCAGAGCTGCGGAGAGAGGGCCCATGCTGAACAACGGTGAAAAATACCATCACAACAAACGTTCACCAAAGACATCCACAGTAAAAGTTCAAAAGGGAGAGAACATAAACAAGTACAAATACAACTGACATATTAGAAGCCGCATTACAAGTCTGTAAAAAATCCAAAATAAGCACAAAGATATAGTAAATATACACATAAAATAGTTCCTTTTTGTGGTCTAGATTGTTCCAGCCGTCTGAGACAGTCCTGTGCTAAAGTTCTGCATAGCCAAAGCTTCTATTCGTCAACTATGGACTGGATCAATGTCAGCGAGATACAAAGGTTTTTTTCTTTTAGATTTATACCAAAATCATAAAAATGTCATCGCCTACTCACAATTTGTAGTTCTTAAACTTAATCTTTGTAAACAGTTTGCCCTTTTTCTGTTTCAAAAATACATTCTAGTCAGAAAATTGTGAGGCATACATATGTGGCAAAGCTCTCTTTCATAGTTTTTTTCTTCTTTTTATACAAAAAATATGCAAAATAATGCTCTATACACATCATCTAGAGACTCTTCTGTCCTCTCTTTCTCTCTTTTGTGACTGTGCAGGAGGAGATCTCATGAATTCTATCATTTCAATGATGGGGACTGGCCACATTATGAAGGACGGACTGAGTTTTGACAGCCTGAAGCATGTACGAGTTGCTTTGGCTCACAGGCCAGCAAGGTGACGAGCGAGCAATATCATAGCGCATGCTCTAAACTTCAGGCAGTAACACCAAAAACTGTTGGTTCATTTAGACATGTCTGCTTAGCAGCCCGAGCCAGCCGATTCAGTAGAGCGGCTGACACCAAGCACGTTCTAGTCCTGGAGCTGAAACAAAGGTTGGGTGGCATTGCGAGGGGTGAAGGCTCAACCCATCCTGCTGGTGTCTCGTATCACAGCATTTGGTGCATCAATATGGGCTGGTATTAGGCCGGCTGTCGACGCCTTCTGTTCCATAACACGTCGTATTGTCATTTTCACATTCAAGACCGTCCCATCCTTTTGCTGCTATCGAAATGTCAGCGAAAGCTGGTGTGACATGATAACATCAAAAATCACTGTGTGAAACAAGCACATTAATTTTGTTTTGGTTGCATGGCTTTGAATTAGACCAGCAATGCAACGGCCCCAACCCGCCATCATCGATTTGGCATTGCTATGGCTTCAGCAATATGATTGTCACTCGGCACAAGGAGTAGACACACGGCAGGTTCATGTGTTCAAGCATGTTTGTTTGTTTCGTCCGTCTTTACAGGTCAAAGCATGTGTGAAGCGTCCAGATTTGGTTTCACACATCTGCTGAGTGATGAGCGATGTCTCGGGAGGCAGATGGAGCATGCTGAGCAATGGCGGCCACTGAGAGACGGAGTCTGGGTGACTCATGCAAATGTGATGATTCATTTCATATCATGTAGTGTTTATGCATGCGCTTTGTGTTTAAGAAAACGGAGGGGGGAAAAAAAAGATACTTTTTATGTTTATAGAAATCTGAGTGCTATAGGTTCTGTGCTTTAGTCGTCATGTCCATGGACGTGTATGTATGTATACATGCACAATGTGGCTCTTTAAAGTCTGTCGCTTCGAAAGCTGTCCTCTACTGAGGGGTCAGGGAGGACCATATCGGGGTCACTGAGCATGCTCAGTCCATCCAAACTGAGCGGCTCAATACGTAGTTCATCCTCCAGTGGAAAACCTCCCTCTGAGTCCAAACACTCTGGCACTGCAGACAACACGCTGCTGATGTCCTTAGACAGGCTGGGATTGGAGTCGTCTGAGAGAGAGCAGAATCGTGAGTGAATACAGTAGATGTGAAAGAACAGATGTGCAAAACCTTTTTTTTTTGTTGGTCACCTGAAAGGCTAGTCCACTTCACATATCATCTTAAAGGCCAATTTATACTTCTGCGTCGAGTGTACGCCGTAGTGTACGCGCGTAGCCGACGCCGTCGTGAGCATTTATACTTCTGCGCTGTTGTCTGCGTCAATGTGCAATTCCACATGCAGACGCTAGTAGGCAGTGTCCTCGGGCATGTTGGTGTAATCAAGAGAACAGCCGAAGAAGAAGCAGCTTGAGAGTATCAGCAGCAGTGAGAGAGCGGCTTTTCTTGCAGCTTGAGTTGTTGTATCTAAAGCAAATTAAGCATCTCTAGTTGATTAGTAAAGTTAAATAAGGTGATCTGGCGCTGGAATGCGTTTGTGAAATCATGCGGAGCTCGTGGCCGCTGTTTTCAGCAGCGGTAGCTCGAGCAATCGATTGCTGTTGCGGAGACTTCATTCACGAAATATACCCTAATGTGTCCCTGTTCTTGATATACAATTACTGATTAACATCTTTGGTTTTAATGAGAAAATAAATAAACTATACTCAGCGGATCTATGTATTTATTTACTACCATAAAGAATCGCTGGACTGCAAAATATTGTGTTATAGCAGACGTAAGGAACTATCATCCAATTTCTGGACACACACACTCCTATCGCAGATTTTTATTTATTTATTGACCTGAGGGAAGGGTTCTGGCAGACCAATCACAGCGCTTGCGGTCCGCGTAGAATTGACGCGTTGTTTGGAGAGGTGCGCGTCAGGGTACGGCGTAGGGTACGGCGTATCCAACGCGTCTATGCGTAGGGTACGCCGTACCCTCTGCGTGCACTCGACGCAGAAGTATAAATTGGCCTTAAGACTCCAACACTTGTGTCGGGACACTCAAAACAAGTGCAATGAGACACCTTTTTTCATATAAACACTACCATTCAAAGGTTTGGTGTCTGTAAGATTTTGTTGGTAAACAAATTAATACTTTTATTCAGCAAGGACACATTAAATAGATCAAAACTGACAAAAAAAAGTGGCGAAAAAGAAATCCTACAAAAACATTAAACAGCACAACCATTTTCAAAATGATACGTGGATAATAAAACTGATCTTGAGCAGCAAATCAGCATTTTAGAATGATTTCTGAAGGATTATGTAATACTGAAGACTGGAGTAACGATTTCTTCAAAGGAATAAATTACTTTGTACAATATTTTCAAATACAATTTTTAATTTTAATAATAATAGTATTTCACAATATTACTGATTTCACAGTATGTTTATCAAATCATGGCTGCCTTGGTGAGCATAAGATACTTCTTTCCAAAAAATAAAATCATGCCCCAAACTTTTGATCGGTATACATTAAATATTGTCAAAAACATTGATACTTCAGATATGTATCAATACAGAATTATTTGAAACAGTTCCAGAAATCCTTTTCTGTTGTACCGATACACTGATACCAGCTGCACGTTCTGGCTCTCTCTTCTCTCCGACAGCAAATTGACACACATCCGCCTCCTCTCCTTCAATTGTCTCATTCACTTGTATTGCACATCATTTTACTCATTCCCGCAGGTTTCGCACTCGCACCTAAGGTGCGTGTACCACTTATCTCATAAAGACTGCCTCTCAAACAGCTCGCGAGAACCAAATTGACTTATTTTTCATGGCTTACTGCGGTCAAACAAAATTATGTCAAAATGCCCATCTTGCCAAGTATTCAGGTAAAAACAGTCCGTTTTGGAACGTAAATAGTTGAGAAAAAACACATTGTGTAGCTCTTAAAGTGACAGCAGCCTAATAAACCTGCTGCTGTCTGACATGTTAATCAAAGAGCAAATACAGTGAAAATCACTCGCTGCTGAAACTTTTGTAACTTTAATTGTAATCATTAATCTGCATTTAATTTTTACAATGAAAACTATCCAGTGTTATTTTACATTTGATTGCTTTAATTTCTGTAGTATTTCTTCCCTGAATACCAGTCAGAACCCCCTGAAAAACATAAAGCCGTGTTTTTCACTTGTCTATTTATTCTATTATATTTATTTATGCTATTGTTTGCAATTTGTTTATTTGTTATTTTATAACTGACTGTTTACTTGTCTTTTTTTGTAAATGTAGTCCAACGATTCAAATAAAGCCTCCCTGTTCTGTGTGCAAGCTATTATAACAAAATGACGTAAATTATTAACAAAATTACCCAAATTATATATTAAAATCTAATTTATCAAAGTTGGAAATTCCAGTATCGTGACAACACTAGTCTACATATGAAATGTAAAAAAAGTTTTTAGTTGTGATAATCAACTAGGATATCTTTTGAATGTGACATTTCCAAACTATTCCCATTTCCCTTTTATTGCCAGTTGCATAAAATATTAGTCCATGAATGAGATGAATGAGACTCATTTTTTGAAACCTGTGTTTATAGAGTTCATACCTGTAAGGATGATGTTGGGCACTCCTCCTCCACAATTAGAGTAAAACATGTTGGGCCTCATCTGATGGTGGTCTTGCAGGTTGCCATGGCTACCACCCAAGCCCATGAGGGCAGCCTGAGAGCAGTAGAGGTTGGAGGAAGGGTCAAAACCTCCTGCCACTGAGCTCATGACATTCTCCAACATGTTATACTGATCCTGCGGTTTAAACGCATGCAAAATATTTGTTAATGTTTATAAGACAAAAGATGAACAACTCTGGAACATCTCAGAGTGCACGGCAGGATCTTATATGTTTACCTGATAGGACGAACACTTGGATTGACGTCCAGAGAACTGCAGATCCATAAAGGGATCGTTAAAGAACGCTGCCATGCTGTTGTGCTGCACGTAAAAAGAAGCAAGAGGAAGTTATAAACATGTTAACACTATATACATCCAGGGTCAGAATGATTGGCACCTTGGTAAACATGAATAAAGAAGCCTGTAAAATTAAATCTGCATTGTTATTCCTTTTTATTTTTATCCAACCTTTCATTATATTTAAAATGGGGGTGAAAATTTCTTTACAAAATAAATGTTTTTTCTCCAATACATAATGGCCACAATTAATGGCTCCCCTTTTATTAAATACTTTTGTCAAGCTCCCTTTGCCAAGATAACAGGAGGAGAACGCCTGACAAGAGATCAGAGAGATCATTCCTTCATACAGAATCTCTCCAGATCTTTCAGATTCCCAGCTCCATGTTGGTGCTTCTTCTATTCAGTTCAACTCACTCATTTTCGGTTGAGATCAGGGATCTGGGACGGTCATGGCAGAAGCTTCATTTTGTGCGCAGTGACACGTTTTTGTGTTGATTTTAATGTTTGTTGTGGATCGTTGTCCTGATGGAAGATCCAACCCAATTATAAGATTTCTAGCAGAAGCGGTCTGGTTTTGATTTTTTATCTGTTGGCATTTGATAGAATCCATGATACCATGTACCTGAACAAGTTGTCCAGGACCTCCAGCAGAAAAATGGTCCCACAACATTAAATATCCAGCGGTATATATAACCGTGATCATGGGGTACTTTCTATCCCTGTTTGCACCAAAGCAATCTGGTGGGATTGCAGCAATAAATCTCTTTTTTTAAGTTTCATCTGACCACAGAACCCGGTCCTGTTTGAAGTTCCAGTCGTGTCTGAAACTGAATATGCTGGAGTGTTTTTGGATGAGAGCAGATGATTCTTCATGAAACCTCCCAAACAACATGTCGAGGTGCTGTTTGATTTTTATTAAATTTGTTTAGGCTTTCTGACCCCAAGACTCAACTAATTTCTGCAATTCTCCAGCTTTGAGACTCTTGGAGAGTCTTTGGCCACATTAAGACGATATAGACACATGTCCTCTTCCAGGCAGATTCATAATGTCTCCTGTTGACTGGAGCTTCTTAACTGCCCTGATGGTGGAAATGGGAATTTTCAAAACTTTAGCTATTTTCTTACAGCAACTTTCTATTTTGTGAAGCTCAACAATCAGGACTATATTCTTCGGATTTACTCATTGTGATTAAGCGAATTTGGTCTTTGCGTTTCCTCGCATTTATACTCCAGTGAAACTAGTAGTCATAGCTGGATAATTCCATGTTCCTAGTCACCCTGGTGTGCTAAACAAAAGTAAATATGAATGAGAATTTACTTCGATTTTTGGGCATTTTATGAAATATCATTCACAGCCTTCTTTGATCATATTTAACAAGGGTGCAAATAATTCTGACCAGAACTGTACATCTCATATTCAAATTACATTATTTACATTGTATAGTGCCGGAAATAGTGCCAAGTGTTTCTACAGTCTTGGCTGATCACAACATGTTTCAATGTTTTCCTGTTCAGCCAAAAATAACCAGCCTGTGAAACAGCTGAACATTAGCCTCTCCCCTCAGAGCCCCATCTCTACTAACAGCTGATTTCAATGGGAACTTACAGCACTGGAATTAAAGTCGAGTGGGACGTTCTGCAGCGGGGACACGGGCTGGTGCTGTTGTTGCTGCTGTTGTTGGTGCTGCTGCTGCTGTTGTTGGTGCTGCTGCTGCTGCTGCTGTTGGTGGTGCTGCTGCTGCTGTTGTTGGTGGTGCTGCTGTTGTTGTTGGTGCTGCTGCTGTTGTTGGTGGTGCTGCTGTTGTTGGTGCTGCTGTTGTTGTTGTTGTTGCTGCTGTTGGCCACCTGTTGGTCGCTGCTGCACACCTGGATGCTGGGAGCTCTGCTGAATAGATGGATGGGACTGGGGAGGTGGTTGCTGCTGCTGCTGCTGCTGCGGCTGCTGCTGGTAAAGGGGGTAGGGAGGAGGCGGTTCCATTGGCAAGTTGCTGGTGTCCAAGGCAACCCCCTAAAGAGAACAGGAAAGTTATAAAATCATTTGCCTAGGCTACGGTACGCACCAGAACACTCTGTTCTTGGCAAAAATGAACAATAGACCAGCTGCAACTTTTCTAAGCACAGCTCTTCACAAAATAAACAAAAGTAAAGAAATATATATATATTTTTTAAACTTAAGTGATGGCATTGAGTTTTACAGATAAGACTAGCACCTGGTTTCATAGTCTGTTCTGCACACACACACACCCAAAAAATATAGTTGTATGACTTCAGAAGACTTTGACAGTACACAGGTCATATGGACCATTTTTATGGTGCTTATCCCCCTTAAAAAAAAAAAAAAAAAAGAAGTAGTTTAACCGGCTCCTAGTAGCCAGATATGACAGTGCTAATGAAACACACGTTGCCACGGATATGGCCCACTGCAGATGAGTCGCAGAGTATCTCTTCAGGCCGACACTCAACCGGCCGTAAATGAAACTCAAAGTTACTACTAAGATACTAAATGATCTTTCCAGTGCTGATGTCGCTCTTTCTCCATTAACTGATGATTAAAAAAAAATGCAGCTCATATGTTGCCTTCGCTGCAATGAACTGAAGATCAGATTTTTATTTGTTTTGAGGAGACACATTTATGTGGCCGAGTGTAAATGGAACCGTTTTAACAAATCAGACAGCTATCCGATGAGAGAAAACGCATTAAGTAAACAGGCCATTAAATGCAGCCTTGGTGAGCATAAGGGATTTCTTTCAAAAACATTGAAAAAAAAATCATACCAACACCAATCGGTAGTGTATATTTGTATAACTGCTCTGTGGATACCAACTCAAGTACACTTTAGATTGTTTTTCTTGTGCAAACTCATAACAATGAGTACAATTATTCTAAATTATTTTGACTTCAGTTATAAACTCCCATGAAAGAGTATAGAAAGAAGCAGCAGAGAATCTGGTGTTGAACTCAAATGGCTGTGCTACATGGCCCAGACCAATTTGATAGTGTTGCACAGTGCAACCATTTGAATTCATCACAGAAATATTTGTTACAATGCCTCACGGGGTCAAAACTGATCAGTAGGGCGCCATTCAAAGACTCTATTCAGAATAAACAAACCTTTGCTTATCCACTCATGTTGTGCAGATAGTTGGTCTTTACTGTATGGTTCAACAATGCAAGTGCCACACATTTAAGTATTTGCCCTTTAGCATTCACTGTACACACCAGAAAATGGTAGTGCATGATTAAAAAAAAATGTTTTAATGTATGGTCGCACCAGTGAAAAGTCTAACAACATTAGACGCAGTCTGCAGCCCTGTACAGTTGATCTTCTGGATGAATACTGAGAAAAGATACCACTGGAGAACTTGAGCTGTTGGGTGAGGCATTTTAATGAGCACTTTCTCACCTGTGTGATCGGGGAGAGAGAGGGCGACATTGTCGGGGAGAGCTGCTTGCTCATGCTTCGCCTCTGATCGCCCCCTGGAGAGAGCGTCAGAGGACTAATGGGTGCCGGCCGCCTCCTGGGTGAACTCGCCATGCCCGTTGGAGGAGGGTTGGACAGTGAGGAGAGACGCAGGGATGTGTGGAGCGACGGATTGCTGAGAGATGAGTGCAGCTGAGAGTTGGTGAGGGACGCCTGGATGGAAGGGTTGCTTAGCGAGGATGACAGCCCTGAGAGTACAACAAACAAGACACAATCAGCTTCAGAGATCAAAAGTTCTTCTTGAACTGCCTTAATGAAACTAAGATAAAGCAATAATGGCTTTATGAGTCACTGCGTGCAGGCCGGCTCCTGTCCTGATGTCCACTCTTCAGAGAAGACACTGAGCAATTGTCTGCAGATTACTGGACCAGTGAGAGCAAGAGAGAAAAGAGCTGTTTATGAGCAGCCAATTCAGGGGTTAAAGGTCACCTGTGTCTCTGGGGACCAGCCAATGAGCGAGCAAGCCCAGCTGAAATGGGCAGCAGAAACAGCCCAGCACACCCTGTTCCCAGACATGAGAGCGAATAGAAAGAATAAAGCTCAAGAGAATGGAAGTCAAAGAGAACGATCAGATGGCGGGTGGATTTAAAAAGGGGGGAAGAGAGAGGAGGAGAACTGTGGACTTCTGCATGGATGTGGCCCTTTAGAAAACACATGGCATTCATTCCCCAGAAAGCGCCTACAGTGTAAGCCTACAGTGTGCCATTAAACAAAGACTGAAGTGTTCAGCCAGGCTCTTCTGAAGCCAGGAGATGCTTTAACAGCAAACGAGCCTCCTTGAATAACGATTTGGTCACAAACAAAAGCTCTTTTTATCTTTTGACTGTGTGTGAATGAGATTACGCATGTGTGAAAACCAGTACAAGTATTAATGCGTCTGTTTATGCCGGATATGGTCAACCTACTGACCTTGTGAGTTTCCAATGCCCAGATGCATCATGGCTGCAGGCAGGTTGCCGGTGCTGCTGCCTCCGCTCAGGTTGGGATATCCAGCCTCGTCGGGGTCCAGCGGAGTAGGCAACGGAGAGGGGAAGTGCAGGTTACTGAGGTCAGGCAGAGACCCGCCAGTGTTTAACGTGCCCTGGTAGTGAGACAGACCAGCATTCTGCTCTGGAGATGGGAATATACTGCAGAGAAACAGAGACAGACAATTTCAGGATGTTTAAATGTACAGCAAATATCAATAAACATGCACACACACACACCCTTGACTTACTTGATTCCAGGCACTTCACAGGACTTTGGCCGGGAGGACAGAGACTGCACCTGCAACCAGGCAACATGTGAATTAAACGTTCACACTAACCAAAGATACGTTTAACAACCTACCATCTACAAAGAATCAATTAGTACTGCTGTACCTAGTAAGACAAAATGGCATCATACTCAAATCAATAATACATTTTCTATAGTTAACAGCACAAAGATTTAGTTAAAGTCATCATGTCAAACTGACAATTCCTATTTGATTCCTATATGTTGCAGTTTTTTTAATAAATTATTTATGCATGCACATCAAAAATTGCGCTGTTAAAACATTAACATGCCCCTCCTTATCTTAACAACATCTCTTCTCCGATGATGTGTATACTGATGCGAGGGCTAAGAAATAAGGCATCCAAGTTTCAGCCCCTCCAGTATCCTGTCAGTCACAATTATCGCAGCTATAAGCAAATTGCAACAATCCAATAATAATTCTTGACAAAATTAAGTTACACTCTACATTTTACTCTAATTTGAGAGCACTTAGATAAAAATCATTATAAGAGAAAAAAGATTAAATCACAATTTCGGTTTCATCTAGGGCTGTGCAATATGGACAAAATAATAATTTTGCGATTTTTTTTAATGAATATTGCAATTGAGATTTTATTGTAATTGTTTTGGCTTTTTCAAACATGCTACATTCTAAATGTATTCAATGCACTAGAAGTGCATAACAATACTGTACATATTAACAGCTTGATAAACATACTTGTGTCTTAAAAACAGACAGCATCAAATAAATTAATGTTAACTAACCTAAACTCCAATCATAACAATAAATAAAAACTAACAGAATTCAAAACCAAAAAATAGATTGCCCTCTTAAAGTTTTTTTGCAAGAAAAACCAGCATGTCCACCATTTCTGGTGCTATTTGTTAACAATTAGTTTATGCATTAGCTAAAATTAACAATACTAAAACAGCATTTATTAATGTTAGTTCATGTTAATTTTAGCATTTACTAATACATTATTCAAATCAAACGTCACTGTTAACATTAGTTAATGCACCATGTATTGTACAGTTATTCATGTTAGTTCATGGTGCATTAACTAATGATAACACTGACAACGTTTGATTTGAATAATGTATTAGTAAATGCTAAAATTAATGACTGAATAAATGGTGGGCATAATACATTTGTTTATAGGGAAAATGTAAACGTGCAAAACATTGAACAGACTTAACACTACAGGGAGTGCAGAATTATTAGGCAAATGAGTATTTTGACCACATCATCCTCGTTATGCATGTTGTCTTACTCCAAGCTGTATAGGCTGGAAAGCCTACTACCAATTAAGCATATTAGGTGATGTGCATCTCTGTAATGAGAAGGGGTGTGGTCTAATGACATCAACACCCTATATCAGGTGTGCATAATTATTAGGCAACTTCCTTTCCTTTGGCAAAATGGGTCAAAAGAAGGACTTGACAGGCTCAGAAAAGTCAAAAATAGTGAGATATATTGCAGAGGGATGCAGCAGTCTTAAAATAGCCAAGCTTCTGAAGCGTGATCATCGAACAATCAAGCGTTTCATTCAAAATAGTCAACAGGGTCGCAAGAAGCGTGTGGAAAAACCAAGGCGCAAAATAACTGCCCGTGAACTGAGAAAAGTCAAGCGTGCAGCTGCCAAGATGCCACTTGCCACCAGTTTGGCCATATTTCAGAGCTGCAACATCACTGGAGTGCCCAAAAGCACAAGGTGTGCAATACTCAGAGACATGGCCAAGGTAAGAAAGGCAGAAAGTCGACCACCACTGAACAAGACACACAAGCTGAAACGTCAAGACTGGGCCAAGAAATATCTCAAGACTGATTTTTCTAAGGTTTTATGGACTGATGAAATGAGAGTGAGTCTTGATGGGCCAGATGGATGGGCCCGTGGCTGGATTGGTAAAGGGCAGAGAGCTCCAGTCCGACTCAGACGCCAGCAAGGTGGAGGTGGAGTACTGGTTTGGGCTGGTATCATCAAAGATGAGCTTGTGGGGCCTTTTCGGGTTGAGGATGGAGTCAAGCTCAACTCCCAGTCCTACTGCCAGTTTCTGGAAGACACCTTCTTCAAGCAGTGGTACAGGAAGAAGTCTGCATCCTTCAAGAAAAACATGATTTTCATGCAGGACAATGCTCCATCACACGCGTCCAAGTACTCCACAGCGTGGCTGGCAAGAAAGGGTATAAAAGAAGAAAATCTAATGATATGGCCTCCTTGTTCACCTGATCTGAACCCCATTGAGAACCTGTGGTCCATCATCAAATGTGCGATTTACAAGGAGGGAAAACAGTACACCTCTCTGAACAGTGTCTGGGAGGCTGTGGTTGCTGCTGCACGCAATGTTGATGGTGAACAGATCAAAACACTGACAGAATCCATGGATGGCAGGCTTTTGAGTGTCCTTGCAAAGAAAGGTGGCTATATTGGTCACTGATTTGTTTTTGTTTGGTTTTTGAATGTCAGAAATGTATATTTGTGAATGTTGAGATGTTATATTGGTTTCACTGGTAAAAATAAATAATTGAAATGGGTATAAATTTGTTTTTTTGTTAAGTTGCCTAATAATTATGCACAGTAATAGTCACCTGCACACACAGATATCCCCCTAAAATAGCTAAAACTAAAAACCACTTCCAAAAATATTCAGCTTTGATATTAATGAGTTTTTTGTGTTCATTGACAACATGGTTGTTGTTTAATTATTAATGTTGTAAAATTAATCCTCAAAAATACAACTTGCCTAATAATTCTGCACTCCCTGTATAAGCAAAATATAGAGGTCAACCAAAGCTTTTTTGCAACCCAGAGACAGCGTGTGCAAATAATTGACAGGTTGGGAAGATTAAGAAAACACTGGGCAGAAAATAAATGTATCTTTTTAAGAGAAAAGCTCTGTTTGGGGGTGGGGTGGGTGTGGGGGAGATTTAAACTCTTGACATCTGGCAACCCTAAGCCTGAAAGCTAGTGGAGGCTTGTTACCAACACCAGAAACATAGAAATGTCAAATTAAAAAGTAGCCCTACATAGTACACAATTATTTATACAATACTTGATAACTTTAAAAAAAAAAAAAATTTAATAAAACACTACACTGAATACAGCTCTTTATTTTGTTGGTAATAATGGCCAGTAAGAGGTATATTAAAGGGATAGTTAAAATGAAAATTAGCCCATGATTTACTCACCCTCAAGTCATCCGAGGTGTATTAAGCATCTGTCCGTCAAATAACACGCTCCATGCGGCTCCGAGGTGTTAATAAAGGTCTTCTGAAGCTAATCGATGCGTTTGTGTAAGAAAAATATCCATATTTAAAAATGTATTTCATTTTTTTTTATGGCTCTGCATCAGCCGTCCCCTCGCCATAACTTCCGGCGAATAAGGTCAAAATACGGGCGCAAACATAGATTCCTCATTAGTACCTGCACGGATCGGTCGAATGAGGCATCTACGTATTATATATATATACAGGGAGTGCAGAATTATTAGGCAAATGAGTATTTTGACCACATCATCCTCGTTATGCATGTTGTCTTACTCCAAGCTGTATAGGCTGGAAAGCCTACTACCAATTAAGCATATTAGGTGATGTGCATCTCTGTAATGAGAAGGGGTGTGGTCTAATGACATCAACACCCTATATCAGGTGTGCATAATTATTAGGCAACTTCCTTTCCTTTGGCAAAATGGGTCAAAAGAAGGACTTGACAGGCTCAGAAAAGTCAAAAATAGTGAGATATATTGCATAGGGATGCAGCAGTCTTAAAATAGCCAAGCTTCTGAAGCGTGATCATCGAACAATCAAGCGTTTCATTCAAAATAGTCAACAGGGTCGCAAGAAGCGTGTGGAAAAACCAAGGCGCAAAATAACTGCCCGTGAACTGAGAAAAGTCTAGCGTGCAGCTGCCAAGATGCCACTTGCCACCAGTTTGGCCATATTTCAGAGCTGCAACATCACTGGAGTGCCCAAAAGCACAAGGTGTGCAATACTCAGAGACATGGCCAAGGTAAGAAAGGCAGAAAGTCGACCACCACTGAACAAGACACACAAGCTGAAACGTCAAGACTGGGCCAAGAAATATCTCAAGACTGATTTTTCTAAGGTTTTATGGACTGATGAAATGAGAGTGAGTCTTGATGGGCCAGATGGATGGGCCCGTGGCTGGATTGGTAAAGGGCAGAGAGCTCCAGTCCGACTCAGACGCCAGCAAGGTGGAGGTGGAGTACTGGTTTGGGCTGGTATCATCAAAGATGAGCTTGTGGGGCCTTTTCGGGTTGAGGATGGAGTCAAGCTCAACTCCCAGTCCTACTGCCAGTTTCTGGAAGACACCTTCTTCAAGCAGTGGTACAGGAAGAAGTCTGCATCCTTCAAGAAAAACATGATTTTCATACAGGACAATGCTCCATCACACGCGTCCAAGTACTCCACAGCGTGGCTGGCAAGAAAGGGTATAAAAGAAGAAAATCTAATGATATGGCCTCCTTGTTCACCTGATCTGAACCCCATTGAGAACCTGTGGTCCATCATCAAATGTGCGATTTACAAGGAGGGAAAACAGTACACCTCTCTGAACAGTGTCTGGGAGGCTGTGGTTGCTGCTGCACGCAATGTTGATGGTGAACAGATCAAAACACTGACAGAATCCATGGATGGCAGGCTTTTGAGTGTCCTTGCAAAGAAATGTGGCTATATTGGTCACTGATTTGTTTTTGTTTGGTTTTTGAATGTCAGAAATGTATATTTGTGAATGTTGAGATGTTATATTGGTTTCACTGGTAAAAATAAATAATTGAAATGGTTATAAATTTGTTTTTTGTTAAGTTGCCTAATAATTATGCACAGTAATAGTCACCTGCACACACAGATATCCCCCTAAAATAGCTAAAACTAAAAACCACTTCCAAAAATATTCAGCTTTGATATTAATGAGTTTTTTGTGTTCACTGACAACATGGTTGTTGTTTAATTATTAATGTTGTAAAATTAATCCTCAAAAATACAACTTGCCTAATAATTCTGCACTCCCTGTATATATATATATATATATATCTTTGATCGCGCCAGTATTTTGACCTTATTCGTCGGAAGTTATGGCGCTGGGAATACTAGATGACAATCGTCTGATAAGAGGTAAAAAAATAACAAATACTGTTTGGTTTCTCTCAGAAACCGGTCGTTTCGTGTCTTAAGACATCAATGTGTCGTCACGAGCCGCATGGTTTAATATGGATTCGTATGTCTATGTGTTTTTACTCTCATACTCTTAAATATCCCCATTGACATGCATTATACGACTATCACACTGCAACGGTTGGAGTTAAAAATCTTCATTTGTGTTCTACTGAAGAAACAAAGACACCTACATCTTGGATGCCCTGGGGGTAAGCAGATAAACATAAAAAAAATCGTTTTTGGGTGAACTATCCCTTTAAGTCTAAGCCCAGATCTTCTATTTTGATCCAAATCGGATATTTTTTGGAAAGACTTTAAATTTGGCATTTAGCATCCTCATGTACTCACCTTTTTGGCCTCCCATAACTGTTTGGGCAGTGGCTTATTCACACCGAGCAGATTATCCTCATTAGGGACAGCAGGAAATGAGAACACTGCAGAGGAAAAAAGACAGACTCACGTTAAATAACACAAATAATCCCTGTTACTATCTTTTGTTGTATGTATTCACATTGCACCAGTAGTGTTGCTCAAGTCACTACTATATAATTTTATGTTGTCAACAGCTTAAAATCACAAATATACCAAATAAATAATAAAAAAAGAGTGAAAGTAAATACCCCATCTGCATCCTACAAAAAAGAAAAAAAGGGAAGATTTATTAAAGCTATTAAGGAATCTTAGGCTAAACTATATGAGAGGCTGAGTGGGAGTTTCAATGGCATATTTTCCTCCACTTCCGTATAATGCCCGTTTATAAGCGCAGCAGTGCTTCTTTGTGTACAGCGGTAATCAAGAAAACGCTATATTGCCACTGTTCCATAAGCGTCACTTACTGGCAGAGAGTGAATCTACCATTTAATTATGTCTACTGGTTTTGTTTTGTGCAGGTATATTTTATATACTGTAACAATTTCACAAAGCTAATGGCAGGGCATTTTTTTTGCTTTAATTTTTTTTTATTTAAATCAAAAATCAACTTGCATTTCAAATGACTACAGATATTTTTTTTGTTTAAGGCTAGTTTGGCCTGTAATAGATCAAATAAACAAGTAAATTGGCCTAAACAAAGGAGAGAGAAAAAAGACAACCGGTATCGGAATCAGCCCATTCGCTTGTAAAACAATCAGAATCAGCCATGAAAAAATATATATATCACGATCAGTGCATCACTACTTACCATCTCCAGTACTGTCCACATCTGCTTCATTCATGCTGGCTACATGACCACAAACACAAACACAAACACGCACACACACACACACACACACACACACAGAGAGAGAGAAGAATTAGATCAAAGGGCAGTCAATAATTTAGCATTCACAAATGTCTGTTTTTCTCCCATTCATGGGCTGTTTGCTTTTCATGGCCAGGACACTAGAGATTGAAAGAAAATATTTGGAGAGAGGAGGACTGGTATAAAAAAAAACAATGCAAACCACGCTCTAATCACGTGAACACAGTATCACGTCAGGAGCATCTTACATTAAGGTCAGTGCCCAAGCACACATTTCTTCCAGCATTTTAGCATTAATGTAGCTAATTAAACCACTGCTGATGTAACAGACAAATTATTGACACACATCACTTGTGACACGCATGATTAACACAAGCTTTTTATGTAAAACAGATCCTGAAATTAATTTACACCTATTCTAAGGTGTAACTGTGGTGAAAATAAGCACCACACTCATATTTTATGTCAGTGTAAAAAAATAAAAACATCAGGGATTATGTCATTAGAGCATCAGCATCCAATTTAATATTTAATCATATGATTGGCATATGCCCTAAGAACATTATTCTTGGTATATCCCTTCAATATATATATAAAAAGAAGCACCTTAAGATAACCAGAGACCCCTGGGCTACAGCATTACAGTCGCACCCCTACCAAGAATAAAAATGTCACTAGGCCATTAAACAATACATATAGACATTTCAATTTGTGTTCATGTATGAATAGATTCAAATGACATAACTTTATAAGGTTTTCCTCCTTTCTAGCTGAAAAGTCTTTCCAATGTTTGGAGAATGTTGCTCTCGATAGACATTATTTTTCTTCTCTTTTTTTTTTTTTTTAAACCACGGGCAGCTTTGAGAATGATTCAAGAATATGAATTTGATTGTTGAAATAACCTGAAATAACCCGAGCAGCTTACAATAGCATCTTGAATATATAATGGAATATATCAATTGTAATGCTGGGAAATTGATTAAATCGTATCCAAAATAAAAAATAAAAGTGTGTGTTTACATAAAATTATACACAGTACACACACATATACTATGTATATATAAATACACACACATGCATGTATATATTTAAGAAAAATTGTATATTTATATATACAGCATTTATATTTATATACAAGATAAATTTATATTATATATATATATATATATATATATACACATACATACATATACACATACATACATACATACATACATATACATACATACATACATATATATACACACACATATACTATGTAAACACAAACTTTTATTTAGAATGTGATTAATCGATTGTCCAGCACTAATCAATTGTAGACCATAGTGACAGTGACTTAAGTAATTATAAAACATGGCGACGTAAATAAAACTAAAGTCTTATCACATTTGAAATGAGAAAAGTCGAGGTGCAAGTTCATTTAAGCAGATTTGTGCAAACGTAGATGAACACACAAAGATGATGGATGTGCCGTTTTTCCTCTTTCTTCCAGTCTCTTAATTTGTTTCTCTGTTGCATGCTTGAATTATGTTAAAGATGATTAATATAACTAACTGAATCAGTAGTGACATAAGAATATATTAGCAAGCATCACTAATGACAAATGATTAACACTTTGACCGAAAGCTTTTACGTAAATCAGATAAAATTAATCAAGTGTCCAATATCCACTTCTCAAATCAATCACGCCTCGAGCGTTCAAAGTAATGAATTATTGAACACAAGAACCGTCACTCTCCTCTGCTGCCTAGAGTGTAGAAGAAACAGCATCTATGAAGGTAGCTTTCCTTAATTTATATACACTACAGTTCACAGTTTGATAAAGTATTTTCATGTTTTTGAACAAAGTCTCTTAAATGTTCACAAAGGCTGCATTTATTTGATTAAGAAGACAGTAAAAACAGCAATATTATTAGACTTTAAAATAACTGTTTCCTATCTGAATATATTTTGAAATGTAATGTATTCTATTTAAATATCCTGATTTGCTGCTCAAGACACATTTATTATCAATGTTTAAAAAACATTTTTTTGTAAAAACAGTGAACATTTTTTTTCCAGGATTCTTTGATGAACAAACTTCAAAAGAACAGCAATTATTTGAAATAAAATTATAGATATCTTCACTTTTGATAAAATTAAATATCCTTGCTAAATAAAAGTATTCATATCTTAAAAAAAAATCTTACTGACCACAAATGTTTGAACAGTAGTGGATATCGCACAACAAAGGTGTTAAAAATAGATTTAAAATTCACTTATCGTGAAATTAAGCATACACCATTTATCTCATTAAACACATTCATTTGGTCATAATTTGCTATATTCTAAGTAAACAATCAGATTGAAGGGTGATTCTCACTCACAAAGCTGTATTTTCTGCAAGCTTCAGGACACCAAATAACCAAATATAAGGAGTCCATATAATTATATTATATAATACATTGATACACACCTAAGCACCCATGAAAAAAAACATTACATAAAAAACTTTACAGAATTCACAGTGTATAGTATATGTGCAGAGCAACAACAACGAGATTTCATTTTAGACGTCAAGCTGTGAACAGGACCACACGGAGACGGCAACAAAACTGGTACATATGACAAATCAAACCTTTTATCAAACAAATGATCCTTCCAACGCGAATATACTGAGATGTGTCTGTACTTTAATACAGCGTGCGATCAGTGATCGAGAGCGTGCACATGCACGGTTTGTTGTTTGTGCATCAGACACACCCACGCTTACTGTACAACACCAAAATTGAACTCTTCAGAAACAATCGCAGAATACGTCAGAGCTCGTGTTTTAAAGCAAAGCACACACTGGAATGAATAATTCACTAAAAACGCAATGTGAGTTTTATTTTCTCTGATATGCATGATGTAATCAGCCTGGCCTTCTTTACATTAGCGCTGTTTTGGACTGTTTGAATTATTTCGATTACTGGATCACTGAAAAATTTCCCAGAGTTTAACGGCTTAAAATGGCCTGATCACAAACAGAGAAGCAGAATCGGGTTAAAGAGCTAGAATGGGATTTTCCTCCTACCAGGGTTACAGGTGCTGTAGATGCTCAGTTTGATTGTGATAAATGTGAATGAAGCAGCTTTACGTACTTCTGTAATTTATTTGCGTAAAATGATTTTAACACGTTAAGGACTTTAAATGATATATATATATATATATATATATATATATATATATATATATATATATTCACACACACACATACTGCAGAGTTCAGTTCAGTCTGCTCACAACTAGTCTAGCACACAAACATTTGATTCATTGAAATGAGTCACTCCACCCACTGAAAATTCAGAGCACAAACTACAGAAGGGGAAGTTGAAAATGGTTTCGTAGTGTGCACTGTCTCTTTAAAGATTCCCCATGAAAGGGAAAGGGAGAGAATAAAAAAAAAAAAGTATATCGGGAGAAATCTGTGACCACAAGTGCAAAGTGAATCAATGGAGAGGCATTGTTTTCCATACACCACAGAGATCCTGTGGAAAACAAACCTCCTTTCTACTTCCTCTGCTGATGCTGGCCCAGCACAGATGCAGTGTGGGCTCGAAGCCAGATCAACCAGCTCCGGCACTTCAGCAAAGCTGCCGGTCCCAGACGCCCAACTGCGAGGCACAATGAATCAAACAAAAACTATGTCGACATCTTACTTCCCCCTCACTGAAGAGTCTCATTCAATGCCATAACTGACAGAAAAAGACCACTAGAACAGAGAAACACTGGCCCGAGTCCAGAGTTTCATCATTTTTATCTTGAAGTGTAAAAGTACTTAAAAAACACATAGTTCAAGTTAATGTGAAGTGCATTATTTACAATTACATTTATTTAGAATGATCCATATAGAAAAAAACAACCATTAAAAACAGTAGTTTTTATTATAGCCAGTGTCAAATCATAAATCCCAGTAGGGTCAGAGTCAAGCGGTTGAACGTGGCACATGGTCTCGATGCTTTTGGGAGCTCCACACATGAATAGCACTGTTGCATCACAGTCAAGTTGGTAGGCAGGTTTGGAATGAGACTACTGTGATAGCAGAAGCGAGACAAATTTTTGTCCCATGCGAGAGGCTGGTTTGTACTTGTTCATATTACACGAGCCTCACTGCACACCTCCGCTCACTGTCAACTGTGTGCATATGAGCTGCCAGACAGATATTAAATGAATGCTGTCAGCCATGTCCTTAAGTGAAGCCATTTCTTATCAAATTGAAATGAAGTGTCTCTGTGAAAACAACTGCCCTGGGCCAGAGACAGCCTTCTGAGTTATAGTGCTCCATATCTCACTTTACATGTGAAGGTCAGATTTGCTCCACATCTTCATTTTAAACCTATCGTCTAATAATCAAAGATGCTTTTATCTTGGATACGCAGTGCATATGAGCTGCAAACTCAAGCATATATGCCTGCAAATCAATTCATAAAAGAGCAAGTGATAAACAGAAAAAGAGCAATAGAGGCGTCACAGATTCAATGTTAATTTTTTTTGTGACAATGCTGATTACCACAGCGAAAAATTGACTCATCCCACAGTTTTGTCTTGTTTTTTTAAAGCAAATTTGCAAAGAAAAATGTAAATACACTAGGCAAAGAAATCATTATAATATGCTGATTTGGTGCTCAAGAAATATTTATTGTTATTATCAGTTATAAACGGTTGTGCTGCTTAATATTTTTGTGGAGGACGACAATTTTTTTTCCAGGATTATTATATTAAAATAAAATAAAAAATTGAAAAAGGATTTTTTTATAACATTATAAAAATGTTTACTGTATTTTCGATTTAAGGAACACATGATTTATTACACACAAAGAAAAACATCAACACAAGGACCTGAAGTGATGATGCAATATAATGATAAAAAAAAAAAAAGGATTTATTTTATTATTGTATTGGCACAGTCACAAATTTCTTTGCCAAGCTTCATCTGATGCAATGATGAAACATTTGCACTGTTAATGCAGAATGGAGGAAGATTATCCTACCCAATGACATAATCCTATAGTCTTACAAATGTGTGTATGTGAACTCTGGCTATGGGTCTTTTTAGTGGAGGATGAGCCAGACTATTGTATCTGTAAAGCTCATGGGGATGTACATAAATTAGTTTTCAAGTGCTCTAGAAAAATAATGGTAGAGGGAACATCCCTTTAACAGCACACTGGGCGGACTGATTGTCAGACATTTTCAGCATACCATTTGAAATGCCTGCGTTTGTAACCAAGACAACTAGATAAACATGACAGTGAGCCCCAGCTGTGTCATGCAAACACGCTGAACTACGGGTGCGACAGTTTGATTTGGGTCTGCTATAAATCATTGATTTATCATCCCTGCCTGACATCGTGCAATCAATTTGGCCACGTTGCAACCACACTGTTATTCCACACAATAACAATGGTTAGAATATGGTTGTGTGGGTATTAAATTGGCTCAAAATTAGTACGTAAACAGGCCGAATGAGGGAGAAAGCCGGGCTCACCGTTCCGCTGAGGAGGTCCTCTGCCCATCTGCTGGTTCATGCCAAAAGGATCCTGTGGGTTTGGGCTCATGGCGCTGGTGTGCAGAGCTGAGTCAGAGTTTGTTCTGTGGGAGAAGGAAAAGACGGAGGAAAAAAGGAGGAAAAGTGAGCCATCGTAAACAAATTTTTTGCTGAGCCGAGCCATGGCCACATGACCCTTTGCCCTCGCTCACTGCCCTTATTAAGCAACTACACATGAGGGCACTCTCAAGCACACTTCAGTGTCCTCCAGTGCCTCTCTCTGCTTTACATCCTTTATGACCTTTAAACCATTCTCAGGTGACATTGAAAAACAAAACCTGTTTTAGTGCCATTTTTGCCATTTGTAGCGCAACAGTTAAAGGGTGCAGTCACTCTACATCACAATAATGAGTGTGGTGATGGGGAAAAAAACAAAACAGGTTAGTAGAGATAATGGTCCCTGGTTTGGATTAGTTTGGCACAGTGAAATATTAGTTCACAGAGAATAGTTGGCCAAGTAGAGAAACGGTAATTGTGATTTACTTAAAATCATTCTGTTTGTATGAAGATTTGATCAAGAAACAGATCTAATAAGATCTAAAACACAAGGAGGAGGGTGAGCTGAGAGGAGGAGATCTGCAAGAAATGACAATGAGAAAAAACAAATAGAATAGGTCCAGAGGAGATCTGTGAGAGGAACTTGAAAGTCAAAGGTCACCTGTTAAGCTGTGATATTAATCTAAATCCAGGTCGTTTCTCCTCGGTCCATGGCGGTTGCTCCCTTTAGAAATGGAAACAGTCACGTGTTACTCACTACTGTACTGAGCCTGTAGCCATGGCTCAGGGGTTAGTACAGCAGGATGAGCAAGCGAGAGACAAAGAGAGAAGAGAGCGAGCGGGTGGTAAATACCACTGTGACACCTTCAGGAAAACATAAAGAGAAAAGAGAGTCGTAGAAATCAGAGCCTATTCCCCCAGGTTAGTCTAATACTGTATGCAGCACTGATTTACTGCTTCAATTAAATTGGATCTGCTAGGTCTGCGAGCAAATAAAAGTGCTACAATATCTTCAAAGGTTAATGAAAGAAACACACTGGCAACACTGCAGCAGAGTAACCACATCAGGAAATCAGGATACAGATTCAACCAAATAAACAAATACATCTTACTGGCCACAAACGCAAATCGACACAAATAAAATCCTTAATCTTTGTGACAGCCACACAATTCAGAGACCAAAAGCAAAGGCTCTGTGACCTTAAAGATTATGGATCGTGACGAGGACAGAGCCAAGTGGTTTCTTTCTGGCCTAAATCAAAATAGACTCTAGTCTAGTCCTGTAGCTCAAATAGAGGAGCATGGTGTTAGTAACGGCAAGGTCACACACATACTGTACTGTTAAAGGAACTATCGTTCAAATGTTTTGGGTCTGTACGTTTTTTTTTTTTTAAACAAATAAATAACACTTTTATTCAGCTTTTAACCCTTTAAGCCCTGAAGTAACATACACAAAAGTAAAGAGCCAAAAGGTAGGTATCATTTGATAGAAAACTTCAATTTTTAGAAGAAAACAAATAAAGTCATTACATTTGGACACTCTCATGCTGAGAAACTGCTGATAAAAAGACAAAAATATATACTTTTTTATTATAATTTTACAAATTTTTCTTATTTGAGGTGCAATAACTCGGGAAGGAAATAAGATAGGAGGAGATTTGTGGTGATAGCATTAAGTAATTCAAAGTTACAGCATTTGGAACCAAGGTAGCCTTTTTGCTCAGCCCTTGACACCCAGAAGGCATTTTAAAAATTGTTGCTCCATTAGGAATATCTCATATCTCGTTTTTGACTAAATGGATTATGTTGATTTGATTAATGTTTGGGCTTAACAGCCAGCAGTACACAGTACACTGATCAAAAATGACGACAATGTTAAAAATATATATATTTCAAATAAATGCAAATTTTTTTAACTTTATATTCACCAACAGAACCCTGAAAAAAGTAACACTGTTTCCAAAAAACATTAAAGCAGCACAACTGTCATCAACATTGATAAGAAATGTTTCATGAGGACCAAATCAGCATATTATAATGGTGACACTGAAGACTGGAGTAATGATGCTGAAAATTCAGTTCAGCATCACAGAAATAAATTACATTTTAAAATGTATAATAAAAAAAGAAAACAATTCATTTAAAATGTAGTATTTGACAATACAATTTCACAATACAAATTAAATTTTTCTGTATTTTTGATCAAATAAATGCAGGTTTGGTGAACATTTGAATGGTAGTTTTACGGTATATTTCTTTCTTTATATCTTGAACCGCTTATTATAGGAGCCATTAATATCATAACTCAGTAGTGCCATTACTCACGGTGAGTAATAACATATGGCAAGTGTGTCAAAGAGCACAAAACAAGACAAGCATGGCAAGTATAATGATCCACATTCGCCTGTGATGCATAAGAAGCCCAGCAGATGTAGCCTGTGCATGCTGCTGTCTGCCAGAACAGGGAAGCTGGTTCCCACTAAGAGGGTTAACATATTCCTATCACTAAGACAATAAAGAGAAACAAACAGATTTCCTGCAGCCCGTTCTGCTGCTAAGGAGAGGCTACAGTATGCCAGACCACACTAGCTTGGTGTAATGCACAAGGGGGGGAAAAGATACTCCTTGTGACAACAGAAAGTGGCCTTCCTTCAAATGTTTCTGTAAAGCTGGTCTGTGCCCCTGCTTTGAAGTGCATTAGGGCTTAGCTGCATTTGCAATATGAAGTGCCAAAGGCAGTGCCCATCAACCACCCATGCTGGAGATAACTGTGAATTTAAGACCTAAAATAGAAGAGTTTAAAAGGCAGTATATGGCATAAATAGAAGTTGCTAGAAAATGGCTTTGTAAACAGTTAGTTATTTAAATCTGACCCTTGATCAGAAACAACGAGAAAAGCAGATGTTTTCAAACTGGCATCAGACAGACCACCAAAAAGGGAGAGATTTTTTCAATGAAAGCCTATTGCTGTTGGATCACACTTGAGTTGAATGTCTTTCTAGAAAACCTCCCAGGGGAAGCCTTGTCTGGGAAGAACAGAGGCTCAGATCCAGGATGGGAGAGCGTGGGACTACGAGGACAGCGCTGACCCGTGTTCCTGACCCAATCTAGCTGAGCTCCACAGGGAAACATATGGATGTTGCCTAGGATTCAGAACCAGCCCACGTTTACCCAGACACCAGAGGGACAGCTGTACCCCAGGGAGGGCTGAGCCTGAAAGCATCATAGTAGCGCTGTCATCCCTACGGATGCAACTGAGCTCTGGGGCACACTAAAACATTCAGATTGTACACTACATTAATGTTAGGTCAGTAAAGGTCACGCAACGTTTATCTAGACGTGAGAAAAATGTGTTAGGAATGGACGATAAAAATCTCCAAAACACTTTAAATTAATGTTACAGTATTGGGCTCTCTTTATCCCACCATTTCAATTCCAACAATATCTTTTTATTGGCAACATACTACCTCAAGTCATCTTACATTTCCTTTTCTGGTGATAGAACTGAGTAGGCCTGTGACCTGAACACAAAACACATCCACCACCCATGCATCAGGTTATTGTGTGTGAATAAGCAACAGAAATCTGCACTGGTTGGACCAAGTTGTGTGATGTAGGGAAGGAAGGGTTAATGAGCTGAGGCCGACGCCTTTTTCAGCTCATTAACCCTTACCCAGTGTGTACTGCGGTAGGTAATGCATCACAGATGTGTTGAGAGAACTGTAAACAGTTCCTCGAGGGCATACGTTAGGATGAGCCTCCCAGTAAAGCAGGACGATCATCCACTGCTGCCCAAACGCCTGCCCACTGCACCCCTAAATCAATAGAGAACCATGACCAATCCCCTGCAGACTAATCATACTAGCGCCCAATGTTCATTTACTAAGCATTAAATGTAACCAGGGGGCTGGGGCCCACTAGAGGGCCTCAAGATTACTTAAAATTATTTAAAATAAGACAAAACAAGTGATAAAATTAGAAACGACTAAAAATAAATATTTTAATTTACCGTATGTTTTTCACATAATCAGCGACAGGAAATATAATATAAAACTGACATTTGGATATTTGACTTAACAGTCACAAAATGTTTACTGCACACATAGGCATACTGAGTGTCAGGATCACAAAACGTACCCATTCTTCCTGCTGATGCTTCACGTCTTGTTGCTTGTATCCACTTTTTTCTTCTTAAACGCTCGTTTTTTGGGGTTGACAGCTTATAAAAACATATTTCTGTGTTATTGTTTGCAGCACACCCTGTCACATAGCAGCTTTTAGACATCGTTCTGTTTTTTGTTACAAGTCAGAAATGACAAGGAGGCCGCTTCATGCAATACAAAGTCAATGGAGAGCGTTCGATTGTACCCCCCCATGGACATGAGGGTGAGTAAATAATTATAGAAATTTCATGAATTTCACATTTTTTTCCCCAAATTTTGGGTGAGCTATATAACTCTATATAACTGCTATATAACTCTTTCATTTAGCAAAATACAAGTTTATTCAAAACTATAACCAACGTTTGATCCCAAAAAAGCTTTCTGCTACTGAGTGACAGTTTAATTTAGGTACAATTTGGCTAAATTGGCTTCTTGTCAATTTATTCTTTACATTGTTGTCTCTCTTAATTTTTAATCAATTTCTATTTGACTAAAAAGTTGACATTTTGCAAACAGAGTTGCAGAAAATTACATGCAGGTAATTGTTTTGAGATCAATCATTCATTACAGGTCCTATTTTGTACCCTTTACATGGAAAGTCCCACTGAACCTTCACAAACACTGCTCTATAACCATAATCACTGATTTGTTGCCAACTGGCCTTGATTCCTCCCTTCAACAAAACCCCTCCCTTCCCTTCCTTATGCCCCCTCTTTACATGAGTTAAAGCACCACAAACATCCCTTTTACAACTGCACAAACACTAGTAAATCTGCAGATTTTCTGTGACGTGTCACACTGTCAGACAAAAAACAGAAGACATCACACACACAACAACGTGCGATGTTAAAAATGCCAAAAATCATTTGCAATCGCTTTATGACTCCTCCTAAATCTAGCTTAACCTCTAATGTCCGCGCAGACAGAAAACATCTGTTCAGCCCTTCGTTTAATCACGTGAGGTGATATTATAGTGCAAGATCCCAACAGAAAAAAAAAAAGAGCACAGCAGAACAAACAGCAGAACACCCACTATTCAATCATATGTATCTGTGCAAGGTCAAATGGAATAAAACATACACCAAAACATGAACTACAGTCATTAGCGAATGCTAATCGGGTCCAGAGCAAAATGGGAGGGGGGGGGCGTACAAACACGCTGAGCTCACGATCTGTTCTGGGGGAGGACGGCTCTGAGGGGTAGCTAGCAGAAGATCTGGCAGGTTTAGTTAGTGCTGTTTACACTGAAGAAAAGATTTAAAGGATTTTGAGGAAGAAAGAGAGACCGTTAGAATCAGAGAGAAATGCTGTGGTTAGTATTCAGGCTTCACGTGGACACAAACACAACTTCCTGAAGAAGAGAAGAAAACTGGATATAATTAAACCAAAAAGGCAATGTAAACATTTCTGAAATATACATTGTAGGGGTGAAGATCTAACTGTGCTTGATCCTCCGAATCCTATGTTTCATAATTCATGGGAATCCTCTGAGACATCCCTTGAAGTGGAGTGAACCGCTCACGGTTTATGCATTTATAACGAAGCTCTAAAGTTTGCCTAAGATCATATATTCAGCTAAACTCTGCATGAGGGTTTATCCTCTGATACCCCCATATCTGTGCTTCTTTGCACAACAACTACATCTACAATGCAATTCGCTCCATTTGAACTAATATAATTTCACATTTCGGTCTAAAAGCAATAAGATAAAGCTCTGTATCTAGTACTGCATGTGAGCCACTCTACAGCATATGGCTGTCACAGCAGTGTTTCGCCACAGTGGGAACAGAACGCCGCGCTAAAGCTGATCAGGTCAACCAGTTTTCAGGTGTAAACAATGCCACAGGGCGTGGACTCTGAAAGTTTTACAAGTCGCAGAGTCAACATGGAGACTGAGGCAGCTTGCTGGTAAGGTACGCTGGCACGCTGGCTGACGGCCAAGCCTGCATTCAAAGCACGACTACGATGAGGAGAAGCTTCCCTAAGCCTTTTATTACTGGCTGCAATTCGCTCCTCAGTAAACAAATGAGGAAAACCGTCCAATAGTTATGCCTCACCGGGGCTGAACCGAGAACAGTGACATTTGTGCATAGCAAATGTGTGAGCGTTTGTTCTCAGAGAACGGATTTCTAATCTCCCCAAGAGTCAGGAACGACACAATGATGTGTGTAGTTCTCTTTGAACACCTTTGTTTTTATCTAACCTTTTACTAACGTTATCTGTCATTGCTGCGGATGCAGATTTTCCACATGCTGAAAAAACATGTCGTTACGGTTTTCTTTTCAGGCATCTGTAGGGATAGCCTATGCAAATGTAAAACACGCATTAACACTCACACAAATGTGACATGATCACTCTTGCAACACCGCTTGATGATGTCACTAAGATGGGATCATTTCAAGATAACATCATCTTTGCACTTTGCCCTGCAACTAATAAATTCTGCATGAAGTAGAATGTAACAGTAAGTGACGCATGACCAGACACATATTTGTTGGCGGTGGATGGGTGTGTGTAGGACTATATGTGTCCTTATAGATTGAAGGGGAGGTATCTTTCCTGTAGCTCAACCGCCATAGCTCCTGTAGCTAAAAACGACAAGGTCCTGGGTTCAATTCCCTGGGAAAGCAAGAACTGATAAAATATTTTTTTTTTATAATAATAAAAAAAAAACATGCAGGTCTCTTTGGGTAAAATGCAATGTAGGTCTCTTTGGGTAAAAACGTCTACCATATGCATACATGTAAATGTAATATATAAATGACGACTCACCTTCTCCAGCTGTTGTCAGGGGGAGGAGAAAGGTACATCGTTCCATATGGAGAACTCTCAGCGTAGTTCAGTCAAGGAAAGTTTTCACAAGCAAATGTCAAAATCACATGTGCTCCAAACCTTGTTTATATGAAAAGGCATAAATGTTTTCTCATGACCATTTCCCACCCTCTGTCTAGTTTAGATTTTTGATTGATTTTTATAGCAACGTGCTGTATTTTTATATTTGAAAGAATTATTTATATTTTTCTTAATTCAAGACGTTTTCGTTTGAATCTTTTATCCTTACAATGTTGTTTATTCACAAAATGAAAATGTGCTTTAAGCTATAAATTATGTGCCTATTAATGTAAGTCAAATTCATTGTAAAAAAAAAAAAACTCAAAGTCTTCTTGCAATTTTAACCTCTGTTAGCCAGCGAGAAAACACTACCTTTGACAAATCAGAGAGAATACTTAACAGAAATCAACATTTTAAAGTGTGCAAGGCATCAAAATGGATGAGATCAACAAATGTGTTTAATTTTCAGTGGTAACACAGCAACTTGTCAACCGACTTAAAACCCTCTCATTCGCTACACAAAGCAATGAATAATACAAGTTTTGAAAGGATAGTTAATCCCAAAATGAAAATTCGGTTCTCATCCAAGCCCAAACAACATTCTCCAAGATATCTGTGTTCTTCAGAAAAAAATAAAGTCCTGCACATTTGGAACAACATGAGGCTGTGTAAATGATGACAAAATTTTCACTTTTAGATCAACTATCTATTTAACGTTTCTGCTGTTTAAAGTTGCGTTGAAACAAAAGTAGACAGACCATCCGTATTATGATATACATCAGAGTTTAATAGATTATTGGAAAAAATACAGAGCATGTACGTACTTTGTTCTGTCCATCAGTTGTTGCACTGCAACCAAAAATTAAATTGAACTTGCAATCGATTGTGGAGGAACAGGGTTTAATTGTACTACATGATTGGAGAAGTCTGGCATAAGTCACCAGAGAGAAGTCTGTCATTTTGACTGAAAGATTGAGTTATGACATTTTGATAAATATTACAAGGTCAAAAAAAGAGAGAGAGAGAGAGAGATCCATACATAGATGAATGGTTCACAATAAGATCTAGCGCAGAATGAAGATTACCGGTATGAGCACGTAAGTCAGAACGCGCTGAAGTCTGCTTTGGGCCAATCATAAAGTTCTTATGAAGATGACATGATTACTCCATTTACAGTAAGCTTTTTAATAGTTTTTCAATGTAAATATGCGCTAGATGATAATCTTTGACTGTTGCGTCACGTCTCCAGCTTTCTCAACAAGTCACACTCAAGACCCAGACTTCTTTTCCATTCATCAGTGCACAGTTGTGTATTTACCGATAAAGTAATTCTGGTAATTGTATGGTAATTTACCAGGACTGCTATGTGAAAGGGGCTATTGAAAAACAAAGGAAAAAAACGAGTTCTGTGTGAACAGCCCCTTACATAATGTTTTCAAATTACAATAATCTTTTCTCATAATATGAACCATTTAAACTCACTTTTGCTATCCGCACCCACTCAAGACTAAAACAAAAGTTACAGGAATTACGGGAGAGAAAATAACCCAGCTGAGGAACTCCTTGAGTAAACACTGTTACTTCGACTCAGACCAATGTTGACAATGCTGCCTCGTCATGTCCATCTGTGCCAAAACTCTCACATCCAAATGGGGGGAGGGGTGGATTTACAAGACAGAGAGCAGGACAGAGTCTTTTTCTGTTCAACATCTGCTCAGCCCTGGAAAACCCAGCCATCAGTTCTGCTGCAGTAATGAGAGACTGAGCTCTTCATGCCAACCCTTCAACCACCAGCCCGCCCCGTGACCCGAACCATGACACAACACTGCACAACCAACCAGTGAGCAGGCAAAGCCAAGCCACAGAAAAACCATTTTAGGCCACTTCATAGTTAAGACGGTATGCTATATAACCCATATAATTTGTATGAAATCCCTGGCGTGACATTGTGCAAATACTGTTGTTGATTCTCGGCCTGGGGAGGGGGGAGCGATGATGACATAAGACAGGCGGCTTGGATTACGAGGGATCCTTCCTAAAATCTAATTAGCCCAAGGCTGCTGAAGCGGAGTAGAGAGACAGGGTGGCTGTGACAGCACCTTCGTCTCAGAAGCTCCAGGACAGCGTGGGTGAGCTAACCTTTCTCTCTGACATTTCACACTCGACCCACACCACACACCCTCCAATAGGACATGATTCCAGAAACACTGACAAAGCCAAATCAAGGCATCTGGCATGATATATGTGGCTTGAAGGCAACTACATGGGTTAGGAGGAAGTTGGACGGCGTTAGGTTGGCTTGCGAGCCTGAGAGAGAGTCTAATCTTGGCAGACGTGGTTGAATCGATGCAAGCAAAACAAGCCAACACTGTGAGGGACATCTGGCACTAAAGGGAAAAAATCAGAGCGAAAGCAAATTTGGGCTTTGAATCCTCCCTCATTTTCTCTCACTCAGCAGAATTAGAGTGGCATGAAAATGAAATGCTTTAGACATTAAGAGAAAAGCCTAGTGGCTGAATGTTTATTTAGAGAGTCTGTGTTCATTGTAGAGTGTAGATGAGATTAAGATTCATTTTTTTTTCTTTTTAAAGAAAATGTGAGTTGCGTATGGTCGTAAAAAACATCATAATATCAGGGTGTGTGTTATAAGCGGTTTCCAGGACCATCAGTGTTATTTGAGTATTATTTATATACTACTATAGTTTAAGTTAATTTTGTTCTGTGCTTTAGTCATTTCTATTAGTATTTGTTTTCTTAATAATATTTCTATTTTCTATAATTTCTTTGTTTCAGTTTTAAATATTAGCAAATTAATTCTTCAACTTAAAAGGCAATTAGAAATGTTGCCTTGGCAACTAATTGAAATAAAATAAGCTTTTAATCTAAGAATTATATTTGATTTTATTTAAGCTTTATTTAAATTAATGACAACGATTTTGGTAACATTTTACTAAAAAGCCTTTATTTAAAATTCTAAAAGTATTTTAAATGCATTATTTATGCTGTGTAACACTCCTTGTAATGTATTATGAGGTAGTGACAAGGTAATCACTAGTACAAGGTAGTGACAACTGAATTAACATTAAATCAAGTTGAACGATTAGACGTTAAATGACGCATTTGAAAATGCATCTCTCAAGACCTCTCTCATTTCCATCAGCACTGCAAGCAAATCACCGGAAAAAAGTCTGATTCAACTTTTTTTTCAAAAGTCAACTGTAGTTGCTTTCACAGGCCCTGTGGTCTAGGGTCCACCACATACATTAGGGTCCATAGAGACAGTGTTGCCATTTCACACTAGAAAAAGCAACAACTGGGTTTAACAAAACAAGCGATCTGCTTCACATAAATAAGCCTAAAATAATGGCAAATATTTATCTCACAACGGTCCCAAAGATCAAAAAATCTCAAAAGATCTGAAGAACGGACATGCCAACACTGCCAAAAAAACAAAAAAAATACCCTGCACAGTTTAAAAGCAGAAACTTATACAATAAGCAATAAAATTGGTTGAAAATGGTTGTCCTTGTTATTTACACACAATAATAAATCTGAAACACCAAGACTTAAAATCGGCCCATTTGTGATGTCACAATTTTTCTCTACACACCCTTAGCATAAATAAAGCTACATAAGTAGCTTTCCTGTAGCTCAAACAATAGAGCGTGGCGCTAGCAACGCCAAGGTCATGGGTTCGATTCGGAAAGCAAGAATTTACAAAATGTAAAATGTGTTCCTTCAATGCAATGCAAGTCGCTTTGGATAAAAGCGTCTGCCAAATGCATAAATGTAAATGTAAATATCAAGGTGTGTTCTTAACTACTCGTGTCTCTCCATCAATTACAAGAGTGTTACTGCTCTGAGGGTCTGACGTTGTTCTGTACCTTGGGTAGTAAATTTTTAACAATATTTTTCATTTTCGTATGTTCGTCTCAGTTCACGACATACTCTTTTCTTAAAGCTTCATTCTGTAAGTTTTACCTCTCTGCCATCTCTGTTTGAACCCTGAAATTGCAGTTATGTGAGGAGTAATCTTCTTTGGCAGGGCTGTACGTTAACTGTTTTTGCACATAGCACTGGTGCTACAGAGGTTGAAAGTTTTGTAGCACAGCCCACAGAATTGTAGCACATGTATAACGTCTGTTACCATGTCTGAAAAATGCAAAAAGTGCTATACAACACAAATATTTAAGAATAAAAATAACAACAATTATTATTATATTTTACAGAAAACATAAATCGTTAGAAACGTCTAAGGTTTTATAATAAAATATTCAATTATGATCAAAAAAATGTGTGACTGTAATGTCTTAATTTTTGTCTTATTTTATCTTATGTATTCACTGGGAAAGAAAAAAAATACTGTACACGTCTCAACACTGCAAATCTATCACTGTACTACAGAATATTATAAAATAATATAATTTCTGCCTCATTCTGTGATGTGAAGCCTGTCAGATTACAAAAGCAAGTTATTTCAAACACTCGATTAAATGTTCTCTTTTGTTGTAAACGCTTCTCATTACAAGTTTGGAAAGAGGTTGTTGCTTTTTCTAATGCACATTAAGGGGGCTTTAGCACTGGGCACGTTTGCTGTGGTCATGTACAAACGCGATTGTTCCCAGCGTCCCCCGCAGCGCTGGTCTGGTTTCACTCTCAACTTGATTCTATCAAACCCTGGTGCACTTCATCTTACGTCATCAAAAATATGCACGGCGGATGATAGAAAACACACTGCAGTAAATATATTGTGTTTTTATTAATTTGGTGCTATTATGCGCAGCTGAGTAAACGACTCTTGGGTTTACTGTGTGTGCGTCGCATGAAGTTAATTTTTGTTCTGATTACACGCATATGCGCGCACTCCTATCCAAGATAAATCATCAACACCATCATCCCTTACATGTGTTTTATTTAACTAAATATTCAATATGCTAAACTAATATGCTAAAACAGGTTACGTTTCTTCCTGACAAGTGCGCACCCGAGTCCGTGTTGCTTTCACATTCATGTGAATCGCGGCACAGTTCGAGGGCCACCTCACCAAGCCCGAGATTGACAGCGGTTACATTAGCAATTTTTCATGCAAACCATGCCCCTTTTCAAACTAAAATGCCAATGACTCAATCTCACAGTGCGTGCAGAGATAGAGCAGCATTTATTGTGATCCGATCACCCTGAACAGTGCTGCGCTTCATCTGCACATATATATTTATTTATTTAAAAATTGAAGCGATTTTCATAATTTCACAAAGACAAATCTCGATTTTGGTTTAATTTCAGTCAATCGTGCAGCCCTAGATTAACCTCACACGAGCACAAAAAAATTCTCCCTTCACTCAAACGAGCTCTGTCTCACATGCTAAACTGTATCGCACGCGTGCTACTGGGGTAAATATATTCATCGCACAGACCGATTTTTTTGTAGCACGTGTGACATATGATCCAGCCCTGTTTGGGGTTGTGCATCGACACTGCTCCTCAGCGCGGAATAATCTAATGTTTTAAGGTGTATGTGTGGGTTGTCTGTTAACGCACCAGCTGTCAACTATGATTGTCGTTTTGAACTTTCTGGATTACACGCCGCCATCAAAATGACAAGGTTAATTACATTCCAGCTGCTGTAAGAAGAGGCCACAAACGATCCGCCACCTGCAGCATCCACACACACGATATAGCCTACTAGCCCTTGTGTATAAAGTGACGTAATGATGCAAAGACGAGTGGCGGGAGCTCAAATTTTCCATGGAAACCTACCAGTACCACTCAAATTAGAACACATTATTACAAGCTTACCGTCGGAAATCGGTCTGCGGTAAAGAGATAGCTTTGAACACTGGATGGTTATGTACTTGCTCAAAAATTGATTTTGGATAATTGTTAACCCCCAAAAAAGTTACGGACTGCAGCTTTAATTAATTATTCTCAACATGCTGCCTCTTTTTCTAAAAAAATATTTCATTAAAGCAGTCAAACAACAAGTTAATTAAAGTTTTAGAACTGTATAAAGTTAATAGATTTTAGCAACTACAAGCAATTACCACGCTCATTGTTGCAATCATGGTTGCGTTAGTTCATTTTCTTCTGTCTTGAAGAAAATAAACAAACATATATGGCTCTAATATCCTAATTTTAGTGAATTTCATACATGGCACAGTTTTAAGTCTGGATGTCCTGTAAAGAGCACATTCGGGGCTTTGCAGAGATACCAAATGTTTGGAGGTTTCACCAGGACAACAACAACTTCTTGGTCTTTAAAAACGGCTGACATTAATGTTTAGCACTCTTATGGAAATATGATAATATTTCGTAATTATAATTTAAATTGGATTCATTTTCAAATTGTTTGTTATACATCAACATCTCAGGAAAATGTTATGGGGTTTCTAATCAAAATATGACTTTCTGTTACAAAACAGGGCACTGATTTCATAAATGTCCACTGTAGTGGACGCCAGGACTTAAATCATGTTTTGTTTATCAGGCATTTTGTAGACACAACAAGTGAATAGGGAAAGAATTCCTATGAAATATTAGATATAATTATGAAAATGTTGCCAGTATTACTCCCATTATTACAATTCTATTTCATTACATATTGCACCAAGAACACATTAATATGCAAATTAGATGCAGAGTATAGATACATTGTATTGAATGGGAAAATCCAAATATGTCCATTTTACCAACATATTGCAAAATGTATCTCAATGCTTTCCGTTATATCTTTCATAACATAGTTCAGAATAATCTTTAAACAAAGTTTGTTAAAAATTGATTGGTGAATTAAACATAAATCCCATCATTTTTGCCTATACATGCAATTTCATGTCATTTTATGTCCTGGTGTCAACTACAGAGGACATATCATAACATATGAATAAAATATAATTTAAAATTTTTTTAAATGTGTTTCTTATGCTCTAAACAATGTAATGACATGAAAAAAAAATACTACATTCAAAAAACTTTCTGTCTGGGTCCTAGGAGGATATAGCGCTGACCATCTCGAGCATAAAAATGGTGCAATGAAGTTTGCCGATCACAGCAGTGGGCATTTGCGTATCTGAAAAATATAATGCCCCTTGAGACCGTTTTGTAGTTTAGTAGTAAAGAGCTCAAACGGGTAGAGCACGGCGCTACCGACGCCATGGTCATGGGTTCGATTGCTAGGGAATGCATGAAGTGACATTTAAGTTGCTTTGGAAAAAAAGCAGCTACCAAAATGTAACCGTAAAATCAGTCACAAACGTAGAGAATAAGTTAGGCACCAAAGTTAAACACCAAGGGGTGTGTTAAAATCCCTAACGTTATGAGAAATAGTTTCAGTGATGCACCACTAGCAAGTCAAAATGGAACTTAATCAGATTAATGTATGTTAGTAAACCGCCTCATTCATATGCTGAATTCTCAAACTGAAAGCAACCACAACAAAAAACAGAAATTTCTGAGCCTAAAGCAAAAGGTTTTGAAGACGATAACAACCCAGCTAACCATTTACTCATTAAAATTAATTTCTTTGTTTCAGAGACGACTAGAAACAAGTGTCAGCAATTAAGGCAAAAAAACAAAACAATACAAACAGACAGTGAAGAAAAAAAATCCTCTGAGACTGAAGAAACCCGTGAGAATACGCAAGAATATATTCAGCTCCTGGGGAGGGAGTGGCTCAATTCACAGAGCAGAGTTCTGACAAACAGGTCTTGCAGTTTTTAGCATGACTGCGTCACCATCACAAATGCCATTTTCCCACTCAACGAAGAAGGGCGGCCGTGGCGCACAGTGTGGAATTACTTTGAACCCATCATTCAAAGTCCTTACGCAACTCAACTCTGCCACACTTTTTTTTTCTGTCTCCTCACACTGTCTTTGTTGTCTTTTCGTATTGCACGACACCAGAGCAAATTAACCATTCACAAAATTATTCAAATTTTAATGACTACGGAGCAGCTTCTTACTGGGTATCCAGAGATTTCAAACCCCAAAACTTTCTCTGTCTTTAAAAGACCAAAGATGAAATAAAAACTAAATCAGTAGAAGACTCTTTATGCCCTTCACATCTTCAAAACAGCATGGTAACTCAAAGCATTAAGGCCTTTTTTATTGAATCTTTAGCACCAAGCTAAATCTGTAGACCGAAAAAAATTGAGCCCACAGACAATTAAGACAACCACTGAAAAAATAATGAAAGAAAACTACACAACCGAGGAAGATAAAAGACTGACCGACCAGGCCGGCGTAGTCAGTGACTTCATCAACCTGTGTGATGAATGAATTCAGAACTAGCGGCAGATTGCGCAAGACGATCTGCGGCAAGGTTTGTTAATCACCCTCTAATGAGGACACCAGAGTACTGATATTTAAATCTCTAAAGCGTTTCTCATGAGTGGGGAGAAAACAGCAGGATATTGCAGTTACCCACTCATTCACACCCACATTGCAAGAGAGGGAATATCAATACATAGGATCATCAGCAGCCTGAAGCCTAAAAAAAAGCTTCCCACATGAGCAAAGGTCAACATGTATGACACACACACACACATACATACAACATTCTGAGCTCATAATAATGCCTCTACTAGTGTAAGTAAAGACCCTCAAAGATTATAAATCACTATTTCCCTCTACAAAGGCCTTTACACCAGTGAACTTAAAGGATATCTGCCGTCCATGCTTGTCAATGGGCCTGCGGTGCGGTGAGTTGATCCGATTGCGGTCTCGATGGACCCTCTCCACCAGACCATGGTGTCTAGTCCCTCGCACAGAGTCCAGACCGGAGGGAAATGCCCCCTATGGAGAAATACAATTTTTGTTAACATTCTGCACATAAATGGATGAAACTCTCAAAATGCCTTTAATAGTAACAGCCTAAAAAGAAAGTGTGAGTGTTCATGTTTCAGGACTGATAAAGCATGCAGAATATAGACACACACACACACGTAAAGTATTCAAAGTGCCACCATTAGCTTGTGTCCCCAAGTGAATTCAGTCTACTCCAAAGTGCTTTTACCTCTCTAGGTTTGGTTTCTCATGGCGGACAAAAAGTAGGGATCACTGCTCAGTGTCTCAACGAAGCTTTATTCAGAGCAACAAGAGCACTTTCACCTGAAAGTATACAACACTGTTCTCCATAGGGAATAGACACAGATACAGTTCTTCGGCTCTTGGAGCACACCGCTGTATCAAGTGTACTTGTGGGGATAGTCATGTACTAAAGGAGTAGGCAAAGTGAGGGTAAACTAAGAGGTGAGGACAAACACACTCTTTGTTTTATGAGGAGAAGGTTTGCAATTACCATCTCTTGACATCGTTTATCTGAGGGTAGAAAAGCCGAGTATATGGCTGGAGATTATCTTCTCCTAAATGAACATGACTAGCTGGACAGATTTAGTAGACTTTGATAGGTGGACGGAGGACAACCCGGGTACCTGGAAATCAGTGCTGGCATTGCCTATCTGGTTGACGTTGGGCAGCGAGCCACCGTAGTACTGTGCCCGGTTTTGAGACAGACGGAGCTGCTGAATCTTCTGGAACTGCACCTTTAATCAAGAAGAAGACAGTGAATGCATTTGAAAAAGAAAGGGGAGGTGTTGTTATAACATATATGTATTTAACTAAGGTGGAAATTCTTGGAAATGAGTTTGGATTTAAGTGTACTTCTGAGCCCAAGCTGGAGGACAGTGTGGATTTTGTTGTTCGGCAAAAAGTAAACAATGAAAATTATCAATTCTGATCAGGCACAAGCAAATCAGGAGGCGTTCCTTCCTCCCACTAACCAAAGGACAAAATTTGAATCTCAAAGACTGACCTCATTTAATGATATCAATGGGTTACTACACATAAGCTACTACACATAAGTCCTCTTTTTAATACAACACACTGACATTTTTAAGCCAGTGCACAAATCCTGATCTACGTGTTGCTTGGTTGTAAAGGGCTACGTTATTTAGCTAAAAATCTGAAACATATTGCGGTTGTTTTGACAGATACTGCAATTGAAATTTTGATTACGATTATATAAATAAAACACATCTCTGCTAAGACATCAATGAAATACAAGAAGCATAAAGAGTCACCAGTGGGAAGTTTGTTGTTTCACCACAAGATCATGATGTTATCTCATTTTGATAAAAAAACAAAGACAAGGTTGAAAAGAAAACGTAAAAAAGAAAGTTGGAGATGAAAAGATGAATAGTTCACAATTAGATCAAAAACATTCACTCATTCTTTTAAAACTTAAAAAAAATACAAATAAAAATAAAACGCCTCTCTCTTAGTGACCTAAAAGTGAACTCGGATAAACAGAACCCAGTTCTTTGTGCCTTCACATAGTACCTGAACTTGAGAGTGGAATTTTGATTGTAAAAGTGTCTCAGGGAATTCTTCACTCACACTTAGACGTAATTCAGTCAAGCAGTAAAATTATTGTGATTTAATACTGAATTATTTTTACTATTATTAAGATACTGAAGTTTTACATTTTATTGTACAGCAGTCTATGGGTGTGTAATGATCTCCACGATCTGCCACAATATTTTTAATAGTGTGCTTCAGTGCACATTCTATCACCGTTATTGATTATTATTGTTTTTAATTATCTCTATCATGGCAAAACTTTCAACCGATTTTACTGACATATTTTCTGAGCACAAATACTCAAATCATGTGCGCAAAAAGCTGTCACAGAGCATTTGAGTACTGAACTAAGAAATGTTGTGCCTTATTGCGCTTATACTGTCAAAGGTTATGTCAAAAACACACAAGGTTCACAGAAACATCTGTCTTGGCATGCTTGTTCCAATTTATAATAGAGATAATTATAATAAACATTTGGTCAAAAGAGCTTTCTTACTTGTGTTGACATATTTCCTTTTGACATCTCTTGCCCCTTTATAAAGACAGCCAACAAGCTTTAGTTACTTACCATGAACCAAAATTTGCTACCAGCTGTGACAGGATGTCATTCTAGAGATAGGGGTGTAACGATACATTGTTATTTCGAGACATCGCGAAAAATATGATTCGTGATATAGTGTTTTTTTATCCAAGGCTCAGCTTACTGTATTCATGAGGTATAATTCACCCAATATGTTAATTCCAATATGTAAATTAATGTACTTACCCTCATGTTGTTTCAAAACTATAAGATTTTCGTTTGAGAGATTTCTGTCCCTTCATTTACAGTTCATTCTTCTAATACTTAAAAGATCCAAAATGTCAAAGGCATCGTAAAACTCAATCGTAGGGCTGGGTGATATGGCTGAAAACTGTATCACATAAGGGTTTCATATCGGTCGATATCGATAATTATTGATATGTTTTATGATCTATTTAAAATAAGGACCAGGAGAAACATATTTTACATTTAAACATTTTTATTTTAAACTTAACTTTCCTCTGATTATAATCCGCTCAGTTATAAAGGCAGAAATGTCAACACAACCATGGAAAACACTCTAAATATAAACAAGTCTAAAATTTTAAATTTTAATTATCTCTTTACATTAAAGGTGCAGTCTCCGTTATTTCTTTGTAACTGTTACCGTTTAGATGCTTTGTCATAAGGCACTGATGCAGAGTAACATTACCTCTCCATGTAGTTTCAAAGGCTGAATCCGAAATCGCCCCCTATACCCTACATAGGGCACTATTTGAGGGAGCAGCCATTTGTAGTGGTGTCCGAAACCATTGTGGACATTATTGATTAGACTCATTCTATCCCACTTTGCACCGAAATAAGTGACAGCTGATGTACACTCAACGGCTGTCTGAATTCGCTCACTCGTTTTCATTCACTCCTTTACTGTATTAGCGGACTAAAGTAGGGAATAGTGATTGAGGGTTTAGGGGGCGATTTCGGATTCAACCAAAGTCAGGAATACAGGGAGTGCAGAATTATTAGGCAAATGAGTATTTTGACCACATCATCCTCGTTATGCATGTTGTCTTACTCCAAGCTGTATAGGCTGGAAAGCCTACTACCAATTAAGCATATTAGGTGATGTGCATCTCTGTAATGAGAAGGGGTGTGGTCTAATGACATCAACACCCTATATCAGGTGTGCATAATTATTAGGCAACTTCCTTTCCTTTGGCAAAATGGGTCAAAAGAAGGACTTGACAGGCTCAGAAAAGTCAAAAATAGTGAGATATATTGCAGAGGGATGCAGCAGTCTTAAAATAGCCAAGCTTCTGAAGCGTGATCATCGAACAATCAAGCGTTTCATTCAAAATAGTCAACAGGGTCGCAAGAAGCGTGTGGAAAAACCAAGGCGCAAAATAACTGCCCGTGAACTGAGAAAAGTCAAGCGTGCAGCTGCCAAGATGCCACTTGCCACCAGTTTGGCCATATTTCAGAGCTGCAACATCACTGGAGTGCCCAAAAGCACAAGGTGTGCAATACTCAGAGACATGGCCATGGTAAGAAAGGCAGAAAGTCGACCACCACTGAACAAGACACACAAGCTGAAACGTCAAGACTGGGCCAAGAAATATCTCAAGACTGATTTTTCTAAGGTTTTATGGACTGATGAAATGAGAGTGAGTCTTGATGGGCCAGATGGATGGGCCCGTGGCTGGATTGGTAAAGGGCAGAGAGCTCCAGTCCGACTCAGACGCCAGCAAGGTGGAGGTGGAGTACTGGTTTGGGCTGGTATCATCAAAGATGAGCTTGTGGGGCCTTTTCGGGTTGAGGATGGAGTCAAGCTCAACTCCCAGTCCTACTGCCAGTTTCTGGAAGACACCTTCTTCAAGCAGTGGTACAGGAAGAAGTCTGCATCCTTCAAGAAAAACATGATTTTCATGCAGGACAATGCTCCATCACACGCGTCCAAGTACTCCACAGCGTGGCTGGCAAGAAAGGGTATAAAAGAAGAAAATCTAATGATATGGCCTCCTTGTTCACCTGATCTAAACCCCATTGAGAACCTGTGGTCCATCATCAAATGTGCGATTTACAAGGAGGGAAAACAGTACACCTCTCTGAACAGTGTCTGGGAGGCTGTGGTTGCTGCTGCACGCAATGTTGATGGTGAACAGATCAAAACATTGACAGAATCCATGGATGGCAGGCTTTTGAGTGTCCTTGCAAAGAAAGGTGGCTATATTGGTCACTGATTTGTTTTTGTTTGGTTTTTGAATGTCAGAAATGTATATTTGTGAATGTTGAGATGTTATATTGGTTTCACTGGTAAAAATAAATAATTGAAATGGGTATACATTTGTTTTTTGTTAAGTTGCCTAATAATTATGCACAGTAATAGTCACCTGCACACACAGATATCCCCCTAAAATAGCTAAAACTAAAAACCACTTCCAAAAATATTCAGCTTTGATATTAATGAGTTTTTTGTGTTCATTGACAACATGGTTGTTGTTTAATTATTAATGTTGTAAAATGAACCCTCAAAAATACAACTTGCCTAATAATTCTGCACTCCCTGTAGCACAACGGCGAGTTTGTCAAACATGTCCCCAAATGAACGAGGTGCTCGAAAGTATATTGGTCTGACTACGGTCAGACTTATACAATCCAAAAAACTGCCATACTGGCGAGCTGACTTGTTTTCCTGTTTTATTAACAATTTCCTCGCTCGCTGCTGCGCTCATTTTCAACTAATCACTCCACGCCGGTTTTGTATACTGAAGAATGAATCCAACACGAGACAACAATATGGCGCAACCAGACATGATACAGTTACATGATTAGCCTGTCACTCCCTACGTTGCTTGGTTACCAGAGAGCGAGTGCCTTTGTTCATGCAACCAAACTTGCTTCGCAACCTCTGATTTCTTCCGACGAAGAAAAACAATTATTGAACATTTTTATTGAACGCATTTTTAATTGATATCGATTACGTGTCTATCGCGATACATATCGTTATCGTTTTATCGCCCAGCCCTAATCAATCGAGTGGTCTAATCCAAATCCAAGTCTTCTGAAGAGACACGATGGCTTTATATGATGAACAGATTCACAATGATGCAAGCATCATTTAAATCACAATATCACATCTGGCTTTAGTAGTATGATTATTCAAAGCGTTTTAGATGGTTTATTCGTATCTAGTGCATTAATAGCGGGAGAGGTGGGACATAGGGAGCACGGGGAGAGGGCTTATCAGAGAATGCCCATTGAAAGCGCGAGTACTGTGTGAGAAAACGTTTAGGCCTACGGAGTTTCAGTGACATTACTACTACTAATATAATGTTGAATATAATGTATAATGCAATGGGGGAATTTTTGTGGGTCCTGATAATATAATAACAATAATATTATTTTAATAATAATAATAAAAACTCTAAAATATTGCTTAAAATATTGCGATATGTATCGTATCGTGAGTTCAATATAATGTTTTGTATCGAAACGTGACATGAGTGCATCTTTACACCCCTATTTAGAGAGCATTTGATTAGGAACAAATCTGTGCAGTGCATGATGTTAATCTTTTTGGTCCGTTTCCCTTGGAATAATTTTAAAAAGCAAACTTTATCGATTAACTGTGCACAATGTTTCATACATCATGGCTTTGTCCACTCCACATTGGTCTCTACTTACATAACCTCAATCTAAATGATTGTGTTTAAAAAGATGGGCCATAGAACAACAAAACACAACACAAAATATTCTCTCACTCATCAGACACACAGTTTCAAAGCATAAGCAAGATGCTGCTTCAAATCCAGTGTTGACACTGTTCCAGACAGACAGCTCAGAAAGGCAGGCTTGTTAATAAACAAGCACAGATCCTCGCTCTCAGCACACACTCTGGGGTCATGGAGATTCACATCCAGCCTTTCAATGTACAGCGTTATCAAAACAATGACACCCCAGCTGTGGAGCAGGACCAAGCAGCTTAGTGAAGCCGAGGATTTCCCTGGAGCAGCGTGCTTAAGTTAATGCTCTTCCTCTCCTGTCAACATCACAACATTGCAGAGGATGGTTACTACTAGGGATGCACCAATACCGATTTTTTTTTTAGACACCGATAATCTTTATATTTGAAAATAACCAATATTTAGGCTGATAAATCTAAATATTAATCCAAATTTTTAAAGCATTTTTAAAGCACTATTCGCCATGATTGTTTTGAAATTTGAATTGCTTGAAATATGATTGAAATCTTAAGGAAAAATACAGTTAAGTGCAATATGTGCAGCATGTACTGGGTTATAAGTTATAACATTATAATGAAAACACTACTTCAAAAGAATGTTGTGAATTATACACTTAAAGCATAACTGACTGTGTTTACATGAATATTCATCAAGACAGCCATTTTGACAAAACTGTGTGTGTATTTGACAGTTCGAGTGTGTAACAAGGCACGAAACAGAACTGAAGGGATCACACACTTTCAGAAAGGCAGCTTGTGCGCACGTTTTGGTGTGTATGTCAGACAGCAGACAGCGCGAGACTGCAAGGAGTTGTTTTTCGCAAGTTATTGTGTTTAAGAACTCTTTTTAATATCAAGCAAGTCACAAAAGTAACAGTCGTGTGCTCAGTCTATTCTCTGCTATTTGCGTCGACCTCAAACGTACACTTTTCACAATGTTGAAGTAGCCTATTAAAATCATTCAGATATTGCATGCCGTTGCGATATGAACATTTGCGATATTTCGATAATTTCTACAGTGAGGAAAATAAGTATTTGAACACCCTGCTATTTTGCAAGTTCTCCCACTTAGAAATCATGGAGGGGTCTGAAATTGTCATCGTAGGTGCATGTCCACTGTGAGAGACATAATCTAAAAAAAAAAAAAATCCAGAAATCACAATGTATGATTTTTTAACTATTTATTTGTATGATACAGCTGCAAATAAGTATTTGAACACCTGAAAAAATTTATGTTAATATTTGGTACAGTAGCCTTTGTTTGCAATTACAGAGGTCAAACGTTTCCTGTAGTTTTTTACCAGGTTTGCACACACTGCAGGAGGGATTTTGGCCCACTCCTCCACACAGATCTTCTCTAGATCAGTCAGGTTTCTGGCCTGTCGCTGAGAAACACAGAGTTTGAGCTCCCTCCAAAGATTCTCTATTGGGTTTAGGTCTGGAGACCGGCTAGGCCACGCCAGAACCTTGATATGCTTCTTACAGAGCCACTCCTTGGTTATCCTGGCTGTGTGCTTTGGGTCATTGTCATGTTGGAAGACCCAGCCTCGACCCATCTTCAATGCTCTAACTGAGGGAAGGTGGTTGTTCCCCAAAATCTTGCAATACATGGCCCCGGTCATCCTCTCCTTAATACAGTGCAGTCGCCCTGTCCCATGTGCAGAAAAACATCCCAAAGCATGATGCTACCACCCCCATGCTTCACAGTAGGGATGGTGTTCTTGGGATGGTACTCATCATTCTTCTTCCTCCAAACACGTTTAGTGGAATTATGACCAAAAAGTTCTATTTTGGTCTCATCTGACCACATGACTTTCTCCCATGACTCCTCTGGATCATCCAAATGGTCATTGGCAAACTTAAGACGGGCCTTGACATGTGCTAGTTTAAGCAGGGGAACCTTCCGTGCCATGCATGATTTCAAACCATGACGTCTTAGTGTATTACCAACAGTAACCTTGGAAGCGGTGGTCCCAGCTCTTTTCAGGTCATTGACCAGCTCCTCCCGTGTAGTTCTGGGCTGATTTCTCACCTTTCTTAGGATCATTGAGACCCCACGAGGTGAGATCTTGCATGGAGCCCCAGTCCGAGGGAGATTGACAGTCATGTTTAGCTTCTTCCATTTTCTAATGATTGCTCCAACAGTGGACCTTTTTTCACCAAGCTGCTTGGCAATTTCCCCGTAGCCCTTTCCAGCCTTGTGGAGGTGTACAATTTTGTCTCTAGTGTCTTTGGACAGCTCTTTGGTCTTGGCCATGTTAGTAGTTGGATTCTTACTGATTGTATGGGGTGGACAGGTGTCTTTATGCAGCTAACAACCTCAAACAGGTGCATCTAATTTAGGATAATAAATGGAGTGGAGGTGGACATTTTAAAGGCAGACTAACAGGTCTTTGAGGGTCAGAATTCTAGCTGATAGACAGGTGTTCAAATACTTTTGCAGCTGTATCATACAAATAAATAGTTAAAAAATCATATATTGTGATTTCTGTTTTTTTTTTTTTTTTAGATTATGTCTCTCACAGTGGACATGAACCTACGATGACAATTTCAGACACCTCCATGATTTCCAAGTGGGAGAACTTGTAAAATAGCAGGGTGTTCAAATACTTAATTTCCTCACTGTATATATTGCGTAGCCCTAATGAATGTTATAGTTTCACAATGAACAGATTTAAGCAATTTGATTAATCATATTTTCAACTTGCAACTAAATAAAACAAAATCAAAGAGAAAATAGTTAATATACCATGCCATTATTTTGAGTGGAGAAACCCGTTTCATTTATGTATGATCAACAAACATGCCTGAAGTAAGATTATTAGTTTGTGAAAAAAAGAAAGAAGTGTAATCTAAACTGTTGGCAATTCAAATACATAAACATATTGAGGCCTAAATTTAGGATTGTGTATTATTTCATCCTCCAAAACTATTTTACATTAAAAATGAACCAAACACAGAGTTCTTAGTTTCCCAATTCAATATTTTCCTCAGGCAGTAGTGCATTAAATAAAGTTTTAGTTTTTATTGTTAACTTCTACTAATAAACACTTAAGATGAAAAACTGATATCTAAAAATAAAAGTGGAGGTTCACACTTGTCATGTTTGGTTTGATTAAAACAAACCCTGGTGCGATTGCTCAGTTAGTGTGGTTCATTTGAGCATATGTGAACGCTGCCACCCGAACCTTGGTGCGCAACAAACAAGCGGACGAGACTGCTAAAAAGATGGATCTCGGTCCGCTTCCAAACGAACTCTGGTGCGGTTCGATTGATATATGAACGCAACACGGACCAAAAACAGGACGTGATGTCACAAGATGCGACGCTACAAGTCAGAATTGATTTGACGACGCGGAAAGATCGGTGTATCAAAATGAGTAGAGGACAAATGTGGAGCAACGAGGAGGTAAATTGCCTCATCATTATATGCAGATCTTTTTTTCTGCATACAACGGAGGAAATCCTGGTGCTGTTTTGAATGTTTTGAGCATTTTATGAGCTCTTCGTGAGTTCTCAGCTGGTAAAAATAAAACCATATGTACACACATAAAATGATTGCGTTTAATCCATCACACAGCATTGTTGGGAATGTTCGGTAAGCAAGCTCCGTCGCGAAATATACGTCATAAAAGCCGACCAATCAGGTTGTGACCGTATCCCTATGCCTTTGGTTCGGTAACTTTAGGTTTGCTGTTAAAAATGCCAGTGTGAACGCTAAGCGGACCAGGACTATATGTTTGTTTTTGTTTTTTGGTCCAGACCAAACGAACCGAACTACAAGTGTGAACGCACCCTTACACTTTTCGTTCCATTGACTTTCATATGCATGTGAATGCTGGAGACAGAAAATGCAAGCTCATGCAAGTAAGTTTTAAATTTTGCTGTGTTCCAGAGTTCAAGTTTGGTGAACTCTGACATGAGAACTGATTGGACCAATAGAAGATTGATACATCATGACCTCTTAAGCCCAAAGTATACTTCGGCCGTCCGTGTTTGCGCAACGCCCGCATGATGTCCGTAGACAGTGCATGTACAACAGCTCAAGCACAAGACAGACAGAAGAGACAGAGAGAGGCTGTGTTCGAAATGGCATACTATCATACTACTCTTACTATTGCTGCAGTATCCAGTATGTATACTGTATGCAGTATGCACATTTTTTGTGTGCATGAATATCCTACTATATTTGCTGACTTCAGATTTTTTAAAGTCGACATTTATGTGATGAAAGTCGAATCGACGTTGACTAGTCACTGATGACGTCACGCAAACGCGGGTTTTCTTGTGCACAGGACAGCTATGGCATATGATAAAGCCCTGCCAAAAAGGTTATTGCTCCTACATAACAGCTTTTTTAATGAATTCTTTTGTCATATTTCTCACAGATTTCTGCTGTTCTGAATCAGATACAGATAAAGTTGCACAATAAGGATTACATTTATGAATGCATTAGTTAGAGAGAGAGATTCATGTGAATTAATTTGTCTATAAAGCATCGTTGTTTAATAGTACGATCAACTGAATCCTTTATAAATTAATGAGAGCCTTAGACCACTTAGGCCATTTCGAACATTACGTTCAATATAAACAAATCTCTCATGTTTGAGACAAAAATGTCCCAAAATAAAACAACAGTAATGGTTTAGGATCTATACACAAAGTGTATCTGTAGTAGTTAATTTGCAGCCCGATGCGCTCAAGGTCACAAGTTTTCCCGCTACAATTACAGGTCCTAGTAATGATGACCAATCTTCTTGATTAAAAACTTCAAATTATAATTTGATGCTGGCCGGTTTGAGTTAGTCATATCATGAAATATTCTCTTGACAAATAAAATCATATATTAGCATATCAATAACTTTTTCTATGCTGACAAAAATATAGCCTGAAAAATATGCTGATAAATGGCCTATATTTAACTAATATGTAGGCTTGGCACAATCTACCATAAATCTTCCGAGAATTATTTATGATGTTTTGGAAAACCAATTTATAATGAGATATTTTTACCAATGTATAGTTAAAGTATTCAACACAGTAAAAAGTGGTAGATGTTCCTGTAAGGAGCTTGTTACCTGAGCCCTTAAATTAGCCAACCTAATATAGTGGATTTTATTCAAACATTACATTTTTGACTTGAATTAAACCAGTTAATTTAAGTTACCACATTAAGCACATTTTTATGTTAACATTTTTCAGTGTATATTTTTTGTCGAGCAAAATAAAATCTAAATCAACTGACTTTAAGTGAAAAGCATTATTTAATTTCACTGAATCAACTTCACCTTTTAACTTTAAAACGGAATTTTGGGTTAGATCAAGACCATTGGTGAGGACAGCTGAAAGATAGGACATTTTCACTCAGGTTTGCGCATTAAAAGAACACATTTGTTTGTAAGGTAACTAGGGATGAGTCACGATTTTCGAATATTCGATTAGTTGATTTAATTATAGAATTGTGCGATTATCGTCTAAAAAAATCCCCAGGTTCTCAGTGCTGACGTGATGGTGACACATTCATGCAACCAGAGTGAGGCGCTGCCAATAACGCACCTAAAAGCTGTCAATCAACTCTCAGGGTGTTTTATCCTGGGCACCTTTGCTGCGGTCTGAGCGTGAATTCTTCCCTGCGCCTCCGCAGTGATGGTCTGGTTTCACACTCAACTTGAACCCTGGTGCTTTTGCGTCCATCTTACGTCATCACAAACGTGCGCGGTGCATGAGAGAATACAGAACGTGGGTCAATTTATTGGGTTTTTTTTATTATTAATTTGGTGCCATTATGCGCAGCTGAGTAAACGACACTTGGGTTTACCATATGTGTCGCTTGAAGGTGGCTTTTGCTGCTTGCAAAATTGCCATAGTGAATTGCCATTCATTTGCTGCCCTGATTGCACTCGCTTTGCGCAAATACACTGCAGTCTCACTCGTATCTAAGATAAATCATCAACACTATCATCCCTTACATGTATTTCATTGAACTAATGCCATTGTAATCAGCTAAAACGAATGCACTGGGGTTACTTTTATTCCTGAACAAGTGCGCATCGAAGTGTTGCTTTCACATTCACACGAATCAAGAGTGCAACCGAACTCAGGTTGTGGGTTCTCGGGTTCGGTACCTCAGTGTGAACAAAGCCCTCTATGAAAGCTTTCACATTATCAATTTTTCATGCGAACCGTGCTCCATTTCGAACTAAACTGCCAGTGTAAAAACACCCTGAGACAACAGAAGAAGAACACATTGTCTCACACACACACTGCATAACTTGGGTTGGGGCGATGTCAAATAATAGTCATATGTTTCAGCATGTTACAATAATTATATTGCTTGAGTTAGTATAGCCTATTCCCTAATGAAATAAACAGTTTGTTATCATACAGATTGAGAGCGTTTATGGTCTCTCTCCACCTCTCTTTCTGTTTATATGTGTGTAGCCTATACATTAGGGGTGGCATGGTTCACAAAACCCACGGTTCGGTTCGTATCACGGTTTTAGGGTCACGGTTTTCGGTTCTGTACGGTTCTTATTGTTGGTTTTTTATCGTTAACACTCCAGAAATTGACTTCAGCATATGATATATAGCTTAATCATCCACAATTAGGATGTATTAGGATACAGTATTAAAAAATTGCTATATCATGTAGAAGTTGTTTCCTAACTGGCTGTCTACCGAGTCCGACACATTGGCGTAACATTTTTCATGTTAATCATGTCAATTTTGATCAGAACAATGCACTGTGGCTTTAATTCAGCTGACCTGATTAACAAATTTCACCATGAAGTGTTCCGTGTGTTTCACAATCACCATATGACATCCAAAAAATACACGAAAACACAACACTGCCAGAAGTTTTTGCCCCACTTCAAAGGCATGTTTAAATTATTAAAACTAGAAGCATCTTAACTTTTAAATGTTACATTTATCATGTGAACTACTTAGCATGTTATATGCATGTGTGTATGAGACAGAGGGGAACACGGTCGCATTTGCAGCAGATATATGCTGCCCATCATAAATCAAAGCATGAGACAGGCAGGGGTCGGAGGAGAAGAGCGGGAAATGTGACAGAATGGACAATATTTGTCTGTATTTGCAATACACGAGCTGCGGTTCAGCTGCGGGAGACAAACACTGCCAGTGTGTGAATGCACGCGTGCATACGCACTGCATCTGCCCTGCCAGCTATACGTCGCTGGCGCATCCTCCAACTTCGGGCAGCCTTCCTTATCTCTCCCACGTGCATTTCTACACGTGACGTGACCTGCAGCACTCCACTTTTACTTTATTTTACTGTATGAACGGTTCGGGGTTTTTTCATGTACCGTGCCACCCCTACTATACATGCGTGTATGCGGTGGGAGGACTTGTGATTTTCGAATAATAATCAAATAATTCCTGGTGATCATTGAATATTATTTTTGCGTGAAATGCCCATCCCTAAAGGTAACAACCTGGACAGCTGTGCTGAATTATTGTTCAATGTTTGTCATTTGACAACACTGTAGCATACTACTCTGAAACATTATTTGTTGCATATTGTATACTATTTCGCACACTATTCTTTAAAAAAAAAGGTAGGCAGTATGCACTCTATACAGGGTAGTAAGCAATAAATAGTAAGTTAGTGTGCCGTTTCAAACACAGCCAGAAGAGTCAACAATTGTACCGCGCATGTGTCAAACTCGACCATCCGTGCTCATCCGCAGTTGAGTATACTTTGAAAGCAGTGTGGACACGACTGCGTGCAAGACGCATCCGGACACGGAAATTGAAGTATACCCTGGCCTTTAGCTGAATTAAAAGGTGGTAAACTTTAAATCTGCAGGACTGCAACGTTGCAGTAAAGTGCAGTAGATTATGCTCAAAGTCTAGTGACCGCGGCTTAACATGAGATGGTGGTCCAGTGGGTTAAACCATGGAACTGATATGCAGAAGGTTGCTGGTTTGATCCCAGCGGTCATTTACATTTACATTTATGCATTTAGCAGACACTTTTATCCAAAGCGACTTACAACTTGGGGGTACATGAAGCGATTGGTCATGAAGAGTTGAGAAGCGCAATAAGAGCCTGAAATACTGAGACCGTGTACATTGCTCAGTGTAGCACAGGCTAGAGTAGGGAGGGAAGAAGGAAGAGAAAGAGGAAAGGAAAGGTTTTTTTTTTTTTTATGAGGTTAAGTGCTCACGGAAGAGCTGAGTTTTAAGTTGAATTTTGAATGATGTCAATGATTCTGCGTTTCGGATGGTGTTGGGAAGATCGTTCCACCAGCTGGGAACGTTGAATGAAAATGTTCTGGAAAGGGATTTTTTCCCCCTCTGTGATGGTACCACAAGCCGTCGTTCCTTTGCTGAGTGAAGGTTTCTGGTGGGGGTGTGGATTTGTAGAATGGGGTCAAAGTAAGCAGGAGCTGAGCGCGTGGTGGCTCTGTATGCAAGCATCAGCGCCTTAAAATTGATGCGAGCAGCGAGTGGTAGCCAGTGCAGGGAGATGAAGAGAGGTGTGACGTGGGTCCTTTTGGGCTCGTTGAAGACAAGACGTGCTGCTGCATTCTGGATCATTCGAAGTGTTTGGATCGCACAAGAGGGGAGTCCAACCAGAAGCGCATTGCAGTAGTCAAGTCTAGAAATAACCAGGGCCTGGACAAGAAACTGTGTTGCGTGCTCTGTTAGGAACGGTCTAATCTTCCTGATGTTGTGGAACGCAAACCGGCATGAGCGAGCTGTCTTAGAAATGTGTTCTCTGAAGGACAGCTGGTCATCAAATGTTACTCAAAGATTTCTGACTGACTTTGATGGGGAAATCAAGGATGTACCTAACTGGATGGTGAAGTCATGTTGTATGGTGGGACTGGCGGGGAAGATGAGAAACTCAGTCTTTGCCAGGTTGAGCTGCAGGTGATGATTCACCATCAGTGTGTCCTTGAGCAAGGCACTTTACTCCATGTTGCTCCAGGGGGATTGTCCCTGTAATAAGGGCACTGTAAGGTCACTGCAGGAGACGTTCACCACCAGTGTGTCCTTGAGCAAGGCACTTTACTCCATGTTGCTCCAGGGGGATTGTCCCTGTAATAAGGGCACTGTAAGGGCACTGCAGGTGACGGTCACCACCAGTGTGTCCTTGAGCAAGGCACTTTACTCCATGTTGCTCCAGGGGGATTGTCCCTGTAATAAGGGCACTGTAAGTCGCTTTGGATAAAAGCCAAATACATAAATATATAAATATAACAGAGACCTTGATCCACAACTACAACTTGCATAGGCTGGACATGCCAAAGGACAGTCATGCAGCTGGATGACTCGCAAACATGTAGTGGGCTTACAGACAACAAGTGGTGTAACAGCACACAGACAAATTCTGTTTATCACATCCTACTGAAAATGGCAAGAATCAATACAGATCTGAAAAACATCTGGTCTTTTATTTCTGCCAAATCTTTCAGATCCACAAAAACGTGAACATGTCAAATCCGTTTCTACAAGCAGACATTCAAAGTGGCATATTCAATTCTGAACCAGTGTTCTTGTTTCAAAGGAAGACAAAAATCAAAAATTGTCAAATGACCCCTTTGTTGATACCAGCTTGATGTGCAAACACCAAAAATATAATTAAGCAATTTGTATTCACTTCCTCAAAGATTACAGTGTAAACACTGTGGCAATGCTGTTTATTTGAGTGCCTTGAGAAATATTGAGAAACCATACAAACTTGTGATCACTTTGAGATGCCAGAAGCAACTTACACACTTGGCTGCTTTCTTTGGGATTATTGCCCGATAGTATACACTCATTTCATTTATGAATCATTGCTAACAAGGTTTGGAAAGCTACAACATTATGCAATATAAATGATTCTGAAAAGTGTATCAGGTTTGTCTGTCGGCTATTCGCATTGAAACATTCACAATTATTAATATAGTATTGAGTGGTTGGTTACAGATCACAATGTTTAAAAATTAACCAAATGTGTAAAATTCGAGAAATGCTTGTGACCTCTGAAATGCAAGCATTTTCCTCCAGGGCTCGTTCCATTGTCAAGGAAGATTGTGTGTAAAGAGTTATGACTTAAAACTCTGACAACTTACTATAACACAAACATAACCACATGTTCTTGTGCCCTAGAAGAGGAGGCAGCCAAATCATGAACTGGCAGATCATGTTCATTCATTCCCGCCTATAGACTCCACACAGAGACAGAGCGCTGTCTGAGGCACAACACTTCCCACTGGTGAAAGACCTACAATTGAACCACAACTACCCTGACTGACATTTATTAACCTTTCTCTAAACCATACTTCAAAAGCATACAAGTTTTTTAAAAAAAATACAGACAATAACAAAAACTAAAACATAACCCAACTCACAGCAAAGCAGCCTGAGCACGGTTACTCTAAATGTTTACATGAAGTGCATGTAAATGAAACTGAAAATGCAAAGCAGCTCAGCACAATAAAAGCCTTTGACATGACCCCAACAAATGTTTACCACAGCTTCCGGCAAAACACTAGGGCTGGTCCGAATACCATTTTTTGAGCTTTCGAAGCTTCGATAGTAGTCAACATCGAATATTCAAAGCTTTGGAATGAAGGGGCTGAATATATTCTTCTTTCTAATAAAAGCAGGAATCTCGAGAAGTGGCGCGCCTCACGCGGGCAGGGCTTATATGCTCCGAGAACGGACACTGCACTAGTGATACAAAACACTGTTGTTCCAGTTTTTAAATATTATAGTAGTAAACATAATTTATTTCATTAAGAGAACAGATTAACTACAATTAAAAACTGAACGTGCCACGTGAGCCGAACGAGAGTCGCCGCACAAACTGCAGCAGGAGTCAGATTTCATTCATCACAAGCGTGCGGAGCTGAATGACAAGATGATCGCGGAAGATTGGGTTTCACAGCAAAATGTAAAAGCGCCTATTTAAGGGAGTTTGTCATTGTACAGTTTTGTTGTTGTGTTTTTCATTAAGAATAATAGGCTAATGAACCCACAATTCAAGCAACCCACACCCGAATTGGCAAACCGAAAGTAAACTGCGCACGGCTGCATTCGTTCACAGCTGCTCGGTGCACAAGCACTGCAATGTGACGGTGAGGGAAAATTTTCTAATACATTTTGATTCTATAATTCTATTTTCCACAATGTCAAACCTACGCAGCTTAACCCAAAATGCAAGCTCAGGCATGCGCTTCTTCCAAATAAGCTCATGCAGTTGTGCGCTCAGACAGAGAATACTCTGTTGCAGGGAACACTAAGAAGCAAATATATTTATTAAGTATAATGAGGTTGGGTTCCTATTCAACTGTCCATCCTATTAAAATGCTAGGCTATAAAATAATTGTTAATAAAAATAAACCGTTTCGAGGGGGATGCCAGGTGTGCGCAAAAAAAAAAAAAATTAAATAAAAATCGAATACCAACCCATCGAACGAATATTGGAATATTCTGGTCCAGCCCTACAAAACAACAGTTACTAGTTCTTGTTTAAAATCATAAATTATTAGTGAATCTTCATGGGGGCATGTTTACAGGTGACCACACAATATAAAATCAGTCAAGTTTTAGCACTCTAAAAAATAAAAAGGTTATTTATTGGCATTGATGGTTCTGGTGCAGCGTTCCAGCTGTTTTCTCACTAACTTCCCTCCGTCTCGTTCATGCGTCATTGCTTACGTTGCATGAGTGCCCACTACTGGTGGAACCTTTGCAGATCTTTCAAAAACACTGGCGCTGCGTCCCAAATCGAATACTTCTCTACGTAGAGAAGTATTTGATTTTGGACACAGCGCCAGTGTTTTTGAAAGAACTTTTTTTTTTTTTCATACTACTCTGTTGGCATACTGTTTTTTGCATACTATTTAAAATAGTATACGAAAAACAGTACGCCAACAAAGTAGTATGTCTGAATACATAGTATTCGAAAAAAACAGCAGGCGAAAAGTCTCCGGATGACCTACTACTTCCGACGAGATTCTGAAGTGCGCATTCGATGGACACTTACTATCCCATGATGCTACGGGAGAAGATTTATGAATTGAGGTGAAGGGATGCAACTGACGCTGTTAGGTCACATGATAATGACAACCTGGCAGATGTAGTACGTCCGGATTACATTCATACTACACGCATTCATACTATATAGAATGTACTTTTTTAACGGCTGTGAAGTAAGTTCAAATTCAAATGTAGTACCTACTCAGACAGTACGCGATTTCAGACACAGCTTGAGTCTTCTATGGCATTACCCTTTATTTTTAAAAGTGTTCATTGTCTTTTACGTTCTCTTTTGCTGATTTTTCAGTCATTGGAAAACTTGATTGTGGTTGGTCAGCCGCTACATCCAGCAGTCAAGTATTTCTGAATAATCAAGACCAGCACTGTTTTGAATAATCAAGGGCAACAAGAAACCACAAAAAAACGTGCATACTCTCTTTCGCAAGTGAAATATATTAAATCGCAAATGACCTCGAAATTGTGCGCAGCTGAATGGTTTCAGAACTCTGCCTTGTAAACGCCCCTTAATTAAATATCATTAGCATGTAAAAGAACGCCATTCAATGTCCACATTTTTAGCTTGAGAATGGCGAGCAGCAAGAAAAACTATTTTAGAGAGCCCGAAATTGGGGTCCTGCTAAAAATGTAATAAACATTAATGCCATGTAATTATGCTAACAGGGTTTTGAAAAAAACATGCAGGCTATATGTTTTATTTAGAACAAGAAGCCTAGGGTATTCTTTTAATTGATTCATTTGTAAAGTTATTTTTTTTCAGGACATTTTTAAAACGTTTGCTGCACGGTTAAGGTATGCTAAATATCAGTCAAAACAAAAGAGAAACTGCTGGTTTACTTTTATTTGTATACACTCACAATAAAAAGAAAATATTGTGCTTTAATTTGTAAAAATAAAAAATAATAATAATAATAATAATAATTTAACTCAGTGTTGTACAGTTTTGTTAATGTGTTAATTTAAGTGAAACATATTTTGTGCCTATTTATTTTATTCCTAACACACACATATATATATATATATATATATATATATATTCAGCTCACCATGGCTGCATTTATGTTATAAAAATAATAAAAAAAGGCTGTAATATATATATTTTTTTATTTTAGGATTCTTTGATGAATAGTAAGTTCAAAAGAACAGTATCTGAAATAGAAAGCTTTTGTAACATTTTACTATCATTCAAAAGTTTTGGGTTGGTAAGAATTGTTTAATAAATTTATTCAGCAAGGATGCATTAAATTGACAGACATGTAATGTTGCAAAAGCTTTATATTTCAGATAAATGCTGCTCTTTTGAACTTTCTATTCCTTACATAATCCTGAAAAAAAAATGGTACACTGTTTTCAACATTGATAATAATCATTAATGTTCCTTGAGCAGCAAATCATCATATTAGAATGATTTCTGAAGGATCATGTGACACTGAAGACTGAAGTAATGATGATAAATTCAGCTTTGATCACAGGAATAAATTACATTTTAAAATATATTCAAACAGAAAGCTCAAAACAGACAGCCACATAATAAGCAAGATTATGTGCATTGAACTACTTTGCATTGTGACTTAAAAATATTGTTTGAAATAATTTTCTTTAAAGATAACATTTTATTTCACCTATACACCCCACATATCCGCATGGTCACCTCAGGATGGCATCATCACAACACCACTGCTGTTTCTGTGGTCATTCTGTCATACAAGTTGTTAGCACAGTTTTATTGTAATAACAATAGCTGTGCTATGGTATCTTGGCTGGAAGCTGTGGTTGCCATAGTGACTTCTGCAAAGAGTCATGACTATCTAAAACATCTGTACTTTAAAAATATATATATATATGTTTGCTACTCACAGCTAAGACTAAATATAATGAACAAATCGTTAAGTGATGACTAGCAAATATGATGAGATCAATTAAAGGCATCATCCCTTTAATGAATGCGTGCAGTGTGAATGACAGCAGTCAGACAGCCACTGACATTCTCATCCCTCCTCATGAGGCATTTTACATTCACAGTGATGGCATCTGCATTTGAGAGAGAGAGAGAGAGAGAGAGAGAAGAGAAGAGAAGAGAAGAGAAGAGAAGAGAAGAGAAGGAGAGAGAGAGAGAGAGAGAGAGAGAGAGAGAGAGAGAGAGAGAGAGAGAGAGAGAGAGAGAGAGAGAGAGAGAGAGAGAGAGAGAGAGAGAGAGAGAGAGAAGAGAAGAGAAGAGAAGAGAAGAGAAGAGAGAGAAGAGAAGGAAGAGAGAGAAGAGAGAGAGAGAGAGAGAGAGAGAGAGAGAGAGAGAGAGAGAGAGAGAGAGAGAGAGAGAGAGAGAGAGAGAGAGAGAGAGAGAGAGAGAGAGAGAGAGAGAGAATATATAATATCCTAATTTGGCTGTGCTTACCCTAGAGACGGTGAGGTCTGTCATGAGCTGCTCGAAGGCCCGCGTTTCCTCCGCCTGTTTCTGGTTGTGAAGCGCGATCTTCTCGCTAAACTTCCGCGGGTTGGAGCCACTCGAGCCCGGGGATCCAGACATAGTTGGGCCGCAGAGTTTCGAGATCAACTTCGCAGGGAACTGACTGTTGAATGTTGTCGATATACAAGTCAAACGTGTTTAAGTTGTCCCTCCATGTCTGAAAAGCTTGTAAGAGTGCAGTCCAGATGCTTTAGAGAGGTTTGACGAGGTCGCTTTTGTGACAAGAGCTTTGCCACCATTGATGAGCTGGAAAACGCGTCGAAACCGAATTATTAACAACTTAATGGACTTAAATCAGCTTAAGTGCAAAGTAACGATGATATATAGGAATTCCTTATACTTATAACGCCAATTTTTGTATACAGGCGATGAGCCGAATTTGCTAAAAGTTTGTCAGGAAATTGGACATCGCTAAATATTCAGGCGTTTATGAGTTTTGTTTGGCATCACTAAAACAAGTTCTTGCTTTGTATCGTGGGAAAAAGAGAATGAGATGTAGAATACTGCAATGCCAAACAAAACAAAAAAGCTTAAATATTTCAATTGGCTTTACGAAACAAGTTCAGTGCCTCTAGCTAGCGAGCTAAATACTTTAGATTCTGACGTGAAGCATTTTAATTGTGTATTTTTAATGATCACACATACATATTAAGCGCCTACCATTATTTATGAATTCAGGTAGACAGTTGGTGATATAACTGTCTAAATGAATGTGATTGACTGATATTGCTCGGTCAGGTACAGGGTAAAGTCAGCCGTAACAGCTAACCAGCTAATGAGCGATATGACACAATCAAAATATCACAAACGAAATGTCACAAACGAACTGTAAATGACAGCAAACGGCAGACTTATGTGGTAAATTCAATCAATCTTATTGTCCACAATACTGAACTTAGTTTCGTGAGATTTCAACAAGTGGTCTCGCCAATGTAAACCTCATTACGCATTCAAAACTCATATAAACAGGTAAGCGCGACAGCAACTTTGCAACAAGGTAGCACATGAAACTCTGCACCAGACACTCACTGTCCTGCGGCAGGACAACCAGCGGCCAGTGATCGAGCGCTGTTGTCATACGAGTCAGAGAAAATGTTTAGATGTTACTGATTCGTGAAATGCAGCGGTGAAATCTGATCATGTAGTCCGCGTGTACTCCCTTGGACTCTCTTCTCCGTGTCCATCATCTAGATCCACCTGAACTGTGATACACCGACTCGTGACTCCACGGTACACATTTGTTTTGTCAACTTCGATCCCTCACTCCGAGTGAAAACAAGCCGAGGAAAAAATACACAAGCCTGCCCCAAAACTGTATACCAATTTTTTTAAGTTGTGTCCACAAGGAGGCAGTGGAGTTCCCTTAAAGGGATACACAACCCTATTATTCACGTTAAAGATGTCATAAAGAACTTGCATTTGCTCTACAAATCATGAAATTGTGTGTGTGTGTGTGTGTGTGTGTGTGTGTGTGTGTGTGTGTGTGTGTGTGTGTGTGTGTGTGTGTGTGTGTGTGTGTGTGTGTGTGTGTGAGAGATCATGATATAATCAATAGCCTACACGCTATTTCATATATTTCAAATAAATGCTGTTTTTTTTTTTTTTTACTTCCATCAAAACAATTGAAGAATCAGATAATGAACCATGTAAGGGAACAGGGTTTTTTCTAAAAACATATATATATATATTTATTTAGTCCATAACTTAATTTGTGTCAACTTTGTCAGACACACTAAAATGCATGCTAATTTAATTTAATCTATCCAAAAACAATGTCAAATCTTAAATGATGTAATACTGGTGTTCAGTAAAGGATCTAAATCATAAAATACATTCTCTGTTCTCTGTATTTTTGTTTGTTTTCACACTATTATGAACAACCCAGTTTCTAAATTCCTTAATTCTCCTCCCTCCTTTTAATATTAAACATATAGCACCAATGTTCTTAGGTAATTAAGACATAATATCATGTAGTTATATTGATGTTTTAACATTTTTACACAATACATTTAAAAAAGAATAAGAAATGTCTCAATATTGAGACATTTCTTTCAAAATGAACAAAAAGCTTCACCTGACGGTGTGAAATACTGATGGAGTTGACAAAGGTTGAGCTGAGGCCAAATATACAGTATATGTAAATATAATCATAAAACAACATTAGAAGAATTCACCGTGTGCAAAAAACGTATTAAATCACATTATACAGACTTTTGAGAAGCATTTGTCAACTATCAGACATAAAACCTGACGGAGTTGACAAAATTGATTGTTTTTCCACCTTAATCACGTGTTGTGGAGCGATTTAGTTTTTTTCCCCCTCAGTTGTAGCTGCCTTAAGAAACATCAAAATGGCAAGATTTATCCCACAACTATTTACAGAAACTATTACACTGTAATGATGGAGTTGACATGTTAAGGCTGTGACCGCAGAGACTTCAATATTGTTTGTTTAAAATATTAAGATCTATAACTTCCAGGACTATGTGTCCTCCTGTGAGATCCACAATGAGCAGGAAATAGTAAGTGCTCTTCAGAGTTAAAGCTGCCCATGACACTGCCTGATTTATTCAGAATTATAAAACATCCTGACGGAGTTGACGCAAAGTGAGGACACAACCTTTATAGCTATTTTAAATTGAAAATATAATTCAATATTTACTTGTTGTATTGTTTGATATCTTTAAGATTTCTGCCTTTTAATGTAACTCTGTGTTTTTTAACTTGTTGCATTTTTAAACACTTTGTTTGGCAGTTTTACATTGTGACCTCATGCTGAGGACGGGTTTAATTACTTGTTTCCAAGTATAGAGTGTGCTTTTAAAATAATACTAAAGAGATAATTTAAAAGAATAAGCAATAAATGTCCTGAGTATACAAATTTCCCTTAGATGTTACTGTTTGAGTATTTTTGTTGTTGACATTCTTACTTCTTAACATAAATAGGGCTTTTGTGTTTGTTTTTCTCAAGAATCAGTGATAGCCTATATATATGTATGTATTTCAGTATTGGGATGGAGGCAATTAAATGATAGGATTTGTAGAAAAATAATGAATGAAATGCAAAACCGAAAAAAACGCAATTCACAAGCGCTTATTGAACCGTGAATGCCGTACCGAACGGTTGAGAATTGAGAATTGTGGCATCCCTAAAATATATATATATTGCTCCGTCAATATTGAGAATTGTGGCAATATATATATATTTTAAGGATGCCACAATTCTCAATTCTCAACCGTTCGGTACGGCATTCACGGTTCAATAAGCGCTTGTGAATTGCGTTTTTTTTCGGTTTTGCATTTCATTCATTATTTTTCTACAAATCCTATCATTTAATTGCCTCCATCCCAATACTGAAATAGCCTACACAACATACATTCACATCACACGTTAGTGGTAGAGTTATACTCACGGAACACTAGTTATTCACAATCACAAAAGTGCATTATTTGCATGCGTTTTACATGCATTTCATTATGCACTGTTTTAACATGCGCTTTTCCAAGCGCGCAATAAACGCCTATCAAACACGTGATTACTGGACTGTGGACTAAGTAGTCTTACTGTGCTAATACTGTCAAATACACACAAGGTTTACATAAACACAGTAGGTTATGTCTAAAGTGAAAGTAAAATCGGCATGTGTCTGTTAGATTAGATGCACGCAGCTCTTAAATTGACAGCAGCGCAGCCAGTGAACACGCTGTCCTTAAAGGGACAGTTCACCTCTAAAATGATGTAATTATTCACTCACTCTAATATTGTTCCAAACCTGTATTAATTTCTTCTCGATGACAGAATTTTCATTTTTGAATGAATTATCCCTTTAATGTTAATACAACAACAAAAGACAAAGAGAAAATCACTCACTGCTCTTGACTAAAACACTAATGCAGTAGCTTTAATAAGAATCAATGTATATTTTATAGTGAAGTAGTGTTTTATTTTTACATTTATTCATTTAATTGCATACTTAAAAGCTGCTGTACAGCTCTGAGCTGCCAGTGTAAATCTTTATATATATATATATATATATTTATTTTTATATTATACAATACACTAGGAATGTGTACAAGGTTTTTTTTTTTTTAAGTAAAGTTTTAAGTTTAAGTAAGGTTTTTCAATTCTTTTATGTAAAAGAGTATTGCAATAAAAAAATAGTCTTTTTTCTCCTTAACCTCTTTCTGTTCCTGTCGCCGAAGAATAGAATAGCAAAAAACTGATGTGACAAGCCATCAGAACCGAACCGAACCGAACCGAAAACCGTGGTTAAAAATCGAGGTATATATTGAACCTTGGACTAACTGTATTGTTGCATCCATAATATATGTGTGTGTGTGTGTGTGTGTGTGTGTGTGTGTGTGTGTGTGTGTGTGTGTGTGTGTGTGTGTGTGTGTGTGTGTGTGTGTGTGTGTGTGTGTGTGTGTGTGTGTGTGTGTGTGTGTGTGTGTGTGTGTGTGTGTGTGTGTGTGTGTGGTGTGTGTGGTGTGTGTGGTGTGTGTGGTGTGTGTGGTGTGTGTGTGTGTGTGTGTGTGTGTGTGTGTGTGTGTGTGTGTGTGTGTGTGTGTGTGTGTGTGTGTGTGTGTGTGTGTGTGTGTGTGTGTGTGTGTGTGTGTGTGTGTGTGTGTGTGTGTGTGTGTGTGTGTGTGTGTGTGTGTGTGTGTGTGTGTGTGTGTGTGTGTGTGTGTGTGTGTGTGTGTGTGTGTGTGTGTGTGTGTGTGTGTGTGTGTGTGTGTGTGTGTGTGTGTATACATATATATATATATACACACACACAGGTGTTGGTCATATAATTAGAATATCATCAAAAAGTAGATTTATTTCACTAATTCCATTCAAAAATATTATATTCATTCATTACACACAGACTGATATATTTCAAATGTTTATTTCTTTTAATTTTGATGATTATAACTGACAACTAAGGAAAATCTCAAATTCAGTATCTCAGAAAAGTCGAATATTACTTAAAACCAATACAAAGAAAGGATTTTTAGAAATCTTGGCCAACTGAAAAGTATGAACATGAAAAGTATGAGCATGCCCAGCACTCAATACTTAGTTGGGGCTCCTTTTTCCTGAATTACTGCAGCAATGCGGCGTGACATGGAGTTGATCAGTCTGTGGCACTGCTCAGGTGTTATGAGAGCCCAGGTTGCTCTGATAGTGCCTTCAGCTCTTCTGCATTGTTGGCTCTGGCATATCGCATCTTTCTCTTCACAATACCCCATAGATTTTCTATGGGGTTAAGATCAGGCGAGTTTGCTGGCCAATTAAGAACAGGGATACCATGGTCCTTAAACCAGGTACTGGTTGCTTTGACACTGTGTACAGGTGCCAAGTCCTGTTGGAAAATGAAATGTACATCTCCATAAAGTTGGTCAGCAGCAGGAAGCATGCAGTGCTCTAAAACTTCCTGGTATACGGCTGCATTGACCTTGGACCTCAGAAAACACAGTGGACCAACACCAGCAGATGATATGGCACCCCAAACCAACACTGACTGTGGAAACTTTACACTGGACCTCAAGCAACGTGGATTGTGTGCCTCTCCTCTCTTCCTCCAGACTCTGGGACCCTGATTTCCAAAGGAAATGCAAAGTTTACTTTCATCAGAGAACATAACTTTGGACCACTCAGCAGCAGTCCAGTCCTTTTTGACTTTAGCTCAGACGAGACGCTTCTGACGCTGTCTGTTGTTCAAGAGTGGCTTGACACAAGGAATGCGACAGCTGAAACCCATGTCTTGTGCGTAGTGGTTCTTGAAGCACTGACTCCAGCTGCTGTCCACTTTTTGTGAATCTCCCCCACATTTTTGAATGGGTTTTGTTTCACAATCCTCTCCAGGGTGCGGTTATCCCTATTGCTTGTACACTTTTTTCTACCACATCTTTTCCTTCCCTTCGCCTCTCTATTAATGTGCTTGGACACAGAGCTCTGTGAACAGCCAGCCTCTTTTGCAATGACCTTTTGTGTCTTGCCCTCCTTGTGCAAGGTGTGAATGGTCGTCTTTTGGACAACTGTCAAGACAGCAGTCTTCCCTATGATTGTGTAGCCTACAGAACTAGACTGAGAGACCATTAAAGGCCTTTGCCGGTGTTTTGAGTTAATTAGCTGATTAGAGTGTGGCACCAGGTGTCTTCAGTACTGAACCTTTTCACAATATTCTAATTTTCTGAGATACTGAATTTAGGATTTTCCTTAGTTGTCAGTTATAATCAAAATTAAAATAAATAAACATTTGAAATACACTCACCTAAAGGATTATTAGGAACACCTGTTCAATTTCTCAAATTATCTAATCAACCAATCACATGGCAGTTGCTTCAATGCATTTAGGGGTGTGGTCCTGGTCAAGACTCCAAACTGAATGTCAGAATGGGAAAGAAAGGTGATTTAAGCAATTTTGAGCGTGGCTTGGTTGTTGGTGCCAGATGGGCCAGTCTGAGTATTTCACAATCTGCACAACCATTTCTAGGGTTTACAAAGAATGGTGTGAAAAGGGAAAAACATCCAGTATGTGGCAGTCCTGTGGGCGAAAATGCCTTGTTGATGCTAGAGGTCAGAGGAGAATGGGCCGACTGATTCAATCTGATAGAAGAGCAACTTTGACTGAAATAACCACTCGTTACAACCGAGGTATGCAGCAAAGCATTTGTGAAGCCACAACACGCACAACCTTGAGGCGGATGGGCTACAACAGCAGAAGACCCCACTGGGTACCATTCATTACATTTACATTTACATTTAGTCATTTAGCAGACGCTTTTATCCAAAGCGACTTACAAAATTCATCTCCACTACAAATAGGAAAAAGAGGCTACAATTTGCACAAGCTCACCAAAATTGGACAGTTGAAGACTGGAAAAATGTTGCCTGATGAGTCTCGATTTCTGTTGAGACATTCAGATGGTAGAGTCAGAATTTGGCGTAAACAGAATGAGAACATGGATCCATCATGCCTTGTTATCACTGTGCAGGCTGGTGGTGGTGGTGTAATGGTGTGGGGGATGTTTTCTTGGCACACTTTAGGCCCCTGAGTGCCAATTGGGCATTGTTTAAATGCCACGGCCTACCTGAGCATTGTTTCTGACCATGTCCATCCCTTTATGACATTTACATTTACATTTATGCATTTGGCAGACGCTTTTATCCAAAGCGACTTACAGTGCACTTATTACAGGGACAATCCCCCTGGAGCAACATGGAGTAAAGTACCTTGCTCAAGGACACACTGGTGGTGACCGCTGGGATCGAACCAGCAACCTTCTGCATATCAGTTCCATGGTTTAAGCCACTGGACCACCATCTCACAGTATGACCACCATGTACCCATCCTCTGATGGCTACTTCCAGCAGGATAATGCACCATGTCACAAAGCTCGAATCATTTCAAATTGGTTTCTTGAACATGACAATGAGTTCACTGTACTAACATGGCCCCCACAGTCACCAGATCTCAACCCAATAGAGCATCTTTGGGATGTGGTGGAACGGGAGCTTCGTGCCCTGGATGTGCATCCCACAAATCTCCATCAACTGCAAGATGCTATCCTATCAATATGGGCCAACATTTCTAAAGAATGCTTTCAGCACCTTGTTGAATCAATGCCACGTAGAATTAAGGCAGTTCTGAAGGTGAAAGGGGTTCAAACACTGTATCAGTATGGTGTTCCTAATAATCCTATATATATCAGTCTGTGTGTAATGAATTAATATAATATTCAAGTTTCACTTTTTGAATGGAATTAGAGAACTAAATAAACTTTTTGATGATTATATAATATATGAAGAGTTTGGTTGCAAAACGCGATATATCCATTTTGAGAAAATTGGTTATTTGCCATTATTATTTGACATCAACAGTCAAGTTCATTCACATTTTTTTGTACATTAAACTATTACTTGAGCTCAGTGAAGGCCAGGGACACAATATTCTTCAAATCCAGGATATTTTTTATTTAATTTTATGTCCATAAATAGTTCATAAGTCAAAAACCATGCCAAAATGCAACATATTTATCTTAACATTGTCAAACATCTTAAATTGGTTAAAAAAACAATACATCATAAAAATATGTAATAGTATATACCAAGATTGATTAATAATAATAAGATGATGAGTAGAGTTTAGTTTGTCGGCATGACACAGACCATTAGCTACTCGCAGTCGCACGATGACCACAATTAATCTTTGGATGTTTTCCCTCCCCTGAATGCCTTGCCCGTTTGGTCTTCTCCCTTTGATGATTTTCTTTAGATGCCTCCCTCTTTCTCCCAACAGCAGCTGGAATGACCGGTGTCCTGACATTTCATCCTACCCGTCAGATTGTCCTACCAGGGCTTACTGCTCATGCCCACATCAATATTTTTTTTTTTATTTTTTTTATATTTACATTTTGGTATAGGTTTAGGGGTAGGTATGGATGTAGGTATGGATATTAATGAATATTAATAAAGCAAATCACATTAATATGATTATGGTAGCACAATCTGATAGTTAGCATTTTACATCCATATTTAATATTCGCGTGACATCCAGAGCTCGCGCACGACGCGCAGCATCCAGAACGTTCTATAGCCTAACCGTTATATCGCACTTTGTAAAGAAACTGGGCTGGCGGATATCGCGTTTTGTGAAAAAATACATTTTGTAGTAGGCTTAAAATGTACATTTTTAAATCTTATTAATGGCAGCAATTCACACATAGATTAAGGTACATCTGAACATTGATTTCCAATAATAAAATGCAAATGTCAAAAAATGGCGTTTATCGCGTTTTGCAACCAAACTCTTCATATATATATATATATACAACCCAAAATCAGAAAAAGTTGGGACAGTATGGAAAACGCAAATAAAAAACAAAAGAAGTGATTTCTAAACTTACTTTGACTTGTATTTCATTGCAGACAATATGAACACTAAATATTTCATGTTTTGTCTGGTCAACTTCATGTCATTTGTAAATATGCATCCTTTCCTGTCATTCAGACCTGCAACACATTTAAAAAAAAGTTGGGACAGGAGCAATTTAGGGCTAGTAATGAGGTAAAATAGTTAAATAATGATGTGATTTGAAACAGGTGATGTCAACAGGTGATTGTAATTATGATTTGGTACAAAAGCAGCATCCAAGAAAGGTCTAATCCTTTAGGAGCAAAGATGGGCCGAGGATCGCCAGTTTGCCAACAAATACGTGAGAAAATTATTGAAATGTTTAAAAACAATGTTCCTCAAAGAAAGATAGGAAGAGATTTGGATATTTCACATTCAACAGTGCATAACATAATTAAAAGATTCAAGGAATCTGGAGGAATTTCAGTGCGTAAAGGACAAGGGCGCAAGCCTAAGCTGAACAACCGTGATCTCCGATCCCTCAGGCGACACTGCATCAAGAATCGTCATTCATCTATAAGCGATATCACCACATGGGCTCAGGACTACTGTACTGTGCCAAAAGGAAGCCCTATGTTAACAGTGTCCAGAAGCGCCGTCGACTTCTCTGGGCTCGGAGGCATCTGGGATGGACCATCACACAGTGGAAACGTGTACTGTGGTCAGATTAATCAGTATTTCAGGTATTTTTTGGGAGGAATGGACGCCGTGTGATCTGGACCAAAGAAGAAAAGGATCATCCAGACTGTTTCCAGCAACAAGTCCAAAAGCCAGGGTCTGTCATGGTATGGGGTTGTGTCAGTGCCCTTGGCAAAGGTAACTTGCACTTCTGTGAAGCCACCATTAATGCTGAAAAGTACATAGAGATTTTGGAGCATAATATGCTGCCTTCAAGAAGACATCTTTTCCAGGGACGTCCATGCATATTTCAACAAGACAATGCAAAACCACATTCTGCACACATTACAAAGTCCTGGCTGTGGAGGAAGAGGGTACGGGTACTTGACTGGCCTGCCTGCAGTCCCGACCTGTCTCCAATAGAGAATGTGTGGCACATTTTGAAGCGCAAAATGCGACAACGAAGACCCCGTACTGTTGCCCACCTTAAGACTTGTTTGGAGGAAGAATGGGATAAAATTACACCTGAAACACTTCATCACTTGGTGTCTTCAGTCCCTAAACGTCTTTTAAGTGTTGTGAAAAGGAATGGCAACATTACAAAGTGGTAAAAGCTTTACTGTCCCAACCTTTTTTTAAATGTGTTGCAGGTCTGAATGACAGGAAAGGATGCATATTTACAAATGACATGAAGTTGACCAGACAAAACTTGAAATATTTAGTGTTCATATTGTCTGCAATGAAATACAAGTCAAAATAAATTTAGAAATCATTTCTTTTGTTTTTTATTTGCGTTTTCCATACTGTCCCAACTTTTTCTGATTTGGGGTTGTATATGTATATGTATATATATATATATATATAATATATATGAACATGAAATACTTTCTATATATATATCGATTAGGCATAACATATCCCAATACTGTGTTGGTCCCCTTTTTGCTGCCAAAACAGCCCTGACCGAGGCATGGACTCCACTAGACCTCTAAAGGTGTGCTGTGGTATCTGGCACCAAGATGTTAGCAGCAGATCCTTTAAGTCCTGTAAGTTGTGATGTGGGGCCTCCATGGATTGGACTTGTTTGTTCAGCACATCCCACAGATGCTCGATTGGATTGAGATCTGGGGAATTTGGAGGTCACCTCAAACTCGTTTTTGTGATCCTCAAACCATTTTTTATTTGTGGCAGGGAGCATTATCCTGCAGAAAGAGGCCACAGCCACCAGGGAATACCGTTTCCATCGAAGGGTGTACATGGTCTGCAACAATGCTTAGGTAAGTGGTACGTGTCAAAGTAACATCCACATGGATGGCTGGACCCAAGGTTTCCCAGCAGAACATTGCCCAAAGCATTACACTGCCTCCACCGGCTTACCTTCTTCCCATAGTGCATCCTGGTGCCATGTGTTCCCAGTGATGCACCCGTCCATCCACGTGATGTAAAAGAAAACAGATTCATCAGACCAGGCCACCTTCTTCCATTGCTCCTTGGTCCAGTTATGATGCTCACATGCCCACTGCCGCTTTCTGCATTTTTACTCTCCATTTTCTAACACATCATAATGTTCACTTGCAGCCCAATTATCCCACCAATAACAGATGCCGTGATGAAGAGATAATCAGTTATTCACTTCACTTGCCATAATGTTATGCCTGATTGGTGTATATATTAAATCAAACAATTGAAATGTTCAAACATTCAACCAGATTTTAGCTTTACACAACACAGCATCTATACAGTGTATACAGCAAAAAAAAGAAAGAAAAGAATATCTAAGCCTTATTAATCGCACCTAATATTTAATATAATGATCTTAATATGTTTGAGCTTCTGAACAAAAGCAAATACTGTGTACATCATTCTCTCCATCTCTGTGGTTTTTAGTTATACATTTTATTAATAGTTTGTGCGGTGAAACAGCTAACAAATGACTGCTTGAGCTATCTGCAATTTATGAAGAAAAAAAAACATTACATTGAATAGATATTCAAGCAAGCACTTTGTGTTTTGAACCATACACCAAGGTCAAAGAATATCAAGTTTCATTACTTTCTGCCATATGAAACACTGGACAGTGAAAATGATCATCCCATGTCATCATTCATGCAGCATCTTTGTGAACCACCTTTAAAGTGTTACTGGTAACAATAGCAAAATGACAGTTACATTAAGACATTTCAACCATTCCATATCGGATGCATGTGAAAAAAATACACACCTTCATACAGCTTTATAAAACATTTGAAAACAGTGTGGCACTTTGTTTCAAAAGTACAGTAACCGAGAACACCCCAGTCATCTTTTTAAATGTAATAATTAATCTGTTTATTATGTTATTACTGCATTTTCTGAACATAATGAGTTTTTGAAAATATGTAATCATTATTCAACTTTTTCTTTTCATAAGAGACATTAACTGTAACAATAGACAATAAGATGGACTGACATTATAAGCACTATGTGCTGATATGATAAGGCTTCTCCACAAATTTTCCCAACAGTTTATTCAAGTTAAGGCACCTTTAAAAAAGAAAATGGACACAAGGCTGCAAAAATTACAGGAACGTAAACTTAAACTTATCCAGCATGCAGATTGCAAATGCTCAGAAAAAACAAATTCCAATAAGTCCTCATTTTTGACCAGCCAATGAACCTATTTTTTTTTTTTTTTTTTTTTTTTTTTTTTTTACAAATAAACAAAAACAATTGCTCTGATAAATATATTTTGGTTACATTTTAAGGAATGTGGTTATAACACTCATCACTTTTCTATACGATAGGGATACTAAGAAACAATTTAGTTTCTCCCAAAGAATAGATCAGGTAATAAAAATTTTCATTTTACATATAACATATACAATATTCAAAGCTCATGCAAGAACAGTTTGCAAAAGATCAAAGCAAACTACTTTTGATACTCTATTGGACACTGATAATCTCAATAAAAACTGAAAAAAAGTCAACCGTTACATATCTGGAAGATACAGGTTGGTGGTCTACAACAAGTATAATAATGTACATTCGAGGAATCTATCCTTCGAGAAAGGCACAAAAGGTACGCAGGCATACTTTGATCTAAACTGTAAAGATGCATGTGGTCTGGCCTTCGCTTTGTGTGCAACAGTCTGTCAAGTCCCTCTAAGTCTTTATTTGCCATAGAACTTCTTGTTGAGCAGGAAAATTAGGAGGTTAACATTTACAGTAGCTCGATCAAACAGCTTCATCACTGCCACCCCCTCGTACTGCAACTGGAGCAGGTCCTGATATTAAAGAGGACAAAAAAGACATATACAATTAAGGCCCAATCATACCAAGAATGATAAGTATAAAGTAGTGCTGGGAACCGATAAAAAAATTAACAAATTAATAAAAATAAAAAAAACTGTAATTAATCGCAAGTTTTTAATATTTTGATATTGTAATAATTTCAGTTACCCTCCAAATTAATGTAGAAACAATTTAAAGACAGTATATTTTAAATATGTGTTGTAATGGCATCTTTTTATGAATGAATGCCAGTATCACTGATACTAATGTCTCTATGAAACATTAATGGCGTTACATTACAGTATAACTGAAAGCTCCCAATTTCAACATTTATTAGGCTTTAAAAAACAACAACTTTTAATTTAAGTGAACTTAAAACAATCTTTTCATAAACCCATTATAATAAATGTTATTTTTACCTGTGGCCTTCCCTGTTATGACATATACAGAAATGTAATAGTTATCAAACACCTTTCTTAACTGCATAAATAATAAATGAAATATAGATTAATCATCATTAAAGCTACAATTTTCTCTGTTCCCGTTGGTCTTTGATGAACATTAATGACAGGCATCATCAGTGCTCCTGTCACTTTAAGAACGGCCGCTGACGAACATGAGCATCTCATTTCCTCACAACTCTTTAAGTTAATTTAAGATGTTATTTAACTAATTTAAGACTCCTAATATGAGAATACTCAAAATTCTCTGTGTTGTTGTTATTGTTTGTTCAAGAGCAAAAGAGAACTCGATGTGAGCAAGAGACTGACACGAGTCTGTGTGTGTTGAGTGTGAGTGTGTATGTGTGTGTCTCGATTAGCTGACATGAGACGCAGCCACACAGACAGGACATTGACATACAGCACATTCTCTTGTGTCTTGTCGTGCTTGTGTAACAGAGGCCAGCTAGTAGTTGCTGTGCGAGTAAAACCTCACTCCTCTGATCTCAAGAGACGCTCTAGCGACTGACGCTAGAGGTTGCAGCCTTTAGCCTCCTTGTTAGAGTGTTCGACTCTCATGTCGGCGGAACCGGGTTCGAGTCCCGCTTAGAGCAGGGCAGGTTCGAACAGGAAGGGTTACACTTGGAAGCATTGAAGTTACATGAATAGGAGCGTGATCAGTAACGCAGGCAAAAATGGATATAAAAACAGACTCTGCGTTATTTGCGTTAAATATTTTTAATGCGTTAAGCTGAAAAAATTAATCGCCCACGTTAACGGGTTAATTTGCCTAGCCCTAGTATAAAGGTAACAATAAATATAAACACATTAGCATCCACACCAGTGGATGAAAGCGTTCATGCCGCCTGCTGCTTTAAATGCTCAAGCTCTTTACAGTCTGTTGGATTATGATTGGCTGTCAATGTCAGCTGGAAAAATGATATCGTTCCTCTGAGTTGGTATCGTTATAGTTGTAGTGTGGACTTCCATATTCTTATAGAATTAGAATGGTTACTGAACTTTATTGATAGCCATCTTTTGAGTCATCTTTTTTTAGATAGAGACAAAAAAATATCAAGGAAAGAACTTTTACCTGGTATTCTAACATTAATGTCTCCAAATGGACTCCCATAAGCTTAGCTTTCACCTCAAACACTCCCACAATCTCAGATGGTGAGATCTCGAAAATTACATTCTTATACCTGTAAAAGATAAAGCATATTATTAACAAGGACAACAAGAGGAAATGTAGATATATAAACACAGTACGATGAGATAGAAATACAGTAGATACACAACCAGAAGTTGAAACTCACTGATTTGTCTGCAGATCCTCAATGTCAATGAGCACTCCCTTCTCATGCAGACGGGCTGCTGTGTACTTCTGCGATACCTGCTTGCTTTTCTTTGCCTTATGGTCTCCAGGTTTCTTAGAAACTCTGTGTGTGAAGCAATGGCATTTTCCATGACCGTAAGCCAAGAACTCAAAACCAATATCCATTCAGAGATAATGACATTAACTAAAATGGACAGTAAATACTCCAATCACTCACTTGCCCTTGCTGGCTAAATTGTCCATGCAGGTCTTGATGTATTGATTGTAGTAGTCAATCTGCACATTGTAGAAAGTGGTCTTGGAGTTAAGAGCAGAATTGGTCTGCTGAAGCCTCACCAATTCTGCCTTTCGCCTCTGACGATATCGCCTCTGGTTCCGGATGTCCTACAAAAAAAAAAAAAATCAATCAACAAATGAATCAAGGTGCTTTCGCATAAAATGAAAGGGCGAAACTGAAATTTCATATTCAAGTACAGTCTGAAAATCCCAGTTCGCAGAGGGCATAAGAACGGTACCTTGGCAATGTCATTGATAAGATCCTGGTATTTCTTCTCAGGGTGAACTTTACCCAGCTCTCCTAGTCTTTGCAAGTTGCTTTTGATCTTGTCCTTCTTGCCTTGCAAGGTAAGGCTGTCATCCACAACTGGTTTGGCTTGCTTCATCTTCTCCGGGGTCTTAGCATCACGTATGGCTCGTCGCTGCATGGCACGCTGGTACTCGGCTTCCTGTGTTAAAATAAAAAAGGCAACTTGAACAAAACACCGCTTTGATTGAGTTTCCTTTTCATTCTGAAATACCTGCTATTAAAATACCTGCTCTGGTGAAGCTACAGTCTCCAGGATCTCGGTAAGTGTCTCTCCTGGCTGAAACCTGATCACATCTACTATGAGCCTCTTGGTGCTAAATGAGCAGGATGAACGGACAAAGATTCATGTTAAATGCTTAGAAAAGAAGCAAAACGGCATTAACAATTAAAAACATTAGTTCTAGAACGTAGTGAGCCATCTTGGATTTTTTTTTCAACAAGCTTGCCACAATGCATTATTGAAGTTGTCTTCTCAGGGAAGGATTTGGTTAAGTTACGTAAAATGAAGTATCTTAGGAGGCATCATATCTCTCGGAACTGCCTATGAAGATACCTCACTAGGTTTTGAAACATTAATTGAGTAAGGAATTGTCCTTACTTGAGAAGGAGAGTCTTGGCATCCATTTCAGCATTGGCCTCATCAGGAACATCAAATTTGTTGGTGAGGGTAAGAGAGACTTCTGTCTTACCCATCATTTCCTTATTGGGATCATCAGCGGGAAGTGGGCTCTCACCTGTGAGAGAACGACAGTCCATCACTCTGACTCAGCAGGACCTCAGCGTCTAGACACATTAAACATTTCTCAGAGGCTGCTCACCTATTAAAGACTCAATGGTGGGCACCTCTCCCAGGTCATCTAGCAACTCATGGATGGGATCATTGTGGTCTGGTGCGATGGCATCTTGGTGATCCAGCAAGAGCTAAAGAAGATAATCACAGACACAACATATTCAATCCTGAAAACCAACTATGCTGGATGGGATCTCTTCCATAAAAGTGTGGTTACTTTAGCAAAATTCGAGGTAAAAAGGGCAGATGTTCTATTATCAATAGTGTGGCGATGCTTGAAGCACTGCTCACCGGATTCCTCTTGAAATTACTGGATTTTGAATTCGAAATTTTGCAGAGCAATGGTACATTTGACTGCACCTTTAGTCTCAGTTTTTACCGTGTGAGTGTTGATTATCTCCCCAATGGAAATGTAGATCACAGGCTTGGTCAAGGTGACCAGGTCAGAGTACTGATCCACATTGAACTTGTCTTCCAAAGAAGGGACGTCACAAGCAGACAAAAAGAAACGTCTAGGAGACAGAAAAGTTCTTGCGTCAGTATGGATTGAGTGTGAATTAAACGACTAAAAATGAAGAAACAAACAGAAGCACTTTGATGTCACTTGTACCTAAATTTCTGGTAGGAGTTGGAGAGGTATTCGTTGATGGGGTTCAGATGAGCATTGTCCCCGAGGAACATCTTGTTGGAGGCGGCATGCTGCAGCATTTTGGCAATTGATCCCAGGTTTCGCCTCTGTTCTGTGGTAAGCTGACCTCCAGCAGATAAATCAATGATGTCAAAGGCATCGGGAGCCACAATGGCGGGGTTCATGTAGCGGTAGTACAGCAGGTTGCCCACAATCTTAAAAGATAATAAGGATGGGTATCTTCTTTTCAAGCAAGTACAACATCTGTGGATTTTTTTAAAAACCCATTATCTATGTTTCTATATTTGTGCTATTGTAAGATATTCTGATATTCTGATTCTGAAATTACTGAGAAAAAGAGAAGCAGCAAGGCAAGAATAAGAAATACATGGCTCACCTGGGCTGTGGGTGCACATCAAAAGCCTCTTGAAAAGGGTATAAGCAAGGGCCAAGAGGAGAGCTTGAGCCAGGGCATAGAGAAAGAGAGAGAGAGACAGAGCAAGTGTGGGACAGATGTACAGAAAGAAAGAGAGGATGAATCTCTTACCAGGAGAAAAGGAAAGAGATTCACAACAGAAGAGAAGCACGAGAGCAGAGACATCCTCAGGATTCAGGACAATGTTCCACAGTGGGACAGCAGCGGGTGGCAGTTTAGCAAAGAGGTAATCAGAGTGTTTAAGACATCTGAATAAAGGCTGTCTTGGTTTGGAGACTAAAGTGTGCAATTACATTAGCCAAACGTTGCTGTGATTACTAGCAGCTGTGATGTAACAAACCTTCAAAAGCTCATCCTCTGTGGCATCAGGGAACCTTTCATTAAGTGTGTCCTTCAGCGTCTTGGCAATGAATCGCATGCCATATCTACAGGGGAACACAACCAATCCAACGTACAGAGACTTACACCAGTGTTTCCAACAGAATTATGCTTTTGTAATATATTTGAATGTTGCTTTACTTTAAATACCACTTATTTCCAAAAATGTAGTGAAAGCAACTTTAACTAGGTCTACAACCGTTATGAGAACAACCAGTCAGTAATACTAATTTCATAAAGTGCTAGTACACTTGGTTGTATTGGATCATTTTCAATCAAAAAATGATGTTAGTGTTCAATGAATCAGTTCATTAATAATTGCATTATAGTCAATTCATAATTGTTAATTGTGATGGATTCAGTGAATGATTTATTAGAATGATATCAAAAGTATAACGTGAGAGTTGGTACATTTTTTATGAGTGACAAACAAAACAAAAAAAAAGTATTCACCGATTGAACTTTTAAAAGAACAGATTCATAAAGAGGCAGTGTCATTTTTGGTTCCGGACCAACCAACCAACCAAAAAAAAAAGTTTTTTTTTTTTTTGTGGCACTATCTTTTTAACTCATAAGGTTTATTTCAAACTGCAAGCTCATAAAAATATGATTCAGCTGCGGCACAGTACCACTCTTTAACAGCGGTGTTACACTAACTAAGGTGTGAACAAAGAAACAGCCATGTATTGTGTGTATATATATATATATATATATATATATATATATATATATATATATATATATATATATATATATATATATATATATATATATATATATATATATATATATATATATATATATATATATATATATATATATATATATATATATATATATATATATATATATATATATATATATATATATATATATATATAACAGACATGTATTTGAATATTCAAATCTGGGCTTGCTAAAAGTCATTTTCATATGTTCAAGAATGATTTATGGTAGATGCATCTAAATATAGATGCAAGACATGGAATTTGTTGGTCCTAGTGGGAAATTCAGGTGGTATATATTAGGTGCTGACACACACACACACACACACACAAATCATTTTATCCAGCAGTGGCAGATGTGTAAACTCACGGGATTTTATCGACAGAAACAATTATGGCTGAGAGAAATTTGTCTGTGACCGTCCTCATGTTCTTGATGGAGGCTTCCAAGCGGGTTCGAACCTCCTCGTGACTCATTGCCTGCTCTGGAGTCACATCATATGGCAATTTACTGCAAAACAGAATAAGGGGGCCTCAGCATACTTAAAATGATTTAAATTAATAAATGATTATTAGAATATAAAAATAAATAACTCTAGATTAAAATGCAAAAAAAAAAACAATATCAAGATGTAAACTAAATTCATATTTATTTTTATTTGCCCTCAATAACTACTGTTATAATTGAAGAACATACAGTTCTGGAATAAAGAACATGACCCTTGGAATCACAAAATAAATTCTAGTTAAATAATTTAATAGATTAATAAAAGATTAACCACTTCAAAAACAAGCAGCTTTGTCATAATCACAGCAGAAACAGCTGGGATATCTTAGGGGGGGACTTAAAATATTGTGTTGCCCAAGGGGAGAGCCTTCAAGTCAAAAAGTTTGAGGAACACACCTGGCCTCTCCTGTTTGACTCTCCATCTGGTTCACCCAGCTCTTGTATATGTCGACTGGGTCCGTTTTAATGTTGAGAGTTTTGTCATCCATGATCTCCTTCACGACCGGAGCCAGGATCTGCCGAAGGGCATTCTGACCTCGGGCTCCTCTGTTAAAGCTCACCACCATCTTAATGACTGTTGGGTTTCCTGTGACAATTTCCTGGATGTGGTCTACTTTTGATCTGCATTTACAAGACAAATATCGCTGAGGGATCGTACAAGAGTGCAAATGCATCTTGATAAATATGTAAAGAAGAGGGTATCTTTTAAAGAATATCATTCAGTTCCTACTTGATTTCCTCTTGCAGGGCCGTTTTGAAGAGATTGAGCAAGAGGTACTCCTCACGCTGATTGGAAGCGTAGTTGTACAATGTGAAAATCACAGAATCCATGAACTTGGTCGACTTGTTCTGTGGCATCTGAAAGATCAGCTTGGCCAGGTAGGTTGGATTTGTCTGAGGAAAAGAGAGGAAAATGAACAGGCATGCTGACACGCTGATTTTCAAACAATTATTGGACTAGAGTTGATGAGGTTTACCTGTAACAGGTAAAAGAGGAACTGATATGCCTCCAGCTTCTCTCTCTTCTCTTTACTGAGAGCCTTCAGGCCTCCTCTCTGCTTGTTCATCATCATGAGGTTGGACAGCTCACCCTTGTTCTTCTTGGTGAGCTTCTTGCTGTGAGAGACCACCTCCTGAAGGGTGATCTTGTTTTTTACCAGCAGGCCAATCTTAATGTCCATCAGATTAAGGTCATTCTCCAGCTGCTGGTTGGAACGGATGTTGGTGATCACCTCCTCTCTTAGCCGCATCAGTTCCAGCTCTTCCTGGAAGTCCTGGTCACTGTGGTCCAGCAGGTGGACAAACTTACGAACGACCGCCATCGGAGGATCATCTGCGTTGACTGTTAAAAACAGGATTTGGAGTTTGTGGTTATTTGTTTTGTCTATGCTAATGAACTCCTATACTAGTTGGTGGAAATAATTTGCAGGTATAAACATCTTAAAATTTGACTTAAAATTGTAATGTCCTGGGATAACAGAATTTTTTTTTATGACTCATCCGGAACTCAAATTGTTGTCCAATCAAATGTTCTCTTGTGTCCCTCCCACAAGGGATAGTTCACCCAAAAATGAAAATTCTGTTATTTACCCCCTCATATCGTTCCAAACCTGAATGACAGAGTATAAAATACATTTTAAAGAATGTTTGTAAACAAACATTTGACTTCCAATGTATGGAAGAAAAAACAGACATTTCTCAAAATGCATTTATGTTCTGTAGGAGAAATAATGTCATACAGGTTTGGAATGACATGAGGGTGAGTAAATGACAGAAATTCATTTTTGGGTGAACTATGCTTTTATACTATACCACCTGCAACAAACTAGCAAGTAGAAAATCAATGTTCTTTGTCTGTGGCATAAAAAAAACCCTTAAAACAAAATGCCAACACAGAAAAGAACTGCCGTCAATAATCCATTTTATGGTGTCTTCAAAATGTCAACAGTATATTGAAAGTGCCTTCAAAATAGTTATCCTCATAGATTTCTGAGGCATGTTCTGAATGAGAGGATGTGAAACAGAATTTGAAGGAAGTATGTGAAATTGCTTACTGAGAGTTTTGTAGTCATCTCTTGCTTTATTGGCTCGAATGAACGCCTGAATTTTCACCACATCATTTATCTGAAATGAGAAAATTGGAGGGAGAACATTAAAGACTGACTACTGTGTGGTCAGAGACCATATTATATGAATATAAAATACACAAGTCCTTTGGTTTGACTTAAAACTTACATGGTCTTTGAAGTACTGAAGACGATCTCTGTATTTTTTGCGAGCTTGGTGCATCCTGACCATTGATTGAATCTACAGAAGAAGAAAACATTTTTTTTACCCAGATATTTACCCACACTCAAATTTGACCATATATCTTAACTGAAATAAAGGGGCCAAACCTGATAATTAGGGTGTGATCACATATCTTCAGCTATGTAGTTTATAGAATAATCCTGACATTTTATGATGCAAGAAGCATGGCTCTTTTATTCCATCAGAATTTCTCGTCATCTTACCTTGACAGCATCTTCAGTGTGATCCTTCAGGTACTGCTTCCTGTCATTGTACTTCTTTCTTTCCTTAAAGCCTCTCCAGTGTGCCTATAAAGCAAACGGAACCAGATGGTCATGATTGACTTGGCACAGACCCGTAGATATTATTGAATATTTGTTGCATTAATGTCCTGAAGTCTTGTTTAGGACTAACTGAAGGAAGCAAGATGAGAATGACCTGTATGCATTTAACAGACGGCTGCTGAGACTTCAAGAACCCAATGCGGTCTTTCATTCCACGTCGCACCAGAAAACCACGGCACCGGGCCTGCAGCTTGCCTATCAGACTCTCGTTGGCCAACCACAGTTGCTCTCGGTTATATGCTGTGGTCACTCCTGACACAACAGACTATAAAGACACAGACAGCAAGTGAATCAGGAAGAAAAAAATAATAATAACATAAATATTAATAAAATAACAGCTTATAAATATATATAATTATCAGATGAAGCTTTACCTGTATTTCCTCCTTGTTGAGCTGAGTGTTGTTTGGAGTGAACTCTGCAGGCTCATCCCAGGTGCCTTGTCCAGTCTTGAGGTTATAGTAGTAGTTGTGTCCTCCCTTCACCCAATGTTTCATCCACTCACTGCCATTATCCCCTACCAAAAACCTCTATTACTCTCTCAGTCACAATTTGTAAATTTATGACCAAATAGTTTAAAATAAATTATTCTAACTGAGAACATAAGTAAATATTACCATAGATTTTTGTACCAAATATCACTGAATGTGCACAAGAACCCATCTCACCTTCCTTATTCTTGTCTTCTTTAATTCGAAACAGGTCATCCTGGTAGGTTTGAGCACATTCAGACGTGACTCCATACAGACCAGCAGAAGATGAACGCAGAGCTGCCAGCGTTTGAGAAGAGTCCTTGTTATCCACAGCCTCATTAATGGCCTGAATCGCCTGAGAGACTGAAGGTGGACAAGATGATCATTCTTCAGAAAAACTGAGATTATTGAAAGAAATGAATCATCATTCATATTTTTACTCAAGATAAGATTTAAATGAGGATTATTACACTGCAGAGCTTCTTCTGAGTCCTTGTTGGCTCTCAAGATCGCATCCTGGATCTCATCTAGCCAAAGCACTGCAGAAGGATCTCCGCTTTCCTGGAAAGACAAGAAAAAACAAGCAAACAATTACAAATAAATAACCATTTCAAAGAATTAATTAAGATGTGTTCGGGGTCACAGAATTTATAAGAGGCTCCCACACTTTGTGGAATATTAATTTCTATTATTTGACTTGTGCTGCAATTTTGATGACAGAATAAAGATTTATAATAAGTCATTTCTAGCTAGAGAACTAAGCATAAATTTAAACATTTTTATTGACTATGTGATTTCCAGGCCTTCGATAAGCCATGGAAAATCTATTTTTGAAATTGCTATTATGGGAAATCTGTTTAAAGGTGAGTTATGTGCCACCAAAATTAATTCAAAACGATTAAGCAATTCCAACTAGATTTCCATTTGTAGTTGGTTAGTAATGACACTCATATGGGCACTAGGTGTCAGACAAACCTTCTGTAATGAGATGATTACAGTCATTAAACAAACTGTCTGCCCAAACATGAAAATACTGTCATTATTGACTCACCCTCATGTTGTTCCAAACCTGTACAACTTTCCTTTTTCTCAGGAACAAGATATTTTGAAAAATGTTTTTTTGTTCATACATTGAAAGTCAATGGGGTCCAGGTGTTGTTTTAGACCCCAATGACTTCCACTGTATGAAATATAAAAAAAAAGGGGGAAAAAACGTACAGGTTTGGAACGAATTGAGAGTGAGTCAATGATGACAGTATTTTAATTTTCAACCTGTCATTTTAATTCGATTAACAGAAATGTTTGGACTGTCAACAGGTACAGTATAATGGATGTAAAACACATCAATGTCATTTAGTAACAACAAATGCTGTAAGAACTGGTAGAGAGAAATAGCGTTTCATTATTCAACAATACACCTGCCAAAATTATATAAACAATTACACACTGCCTTTCTGGAAAATAGCACAATATTCTTCCAAATGTGCCGAGGAGAGCCATAAACAAGACTGAGCTGACTGATTTCATCAGATCATGTTCTTTAGCTTGTAATACATAATAATCTACATATGTAGCGGCACCTGTATAATTTTCTCTACTGAATTAATCACATCTGCTTCTATTATCATTTGTAGGGAGTTGTAGGATAAGCTAATGTAGGGGTTCATTACTACCACCACCAGGTGGCGCAGTTGTCCTCTCATAGTAGTCCTGACCGCATGCTGAGCTCCGTTTCCGGAGCACGATTTGCAGCTCTCTGATTTGCTGAATGCAAAGGCCCCTCTATGCAGTCCGCCCACCTTTCTTGTACAGCAGAGCAGCACACCAAACCCGAGGGTGTGGCAAATTGTGCAACAGAGGAAAACGTTGTTCCTTCAGGGTTGATAAGGCTCCGCTTCACTGGGTTATATTTCATTGGCTGTATAAAACAAATGCCTGCTTGATTGGAGTGCAAATAAGACTTAATGTGTCCCAGTGGGGTGGAGTACAAATGATCAGAATCTGAATATCTGAAAAAAGTCTGCCAAATGTTAACTAAGGAAGTGAAAAGGGTGTGGTGTATGTCCAAGATTACATTGCCGTCTCTTCTGGGTCTGTTTACAACACTGAATGATAGAAGAGGAACTATTTCTATTTCACCTACACTTTGATATAGATCATCCGGAAATGTTTAAGTAGGAAATTTAGCACAGGAACAGGATGTTATACAAATAGTGATTTACTACTAAAATCCATATGAATAGTTGATGAACAAGTTATTTTAAATCAATTAATATTGTATCATACAAAACTGAATATATATATACATTTTGTCTCCACAAAAATGTTGATTACTGAAGTCAATTAAACAGAACTTTCTGTCAGACTTTCTGTCAGATCACACATCACTTGTTTTAGGTCATTTAAAATTGCAGAAGTTGAAAAAAATTCATAACCACTTCCTGTCAGTTGAGCAGGTCTGGATCTGGTTTTATCTGTGCTTCACACTTCATAGTGACCCAAGCTAACGTAAGCCTGGAGGAGTGATGTCAGTTCTAAAAACCCTTTACTGAGCAACACCAGCTAACAGGACCAGAATTTTGCCCTTTTAAGGCAGAGAAAAAGTCATCAGCCTTGTTATTTCCGATGCTTGTGCAAATCATAGTGAAAGGAAACACGTTGTTTTTCCAGCCATGTTTTTATTTTTTTGGGCAGCATGGGTTCAGCACTGACTTTGGCAGCTACTTTAAGTCCCAAAAAAATGATGCCTCTATTGAAAGAGTGGTTAGTGACATAAAGGGTAAATATCACTACTTAAACTCATACGAATTAACTCCAAATAGGAAAATCAAACAGATTTGGGATTTGGTGTCCATAATGCCTCTCAACAAGTATTCTGGGTACTTTCTCTAGAGCTAAAAGACTGCTCTTGGCCTCAGAAACTTAAGTTCAGCTCTTAACCACAGTGGCACACTGCTGTGGTAAACCATGGCCTTCTATGTGCCCATTCACCTGCATCCCTGAGGTTTCCGTTCACGTCCACAGGAAATGTGGGGCGTGGCCTAAAACGCAAAACTGAAATACCCAAAATGTCCAATTATCATACAGACAGAAACCTTTTTAAATGAGGCATTCACATAGCACTTTACTATGATACTACTGTACACCCAAATCGCTTTACGGTCATATCAGGGGGTCTCCCCTCAACGGGAGGGCAGCCACAGTACAACGGCGCCAGTGCGCTCACCACACACCAACTATAAGTGGAGAGGAGAAAGAGTATAATAGAGCCAATTCAGTAGATGGGGATTATTAGGAGGCCTTGATTGATAAAGACCAATGGAGGGAATTTGGACAGGACAACTCTTCATGAGAAATGCCATGAGTATTTTAATGACAACAGAGAGCCAGGAACTCGGTTTACCATCTAATCCAAAGGACAGATGACTTTCGTCAAAAGATAAGGTGAGGACCTGAATCAAGTTATTTTTACATATTACAGTCATTTGAAAATGTAAGGGGGTTTCTATTGAAAAGAACGAGGGAGCTGGCAAATAATAACCAGACAAAATACGGGGGTGATGATGATGAATGAGACTGTATGAGCTCAGATGATGTCATTAGATTTGAGTCATGAGAAGCTCAGAGTGAAAACCAGAGAGAGAGAGAGAGAGAGAGAGAGAGAGAGAGAGAGAGAGAGAGAAGAGAGAGAGAGAGAGAGAGAGAGAGAGAGAGAGAGAGAGAGAGAGAGAGAGAGAGAGAGAGAGAGAGAGAGAGAGAGAGAGAGAGAGAGAGAGAGAGAGAGAGAGAGAGAGAGAGAGAGAGAGAGAGAGAGAGAGAGAGAGAGCGAGAGCGAGAGCGAGAGCGAGAGCGAGAGCGAGAGCGAGAGCGAGAGCGAGAGCGAGAGCGAGAGCGAGAGCGAGAGCGAGAGCGAGAGCGAGAGCGAGAGCGAGAGCGAGAGCGAGAGCGAGAGAGAGAGAGAGAGAGAGAGAGAGAGAGAGAGAGAGGAGCGTGCATCAGGGATAAGCGCCACACTGTGTTCTTTTATACACAAGCAGAGTGACTCGTTTTGCAGTAAATGCTGCTCCACAAGAACTCCATCTCTGTAAGCAATGTGGGTGGCCTGCAAGTGTGCCACACGAGTCCTGAAAACTGAACACCCCCAGGTGACTGGATGCAGTATAGGTCATAAAGCCTGCCCTCTCCACAAAATGTAATGGGACACAGACAAACTAAACAATCAAATTACACTTCAAATAAATTTTTTCCAAAGATGGTTTCTGTCATTTTAGGCTATTTTACCACGCTGGTCTTAGTTCAAGTGTTCGTTCTTTAAATAAGTCTGGTTTTAGTTAGTTATTTGATGCTATAAAAACGGGGGTGTGACGTTATGATTGACAGCTTCTCTGAGCGAAGTAGTCACTGAGGCGGACATTTTTTGGGAACTTCAGGAGGAGATTGGAGCTTTAACTTTAATCTCTAAATTTCCATTACTGTTTAATTCACAAAAAAGTTGTTGATTAGGGGAGAGTGTGGTGCGCAACTTCGCGAACACTACTGCGCAGACTCGAGACCCAAGATGTCAGCGCCATATTTGAACACTGGCGGCTTTACTTGCGTCAATGGAAGAAAGTGAAGACGCGTCGTCCATCTTTTTTTACAGTCTATAGCCCCGTTTCCACCAAAATTACCCGGAACAATTTGTCCCAGGAACTTTCTTCCCAGGAACTATTTTCTGTTGCTGTCTGCGTCGGGGTCCATCGGGGTCTGAAGTACCGTGAAGATTAATCCGGTGACGTAGGACTGCATGCGACTTTCCACAGCCCACTGGATTTCGTCTCCCGCAAATACACTTAATAAAGCCTGAACCTCGTCGTCGGGCCATCAGTCATATTATTTAAACTTCATTGTTGATTTGAATAGCAAACAACTTTTACTGCACGCACCGCAACTGACTTTTGGGTTTAAATAAAATGCTGGGTGAGCTCAACCAATCAGCATGTTCAGCGCACAAGTCCCACCCCCGAAAGTTCCTGAACTTTGAAAAGTACTACTTCACGAGCTGGGCCGTTATCAGGGGGAAATCTTTACCCAGAACTTTATTTAGACCCCGGTTCCTGCAGTCGAATCACAACGAGTACTACATCAAAGTCCATAGTTCCTGGTGTAACAAGCATTTGGGAATCTACCAAACCTTGTAATGAGAAGCATTTATAAACCTCTGTTGACAACAAAAGAGAAGCTTTAAGGGCTTTCTGTGGGTTTCAGCCAAAATAAAAGTTTGATAGTTTAAGTCATAAGCCCCGTTTCCACCAAAATAACCCAGAACAATTTGTCCCAGGAACTTTTTTTCCCAGGAACTATTTTTCCCCCAGACCTGCTGCTGTCTGCGTTTCCATTGCAGTCTAAAGTACCATGAAGATTAGTCCGGTGACGTAGGACTGTACGCGTCGATTTTACAGTTTCCACTGGATTTTATCCTTTGCAAATACATTTAATAAAGCCTCGTTGTCACCCCATCAGTCGTATTCTTTAAACTCCATTGATGATTCAAATAGCAAATCAACTCTTACTGCATGCACCACAACATATTTTTATAAATAGTGGTTGAAATAAAATACTGTGTCGAGTCGACCAATCAAAATTCTGCGTGAACTCAACCAATCTGCATGTTCAGTGCCCAAGTCCCACCCCCAAAAGTTCCTGAACTTTGAAAAAGTACTACCACACGAGCAGGGCTGTTTTGAGGGGGGAAATATTTACCCGGAACTTCATTTAGACCCTGGTCCCTGCGGTCGAAACACACCGAGTACCACCCCAAAGTACCTAGTTCCTGAGGAAAGTTCCTGCGGCGGAAACACGGCTATACATATTAGTAGTCATTTTACGGTTTTGCTTGCGGATTACGATAGTAATCACAAAAAGGTTGGTCAAATGGCAGAACAAACCTGAAGCTTAATAAATAAATACATAAGTAAACAAACATTTTTTATAAATAAATAAAAAATAGCAACTCGATATACCCAAATTGTGTAAGACCTTAGACTTCCCTTGATTAAGGGATTCCATCAGCTGAGCCGCAGACCATCACCAGATCACTTTAACTATGGCTATGTTCACACAGCAGTAGAATACATATCAATAGCTAAATACCATTTTAAAAAATTGCCTTACATTTTCACATTTAAAACTGATTGATGTCTGTATGACATGCAATTTAGTTTTTGCTAACATCAGTTAAAGTTAGAACTGTAAACACATCTCAGGTTATAAAGAATGGAAAGAAAATGCTATTGTGTGTTCAGAAAGTGTGACAAACTCCTATTAGGGTTTGGACGGAAGAGAACTAGACAAAAAAATGGAACCGGATATGAGAGGATGAAAGCAGTGGGAGTGACCTAACATGCTGAACGGTTCAAAAAAAGTATTAAATACTCAGACACAAAGTCTTGATATGTACTGCCATTGTGTGAGGTGTGTTATTGTTATGGGTTTCTACAGGAGTACGTACGTGGGCCTTCTCTCTCCTTGCCTCCTGCAGGATATCATAGTAATGCTGGGCCAGAGATGGATCTATATCTGTTAGCTTGGCGGCTGGGTTCTGTAAAGCAGCCATTGTCTTCTGTAGGTCACCCTCATCCAGAGCCTCGTTGATCAGACCAATAGCAGCAATCCCTGAAAATGCAAGAGGACATGTACACTGTTCATAATGGAGAACAATCTGAATTTGCTCCGCTCATAATGAGGATGAATGTTATACTCACTTTCATGCTCTTCTTGAACAGTACCGTTGACCTGGTCCACACAGGCCTGGATGTCATTCCAGGTCAGATAGTCACTGCCCTCCTCACGCGCAGCTGCCTTTAGACGCATCAGCTCATCTATATACCTGCAGGGAAATCAACAAGCAGTGGCTGAAACCAGGAAACAATTTGGGATATTCTGTAAATCAACATGAAACTCATTCCGTGGTTTGGCATATTTCTGAGCAAAACAAAAAAGGAAAGTAGGCTGGGACCTAATTTTATCCATTGGAAACTAATTTGGTCGTAAAAAGTGGGTGTTCCATACAAGAATAGAGCTATACTTGAATGCGAGTTAGCTAAAACAATGTGTAAATAGATATTTGGCTAATGGTTTACGTAATCTAATGGCCCATGCAGCCCGTGACTTTCAGCTGAAAGGAAAGTCATTCCAGAGGCCAAGTAATGTTGCTCACAGACTTCATGATTTTAGTCCTGATTTTCAGCTCACCAATAGATAACGGAGATCGCAGACAAAAGCCCAAAATTGGTAATTCAGTGCTCATTCACGTGAGTGACAATCGCTGTTTGAATTATCAAATAATAGCCAATATTATGCTGAGAGATCAGAAAGAAGCACCAATGAATCACAGATGAACAAGAGATATTTATCAAGTTACATATATCTAGTTACAAAAATCTTGAGCGGTCTGCGAGTCCTGTAGTGTGAAATGTGTTTTGACTGGAACTGACATTGGTGATGACAGTTGTGTGGTGTAAAAACAACACCTGGCCATTTCTGTTTTTTTCTGGTATCAGATAGCTATCCGATTAGAGAAAGGTGTAAATGCCCTCCGAAATGCTTTCAAGATTTAAAACCTAGTCTAGACAAAACTGGACAAGTGTAAATGCATCTGATTGTTTTAGCCACATAGATAAACTTTACTCCTCCAAAAATGGTAAAAAATTATATTTAAAAAAAAAAGCCAAGCAGACACGCAACGCTGCCAGAAATGAAATTTAACATTCGGCATCACATCTTGAAAGCTCAACAGAGTCATTTTCATTAAAAGAGGTGAAAGAAGTGAAAGCACGTTATTAAGTGTAAGTGTAAATATGGGCTTTGAAAGCCATGTGGTGTAAGGGTTTTAACTGTGACATAAGTTGCTGTTTTTTGATGAAAGGCCAAGATTAGGACAAAAAATTGTTCACAATAAGACCAAGAATGGGTACTGAAGTAAATAGGACCAGATTCAATTGCACGTTGCCTCATTCTCACCTCTGGGCATACTCGTCCTCTACATTGCTGAGGCCAGTGACGTTACTGCTGAGCTGTTTCCACACTGCTGCCCGGTCCCCAACATCCAGTGCCCCGTTTATCAGCACCACCGAGGACAGCATCTCCACGGCAACCAACAGCTCGGGGTGTGACAGGGAGCCCTGTGCAGTCAAGCAAAGCATGAAAATCACTCACACTAAACTAAAAGGTTACAGGTCAACTTATGTAAACTGCATGTAAATAATTGCCCTGCTCTAAAACCTAGTGAGCTTACAAAATAAATATGCTTAAATATGCTCCTAAAATGACACATTTTGACCATATTCTAAGTCACAAGTATCACAAGTATCCTTCTCAGAGAAGGCAATCCCCTTAATTCATTGTGGCAAGTGAAAGAAATATGCTGGACATGGCGAGAGAAATGTCAATAACAGGGTTGTTCCAGTATCAGATTTTCACTACCAACTAATTCAAGATAACGATATTATCATGGTAATTTTGAAAACAAATAATGCTATCAAATTTATCTTAAACGTATTATACGTTTTCTCTTTTTTCGGCCAATGAATTACACTCAAAACAACTGTGCAGTGTGGCGGAGAGAGATCTCACTTTGGATGTCTCACTTTCATCTGTCATCTACACTAACATGATTTTGTGTGGCAGTAGTAGCCACACAAAACACTGCATCGTTGTCTTCTTTTTTTTCCATTTTATGACAGATGGCAATATCTATGTTAGAGAACCAGATTTGTACTGGATTATTTACAATGTTATCGGATGTGCAGTTTTAACATATCAATATTACATTTTTTAAATGTCACAGTCATCATCAACGCTGTTGTATTGCAACAACCTTGTCTTGAAATAATGTATTGCTAAAAATGGTTCAGTGCAAGTTAAATTGGAATGTTTTTCCAAATATTTGTGTGTGCCATGTATTTTTTTTTATGCTAGATGCTCACAAACTGGTGATCATTTCGAATCATAGTAGTATAGTGATCATACTACCATTGGGCTCTGCCTTCCTTGATGTATAAATCTTCTCCGGTTCATTTCTTCTGTTCAGTCAGAGCTCAGACTGTCAAGGTCAGACTTTGCCGTGAGTATATCAGGGCCTTTAAAGCATCTTGCAATTAGATAATGGCAATATGCTAAGATGCTAATGCTAAACTCTACTGAAATCAATAGCTGATGCCTTTGTAGGACATGACCTTTAGGATGTTACATAAGGCAGCTGTCTGTGTAGGCTGCTCTCTTGACTCTGGAGACAGTTGTTGTCTCATTAGAAATATGGTTACAGCTAAATAATGTGCTGGAGTGAGCAGAGATTGTGTGAATGCAATGTGTGTGTTTTAACCTCTGCGCTCTGCTGTTGCAGGCTGGCGAGTTCTCTCTGGTACAGATCTGCAGCACTAGGATAAACCTGCGGTAGCTGGGCATCTGGATTCATCAGTTCATTCACCGTTTCCTCTGGTACACCTTTTCTGATGGCAGCATTAATCCTCTCCACCGCCCCCAGCACTGAGAGACACACACACACACACACACACACACACACATAAACATCTCATTGTTCTTTTAACAGAGTGACAGCTGTAGGACAGCAAATGAACACATAAAAGAGAGTCAAAGAAAACACTGGTGTCGCTGATGTAAGGTTCTCTGAACAAACAAAATATTTAATGAGTTTAAAAATAAATGTAGAGATACATAAAAAAGTACACACATCTTTGATAGTTCGCTGAATGCGAATTGGCTGCATCCACTCCACTCTGCAACTCCTCCTTTATCAGCAGCTCTCCTGGGGCATTCTAGGCAAGAGGAAGAATGACAAGCCAAAATAATACTATAGTTTAGAGGTAACAGTTCATGTTTTTCACAGTGCTGTTTGTATCATGAATAAGTTGTGGTACAGTAACAAATTGTTACTTCATTAATAGGGGTTCAATGACCAATACAGAAAACTACTATTTTAACATCGTAAACAGAGGCCAATGTAAATCTGACAGTTAAAATAATATTTTCTGCAAATGTTTATTTTTTAATCCTTTTACACTCACATTTAAAAACATTAAGTCATACACAAGAGTTCTAAGCTTGAGTCAGTAAGATTTAAAAAAAAAAAAAAAAAAAAAGAAGAAATTCACTTTTATTCAGCAAGGAAGCATTAAATGATTAAAAGTGACAGTAAAGACTTTTATCTTACAAAAGATTTCAGTTTCAAATAAATGCAGTTTTTTTACATTCTATTCATAAAAGCATCCTGAGAAAATGTATCTCAGTTTCCATAACAAATATTAAGCAGCACAACTGTTTTCAACATTGATAATAAGAATAATAAGAAATGTTTCTTGAGCAACAAATCAGCATATTAGAATGATTTCTGAAGGATACTAACACTAAAGTAAAAAATATATCTAAAAAAAATATTAAACGGTTTAAACTGTAATTACAATATAATTGTTTTCACTATATTTTTTATCAAATAAGAGAGACTTCTCTGTAATAGACTTTTAGACCCCAAATTTTTGAACGGTTCTGTATACTGCAGCAAAAAAAAAAACCTCTCTTGCAGACAAAAATTGATAATTTGTTTACCCTTTTTGGAATTTTGTTCAGGGTTAAGTAACACAAATAACTAAGCATTTAGAGAAAATACATCTCAGTGCCATTATTGCAGGATATTTTTTCTCGTCAACAATTGTGTAATAAACTCGTATAGCTGTTATTATGGTTACCATGACCAGTATACATTTCTGTTAAGCTCTGGGCTTTGTCACAGACGTGCAGTGATGAGGGACTGAGAGCAAAATTACAGAACTCTTGAAAAACGACAGCTCACAATGCATATACATTCAATATTTAGAATTATAAAAGGCATCATTAGACCAAATAGAACCGCGGTACAAAAAGAGTACCAAACTATAAGTGGCAAACTATTGTGAGGCACAGAACCAGTTACCTGTTCTTTCTGCTCTCGATCGGCCAGCAACTGTTTGAGGTACCATCCCTTGTTCTGAGCCTGCACTGACTGCAAGCCTAACGCAGGGGAACGGAGAGTGTCATACAGCTTATCCTCATCACCACTCAGCAGGGCCTGTTCTGCTGAATTCAAGGCTTTGGACACTGAGAAACAGCACAGACACAGAACTCAGATCACATTATTCACTTCAGAAGAACACAAAGAGCTGGACGTAGACATGGGTGAGGTACATACAATTGACTTTGTTGACGTTCCCCTGGATTTCAGCTTGTGTAAGCAGCTCATCGTAAGCATCCTGTTCAGCCTCAGAATTCTCTCCAATCTATACCAAAGAAATATAGAATATAATATTTCATTCAAATCTTTATCTTCATACTATGACACAATGGATACATTATCAACAACATTATTTTAATACATTATTTTTGTTAATGTAAATAAAATATGAATATTATATAGGGGAAAAAATTTAATTAACAAAAAAATTGAAATTACTAAAGTAAAAACTAAAGTATAATAATAAATAAAAGTTCATTTAAAATATATATAAATACTTTAATGGTATATAAATAATACTAATATGACACTGATTAACAATTTTTTTTAGCTGATTGCATCACAAATAGTGCTCACAGTTAATTCCTGTACATAATCTGACATAGGAATGTTGATAAAAAGTAAATATTTAATTGACGGGGCTATTTTTATTTATTAATACTTTTTATTGAATTAAATGCAAGCATGTTTTCGGCGGTCTGCTGTCCAGTGATCTTGTCGCATAGCTTTGTAATCATGATGGGTGCATGCCATGCAGCCTAAACTTGGAGCTTATCCAAGATATTGGACAGACTTGAGAGAAATTTTGATTATAAATATCCCAGTATTTTATATAATAATTATGCTGCCTACTATTTACAACAAACTTCACATCACACTTCTGATTAGGGATGCGCATAATTAACCGGCTAACCGTTTGCTGACATTAAGAATTTCGAACCGCTCTCATTCGGCATGAATCCAGATGTTTCCATATTTGGATGCTAAACTATTATTTATGTAAACTGGGCTTTGTACATCCCTCACGTTCCAATATCCAATATCCAATTTTTCCTTACAACAGCAGAAGCAGCTTGAAATACTCCAACATTTATGGTCACACAGATAGTTAATACCTTAGTTACCCAACTATTACAAATCTTTTAATAGGGACTGTAGAGTGCAGTTCGTACTCTCTTTCTGGAGTTGGCCACTTTCTCAGTTTTGGCCTGGAACAAGGTGTCCTGGTAGTGCTGGGCAGCACTTTCATCCAGCTGCAGTAACATGGCGTTTGGGTTTCTCATGGCAGCTAGAGTGCCCTCAGGGACTCCATGGTCAATGGCATCATTGATGGCGATCACAGCAGCGTGCACTGAATCATTGCAACAGAAGACAATGCAGTTCTTTTGGGTTCAAATCAGTGTAAAGCAGATCATAATTACTGTGCTGTTAATTCTAGTTGTTTATGTTTACAAGGGAAGGAGTTGTGCCAAAGAGCCCAGAGGAATTCGACTTTAAAAGCAGAAACAATACTCACAGGCTGCTTCATCCACTGACAGCTCGTTGGCTAAAATCCCACCAATTTTGCTGAATGATGGCATTTGAATGTTGTATTTCTCTAATTCAATTTTCATATTGTTAATCTCCTCCTCTGAAAAGACAAAAAACAAACTCAGCACACAAGTAGCAAAAAATAGGATTATTTGTGTCAGTGGAAAGTATTCTGTTTGTTTTCATTATTTTATTCATGTCTGGACAGGTTCAGGATAAATATTGCAATGTCATGCTTTAATAAGCATGGTAACCTTTTGGAAGGTAATCTTGGCTGTGCATTTTTCCTCGCTTTAATGTGATTGGTTGGACATTGTTCTCAGTAGGTCTGGTAAATAATGTTTTCCATCCATGGACTTGGCAGGCAGTTCGGGCCAGCCAAAATGGCAGGAAACGCTCGTACAATTGATAATGATTTTCACATTGACCACAGCTCCCAGGAACAGGGGCTTTTCCAGCTGTTATTATATAAACTCAAGCTTTTGTTTGATACCACAGCGAGCTGACTCACCTGTGAAGGCAACCTTGCCATACAGGTCTGTAATCTGGGGCGCAAGACCAAGTTTAAACAGGTAGAGGCTGAAGAGAAAACAGAAAGACACCATGAGAAACGAATTTCCCAGAGGAGAGCTATCCTATTCCACAGGTGTGTGCGGGAAAATGCTCTACTGGAAAGAGAGTCAGATGTTATCTGCATTGACTTTCAAGTTTATCCCACATCCCTTCATCAACAATCACTACAAAGACCCTCAACTGGATTCAGTACCCCTCACCCCACGCCAGGCCTCCGCCAAATTCTCGCCCCCTGAATGCTGTTATTTCCTGTTTCTGTAGGCCAGATTTATGGCCTTTGGGCCCAGTGTCAATTCTGCATTGAGCAGGAATGTGAGCGTTACAAATGGCAGGATACTCTAGCCTCATGTTAAGTGCCTCAGCAGAAACCAGAACAGGTTTCCTCATTAATTCTGACTTGTTAATCTCGAGATGAGAATGTGTAGATGCAGATCAAATCTGCTCAGCATCATTCCCTTGCACTTCTAGGCATAATTAACATAATTTAACACAAAAAAAAGCAAGAGTTCAGGTGTAAATATGAATATCATTTTTAAGTTGGAGATGCTCATTTCAAACTGCAAGTATTTAACGTGCAGTTTCAAAGTATTTAACTAGTTATTTATAGTATTTATCTATAGGTAGTAGGTCTTTATCTGCAATAAAATCTCAATATGGGTAACAGCATTCAATTGAACACATAAAACAACAAAATAAAAAATTAAGACTTTAAAATAAGGTCTCATTTGCTAACATTAGTTAATGTATTTGTTGTTCGCATTAACTAATGTCCACAAATACAACTTTTGATTTTAATAGTGTATTAGTAAATGTTGAAATTAATATTAACTAAGATTATTAAATGCTTTCATGTTAACGAAAGTAATTAAATAACGTTAACAAACGAAACCTTATTGTAAAGTGTTACCAATAAAATAAAACAATAAAATAACACTCAATACAACTAATAACACTAAAAATGATTTTGCTCTAAAGTGAATGGTTTAATTTACATGAAACCCTGAATGTACTGTTTCACTAAAATGAATTATAATATACAAGTAAATCCTCATTTGAACAGGAAGTGTGAGAATGAACATACTAACCGAATAATTCACAAAACAGAAATTCGTATAAGTTTGTTCCCAACAAGACATTTATTAATGAGCCCACAGCGTCACACTAAGTACCTGAGAGCATGTATGCAGTAGATGCAGCGGGGCATGTTCTTCCTGTCGTAGATGTCTGTTGTCTCAGGATAAAAAATCTGTCAGGGAGAGACAAGTACATGTACTTTGATGAGACTGAATGCAGCACTGTTTCCAAACATGGAAAAGGAGATCAGAGGCAAGCTCTGTCATGTTAGGGACTCAATAAAGCCGAAGAAATGCTTCTAATGAAAGAACCATGCAGACTCATGTTCACCACCTACACTCCTCACCTTAGGAAGGCCCTTATCTGTCATTGCATTCAGCCATTGGATGATATTGTCTGTGTGTCTGAAATGGAGCCCAGTGGCCTACAAATATGACAAAGAAGCAACAATAAGTGAATCCAAACCTTCTGCTTTTTCCATAGCAATGCTTGTGAAAATGGTTTTAAACTTTAAAAGTCTTACCTTGTAACGTGTTTGTTCGCGGTCATAGATTCTTTTGATAGAGACCACACTGGGAGCAAAGAAATTTCCCAGCTTAGCCAGATACACGCCGTTCCTCAGGCCCTCCTCCAGCTCAGTGGTGGGAGGAAGATCCTCATTTAAACACGCTTCAATCCATCTGAAACACACAAAGACATGGCGTATTCAGTAAGGCAATGCACACTTTTGTACATGATGCAAGTAACTAAGTTACAGCAAAAGTATGTTGTTATAAAAGAGACATGGTATAGAGTCATCATGTTAGGCTGCTTTATTATAGTGCATTTGTACAGCTTGGCAGAGTTCTCAAACACATTTGAATACCTTTATTTAGTTTAAAGCTCTTGGGGGTGTACTCAAATACAAAGTCAAATATAAAAGAACCAGTACAAAAGGTGGCACTCATGCTATGAAAATAAGCACATTAAAGCACACCCTGTTCTCTTTTTCATTTGTTATGAGGCTTTATTACAAGAGGGTTTTGTCCAAGACCAAGAAAATACCACATACCAGCTGGTTACATCATGTGAATCACATTGACAACATTCTCCTGTACATTTCAACCTGCTGAAGTGAACACAAAAACATTCCGAGAAGGTCAAGAAATGTTTCAAAACTGAAACAATACAACCTGGCAACATAATTCAAATATTGAACACCTGGAACAGATGTTAAACATAAAAACCAGAAACTGAGATGGAGACCAAAATGTCTTCCTCTGTTCAGGTCAACTTGCGGCTCAGATAGATGACATAATAGATGACGATGCAAACTTCCCATGGAATTTACATGTAATTTACATAATGCTAGTTGTCTGCTTTGCAAAGGCTAATTTTGTTTGTTCTAGAAAAGCAGCAGACTCACTGAGCCCGTTTCTTAAAGGCATAGTTACTCATCAACTCAAATGTCATGATGCTCCAAAACCCGAATCACTTTTTCTGAAGAACACAAAAGGACAACTTCTGAAGACTGTTCAGCAGAATGTGACTAGAGGACTGTTCAGCTCCAAAAGGGAGGGAAAAAAAGTATCATAAAAGTAATGCATACAACTCATACAATATCTTCCAAATAAAGCCATACAATTTACTTTGTGCAAAAGAACACTGCTATAGAAAGAAATATAAACAATTAATATAAACAAAGAATTTGGAACATTTTTAAACAGTATTTAAGCACATGGTGATGTCTTATAAACACCATAGTCAATGCAAAAATCTGAATGTCTATTTGAAAATATTAATTACTTAATTACTGTTCATCAACTTGACAAGTGTGTATCAGAAACAATGTTGCGCTGCGCTGCTTTGTGTAAAGGGATGCATGATGGTACATGACGCTACATGAAGCTAATGTGCATTATAAAAATCAAAACAATTTGGATAAGTTATATAAAAGTATTTGCAGTATTTTGAAGTGCCTATGATAACAACAGGGCTGTTACCACCAAAGACAAGTTCCCCCCAATAAAATGGCCAAAATGTACCCCTCAATATTGCTCGCTGCTGCACTCCGTTACACACTGTGACTGTTCTGTTTGTTGCTAGGATGACAAAACATTTTAGGCTGGTCTGCTTCAGCAGTCTAGCGTCACTAATTAATGTCAAAAAGTTTGAGCTGGCCAAACAAAATACAAAAAATTAATAGTGTTTAAGTGTGAATTCCAGCATTCAGTTTTAATAGTGAAAGAGTGCAAGGTAATACGCAAGTTCTCAAATATGAAATATGTTTTACGGTAACTGTTTTATAATAGAAATGTTAAACATCCCCACAATAATGTTCTCTGGTGAACACTATTTTTTGCCATTTTGAATTGAAAATACAGGTTATAAGTTACAAAATTCATGCAACTCATAACTGGATGTAACAAGACAAAAAAAAATTACAGAGGCATTCAATTAAGAATGACTGCGTGTATTTAAAAAAAAAAACAGTTTGCAAATAGTTCAAATTAATTTCTATACATAAAATGGGGTCATGAGAAAGTCCATCAAAGCACAAGTGAGATCCAGGAGTCATACAGGATCATTCTAATAAAAGAAGTGTTTACATTGCATTCACACAATATGATAAAAGTGTGAAGAGACAAAAAGCACCAATGCAAATTAACTGCAAGTTAGTAAAGTTAGCAAGTTAGTTCTGTGTCAAATTAGTTGCTGATCAAATAACGATCTGGACAATTTACATCTGCCAGTTCATCTCTCTAGGTAATGTTACAGGTAATTTTAAACTAGTCTGGTTTAATTCATATCTAGTTTTAATGTTCACACACTATGAGTTAAATCAACTTCACAGGTAAGAGCAAAAAGTTTGCTGAAGCTTCATGTTTTGATGAACATAACATTATCTACATTAAGGAGGGAAACAACATTTTTTCTTTTATTTATTTATTAAAATGTTAAGACAAAGGAAGATTTTTTAATGCTTCAATTAGACTCATTAAGTCGGCCAGCCACAGCTGTGGTGCTGCCTCTCTCCATCTCAGTCTGTCATCTCACTCCAGTGTTCAAAGGTGGCTTTGGCATGCTGGTGGACATTACAGGTGGCAAAGGAAACGTGCAGTATCCATCTTTGCCAGCAGTTTATTAATGTACATGGGATCTCCACTGCCTTCGTTTTTTTTTTTTGACCTGCTTTCCTGCTTGACATTGAAGAAGCCAACAGAATACATGTCACCCCACTCGTCCCAGCGTTCACAGAAGGCTTCGCTTTTACAGATCTTAGGAAGTGGGCACATCACATCTGACTGGCTCTCACTGTCGACTGTCTCCTTCCAGCCATCATCCCATGTACTCCAGTCAACATCCTCATCCCAAATTTCATCAGGCGTGGAATCTCCCCAGTCAAACACTTCATCCCAATTGTTCCACAACATCCAGTGCTCATTGTCGGCCCATGAGATGGAGGACTGTAGAACACTTTCCATTTCTATCTTTAAAACTTCACAGATCGCGATTGCACTGAATTTATTGTGTTCTCAATTTCAACATCGTACTGGATGTGACATCAGCAACTATAATAATAATAATAATATTACATTTTTTATAGTGCCTTTCAAGAACCCAAGGTCGCTTCACAATGGAGTACAAGAGTACAATAAATTGCAATCAGACAGTCAGCCTGTTCATTATAGCAAATAAACAAGCAGGTGTACAACAAATAACTCCAACAAAATACATCGCCTATACATCGCCTCCAAATGGGGCAAAACTCTGCTGCTCGAGCCATAACATTTAATAAAAAAATCTGTACACATCACTCCCATCCTCAACCAACTTCACTGGCTTCCTGTGGCCAGTCGCATCGAGTTTAAACTGTTAGTTTTAGTCTATAAAGCCAGTCACGGCCCTGCACCACAATATCTTGCTGATTCAACCATATGTTCCTGCCCGGACCCTCAGATCCAGCAATGAAAACCTGCTTGTCGTCCCCAAGTTTAAATGCTCGACTGTGGGAGGAAGGGCTTTTAGTGTTATTGGCCCTAAATTGTGGAATAAGCTGCCCTCGACTATCCGTAACGCACCTACTCTCCAGATTTTTAAAACCCAAGATTTTTTTCTCCGTGCAGTAAATAATTTTCTCACCGCCTCTGCCTTCAAGTGATCTCACACCTCTTCATGATATGCTACATGACTAGCTACTGTTAATTGTTCTTTTGATTCTATAACTTCTTTGTTGTTGTTGTTGGAGTTATTTGTTGTACACCTGCTTGTTTATTTGCTATAATGAACAGGCTGACTGTCTGATTGTAATTTGTTGTACTCTTGTACTCCATTGTGAAGCGACCTTGGGTTCTTGAAAGGCACTATAAGGGAGAGAGGTAGAGAGGGAGAGGGGCCCTGTCCCAAATGGCACACTTCATGTGCACTTTCGGTCTTGTGGACTTACAATGGCTGCTGCGTGCGCATGTCTGTTAAGTCCACGAGACCGCAGTGTGTCCCATTTGTCATTTTAGGTCTCAGAAGGATGCTCGCGAGCACCCCCTTTGAGGTCGATGTGCCCTCGATGCGCACTTCTGCCGAGCCCACACTGGTGCGGGTTAAGCAGCGGACTTCTTCCCGGCAGTCAAAGCAGCATTACGTTCAATACAAACCGAGGTATGTATTGAACCATGGATTAACATGAGAATATTAGCCTATATAAAAAGACCATTTTTATTAAGTGTAATTTCGAGTTGTAATTTTATCAAAAATGCAAAGTGTGTGACCATATTTGTGTGTTCACATAAAATTGGTAGCTATGAAATTAGCCATAGCAGCACAAAGGAGTTCGCTTTTTGTAAATTTACATTTTATTTCTTGTTTAAAATTTAATTTTATTTCACTAAATGCTTTTAAAAACAATACATGATCTTAAATGTAGTGGAAGTTACTGCGTGGCTGGGCTGTAAGCCCACCATAGACATTGAGGAGGACAAGTCTCCCCCAATATTTAGAAATGGCCAAACTGCTGGTCTGCCTCAGCAGTATAACAGCGTTCGTCAATGTCAAAATAATTGAGATGGCCAATCAAATCATGGTTACGGCCTAAGGTAACAATAAAGTACATGTTCATCACTGCAAACTCGAACTACAGACAGCTCTCTACATTGTGTGTAGATCACTTGCATATGCGACAACATGCGATTTCATTAAATTAAAGCTTTCGCTTGCCAGTGATTGAGTTAGAGGCAAAGAATAAGTGTCCTTCTGTGTCATTTTGTGAAGAGAAGCTGATATGATTTGGAACATATTTACTTTTATAGTATGTCAAAAGTCTACCAGGTAAACCAAGAAATGTAAAGGTTAATGGCAATTCTATTGCCACATATTGTATTTCTGTGAATTCTGTGAATTTCACATATTGTATTTCCACTAAAGTGAAAGCAGGTATCATTATCGCACTGCATGAACTGCAGCAACTGAAAGGCTCTCTAACTGATCTGTGAATGCCCAAACAGGACACACATTCATAGCAGCAGCCCAACAACCTCCCTTTCATTCTCTCTCCCTCTCATCTTGCAATGGTTCATCACAAGGGAAATGCCTGCACTCGCGCACACATACACACATAAGAGAGACACCCAAGTCAATGCTTTTAATGGGGCCATTAAAAAAAACTGAATTCTATCATTAACAGAAATTAAACTCTTCATGAATTATACCATACAATGTAGTAGGGGAGGCACAGTTCACAAAACCCACGGTTCGGTTCGTATCACGGTTTTCGGTTCTGTACGGTTCTTGATGTTGTTGTTTTTTTATCGTTAACACTCCAGAAATTTACTTCAGCATGGTATATAGCTTAATCATCCACAATTAGGATACAGTATTAAAAATTGTTATATCAAGTTGTTTCCTAACTGGCTGTCTACCGAGTCCGACACATTGGCGTAACATTTTTCATGTTAATCATGTCAATTTTGATCAGAACAATGCACTGTGGCTTTAATTCAGCTGACCTGATTAACAAATTACACCATGAAGTGTTCCGTGTGTTTCACAATCACCATATGACATCCAGAGCTCTGAAAAAAATAAAATACACGAAAACACAACACTGCCAGAAGTTTTTGCCCAAACTTCAAAGGCATGTTTAAATTATTAGAACTAGAAGCATATCTTAACTTTTAAATGTTACATTTATCATGTGAACTACTTATATACAACATATGAATGTGTGTATGAGACAGAGGGGAACATGGTCGCATTTACAGCAGATGTTACCCATCATAAATCAAAGCATGAGACAGACAGGGGTCGGAGGAGAACACCAGAAAATGTGACATGGACTATATTTGCCTGTATTTGCAATCCACGAGCCGCGGTTCAGCTGCGCGAGACAAACACTGCCAGTGTGTGTCTGCGCGGCGCGGCTCCCGCTCTCCGCACTGCATCTGCCCTGCTATACGATGCTGGCGTATCCTCCAACTCCGGACAGCTTCCCTTATCTCCCCCACTTTCATTTCTACATGTGACGTGACCTGCAGCACTCCACTTTTACTTTATTTTACTGTATGTCCACACACACACACACACACACACACACACACCTCTTATTTCGCGCGAAAAGGATACCCACTGTCTGAGGTAACATACGGGCATGAGGATACATTGCGCATGCGCGAACCGTGCGACGCACACACTCCGAACCAAGACAAGCAAACCGAACGGTTCGTTTTTTTTCCATGTACCGTGCCACCCCTACAATGTAGAGACATTACAAACCTAAGCCAATAACAACAGACAGTAGCTAAGAAAGTGTAGCAGTAGGCTATCTACAACAACGGACTTCCTTTCAGTGTGACACAGGAAGACTAAAGCTACCCAAAGTTCACAGGTCATTCCAATAGGAAGAGAAGAGATGAGAGTGAGCTCACTGTCTCCCAAAGAAGACACACAAAGGCTTCCCCTTCCGGTTTTGTAACTCTCCAAGAAAGATATTTAAAGGGTCATACTGAGAACATCAAATCGTCCTCATTTTCAAATTAAAGTTTCAACTAGGTCAGGGGTGTCCAATCCCCTGAGAGTTCAGCTCCAACCCCAAATTAACACACCTGAATCAGCTAATCAAGGTCTTACTAGGCAAGTAGGCATACTAGAAACTTCCAGGCAGGTGTGTTGAGGCAGGTTGGAGCTAAACGATGCAGGGCAGTGGCCCTCCAGGACTGAGTTTGAACACCCCTGGACTAGATGATACATTCAATATTAGGTGATATCACTGCAATAATTTTCCTGACTATATAAATTTAGGGAATATTGTTGTGATGACATTAAAAGTTAATCTCATAAAGTAAACTCAAATTAATTTCCCTTCTTCAACTAGCTGATGTGCATCTGTGTGATGTGTTTGTAAATATGGAAAAGGATTTAAAGGATTAGTTCACTTCAAAATGAATATTTTCTGATATTTTACTCACCCCCATCTCATCCAATATGTTAATGTCTTTCTTTCTTCACTCGAAAAGAAATTAAGTTTGAGGAAAACATTCCAGGATTTTTCTCCACATCATAGACTTCAATGGCAACCAAAATGTTGAAGGTCCAAACCAATGCAGTTTCAAAGGAAGTCAAAGGCTCTGCATGATCCCAGACAAGGAATAGGGTCTTATCTAGCGAAACGATCAGTCATTTTCATAAATATATATTTAAAAAAAATTGGTATATACTAGGGCTGGGCGATATATCGCATGACATTGTTAAGCGCATCTCGTCAGTAAAGCTGGTTCCTTGATTAGTAGTAAATCGCCATCACCTGCTTTCAGACGGAGTGGCATTTACTACACAGAGCCGTAGTTCACTGACAAGCGGAGCCATATTGCATGAATTATCACAGACGTATCGCCTGCGATAATTCATGCGATATGGCTCCGCTTGTCAGTATATACTTTTTTACCTAAATTGCTCATCTTGCGCTGCTCTGCGGCACGCCAGTGATTACATGATCACGTCGAAAAGGTCACATCAAGTCCATTATGTGGAGAAAAATCCTGAAATGTTTTCGTTTATAAAAAAAAAAGAAAAAAAGAAAAGTAATTTCTTTTCGACTGAAGAAAGAAATACACAACTTAGATGAGATGGGGGTGAGTAAAATATCAGGAAATTTTAAGTTTGAAGTGAACTAATCCTTTAAATGCTCCTTTTGTGTTCACTTAGTAAACAGTTGATTTTGCAGTAAATATTTTGTACTTTTTGACATTTGTCTGTTCTATATTTTCTTTCCGGAGTGGAAATATCACCTATTTACATTTTTCAAGAGGAAATGAAAAATTTGGAGATATGCATTTTTACCCATGTTGCCCAGCCATAGTTAGAAGTATGAAATATTACTGTGACTTTAAGAATGGAAAGCTTCCTTTCCAGTCCAAAAATAACATATTTAGATCTATGAAGTCAGAAAATGAACACACATTTTTCTGACAATGACATTGATTATTAATTTCTGTACCTGAAACTACTGTTTATTACTACATTTTTTATTTTATTTGTATATTTACTCTATTGTATTTATTTGTGTAGTTTGATTATTTGTTCTTATTTTCTTTATTTGACAGTAGTCAATTTTCCTAAACCTAGCACATACCAAACCGTACCGAAACAGTGACCCTAAAACAGCGATACAAATGAAACCATGAGAAATTTTAACCGTTACACCCCTACTCTGCAAAGAGACCGTTATTAAAGGATGGGGCAGTTAAAACTACTGTATATTGAATAAGACAACACATCTGAAACCCAACAGTAAGCCCTGTTCCACGTCATATGAGAAGAGGGCATTATATAGGAATCTTAAAGGCAGCCACAAAAAAAAAAAAAAAAAAAAAAACATCACGTCCAACGTCCAAAGAGAGAGGAACGGCCAGAAACAGTAAAACTTGTTTTGGTAATAAAAAAATCTTCTTAAATGAGCATAAGTGGGGGGGGGGGGAAAGTATGACATGATCATGTAATTTTTGTTGTCAGTAAACATAATTTTGAAGAACTCAACTGCACTTTTTTTTTGAGCCGCCTCACAGCTACAGACCACAAACAGTCACTTCCTCACTCGTACAAAAAAAACTTCAAAAGGCAAACTCCTAGACAGTTACTCCACCAATCAAAGCACAGCACCAAACAAGGGGGAGGAGCCTTTAGAGAGAATCCATAACACCGCTGCTCCAGCATTTGTGAGTTTACAGGCGGTTACAATTCTGCTCTTAAGTTTCCCCTGCAAAATCTGTACGATGTAAAAAAATTAAATATATATATAACTCAAGGAGTTTAATCAAAGTCTTGAGAAGCGATACGATTGCTTTATGATGAACAGATTTAATTTAAGCTTTTATTCACGTGTAGATATTCCTAGAACAGAAGCTTGAGTGTGGCATGATGCGCAAGAATAAACCTCATTGATTCTTGTGAATGCAAAACCTGTGTTCCTTATATAAATTGGTCATATCCCTTCACAAGACTTTGAATAATCACCATCTTCATCACAACATCTTTAATAATGATAAATTACGTCTTTATCACCTTTTTGGATCTTTTAAGTTCCGTTTCCCTGGACATTCAATTAAAGGCTATATCTCTCCCACTTTGTTTCCTGTCAAGTCTCGATACTATCCAATTAGAAAAAAGGCACAAACAGCAAAAATTAATCTTTAAAATTAATTTGTTGTGTTTCGAAGATTAACCAAAGTCTTATGGAACTGGAACAACATGAGGGTGAGTAAATGATGGCAATTGTATTTTTTGTCATGTTTCCTCTTTGAGCAAATTTATGCTTACTTTGATTGCAGTTAGATTAAGCAATTACTTGTCTTATAAAAATATAAATGTAAACACTTTAATGCATCTGAAAAGACCAAGAAAATGTGACTGTAGCTCAACTTTGTCCAGAACGTTCACACATAATTGGACATGGACAACAATTGGCCTTAGCTTTGTTTGCATGTTCCAAAAGACCACAAAAGGTGACCATAATGTGTAATATTCTCTCACTATAAACATAAATACTCTCACTATAAACAGAGTGTGCCATGGTATGAAACAACCAGCTGTACTCCTTTCTCTGGACCAGTTCAGATGGGCAGAGAACAGGCAAATCAGTGGTGGAGCTTATCTGACCATATTGAAATATTTGACTACTCTTAGAAAGGCACACCTCTTTATCAGCAGCATTTCAATGTGACAGCAAAAACTAAAAAGAACTACATTTTGTCTCATATAAACATTTAAAATGTATCAAAAAAGATTGGATTATTGGCAGAAAGATAATGACAGGAAAAGCCCTGGCACGAGAAGGAGAGCATTTCACAGCGTGCAGTAGCCAAGTGCTCCATTACATGCTCAGCTGCAGAGGAGGAATTCAGTGCAGGACGACCTCCATGATCAGGTGCCACAGACACTCACAGACTGAGCTGAATCACCTCTCAACAGGAAGCCGCTGTCTGAAACTCACTCACCCCAAAACACCCCTATGAACTGCTTCTTGTTTGCAAAGTCTTCAACTGGGTCTTTTTCTAGTTTAAACTTTTAACTGTTGACACATCATACATATAGAGTAGAGTTGCAGCGGTCGACCGGCAAAAAATCAGAACAAAAAACCAGCCGGTTCCGATTTATGGCCAGTCAATCGGTGCATCTCTACTCTAATAAAAAGTTAAAACAGGTTTTTCTGTTTTATTTTGGCTGATCTCTATTCTGGAATTGTGCACCAAAGACAGTGAATTGAGTTCTCTTTCAAGGCTTTTTGCACTTGAATGGTCAAACACAGGCAAAAATATGTCAATAGTATTCACGCAAGCAGTGAGGAATTATTTATTTTGTAGCTTTCTTAGCATTATTGTATTTGTCCTGTTGTTTGTAATGTGCATCTTTGAACTTATAATAGTTAATATGATTTAATAAAAATAACAAAAATGCTAAATAAACAAGAAATTACTCATACGATGACGTAAAATTTGTCATATCACCCACCCTAAAACATGATTCACTGAAGCTTGATGACCAGAAAGTGTCCGCATACATTTGTCTTCATTTTGAACATTATTTGTAAAATCCAACCGAACGTCTGTTTGTTAAAGGAAGACGCTGACTTTTTGTGACTTTAGCTTATTCCCCAGAGATAGATAAGTCCATACATACCATTGTCATCTCCGTGCGTGCCATAACTCTGTCTGACGCACCCCCCGCTAGCCTAGCTTAGCACAAAGACTGGAGGTAAATGGCTCCAGCTAGCCTACTGCTCAACAAGTGACAAAATAACAGCAACATTTTCCTATTTACATGTTGTGATGTGTATAGTTACATTGTGTACTAAGACCGACGGAAAATGAAAAGTTGCGATTTTCTAGACCGATATCGCTAGGATCTATACTCTCATTCCCGAGTAATAATCAAGGAACTTGGGTGCAGTGATATTACGCGGCGCCTGAAAATAGTCCCCAGCACTCTCTCTCTCTGTGCAAGCAGGTTGTCACGTTGGTTATGTTGACGAAAGGTCACCTATTTTCAGGTGAATAAGCTAAAGGTGAATAGGTGAATACGGTGTATGAATACAGTGAATAAGCTAAAGTCCCAAAAAGTCGGCGTGTTCCTTTAAATATTTTGTTTATATTATATTTAATAATATATATTATATTTAATTCATTAATAATATTTCTTAAAATATAGCACAAGTATAACTTTTTTAGTTATCTAATGCAATGACATTTAATTGTTTTAAGCACTTAAGAGTCTTCATATCCCACTTTTGGGGCCACTATAAGCATTTGGAGTGGAGGAAATGGACTTTGCAGCCAACATCTCCAATTTCCCAAATATTACAGACAAGCTTAGGCATCAAATGGGTCTGTGGTAATAAAACAAGCAGTCTCCCCTTCCTCACTTTAGTGTGTGACAATAGGCTTAGTGTGTGCTTGTTTCATTGGTATCACAGCTGTGACCCAGAGGTCAAGAGACCCTGTACAGTATTTCTGTTTCAAGAGAAAAAGTCTTTCATGGAGGACAAATAATCTCACTCCCACATATTCTCAGAAAATGTTAGATAAAGCAAACTGTAAACGTCCGAAACAAAATATGCATCAAAGAAATAAACTAAAGTAACTTCAGATTGACATGTCAGACAGTCATCATAAAAATGCTGACTAAGACTCTCTTTTTGAAGCCAGAGCCATGTGGACGCTGCCATAGTCCTGGGAAGAGCACCTGTGAAAGGCTTGAGGAAAAAAGCAGTGGGTAATGAAGGGTGGAGCAGACAAACACAGGGGCGTGGGCTCTTTTCCTGTCCAAACAAGGGAGAGGCTGTCTAATGTGTGAATGAATGAGAGCTATACTAAAGCAAATCACATAATGAACAATGATCTCATTTTTCTGCATAACTAATTCTATAAATGCAGCAGAAGTTAGAGAGTGAAGTGTCATTGGTTCCCCTCCCTGACACCAAAGGCATTCATTTTCTCTCCAATCACTGTTGGCATTTACCGCCTCGCCGCCGTTGCCAGGTGATTTACAGGTAATTATCAGCAGCTTATACACTGAAGACTCTCCCTACATTTCTACAGAAAAGCGGAGATGCATTGAGAATCATTTTGGATCAGGACTCCTGAATTCATTTAAACTAAACTGTGCCTAAAGATTCCCACCCCTAATGCAAATATATATATTTATATACATATCTTTTCCTTTTTTTTTTTTTTTTTAGATCTAGTCAAAATTATTTTCTGAGGCAAATCAACAGCCTGGCACAGATGCTGTCCATTGAGTGCAACGTCACAATCATAGTAGCAACAGATCTTTTCTTCTGTGTTGTGGCATACACCCGAGTGTAACGGATTATTGAAAAATAAAAACTGTTCTATCCATCGGTTGTTGATTAGATTTGACGTGTACATTGCACTCAAAAATTAATGCAAGCTTGCAGTCAATTGTAGAGAAGTTGGGTTTCAGTTAACTAAATGATTGAAGAAGTCCAGAATATGTCACCAGAGAGAAGTCTTGTCATTTTTACTGGATCTAGTTATATTTTGATTATGAGGTCAAAAAAATTAAAAATTAAACATGCATGCATGGATTAAAAGTTCAGAATACGTTCACATTTCATGCCAATTTTAAGTTGTATTGTGTTTTAATATCTGTAAAAAGGTTGTACACAATGGGCAGTGCATTGCACAGTTCCCCACATCCTCTGCATCTGTATTGCTACAATTATTACAGCTCTATTCCCTAAAGACGGCCACACACACACACACACACACACACACACAAGGGGTTTCTCACTCTGAGAGCATATTTAAGACTTCCTGTAGCTCAACAGGAAATTGCATGAAAGTATTTTTTTTAATTAGATGAACAGGTCACTGTTTTATAAGTGAATTTAATGAAACATTTGGACAGACTAGCAAACTATTAAAACTGACATTTCCCTGTCTGCCTTAATTTTACCATTTTTGAAAAAATAGAAATAGAGGAAAATAGCCATTTACCAACCTATTCAGTTCTCAGTATTGTGTGGTGGTAGTTTAAGAAGCACAGAGAGCAGTGTTTCACACTGGCAGTGATCTGCTGCAACAAAGTGAATTCTGAAATCCCTTCTTTTCAATGAAAGCTGGCGATGTGAGTAACAGCACCTGCGGCGTGATTTGGGCATGTCCAGCAATGCGACAGAGTTGACAAAGTTTGACTTTAGGGATGCACAATATTATTGAAATGTCATTGGAATCGGTGGAAAAAGGCTTAAACTGTAACATATTGGTCCGATATGAAAAGAAAAGATTATGCCACTATGCCTCGCTGTTAAGACAACTTCTTGATTATGCGTCTGCAATAACTCAAAAAACATTAAGTTACTTCTGTTTCTGAATAAATAAAGCAGTAATTGATGTCATTAAATCACGATTAATAGTTCACCCAATGGGGATAGTTCACCCAAAAATGAAAATTACCCTATGATTTACTCACCCTCAAGCCAGGTGCATATGATATTCTAAAAAATATATTTTATAATATATAATTTAATATATATACAAGACCTTCTCAATAAATTAGCATATTGTGATAAAGTTCATTATTTTCCATAATGTAATGATAAAAATTAAACTTTCATATATTTTAGATTCATTGCACACCAACTGAAATATTTCAGGTCTTTTATTGTTTTAATACTGATGATTTTGGCATACAGCTCATGAAAACCCAAAATTCCTATCTCAATAAATTAGCATATCATGAAAAGGTTCTCTAAACGAGCTATTAACCTAATCATCTGAATCAAAATTACACCTGCAAAAGATTCCTGAGGCTTTTAAAAACTCCCAGCCTGGTTCATTACTCAAAACCGCAATCATGGGTAAGACTGCCGACCTGACTGCTGTCCAGAAGGCCATCATTGACACCCTCAAGCAAGAGGGTAAGACACAGAAAGAAATTTCTGAACGAATAGGCTGTTCCCAGAGTGCTGTATCAAGGCACCTCAGTGGGGAGTCTGTGGGAAGGAAAAAGTGTGGCAAAAAACGCTGCACAACGAGGAGCGGTGACCGGACCCTGAGGAAGATTGTGGAGAAGGACCGATTCCAGACCTTGGGGGACCTGCGGAAGCAGTGGACTGAGTCTGGAGTAGAAACATCCAGAGCCACCGTGCACAGGCGTGTGAAGGAAATGGGCTACAGGTGCCGCATTCCCCAGGTCAAGCCACTTTTGACCCAGAAACAGCGGCAGAAGCGCCTGACCTGGGCTACAGAGAAGCAGCACTGGACTGTTGCTCCGTGGTCCAAAGTACTTTTTTCGGATGAAAGCAAATTTTGCATGTCATTCGGAAATCAAGGTGTCAGAGTCTGGAGGAAGACTGGGGAGAAGGAAATGCCAAAATGCCTGAAGTCCAGTATCAAGTACCCACAGTCAGTGATGGTCTGGGTTGCCATGTCAGCTGCTGGTGTTGGTCCACTGTGTTTTATCAAGGGCAGGGTCAATGCAGCTAGCTATCAGGAGATTTTGGAGCACTTCATGCTTCCATCTGCTGAAAAGCTTTATGGAGATGATTTCATTTTTCAGCACGACCTGGCACCTGCTCACAGTGCCAAAACTACTGGTAAATGGTTTACTGACCATGGTATTACTGTGCTCAATTGGCCTGCCAATTCTCCTGACCTGAACCCCATAGAGAATCTGTGGGATATTGTGAAGAGAAAGTTGAGAGACGCAAGACCCAACACTCTGGATGAGCTTAAGGCCGCTATCGAAGCATCCTGGGCCTCCATAACACCTCAGTAGTGCCACAGGCTGATTGCCTCCATGCCACGCCGCATTGAAGCAGTCATTTCTGCAAAAGGATTCCCGACCAAGTATTGAGTGCATAACTGAACATAATTATTTGAAGGTTGACTTTTTTTGTATTAAAAATACTTTTCTTTTATTGGTCTGATAAAATATGCTAATTTATTGAGATAAGAATTTTGGGTTTTCATGAGCTGTATGACAAAATCATCAGTATTAAAACAATAAAAGACCTGAAATATTTCAGTTGGTGTGCAATAAATCTAAAATATATGAAAGTTTAATTTTTATCATTACATTATGGAAAATAATGAACTTTATCACAATATGCTAATTTATTGAGAAGGACCTGTATATTAAAAAATGTCTTGGCTAATCCAGTAATGGCTAATGGCAGTAAATGGCAGCCCAAAAAAGTGCATCCATCCATTATAAAAGTAATCCATACGGCTCCAGTGGGTTAATGAAGGTCTTCTGAAGCGCATCGATGGGTTTGAGTATTCAACTTACGCAGAAAGTGTAACACCTCTCACAGGTCAAAACGCTTAAGCTACATCTGATGTCATATGTCGCACCAGTTAGATCTGCCCGAAGCTAGATATTTTACTTAATAACGTGTTAACTATGGATATTTTTCTTACAAAAACCCATCAATTTGCTTCGGAAGGCCTTTATTAACACCCCGGAGCCGTGTGGATTACTTGTATAATGGACGGATGCACTTTGAGCTTCAAATTTTGGGCTGCCATTCACTGCCATTATAAAGCTTGGAAGAGCCAGGACATTTTTTTAATAGAACTCAGATTGTATTCGTCTGAAAGAACAAAGAATATCATATACACCTAGGATGGTTTGAGGGCGAGTAAATCATGGGGTAATTTTCATTTTTGGGTGAACTATACCTGATTTAATCTGATTTTATTTAATAGTAAGAAACTATGGCTACGTTCACACTGTCAGTTCAAATTAGAACTTTGTGCATATCTGATTGAAATCCGAATGATTTTGCAAGTGTGAATAGCAAAACAAATTCAAGCTACCTTCATACATACATTCATCCCATTCAAAATCACATTTCACGTAAAAGTCAGCCGCTGTTGTAGGAAACACGCTGAAAGTCGCTGCAAAAACAAGGTTGTGTTGTTGCAAAGTGCCAGAAGAACACAGAAAATGACAATATAACGGAGACATGTTTTGAAACAGATGGGGGACAACAGCTCTGAATTAAGCCACTCATACCAGCCTCATACAGTTCTGCTGCTGCCTCATATGATGCAGTAGTCCAGCGCGGAGGACACACATTGTCATTTTGTAAATAGGACAACATCTGTATTGCAAACCCCTCCATGTTGCAGTTGCTGTTGTTTTTGGATATGTACAAATCGGTTCTGAACAGTTGCAATACACAATGTGGACAGAACCTTTTCGATCAGGTTCCAATCGGATACACAAATAATTGGATTTGGACTGACCGTATGAACGTAGCCTATATCCTACCTACATGATGGGGAAAAAAAAAAGTAAATTCAATATTTTTTATATACAGTTGAACTTGAATTTATTCATGTGTAATATATTTTTTTTCAAATGGATGATGGAAATAATTTGAATCTCTGGGGCTCTAAAGGATTTATCTAAGGCTAAAGGCGAAATCCTTCAACTGAAGGTCTGAACTGACCTGGCAACCTCCAGCAATAAAACTGCCATCAGTGTGACGGGCATAAATTAGCACAATGCTTCTCAAAACAAAGTTTTCCATTTTGAAACAAATCATTAATTTAACCATGTAAGATGCTGTAATGGCCATAAAAAGAGATCTAAATATTAACGCATCTTGATCTAAATCTGTATCTCAAGTAGTTTGTTACATACATTTGTCTCCTTTTTTTTCCCCTTTTTACTAACGTGATACTTGCATAACATGTATACACACTACTATGCAGTGACAGAGTTATCTGGCATAGGCTACACCTTCACAAAGGTATGAGAAGGGCGGGGTGTAATTTAAAAAGGACCAGTTCTGAAGAGCTTGAACCAAATATTCGCACATCCCAGTGTGAATGCCAGTAATAGCAGCGGTGAACCATATAGTCTCAGCATAACTGTGCTGCGGCATGCACACCATTGGTTACATTCTCACAATCCTCTCTCACACTTCTCTTTCCCTACATCCTCAGCATCGATCTCTTCTCGACATTTAGGCTACAGAACAGAAACCTACAATTAACAGCAGGCGAAATGAGAGGCTTGTATAACGCTCCAAAAATGACAGCAAGCTGCCAGTAGATCTCGTCATGACAAAGCTGTTTTCACATAGCAAAGATGCTTTGCACGTCAGCTGAGTAATGTTGACCTGTAAGGTCAATGACAAATAATTTGACACATTTTTGATAATCAAATTTAAAACACAAGTGCCAAATTTAGAAATGAACTCCTTCATATTGTTTTGGAAAAAACAAAAACTGTGACCTTGTGCCCTGACCTTCATGCATCAACTTGAACTAGTTTACACCAATTTTACAGCAGGTCTCCTTCTGTTTGGCTCATACTATTTCCAGATTACATAATTCACTCTTAGAACAATTGTCTTGAAGAACCCTTTTATGCTGAAATAGTTATTTGTTCTAGAGTTTAGGGTTCTTTATTCCCAAACTTTTAAATTCTTTCAAAGACACCTCATTATTGATTTTCTGGAGCTCAACCATCCAACTAAACAGACTATCAACAAACTCTTGATGGGTCTTGATGTCCTTCTTAAAATGTCTGTAAATTTTAACTTTCAAAATTGTATGTTTGGTTTAAATCTTTCAAACTGTAACTGGTTCCTAACAATAAATGTCTTTTCTTTTTTTTAACAGAACATGCAAGTGGTGAGCAGTTAAGGATACATCTCTCCTCTTCTTTACTAAGCAAATATGTGACAGAGATATTGAATTTATGATCCATATTGTTAGTTCTCAATTATTACTTGGGTTTATGTATAAACATGCCCAGTCACAAAAACAGTAAAGCTATCGCATGGCTTCTTAAAGGGTAAGTTAACCCAAAAATGAAAATTCTGTCATCATTTACTCACCCTCGTGTCGCTCCAACCCCGTAAGACTTTCGATCATCTTCTGAACACAAATTAAGATATTTTTGATGAAATCTAAGAGATTTCTGTCGCTTCAAAAAGTTCATAAAGAGAACGTAAAACTCATCCATGAATTGAACGCTTTAGTCCACATTTTCTGAAGAGACTCTATCACTTTATATGATGAAGCGTCAAAGTTTCAGTGCGTAGCTGTCTATGGAGGGACAGAAAACTCTCCCATTTCATCAAAAAGATCATTTGTGTTTCGAAGATGAATGAAAGTCTGTAATTAATGACAGAATTTTCATTTTGGGGTGAACTAACCCTTTAACTTTGTGGAGGGCTCATATACGGTCCATTTATTTTTGTTTCTACTACAGTACATTGTTTTATTTCTTTATGTAATTATTAATGTTCAAATGTTGTCAGTTGATTTATGTATTCAGCCAACTGCTTTTAGAGCATTGATGTTTTTGCTACAGTTTCCCATGTCAATACAAAATAAAAAGTTAAATAAAAGACTTGCTGTCAGTTTTATTAACGTAACCCTAAAAGATAAAGGTATTATAAGACCAAGCAAATAGAGAAGTGAAATTATTATTTTATAAATAATGTAAAAACCACTAATAATACAAATGTATTACTTTATTTAAAGATTCTTTACAACACCATGCAGGTTCTATAGCACTTTCAAAGCATGGTTCTAAATAAATGGTTCTTAATGGAAACTTGGATGGACAGTCACGGATGGAAATACGAGTGGGTAAAGTAAGAGCAGAATTTGCATTGCACAGCTCAAAGACAAACACAACTCACTTGAGCAAATCATCATACAGACAGAGCAGGCCTTCATGCTTTAAAGTAGACTGTGCTATGGAAATAAACGAACGATAAAAGCTCATTTGGAAATATCAGCACTGCAGTATTCTAACAACTAACAAATTCACAAGCTTTTGCTTTCAGACACTGCATATAATAAACCTGCAAAATTCCCATCATACCGCAGACCTCTGTACGTCACTCTCGCTGCAAACTCCAAGCATTCCAGAGATCAAGCCCGAGGGCAAATACTGTCAGCTCAATAAGGTCTGAGAAAGAAACTTTCTTTCGTCCTTTAGGCAAAAGCCTGATGGATGATGTTGAGAATAGCAACAATGTTGGAGTTTTAGTTGATTTATTAAATTGCAGGCGTACTGTAACCCTCAGCTTCCACAGCAGGACAAATGAGGACACCTGAACAGGGTACAAACAGCAGTATAAATGGCGCAGACGTTGACTCTTTTGACCTTATGTGCCCACTTATGTATACAGTGGAGTTTCTTTCTCTTCCACTATGTCACGCACTCATTCCCTCAAACACGCAGACACCGGAACCAGTCTCTATGACAACCTCATGTTGCCACAGCTACAGAGTGAGATACTGAAATCAACAGGGACTGACTCACTTCCTCTTGCACCACTGATGCGTCTTTGTGTGCATGTAATGAATGTACTGACAGGCCATAGTCTCAAAAAAAATTTGAAAAATATAGATACAGCAGATTAGCATAAACTTCTACCCTAATAAACTTCTAACCCAAGTGTTAAACTTTGGCGTGTAACTCATCACACTCCTCCTGTGGTACCTTAAAATGTGTGGCTTGATGAGGAGAGGTGTGCCATTTCTTCTCTTAGTCACCTAACTGGACCTGGAAATGATCTACAATACCCTGGAACCACACAGCAGCATGCTTAAAATCACTCACAACACATTAGCAACAACACCCTGAGGCAAGCACTAGTCAAATTTTCCTATGAAAATGTATAAATCTGCCCAACCATTCAAAAGGTTGGGGTCAGTAAGATTTTTAATAAGAAATGTACTTTTATTCAGCAAGGATGCATTAAAAGTAACTGAGGAAAATAAGTATTTGAACACCCTGCTATTTTGCAAGTTCTCCCACTTGGAAATCATGGAGGGGTCTGAAATTGACATCGTAGGTGCATGTCCACTGTGAGAGACATAACCTATAAAAAAAAAATCCAGAAATCACAATGTATGATTTTTTAACTATTTATTTGTATGATACAGCTGCAAATAAGTATTTGAACACCTGTCTATCAGCTAGAATTCTGACCCTCAAAGACCTGTTAGTCTGCCTTTAAAATGTCCACCTCCACTCCATTTATTATCCTAAATTAGATGCACCTGTTTGAGGTTGTTAGCTGCATAAAGACACCTGTCCACCCCATACAATCAGTAAGAATCCAACTACTAACATGGCCAAGACCAAAGAGCTGTCCATAAAGCAACTAGAGACAAAATTGTACACCTCCACAAGGCTGGAAAGGGCTACGGGGAAATTGCCAAGCAGCTTGGTGAGAAAAGGTCCACTGTTGGAGCAATCATTAGAAAATGGAAGAAGCTAAACATGACTGTCAATCTCCCTCGGACTGGGGCTCCATGCAAGATCTCACCTCGTGGGGTCTCAATGATCCAAAGAAAGGTGAGAAATCAGCCCAGAACTACACGGGAGGAGCTGGTCAATGACCTGAAAAGAGCTGGGACCACCGTTTCCAAGGTTACTGTTGGTAATACACAAAGACGTCATGGTTTGAAATCATGCATGGCACGGAAGGTTCCCCTGCTTAAACCAACACATGTCAAGGCCCGTCTTAAGTTTGCCAATGACCATTTGGATAATCCAGAGGAGTCATGGGAGAAAGTCATGTGGTCAGATGAGACCAAAATAGTACATTTTGGTCATAATTCCACTAAACGTGTTTGGAGGAAGAAGAATGATGAGTACCATCCCAAGAACACCATCCCTACTGTGAAGCATAGGGGTGGTAGCATCATGCTTTGGGGTGTTTTTCTGCACATTGGACAGGGCGACTGCACTGTATTAAGGAGAGGATGACCAGGGCCATGTATTGCGAGATTTTGGGGAACAGCCTCCTTCCCTCAGTTAGAGCATTGAAGATGGGTCGAGGCTGGGTCTTCCAACATGACAATGACCCGAAGCACACAGCCAGGATAACCAAGGAGTGGCTCTGTAAGAAGCATATCAAGGTTCTGGTGTGGCCTAGCCGGTCTCCAGACCTAAACCCAATAGAGAATCTTTGGAGGGAGCTCAAACTCTGTGTTTCTCAGCGACAGGCCAGAAACCTGACTGATTATAATTATAATTATATATATATATATATATATATATATATATATATATATATATATATATATATATATATATATATATATATATATATATATATATATATATATATATATATATATATATATATATATATATATATATATATATATATATATATATATATATATATATATATATATATATATATATATATATATATATATATATATATATATATATATATATATATATATATATATATATATATATATATATATATATATATATATATACAGGTCCTTCTCAATAAATTAGCATATTGTGATAAAGTTCATTATTTTCCATAATGTAATAATAAAAATTAAGCTTTCATATATTTTAGATTCATTGCACACCAACTGAAATATTTCAGGTCTTTTATTGTTTTAATACTGATGATTTTGGCATACAGCTCATGAAAACCCAAAATCTCAATAAATTAGCATATCATGAAAAGGTTCTCTAAACGAGCTATTAACCTAATCATCTGAATCAAAATTACACCTGCAAAAGATTCCTGAGGCTTTTAAAAACTCCCAGCCTGGTTCATTACTCAAAACCGCAATCATGGGTAAGACTGCTGACCTGACTGCTGTCCAGAAGGCCATCATTGACACCCTCAAGCAAGAGGGTAAGACACAGAAAGAAATTTCTGATCGAATAGGCTGTTCCCAGAGTGCTGTATCTAGGCACCTCAGTGGGAAGTCTGTGGGAAGGAAAAAGTGTGGCAAAAAACGCTGCACAACGAGAAGGTGACCAGACCCTGAGGAAGATTGTGGAGATGGACCGATTCCAGACCTTGGGGGACCTGCGGAAGCAGTGGACTGAGTCTGGAGTAGAAACATCCAGAGCCACCGTGCACAGGCGTGTGAAGGAAATGAGCTACAGGTGCCGCATTCCCCAGGTCAAGCCACTTTTGACCCAGAAACAGCGGCAGAAGCGCCTGACCTGGGCTACAGAGAAGCAGCACTGGACTGTTGCTCAGCGGTCCAAAGTACTTTTTTCGGATGAAAGCAAATTTTGCATGTCATTCGGAAATCAAGGTGTCAGAGTCTGGAGGAAGACTGGGGAGAAGGAAATGCCAAAATGCCTGAAGTCCAGTGTCAAGTACCCACAGTCAGTGATGGTCTGGGGTGCCATGTCAGCTGCTGGTGTTGGTCCACTGTGTTTTATCAAGGGCAGGGTCAATGCAGCTAGCTATCAGGAGATTTTGGAGCACTTCATGCTTCCATCTGCTGAAAAGCTTTATGGAGATGATTTCATTTTTCAGCACGACCTGGCACCTGCTCACAGTGCCAAAACCACTGGTAAGTGGTTTACTGACCATGGTATTACTGTGCTAAATTGGCCTGCCAACTCTCCTGACCTGATCCCCATAGAGAATCTGTGGGATATTGTGAAGAGAAAATTGAGAGACGCAAGAGCCAACACTCTGGATGAGCTTAAGGCCGCTATCGAAGCATCCTGGGCCTCCATAACACCTCAGCAGTGCCACAGGCTGATTGCCTCCATGCCACGCCACATTGAAGCAGTCATTTCTGCAAAAGGATTCCCGACCAAGTATTGAGTGCATAACTGAACATAATTATTTGAAGGTTGACTTTTTTTTGTATTAAAAACACTTTTCTTTTATTGGTCGGATAAAATATGCTAATTTATTGAGATAGGAATTTTGGGTTTTCATGAGCTGTATGCCAAAATCATCAGTATTAAAACAATAAAAGACCTGAAATATTTCAGTTGGTGTGCAATGAATCTAAAATATATGAAAGTTTAATTTTTATCATTACATTATGGAAAATAATGAACTTTATCACAATATGCTAATTTATTGAGAAGGACCTGTATATATTATATATATATATATATATATATATATTAACAGCAGCACAACTGCTTTCAACATCGATAATAATAAGAACTGTTTCTTGAACGGCAAATGATCAGCATGATTTCTGAAGGATCATGTGACACTGAAGACTGGAGTAATGATGCTGAAAATTCAGCTTTGCCATCATATGAATACATAATTTTTTTAAAGGTATTCAAATAGAATTTTTTTAAATTGTAATAATGTTTAAGGGGGGGGGGGGGTGAAACACTCAGTTTCAGTCAATCTCATGTCAATCTTGAGTGCCTATAGAGTAGCATTGCATCCTTTATATCTCCGAAAAGTCTTTAGTTTTATTATATTTATAAAAGAAAGATAGGCATTTTTTGAGCGCAATTCACAACCAGCGATAATTCAAGGACAAAATTGTCCGAATGTGTCACGTGCAACATGGTTTTGGTCTTCCGACCTTTTGATTTGGATTAATATGTGAAATATGAGAGAGCTAACACTGATTATTTTGAAGACCCAGAGAGTGTGCGCGGGGGGCTCTCTGATCGTTCTCTCTGTCACTCAGTCACAAGCGCAACATCTATTCTACATCACTCGTAAATCACAATAACTCATCAAATTAGGCTTTGGCGGCCGTCAAAACATTTTCAATGCAGGAAAGACCCTGACTTTGCAGTAAAACCACCTCCCCTCTAAACATTTAAGTTACTTTACAGACATTGCAAACAGCCGACTAACTAGTTGGCGTGGCAAGTGTGAAATATCTCCTCCACACAGCCGACTCTCTGGCTCGCTCCATGTTGCTTCTAGCATGCGACACACGTGAAGCTGACGAATGACGTAGGTTCTGCTGCGATGGAAAAAAACACAGCTATTTTGTCAGTATCGCGGCTGATATCTAATCCTAATATCGGATCGGTGCACCCCTATGTAACGGTACACATATTCATATTGAACCGTTTCGGTACAGGGCTTCCGGTACGGTGCACGCGTGTACCGAACGGTTATGAATGTATTCTTTAACAGTTGGCTTGTTGTAAGCGTGGAACACACTTCAATCCGAGTTCCCACACGAACATATTAAGTATTCAGTCCATTTTATCACGAAATTCAAACGATAAATGCCGTTTTAACGCTCTTTAATGTGATGTGACTGATAGACGCGTATCAGTTCAACTTAAAGCGGAAGTGCGCGGCGCGCGAGTCAATGCGATCATCTCTTCCTAAAGAATAAACATAAATTAAATATATCTTAAGGTATGTTGAGGATACATTACAACTTACTGAAATGTATCATATGTCGTGTAATCGCTGTTTCAACCGCGGAAAGACAATAAAACAGCTTGTAAACAATGTCATGCAGAATCACGTTTACTCAGAAGTCATTCAGTGTCCACAGCTGTTAGCTCACTAGAGAAATCAACTCTTTCACTGAATACATGCACTATATTAGCCGTTATATTCATTATATTAGCCTATATATATTCATTATATACTACTAAGCCTGTTAGTGATGTCTTGTTTATTTAATGTATGTTTAAATAAACCTGTCATGAAAATTACAGCCACTAAATGATTATATTTCAACAACGAATAAAAATAATTTGATTTAGAAGTTAATGCAAAAACTGCCTTATGTGAAGCTTATGAGTGTTGATTATTATATCTAAAAATAAATAGCAACTGAATTTAGGCTAGTAGTTTGGGCTCTGTTGTTAATCTTTAATAGCTATATGTAAGTAAGGGCTCCCTGTATAGTTTACAGCATTATCTTTAAGAAACTTTTAGTTATAATTTAATTCATTTAAGGACAGACACAATGTTTTCCATTAAACCACTGTTGAATAAAAATGAATAAAAAGCAATTTTGTAAAACTGCTGTACCGAATCCATACCGAACCGGGACTTCAAAACCAAGGTACGTACCGAACCGTCAGTTTTGTGTACCGTTACACCCCTAGTATGTAGTGTAACTGTAACTTATATACTTGCTTAGCGGCTTGTCATGTGCGAGTTTTACAACATTTTTGTGCGTTTACTCGTGGTTTATGAGGACATGATTTGGTTTATGGACTATTGTATGTGATTTAATGTTAGCAGCAGTGTTGGGGAAGCTACTTTGAAACAGTAGTTTGACAAGCTACAAGCTACTTATACATGAAAGTAGTTAAACTACAGTCAAGCTACCCTTCTGAAAAAGTAGTTAGATGCACTACAAGTTACTACCAAAATGTAGCTAGCTACATCGAAACTACTTTGATTTTGTATTTTGTATTGCATTTACAAATAACTGAATGTTAATGAAGAATGATTTAAGTTAAATGTGTGGGGTTTAAAACAACACAATGCAATACAATTATGATAAGAGTAGTTTTATTTTGCAAACTATCCAAATATACAATACTCAAATGTAGTCTATATCTCAAACTGACTGTCAAAGCGCAAAATGATGTCACATCAATGCAAGAACAAAATATAAGCAACTTTGATAAACAGGAGTAGACAAAAATGCATATGCATATGCATATTATATATATATATATATATATATATATATATACACACATATACTATTATTCACCTGTATGTGCTTAAAGTGTTCGACGCAGACAGCATTTTAACCTTTTGTTTGTATAAATCAAGTGTAACCATTACTAGTGGATTCGTGTGAAGTTATCAACCCACTCCTGTATGTCCTTTACATAATCATCAGACAAATCTCTTCTCTGTGAACCGTAAAGCTGCAAGATGCGCGATGCAACAATAGATGGCGGTAATGCGTGATTTTTAGTATGTGATCAAATAAGAAGAAAACACTGTGCTGCTTCAATGCATTGCAGGCTCGTCAAAACACAAAACGGAATGTAGCTTTTGGTCGCGCTACACCGCTACTTGCTGGAAAAAGTAGTTAGCTACTGGAAAAGCTACATTGTTTCAAGAGTAAATGAGCTACTGAAAAATGTAGTTAAGTTAGTAGCTTAGCTACTTGTAGTTAACTACTCCCCAACACTGGTTAGCAGTAGCAAGCGGAACGGTTTTGCACTTCAGACTAGTGCGTGTTTACATAGAAAAACAACTGAATAGTAGCGCATTTGAATGAACGAGTCGATAGCTAACAACCCAAAGACATTTGAAGCAGTTTTTACTCTCCGCCTGCTTCCAACACATGAGTCACGATCGTGAATCTTAATCGCTGGAACCACTCCATCTTTCAGCATTAGACGAGCTACCGAGTTGAACTGGGGCTTGTTCATAAACCATCGGCGCCGAAATTCAGGGAACAAACAAAAACACCGTTGCTGCTCCGGAAAAACAAACTCCATCCACTGTCCCATTAACGCTGGGTTCTTTGGGAAGCTGAACAGGGTTGTCTTGCCCTGACAACCAAAAACACACTTCTTTGGTGACATATTTGGTTTCATGAAGTCCTGTAACTACAGCGCACAGCCGATGACTTCCCTAAAGCAGAGCACAGCACGTTAATGGGCGTACATTTGCTCTCTCACTCTAGTCGCGCGCGCCCCTCCAGGAAAAGTGCCCGTACGGCCTGTACAAGGACATTCCGCCTTTGTTGACGACACTTTGGCCCATACTCTGAAAAAACTTTCCGAAACCGAAAGGAGTATTTTTGGCACAGAAATACTCCATCAAACGTCCAACTTTTTTTTTTTTACTTAGTCTATGTTTAGCATGGGAATCCAAGTCTTTAACAGTGTAAAAAGCTCACTGTGCATGAAACAGATAAATCTGACAGAACACTGTCCAGTTGTGTCTCTCAGGTTGTCAAATCAGAGATTGCTACGTATTCCGAAATCAAAGCTGAAAACTAGGGGTGACTGTGCATTTTCAGTGGCTGCACCCAGATTGTGGAATGCCCTACCCTTAAGTATTAGATCTGCACCATCCATATCTGTTTTTTAGCCTAGATTTAAAAACTTACCTTTTTGAACAAGCATATAGCCAAAAATGTATTGTATTATGTGATTATGTACATTGATGCAAATGGTCAACTGGTGTTGTGAAATAAAGGCAGCCCTGATGAGCATTAGAGACTTCTTTAAAAAAAAAAAAATTACAAAAACAACCCCAGACTTTTCAACAGAAGTGTATTATGCTCTCAAACATATTTTTCCATACACTCCTTGAAACTGATGATAATTTAAAGGACAATTCACCCAAGCAGTTTTGGACCCCCAATGACTTTCACTGTGTGGAATAAAAACAGCTGTTGGCTCCACAGTATGTTATAATGTTCCACAGAAAAAGTGTCATACCGGTTTGAAATTAATTTTTGGTCTTTTTTGGGAGTGGACTATCTCTTAAAGTTTGAGCCACTGAAATAAAACTAAAATAAAAGGTCAGATCTTTATGGAGAGTCTGAGTTATTTAGAAGTGAAATTCACTGAGGTAGTGGGTCTTGTTAGGACATGCAGATAGAAACCCACAATCATGTGACGAGTATTCATCACAGAGACATTAAATAACCACCAACTGAAAGCTAAGCTGCTATTTTAACCGAAACACTCGGTTAACAGTCATGAAGTAACAACTGCCGAGGGGCTGAAATGGAGATTTGGACTCTTACCGTTTAGCCTCCTCCAAGTGGCACAGGTATTCATAGGCCATGTTGGCCTGACGCCGCTCATCCATCTCCTCAGCAGTGAGCCGCTCCACACCATCCAGGACAGCTAAATTGAGGGGGGCCAAACAAACAAGACATGAGAATTAAACACACTTAAAGTATGCAAAAAAGTTTGGGGGTCAAATGTTTCTTGAGCAGCAAATTAGCATATTACATTTACGCATTTGGCAGATTAGAATGATATCTGTATCATTCTATATTAGAATGATTTCTGAAGGATCATGTGTCACTGAAGACTGTAGTAATGAGGCTGAAAATTCACTTTTTTAAAATATATTTTAATTTTTGTTCAAATAAATGCAGTCTTGGTGAGCATAACAGACCATGTTCAAAAAGTTACCAACCCCAAACCTTTGAACAGTAGTGTATATAGATATATTTCTCACATACTGTACATAATTACATAAATACAGTCGCCCTCAAACTGTCAGAATAAAATGTAATTAAACTGCTCCATTCTAACAAAACATTTTTAGCAGTTTATGCAAATATATATATATATATATATATATATATATATATATATATATATATATATATATATATATATATATATATATATATATATATATATATATATATATATATATATATATATATATATATATATAACCTTTAAAGATCTGATTATTCCACATACTGAAATCATAATGGGGTTTAATGTCACATGCAAAAAGAAGATACATCTAATTAATAGCTGCACATACTTCAGGCAGAAGGAAAAAAAAGGGAGGAAACTTTAGAAATGCACATTTGTCTGTAAAAGACCTTAGTCAGGACTCAGAACAGACACCATATTGAATTTTATGTGAATGAAAATGACGTTGTGAGGGACAGACTTAGTCTTTTACAGTCTAACATTTAATTTTCAAAACACAAAACTTTCCAACCCGTTTCATGGAGGTTTTTTTCTACTAAAAGTTTTCTCTTTAGAAAGATGAACAACAGGCATGTTGTTAAAGGTCCCGTTCTTCGTGATCCCATTGTTCAAACTTTAGTTAGTGTGTAATGTTGCTGTTAGAGCATAAATAATACCTGTAAAATTATAAAGCTCAAAGTTCAATGCCAAGCGAGATATTTTATTTAACAGAAGTTCCCTTTCAAAGCCTACAGCAAACGGCTGGCTTGGACTACATCCTGGTACTTCCTTCATAAATGACGTCAGTATAACAGTAGAACAGACTAACCTCCGCCCACAAGAATACGCAAAAAAGGGGGCGTGGTCTTGTTGCTCTCCCACGTGGAGAAGGCGAGGAAGTGTTGCGTTTGTCGCCATGTCGTCGAGACGCTGTTATTTTCATCCCGGAGTCAAATCACCTTTGTTTGGCTTTCACAGGGACGCTGTACTTAGAGATCATTGAGCGCATATATCTCCCGTTAAGAGGCGTGACCTTTCCGTGCAACGTGCGCTAAGCTGCTATCGAATCACAACACAGGAACCGTGCCACGTTCGCTAAGCTGCGGTCAAATCACAACACGGGAACCGCTGGCACAATCAGAACTCGTTACGTATTTCTGAAGGAGGGACTTCATAGAATAATGTAACAGTTCAAAATAGGCTTGAGTCTATTGAGCTCCAAACAACAATTATTTGCTGGTTGAATCATGCAATTTTATTATCTTCTAGACGTTGTTTTTATCTTTATGCAATGGGGAAAATGCCATTAATTGCCATTAATAAACCTGACAACAGCTTTCATCTGAGGGGACTCACATCCCTAGCAGTCAGTTAGTAGATCCTAAATTGTGAATATTAAACATTAAGTGAGTAAACCATAACAGTATTGTAACTTTGGATTTTGAATTATGAAACCTCAAAAGCAATCCTTTATCCTGCACACTGCAAAGAAACCCAATTCAACATGATGTTTGCATGTTCAGACATGATCATAACAATGATGTCACTCATGACCTTTCTTCATGACTTTTTTTTAGGCACTGCTCTTTAAAGTTTTCTAAAAACAAGACAATTAATGGCATTTTCCCCATTGCATAAAGATAAAAACAATGTCTAGAAGATAATAAAATTGCATGATTCAACCAGCAAATAAATTGTTGTTCGGAGCTCAATAGACTCAAGCCTATTTTGAACTGTTACATTACCCTACCTTTAAGTAAGTAATAATAACTAGTTTTAAAAGTTGCATGTAAAAAGTAAACCAATCTGTTTCTGAACTAAATGTTCTCATTCATTTCAATGCACTGAAGTCTCACCCTTTTGAAGTTTCTTCAAAGAATAATAGCACAGAACAAAAGCATAATAGCTGAAACAAACTACTCGCCAAATAAGTCTTAATTTGGGCGAGTCAGTGTTTTTAGGCTGAATGAGATTGTGAAACTTAGTTTGTGGACTGAACTGGGACATCTACGTTGATAAAAAAATATTGCTTGCTCAGTTTGTCATGCAAGTCAATCCTGGAATAAATCTGAATGTATAAAAGTTACTGATGACGATCACACACAATTAGAGTCACCTGGTACATCACCTAAACTCCCATTTACTTTATTTGCTATAATTTTCATTGTTTTAGTTTGATTAAAACCCGTGCATTTAAACCAATTTTTTTTAACTAATCGATGAGTGAATGATTCGATGACTCCCTCATAACAAACAAAAAGACTCCACCCACCGCCTAAAGACCCACTGAATGAATCACTGAGATAATCTAAACGAATCATTAGTAAATTGATTCAGAAGATTCAGGTTACTGGGATGAATCGCACCACTGAAGTGAAATATGTCATTTCACAGTGCTGTCAAAGTGCTGTCAGCTGGTGAAACAGATCACTGAAACTGTATCAGTACCAGAACCAGTTAACCGCCTTTATGGCAGCAAAGCAACTCCACAATTAGTCCGTTGGTTTGGGCTGGGAGAGAAATTAATACTAGCGCGCGATACAAAGTCGCTTTATTCCAGAGTCACTGGGAGTGACGTCTGGCCTTCATTGGGGCGTTTATGGTGATTGGTTTTCTGCTTATAATAAAGACAACACTCATAAATGAGAGAGAGCTTCGTTATGGGCTAGATCCAAACCACTGACTACTTAATAAAACTGTTTTTTCAAACGGTCTTGTCTAAATCAAAAGGTATATGCAGACGACGTGCGCAGTCAGTCCATGTTCACTTTATATGTCTTGATTAGTATTGCGGTTCTCTCAGCATAGATGACTGAATGGCGATGATTTGTGTAAAATTACATTAAAAGCAACATGTTTGGTTGCTCAAAAAAAGCGGTCCAGGTGATCCCGCTCGGTTGTGCCCCAGCACATACAGTATTATAATGCGGAAGTTGTAAACCATGCCGATGCAAACTTGAGCATTACAAAAAAACACCAAAAGCAATTGAACGGACTTTCTTTGAGTTAAAGCATTTGCATGAAATGTTAATGGATAGTTTTCTTGTAACACACTGAGCAACATGTTTTAGAAGAACGCCTAAAGAAAACGTATTAATACTTACACCCATATCTAGGTCGGAAACCGTCTGTGTCTTCAGAAGTTGACATATTTTTCAAAAAGTTAGTCCTATTTCCTTCTGAGTTTTCAATGCAGATCTGTGTCCTTTAGGGTTTATATTTAGACCATGAGAAGGCACCTCTGGCCCCCTTCTTACTTCACTGCAGTTTCAGCGACTTTTTTTCTTCTTGAAAACCCACTGATGTCATGGGCGTGTTCCTTCCTAAATCCTGAAGTATGCGTTTCAGGAAACACCCATTTCAAGAAACTCACTTCGAAACTTTTAACTGGGACTGCAGCGCCCTCTACTGGCCACACAGGTCATCGCCTGCCACCGCACTCTGTACCAGTGATTCTCCAGCAGGGGGCCTCAGTTAACCTCCAAGGGGCAAGTTAATTAAATAATTATAGTTTAATTAAAAAAAAATAATAATAATAAAAACTATATATATATATATATATATATATATATATATATATATATATATATATATATATATATATATATATATATATATATATATATATATATTTATTTATTTATTTATTTATTTATTTATTTTGTTTGTTTTTCTGGAACAATTTTTTGAACTGGAAGAGAGTATGGTTACTCTGAAAAATATTGTATGTCCAATAAAATAAGAGAGGTACACTTTAAGATTATACATAATGTCCAACCAACTCCCAAATTGCTATTTTGTTGATCTCTCTAACGTGTATTTTGCAAAGTTGAGGAATACATGTAATTTATTTCAGCTTCATTTATTCTACCATTGCAACTAGGTTAAATCTCTTTTCTCCTTTTATAAAAATGTGACCAATTTTTAATTGAAAGATATATTTCTTTATTTTTCCACCAGTTATATGCTATTGATCTTGTTGTTAATTTCTTTGTGTTGCATTGTACATTTGTTATTCACAAAAACTAATTTCTCAAGACTTTGCCTTGATTTGATGACTTTATCGCTGATATTTCCCTTATTGTAAAATCTCTTAAGCTCATTGATAACAATAAAAGCAACACGTTTTTGTAACACTTTATTTTACAGTATCCTTGTTATGTTAAATGTACTTAGTAATAACAGTAAATTGTGCATAATTGCATGCAATTGACCCTCAACCAAACCCTAATCCAATATTAAGTACATGTTTTTAATTAATAATTATTACTCTATACTTAAATATATAATTACACTGTAACAATGACACCTTAAAATAAAGTGTAGGCCTAAACCAAGTTTTTTTTTAAAGAATTTTAAAGATCATCTTTTTACTGGTTGAGTTGTAATTTTTTGTTTGTTTGTTTTTTTTTCCTTTTTCAATTTTATGTTAATGTATTTAATGCAGAGCTGTTTATTTTCTTGAAATTAAAAAACGCACAGACATCAATAAAAAAAGTGGTGTGTTTGATGTAATAAATTATATAATATAATACTATACAATATTAGCCTATTGGCCAGAGGAGAACTGGTCCCCCTGATTGAAGCTGCTTTCTCCCAAGGTTTTACTTTCTCCATTTCTGTCACGGATGGAGCTTGAGTTTCTTGCCACTGTCTGGCTTGCTTATAATATTCAACAGAATAGGCTATTACGGATTTGACTGCACTGACACTATTGGATGAGAACTCATCATAGCTGGATGATGACATCACTGTTTTCTGCAGAACTGCTGAATTGAATGTACTTTACACATTGTGCCATTACATCGTTATTTTCCAAATTATCAATGTAAAGCTGCTTTGGAACAATCTGTATTGTAGCCTAGCCTATAAAGCACTAAATATAGGTGACTTGACTGTTGACTATAATATAGGCTACTACAAATATTCATTGTAGTTTCTCAATTAATATGAGCTCAAACGGCAGAAATAATTATAAAAGAATAACATGGCTATCTATTCTATTCTATTCTATTCTATTCTATTCTATTCTATTCTATTCTATTCTATTCTATTCTATTCTATTCTATTCTATTCTATTCATGTTATAGCTGCAGTAGGCTATCTGCCTGCATAGGTGTACGATAGCATGATGGAGAATTACCTCTTGCACATGTAGCCTAATGTCTGTGCTCCAATCTCAGCGTCAGCTAAATAAATATCCTTTGCCCAATAGCTGACACGATATAAGCCGTTAACCGACGTCAGGGCGGGGCGTATCAGTTTATAAAACAGCCAGTGAATTGTTCATAGACGATAGACAATAGATAGTGTTTACTAAGTGACCTGACTCGCCACACCTCAGTGTCCTGTGACCCGGGCAGTTGACTGGACTCTGGACCATGACAAGCTCAGAGATACTATCCGGACTGATCATAGTCGGCCTCTTTACCGTCATGTGCTCTGGACAAACTTCCCAAGAACTGTCCTCAGAAGATTACACACAACTGTCCCAGCATGAAACGGGAAACGAATTGGTGAGTATTCGCGAAATGAAACGCCCTTTTTATAGCTTTGTTTATATTTCTTTGTAGCGTGATATCTTTTTAGTGAGATATGTGGCCAATTAGGCTATATTTGTGAACAAAAAAATGGATAATTGGTTGGTGAACTGTCAAACTTGTTTGGGTTTATATTTAGACTATTTTCATCTAAATGGAATATAAAAGTGTAAATAATTTTCATTCATATCTCAATACAAATAAATGTCATTCAGTTGATTATGGATGCTTGTTTTTGCATAGGTTGAGGCTATGACTGCACTTTTGGGGAGATATCAGACCAATTTACCAACTTCAGAAAAACGTGGCATTTCACAGGTAAAAATTGCTCAATTTCTTTGTAACATTTTCCCCTTCATATTATAAATAATTTGCTTCATGTCTTATAATATAACATACCAGCATCGTGAAATTCTTACTCTCTGTCTGTAGTGTGCTGTGGGGTCCCGCTGCGCCATGAGATTTGGTCCACGTTTTGGAAAATTGTGTGAATGTGTCAGAGGATCCAACTGTAACTCATTTCTTCTAAAATGCATCTGAATCATTAAAAAGAAGCAAATCTTTCTTGATCATAATGTCATGCACAAACGTTGACCTGAAAGACGCAGAGGGTGGAAATCTGTTTTCTGAATCACTTGTGCAAGGTCTGACGACTATAGCATTCATCAAAGTGCATGCAGAATGACGAGCAGTAACAAAAGAACATGTTTTTTAGACTGTGTTTATTTATTTATATTTTTTTATGTTGTCTTGTGTCATCAATAAACATTATTATTCTTCAGCACATCTCATGGTCTCAATGAATTATGTAATTGTTCCAATTCTGAAATAACTTCATTTCTAGGGGGGTGAAATATCATAAGTTTACCAAAGAAACTTTAACCACATTTAAATGTTAACATATCTGTCACAAGTAACAAATGGATGAAAATGAATACTTTTCCTCCATTGTGATTTGAGAATGGTCTTTCTCTGTTCATTATTTATTTTTTAGTAGCCTAGTTCAGTTCCAGTTTACTGAAACCTACACCAATTAATAATCATTTCACTTACCCAACCAGACAAGTAGCCTGATTACAAAAAAAATCTGTAAAACAACAGGAAAAAGTACTGGCAGCTCATTACCTGAACATGATCCAGTAATTTTATGGACATTTCCATTAACCCTAAAACAAACAAAAAAACACCTGTAAAAAATAAATACATTATATATATATATATATATATATATATATATATATATATATATATATATATATATATATATATATATATATATATATATATATATATACATATATAAGTATGTGAACCGCTTGCGGAATCTGTGAAAATGGCAATAATTTTAACTAAATAAAAGAGATCATACAAAATGCATGTTGTTTTTTTAGTACTGTCCTGAATAAGATATTTTACATAAAAAAATGTTTACATATAGTCCCCAAGACAAAAAATAATTGCAGGATGAAGACGTCCAAAAAAAATGTATTTTGTTTATATATATATATATATATATATATATATATATATATATATATATATATATATATATATATATATATATATATATATATATATATATATATATATATTTATTTATTTTTTTTTCATTTAGTACTGTCCTTCAGAAGCAACAGTAGATATTTGCATGTTTCCCGGAAGACAAATTAAGTTAAATTTACCTTGATTTTCAAATTCAATAAGTTTTCACCCCCCGGCTCATAATGCATTGTGTTTCCTTCTGGAGCATCAATGAATGTTTCAACCTTTTTTAGTAGTTGTGTTTGAGTCCCTCAATTGTCCGCAGTGTGAAAAGATGGATCTTAAAATCATACAATCATTGCTGGAGAGGGTTCAAATATGCAAACGATGCTGGAAAACTGAAGAATGTGCAGGACCTGGAGGATTTTTCTGAAGAACATTGGGCAGTTTAACTGCTCAGGACAAACAAGGGACTCATGAACAACCATCACAAAACAAAACAACAGCTGTGGATCATCTAGGGAAACGACACACAGCACTGAGAATCAATGTTTCATTACATTACATTACATTTAGTCATTTAGCAGACGCTTTTATCCAAAGCGACTTGCAAATGAGAGCAATAGAAGCAACTAGAACAGTCAAGGGCAACAGTATGTAACAGTATGTAAGTGCTGTAACAAGTCTCAGTTAATCTAGCACAGAACACACAGGACAGAAGGTTTTTTTTTTTTTTTTTTTTTTTGACAGACAGACAGACAGACAGAAAATGAATAGAATGTTAAGTGCTATTCTTGATTGATCAGGTGCTGCTGCAGAGATGTGTCTTTAGCTGTTTTTTGAAAATGGCTACAGACTCGGCTGCTCGAATTGAGATAGGCAGGTCATTCCACAGGGTGGGTGCGGTCCAGGAAAAGGTCCGTGAGAGTGATTTCATGCCTCTTTGGGATGGCCCCACAAGGCATCGTTCACTGGCAGAACGTAAGCTCCAGGAAGGTGTGTAAGTCTGAACAAGCGAGTTTAGGTATATTGGTGCAGAGCCAGTGGTTGCTTTGAAGGCGAGCACCAGTGTCTTGAATTTGATGCGAGCGGCTATTGGCAGCCAGTGGAGACTGATGAAGAGAGGCGTGACGTGTGCTCTCTTCGGCTCGTTAAAGACCACCCTTGCCGCTGAAAGGTTCATAAACTTTTGAACGGGGTTATTTTAATACATTCAGCTATGGTTTTGTCTTGTGCACTATATGTAAACATTTTTATGTAAAATATCTTATTCAAGACAGTACTAAATAAAAAATAACATGCATTTTGTATGATCCCTATTATTCAAATTATTCCCATTTTCACAGATTCCGCAAGCGGTTCACATACTTTTTCTTGCCATTGTATACATATACCTTAGACAAGGATGTACAGCCATCAGAGGTGTTTCTCTTCAAACACGGTAATAGGGGTGGGAGTACAAAAATGGGCAAACCAAATGTATTATGGGCATATTCTCATTGTGAACTTGATTGGAACATGCAACCCCCGCAATTCGATTTGCAGAAATATAGCCTATGCAGTCATTTAGTCCACACTAAAATGAGAAGTATAACGTGCAAAATTGCAAAATGTGAATCATTGACTACACTTGCACATCAGATGTTTAAAGTCAATGACCTAGAAAATTACTAATTTAAGGATCCTGAAGTTTCATTGGCTTAAGGAGAAACAGTGATGTTATTCCTGAATGCTTTCTGCCAAGATAATAAAATGATGCTGTATCCACAGAATCTCAGTTCATGAGAGCATCCATGCCATTATGTTTAGGCTTAGTCACTTGATTACAGTCGATCAAGGTGAAACCCAGGGGTTCAATTGTAAAGTTATCTGTGTGATCTAGGCCCTGTCCCCATTGATCCAAAAACAACGTCCTCTGAGGTATAATAAAAAGCATGTTGTATAAGGTTAGACTGGTATCACATGCAGATATATAAGATGGTACAATCTGACTATCCTTTTAAAACATGCTATTCCTGCTGAAAAATGCAAAATTGTGATGTGTGTGCAGAATACAACCTTAAATGTTCTGCTATAAAATACACTGAATGGAATACAACCATGATGCCGTTATTATGAAACACCCACAGCAGCTGGGAAATAGGATGTAAAAGTATAAAAAGAACCATGAAATGGATAGGCCTTCATTTGAACCTGCTAAAAGATTAGGAGCTGTTCTTCAATGAATGTCGTCATTTACACATTCTTGTGTTTAGCTGTATGACTTATGTGAGGCTCTATAACAAGACTGCAATGTGAATGTTTCCCCTGAGAAAGAGCAGTCGATATATTGGTAGTTAAGGGTGCAACTTTCTGGTCCATTTCTTGAAATGGGTCAGTTTAGTGTCCCCTTGAGATACAGCGGTGCATTATTTAGGTGTCCTGTGTTATACACACACACTCTGGCACTTTAATGACCACTAAATAAATATGTTTAACCTGTTAGTCATGATGAGGCCAAACCACTGAATTATTCATTGTTCCAATGTTTCACTGAATAATATTGTGGTGTAATAATCAACTTGCAACATATGGTGTTTTGTACCTCAGTTTCCCTATGTGAATGATTTTTCAGGACTTGACATTAATATATGCCTTTAATATATTTGAATGCACTGAACAATCACATAAATTAATATTAATTAAGGGCACGTTTTGAGAAAGCATTTTATCTTATTTGGAAATTGGATTTTGTTCATTTATGGCCTACATTTACAGTTTGATTGTATAAGACATTTAACATAAACAGTAAGACTTGCTATTTAATCTGACATGCTAAAACGTTGTTTAAATTAACCCATAATGACTGTGGTTATTATTTGTTTTCAGCTCATAACATTTCTGGCAATCTGATTAAATGCTCAGAGTGATACAGTTAATGCATTTCGAGAGGCATGTCTGCAGTGTGTTCAAGAAGAATAAAAAAATTATCACTTTTATTATGACAGGAGCTTTAGTGTTGGAAAATATGTCTGTAATATTACTAAACTATCTGTGAGCTGGAAAGGGATATTAACCAGACCTCAGCATCAATATTTCTATCACTGCACAATTTCTTATAGTTACCACAGGCTGTTTATTACAACATGAAAAAAATTCTAAAGTACATTTGATTCCTCAGATATGTGCGTCTTGTTGCCAGAAGAAGCCAGCATGTATAATACATTGCATCAGCTGAGGAATGGGAGACCTATAATAACACAACAGTTCAATGAATAAGCAGTAATATTGTTACACAATCCGTTTAGTGCATCCTATTCCATATAATTTCAATATATACGTATGGGTGTTATTGCTTTAAAGGGTTAGTTCACCCAAAAATGAAAATTCTGTCATTAATTACTCACCCTCATGTTCCAAACTGTAAAACCTTCGTTCATCTTCGAAACACAAATGAAGATATTTTTTATGAAATCCGAGAGCTTTCAACGCCCAGAAAAGTAGTTAAAACTACCTTAGTATCCTATAGATCATTTTATGAAGTATACTTAATGTTCAAGTGTACTTAATGTAGTAAGTATACTAATATTAAAGTGTGCTAGTAGTAAACTTGTAAGTGTACTATTCAATACTGCTTGGGACTAAATTGGCCCACTTTTTGTATGGTTTCTCATTTGTACTGCAATCTGGACTACAAGTGAACTTATAAGTATACTAGTGGTTTACTATTTTAATACAAGTAGTCTTTTTTTTTTAGTTTAGCACATGCATTTGAAAAAAAAGAATGATGCTCACGCATAAATAATGTAATAAATACTAATGTTCCATAAAAATAAAAATTGTCGATTTCGTGGTGACCTTTATGTGGGTGTGTTTGGTGGGCTATTTGCTGTAACGTGACATTGTGCTGGTGGTTTATATTGTTCAAAATATTGTTCCCTTTTAGGCTACTTAATTCAAGATTGTCCTCATAATGTTAACAAAAACAAGCATTATTTTGTATTAATTTGTTTTTTTAATTGAACACTAGATGGCAATGTTTGTTTACTAATTATAAACTGAGTCCCCTTTACTAGGTCATATTCATAATAAAAAATTCAAAGATATTACATCCTCATTTACAAGCTATAAACTTAATGAGATTTGACCCTTATTTGATCCTTAATAAGATCTGGGTTGAGGGAAGGAATTGTTTTCAAGTCATCCAAATTTTCATTTAGAACTTTCTCAATAACCAGAATGTCATTAAATGAGTGGAAAAGCAAATACAGCTGAAATCTGATGTCTGTCTCGGAATTCCATAAAATGTATAATTAAGAAATTGCTAACATCAGAAGCGAGACATTCCAGCAGAGAAGATAACACCGCTGTACTCATCTCTTCCAATGGCTTTGTTAGTTCTCAGTGGAAGGAAGCAGTTAGTGAGAGACTGAGTGAGTCATTAAGTCTGCAATAATCAGCTGCTCACTTCTTTAATTATTTATGCTGTGTAATTACGCTTCTGTGGAGCTGGTGGAGGAGGCTGGCAAAATGAAGAAGCGCTTCTTTTTCAAATAAATGCTCATTGGATGATGGAAACTCAATTTAGTGTTGGAAAGGACATGTTGCCTTATGTGACACTTGTGTGGTAGGTTAATGAACAATTTCCTTGAGTCACTTAGAGAGATATGTGCAATCTATCTAAAGCTTCTCGGCTGACACTCATCATTCTGTCCTCTTTGTATTCTGCAGGTCATCTTACCTCTCTGACGAGGCTCCCAAATCTGCCCTGATTTCTTCTTGGCTGCTGCTGTGAAAATGACGGGAACTTTGCTTTCAGAAGAGGCTCCTGAGTCTCACTGGTTCTGTCTGAGAGAACATCTTACGCACTGAACACATAAAACATTACACTGTTTTACTTAAAAATGTTATTTATTAAGAAGATTAAAAATGCACCACAAACTACAAGACAGACATTGTTATGTAACTTCTCCCCATCCACAGAAGTTGCTGGGTCAGAGAATCCTTTCAATCATATTATGTATATTATATTTAAACAAATACACACTAATATGTACAATATATGCAATGCTCACCATATTTGTGTGTGTGTGTGTGTGTGTGTGTGTGTGTGTGTGTGTGTGTGTGTGTGTGTGTGTGTGTGTGTGTGTGTGTGTGTGTGTGTGTGTGTGTGTGTGTGTGTGTGTGTGTGTGTGTGTGTGTGTGTGTGTTATTATCAAACATATTTTTACAGAATTTATTAACTTGGAATATGAAGATAATGTTAGTTAATAAAAAGTTCACAGTGCATTAGCTAATGTTAACAGATACAATTTTTGATTTAAAACATGTATTAGTAAATGTAGAAATTAACATACAACAATAATGTTTAAAAAAAAAACCTTATTGAATAAATGTACCTACAATTCTTAAATTCTGAAAATATAAATCATTCTAAATATAATTATAAAATTATTTGTCAGTGATTGTGTCTGTGACACAGCAGTTTTCTTGGAGAAAAGCATCCCTCTCTAAATATTTGCCATTGAAGTCACCTAATGTTCTTGCTTTGAAGTTCTTGGCATTTCCTGTTCTCCTCAGTCCGCTTTATTCTGTTATGTTGGCGTTAGCTTAAAGATGTGAAGCTTTTGTCTAAAAATGGATTTGAAGAGAGTGGGTGGAATGGAAGTGGAGTCGTTAAGCAATATATAAAGCTTAACACCACACACACGATAGCTATACAGTGCAATTACGAAGATAAGAAACTCCTCATCAGAATAAATAAAGCTTTGTAGGCAGGGAAGAGTTGAGGCAGATTTTTCAGAGACCTCTAATTACCTCACAATGACGCACAACAACTCAGACCGTGGACCCCGGTACGTGCAGACAGCCTTGCTAACAATTTTGAGAATATATCACTGATTCCGATGGGAGTGGATGTAGAACAGCTTTCACTTTCTTTCGTCGAACTTAAAATAGGACGATTAGGTGGAACAAATAAAACAAATGCTTTATGCACGTGACAATGTCAGTTAAGAACAAACGTTTTAACAAGACAAATGTCAGTCCCATTAAAGAAAATGATTCACATTCATGCTTCAAAGGCATCAGGAGTAAAGATGTACATGGGACGGTTTAATTATTCATCAACTTAAACAGGAAACATGAAAAATGTATATATTAAAAGACAGATGATTACATCTGCGAACAAGATCCCCTACCAAACCCTCAGCAGGAATAGAACGTTGCGCAGTGTTATTTAAAGAAGCGTACTGTACCCTTTGCCTTGCTCTGTGTACTTTTTCCCTTTTAATCTTCTCCTTAGGTATGACAGGCCAAAGACAGACTTTGCTTGTTCATATCTACTTGTCCTGTTTGGCTCTTATTAGTCATTCTTTACCTCATCTTTCCCTCAAAACACTCAAACTGCTCTTTTGCTTTGTGCTTGACCATCTCATTTGCTCTCCAGCCAGTGATTCTGTTAGAGGTGAGACGGGTCAGCTCAGTACAAATAGGCTTTTTCTGCTGTAACTACAGCTTGCATATTAATAACAGCTGCATGGATTCTTGAGTAGATGGTGATGCTTTTCATATCTTGAAGGATACCCAGGACATTGATGGATGCATCTGTTAAGGAAGCACATTAACAGGCACATCCACTGCTGTTATCTTAATGACTGATGCAATCAGTGGACTGGAGTGTGGCCATCACTGACACATGAGATAATCTTTGCTGCACAATGAAGTGACCTGATTCTGTGTCTCTATCCATGCTAACACTGCATATATCTAATTATATATATATTGCTAGATCTAATATTACACACTGGCACTTCACCGACTCGGGTCCTGTTTATCTGATTCATTTTTGTGTTTTAGGATCTAAAGGCTGTCTGAAGCGTGACTGCTTGGCTTGTGTTTTGGGTCTCAGTGTTTTCTCTCTCTCCCTCTGACATAATGGGGAGTCTGTGTTGTGTGTTGACAATTGAAGGTCTGGCACTAACAAGGGACCTCTGGCGTTCTGGTAAAGTGTTAGTGCCTTTGGAGTAATTGACAGTTCAGACGCAGCTCTTCCTCTCTCTGGGTTAGCAAGTCCCCCTGTTGCTATGCTGAAGCTCCTGAAACTACATGATTTCTTTGTTAATCTTTTGCATTTACATTTATGCATTTGGCAGATACTTTTATCCAAAGCAACTTATATTACATTCAAGGTACACACTTACATTATTTATCAGTGTTTTATGGTGGCCGAGAGAGCTTAACACGCTGCAACTGAAGGAAGCGCCATTAAATAGAGATGCACCGATACCACTTTTTTTCAGACCAAGTACAAGTACTTACATTTGGGTACTTGCCACCAATACCGAGTACTGATACGAGTACTTAATAATACCATTACAGTTCTTATAACAATGTTTTATTTTCATCAGATGTTTTTCACTTTCTGACTGTAACAAAGCAAATACACAAATTGATGCTGTTGCTGACATTTTAATATTCAACTTGGTGTTTTCCTAAACAAACATGGCACTGCTGCCCATTTCACATAAATGTAACCTGTAACATTCTTGTGGATTCCAGTACCACACAATATAGTAGCAGAACCACTGAATTAAATTATGTTATCATAGCCATACAGCCCTTTTCGGAAAAGTGAGAGGCAGGTTCTTTTTGATGAAAAGAAGCTTCTCTGCATTATCAGCTATGAGCCGGTTTCCATTTCATCTACAATGTGTGACACTGAGCTAACTTAGGGATGTGCGAGACTAGTCGATTAAACGTTAGTGCTGCTGCAAGACAACTTGGAAAATACTAGTCGTTTACATTTTTTGGCATATTTAAGGTTTTGCTTTAAAAAAAAAATATATATATAGATATAGATAGCTATATATATATATATATATATATATATATATATATATATATATAATATATTTACAAAGGCTATGTTTAAATTACTGTCGTGTTAATGTTATGTCTTGAAATTAATATATTATTTTGAAAAGTGTATATCTGCAGCAAAACAAAATCATTTAATTTTACCTCAGGTTTTGCATGCGTTGGTTTTCTCTGGCGCCTCACCTTTCTCACCTTTCAGGTCATCGACAACACCATTGACAAGTAGACATTGAACAAGTGGTCCCAGCTAGGTTTGTCACTTGTTAGGGTCCTCTTGAAACATTTCTGTTGTGATCTGTGCTATTTGCTGGGTGTTTCTGTATTTGGTTGCATTGTGAATAGCACGTGTTGTCAAATTGATGAAGATGTTTTCTTAATTTGCATGTGTTGTTGTTGTTGTTGTTTTTTTTAGCATGTGTTTTCTTCAGTTGCAGCGTGTTGAGCTTTGTGCTATTAACATCATGTTTCTGTATTTGATTGCATTGTGAGTATTTGCAGTACGTTTCTTATTTGGTTGCATTGTGAGTATTTTCAGTGCGTTTCTGTATTTGGTTGTGTTGTGAGTATTTGCAGCGGTTTTCTGTATTTGGTTGCGTTGTTAGTATTTACAGTGCGTTTCTGTATTTGGTTGCATTGTGAGTATTTGCATCATGTTTCTGTATTTGGTTGCGTTGTGAGTGTTTGCAGAATGTTTCTGTGTTGGTTGCGTTGTGAGTATTTGCAGCACGTTTCTGTATTTGGTTGCATTGTGAGTATTGGCAGTGTGTTTCTGTATTTGGTTGCGTTGTGAGTATTGGCAGTGTGTTTCTGTATTTGGTTGCCTTGTATTTGCAGTGCATTTCTGTATTTGGTTGCACTGTGAGTTTTTGCAGTGTGTTTCTGTATTTGGTTGCGTTGTGAGTATTTGCAGTGTTTCTGTATTTGGTTGCATTGTGAGTATTGGCAGTGTGTTTCTATATTTGGTTGCTTTGTATTTGCAGTGCATTTCTGTATTTGGTTGCACTGTGAGTATTTGCAGTGTGTTTCTGTATTTGGTTGTGTTGTGAGTATTTGCAGCACATTTCTGTATTTATTGTGTTGTGAGTATTTGCAGCGGGATTCTCTATTGGGTTGCTTTGTTAGTATTTACAGTGCGCTTCTGTATTTGGTTGCATTGTGAGTATTTGCATCATGTTTCTGTATTTGGTTGCGTTGTGAGTGTTTGCAGGATGTTTCTCTGTTTGGTTGCATTGTGAGTATTTGCATCACATTTCTGTATTTGGTTGTGTTGTGAGTATTTGCAGGATGTTTCTGTATTTGGTTGCGTTGTGAGTATTAGCAGTGCGTTTCTGTATTTGGTTGCATTGTGAGTATGTGCAGTGCGTTTCTGTATTTGGTTGTGTTGTGAGTATTCGCAGTGCGTTTCTGTATTTGTGAGTATTCGCAGTGCGTTTCTGTATTTGGTTGCATTGTGAGTATTTGCAGTGCGTTTCTGTATTTGGTTGCGTTGTGAGTATTAGCAGTGCGTTTCTGTATTTGGTTGCACTGTGAGTATTCGCAGTGCGTTTCTGGATTTGGTTGTGTTGTGAGTATTCGCAGTGCGTTTCTGTATTTGTGAGTATTCGCAGTGCGTTTCTGTATTTGGTTGCATTGTGAGTATTTGCAGTGCGTTTCTGTATTTGGTTGCGTTGTGAGTATTAGCAGTGCGTTTCTGTATTTGGTTGCATTGTGAGTATGTGCAGTGCGTTTCTGTATTTAGTTGCGTTGTGAGTATTCGCAGTGCGTTTCTGGATTTGGTTGCGTTGTGAGTATTCGCAGTGCGTTTCTGTATTTGGTTGCATTGTGAGTATTCGCAGCACATCAACCCGTTCTCACTCCCAAAGCGTCGAAAAACGAAGCATGGTCAAGTGCTTTCCGCGTCAAAATAAAGACGCTAAAGGCACCCCTAGGCGTCACTATATCGACGCGCTGAGTGCTCCATTCATTTCAATGAGAAACCTTCGGCGGCAGATGAAGACGCGTTGGGCATGGGAACGTTATCGTCATGCTGATCATATATTGGGTTATGATTTTGCCATTATGACATGTTGGACTGTAATTCTCAATTTAATCGGCCAGCGTCATTTTATTTACGCTATCTAGACACGTTTTAACATGTAACCCAACCCCATTCCAACCCTAAACCTACCCATTTGTGTGGTATATAAAACGCAGATATAACAGGCAGAGTCGACTGCATGCACAATTTATTTAAAAAAATACAAATATTCCGAGGCCAAGCGATTGATTTGTGTGAAGGAAATCCCCAAAAGCGATCAGCGTCTCCATCCGCAGAAGATCACGAACACAAACAATTTCAAATATTGCCGCCCGTTACGTCAGTTTTCATAGTGAAATTTCATTGGCTCTCGTATGTCTCGTGACTAATTGCATCAGTACGTCAGCTTTGATTGTAAAATTTCATTGGTTCTCGTGTGTCTTGTGACCGAATGCATCATGCTAAAGAGGCGTGTGTATTATTTGAATGAGATATGAATGAGTGCGTTAACGGAGCGGCGGGATCATCATCTCAGCGATTAAAACATTAAGATCAACTCTGTTCTTTACATGAAGACATCGTGTGACTTCAGAAGACTTGGAATGCAACACGAGTTAATAGTTTTATACTGTTGTTGGTAAGTTTTTGTAATAAATACCTGTGACTGTACTTGTATTTGCCTGTTGTGTATTTTATAATGTTTAGGAGTGGTTAGGTTTAGGGTAGGAGTTGGGTTAGCTGCTCCAAAATATAAAAGTAACCTTTAAAAATGAATAAAATATGAATAAAATCATGTATGCTTTTACAAATGCAAAGAATAAAATGTGTCTTGATCTGACGCATTGGGTAAACAACTGAAATGAATGGAGCACCCAGCGCGTCAATATAGTGACGCCTAGGGGTGACTTTAGCGTCTTCGTTGCGACGCGGAAGGCACTTGACCATGCTTCGTTTTTCGACGCCCTGGGAGTGAGAACGGGTTGAGCACATGTATTGTCAAACTGAATACCATCCGAATATCATCACGGCTCTGACTGCCTTCAGTTTAACAAACAAGAGGTTAATATTGACTATTTACATTTTAGACAGAATAGGCTACATTGTCTATTTCTGCTTTGCCTTGTAAAAAGTAGTTACACAGTGGTATTTTGTTCCTGAATGAATTAGTGTTTTTGAACGAATCTGTTGAGGGAAAGATTAAATGACTGTGGGTTTTGGGACAGAGGGACACACTTGCAGTCTTTGCACTTGATCACAACTGAAAAGTTTTCCTCAAAATCTGACAATTTTGGCGATGCAATATGTGGATTTAGTGCAAAATGTCCTCTATTATTGCACAGACTGATATTATTATTGTCACATTCAGTCACATTTAGTTTCTGTTTGATTGGACTTTCGGTTTGTTTGTATCAGTCACATGTTCCTTTTTTCTGTTTCCCGTCATCATTATCCTCATTGTGTTCACTATTTAAAGGTCCCGTTCTTCGTGATCCCACTGTTCAAACTTTAGTTAGTGTGTAATGTTGCTGTTAGAGCATAAATAATACCTGTAAAATTATAAAGCTCAAAGTTCAATGCCAAGCGAGATATTTTATTTAACAGAAGTTCCCTTTCAAAGCCTACAGCAAACGGCTGGCTTGGACTACATCCTGGTACTTCCTTCATAAATGACGTCAGTAGAACAGTAGAACAGACTAACCTCCGCCCACAAGAATACGCGAAAAAAGGGGGCGTGGTCTTGTTGCTGTCCCACGTGGAGAAGAGGACGTGTCGCATGGAGAAAAGGAATTGTTGCGTTTGAGTGTGTTTGTCGCCATGTCGTCGAGACGCTGTTATTTTCATCCTGGAGTCAAATCACCTTTGTTTGGCTTTCCCAGGGACGCTGTAGAGATCATTAAGCGCATATATCTCCCGTTAAGAGGCGTGACCTTTCCGCGTGCGCTAAGCTGCTGTCGAATCACAACACAGAAACAGTGCCACGTTCGCTAAGCTGCGGTCAAATCCCAACACGGGAACCGCTGGCACAATCAGAACTCGTTACGTATTTCTGAAGGAGGGACTTCATAGAATAAAGGAACTCATCAGCCCGTTTTTAGGACAGTGAAAACAGCGGTATACAGATAAGTAAATTGTGTTAAAAATACTGTTTTTTTTTACACGCGAAACATGAGCACATGTTATATTGCACACTGTAAACACAATCAAAGCTTCAAAAAAACACGAAGAACGGGACCTTTAAGTTCTGTCCAATCTACATTGTGTTAAGTTGTGTTCACCCTGCCTGTGATCTGATTTATATTAAACTTGGAGTTTTTTGGCTCTAATTCATCTGTCTTCATCTTCTTGCCTGAGCACAACGTAACAATTATACAATAGTGTATAATAATATTTTCATTATTTTTTTTCTTCTTCCAAACTGTTTTCAGGCATTCAGATCATCTTAGATTGTTTTGTATAATAAGGCGGAATCATATAATAATATCTTTAAAAAAAGAGAGAGCTCTTCCAGAATTAATTCTTTAATTTACTCAAAAGTGGGTATTGATTAATGGGTATAAATTAAGAATCGAGAAAATTTTAAGGAATTTGGGATCCGATGTTCTGCTTTATATCAATGCTGTGATAAGTAGATTAATAGGAGTCTTATCTGACTGAACAAATCTTCATGGTAGGAAAATAGGAATTGATTCCACCGAATAGATCTAACAGTTCTTTCAGATGTTAATTCACTTTTAATTTTCATCATTAGAGAGGCAATAAGGCTATAATGCACTTAACTTGATCACCTGAAGGAACAAAGAAATCACACACCCACACAAAATCAATTCCATTGCAAGGTCTTTCCAGTAACTCGACTTTCTCAAGAGGATTCATCAAAAAAGGTGAGAGGTCATCGACATGCCAGCCAAAGGGGAACACAAATATCTTTGAACTAAACAAATGTGCCAGGATCTTAGAGTTCAGAGGAATACTTAGATAAGTCAGGAAGATAATGAATTCCGATCTCTCCCACACAACACTCCGGCATCGTCTTTGAAATTTGCCTTCAAAGGACCCATCTTCCTCTTCGCTGCATACAGACGTGCTCAAATTTGTTGGTAACCCTCCACAAAAAACGACGAATGCACAATTTTCTCTGAAATAACTTGAAACTGACAAAAGTAATTGGCATCCACCATTGTTTATTCCATATTTAATAGAAATCAGACTTTGCTTTTGATTTTTTATTCAACATAATATTGTAAATAATTACAATATTAGATTAAAATAGTAAAACAAATGAAAATGGCATGGACAAAAACGATGGGACCGCTAACCTAATATTTTTATTGCACAACCTTTAGAGGCAATCACTGCAATCAAACGTTTTCTGTAGCTCTCAATGAGACTTCTGCACCTGTTAACAGGTAGTTTGGCCCACTCTTCCTGAGCAAACTGCTCCAGCTGTCTCAGGTTAGATGGGCGCCTTCTCCAGACTGCAAGTTTCAGTTCTTTCCACAGATGTTCGATAGGATTCAGATCAGGACTCATAGAAGGCCACTTCAGAATAGTCCAATGTTTTGTTCTTATCCATTCTTGGGTGCTTTTAGCTGTGTGTTTTGGGTCATTATCTTGTTGGAGCACCCATGACCTGCGACTGAGACACAGCTTTCTGACACTGGGCAGTACGTTTCGCTCCAGAATGCCTTGATAGTCTTGAGATTTCATTGTGCCCTGCACAGATTCAAGGCACCCTGTGCCAGGCGCAGCAAAGCAGCCCCAAAACATAACCGAGCCTCCTCCATGTTTCACTGTAGGTATGGTGTTCGTTTCTTTGAAAGCTTAATTTTTTCGTCTGTGAACATAGAGCTGATGTGACTTGCCAAAAAGCTCCAGTTTTGACTCATCTGTCCAAAGGACATCCTCCCAGAAGGATTGTGGCTTGTCAATATGTATTTTAGCAAATTCCAGTCTGGCTTTTTTATGTTTTTCTGTCAAAAGTGGAGTCCTCCTGGGTCTTCTTCCATGGAGCCCACTTTCGCTCAAAAAGCGACGGATGGTGCGATCAGAAACTGACATACCTTCACCTTGGAGTTCAGCTTGTATCTCTTTGGCAGTTATCCTTGGTTCTTTTTCTACCATTCGCACTATCCTTCTGTGATCAATCTGGGATCGATTTTCCTCTTGTGGCCGCACCCAGGGAGGTTGGCTACAGTTCCATGGACCTTAAACTTCTTAATAATATTTGCAACTGTTGTCACAGGAACATCAAGCTGCTTGGAGATGGTCTTGTAGCCTTCACCTTTACCATGCTTGTCTATTATTTTCTTTCTGAGCTCCTCAGACAACTCTCTCCTTTGCTTTCTCTGGTCCATGTTCAGTGTGGTGCACACAATGATACCAAACAGCATAGTGACTACTTTTCTCCATTTAAATCGGCTGAATGACTGATTACAAGATTGGAGACATGTGTGATACTAATTAAAGAAACAAATTAGTTTAAAATATCACTATAATCCAATACTTTATTATCTTTTCTAAGGGGTACCAACAAATGTGTCCAGGCCGTTTTAGAATATCTTTGTAGAATAAGCAATAATTCATCTGTTTTCACAGCTTCTTTGCTTTATTCTATGACATACCAAAGGCATGCAGGTATACATGATAAAATAGCTTTTAATTTCATCACTTTTCAGGAGGAATGAAGCATTATTTCAATGAGCTGTAAGGGTACCAACAAATTTGAGCACGTCTGTATATACAAACAACCTCCTTCATTGGCTTAGGAAGCTTTTCTAGAGTCCATTAATCTTAATGGGAACTTAAAGGCGAGAGTTTATTTTTAAAAGACGTCAGGCTTTCTTTGTTGTGGATATAGGCTGTTTGCCAGAAGATATGTTATTTCCTCAACTTAAATCAGAGACAAACCCTATTAGAAGGTGGCGAACCTTCACCACATTGAAAGATTACAGAAAACTACCATTTACAAACTGTCAATTCAAATTGTGAATGAAGTCTACATGCACAACAGTAGCAATGCTTATGCTCAAGTTACTACGACTGCCAGTGTGTATTTTAGGTTATGCTCCTCTCAGCCATTCTCACACTTGCTCTGGATTTGACACCCTATGGCAATCCTGTCCTATCCGATAATCATCTCTTCAAAAATGCTCTACACTGTTTTGACAGGAATAACACCCTCAGGACCTCATTTTAGCAGTGTGGAGAAATGTTATGCGAATAATGACCGTGAAAAGTGAAACATTTTGCTGGTGTTAAACCAGCGACATGCGTGCTTATGCATATGAACTATCTGCCAGCACAAAATGTAATATTTTTTCTTGGAAGGAAATGAAAAGAGAGCTCATTTGACGTGAGTGGTAGGCAAAACTACCCCGTATTAATAAACAGGTAACCGTGCAGAGGGACAAGTTTCTGACAGGCAATAATACATGAAGTAATTGGAATGATATGACTCATGCAGCCCACAGAGCAGTCAGACGGACTTGGTTTGATTCCTGCCTCAAACCGACAAAAAATCCTCATGAAGCAACTGAGACTGGATCAAAGTGAGGCTTGGCTTTGCAATAATCAGCAGGAAACAACAAAATAAAACTTTCTGTGCCTAGAATAGGATTAATCAACAAAAATGGACAAACATCTTCTAATGTAATGCCAAATGATTTTGTTGACCAGAGAAAATGTATTAATTTACTCCCTTCTTGTGGGCATTTAAGAAAAATAGCACTAAAACTGGACCATTCAGTTTTTTTTTTTTGTTGTTGTCCTATTCTTTTGCATGTTTTCTTTTTGGCAAGCTATTGATGTTCCTTTTGGACGTTCAATAAAGGCAGTGCATGCTTCACAAAAAGTTGACAAACTATGAATGCAAGTAGGACAGCTGGTATGGAGGAACACTTAAGCTTCAACATGTGTATATGTGTATATTTTTCCATTGAGTACCGGTATTATGGTAATGCAAAAACTAGTGTGGGATTACAATAATGTTGTTGTTATATAATATATCATTTGAATAAAAACAACTCCAATGCCAAATTATTGGAAAGAGGGACACTTTACATTCACATTACAAAAACAGTGGGTTTTGGGCATATGGGGAGAGCAGTTTGTCACATAGGGATTTGTATGAGAGATTGGTGTTGGTTTCTTAGTTATTCTAATTTAACTTATTACCATAATATTTTTAGTTACAAGCGAATACAATAAAACCACATTAGCATAGACCTAGGCTGAAAGGTTCTCAGGACAATTTCCATACAAGGTTGGGCAAAGAGTCACATGTAGCCCATTTTAAATGTCACATTTTTTTGTTCACTGTTTAAAAAAACACAAAACTTAAACCAGATTAAACCGCATACTTTGGTTCTAGAGAACTTTGGGCAATTTTCAGCTGGCCAGAATGGGACATCATAAAACCAGCTAAGAATTGTTTCATTTGTGTGTGCTATTTCAAAATGTTACCATTAAAATGTAGTTTAAACATGCTTCAAAAAGTCAATGTGTTAAATGAACGTTATCTTCTTTCCTGTGCAATGATGGTGGAAATACTTTAAAAGTCGTTCATATATGTGGCTATATAGAAACTGATTTCAGAAATAAACCTAATGTAAACTCTGTGTCACCTTGCCCCGTCTCCCCGTCTTCAAATTAGGTCTGGAATCCGTTTCATAGCCTACTGGTATTTTTAATGTAGTCAACGTGACTGCAAAACTTCTGCTAAATCACTAAAACACAACAGAATCATGTATTATAAAAATTATGCTGAATCCCCTTCAGGCGTATTTCTGTCTTGTTTTGGACATACACTCGGGAGCTTTACGCAATGAGTCATCGTCTGCTTCTTTTTTACGCATGGGCAGAAATCAATGTGTAAGGTGGGGCAAAAGAAGAGCCGAAGTGAGTGGTGTGTCCCTGGAGCAGATATAAGGTGATTGGACCGCGGGAAGCGAGTGTTAACTTGAATCTCAGTGCAGAGGACGCGTTCAAACTCGGCTGTGACCATGGAGAGCTCCAAACTCTGGACGACGGCGATGGCATGCGCTGTGCTGCTCACCTGCATTCATGGTGCTGAAATGGACTTGGACAACGAATCTGACTTAGAAACGAGAGCTTTGAGAGAGTTTTACCCAAAGGACCCGAATCTGACCAACGAAAAGCAGCTCGTAAGTATTGCGTAATTCTCGGAGCATACAGAAAAACAATGTTGCTCCCTTATTAAAACGCAATTTAATGATTGACTGGTTATTCCTGTTCACAGCTGGGAGCTTTGCATGACGTTCTGGAGAAACTGCAGAGTAAACGCATCTCACTTTGGGAAAAGAAGTTTGGGCGCGTTCCTACAGTGAGTAGCACAAAACTATTTTTCACTCTTTGATACTAAACACTTTGGGGTTTGTCTAGATTCAAATCACACATTTAATGTTTACATTTATTCACATAACGCTGACAATGACTTATCTAACGCTGACGATTTGTTTTCACATCAGTGCGACGTTGGGGAGCAATGCGCCATCAGAAAAGGCTCAAGAATCGGCAAAATGTGTGACTGTCCACGTGGAGCGTTTTGCAATTACTTTTTGCTGAAGTGTTTGTAAAGATAAAGCTGGATGGGTAACACCTTTTCTTTAAGATGACGTAGTTACACGTTACATGTACTTACCATGGTAATAACAGTAAATTATGCATTATTAAAAGTAACCCTAAACCAAACCCTAACCGTAACTAGTAAGTACATGTAGTTAATTAATATTACTCAGTACTTATTTGAGTTAGTATAATGTAACAACGTCACCTTAAAATAAAGTGTAACCTAAAGATGGATTGTGAATTGGAAATATATGGTATTACAGATATTTATACATTATGTGATTTCTATTTTTATGATTATGAAGTGCTATGAGAAGAACAGATGAATTTGAAAGATTGTTTAATTATTTGCTGCTCTTGATGTGTAACTAAACCGGAATAAATAGTGTGTACTTTTGTTTTCTAAGGCAGTCTGTGTGTTTCCTCTAGTATAATAAAGATATTTTGTGGTGGCATATAAATTTAATTTACACCTGTCTTACACCTTAACACACCTGACAAAACATGATGCACTGTAAGAAAAATCGACTTACTAAAATAATAAAGCTTAAGTTTAATTGCCCTTAAGTCAAATCAAAGTGGCACACCTGCAGTGAAAAGAACTGCACATTTTACAGATGAAGTTAAAATCAAATAATTGAAAACACAAAATGTAATTGAAATGGCAAAACATACTGTAAAATGCTAAAAATAATAGGAAAAAGATGTAACAATTAAACATTGATGAAAACATTCTAAATTGTGTGCAATTGTTGATTGCAGGAATAGTAAGGAAAGTCGATTAAAAGACATTAACACTCTTCACTTAGATATTATGAACAATATGTCAAATTTGTGTATTTAGGCTATTCTTACTGCAGAATATTAACTGATATTATTATTAACTGAATAATAATATAATAATGAAGTATCAGGAAGTTTTTTTAAAACACATTTGCTCGGTTTTCCGTTTCTTGTAATTTCTTCAATTTGTCTCACGCATCTCATTCCATCAGCTCAGTTCTAACAAGGGTTCAAAATATGTGACATTTTTGTATTACAAAAGCCTCTGACTCATAGGAGAGAGCGAGAAAAAGTGCACAGTTAGTACAGGCTGTCCCATGATTAGCTCTGCCTGAGAAGATGAGTCCAGCCAAGCAGAAAAAACACACCCAAATTCCCTCACATGTCAATCAAAAGTCGGCACTCAAATGGGTGCTTTCAGTCCTCGTTAGGTTCATTTATGCTTGTAAATATTTTACAGAGTGCCAGCAGAAGAAGAGTGGAGAACGATGGGAAATACGTGTGAGGTCAAACACATCTCTGCACAAAAATAGACGTTGATGGGCCGAATTTTATATAACACCAATCAAACCTCTGTACACCTTCAAGCCATTTAATATTAAAATATAAAAAATTGTCATTATTCATTTGATTGTGTAATTGCATTCAGGTTGCTGGAGAGGAAGCTAATTGTTTATGTGGTAAATATGAGCAAAGCAGCATGTGATGTGTAATAAAATTGCCAATTGCTTTAGGTAACAATTATATCTGCAAGCGGTAAACATCAGCTCCAATCTTTTCAAATATAATGTGGCTTTGCTGTCATTTTTACAGGAAAGACTATCTTGAATCTTCAAAAAAAAAAAAAAATAATAATAATAATAATCATGAAATTGTATTATTTGTGTCCTAATAAGACAGAAATTCTGATTTCTCTTTATGGTCTTGCCCTATTTGGGGTTAAAGTTATTTTTTTTTCTTCTAAAGGATAATATATATATGTGGCCTTATAACCTTTAAAATGGTGTATTTGTGTTTAACTGCTAACTGATATGTTATAACAATCAAACAAAGACACCAAATTATAAATAGCATATATTTCCTTTATATTATACCATAAACCAATTACAAAGTAATGCAAAATGTGTTTTTTTTTTTCCTAAATATGTCTTTAAATGTCCTTTCAAGGAAATATTATGCTTTACATTATATTAAAAGAGCAAAATGACAAATTCCTCAATGTAATTGTACAGCAATATATTCAGTCATGTCTGGCAACTCACAAATAGGCTGTATATCATATATACAGTGAGGAAAATAAGTATTTGAACACCCTGCTATTTTGCAAGTTCTCCCACTTAGAAATCATGGAGGGGTCTGAAATTGTCATCGTAGGTGCATGTCCACTGTGAGAGACATAATCTAAAAAAAAAAAATCCAGAAATCACAATGTATGATTTTTTAACTATTTATTTGTATGATACAGCTGCAAATAAGTATTTGAACACCTGAGAAAATCAATGTTAATATTTGGTACAGTAGCCTTTGTTTGCAATTACAAAGGTCAAACATTTCCTGTAGTTTTTCACCAGGTTTGCACACACTGGAGGAGGGATTTTGGCCCATTCCTCCACACAGATCTTCTCTAGATCAGTCAGGTTTCTGGCCTGTCGCTGAGAAACACGGAGTTTGAGCTCCCTCCAAAGATTCTCTATTGGGTTTAGGTCTGGAGACTGGCTAGGTCACGCCAGAACCTTGATATGCTTCTTACAGAGCCACTCCTTGGTTATCCTGGCTGTGTGCTTCGGGTCATTGTCATGTTGGAAGACCCAGCCTCGACCCATCTTCAGTGCTCTGAGGGAAGGAGGTTGTTCCTCAAAATCTCGCAATACATGGCCCCGGTCATCCTCTCCTTAATACAGTGCAGTCGCCCTGTCCCATGTGCAGAAAAACACCCCCAAAGCATGATGCTACCACCCCCATGCTTCACAGTAGGGATGGTGTTCTTGGGATGGTACTCATCATTCTTCTTCCTCCAAACACGTTTAGTGGAATTATGACCAAAAAGTTCTATTTTGGTCTCATCTGACCACATGACTTTCTCCCATGACTCCTCTGGATCATCCAAATGGTCATTGGCAAACTTAAGACGGGCCTTGACATGTGCTGGTTTAAGCAGGGGAACCTTCCATGCCATGCATGATTTCAAACCATGACGTCTTAGTGTATTACCAACAGTAACCTTGGAAACGGTGGTCCCAGCTCTTTTCAGGTAATTGACCAGCTCCTCCCGTGTAGTTCTGGGCTGATTTCTCACCTTTCTTAGGATCATTGAGACCCCACGAGGTGAGATCTCGCATGAAGCCCCAGTCCGAGGGAGATTGACAGTCATGTTTAGCTTCTTCCATTTTCTAATGATTGCTCCAACAGTGGACCTTTTTTCACCAAGCTGCTAGGCAATTTCCCCTTAGCCCTTTCCAGCCTGTGGAGGTGTACAATTTTGTCTCTAGTGTCTTTGGACAGCTCTTTGGTCTTGGCCATGTTAGTAGTTGGATTCTTACTGATTGTATGGGGTGGACAGGTGACTTTATGCAGCTAACGACCTCAAACAGGTGCATCTAATTTAGGATAATAAATGGAGTGGAGGTGGACATTTTAAAGGCAGACTAACAGGTCTTTGAGGGTCAGAATTCTAGCTGATAGACAGGTGTTCAAATACTTATTTGCAGCTGTATCATACAAATAAATAGTTAAAAAATCTTGTGATTTCTGGATTTTCTTTTTTAGATTATGTCTCTCACAGTGGACATGCACCTACGATGACAAATATATATATATATATATATATAATTAGTGCTGGGCAGCCGATTAATCGCATCCAAAATAAAAGTTCATGTTTACATAATATGTGTGTGTGTACTGTGTATTATTATGCATGTATATATTATATTTAAGAAATAGTTGCATATATACTGTATATATTTATATAATTTATCTTATATGTACATAACAAATATTATACATTTTTCTTAAATATATACATGTGTGTATTTATATAAACATAATAATTATAAGAAGTACACACACATATTATGTAAACATGAACTTTAATTTTGGATGCAATTAATCGATTGCCCAGTACTAATATAACACATACGCGTGCACGCGCACACACACAGCTTGTGACTTCATAACACTTTAATAAATCAAGGGTCTTTGAGTAGTACGTTTTTCAGAAAATTGAAAATGTCAGAAAAACCTTCTATATATAGGTGTAAACTATAAAATCTATTAGAATCTATTAGAGTGTGTGTGTGTGTGTGTGTGTGTGTGTGTGTGTGTGTGTGTGTGTGTGTGTGTGTGTGTGTGTGTGTGTGTGTGTGTGTGTGTGTGTGTGTGTGTGTGTGTGTGTGTGTGTGTGTGTGTGTGTGTGTGTGTGTGTGTGTGTGTGTGTGTGTGTGTGTGTGTGTGTGTGTGTGTGTGTGTGTGTGTGTGTGTGTGTGTGTGTGTGTGTGTGTGTGTGTGTGTGTGTGTGTGTGTGTGTGTGTGTGTGTGTGTGTGTGTGTGTGTGTGTGTGTGTGTGTGTGTGTGTGTGTGTGTGTGTGTGTGTGTGTGTGTGTGTGTGTGTGTGTGTGTGTGTGTGTGTGTGTGTGTGTGTGTGTGTGTAATATCAGGACACAAATGTGTATAATGACATGGGTATGACATAGGTATTACAAGGAGAGGGTGAAATATGTTACCCATGTCCTCACTTTTCAAGGCTTAAAAAATCATACAGAATGAGGTTTTTTCACAGAAAGTAAACTGTGCCGTTTCCTGTGATAGATAGGTTTAAGGGCAGTGTAGGGGGATAGAAAATATGGTTTGTACGGTATAAAAACCATTACGCCTATGGAATGTCCCCACATTTCACAAAAAAAACCCTCTGTCTGTCTCTATGTGTCTCTCTCTCTCTCTCTGTGTGTGTGTGTGTGTAGCTTACAGTCTTTAGGGCAGAAAAATAATAATTAGCAAAACAGTACAAATTCCTCTGGTGCTTGGAGCCCTAATGAAGTTTATTTTGATAAAATAGTGAGCACTAAAACAATTATTTTAAACATGTAACTACAAAACAAAGATATACGGAACAAATGAACCCCAGTATGAACATTGGACCTCAATTAAACCTCAAGTCAACTTAGCAGTTTCTGATTAGACTGAGATACAATAAGCCAAACATTTACACTTTAATGAGAATTCTCCTTCAACATTCATCAAGAAACAGATGGAGGTTTTTATTTGACATTCAAAAAATCTGCCTAAAGGTCCACAACAACATTACCATTCTTTGTCACAGTGTATGACCAAGAAAGTGGTTGAAATGTTTAATAAATAAAAATTGTCCAATATATGCGAAGTGAGGAGAAAACATAAAACAAATCAGTGTCACGAAATCAAGCTAACAAGACGACTATCTTTTTACTGTATATTTTATTGTTTTATTAGTCACTGTAATATTTTGATCCAACAATCTTAGATGAGTTTAACCATTAATTGCTAACATCCATTAATTAATTTAGGACTTATTCTTGTGAATTTCTTTTCTATTGAATACTGGACATGTCAACTGCAGACTGTATATTCTCAATGTAATGTTGCAGAAATTAATAAAGCAAAAGTTATTGACATTTTACTAATTAAAATAGCATCTTTTTAAACTTCCAACATTATTCTTAGGTCAGAAAGAACTACAACTGCAGTTATGGAGGTTAAAAAAAGCATGAAGATCTAAAACATCTCGACTTCACAACCACAAACCATAAACAAGACTCTATAGCAACAGAGTAAGCCTTTTACAAGTCACAAAACCGACTGGCACTTGTTTTTTAGACCTTTTACACACAACTAAATAAACCGGTCCTTCTCCCCAGTGCCATTCTGAATGATCATAACTGAAAACTGAACAAATGAAAATCTTTGGAACAGCAGCGAGGAACTTATCCACCGCTGCCACAACTGAATCTTTATATATTAAGCATCACTGTGGCAGAATGGAGCTCTACTGGTCTTCCTGAAAGGGATAGCTGAGAGCTGGAGGGAAAACTTGGCTCCTGGTCTGTTCATCCACCAGAACCAGATCGTCGACGTCTCGTCCTTGGAACCTGCGGCGGCAAACTTTCACTGTCACTTTTTGCCCTTGAAATACTTTGAGTGCTTCCTTGGAGGCCATTGCCCTGGCAGCACATTCATCACGCCCGTAGCCCGTACCCATGTAGACGGTGTGGCAGCGCAGTTCACACACCTGGCCTTCTTTTTGGGTACGTACCATAGGTAGGTCAGGAATGTCTTTGAGAGGTACAAACACACAGCTAAGACTGGCCTTGCATGACTCCACACAACTGCGCAAGATTTCGTAGTGTTCCAGGTTGGGGCCAAAGCCTCCAGCAGACACAAGCTTCCAAGCAACGGCCTTGTAGAGTCGATTAAAAAAGGGCTGGTGTTCTGCGGGAGCCCCCGGTGGAGGGCCTGATTTCAGAGTACTGGCGGCTGGACGCCCAACACTCCTTGCATGAGCTTTAACATCTGTATCATTAGGTTTAGCCTTCTTACCCTGGTAATCAGGATCCAGTTCTGCAAAATAAAAAAGCTTTTATACTACCGTTATAATTACTGTTCAAAAGTTTGTGGTCAGTAAGATTTTTTGCTTTTTTGTTTAAAGAAAGTAATACTTGTCAACCCTTTATAATAAGTATACAGTAACAAAGCACTTATAAATAATTTGCAAACTTGATTAAAACGTTAATTAATGGTTTATAAACAAGTTAATGCATTAATAGACTATATACAAATAAGTTCTTCATACATTGTCACTGTTTGTTATTGTCGCTTTCATTCATTATCTTACCTCATTACCATACACACATTCCATGTTTTCCATGTTATCATGTTTTATGGTTTTTCTTCTTCCCATAGAAGTAATGGTTTTTATATTGTGCAAACTGTATATTCTATCCCCCTACACTAACCCTACCATCAAAAAACTTAATCATTCAATCATTTAGTATGATTTATAAGCCGTTTTCTTCATGGGGACCAAAAAATGTCCCCATGAGGTCAAAATTTACTGGCATTATTATCCTTGTGGGGACATTTGGTCCCCGTAATATAGTTAATACCAGGTACACACACACACAAATTATATATATATATATATATACACATATACACACAAAGGATTATTAGGAACACCATACTAATACTGTGTTTGACCCCCTTTCGCCTTCAGAACTGCCTTAATTCTACGTGCCATTGATTCAACAAGGTGCTGAAAGCATTCTTTAGAAATGTTGGCCCATATTGATAGGATAGCATCTTGCAGTTGATGGAGATTTGTGGGATGCACATCCAGGGCACGAAGCTCCCGTTCCACCACATCCCAAAGATGCTCTATTGGGTTGAGATCTGGTGACTGTGGGGGCCATTTTAGTACAGTGAACTCATTGTCATGTTCAAGAAACCAATCTGAAATTATTCGAGCTTTGTGACATGGTGCATTATCCTGCTGGAAGTAGCCATCAGAGGATGGGTACATGGTGGTCATAAAGGGATGGACATGGTCAGAAACAATGCTCAGGTAGGCCGTGGCATTTAAACGATGCCCAATTGGCACTAAGGGGCCTAAAGTGTGCCAATAAAACATCCCCCACACCATTACACCACCACCACCAGCCTGCACAGTGGTAACAAGGCATGATGGATTCATGTTCTCATTCTGTTTACGCCAAATTCTGAACAACAATTCTGAACAACAGAAATCGAGACTCATCAGACCAGGCAACATTTTTCCAGTCTTCAACTGTCCAATTTTGGTGAGCTTGTGCAAATTGTAGCCTATTTTTCCTATTTGTAGTGGAGATGAGTGGTACCCGGTGGGGTCTTCTGCTGTTGTAGCCCATCCGCCTCAAGGTTGTGCATGTTGCGGCTTCACAAATGCTTTGCTGCATACCTCGGTTGTAACGAGTGGTTATTTCAGTCAAAGTTGCTCTTCTATCAGCTTGAATCAGTCGGCCCATTCTCCTCTGACCTCTAGCATCAACAAGGCATTTTCGCCCACAGGACTGCCGCATACTGGATGTTTTTCCCTTTTCACACCATTCTTTGTAAACCCTAGAAATGGTTGTGCGTGAAAATCCCAGTAACTGAGCAGATTGTGAAATACTCAGACCGGCCCGTCTGGCACCAACAACCATGCCACACTCAAAATTGCTTAAATCACCTTTCTTTCCCATTCTGACATTCAGTTTGGAGTTCAGGAGATTGTCTTGACCAGGACCACACCCCTAAATGCACTGAAGCAACTGCCATGTGATTGGTTGATTAGATAATTGCATTAATGAGAAATTGAACAGGTGTTCCTAATAATCCTTTAGGTGAGTGTATAATTATATATATATAAATTCAGACCGGTCACCCCAATACTAACAAAAGTCCAGCAGAACACCTGTACGCAATGTTCAGAGGATTAACCGGACTGAATGAGAGGAGGCGGGTGTGTGTCACTCGCTGTCGGTCGGAGAGGATATATATATTAATTATACATAAGAAAAATACAAAAATACTGATGTATTTTAAGAGTGTGATCATTGTGAGTATTTGTATGTAATTCATATCTGCTGCATTATTTATTTTGTGGTTATGTTAAACTTTGGGGATAGGCTTAATGTTTTTGTAAACACTTTAAGGAACTCTTAACCTCTTAACTGTCACCGTTTTTTCATATCATATATTTGAGTAATTATCATAAATTAGGTATCATTCGAAAGCTTACGAACCCAAAATTAATCCCGTGAAAACCGTTTTGAAATTGAACGTTGCGTTACCATGGAAACGGTACTTTAAATTCTTCTAGGGCTCCTCACCTAGTTGGTGGTGTCATGTTTCATATTACAACATTTATTATAACTACTTTATAATCAAAATCTTTTCTAATCTTGACAAAACGCATATCGTTGAAAAGGTCTCAAGGTTCCATATTTGGTGACCGTTTTGTGATGGAAGTGACATTAGGACAGAAATTTACAGGAAAATACATAAAAAAAATAATCAATGGAATTTCAATGACACCCGGTGGCTATTTGTGGTACAGCGCCTAAACAAAATCTCATGGGAACTTCAATTTTTGTGATATCAACTTAAAATTTGGAACAACTTGGTTAGACATATGGCTTTGATTTTATAGTAATTTTAGATTAAAACATTTTTGTAAAATATATATTTTATATAAAATAAAAAATATTTAGTACAGTATTTTGTATTTACAGTAAATTTAAACTTCCATAACTTTCAAATATTCCAAAGCATTCTTGAATTACAGCCCTTTAAATTTGTAAAGTGCATTTTCATTTGTATTCTCAAAAGGGGGGGGTGACAGTTAAGGGGTTAATATTAATGTCCAATAAAGTTTGGTTTAAAGCACTTAATTAATGGCATTTTCAAATATTATGTGACCGAATCTAAAGTGAGAACTATTTACGGTTAATACGTTTCTAACAACGCATTATCTAATTCTTTATACATGAGCTAATTAAACAATAATAATTACAGTGACAATGAATGAAGAACTCACTGTTTGTATATAGTCTATTAATGTATTAACTACAGTTTATAAACTATTAATTAACTATAAACTATCAGTTTGCAAATGATGAAGTGTTACCTAATACTTCTATTTACCAAGGACACATTAAATTGATCAAAAGGGCCAACAAAGACATTTATAATGTTACAAAAGATTTCTATTTTAAATAAATGTTGATCTTTTGAACTTTCTATTAATCAAATAATCCAGATAAAATTCTTCCACAAAAAACATTAAGCAGAGCACAACTGTTTTCAACATTGATAATAATAATAAATGTTTCTTGAGCAGCAAATCAGTATATTAAAATGATTTCTAAAGTATCCTGTGACACTGAAGAATGGAGTAATGATGCTGAAAATTCAGCTTTGCCATCACAGGAGTAAATTACATTTTAACATATATTCAAATAGAAAACTGTTATTTTAAATTGTAATAATATTTTACAATATTGCTGTTTTACTGTGTTTTTGGTTAGGCAAATGAAGTCTTGGTGAGCATAAGAGACTTCTTAAAAATGTTTTTTTTTTTTTTTAAAGTATGACCCCAAACCTTTGAACGGTAGTGTACATTAGTTATATTTTATTTGTCCCCGTAGGAAAAGAGAGTTTGCAGCATGTTAACAGGCATCACAAATTGGCATAAATAAAAATACAGTAAAAAGGCCTTGCCTCTTATCACTCACAAATTGTTTGTTTAAAAAAAAATCACTTTTTATACTTTTTATATTTACCATCTATACTGGGTGACGGATTTCCTAACAAACTTACTTGCCATTGTCACCACTGTCGTTTTGGATTTCTTTTGTATTCGGTAGCATTACCATACCGACAAATAACACAATGTCATGACACTTTTCATAAAGCCACCATAAATCATCGGAAGCATTCTGTTGTGGACATTAAAGGAAGGTCATTTCTTTAAGAATATTCTGTTGTGGCTTCAATATTCATTCTTATATAATTGGTCAGCATGTCCCATTTCATCTCATGGTCAAGCATTTATAATTTGGGCCACACTTTATATTAGGTGTCCTTAATTACTATCCTTTCATCAAAAAAAGTACAAGTACTCATATTGTATTACAAAAAACTATTTCTGCTATTGAGGTTGGATACAGGTATGGTTAGGGACAGTTTTGGTGGTATGGGTAGGTTTAATGGTGGGTTAGAGTGTAAAGTGAGGGTCAATAGTGTAATTCTAGATGTAATTGCAGAAATGAATAACAGCTGTATCTACAAGCAGGGGTTTTGAAAAATATAAATATACAATGCAAGCACATAGAGAAGCTACGGTGGCCAACACATGACAAAGATGTCGTCGTCTGAGACAGTAGAGAGTAGCTAGCGCTCTGTAGAGCAGTTTGTCCGTTTTGGGATACTGTAGAAACATGGTGGCGCAAAATGGTGACTTCACTGTAAGGGGACCCGCAGTGTATGTAGATAGAAATGTCTCATTCTAAGGTAATAAAAACATAACGGTTCATTATGTAAGTGTTTTATAAACCACTGAAAAAATATGTATGTATATAACATTGCATTTCTCTTCAATAGATCCTCAAAAATACTACACACTGCACCTCTAAAGACTCCTTATATAAAGTGGGACCATGCATGATTTGTAACTGATTGTATTGGTTCCCCATTAATTAACGTAGGATGTGATATTATTTCAATGACACACATTAAATATAGTCCATTTACCTGAAGCTGCAGGTCTTTTTGTTTTTCCCATGATTTCATCTCTAGTCTTTCGCTCAGGGGCCTCAATCACAGTCATTCCTTCTGCCATCTCATTTATTTTGTCCATTACAGGCTGTGGATATCTGCATTAGGGTCAATAACAAATAAGAGTGTTCTCAATAAAAAAGGAAAAGGAATCTTTAAAAAAAAAAATCAAGTTTAAAAAGCATCTGACTATTAGAAATGTATTAGAAGTGTGACGCAACTTTCATCTGGCAGGCGTTTTTCAACAATTAATAATACTAATAACAAAAACATTCCACTGATATTTGGAGTGTTTTTAATTTGTATATTTTTTAGATAATAATAAAATGTTATTTTAGTTTGATTCCTGGCTCAAAGACCTATACGGACTCCTCTCAAAAAATAAATCGTAAAAAAATAACATTATTTAAAGCCATTTTATGTATGTATTGTACACAACCGTTCAGAAGTTATTTGATCAACAATACAGTAACAAAATATAAAAATAATAGAATAAAAATTATTATATGTAATATATAATAATACAATTAAAATAAATAGTAAAATTAATTCTTATATTTGAATATATTGTAAAATGTAATTTATTCCTGTGATGGCAAAGTTGCATTTTCAGTTGTCATTTCTTATTATTATCAATGTTGAAAACGGTTGTGCTGATTAATATTTTTGTAAAAAAAAAAAAAAACATGAAAAATTGTTTTCAGGATTCTTTAATGAATATACATTTCAAAAGAATAGCATTTATTCGAAGTAGAAATATTTCATACCATTATAAAAGTATTAATTTAAATAAATAACCCCAAACCGAAAATTAATAGATCTGGCAAAATGAGATAACTGTCACTGACCCATTCAGACCTTAAGTTATACGAAATGCATTTTAAGTTTCTGAAAACAAATAATAACCACAAATAAACAAAGTCCATGATAAAAATGACAATTACCGACAGCCCAAAAACACGTGGTTAGCCCAAACCATAGACAAAGACAGTAGTCTGTCTAAATTATGACTTGGGGTCCCAGGTTGGATTGTAGGAAAGACCTCCATGTTGCGCAGGACAAACTCTCTCCTAGCATGCCATTGTTTATTGGTCTCACAGAGTCCTCTTAGCGATTCCACCCAGTTCACAAGGTGTGGATTCTGACTGAGAAACTCAGAGACGATATCTGCTCCTCTATCCGCCGCCATCACTGAAAACAATCAAAAGTTAGTTTGAGAAGTTCATAAAAAAAGCAAGTGCCCCATACAGCAGGTCCAGGCCCTGAGGGCTGGAAATCTAGGCAGGTTTCCCAGCGACAGATAAACAAACAGTTCATCAGTGGTTGGCTAGATACTAAGTCTGCAGACAGGACAGCTCATACATAAACATCAGTATGTATATTTATTTTAGGTAAGACTGCTCAGTGTTAGGTTCACTGTAGTAGTTCAAGGCTTGTTTTCATACGAGATTGCAAAGATTATTATTTAGCAAGTTATCACGATATAATTACCAAAGCATTTTAGTAATGCGTTTAAATGACCACTTTGTTCACCCTGTGGAGATTTAAATGACCCCAATCTCAACTTCAATTTCATTTAATAAGAGTCCAAGCAGTCGCTATCTGGCCAATCACAGTAAGATAACGAAACAGCAAAACACACACAAAACAGTGAAACATATCGTTAAGAGAACATAAGCACGGTTTACCTCTAAATATATTCTCCACAGACGAGTCCTCATCAGCTGTATGTAGTCAAAATATTATGTGAAATTGGAGTGTAGTGCAGCTGGCTAAGCACTTCCTCTGTCGCGCTCGAGAACTGCGTCATCAACATGAGACGGGGGTTTTGGCGGCGCAAACATATTAATGATGAGAACGTATTACTTGTATTTTTACTATCGTGTGTTTCATTTGGATACGCTATCTGACTAGCAGCGTCGGTAAAATGATCCACGAGTTGCTTCTGGCTCTCAGTGGATATCCTGGGACCATATTCACTTGGAATAAACGGAATGGATTGCAGGTATTTTATGCAGTATTCTGTCAGTCGTGCATCTTATAATATATCTCTATTACAGAATGGATAAATTGTATCATGGCTTTACGGAAACAGGATAATAATTTTGAACTAACATGCCAACATGTTTTACATTTATAAAAAATATCACTAAATGTGGCTTTACATATGGTATTTCACAGAATGCCTTAGTAAAATAATCCATAAAAATGTATTACCATGGTGTATGCATGCCCCAAACATGGTAATACCATGGTATTCTGATGTACTTCAAAAATGCCATGTCCAAAAAACAGTACTTTAATAATTAAGAAGCATCAAATGTTGATCATAGGTGTCCCAGGACCTTCCATTCCTCCACCCCAGTGAAACCAGTGTCCTCAACCGGCTCTGTAAAATGGGCACTGACTATGTGCGCTTCACAGAATTCATAGAGCAACACACGGGACATGTCCACCAACAGGTAATCAGATCATATTCTTCATTGTGTGTCAAGGACATGATGAGATCAAGGCTGAAGTGTGATTTCTTCCACATGTCTCACAGGAACACTACACCAGCCAGCCGAGTCAGTCTGGGCTTCATGGCATTTATCTGCGTGCATTCTGCACTGGGCTGAACTCTATGCTGCAGCCCTATCGACAGGCTTTACTGGACCTTGAAAAAGAGGTTGTACATTCGGAGTTTACATTTCAAGTCCTTATGGTGCTTTTAGGGCCATATCTGCAGATAATATTTAACAATTTAAAAATGTTCCCCTACAGTTTCTTGGTGATCCACACCTCTCTATTTCTCATGTAAACTACATGCTGGAACAGGTGAAGAGAAAACTTGACTTTTTTTTATACCTGTAGCTACATCCGATCCATTGAAATAATGAAATGTATGGGATTATCTTACACTATTGTTCAAAATGTTAAACTCAATAAGATTTTTTCTATTTTTATTCAGCAAGGATGCATTGAATAATCAAAAGTGACTGTAAAGACATTTATAATGTTAAAAAAAATCAGTTTCAAATGCTTTTGGGGGGGGGGGGGGTATCATGGTTTCCACAAAAATATTAAGTAAATTTTCTTCATTGAAATTTCTTGAGCAGCATCAATATATTAGAAGGATGATTTCTGAAAGATAATTTGACACCGAAAACTAGAGTAATGAATCTGAAAATTTTGCTTTGCCATCAAAGTAATAATATTTCACAAGATTACTATTTTTGTTTTTAAAGTAGCTTTTGTGAGCATAAGATATTTAAAAATAGGATTACCTTATCCCAAACACAAATTGATAAATAAAAAATATAATATGGACAATGAGTATATGTCTAACTTGCAGTTTATTCTGTTGCTCAGTTTCAGCTTCTCTTCCCGTCTGTGATGGTTGTTGTGGAGACCATCAAGTCTCAGAAGGTTGGTAACGTGATGGATGCCACTTGTTTGCGATTTAAATGATCAGAAGAGTGCATGGTTGAAAATAATAACCTTCTGAAACTTCTTGTTTCAACAGATTCATGGCTGCCAGATCCTAGAGACAGTGTACAAGCACAGCTGTGGAGGTCTGCCTCCTGTCAGGATGGCCTTAGAGAAGTGAGCTCTCAAAAACCCTACTAAAAACCCCTATTGCACGTCGTGTTGCTTGGACGTGAGACACAGAATTCTATTTTTACTGCTTTAATGGTAGTGTCTGTTTTGCAGGATTCTTGCAGTGTGCCATGGCGTGATGTATAAGCAGCTGGCTGCGTGGATGCTGCATGGGTTGCTGTTGGATCAGAGTGAGGAGTTCTTTGTCAAGCAGGGCCCCAGTGCTGGCGGAGCCACAGCTGCACAGGAAGAAGAAGAGGAGGACCTGGGTATCGGAGGGCTGAGTGGAAAACAGCTCCGTGAGCTGCAAGATTTGGTGAGCGACTAAGGCCGCATGGTTCAAGTGACCCAATTTTTTCCTCCCATGTGGCACAGATTGGATATGACCCATGAATGTGTAATCAGGAAAATAGCACATAGATTCTGATATTCTCAGATCATTTTCAGGCTTCATTCATATGTAGAAATAAATCTGATATGAATCAGATACGTGCATTTGCGTCTAGATATTCCCCTGTCAATGCAAGTCGGGCATCATTGAAAAAGCCCTGGGCGAATGGCGTCAGGTGGACACCAACTGCGGTCACGTGATGACTCTTTTCAATGGCACAGTGGAGGACGAAAGCTCAAACTAATGGTTTGCTGACCTTTAAAGTTGTGCAGAAAGCAAAAGCTTGTATTATCATTTCGTCTGAGTGCATTGCAAATCGTAGATTTTTACTTCCTTTTCAGCCTAAGCTTTTCCGGCTCAGTGCGTCTACCTTGGCTTGTTTCTCCAAGTGTTGTGTAAATGCAGATATCAGATATATGGATCGCTTTTAAAAGAAGAAAAAATCAGATGTATAGTCAACAAATCGAATTTGGGCATCAAGACCTGCAGTGTAAATGCGGCCTGAACAGCACTTCCTGAAATGATGTGATTCAGGCTGGGTCATGTGTCTAATTTCTTAGGCTCTAAATGTAAACTTCCATATATATATATGTATGTATGGAGAGACAAAAAAAAAAAGGATTTTTTTTTTTCTACTGGCCCAATAGTTAAGATTTTTTTTTATGAGAATATTTTTAATTGCTGCACCACAAAAAATGATATATTTTTTCTTAGCAATGCTTTAAACAAATGTTTTTAATAATATCTGTATTTATTATTGTATCGGATTTATTACATTCAATATTTTTTTATATTGTCATGTAAAAGTTTTCTTTTAAATAAATATTTTTTTTACAAAAAAAAAAGGTTTTCAAGGCCTAAACATGTATGAAATACTTGATACTTTTAAGAGGCCCCTAGCAAAACATCTACTGTAATGATCAATTAATATTATATAGAAATATATTTAAATAAATATAATATTTATACATATTATATACATATTAATACATTGCTATTGATATGTATATATATATATATATATATATATATATATATATATATATATATATATATATATATATATATATATATATATATATATATATATATATATATATATACAGTACTGTACAAAAGTCTTAGGCACGTTAGTATTTACACCCCCAAAAATGGTTAAGCCAGTTATTTATAACTTTTGTAATAGTGTGTCAGTAGGTTATATCAGTTTACATTTTCAAACATTAATTTAGCCATTATTTGTAATAATCCATTCCAGTGAGATTTTTGTATGCAGAAGGAGTCTGACAACAGAGCTATGATCCACACAGAGATGTGATCTCACCATCATCGAGTCCGTCTGGGATTACATGAAGAAACAGAAAAAACTGAGACTAAATCCAGAAGAACTGTGGCAGTGTCTCCAAGACGCTTGAAGAAACCTTAGTTTTAAGTTATAAATAACTGGCTTAAAACCATTTTTGGGGGTGAAAATACTAACGTGCCTACGACTTTTGCACAGTACTGTATATATATATATATATATATATATATATATATATATATATAATATACATACATACATACACACACATTATATATATATCAAATCAAATTTTTTACTGACTGATTTATTTTAACAATTTATATATTTTCTGTTCATTACTGTCCCTCTGTAGAGACTGATTGAGGAGGAGAACATGCTTGCACCTTCCCTGCAGCAATTCTCCTTGCGTGTGGAGATGCTTCCCTCATACATCCCTGTTCGAGTAGCTGAAAAAATCCTCTTTGTTGGGGAGTCAGTGCAAATGTTTGAAAATCACAACCAGAGCCCATCCCGAGCTGGTGAGTGAATGCTCGTCTGTTGTTCAGGTGTGCTCGAGATGGTTTTGTATCGTAACACTGCCATCATGTGGTTGCTCAGGGTCTATACTGAAGCATCAGGAGGACATGTTTGCAGCAGAGCTCCACAGACTCAAGCAGCAGCCTCTCTTTAGTCTGGTGGACTTTGAGAATCTTGTGGATGGTATTCGGAGCACAGTTGCTGAGGTTGGTCCACCTATGATGAATGAAGCCTATTTTTAAGCCATTAAGATTTTTGACATTGTGACATTTTCATAAGAACACTTTTGCTGGTGCACTTTTGCTTCACGAATAAGTTGTTGCTGTTTTAGATCATAAAGGACTTTTACTTGTGTGTGTGTGTATATATATATATATATATATATATATATATATATATATATATATATATATATATATATATATATACATATATAATACACACACACACACACACATATATATATATATATATACTGAAATAACCACTCGTTACAACCGAGGTATGCAGCAAAGCATTTGTGAAGCCACAACACGCACAACCTTGAGGCGGATGGCCTACAACAGCAGAAGACCCAACCGGGTACCACTCATCTCCACTACAAATAGGAAAAAGAGGCTACAATTTGCACGAGCTCACCAAAATTGGACAGTTGAAAAATGTTGCCTGGTCTGATGAGTCTCGATTTCTGTTGAGACATTCAGATGGTAGAGTCAGAATTTGGCGTAAACAGAATGAGAACATGGATCCATCATGCCTTGTTACCACTGTGCAGGCTGGTGGTGGTGTAATGGTGATGTTATGGTGTGGGCGATATTTTCTTGGCACACTTTAGGCCCCTTAGTGCCAATTGGGCATCGTTTAAATGCCACGGCCTACCTGAGCATTGTTTCTGACCATGAGCATTGTTTCTGACCATGTCCATCCCTTTATGACCACCATGTACCCATCCTCTGATGGCTACTTCCAGCAGGATAATGCACCATGTCACAAAGCTTGAATCATTTCAAATTGGTTTCTTGAACATGACAATGAGTTCACTGTACTAAAATGGCCCCCACAGTCACCAGATCTCAACCCAATAGAGCATCTTTAGGATGTGGTGGAACGGGAGCTTCGTGCCCTGGATGTGCATCCCACAAATCTCCATCAACTGCAAGATGCTATCCTATCAATATGGGCCAACACTTCTAAAGAATGCTTTCAGCACCTTGTTGAATCAATGCCACGTAGAATTAAGGCAGTTCTGAAGGCGAAAGGGGGTCAAACACAGTATTAGTATGGTGTTCCTATTAATCCTTTAGGTGAGTGTATATACTTATAACTCTCTAACAAAGACTTTAAAGAAAATCTATGGGAGAAATTAATAAAAAACTACTTCCGGAACCAAAACCGCTGAAAAAGTGGGCAGGCACTGTTGCACTCTATTATTTTAATGTGAAAAAAGGTAACACTTTACAATAAGGTCCCATTAATTAACAAACTGTTTAATTAACATACATTTGTTACAGTATTCTTAATCTTTGTTCATGATATTATATCATTTAATGGATCTGAGCTAACATGAAACTTATTTTAATAATGTATTAGTAAATGATGAAATTAACATGAACAAGTATTTTTATTGTTCTTATTAACTAATAGTTAACTAATATTAACACATTTAACCAAATTATTAAGTGTTACCAAAATGGTTTGAAATTAAAAATTGAAATATTGTGTATTATATTAGTAATGAGAATCTAAAAGATGATAAGATCAATGGTAGGGCTCCTCTCCAGTCATGGAAAACTTGGTAATATCAGGAATTTTTAACATTGTGATTTTGACACCTGGAAAGCTCATGGAATTTTCAAAATGTTTACTTCCTTTAAAGGTGAAATATGAGCATATGTGAGATTCACCCACACTAATAATAGCTCTACCAATATCAGTAGGTGTCCAGATGAAATTTTGTTTGTCTTTTCTTGCAGCACTTATGGACTTTGATGGTAGAGGAATCTGATCTTTTGGGGCAGCTTAAGGTAAATAGAGCGATTTGTTGATGGTAAGCTTTTGCTAGTACACTTTTGCTTTCACAATGAATGTGTTGAATTGCTTTTTTAGATCATAAAGGACTTTTACTTGTTGGGGCGAGGTGAACTGTACCAGGTCTTCATTGACCTTGCTCAACATATGCTGAAAACCCCACCATCTGCTGTTACTGAACATGGTATTGATCCATTTTTCTTATAGCGCATGAAATCATCCTCTTCAAATTCTTCCATCCTCTTCAATATTCCTCTGAATTTGCTATATTCGTTTTTAGATGTCAATGTGGCATTTCAGCAAGCAGCTCATAAAGTGCTGCTAGACGATGACAATCTTTTGCCCCTCCTACATCTCACCATAGACTACCAAGGGAAAGAAAGCAAAGGTATTGCCTACTGTCTAGCATTTTTAGCCCTCATCAACCCTGTTTCCGCATATTAAATAATTTACATAATTGGATAATTACGCTTGCAGAGGTTTCTGGGAATCGAGAGGGCACCACTCCTCCACAAGAGAGTTCTCCTCGTGAGGCTCCGCCCACTGGCTGGGCAGCGCTAGGATTGGCTTACAAGGTTCAATGGCCCCTACATATTCTTTTCACTCCTGCTGTGTTGGAGAAGTAGGCCGTTGTTTCATATTAGCCATTTAATATCATTATTCCATTATTCAATGTTATGAACACCACAGCAGTTAACCCTTGCTTCATTTCAGGTATAACGTAGTGTTTCGTTACCTGCTGAGTGTGCGCCGCGTCCAGTCCGAGCTGCAGCACTGCTGGGCCTTGCAGATGCAGCGCAAACATCTTAAATCAAACCAGACGGATGCAGTTAAATGGAGACTCCGCAACCATATGGCCTTCCTAGTGGACAACCTTCAGTATTACCTTCAGGTTACAACTTCACTCTTCAGTCTTTGGCTGTGTCTGATTTGCATACTACACAGTTCTAAAAGTATTTTGCTGTTATGCTTTGCTTGTATGTTCTGCTCACCGAGGCTACATTTATTTGATATACAAAAATACAGTAAAACAGTAGTGTTCTGAAATATTATTACAGAACGTAAAGCTAATGCAAAGCTGAATTTATTTTCAGCATCATTACTCACAACTTCAGTGTCACATGATCCTTCAGAAATCATTCTAATAGAAACATTTATTATTAGCAGTGATGAAAACATTTGTGCTGCTTCTAAAAGAACCGCATTTATTTGAAATTGAAAACTTTTGTAACATTATGAAGGTCTTTTACGGTCAGTTTGAGGCTTTGATGAATAAAAGTATTAATGTTTTACTGACTGCAAGTGTATACATACTATGTCATTGGAAGGTGGACTACTATTGGGACATATGTCATAACATTGCATCTTGATAACAAATACCCCCTTTTAACATGATGAATGATGAAAACAATTAAAATATATACATTTCTTGGTGTATTAATTTAAAAACATCCATGTTTCACAGACAGGGCTTAGATTAAGCCAGGATTAGACCTTAGTTCAATTAGGACATTTAAGTAGTTTTTATAAAAGTGCTTTAGATTAAAAAAAAAACCTTGTAAAAACCTGTACTATCTGGACACCAAATAATATTGTCAACATACTTGTTGTTTAGTGTGTCAATTGAGACGGAGCAGAAGAACAATAAATATATTTGAATGGGAAAAAAATAATAATTTCTTCATTGTTCTTCAGGTGGACGTTCTGGAGTCTCAGTTTTCACAGCTCTTACAACAAATAAACTCCACACGAGACTTTGAGAGCATTCGATTGGCCCATGACCATTTCCTCAGCAATCTTCTTGCACAGTCTTTCATATTGCTCAAGCCTGTGAGTGTCCAAAACAAGCCTCTTGTGTATCTCATGTTCTGGATTCTGCTTTTGGTTAAATATTCATTTTATTTCTCTTCCAGGTGTTTCACTGTTTGAATGAAATTCTGGACCTGTGTCACAACTTTTGTTCCCTGGTCAGTCAGAATCTTGGGCCTCTGGATGAAAGAGGAGCAGCCCAGCTGGATATTCTTGTGAAGGTAGCTTTGCTTGTGTGAATCAATTTTTGTATTATTCCTAATGCAAGATTGTATTCTTGGATGTCAATTTATGCCACGCAAGAAAAAAAAATGCTTTGGTAAATCATAATTATGACATTAAAGGGATAGTTCACCCAAAAACGAAATGTTTGTGTATCTGCTTACCCCCAGGGCATCCAAGATGTAGGTGTCTTTGTTTCTTCAGTAGAACACAAATGAAGATTTTTAACTCCAACCGTTGCAGTGTGATAGTCGTATAATGCATGTCAATGGGGATATTTTAGAGTATGAGAGTAAAAACACATAGACATACGAATCCATATTAAACCATGCGGCTCGTGACGACACATTGATGTCTTAAGACACGGACCGACCGGTTTCTGCGAGAAACCGAACAGTATTTGTTAATTTTTTACCTCTTATCAGACGATTGTCATCTAGTATTCCCAGCGCCATAACTTACGGCGAATAAGGTCAAAATACTGGCGCGATCAAATATATATATATATATATACACATACATACATACATACATACGTACGTAGATGCCTCATTCGACCGATCCGCGCAGGCAGTAATGAGGAATCTATGATCGCGCCGATATTTTTCATGTATTTTGACCTTATTCGCCGGAAGTGATGGTGATGGGACGGCTGATGCAGAGCCATAAAAAAAAAAATGAAATACATTTTGAAATATGGATATTTTTCTTACACAACGCATCGATTCGCTTCAGAAGGCCTTTATTAACACCCTGGAGCCCACATTATTTGACAGACAGATGCATTTTTTTATGGACTTATTATAATGCTTGGATTAGCCAGAACATTTTTAATATAATTCAGATTTTATTTGTCTGAAAGAAGAATGTCATATACACCTCGGATGACTTGAGGGTGAGTAAATCATGGGCTAATTTTCATTTTTGGGTGAACTATCCCTTTAAGAATTTGAAATTTAGTCATAATAATGACCAGTTGAAATTGAGTTGAAACGTCAAATCTGGCATTCACTACATTTTACAAATAAAAAATTGATTTGCTAAAAAATAATTATTGTGGCAGAAATGGGTTTCCATAAATTCTTACATCTGGAATAATTTCAGAATCTTCCCAAATTACGATTTACCTAAAATATTTGTTTTTAATGTAGCAGAAATGGGTTTTGATAGATATTGCTGTATTTTTTTCTTCACAGGGATTTAGTCGTCAGTCGTTCCTGCTCTTCAAGATTCTTTCCAGCGTGCGGAACCACCAGATAAACTCGGACTTGGCACAGCTGCTGTTACGACTAGACTACAACAAATACTACACACAGGCAGGAGGCACGCTGGGAAGGTAGGCATTAGTGATGTAATGCTTTAATGAGCTGATTCATGCAAAAACTTGACATGTTCATTTTCCCACAGTTTTGGCCTATAAAGTGAAGATCTCAAGACGTGCATTTCATCTTAAAACATACATAATACAATACTTGTGTTCATTTGTACATTAAATTAATATATAAGGCTCTTGTCAATGTCAGTGCTTGCCCTGCTTTTTCTGCACTCTCAAGCTATCCTATGCCATTTTACAAAAAGTAAAGCTATTCCTTGAACGTAAACACTTAATTTGTAAATACCATGCCCTTTGTAATCTCTGTTATGAAATAAAACAGACAAGTGAAACAATCACGATTTCTTTATTTCATAAAAACTATGTACAGTAAAATGCATGCACTAAACCGGAGAACATTTAAAAGACACGAGAAGACGCCAGAGGACGGTGGTTTACGTAGACGGGTTGTGACAGAATTCAGAATTGCTGTCATAGCTGAGGCACTTTCCACAGATCAAGCTCTGAATCAGCCACTCCAGAGAGACGACAGGCATGTCCGGGGCCACATGTTTCAATTCCTCAGAAGGACATGCGGATCCTGTCACTGCCAGGTCAAACTTCATGTTTGTAATATCTGTCAAATGACAAAATTGACCACATTATTCCATATCAGGTTAATCACTTTGTCACGGTTTCTTTGTGCATCCTTATGAATAAGTACATCATCATGAACCCATCTTCCAAACCTATAATAAGTGTTTCTATTCAAACTATTTTAGACCTGGCAGGACGACAATCGCTGCGGCGTGACTTCATATACTAAGACAGAAGTAGCTCCAGCTACAATGTTCTTCCACAAGACGCATGCAATTCTGTATATTAACCGCTAGACTGCCAAAGGTTACATAGTTTATCTTTTTAAAGACCTCTACATTTTGCTAATGAACTAAAGGTGAAAATGAACTGATACCCACCAGACATGTCTTCGTTTTCTTTATGGTGATGAACTTTTGCTGCACCACCCATGGAAAGCAAAGAGGTCCACAAATCTACACGATCTTCTGATATCAGCATCACCTTCAGCGCTTTAAAAGGGTTACAACGAGGATGCCTGAGAACACAAGAAAACACTTATTCACAAAAAAGTCAAGCACCTAAGGCTTTATTCAGATTGGCAGCAAATTAAAAAAAAAAGTTTTTTTTTTTTTTCAACAACAAACAAAAGTTGTTTGTAGTCTGATCATCTTCACAAAAAAAACTCCAAAGCATCTGAATGTTACAGGCACAATCCAAATTAAGTCCATGTGAGAAATTATTTATAATAATTAATTTCTCTCCTCCCCCATCATGTGTATATGCATGGTTGGGGAGTAACAACATGCATATAACTTGGTTACGTATTTAAAATACAAAATTTGAGTAACCATTTCATTAGTTACATTTTAAATGGGTGATACATCAAATTACAGTTACACTCCGAAAAGTATTTTAGATTACCAATGTGATTACTTTGAATTTTAAAATGACATTTAAGTGCCTGTTACAGTTGGCATTAATGTTTAATTAAATGATGTAAAGAGCGATTGGTGATTCTCAGACTCTGCAAAAGCATCCTAAGTTGCTCATAAGTTTCATAGCCCTTGCAGAATATGCCAAATTAATAATATGCGAGGGATCTAGGATCATAAAAATGACATGTTACTTTTATTTAGTACTGTCCTTAATAATAAGCCATTTCAAATAATAGATGTTTACATATACTCCACAAGACAAAAATGACAGAATTTATACAAATTGCCACACTCCAAAATGTACATAGCCTACCCTTGAATCTCAACTGTCTGTTGTTACCTGGATGATCCACTACTGTTTTCATATTTCATATTAAGTCATTATTTTAGGTAATTGTGACTCACAATTCTGACTTCTTTTCTGAGAATTGCAATTCTCCCTGAATAATAAGTTCAGAATTCTCAGAATTGTGAGATATAAAAATAAAAAAAGGTAATTGTGACTTTTTATTTAGTGGTGGAAACAAGCTTCCATGAAAAACAATGCATTAAGAGCAGGGGATGAATTTTTTAAAGGTCCCGTTCTTCGTGATCCCACTGTTCAAACTTTAGTTAGTGTGTAATGTTGCTGTTAGAGCATAAATAATACCTGTAAAATTATAAAGCTCAAAGTTCAATGCCAAGAGAGATATTTTATTTAACAGAAGTTCCCTTTCAAAGCCTACAGCGAACGGCTGGCTTGGACTACATCCTGGTACTTCCTTCATAAATGACGTCAGTAGAACAGTAGAACAGACTAACCTCCGCCCACAAGAATACGTGAAAAAGGGGGCGTAGTCTTGTTGCTCTCCCACGTGGAGAAGAGGAAGTGTTGTGTTTGAGTGTGTTTGTCGCCATGCCGTCGAGACGCTGTTATTTTCATCCCGGAGTCAAATCACCTTTGTTTGGCTTTCACAGGGACGCTGTACTTAAAGATCATTGAGCGTATACATCTCCCCGTTAAGAGGCGTGACCTTTCCGTGCAACTTGCGCTAAGCTGCGGTCGAATCACAACACAGGAACCGCTGGCACAATCAGAACTCGTTACGTATTTCTGAAGGAGGGACTTCATAGAACAAGGAACTCATCAGCCCGTTTTTAGGACAGTGAAAACAGCGGTATACAGATCAGTAAATTGTTATATTGCACACTGTAAACACAATGTCAAAGCTTAAAAAAAAACACGAAAAAACGGGACCTTTAACAGGGTGTAAATTTTTCTTATTTTGTTTAAAGATCATATTTTTTTTCCATTTGGTACTGCCCATGTTTCCCAGAAGAATTTATAAATGTAATTATAAAACTGTATTTGGAAAAGCGATTCAGTCTGAATTTGATTAATTTTCCCGTCAATTTTTCCCATCATTTAGGACATGACCGTTTGATCATACACAAACGGCAATCTGTGTACATAACTTACACTATTTATTTAATGGTGACATTAAGAATGAATGTGTAAAATAGAGTACTAGCTTGGTTCAGTTCTGAAAATATCTAGTTTTCAGTGATCTTTTTACAATCAGTTACTCATTTACTCAAGTGTCTTGGCATCATTCTCTTACTAGTATACAAGTCCTTGAATGGTCTCATGCCATCTAATCTCTTGGATCTCCTGACTGAGTATCAAAGAATGCTGAGATGCACTAGTTAAAGGATATAAATAGTTCGGAGGTCTAGATTAAAACAAAGAGGAGATTGTGCATTTGTTGTAGCTGCTCCCAAACTAAATAGCTTATATCATACACAGCCGCTACTGCAGTTTATGAGTTTAATATCACACCGTAAAACATCGTTTTTTTTTATGGCTTTTAAACAGTGGCTAACTGTTTGTGATTTACTGCTGTTATGCATGTCAGTATCTTGTAGTTATGTAAGGCACATTGGTCAACATGTTGTTTTAATTGTGCTACATAAATAAAGTGACTGACATTGACATCATGCAGACTCAACTCATTACTAATACAACTGATGTAGAGGCACAGGATATTTTATGAGAAAAAGATGGATTGCTTGGAGACAGACTGGATTTGAAAAACAAATTGGGAGCACAGTGTAAACACAGCCCAAGTAATGTTAGCTCAGATAAGGTGTCTCATCCGAACAAGACAAGCTCTTACCACTCCACAATGTGTCCCTCAGGCCCCAGACCAGCAGGAAGTAAGTAATTTCTATAGTTGAGCAGCTTCTTCTCCTGGCAGCAGTCCCTCACCCACATCTGAGACACACAGGGAACTCCACCAGCCACACACAGCAGGTACTTCCTGGTCCGACAGTGCTGGTCGGCAATCAGCAAGCTCTGATAGGCTGCTTTACACTGACAACGCAGAAAACACACATACATAAAACATGCACACACAGCAAAAAGTATGCCGTGCAGCTCTTGCAGGAGAGAGAGGGGTTGTTTTGAATAGGAGCTCACCTGTTCTTCATTAAAGTCAAGCAGGATCATTCCTCCTCCCGCCTCCAGCTGTCTCACTGTATAGAGCTTGTTATATGGGGCTCTCTGCACACACTCTAACAAAAGACAAACAACATCATCACTGTCCAATACAAAGAAGAATGATTTCTGAAGGATCAGTCCAGAACCTTTCTATTATGCTGATTTGGTGCTCAAGAAACATTTGTTGTGCTGCTTAATATATTTTTATGGAAAGCGTGATACATTTTTTTTCTCATCACATTCTTCGATGAATAGACAGTTTTAAAAGGAGCAGCATTTATTTGAAATAGAAATCATTTTTAAGACTATGCATTGACACTTTTAATCAATTTAAATGTATCCTTGCTGAATAAAAGTATAAAAGGTCTTTCCAAAAAAGAAACTCCCCAATTGACCCCAAACTTCAGATGGTATTTTAGAAACATACTACAAAAAAATAACCAAGCCATTTTTTGCACATTCCATAATAAACAGTAATGCCTTAAAATCATTAGCAAATTAGCGTTTTGTTCAGAATGATTTCATTGATGAATCCGAACATAGTGTTTACACAATGTGCAGGCTTCAAATAGGATTTAATCTTTATATTTTTAATACATAATAATGTAATGTTTAATACTTTATAATGTAAATACAGTTTCCCACTGTTGTCACATACTGACATCATTTTCTTTGTTTTAAAAAGCAGACTTAAAAAGGCACAAAATGTAAGATTCTTGGATTCAAATATCCAAAAACCACTCGAACAATAGATTTTGTTGAATTGTGTACTTGCATTATACCAAATGTTTCCAAGAATGTATAAATCCAGAGAAATAAGCCATTTTAACCAGGACACAGACCGTGTCCGTGCGACGCTCAATGACATCATCCCACGTTACCCTCGATTTACAGTTTTATTTTGTAGAAACCATGGAAACACCAATGACTTTTTAATATATTGTGTGTTTTATTAGACAGGTGAGCAACTGTTTGGATACATTAAAACAACAGAAACCGAATCATTGTTATATAAATCATATGTTTTCTTGATTTACCGCAAGTACCATGTTTTACCATGCCTAATATAGATTTAGAATACTGCAGTGTGCAACAAGTGTCTCATAGTAGCCGCCGACTGAACACACAGAGTAGCATTATAACTTTCGACTCACTCAAATGTATCTAATATGATAAAATCAGCAGTGCGTTACCACACATACGCATGAGCAGAAGAAGCGGAAGTGGTCATCTGCAGCATAATAAAAGCTCCACTGCTCTCAAGTCTTGTGTCGCACTTGTCTCTCATCAGCAATCGCTCCAGCGTCCTTGTTCCGCTCCAATGTCTTTCAGCCCCACCCTGATTCATACTACAGTAACGTTAATAAATCTTTAGTACATTAGCTCATCCATGAATATGATTTCTGCCCGAGTCCAATTGGATTGTTTTCCAGCAGCTGTAGAGGTGAAAACAACAACTCCCATGATTCTGCAAAATCAAGGCATCATCAAACTACGCCTATGTTTTGAATAAGTGAACTCTAGCGGCGAAAATGACATTTAATATTTATCTATTTCCGGTCCTAATTAGGAGAGAACGAGCACATTATGCTTTGTGCCATGATGCTTATATTCATCAAACTGCACAAACGCCCCTTTCCGCGGCCAAATCAAGGCATCTGTAGATGGGAGTCCAAAGCAAGGACTGCTGGGACGTCATTCATCTGCAGCACTTCACACTTCAAGGAAAATTGCAGACTGATACAACAGTCATTTATCACAATATTTTTAACAACAACAGCTCGTTCCGTGTCATACATCACTGCACCATTTCTACGTCATTGTATGCTCAGTATAGCCTGACGTTGTCATACTCAATTCTAGTCAGAATATGAGTCTGATACTGCTCCGTTGGGCTGTGATTATGGGGCGTGTTTAAACCGAACCAGGAAAGACCTCAATTGGATAGACCAACAACCAATCAGAGCAATGGAGCGACGCATAACGTTAGTTGTCAAATGTCAACAGAACTCAACTGCACTGTGTTGCCTAGTCAGCGCGGTTGAAGCGACCCCAATTATATGACATACAGACCCAGGAATGCGAAATTTAGCAGGCAGTCCTGCCAAAATAACACATATTTTACCCCCCAAATGCCATTTTTCCCGGAGAACCCCCCTGGAAAGCTATTGGGCTTGTTTTTAGCTAGTTTTGAATAGCAATTGGGCGGGTTTTGCTGTAAAAACTTGGCAACCCTGTCTGCACGCACGCTAGAATAAGTCACGTTAGAAGAAGAAGATGAGTGTAAACGATCTTTGCCGGTGTTGTAAAAAAAGAATTTAAGGATACACAGAGTACTTACCAACACGATCATCATTTCTGAGAGAAATAGTAAAGGTGAATGCATATACGAACAAGTTCTCAGTTTAGGATTAGAACAAATTCAACCCAAGCGTCTTTGATGACGTGGATGATTACGTTACTGTTTATCATCTGTCCATCATCGTCTAAAGCCCGCCCTGACAATTTCATTGGTCCGAACAGTTTCTGTTCGGGCATAATTACTTCTCTATGGATCAAGTCCAGACCGAACTGCCCGTGCAAAAAATTTTGTGGGCGGGGCTAAGTTCGTCTGGCATCCAGGCTATGCTCAGTACTTTCCAGTATCAGTTTTCAATCCGATCAAGTGTTTAAATGTCCTATCGAACAGACAAGAAAAAGTTTAAACTACCCCTTTACAATTCTAATGAAATTTTGGCCAAAACGTCCCGATCGACGTGATTACTTTTTTTTCCTACTAGCCCGATTACAATTGGATTATTAGGGTCCATGTAAACGCAGATACTGCTTCCTGCTGGATGATGCTTAATTTTACATCACCAGCAAAATAACAGAGCCTTATAAACAATGAACGCTCAACACATGCAGTCTTTATTTGTTCTGCTCCTTACCTTCATCCTCATCACTGGTCTGGTGGTTGGAGTCTCTGTCACTTTCAGAGGATGCTGTTAGCATGAAGACAAATCCCATGAAGAGAGAGGAATTTTCAGGCAGAGGTCCATGTGTCGCTACCAGGTCATTGGGTTCACGGGGCAGATCTGCATCACTCCCAGATGTGATACAAGAAGCAAGGCGCTGCCCTGTTGAAGTTAAACAAAAAAAGAAATTAAAAAAAAACTGTGAACACTACTTTGAACCTGACTGTTGAAACAAAGAGCCCATAAAGGATAATGAACTGTGAGGAGTTAAAAACAAGCACCACTCCCATCTACCCTGTTGAGTGCTCACCCAGACAAAAGAAAAAAGCATCTTATGCCACATACCAGTTGCTGTTTAGAGCTGGAGATCTGCATGGAGATCTACTCCATTAAAAATCAAAAGCAGTTTTTGATCATACCTTCATGTGGTCTATCAGACGTTTTATATTGTAAAACCAGACGGTTACATACAACAACGAAAACACTGAGGAGAAAGGCACTCATTTGGTTTGTCATTCATTTGTTTGAGTTCATTTGAGAATACATTTACAGATAATGTAAAAAATAATTTCATAGACATTAAAATGAATAAAATGTTGCTAAAATCCACGAGAGTAAAAGACCAATTTAGGCAATAAAATCAGACACATGATAAAACATTCTGCTAAAACGGAGCAAATGCTTTGCTCCATATTGTTGAATTAATGAAGTCTCACTACAAGGGGCACCGTACCCACTCTGGCCCCTCCCCCCCTGCGTCCTCTCTTCGCAGGTGTCCTTTCGTCCTCTGCGCCACTGATGAGCTTTCGTTTCCCAGAAGGCCCTGGGTTTCTTGGACTGTTGCTGGAGCTCCGGGTAGGGGTCCCTGGTCCACTTGAGTTTCCTCTGCGTCTCCGCTTTCCTTCTACCAGGTTATCTAAGGACAAAATGACACGGTGAAGCCAAATGTGACAAAACTGGTGCCATTTCAACTGCTACAAAAAGGTCAAAGTTTGGCTATGGAGGAGTTAGTCAATTGCAAGAATTTCATTATTATATTATATTAGATGATTGTTTCCAGAACGGTCCAGCTGAAGACTCACCAAGGCTGATATCAGATGCCATGGTTTGGGGTGTAGATGGTTCGTAGGGCCCCAGTCCATACTGCTCCCTCAGGCGGCTGCCTTGCTCCATGCTGAGAATCACAGCTGTTCTGGTGTACCACTTACTCTGACCTTCTTTCTCCACACAGTAAAGGAACTCAGAGTCTTGAGTCTTATGACCTTTCACCAAACCTGATCAGACGACACAAAGAAAAGCACAGAAAATTGAAGATTAGTAAGTGTAGGTGTGAATCTTCACTTGCCACATAATTACAATTCAGAGGGCAACGATTCGATTATATATCTCAATAGATATATGTCAATAGATTATTTTTAATAACGAATAATTACACCTTTGTTGTGAAATTAAGCCATTTATCTCAAAAAACACATTCATTGTGCCATAATTTGCTATATCCAAACAATCAGATTGAAGGGTGATTCTCACAAAATCCTCATCACTTTTCTGCAAGCTTCAGGGATCATTGGAAACTCCAAAATGACAACAAATAACCAAATATAAGGAGTCAAAATAATTCTGGTATATAATAAATTTATACACACCTAAGCACCCATGACAAAAAAAACATTACATAAAAGACTTTACAGAATTCAGTGTAATAGTGTGTGTACAGAGCAACAACAACGAGATTGTTTTCATTTTAGACGAGTCAAGCTGCGATACCAAAAAAGGACCACACGGAGATGCCAAAAAACTTTTAAATCAACAGCTTTGAGTGCATAAACGCACGACAAATCAAACATTATCCTTCCTGAGTGTGTGTGGAAACAACGCGCATGTACTGTGTGTCTGTACATTAATGCGGTGCGCGATCAGTGATCGAGAGCGCACATACACTGTTTGTTGTTTGTGCATCAGACGCTCACGCGCTTACTGTACAACTCCGGTATGTCACCAAAAACGTGCTCTTCAGAAACGATCGCAGAATTCAACAGCGCTCGTGTTTTAAAGCAAAGCACACACTGGCATGAATAATTCACTAAAAACATGACGCAAGTCTTTATTTTCTCTGATATGCATGATGTAATCAGCCTGGCCTTCTTTACATTAGCGCTGTTTTGGACTGTTTGAATTATTTTGATTACGGGATCACTGAAAACTTTGATCACTTTATTGTGATAAACTCCCGACTTCTAACATCATCGACTGCGTGACGATGTGAATGAAGCAGCTTTACGTACTTCTGTAATTTATTTGCGTTAAATTATTTTAATGCGTTAAGGACTTAAATCGCATGTGTTAACGTTGACAGCACTAATTAGACTATAAGAGTAAAAACATTAGATAGATAGATAGATAGATAGATAGATAGATAGATAGATAGATAGATAGATAGATAGATAGATAGATAGATAGATAGATAGATAGATAGATAGATAGATAGATAGATAGATAGATAGGCAGATAGATAGATAGGCAGATAGATAGGCAGATAGATAGGCAGATAGATAGGCAGATAGATAGGCAGATAGATAGGCAGATAGATATAAAAATTGACAAAAATACATAGACAAAGACAGATACAACGACAGACAGACAGACTTAAAGACACAACAAAGACAGCTGGTAGACAAAGATAATGGTAGATAGAATGTCACAGACAGACAAGGATACATAGAATGACAGGCAGACAAAGGCAAAGATAAATAGAACGGCAGGCAGACAGGTATGAAGATCGATAGACGACAAAAACAGAAAAAGTCAGACATAGACAGACAAAGAAACAGTATATACAACGGCAGACAAAGATAAGGATAGATAGAATGACAGACAGACAGAAACATATATAGAAAAAGAAAGATAGACTGACAGAGTGACACAAGCAAATATTCAATTTCAAAGTTCATTCACATGCCTGTCTTGGCGAGCATCCTAGTGAACATAGTTGGTTATGTCTCAAGTGTACTTAAACAGTCGAGAAAGACAACGCATGTGTATCAGTATATTGGATCTGTGCATTAGGTCTTAAAGTGACAGCAGCCTAATATTCTTGCTGCAGTCTTTAATGTTAATCAAACAAAAATCAGTTTATTTAATTTGGATCTTTGCTTGTATTTATTTGTGCTTTTGCTTGTAGTTATTTCTTCATATATTCTTTATTTTCTGGCACATAGTGAAACCGTGACCCTAAAACCATGATACAACCATGAGTAATTTGAACTGTTAAATGAATAGTATATGAATGCATCATGTTATAAATGTAATGGATCATAATAGTTTTTAGTCCTGCTTACCTATATTGAAGTACTCCTCTTCTGTCAAGGCAGTGACCTCCGTCTCCAGAGGAATGGGGTCGCAGAGCAAGATGTCCTTTCCTTGTACTTCACACTCTTGGTTGTCATCGAATAGAAGGCGGAAACGGTTCTCTCCCAGGTCTCGAGTGATACTCCCAGAATAGAAATAAGAGTTGGATGACCACTTGGCCAGCACACGCAACCCAACAAAACTGCTGGAGCCAGTGCTGTTGTCCGGGGAGGTGGTGTTGAGAGAATCAGAGCGGCTCGTAGCAATGGGCTCTACTGGGCTGCCTGACGCTTGGGCATGTCTTTGGGCAAAGGGTTCCTCTTCTGACGATGAAGCGCCCTGTCCATGGGCACCACCTCTCTGCCCTGTCCTGCCACCTCTGAGAGTCAGTATTAGCAGGGGGAAGAGAGCAATAAAAAGAGAAGATTGTGACACCATGCTCATCACAACGCCCATTAAATATGTAAACTAACAGAGAGCTTATCCATGATCCACAAAGGAGCGCTGAATTATAACTACTGTCTGAGACATTTGGGGGGGAAGAGCAAGAGTCATGCAAGATGATTAAAAACAGTGGTTTTATGAAGTGGCTATAAATTAGTGGCTAACTGTGGGTATAAAAAGTGTCTTGGAACCTGCCAGCCTACCCAGGAGCACCTCACCTGGACAGCGGGCCGCGGGAAGGAGGCCTTCCTCGCCGGGCACGGCCACGGGGGCTCAGCTGGGTGGTGACCCGAAACCCCCGTGCATCCGTCACCTCTGACCCCACCACCACAGTGTGGGTCCTCGGCTGCTGCCACCCGCCCCACCTGGGGTTCAAACACACACAAGGAGAGGAAGCGCTCAGCTGAAACGCCCTCAACCAAATGTGTATGGGAGCAGCAGCCATGAGAGGATACTAAAATCATACCGTGTCTGTCTAATTACAAGAAGTTAAGAACATGCTTGAAGGAAACATTCTGACAAACACAAGCATGCAAGACATTCTACAAAACCACTGCCCTACAAGTGTGACCATTTGTGAGACTGGCGTGTTAACAGCAGATTGTTAGTAACGGAAACATAACTTCTTACCGGCCAGATTTTGCCCCTCGGCTGGCGGGCATGAGGAAATCTGGCATTCTGATGGGACCCAGGCCCCCGCTGCTTGTCCCACTGGAGCTGTGGTGTGATGGGGCCTTTGAGGAGAGTGAACTGACATCAGCCAGGTCTCCTGATGTCATGGAGCTTCCTGTGCGGGATGGGGAGATGTCATCTATGACGCAGCGGTCCAACACGGGCTCCTCTGACTCCTTAGAGAAAACATACAGTAGAGGTTTGTTTAACAGCTTAATCTGTCCTTAAGCCCCTTGTCAATGTTTTTATTTTTTTACATGCAAGTCATTCATAGGACTGCGTTTTGAGAACCAATCACTGAAGGTGCATTCAGTAATATTTTTCTCATTCAAAATTTGATTAATTAATTCTCAAATATGTTCAATATCATGACTCCAGCCATATCAGTAGCTTCCTAAGAGTAGGTTTATTTTACATGCAGCTGGGGTCGAATCACGAAACATTATTAAGAATATAAAGAACAAATCAAAGCAAATCACTTTATGAAAGTAACTCGATTCATGCTACACACGATCTTACTATATAGAAATGTACATTTTTAGCAGTTGTGAAGTCATTACTTAATCAAAATAAATACCTCCACAAGAGAGTATGCAATTTTGGATGCAGCCATAGTCATTAAATCATTAATTCAAGAAATGTATTCAAAAAAACAGATTCATCCAGTAATAAAACAAGTGAAGTATTTATGAGGGAGTCATTGAATCATTCAAAGTTGTTTTTTTCTAAATAAATCATTCAGATTTAAACATTTCAAGTAGACTGCTGCAATTAACACTTTAACAGAACCTCTAGTAAATTACATGTTATTTTGTTATCATCTGTTCAGAATCGTAGGAGAATTGTGATCTCTGTTTGGAGCAAGAAATCGTGATTCTCAATTTTTCCAGAAGTGCAACTCTACTAAGAAAATAAGAAATGTTTTGGGAATACAAAATATTATTAACTTAAGAATGAACTAATCTTTTTTTTTTAAAGATTGTTCTAAAGACAAAACCTAAGAAGATTTTGAATTCCTGAAAAGAATAAGAATGTTCTTAACAATGATTGCAAATAACCTCTTAAAATTAGGGTAACATACAACTTGTCTTAAATCCACAAAGGTAAAAATGTTTAGTTAAATTATTCAGGTGTTTCAAATATAAAGCATTACAACATAACACTAACTACATATATATTACTGTTGCTAGGGATGTACACAAGTACTTTGAATTGACACCAATGAGTGCAAACAATTATTGATCATGTGACTTTTTACTGTATTCAACATTTTTGGCAGCATTTAGCACAGAGAGTGCACATAAACAAAATGCCTTTACTCTAGTAGCACACACACAGATACAAGCGATGAACCCCCTTCAAGCTGGAAATAGTGTGTATACTTATCGTTATTATGGTTCTTAAGAAAATATTTGAGAACATTGTAATGTCTTACAAACTTCTTTTTAAACCTCTTACAAGGATTTATGTGAATGTGGTCCCTGGTAGCTTAATGGGTGCTGCCATGTTGAGATCACATGACCAGCCAAATACTACCCAGTAACCTCTCTATTATCATAAACTTTTGCTCGTGGAATAAATGAATCATGCCTGAACCAAAACCATTTTCATTAGATCAGTTCAGCTTTAACCAGTACATCTTACCTGGGTAACCTTGCGGTCAACTTCTCTGCCATCTTCATAGTAGACATCTGTAATGATGCGAGTGACTGTTGTTCGAACTTCCTGGATGGTGCGAACATGTCTACGCAATGATGGACCTGACTGGGTTCTGGTGGGTGTGCTTGGTTCGCCCTATAAGAGTGAATCAAACTTGAAGATATATCTAAAAAGCGACATCCTTATTTAATCATTTAATAATACTGGATTTCTTGCAAGAAATGTGGAGGATTGTTTTTCTCTCTCATTGCAATACCTAACATGTTAACAAAAAGACATGAGTGATTATAACCATTTAGTGAAGACTTTTACCCTTCCAGACAGGTTATGTGGTCCAGACAGATCAAAACTAGTCTGTTGAGACACAGCTTTCTGACAAACCAAAATAAACAAAGGAGAAAGATATAACATATGGCATGTTAAAGCACTTTATCATTCTATTTATCCTATAATAACCAACCACTTTCTTACTTTGCTGGGTGGGCTTGTAGTCGAGCTGATATCCACACTAGTTTGTTGTGATATGGCTCTCTGTCGGACAGGTGTTCGAGGTCTGTCAGAAGTGCTTAGGACCTCTTGTTCTCTGGCAGGGGAGGACAAACCACTGACCAGAGGTTCAGAGTTTGCTCCCCTACCACGAGGATGCAGAGATACAGCTTCAGTGACTCGCCCGGAGGTTCTGCTGCCTGCGGTCTCTTTGGGGCAGTTGGGAGACAATCCGGAGTCATTAGTGTTGGTGGGACTGAACAGTTGGCTTGGTTGCCTGTTGGAGAAGTAAAGACCGAAGTTTAAGAGTCAATTTTAGTACAGTGCACATGACTTTAATCATTTTAATGTTTCACTTGGTGGTAAACAAGAACAATATATTGACTTCTGAAGCCACTTGCATATAATAATATGGCTGCCCAATTTGAAAAAAAAAACCCCAACAACAACAAAAACCCACACTGCGCTTCACCCTTTTATTTTTTGACAACACAAAAGGCATGGTTCTCATTTCAATCCTGTGACTCCTCACAGACCAATTTTTAATTATCTATTTTTACAATATGTAAATTCACATTGAGTACCACAAGATTATAATTAGCAGGGCTTTCTACACTACACACAACATGCATTAGGGATTAATAACAACAACATCCTGATGGTATTATAAAGGTTATAATCAGTGGTCAGATGTCACTTGCACAGTGCATCAAAATAATTGTTGCATTTGCGCACAATTTTCAGTCACAAATGCTCATTGTAAGAGAGCATATAATTGTGAGAGCATATAATTCAAGAAACCTGGCAAATCAGCATGATATTACTTTGTCCTGCATAAACAAATATACATTTATCTCTAATGAACAACAAGAAACATTATTGTACACACATGACTGTGTGGCAACCCACAGCTCCAACACCATCATCAAATTTGCTGACGATACGACGGTGGTAGGTCTCATCACTGACAATGATGAAACAGAGAGGAGGTGCACACTCTGACATGATGGTGTCAGGAGCACAACCTCTCCCTCAACGTCAGCAAGACCAAGGAGCTGGTGGTTGACTTCAGGAGGAAGATTGGGTGCATCACCACCTGGTACGGCAACAGTACCGCCCGCAGCCGCAAAGCCCTGCAAAGGGTAGTGCGCACGGCCAGCTGCATCATCGGAGGTGAGCTTCCCTCCCTCCAGTACATTTACGCCAGGCGGTGTGTGAAGAGAGCTCAGAGGATCATCAGAGACTCTAGACACCCGAACCATGGGCTGCTCTCACTGCTGCCATCAGGCAGACGGTACCGCAGCATCAGAACACGCACCAGCCGACTCCAGAACAGCTTCTTCCCACAAGCAATCAGACTACTTAACTCCTGATCCATCAGGATCATAACACATACTGGACAGAATATCAATCAGCACAACCCACTGTAGATACACACACATTATATACACATTTATTTATCATATAGCGCATCTATTGTACATTTGGATGTCAATTTGTGAATATTTTATACTGTACATTGTATATTATTATTATTAGAGCTTAATGTATATTGTTTTAATGTATGTTTAGTGTATATTTGTTACACTAAAATTCATTCATTTTCAGACAGTCTTTCTGAAAGTTACTCATTCAGACAGTCTGGCCTGGTTCTTTATATTCTTACATATTCTTTAAAGTATATTGTGCTGTGAGAACTGCACTCATATTGTGTAAATTATTTATTGTTTATTGTAGTGTATACTGTGCTGTGAGTAATTGTGTGTGCATCAGATGTGTAATTGATGTTGCTTTAAATGTTGTACGTCTCATGCCATGTCATGACTGCTATGTTGCTCGGAACTGCACCTAAGAATTTCACCTACTGTTGCACTTGTGTATATGGTTGTGTGACAATAAAGTGATTTGATTTGATTTTGATGAGGTGAATGTCAATAAAAGTGACACTCATTTCAGGGTAGTGAGGTACCTGAGGGGAGGATCACTGGACTCTGCATTGGCCTCTACCTGGACCTGCCTGTGGGCCTCCCGAACACGACTAAACACAGAAGGACTGAATGACAGAAAAAAAAAACAGGGATATAATATGCCACATCATGTCCCAACAATGAACACTAAGATCTGCAGTTTTGTCCAGTATTTAAATGAAATGAAGCCCAGTGCTGAGGCATTATTAAGGATATGTACTGCAAATGTGTTCAAAAGAGTAAGGCAGTGAGTCAGCATCAGTGAGTGACAGCCGAAAAATTAATTCATCCCACTGATAAGCTTTTGCATAGCAACTGCAGGTTACCTGGTTACAGCCATGGCAACAGTGGTAGCCTTGGAGACAGATCCTTCCTCATCTGTTAATGGTGGTTCTGGGGAAGTATTAAAATCAAGCTTAATGGGTTAAGCTGCAGACCACTTAAAACATTACCAACACTACCTAAAAAATACCTTACAATTAATTTATTACATCTGAACCGTATTTAACAAAAGAAAAATATTATAAACATTAAAAAAAAAACAATAAAAATGATATTTTCTTACATTGTATGTATGTATATATATATATATATATATATATATATATATATATATATATATATTTTTTTTTTTTTTTTATATATAGCTTATATATTTTAATATTTTTTATATTTGTTTAAATTATTTAAGAGTTAAATACTGTTCAGATGTGATTAATTAATTCTGTTTTAAATAACAGAAACCAAAATATATAACTAAATACACAGACAAAAATATATGAAACAATACAATTAAAATTCATAATTATAATTAAATAATGATAATAATAATAATGTGTTATGGTGTGAGAAGTAGGGGTGTGCAGTAACGATAACGATAATTTGACAATATTTTGCTGAGTGCGTTTATTGTGTTGGTACCTTTGGCAGGTTTGGAACTGCCATAGATAGCTGACTCCCAAAGTTTTTGATATTCTTCATATTCTGTGTGGTGGTCAGTTTACACGCAGCAGTGACAGAAATTACCTTTACTTTTTAAGTTTAAATTGATTATTTACCTTTTATGGGCTTTTTTTAACCTAATTAAATGCATGCATCATCTTTCGTATCAAATTCTTACATGTAAACAATAAATAATAAGACAAAATAGGGCTGTTACCAATCAAATAAAATCAATATCTTTGCAATGCAATGCAGAGGAAACACAGAAGCTGCATCTGAAGTGTCATTTAGATGCATTGAAACTGACTAATGAAGCTCAGAGGAGACACAAATGCATTTAAACTGCTCTTACAAATGCATAATAGAATAATGTTTCGCTGTTTTAGATATAAAACATTGAATACTGATATTATATTAGAAACAAAAAAATGTAAAAGATACTTTAAATGTAAAATTAAAACCGCCAGTAGGTTGCAGCAAGTCACTGTTAATGAGTGAGTCATTGAGTTTCAACCAATTCATTCAACAGGAACTTAACATTTGTCTTTTTCATTCAGTAAAGAAACACCGCCATGTGTTGCTCAGAGACGCAAAACAGTGCTGTGTCTTTTTTTTAAACTATTTTTGGTGGTGAAATAGAGAAAAAACAGGTAATATAGCGCCTAGAATGTGTCACTTAATATAAACCTCTTGTATAAAATCACATTTATAATTATGCTGATATTTGGAGAAAAATCACTGCACTCGTGATATTGATTAACTATATTAAATTATATAAATATAAGATATACAGAGGTATTTTTGCCCCTTATCTTGAAAATTGGGGGCATTTTGAAATGCATTTTAATAGACTAAATCATGCAGTGAAAGCGTGCACTCTAAATGCATAAGCGCACTAGTCTAGCCTACTAGACTACATCACATAGTGTATGTGTGCACTCTCTAGGTGTGTTTTCGTAAAGTGAGGGACATACTCGATAATGTCAGATCGCACATTGTTAAAAAATAGCACACCCCTAGTGAGAAGATGAGTGAAAATGTCAATGTGCCTGGAAAACGACAACAACAAAAATTGGCTTTTACTCTGCAGGCTGAAATGTTCTGAACCAGAGCTGCCCTCCTCCACCGGGGTCACCAGTTTCATCCTGAGACTCAGTTTCCCATCTTGGTCCGCTGCGGCTGGTTCTTCACCCTCTCTGCTCTCCTCTACCGAAATCTCACTGGCTGCCATTGTCGTCTCCCTGGTAACATCGGCCTCTGATGTCTCTGAGAACGAGGTCATCTCTGCAAAACATCAAAAGGGCATGAAGAAAATGAAAACACACAACAAGAACACTGAGGTTAAGAGGGACGGGTGTGCAGCATCAGCTCAGAATACTGGTATTTAAACACATCTATCCAAAGGTTATGCAACGAAATGAAAGGTACACTCACCAATAGGAGTGCTGTGCCTCGGTGTCTTTTTTAGCTGACTAATTTGTGGAGGAGTTGCACTCACTGCTGGGCGGATCAGCTCACCCTCTTTGGGCAATGTAAAGTGAAACGGAAGCTCTGGACAGGAAAGAAAGGAAAAGAAAACAGCTAGTTAGATTTACTGAAGACAGGTTACATAATCAGCAGGGAGAATAGATCATTTGTGTGAAGCTTAATCCCACCTCCAGAGCTGTCGCTCAGACTTTTGTTTGAGGCATTGTCAGAGTTCACTTTGTGCTGTCCTGAATCACTGGGCTGTGTGCTCTGGGACTTCTTTCTCTCAAGCTGTAAAGGTGAAACCTCAGTTGATCCCACTGGCTGAGACCCTGAGATCTTTGCCGTGGCCTCACGTTTGTCCTGCATGGGGCCCCTCACAGGTTGCGAGGAGCTTATGGACGGCTGTGACCTCCCATCCTTTACTTTCTCCTGAGAGACCCTCTGGCTCTCTTCTAGCACCATGACGCTGAAGCTCTCCTCTTTGCTGGAGGATTGCTGATCTTTGCTGGGTACACACTGGGACGTCTCCTTCTTCTCCCCATTCTCCTCCTCCATGGGTTCTGGAGAAAGCACTTGACTCTGAGACAAAGCCAGGTGGATTCCAGTGTCATCACCCTTCACAGTACTCTGGATCTCACCTTCATCCATCTGCTCCTCCTCTGCAGCATTTCTAACACTGTGGCTGTGTGTCATGGGTTGACTGAGTCTCTGGCTTTGACTAGCACGTTCTTTTTCATTCTCTCTGTTCTTTTGGGACGACACAGTCAAGACTGACTGAGACAGAGACTGTTGGGGGACAGGTACAGGGGTTACAGGTCTGTCAGCTGATGGTGGGACTTGAGAACAGCCAGCGACTGTGGTTTTAGTTGATTGTGGTAAATTAGGGGTGTCTGAAACACAGTCTGCACCGACAGAAAGCTGGGACGGAGTCGCACCTGGAGTAGCACTTATATTCTGGTTCCCTACATTAACAGCCTGTGAGAGCTTTTGAGAGGGGTTACAGTCTTCTGCTTTTTCAGGTAAAGCACTTGTACTTTTTGAGTCAGGCACCTTGGAAAGACTTTGAGAATTGGATGTTTTACCGGGATCAGAGTCCATACCATTCTTGCTTGCAGTTTGGGAATGTTTAGGGCTTGAGTTACTCTTGTCAGCATCAACAGTTCCTTCCTCTCCCTCGATCTGTGTGGCTTGGCTATCCTCCTCCACAATGAACAACTGTGTCTTCTGAGTAAAACTGCTGTTTTCACTGTCGAGTTTCAACTGAAAGCACTCCGTACCCTCAGAGGGTTGTGCAAAGCTGCTTGAAGACTTTTTTAGCTGCTCTGCTGGGCCGCTCTGCTTGGACGACGCTGACTCGGTTGCTGATGGGCTGTTTTGGTGAGACAATTTCCTCTTTGAGCTCTCAGTCCCTTGACTATTGTTTCCAGGCTCAAGACTTGGGGTGGAAATAAACACGTCCTACATTGAGAAAACATGAAAAGTACATTGCAAACAAAAGAATGTGCAAGAGATATTTAATTGAAACTTTACGTGCTAAACACAAAAGTAAAGGTTTCAGCAAATTTCAGCAAAATAGGTCCATTGTCAAAAGCATAGATATTTAAAGCACAGCTTACACAGAAGAAACTTTCAAACCAAACAGCTTTCTGTTGGTCAACCTGGCAAATCCACGACCAGCTTGAACCCATTGTGAAAGCGGTGTGGGGGAAACTTTCTCCCTCACTGCGAAATTGTGTGGATTTCGCCACAAAATTAGCCAAACAACAGTCAGTGCGACTGCACCTTAACTCTGAATAATTGATGCCTACATGTGAGAATTCAGGCTGGCTGGGGACAGAGAGGCTTTTCTCCAGAACAAATCCAGGGGTATTTTGGGACACTGGAGTGGAGGCTGTGGGTTGTGGTTTGGGGCAAGGGTCCATGTCCATCGGCTCCTCCTCTCTCCCTTGTGGCTGGTCCTCAGGAGGGGCTGATGTGTCCATTGGGGATTCAGCAGCTTCATTATAATCTAAATTGAATAATTTAGGGATGCATTTAAAAAAAACATTTACATCACAAGAAGTAGTAGTATTTGAGTTTATTGCCATATCAGCATCACTGGCTCATTTACATCACAAAAGCAGGTTTATGAAACACACTTACTCAGTTCTTTTTCTGTGGGTGAATTTGGGACAATGTAAGGTGTTTGGCTTAAATTGTCCTGAGTGGCAGCCACAAAGTCAACAGATTGCCTAAGATATTAAGGAAAATTGGCAATTACTGAATACCATAATTCACTTTTTTTCACTGTACATAGAGAAAAGTGAGATTATGTAGCATATATGCTATGTCATTAATTAATATTATTTGAATAGCACAGATTGTTAATTTTACCCTCCAACCAAACATTATTTTATCAATAAATCATGCTAAGAATAATCACTTACTGTGAAAGACTCTCCTGTACAAGTGTGCCGTGTCCAGACAGATGAAGCAAGCGAAGACTTTGTGCAGGTGTGGATGTTGGCAAGTGTTCTTTCTCAAGCTCTGAAGTGCTGCTGTCTGCCTTAGTGCCTGTTATAGTGAACACAATTCAATAAAAACAATATACAAAACAAAAACCATAATTAAGCAAGAACACATAATGAAAGTGGAATAATTTAGAGTCTACACACCATTTCTCTCCTTTTCAAACATGTCATCCTGAGAGGAAACAAGCACATCTTCATCTTCTTGACTATCAGGTAATTGAGAGTGCAATAGAGCCTGAATACTGAGCTTTCTGTTTTCCCCATCCTGAGGCTTCGAAGGACAACTTGAACTGACCTCTGACCTACAATATCATCAGGAAAATTGGAATTGTCAAACTGAAAAAAAAAACTGGGCATGTTATCATTAGTTAGGACTGCACATTTATGACAAAAAAACATCCCTTAATATTTCCCAAACTGCTTACAACTTTCCCAGACTTGCTGAAAACGAATTTAAAGCCCCAGATTCAGCAATGCATTATTGCGCACAATGTTGATACTTTTCACAACTAGTTAATTATGAAAGCCGTAATCATAATCTTGCTTATGTTTTTTGATTAATTGTGCAGGAGTACTGCTTTTGGAAGAAAAGAAAAAAACTCTTGCCCTGCAGAATTTCCATCCTGATTGGATGATGTCTTTTCTGAACTCTTCAATCCACCTGACAAAGAAAATTAAAAGAAACCCATTAAAAAACATGACTTATGGGCAGCAGATCAAGTGGTTGCAGCAAAATTTAAACATACATTGGCTGGCTGGCTTCTGACTGTCTTTTTGACTTGCAGGAGCTCCATCCCGCTCATCTTCCTCAAAGACACCCTGGCTCTCCGACAGCTCCAAAAGACCAAACTTAGACATCTCTGTGATCAGATCAACACAATCATTCATTTATTCTGCCATGCATTTTATTAGTAAACTAAAATTATTAAAATAATGTAATTGAAATAAAATACAAATATTAGATTTAAAAAATGGCCCCTGGCCACAATGTGTAATAAGTTTAAGTTGATATATAACTGAAATAAAAATAAATTAAAGCAAAATAGAAATATTTAAAATGAAAACTAATAAAAATGACAAAAGCACATAACAAATTTGCTAAACCTTAAAACTATAATTAAAGTGAAAACTGAGAAAGTTAATAAATACTATAAATAACTATAATAGTATACAAATAATACTAAAATAACACTAACATGCATATATTGTTTGACATCTTACCATGTGTCTCTGTACAGTGTGTGGTGGAGTTCGCCTCAGCCTCCATGTGCTCTGTAACACTTCTGCATGAACAATTACAAACAAACAAAGAGCAGATCAAATAAAAATGAAAGTTAAATTTGTTAAATGAAATATTTCTCTCTGCTTGGAAAATGTAAAAGGTGTCAAGGCAGCTTGACATCAGCTTCATATTTTTAGCACCTTTTTGAAACAGGAAGAAAGCAAACTTCAAAAACTTGCCTATGCTCTGTAGCTGCTGAACCCAGGTTAGCCTGCAAATTGTCTGACACAAAACAAAAACCCTTTGTCAGTATGTATTATAAACAAATAATACATGATGGTTTTAGTCCATGAAATAATAAACATACCCGAGTGGGTGGTATTGTCACTCTTATCAATCTGACTGTCAGTTTGTAAACAATGACCTTTAGTAGGGGAAGAAATCAGCTCCTGCAAAGACATGGTAACTCACTATCAACTTTCAGAGTTTTCATGAAAAATAAAAACTTAGATCACATTATGGCCTGTGATGCCTCACCAGCACTGGGCTTTGTGAAGTGGGCTGCAAGTTAGAGAGGCGACGGGCGAGAAGGGCACGGTAGCTGGTGTCAGGGTCGTCCTCCAAGGCCACGCTGTCAGGCTGGGAGTCCTCAACAATGAGGCAGGGGTTTTCTGTCTGAGGAAAACTTGAATCAAGATCACTCTCACCAGGATCCATAAGGATGGGACAGGGTTAGCAGATATCTACATACACAGAGATTAAAGAGGAGGGTTAGAACACTGATGACTTCAAATTAAAGCAACACTATGTAACTTTTGGCACTCTAGCGGTTAAAGGGTTAGTTCACCCAAAAATGAAAATTCTGTCATTAATTACTCACCCTCATGTCGTTGGACACCCATAAGACATTCGTTCATCTTCGGAACACAAATGAAGATATTTTTGTTGAAAGCTGATGCTCAGAAAGGCTTCAGACAGGCCTCCATAGGGATTCTGTTCATTTACACTCACAAGACCCATAAAAGGCACTAAAAACGTCGTTACAAAGTCCATCTCACTACAGTGGCTCTACAATAATGTTATGAAGCGACGACAATAGTTTTTGAGCGAAAAAAAAAAATCAAAATAACGACTTTATTCCACAAGTTCTTGTCTTCTGTGTAGGCCTCGGCCGTGAACTAACGAAGCACCACGACGCATGCGCGAGAATGTGACGCAAACCGGCGTTCGGACACGTGACCCAGAAGCGAGGAGATTTGTTTACAACGAGCAGAGGAAGACGCGCTGTATCTAAGCTGTTGAATTCTACATTGATCGTGCTTTAGGTCTCGGCGTAGAGCTCAGAATGGGACTAAAGTGTGTATTTCATGGATTCCCGAACGCCGGTCTGCGTCATATTCTCGCGCATGCGTCGTGCTGCTTCGTGAGTTTGCGGCAGAGACAGACAAGGAAGACAGAACTTGTGGAATAAAGTCGTTATTTTGATTTTTTTTTTCGCTCAAAAACTATTGTCGTCTCTTCATAACATTATTGTAGAGCCACTGTAGTGAGATGGACTTTGTAACGACGTTTTCAGTGCCTTTTATGGGTCTTGTGAGTGTAAATGAACTGAATCCCTATGGAGGCCTGTCTGAAGCCTTTCTGAGCATCAGCTTTCAACAAAAATATCTTCATTTGTGTTCCGAAGATGAACGAATGTCTTACGGGTGTCGAACGACATGAGGGTGAGTAATTAATGACATAATTTTCATTTTTGGGTGAACTAACCCTTTAATAAACAAAACTGCATGCGTCTTGCAGAAGAACATTGTAACCGGAGCTACTTCTCTCTGTTTATGTCTATGACGAGTCATGCATGTACTGTGCTACTCCGCAGCGGTGCGAACCGGACTAAAATAGTCTGAATATAAACACTTATTATATGTGTACCATAGTGATTCAGGATGAGACAAAAACACAGTTTGAAAAATGGATTTATGATCTACTCGCTCATTATATACAAGAAAGTTATAGTGCCGCTTTAAACGGATTGATACGTAAATACATGACTTCAAAATGTGAACTAGTTAGTTAGGATCATGTGTTTGGCAGGAGTATTTGTTTAGAACTACTTCTGCGTTTATGCTTGGTAAAGCACCCTATGCCAATGCTAAAACCTATAAACATATATAACTTTATTGTTATTAATAGTAGCAACTCAACTTTTAGCAAGAGAAACGTTGACAATGTGTTTCTTAATGATTTTGTAGAATTATTTTGTCGTTTCAAATACTTTAAAAGACAGGAGAAAGCCCAAAATATGCTCATCAGTACTTTCCTGATTTCCTTTGTTTTGTTCATGAAACCATTTCATTTCAACTCTTGCTGTTGCCTGGCCATGTGATGTAAACATGTCGGCGCCCTTTTGGGGGCGGGTCGCTCACGTAGAATAAAACAGCTTTTCCTTTAAGTCTGTGTGCATTGGGTCACCTCATGAGAGTGTATTTTGATGGCATTTTCAAAGTATTGTTCATTTCTATGTGTATAACATGATTAACAAAACAGTCAGCGCATTTAAGGGGTTTTATGTGTTTATGTAGAGTACTTTCGCGTGTCTTCGACGCTTACCATGGTATTTACATAAAAACAATGTAATTTATAGGAATTAGGATCTTTAATCGCGAGGTTTCCTGTCTGCGGACGGCACGACATGTCGAGAGTAAAATCCCCAACGCCAGTGTTTAGATAACACAATGAATTACCAACACGAGGAGCTGGTTAACACATGACTTTAATGGTGAACACCGTCAGACTAATAAGCCATCACACATAGACCCAAACCCCACCCCGCGCTGACGTGCCACAACACTGGGGATCAGACGTCACATCCCATATACGACACCGGGGATCAGACGTCACATTCCACTGGCGCCACCCATTTTCCATAGAACCACACTACCGCTCCTGCAGTAACTGCTGACCTGTAAATCACAGTGAGGTACCCAGGATAGCTATGTGGTAACAAAAAACAACTGTTAGAATCACCTATACGGTACAGCCTACCAGGCTATTAAAGAACACCAAAACACAAAATGTATAAACCTATAAAATAACTTTCCCCCCCACACCCAAAAAAGGATACGAGTCAAGGCTATATGCCTACTGTAGCTCATAGTCCATCAGCTTAGCAGGGAGCCGGCGAAGACGGCCAGACTTCCGGGGTATCGACACCAGGCTGTGACAGGGGGAACTACTTGTACTGCTGACAGGACCAACAGGTGAAGGTGCTGGCGCAGCTATTGCCACAGGAGTATCAGGAACCGGCGATGGTGCTGGTGATGATGCTGGTTCAGCTATTGCCCTAGGAATGTCAGGCATCTGTGGAGAAGAGCTCATATCCCATTCCTCGCTCTCAGAGTCCGAGTCCTCCTCAACTGACGCCGTTTTCTCAATGATGGACTCAACTTTGTAACAATCACTCAGTCGAACTCTATACGAGCCACGTCGTAGCTGTGAGCCTGTAAACTTTCGAATGTTGCACCATGCTCCATCAGTACTAAGTACCAGATAACGACTCCGGGCCTGAGACTTATTTCGATCACTATACAAGTACACTAGATCTCCTGGGCCAACATCTGGGCAAACTGCAAATCGGTTTGATGGAACTTTAGCCTTACAGCTGTGAGGATGGTTTACCAGACGTTGTGTATGCTGTTGAGCAATTAACTCCTGATCGTGGACCGGTAACTGTTTCAGAGAGAACTGATCACGTTGGAACAGCATCTCACGGGCCGACATGCCCCGTGACCTAATCCGGCTGTTCAACTGAGCGACAGCCATAGACAAAAGAAGAGGTGTGATAAACTGACAATGTGGCTCCAATCGCAAAACCTCATCCTGCAGCTCTTGAATGGCCTTTTCAGCGACAGGGTTTTTGTTAACATTTTTAGCTGCACCCAACTCAATGACCAATCTATGCTGTGCAAGCACCTCGTCATTTGTTAATGCTGCGAATCCTGGTGCCGGATCAGTCCTGACCACTGCCAACGGACCATCGAGTGGACGCAGACCAATGCACAAAGTTACGATCCCATCCCGCAATGTCTCTTTTCGCTCATCAGCAATCAAAAGGGCGGTCGTGAAAGACGTCACAGCCTCACGAACAACTAGAATGAGCTGACGTTCACGTTTTAACACATCTGCTGCAAAAGAGGATCCTACAGCCTCAGGCGGGTCACTGCTGGACTGTTCCACTACAAACGAAGGGGACTTTGCCAATGCTGCACATTGATGACAACCTTTATTGGTGTGTTGAATAGCAGCTTCCAAATCCAGTGCATAGAAGTATCGGCTGACTACGAGTCTCAACTGATTTACAGAAGGGTGATTTAACCTGATGTGCAATGACATAAGCAAGCCATGCAACACATTCCTTGGAACGACAATGCTCTCGGAAGACCTCACTAGCGGTGTATGACGATGTACGACTAAGAGCCCATCCTTTGCCAAAGTGGTATTGTTCAGATAGCGTTTCACATCTCTGACATTGGTTACTCGCTTAGAGGGGCGTGTACCTTGGCGAAGATGTGCACATACTCTACGAAGATCTGGACAAGCTGCCTGTATGGACACCCATGACGCTCTATTTGAAAAGGGTACCTTTTGTGCTCCGTGCAAAATGTCACCAACGTCAGACCGGCGCACAACCATATTCATACACTCCTGGACGAATCCACACACCTGACATGTAGGGCTGTTGCACTCTACAGCATTGCGACTAGCATGATCTGATGGAAGAATAGCAGCCCCAGCGACATGGCGGACAGACACCTGGAATCGACTTGCAGTTGACAAGAACGTAGTGACACGTGGACTTGCTGAAAACTCACCCCTACATAACTTCTCAAAGGCTTGCACACACGGTTTGCTGTCAGTAAGAACACACGCCTTCTTTGTTGACTGGATAACAAATGGGCCAAAATGCTTTAATGCAGCCGCTATAGCGAGAGCTTCAATTTCACATGGAAGCCAATTGATCTGGTTTTTGCGAAGTTTAGCACTAAAGTAGCCAGCCACCAGTAATTTTCCCTCACGTGTCACATACAATGTTGCACCAAGCCCTGGGTCCCTGAAAGCACCGTCAGTAACGATCCAAAGTTGGTCATCGGGTCGTGGTATTGTCACCGCACAGTTACTGGATAATGTCCTCTGAGCCCTGTTAAAACACTGAAGAAGCTCATCTGACCATACGATCGCAGTTTTTGACTCACACCCAGCAACCATATCGTCAAGGGGGGCAAGAACTGAAGCACATCCCTTAAGTACCCGTGCTAAGACTTTATAAGCACCAATAAAAGATCTCAGACCTCTAACACACGTAGGAGGGGTGCATGAGGCTAACGTGGCAATGCGATGTGGACTAGCGCTGATAGTACCCTGGCTCCATACCCATCCTAGGATGTTGGTCTGTGCAGGCGCAACAACTGTTTTTACAGGGGATAAGCATAGGTTACATGCCTGAAGAGCCACTAATACCCTCCTCCAGACCACAAGCAGTTCTTCAAAACTGTTAGCACCACAGTAAAGATCGTCAGCAACTTTGACCACCTGACCCTGTTGAAGAAGGTCACCAAGCACCCGACACGTCAACTCCTCCAGGGCAGTTTCTGATCCAGGCATACCCATTGCACATCTAGCATACACACGAATTCCCTTGAATGGCGTTACTACTCCACAGTACTTCATGGACTCCCTTGAAAGGGGTATCTGATAGAATGCCTTTGTGAGGTCAGTTGCAACAATATATCTCCACTGAGCGATCTGACGTAAAGTGGCATCGATGTTTGGCATGAGAGATGGCTGAGGTTTGCTGTACCGGCCTACGTCTGTGAATGCTGTTACAAGACGGAACCCTCCGTTCGGTTTTTTGATAAGGAATGATGGATTAACATACTCAACAGCAACATCCACATCCTCAGGTTTTTTAAAGACCCCCATCTGTTCTAACATGTCAAATTGAGCTTGCAGCTCCTGTAACTGGCCTCTTGAGTACTGTGGGACCCTACCCTTCCGTTGCGGTGGTTGAACAGGGCCCATATTTACTCTAGCCTGAAAGGGTCCGACAGCGCCATTATAACCCTTAAACTGTGGGTTGAAGACTTCGTCGAATTCTCGGTGGACCTCCAGAAATTTGTCTCTAACGTTTGGAGTCATTATACTATCTGGGTCTAATGAGACGAGCTTGGAAAACAGGGTCAGACTGGATTTATGGGTAACTGTCATTGAGGTCTCAGACGGAGCCCGTTCAGGTAGTTCAGGCTCTGGGACATAAGTCCTACGAATACGACACACATGATCATTTCTCTTAATGCCCTGCGGTGTATCGGTCAAATTGGGAATTCTGATTTTACCTGATATTCCTGTATACAAGGCAGGTGCAAGCCACTGTGTAAAGGCCTCATGCGGCTCAACAGCGAGTTTCTCACTAACGTTCACCAACTCGGCAGGCAGTTCGAGCTCAACAAAGTCGCCAGGCCACACAGTATGTGACGATGTAGCACGAAGGACATGTGCTCGCCGGACAACGTGTGTATTCCCCACTGTTCGACTGGAACCGTACTCATATGTATTCGACCCTACACAGACCTGGTGTTTAGCAGGGCGAAGGGAGATGTCATTCCACTCCATAAATGGTATGCCAGCAAGAATATCAGAGTCTAAATTTTCTACAACAAGCCCTTCAAAGTAAAGCTCATGTCCATCTCTATGAAAGTGGGTGTTTGTCTCACCAACTACCTTTAAAGGTGAAGAGCCATCCGCCTGGTGAGCCGACTGGGTACTGCTGGTAATCTTAAGCCCCAGTCTATTAGCACACGCTGTCCTTATCATGTTTCCTGTAGCACCACTATCAATGGTCAGCTTAACTGGAGCATAACCATGGAAAGCATCAAGACACGGCGACTGCATGATACGAACACGCTGCACTGCCATAGGGCAACACACAGAGTCATCATGGCCTTCATCAGATTCACCCTCTGTGTGGTCTAACGAACCCACCACTTGCCGTGCTTTAGCAATGAATGCTCTGTCTTGGGGAGGCAGATAGGAACACTTACTGAGAAAGTGATTATCAGGTCTGTGAGCCTCTTTACATAATGGACATGACTTCCTAAATCGACCCATAGACGACGACGGTCTCTGCCTTGGAAAGCTCGACACAGCAGTGCGCATAGCTCTGGCATCCTCTGACGAATGAAGTTCATCCAATAATGAGCTAAGAGCTTGTGATATCTCTGGTTTTATAGACGCCAGTGTACGTGATCGTAATTCAGTGCCATACCTCTGCTTTACGAGTTTCGGCAGCTCACTGTGTATAAGTCGAAGCCATGTGAGAACAATAAAATTTTCTATTGTGGGAGAGAGTTCTTCATCCTCCACAATAGCTGCCCCTCCATGAGTAATACAAGAGTCTTTACGAAGTAAATTGTCTTCAACAAAGGCCATTAATCTCTGATATAAATCCTCTGGACCCTCATTAGGCTCTAATTTAATGGCAGTAAAGTCAATGAAATGGGCACCCGTGGATTGAAATCCAAAGTGTAGCCTGATTGTCTGCCATATCTGGTCAATGCAAGTGGAGTTCTTAACAATAGTGTTGCGGGATATAACTGGACAATAATTTGCAATCTGTCCCAGCATAAGCTCAAGCATGCTAACCTTTTGTTGGCGCGTGCGTCGTCGAGCTGCAGGAATCTCCGCATCATCATCGGTGAAACCCCTATATGGTGACGTCCGCGTCTTTTTTTCCCATTGCACACCGTCCGTTAAAAACGGGGCAAATTCAGAGTCCAGTAACAGCGTGTATACAAGATTCTGACGCCAATTCTCAAAAGAGTTCACCGTCTCAACTTTAGTAAGGCACCACTGCTTCGGTGCTCTGTGTGTGTTTGCCATGCTTACAACTCGTGTCTCGTCATCAAAGTTACTCCGCTCTTAGTTTACAAACATTCGTAGCGTAAACTGTTCAACGAAAGCTTAACGAATGCATTAAAGGAGTGGATTCGTCACCGCTGCCACCACGCCAGTGTTTAGATAACACAATGAATTACCAACACGAGGAGCTGGTTAACACATGACTTTAATGGTGAACACCGTCAGACTAATAAGCCATCACACATAGACCCAAACCCCACCCCGCGCTGACGTGCCACAACACTGGGGATCAGACGTCACATCCCATATACGACACCGGGGATCAGACGTCACATTCCACTGGCGCAAAGTAAAGTCGATGCAAACAATTCCAAGAGTAAAATCTATGCAAAAAAAAAGATTTGTTAAAACTCAAATGGACACGTGGATTAAATAAGTTACACAGCCCATTTTCCCTTCCACTGCTGTATAGCAGAGATGCATGTACCTAGCAGGCATTGCAGCTATAGCCTGAAAATAAATCAGCTCTTCCTTTAAAACACAGCGGAAGAAAATTGTGATCTTACTTGCTGGATCCCTGGTCGGTGTTAATCCATCTCAGCGAACGGTTTACAGGGCATATACAGGACTTCTGTATACTTTCACAGCCTAACCTGAGCGCAAGCTTTTACTTCGCGGCAAAACCCCTGCAGGAATACTCGCCGTTGATTGGTTACAAAAGTTCTTGTCTCAACCTAACCGCTATAACAACTGTTTTGATTGGCTGAGAGAGAAGCTTGAGGCGGGGTTTTGTAGTCTGACCACGGGAGAGTTGGAACTGCGCAGATGTTTCATATGCAGTGGATCTATTCGTGTTGTATTTACCAATGGCCAGCTGCAAAATCCTTAAATTAAGAATTTTTGTGTGCTTATAACTGTATGGGTATTATTAATAAGGGGTTTCTTAATTTAAGGGTCTTGTAGCAACCTGCTCCACGACCGCCATTGATACGTACATGCATCAAAACACGCCCACTAAAAGCATATAGTCTCAATAAGACACAAAACGAAAAAAATCAACATATGACCTACAAGAACTTAATCAGTGGCTATAATGTTTAGCTAAAAATATTTTAATAAAAAAGCTAGTATCTCTTGAGTGTGATTCAATTCACAAGTTGATAAATTGCGTCATTATTGTTTCATCTCAGACATCAGCTTGGAGATTTAAGGTGATGTTATTACATTAGTCTAGGCCCTATATACCATAATAATAATAATATGTATATTAATAAATAAAACAAACTCAGGTAAGCATGGGAGCTGGTTCTTTAGTTATCTTAGGTCTGTGAAAATCTCATTTATTTCAAGGATCACTGAAAAACAAAACAAATGGGTGCCATTGTGACCAGCATATGTTTATGTCATAAAAAGCAAAGTGTTTGTCTGAAAGTGTTCAAATCGCCAACAGGTCATACAATGACCCACAAACCTGCTTCAGTTCTGGTTGATCCTCATGTGTTGTGTTGCATCGCATCATGCATTTCATTGGTTTAGCGGCTGCAAAACACACGAGATGACATAATGTCGATACCATTGAATGATGGCTGCTTACTACAGGCTTAGTGACATTATCGAAATCATCCTTTTAGCTACGTATCCTCCAAACACCACATTTCGTATCAAACACATTCCCCGGCGACTCGAACTCGAAGTAGCTATAATACACACAACGAACGACTGTGCTCACGCTGTCAGGGAACCATTATTATATTGGACTATCATCGCATTGATAACAGCTTATTAAATCACTTCGTCCACCGGTCAGAAAGCATCGCGCTGGAAACACAAAATGCAAGTCACAGCGATGGCGACAGCTTACAAAAATGAGTCCATTACCTGAGAAACTGATCCTGTGCTAAACCGCAGGCTTGTCGGTTTCTGGAAGAAAGCAGGAAGAAAAGGAAATGTGCGAGTCGATTATCTCTATGAAGATGATGGGGTGTGTGGGATACATGGTGTCACTTGACGATGCCTTGGCATCTTTTGATATGCGCGCGCGCATGGTAATTAATATATATTTCAAAACACACAGGAATACTACAGAGCCAAACGATAGTGTTGTTTTAGTGACTTGTTTATGTAAACGTGTCTGTTAGATTTTTAATTGGACTTTGAAAGCAGCAAATTATCAAAAATGATAGCACGTACAACATTAGGTAATAACTACATTTACTGGATAAAGCTTTTTTAGATGTAAAACAGTGAATGTTAAGAAATTGCACTTACTAAACATTACAGCACACAGGTCACATTACTGGCAGTTAGGCTACCATGTAGATGAGAGTTCAGATTTCCCTGTAGAACAAATGCAATGATCATTTACAAAAGGTGACAGGCAGACAGGGTATGGGGTGTATCTAAGTGTGTGAAGAGATATGTGTAAATGTAACACACATAAGGAACATCAATGAGGAGCAAAGATGAAGATGCCTTTAAATCTGGTCTGGTCTGATCAGAAGTGGCCAGGGTGGGATTTATAGAAGTGTAGGTCATTGGTGGCAGCTGACATATATATATATGTCTGATAATAACCTGCTCCTCAACACCACCAAAACGAAGGAGCTCATCGTGGACTTCAGGAAAGAGTCAAGAGGCACACACGACACCATCCACATCAATGGAATGGCCGTTGAGCGTGTCTCCAGTTTCAAGTTCCTGGGGATCCACATCTCGGCGGACATATCGTGGACAACCAACACCTCCAACCTGGTCAAGAAGGCTCACCAGCGCCTCTTCTTCCTGAGGACACTGAGGAAGAATCAGCTCTCCTCGGCTATCCTGGTGAACTTCTATCGCTGCGCAATAGAAAGCATCCTGACCAACTGTGTGGCAGTATGGTATGGGAGCTGCTCTGTTGCGGAGCGCAAGGCACTGCAGCGGGTGGTGAAAACTGCCCAGCACATCACAGGGACTCCACTACCCGCCATCGAGCACATCCAGAGGAAACGCTGTCTGCATCGAGCTCGCAGCATCCTCAAGGACTCCTCTCACCCGGCCCACAGACTGTTTTCTCTCCTGCCCTCCGGCAGGCGTCTCGGGTGCCTCCGGACCAGGACCAGCAGACTAAAGAACAGTTTTTTCCCCAGAGCTGTCTCTTTATTGAACTCTAACCCTCGCTGATCCACTCCCCTCATATACTGCCAACTCTCCTACCTCACATCTGCCTTCACTTGTTATTTGCACTACTGGAAAAACTGTTTACTTATGCATCTTGCACTACCATACCTTAACCGGATTATACTCATTTGCACTGCCGACTGTATTCACAGAACCAACTGTTTACATTTGCATTTTGCACCGTACTTCTAACTGTAATATGCAATCACTTCCACTGCACTTTACACTTTTTTTCAGATAGCTTCTGTCCATACTTCATTGCACTACCTTAATCCACTGCTATATCCCTCATCTTGCCTAACATATCATTGTATACCTCTATCTGTAAAATTCTGTTTATAGTAATAGCCATCTATATATTATATTATACTCATAGTACATATTCACCTGCAAATTCTGTTTATAGTAATAACCATATATATATATATATATATATATATATATATATATATATATATATATATATATATATATATATATATATATATATATATATATATATATTCAGTACATATCCATGTCCTGCACTTATTCATCCATTGTATATCATGCACTTATGCAACCGTTGTATATCCTGCACTTGCTGCTATTGCACTTCTGGTTAGACCTAAACTGCATTTCTTTGCCTTGTACCTGTACTTGTGTAATAATCTAATCTAATCTAATCTAATTTCATTTTCCAACAGGACTTGGCACCTGCACACAGTGCCAAAGCAACCAGTACCTGGTTTAATTGGCCAGCAAACTCGCCTGACCTTAACTCCATAGAAAATCTATGGGGTATTTTGAAGAGGAATATGCGATATGCCAGAGCCAACAATGCAGAAGAGCTGAAGGCCACTATCAGAGCAACCTGGGCTCTCATAACAAATGAGCAGTGCCACAGACTGATCAACTCCATGTCACGCCGCATTGCTGCAGTAATTCAGGCAAAAGGAGCCCCAACTAAGTATTGAGTGCTGGGCATGCTCATACTTTTCATGTTCATACTTTTTGGCTGGCCAAGATTTCTAAAAATCCTTTCTTTGTATTGGTCTTAAGTAATATTCTAATTTTCTGAGATACTGAATTTGGGATTTTCCAAAATTAAAAGAAATAAACATTTAAAATATATCAGTCTTTGTGTAATGAATTGATATAATATACAAGTTTCACTTTTTGAACGGAATTAGTGAAATAAATCAACTTTTTGATGATATTCTAATTATATGACCAGCACCTGTATATATAGGCCTACTACATATATCCCAACAACCAAAGATGCACTGCCAAGACCAGACGTGCTTCAAACTAAATACTTGAGACTGAAACCAAATACTACACTGCAGGAGCTATGCCTTAATCGATAGTAAATGGTATCAAGAGCACTCCATTAAACCTACCATTATGAGTGTGATAAGAAAATACATTTTTCAAAATAACTCAAGAAATTTTCCAGTAAGATTAAACCATCAAATGTAAATTATTTATCACATGAGAATTGACTTTGATCCAAGATATCAAGATTATTGTAGCTGATGAGATTTTTGAACTTTTGGAAATAATACACACTGGTAAAACAAAAATAAAAAAAAAAAATAGAATTGGAGGAAAAAGAAATTAATCTTTGGCCTTAGTGCAACATCAATGAATATAAATGTAATGTGCAATATCAATACAAATGTACTCAAATGTACAAGTGTGTGTGTGTGTGTGTGTGTGTGTGTGTGTGTGTGTGTGTGTGTGTGTGTGTGTGTGTGTGTGTGTGTGTGTGTGTGTGTGTGTGTGTGTGTGTGTGTGTGTGTGTGTGTGTGTGTGTGTGTGTGTGTGTGTGTGTGTGTGTGTGTGTGTGTGTGTGTGTGTGTGTGTGCGCGAACATATAGGCCTACGTATATTTAGATTATTTGTCCCACATGAAAAAATATATTAAATTAGTCTATTAAATACCATACCATTGTAAATATACTACAGTAAATTGTTGTATAGCTACCTCAGTATACTGTAGTTTAACAATTGACTATAGTTAATATTACAGTAGGCTATGTTGTAGTATAAATTAACAAAGTGTAGTAAATATAATATATTACAATTTACTGTAGTATATAGTATGGTTCAAAAACACTATAGTATTTACTACAGTAATTATTACTATAGTATACTATTTGTGCATGTGGGTATTGATATTTTGGGCAAAGTAAACTTCTGATCTCATTTGATAACATATTTCCATTTCTGATGGTTCACTCGTTCACTAGTGGAAAATGTCTTATGTTCTCTTATGAAAGTATTGTTTGCGTGTCTGTGTATATTTTTAAAGTGTTTGTTTTTATTTCTCTTATAAAATGGTCCTCCTAACGTAAAACAAATCAACGCAATGTAATGTTTGTGCATTCGAAATAAACAGCAGAGGGCAGTATATAATCCTTTTCCTCGTGTATAGCCTACCTGCAATAAGGACTTTGCAGTAAATCTCTTAAAGAATGCTGACTCATGCGACACGTGGAAATGTTATACATCAGATATCAGCCATAAAAAGCCACACTAACACAAACCCTGACTAAACCCTGTGAGAATATTATATTTCATCTGCAAAGTATAAACATTGCACACAGTCATTTTCAAGTCAGTCATTACTCATTCTTTATGGAAAATAATCTTTGGATCGTTTAGCCAATTGTGTATGTGAATTACAAGACTCATTCATCTTCCCATAATGACATTTCTAATACTAAACCGTTGGACTAAAGACTAAAGGATACTAGGATAGGTTTAATTATTCAAAAAACAATGACGAGCCATCATAAATTGTTCCAGACAAAGTATGATGGTCTGGACGTATTGTGGCATCTGATTATCTCCTGACACAAATCCGATGAACAAATATTGACTCCTTCCTTGATTGTTGATTATAATCATTGGCTGATGTTCTTGTATCTGTCGGTTTGCAAACATCAGTGTTTGAACAATAATTTATTCTGTATTAAATCCGGTTTTCTTGGCATAATGAAAAGTCATCTGCAGATGAAGCGTAAACAGCTCTTTCCCCAAGGTATCTCAGAATACATTATAGATAGCGAAATTGTCATGATGAAATGTAGGCATTTGCTGGCAGCCGATAACCAATAGCAGGACGTGTTTTCCGAGCCACTCTCTCCGTTCCTCCTCTAATCCCGCCCCATTGAGTGGGCTGGAGACTGCAGTTGTCATGGAAATGCAAGAACTCCCTCAGCTCCAGATTCGGTTACCATGGAAATTCAGTTTGGAGATGCTGCGATAGGTTCTCGGGAGAAGCGGGAGATTATTCAGCACCTTGGACAGCAGCGGTGTGTCGGTCCTCCTTTCTGCCAGACGCGATACTATATTCTCATTGTGGTCGGAGAGATTTCAACAGATCACCAGCTTGATTCAGTGAAAGAACACATTAAACGGGGTGAGTCGCCAACTTTTAGGTTTATGGGTCAACATGAAGACTCCAGTAGGCTAGTCATACAAGGACCACGCGCACTTTATTCAGCGCATGAATGGCTGTTCATAACTGAGCATGCACTGTAAAAATGATTTTAACGGTAAGATGGTAAAAAACGAAGTTTCCTTAGGCCTACTAGCCAGGGCCAGCCCTGACCAATGCTGCCCTAGGCAAGATTTTACTTGGTGCCCCTTGTATCAAGGTTTAGCACTACATGTTTTCAGTCTAAGTTGCGGAAACACTGGTACTGTTTTATTTTTTTGATGCATTGATGTTTTTTCATTTTTATTGTTTTATATGATGTCCAGTCCATCTACCCCGTCATTATGTTCATGATATTATTATTATTTAATTTTTTTAAAAGGCTGATGATAGTTAAACTATACAAAAATAGCACCTACGCCACATTACAGCCTAAACACAAATAACAAGTAATTGCATCTTGCATTCATGCACAAACTATTGAGAACTAGCAAAAGTGTTTGTTTTCCAGTAGATGGCAGCAAACTTCCACTAATATGCACATTCATGTTTTCACCATGAATTAAACTGAGAAATTTAGATATTTAATGTGAAATTTACATAAAATGTTGCTATTTTAAATAAACCTGTATATAAATATCATTACTAATTTCGGCAAATACATTTTAAAATGTCCATATGTGCCCTTAAAACTGCACAACTGTAGAGTAAAAACATTAGGCTATTAAAAAAGTGATATTACATGCGTTTAAAAAAACAGATATGATTCTTTTTGACAAAAGACACTGTCTGTGGCCACTGGAGAACCCAGAACAGCTGCTTGCATATAGTTTAAGGTAAAACTGGAATTAATTCGCGTACATTAGTATTTTACTACTATGCAAATAAATAAACTGTTCATTCATTACACCACTTTACCTCTGTCTTTACACTGCAAAAAATGCTCTTCTTAATCTTCAAATTAATATGAATAAAATAGTATCAGTAATACATTTTGGTGCCCCTATGGATGAGTGGCGCCCCTAGCATTTGGCTATTCCGCCTATGCCACGGGCCGGTGTCCTGACATTTCATCCTACCCGTCAGATTGTCCTAACAGGGCTTACTGCGCATGCCCACATCAATATTTTTTTATTTTTATTTTTTATATTTACATTTTGGGTAGGTTTAGGGGTAGGTATGGATGTAGGTATGGATATTAATTCATATTAATAAAGCAAATCACATTAATATGATTCTGGTAGCACAATCGGATAGGTAGCATTTTACATCCATATTTAATATTTATTTATTTAAAATATTTACATAGTTTTAAGGGTAGGTTCAGGGAAGGGGTAGGTATGGATATTAATAAAGCCTCAAATCAGATGAATATGATGCTGGTAGCACAATCTGACAGGCAGCATTTTTTGCTGTAGAATTGTGCTACCTACTGTTTTAATGGGCGGTAGCAAAATCTGACAAGGTAGGACAAATCGACAGAACACCGGCCCTGCTACTAGCCTATATACGGCGAATAACTGTATAGACAGTGTTGGGGAGTAACTAGTTACATGTAGATTACGCAATCTTGCAAAATAAATGTAACTGTAATCAGTTACAGTTACTGAGATTTTTTTTTAAATTAAATTACTTATGAAAATGTTAAGGATTACAAAGGAGGTTACATCTGAATATAAAGAGTAAAAAGCTAGGATATGTTGAATAATATTAATTTGTTGCTTTGCTCTTTTTTGATGTGCACGACGCCTCCGGCCATTTAAAGGCCTTTCGTAAAGCGATGCTATTCTGATGCTTTTGATTGGTTCTCGTTTGAATATGCAGCACCGCGTCTGCCAATTACATCAATCCATTGCCGCTGAACCTGTCTGATAGTTGCCAGCATGGCGAGTGAGAAAAATGCGTCCAAGAGCTGAAAATGTAGAAAAGTTATCCAATGTAATCAGTTACATTACTTTAATAAAGTAATTTAATAGTTACACTACTTATTACATTTTAAATAGGGCAATTTCTCTTCTGTAACCTATTACACAACTACATTTAATGTAATTTTACAGTAAAATACATTTTATAATTTAAAGTAAAAAGCCATACATTACCAGAATTCCCTGCGTTACACTTCACATTTGATGTATCATATTTTCGTTGGAATAACTGTTTCTTCTTAGTTTTTAATTTTTCGTATTAGTAATGTACATTACGGTTTAATGTTACATCTAATGTGGTTTAATTAATGTTAATGTTGCATTATCAATGAATAACAGGTTAAAAAAGGTTCAAAGCAGACATTAGTACTTCAATAGCTTGGTAGATTAATATATCAGTTAATAAAATACCTTTTTACAGTAAATTTACAGCAAGTCTGTAAAAACTTAATTTTTACAACAAATTTACAATTCTTGCTACCATATTTTTTACGATACATTTCTGACAACCACAGCTGCCGTTTTTTACCGTAAATTTCACTTTTTTCTTTTTTTTACAATGTACAGACGTTTGCATATGCAGATCATTATGTATATATTTTTAGAAATTATATCAATGATACATTTAAAATCTCTGTATAATATTGAGAATATTGTTGATCTTGAGAAATTTTAGCAGTGCTGTTGTTTTAATAAATGTGCATCTAACAGGGATTCTGTCATGGGATATTGATTTGACCCTTTGTGACTTGAACAAGGAACTGAAGCTCTTTGAAGCAAGACACTCTGCCCAGTTCTCGTCTGAGGTGAAAGGTCAGTGATTAAAGTTTCAGAAAGATGATGTTTGAGCTTTTTAAAAATGATTGGGGGTAAAAAAACATTTGGTGGGGTTATCAAATATAAAAGGAAATCCTTGCAGAAAATATCAAAAACGTTTTATTAGTAATGTTTCGGTGACCGAAACGTCCTCTTTCCTACGCACCTAGGTGTGCGATGGTAATTGTCAATTAATATTGCATATGACAATGTCTGATAACCATGTTTTTATTTAATTTTTCTTAGCTTTTTTGTTTGTTTGTTTTTGGAATCATACAAAACAGAATATTAAAATGTTTAAGAAGCCTTTGATGTAGTGAGATTCTGATTCTGTTTACTCTGCCAGAATCACATTATTTGTGAAAGCAGGAAGCTTCCTGCCATTTGACAGCTAATAGATTATAAAACGGTGAGTGTGAAACAACAGTTATGTGAAATCACAGGAGGAAAGATTAAATTGCATTGATGCAAGGCCCTGCCAAACCCACCTGAGCTCTCGCAGCTAATAAAATGCCTGCATTCTGTATAAATGCGCAATGCGTTATAGAGTGCATTTGTTTATTGCACCTTGTTTAATTCCCTCATAAATATTCTACTTTCAAGTCAGTGTGGCTCTGTTTGCAGCATTGACATTTGCATGTCGTAAATTGTTCAACAGAGTACATGCATTTTGAAGTGTGTGGTGAATGTTTTTGCGCATATTATCTGTTCTTGTGCTTCAAAGATGTTCATAATTCATAATTAAGCAGAATGAGCATGTCGCCAGTTAGTTTGTATATCTCTTCTCCGCCAATGAATATTGTTCCACAAGAGTCCACAAGTCCGCATCAAGCTTTGCAGAGACACAAGACACTCCCGGGACTACAGGGCAACTTGATAGCTTCACTGTCAATTTGTATATTTTATTACAAGCCCTGTTATACTATAAGTATGAAGACGAATAAATCATGGTAGGCTGATAACGTTTGAACTTGAGTTACAATTTTTTTAGTATGTATTTATATTTGCGCAAAAACTTAAACATGACTTATCTATCATAAAGCACGTAACATTTGTTATTTTCTGTCTGTATTTAAAGTGTTGGCATTTCTGAGCAGCACAGCTGATAACATCATGCTATGCGGCACACTGCAACCATCAGCAGATATGAAGCTAAAGAGGATAAAGCATTAAATCTAAATTTACTTCCTCTGCGACGTGGCACACCAGCACCCACACATACTTGCATGCACAATATTGCATGGTCAGTTTTATCACTCCTCGTTTTGTCACCTGTTTTCCTTGCCTTCCTTAATCTCTCCATTCTGATTATGTATGTCACGGCTGCAATCTAAATTCTCTCTTAGCCTGAGTCCAACCATATGGTCCCTCATATGTGACTGCTGACTCCCTTTCTATCGCTGCATGAATTAATCATCAGTCCCTCCTTCTTTATGTATTGATGATGATATCTTATATAATATGTCTTCCAAATAATTTCCTCCTCCTCTGTCTATTCAGTAGAGAAGCAGTCTGTGCGAGTCTCTATCAGTGTATAGTGGAGTCTATAATGGGCTTATGGGTGTATCAAAGTGCTTGCTGGTGGGATGCTTTAACCATTTAAGCACCACACTGAGGTTTAAATGCAAGAGAATCTGGGTATTGTGAGTTGTCTTTTATTCACCTGCATGTAAGGACATCAAATTTCTTGGAACCATAACATTGCTTAATGCATTTTTCAAGAGCTAATGCAGCTGTAGTACTCAAATACTAGACTATTATAGTTAACTAAAACCATAAAACAAATATCAAAGATTCACCCAAAACATTACATTTCTGTCATCAATAAGACTTTGATCATTTTCAGAAAACAAATTAAGATATTTTTGATAAACAGCAATGCCATTACCACTTTCAAAGCCCAGAAATGTAGTAAAGAAAGATTCATAAAAAATAATGTTTCATAACATTAAGGTTCAACCACTGCAGTCACATGGACTATTTTAACAATGTCTTTACTACCTTCCTGGGCCTTTAAAGTGGTCATTGTGTTGCTGTCTATGGGGGGTCAGAAAGCGGTCAGATTTCTCTTGGATTTCAAATAGCTCTCGGATTTCAGACGAAATGCAATAAGATTCCAGCGTCAAACAATTTCTCTGTCCACACCAGATGCAACACGACTACAAGATGCGACAAAATCAATCAAAAACCACAGCCAATCAGAACAGCGTGTGGGCGGGCTCTCACAGCAAGTACAGGCTATGGCACCAGATTAATCTTGACTAGACTGGGTAAACTCAGCCTGATCTGCCAGCGATTTGATTTCGCAACTCAGTCTGGAAAGCAATGCATTCATTTCTAATGCTTCTGTTACACTTTTGCAGGAACCAATCACAGACTGGATTATCCACCTGGATTGGAGGGATTATCACAATGACGGATAGAGAAGCGATGGGTCGTTGCCCGTTGATCACGCCTCTTGTGGTCTGATTGGTTGAAGGACTATCCAATTGCGTACAGAGTCATTTAATTTATGCACGTTTATACTCGCGTGTGCAGTAGAAAATACAGAGCAGACTCCGCGGACCAATGTTCAATCTTAAAATGAGCTTGGTCTGGTGATAGCCAGACAAAATTTTGACGGCACTTACAAGGAAATGGATAATAATCAAATTCACAAATATTACACCATTTAAACATTACTAAAAATACATACTGAGTTACTAAAACAATAATTGTCATATAATATACTTGTTTGTTCACAGTTTGAATGTTCTTGTTTCTATTTGTTTAATTTCAAGATCTGAGGTGAATTATCCATTGTTGCTTTTAGTACGACTTCCCGCGGCGACATTGCAGAAAAATAGAATCATCATGTCGGTGTCGGCTTAGGACAATAACTCTAATTAACATGAAAAGAAAAACTAATAGGCCTAAATCCTGTCACAGCAATAGATGCTATTTACACTAAGTGCAAATGGCATTTTTTTTTTTGCGATAATTGCTATTTACACTGTGCAAATAGTGATAGATGCTATTTACATCAAGTGTAAATAGAAACTATTATATTTACACTATGTGAAAATAAAATTTTCTTAGCGATAGATGATATTTAAGTGAAATGGCATACTAAGTGAAAATAGTAATATATTCTATTTACACCATGTAAAAGTAGTTTATTTGCAATATGGGTAAATAGTAATTAGATGCTATTTTATTTTGACAGATACATACTGTTTGCACCTCAGTATTGTTGTACATAAACAGGATGCAGTAATACCATAGTGTGAATGATTATATGTATTAAAATTATTTAAAAATGCTGCCTTAACGGGACAATAAAAGCCCTCCCTACACCTATCCTTAACCCAACCCCCCTAACCCTACCCAATAAATGCTTTAATTATTATTAAGCATTTCATTAGGCACTTTATTTTTTATTGAAAGTAAATGCCTTTCCGATGTGATATGTGATGGAAAAAGAGAGAAGAGCGAGCGCTGCAAAAAGCGGACTCGAACCCGGGTCGATCGCGTCAAAATATAGCTCTCTAAGCATTATGCTTTACTGACTACACCACTGAAAACGTTGAAATATACTTTTTTATCTGTTTTTTCACAGACAGGCATTGTTAAACAGGCATTGTTAGGCGGCGCTAGTGCGAATAGCACTTGCCAACAAGGCACACTATTTGCACTTGGTGTGAATAGACACTCCGTAAACATTTACGATGCTATCCAGGCTATTTAAAAAAAAAATGCTGTGTATAAACAATAGGCTGCAATATGCTTCAGATGATTACTCGTATATGTAAATTACATTAATGACAAGACAAGACGAGCTATCTGTTTTGGGGGGGAAACTAATAAATCCTGTCACAGCATTAGTTCCCCCCGGCACCATATTTAAAGTTTATGGCACGCCCAATTTGGGTATCAAAATCAATTCCGAACTTCCCAGTGTAAACACGACATCAGCGGGCGTTCATGTGCATTTTTGTCTAGGAAACTTGTGCAGGTTTGGAGCGACATGAGGGTGAGTAATTAATAACAGAATTTTTATTTTTGGGTGAACTATCCCTTTAAGCTATTCCCAGACTAAAATGCATGTTTGAGCTGTTTTAACTGAAAGCAACGTGCACTGATAAATCTTAAAATATGTCAGTGCAATTGTTTTTTCTCAAGATGTACACCAGTGATGTTTTTTTTTTTTCTAAGGCACAAATACCCTAATTGAACTAAAGCCTAATCCTGGCTTAATCTAAGCCCTGTCTGTGAAACCAGGCCTTGATGCACTAAAATGACTAAAAATAAAAACTATATAGACATATATATTTAAATAAATAAATAAAAACCCCACCAAAAATTAAGTAAAATACTAAAACGTAAATTAAAATTAACATGCAAAATCCAAAAATAAGAACTGTTTCAAAATATTAATATCGCAATGATACCAAAATAACACTGCTGATATATAAAATATATTTTATGAACTGTGGTCCATTATTAAGTTATTGTTAAGACAACCTTTGTTTTAATGATTTCCCCAAGCCCTGTGAGGGAAAAAGCTATTCTGCTGTGTGCACCCAAGTGAAAGATGCAATTAGCAGTCTGAATAAGGGAAGGACAGATAAAGTGATATAATGCTCCGCCACCACTGAGGGACAAAACTGCTTTGAAGCCAGGAAGGCTTTTTTCTCACTCTCAAGGGCAGACTTTGTAGAGAGCCAATCCACTGATCTCTGTGGTCCATCAACCTCAAAAACCCGTTCAAACAGTATTTGGGACCAAGGAATCTTAGTGGGTCCAAATGCTGTTTGAACTTGGTCATTAGAGTTGAATCAGTGCTGCTACAAGTCAAATAATGAACTGAGACTGAGCATTATAATATTTCTGAGCGCACAGAGAAAGCTCCCACACATGCGGAACAGGAATCAGCATCGTTTTTGTATTATTTATATACTCTTAAAATATGTATTACTATTTTGAATTAGCTTTTATTTTTATATTTAGTGTTTGCTTTTTAGTAATTTTGTTACGAGCTTTGTGTTTCTGTTTTTTTATGTACATATATTTCTAATAAGCTTTAATTTAGGTTTTTTTTCTTTTTCAGTTTTGGTTTTAGTCATTTAAATACTTCAATTTAAAGAGTTACGTAATTTAGCATTAAGCTTTGTATCAGTAGAAACCCGGTAGTATATTTGAATTATGGTACTTTCTATGAGAATTATACATATTTCTGGAAAAAATCATCCCATGACGCAATTATCATCATATTGCGTCATCAGAGGATTTTTTGGCCAGAGGCTAAAGACTACAGCCAGTAGCAGGAGCTGTTCCGCAACCCGGGTGGGATCTCACTCACAGAATGTAAATGTGCCCGGCCGCTGCTGCTCGGCTCGAGCATTAATAACAGAGCGGTACGGACGGAGCAAAGTGAGTGTTTCAACTTTCCAATGAATTCCTATGAAAGTTTAACTTCCATAGGCATGATCTGATACGCGCCAGACTGGACACGCGCCGAGAATGACTGCCGCGCTTACCTTAGCTCTGCTCAGCTCTTCGCTCTCGTGTTGAATGAAATCTGACTCCTGCTGCGTCTGTGCCGTGACTTTCGTTCGGCTCACTGACACTTTATTGAAAAGACATGTTCAGTTTTAAATTGTAGTGTCTGTTCTCTAACTGAACAAAATTATTTTATTACTATGAATATCAAAACGATGGTGGGGCGGTTCCGCGGTGGGCAAGAGATGTAACCAGTAGCCGTGGCTTTGGGAGTGCCCTCGTAGGGCAGCGAAGCAAGTGCATTCTGGGAGTTGTTGTCTTTCATCCACATGAGACAAAAATGCATTTTCTGTCTTTTCTCAGTCTAGAAGGCACCAAATTCAAAAATAATTTCACGTTTCTACTACATAAATGACCCAGTTTTAATATACATTCATCTTCCCGGCACTGAAGTGACCCTTTAAACTTACATTTAAAAAAAATTCTTCAGAATTTTTAGGTTTAGGTTTTTCATTTAATATTTTTATTTTGTTCTATTTAAGATTTATGTCAGTTAACAAATTAACAAATAGTTTCAGTTAAAGGCACACTATGTAATTTTCGCCTTTTGTGAAGTGGAGCTTTTTTATGCCGCAGACGACGGCATTCAGTTTCTTCCGTTCATGAGTATGCACTGTTTTATCATATTAGATACATTTGAGCGTGTTGAAAGCATAGACTGTAAAAAAAAATATGGACGTAGTGTCCGTGACATCACCCATAGGATTCTGCTCCCTTCTGGAGCCTGTCCGATGAAGTCACTTCCGTATTGGCTTCAAGAGAAACTGCGGGAGGTTGTCGCTTGGTTCAAAGCCATGTTATAGGCCATGGAAACTATGAGACACTTGTTGCACACTGTAGTAAGCTAGATCGATATTAGATATTAGCATGGTAAAACATGGTACTCACTGTAAATCAAGAAAAACGAGATTTAAACAATAAGACTAACTGTGTTGAGCTATATAATAATCATTAGTTTTCTGTTGGTGAATGTATCCAAACAGTTGCTCACCTGTCTAATAAAACACGCGTCTCTGGTGTTTCCATGGTTTCTACAAAATAAAACCAGAAATCGCGGGTAACACACGGCGACACGCGGACACATTCCTGGTTAAAATTTAAACATACTTGGAAACATTTGGGATAACAAGTCAACAAAATATATAACATTGTTCTAGTGGTTTTTGGATATTTTAATCCAAAAATCCTACATATTGTGCCTTTAACATCTAGTTATAGCGATAATAACACTGGGAAACAGAGCATAAATGATGATGTTTATCTCCTCTGTGATCTCTGACAGGCTGAACAAATCAGGTCATTTTTTATGCACTGTTGACTGGGTCATTTATTTTCCTTCCTGAAGAATATTTGAAAGCATATTTGAAGCAGATTGCTAACATTTGACATAGAAAGTACAACAGAGGAATGTTTTTCTTTTCAAAGCTTTCAGAATGATGTTAAACAGAAGGTTTCTAGATTGTAAATCCGGTGCATTCATATGTGATTCAGTGAATTTCTAGCATAGAATCTCTGCATCCATTCAGCAACAGAGTTTGATCTAGTCCAGAAGTGGACTGACCCCTCTGTGAACTCCTTCTGTCTACTACTATTACCTCTTACAGGCAAAAGCTGCAGCTTTTTCAGCCGAGAATCTTGAAAACTAGAATTTCTTTGTTTTTACATGGGGTCTGCCTTTGTTGTCAGCAATGTTGTTGTCTTTGCTGAGGATTTTTCTACTAGTGTTGTTTATCATTTGATGCTTGGTCATGAAACTGTCTATCAATAATGAATTCCCCTATTGATTATTAGGTTGTAAGGTGGATGTTACATCCAGTTATCTCGCAAACCATAGAAAACATGCTCATCCTGCACGTGCTTGAAAAGAATACTAATGAAAAAATGCTAACTGCTGCACCCCAAAGCACTTAATTGACTGTTTCACCACCCACACAACGTTTCAAGGTTTTAATTTCTTACATTTCATTATTCCATTGATGCTTATCATAATTTCCATATTCTTCACTGTATGTGTCAGAGGGGAGGTGTATTAGTCCATATCCTGCCACCATACAGGACATGCAGACAGACTTTCTGGTTTCGTTTGCGGTGCATTTGAGATAGAAACTGAAAGGGAGAGTGTGAATAAACTCTTTCACCCCACACAGAACCGCTCCCTCCACTTCACCTTGGTCTCTGACAGGTGGCAGTCAGTCTGCTGCTCTGTTCTGTGCAAAAATCACTTGCGTTGTTTTAGCCAGCAGTTGAAGATGATGGATGAGGACTGAGCATGCTCGGTACGGCTGGTCTGCCACTCCTGCAGCTGTGCTTGGAATACTGATCAGGATGTGAGTGCAGTGTCATCATGGCTGACTGCTTGTTAATGTCAGTGCATAAAATGGAGTGACTTAGTTAGTGCAAGGTTTTAAGCATAGGAGTTCTGACTTTGTTCTTTTATTTGCATAAAATGCGTCCTAAATGTATGAATAAAAATATGCAATAGATATACAGACAGACAGACAGACAGACAGACAGACAGACAGACAGACAGACAGACAGATAGATAGATAGATAGATAGATAGATAGATAGATAGATAGATAGATAGATAGATAGATAGATAGATAGATAGATAGATAGATAGATAGATAGATAGATAGATAGATAGATGGATGGATGGATGGATGGATGGATGGATGGATGGATGGATGGATGGATGGATGGATGGATGGATGGATGGATGGATGGATGGATGGATGGATTATCGTGTCATGTGAGAGGATGTTAGTATCTTTTTTAAAAATATACAATTAGATTTGTTTAGAAAAGAAAGACTGCCAGTTCGAAGGAGAGTGAGATTTGTGCTTCTAAGCACTATTGCTGAATTCCCATATGACCTCTGTCTCAAGAGGAAAATTGCAAGAGATGAGACATGAAAGAACCTCTGGCAGCATGTCGACGGAACAAACCAAGTTAATAGAGATAGAGCAAAGCAAAGGGTTTTAGACAAAAGATGGGGGTGAATCTCAATGGCAAAAAGTCTCCCAATCAACTTGAATTCACCTATATTTTTATGTAAATATTTAAACAAAAATGACAAAATTACTGACTCTGAAATAAATATTATGATGAAAGATTAATCGAGAGTTCCCATATGTGTTGCTATTCCCATATGAGTGGTTGCCTTCTGAAACTTCAGCCAGGGAGTTTACAACCGACACAGATGGATGGGTCCTTGAACAATCATTATAGATCCCTTTACCTCCCTGGAGGCAGCAGGGAGGAGGCTGGAATGGTCACCATGGCCCCAGCTGTCTTGGGCATTGTTCAATTCATTTAGATTTTTCAGCAACATGCCGCACGTTAATGAGTCTGACCACAGCTCGCTGCTGTAATAGCCCTTGTGTTTAGCACGTTCGGTTGTAAAAGCCTCCAAATATGCAGTTGGGACTTAATTGCATGCGTTTCGATGTGATGCGCGGAGCATAATTAAGTCAATAAACAGAGGAAATTGACAGGGCGGAGAAAAATGAGTGATGAGTATCATCAGAGGTGCAACTGCAAGCCCCTCTGCGCTGATAGAAAGACGAGGAGACGCCATACACTTAACCCTAATTCAATAGCTTTTACATTTGTTTATGAAGATTATATCTTGTCATATGATATTTAATATGAGTTTAAATGCGATTAGTTCACAGCTGAAGCTATTTATACCATCATTTCTCTGTAACTACAATCTATAGGTAGAGGTTTTTATAAAAAAACAAACAAAAAAAAAACACTTTGACATTATGCTAAAACATGGCAAAATATAATCTTGGGAAAACTGCACCATTGAACATGGAGCTGATTTTCACAAACACCCCTGAAACTTGAGTTGTTAAGTGAAGTGTTGATTTGTGATTATCTCACCTCAAAGTTAGCAGCACGGAAAATGCTAATCTCTGTCTTAAGTGTATAAAAGTATAAATCTCTCCATTTATGAAGCCGAAGCAGAGCGAGCTTTTACATGGGTCCGGTGTGTTTTCTAGTGCTGATTAATAATTCAGGATGGGCTATTGATTCTGCTCTTCTAAACCCCTGCAGTCTGCACTGAACGTCAGCATGCTGCTCAGGCGACTCCGGTCTGCTTGATGGTGGCATTGATTGCAGGGCTGGATCTTGCACCACACGCACCACTGTGAAACCTGAGCCCACCCCCAGACTTCGGACCAAAGGTCTTAAAAAACGGGGGGTTATAGTTGTAGTAAGCAAAACCACGACTCCCTACTGCTAGCGTCTAATAGCTTCTGTAAAGACATGATAAGTCAAGCTTTCCATCTATGTTATTATTTTGCAAAATTCTACAGAAGAGGCTTTAACTCTGTGGTAATGTGCTAATGCATCACCATTTTGCAAGAGCAAGCTGTTATCATGGGACTGTATTGAATGGATGAAATAACTGAGATAATTCAAGAGATGGACACAGGCTGTCTAGCAGCAAGGGTGTGGCAGGCAGACTGCTGCTTTGAACAGTTGCTTAGGATATGTCTGGAAGTGTCTATTTATAATCTTGTAATAGCATCAACTTAAATTTGATTTAACAAATGCAAACCCTTTTTGTAGCACTCATCACCTTCGGCTATTAAAAACTCAATCCCTCAATTAAAAACATCTTTCAAGTGGAATTGGCTAAATAAATGATTTTCCTCATTTATGTAATTTTGGTTTTGTTTGTAATGCATAAGAATATTAGTTTAATCTCCAGATTGGACAGAATCCTCACCCTCTGAGGTTTACTGTAAACACAATTCTGCGCTGGCGCACGGTCAGAGAGGTGGTCAGTCAGAGTCGGGCAGACTGTCTGCGAGAGAATGCTGATGGAGTGCAGTTAACAGGGCAGATTTTGGCAGTCTTGCACTGCAGCTGTCTGCCTGGGATCAACATAAACTGCTAAATGGCCCATCCTTGTCATTCTTGACCATTACAGCAAAATACAGACTTCTTTATGTTCATGTTGAACATAAACAATACTATGTTATGGAATGTAAAAAAATAATAATGTTCATACGGGTCATTTTTGCTTCCTCATTCTGTCGGATTTGTTAACAGAGCCTCTTGATGTGTTGAAAAGCTAGTTTTTTACAATATTGAAAGTGATTTTAGATGGGAGAAAAAATGTTAGATTCAATTTTAATGCTAAAAATAAAGGTTCCACTTTCTTTTTTGTACAGCATTGCCACAAAAAAAGACCCATTCTGGGTTCCTCAAATAACCTTTCAGAGTACAGTTCTTAAAATAACCATATTTTTTTAGTTTAAAGAACATTTGAAAAATCTAAAGAATTTTTTTCTGATATAAAGAACCTTTCATGCAATGGAAAGGGGTTTCCATGGATGTCAAAGGTTCTTTATGGAATAAAAGAATCTCGATATTCCGATCCAGTACACTCTAAAAAAAAAAAGGTTCTATATGGCACCAAAAATGGTTCTTGGCTCGTAATCATAGGGGAACCTTTTTTAGTGCTATATAGCACCAATTCTGGTGCTTCAGTGGTTCTTCAGCTGTTCTTCAGAGGTTCTTCACCGGTTCTTTGACTAAGGTGCTATATAGCACCGCTACCATATACATAACATGTTAAGATATGGTGCTATATAGCACCAAAAGTGGTTCCTCTATGATTACGACGAAGAACCATTTTTGGTGCCATATAGAACCTTTTTTTTTTTTAGAGTGTATTTGTTTATTAATTATTATTATTGTATTATTGATCAGGTAGCAAAATGTAATAAGCCAACACTAGAATAACGGCAGTAAATTTAATTAAGAGTGGTGAATATTTGTAATAATATTAACAATAATAAATGTTATTTATAGAGAGCTTTTCAGAGTACTCAAATATGCTTTAAAAAATAGTTGTTACTAAAATGACTATTGGGATGGGTCATGGTAAATGTATTTTATGATGCTAAATATTTATGAATATTTAAAAAAAAAAAAAAAGTCCATTGGATGTAAAACTAGGGCGAATACAGGTAAAGTGGAACGTCTTGAAATCCTTCCTCAAACTCAGAACCCTTTTTATTAGCAAATTGGGCCACCTTTACCTCGGTTCACCGTAAATCTTATTTATAAATTACTTCTATAATATACAAGGTCGAATTAAATCGGCATAAAATGCATCACTGAAATGTGAACATATTGTTGCATATTTCTCATTCTTCAAGTGTCATCCTTATTCGTAGTGTGCATGTGAATACAGGCTCATAGGCCACACCCACTCCATCTCGCGCTCTCGCGTGTCTGTGCGCGCTCTCGACGCACGATAAGCACAGCTCAGCATCAGCAACGGTAGGTCTAATCTGTCATATAATTCTTCAGATGTTTGATTATTGGCATGTGGTTCAAATATCTTGATCTCTGGCCGAGGTTATTCATTCATGAAATGTGCAGTATTTCTGATATAGTATCGTGTGTCAAGCTCGTGCACTGACTGTCCAGGTCATTATCGGTTCTGGCTTCTCCACGGATTTATCTAAAGGTCGCAAAAACCCAAGCCGCTGTGAAAGCGTGTACGATTATGCCATCAGTGAGAGTGCACGCGCTGTACGAGCAAGGCGGGAAGAACATCTCTTCGGCAACATAAGTGGGAGGTTTTATTTTATGAAATTAAATTATTAAATTATTTTTTATTTTATTTTGACGAATTTCGGCTCATTTTCATAAGACACTACAGTTGCTTAATGTATGTTTTTGATCACAAAGCTAACGTTTAACTCAACGAATCCGCATATTGTCAGAAGTCGCCGGGGAATTTGGTGGAAACACGTTTTAATTTCACCGTGACCCAGATCTTAATTGTGATTCTGATTATTATTGGATGCAGCAGGGCATCTGAGGAACCTGTGACTGTCGCGCGCGCGCTCGAGTACGCGTCACCGCGTGAGATGAAAAAATTGTGCTCCGATTCCACACAGGCCAGACATAAATCTCGCAAATTAGTTCATCAGCTATCTGTGTGAAGCAGAACCTGAGTGATGTACTCTTTTTTTCGTAGTAAACAATTTCATCTTAAAGGGATAGTTCACCATGAAAAATAATTTACTCAAACTTACTGTTTCAAATGAGAATGAATGGAACACTTAAGGAAACAGATAATCTCTGTGAAAACATCACCATCTTTTTTTGTTTCATAGAAGAAAGTCATAGAGGTTTGGGACAAGATGAGTAAATGATGACAGAATATTAATTTGAAAGAGACACACCTATTTGTCATGTGAAATGATTGTCTTGCGTATTAATTTAGTTTGCTATGCTCATAAAATGTCAGTTGAGCTGATGCAATTATGCGCTACTTGTGTTTAGAATGGAAGGGATTGAAACATATTTGCAATTTGTGATGATCTCTGGTGTGGATTGTTTGAAAAAGTGATCAGCCATTTGCTTTGCTGAGGTCAGATGTATTGATGGGAGGAGAGGAGGATTTTGCTTCAGCACCATCCTGTCAAATGACTGTGTGTGTGTGTGTGTGTGTGTGTGTGTGTGTGTGTGTGTGTGTTTACCAGTCCTTTTACACCTGTGTTATCATTATTGTTCAAAGAGCATGGCATGAACAAAAGCACAAGCATATGTTTTGTCCCTGGTCATTAATTCTCAAAAGCGATTATAAATGCAAATTATTTTTGTATCATTTTAAATGGTGCCTTAAAGCGTTATTGTTTATTTGCATGTTACAAATAAATGGGCACTTTAAGGCCAGTGCCCCTCTGTGCTTTGTACAATTTATCCCTTTTAGTCATTTATTGCATTTAAATGAGCCATTTGTATTAACTCAACCCATTCGCTTCAGTTGTTTACAGCATAATTGAGGTCCATTACACCGCAAGAGCACATACATATGAATGAGAGCTCAACACTTGTCTTGCTTTTCTATAAGGGGACTCTTGTCTCTGCTTGTTAACATGTATTTGATCGAGATAAACTTGTTGGTGGTTTCAAAGGCACGGATAGGGCAGTTCCAATGTAGTGCTCAGAAATTCACTGCTATGGATACGATTAAGTGGCTTTAATAAGATTACAGCTGCTTATTGAATCACTACCCCCAGATAACGGTTTAAAACGTGTTACACACCTCCTCTCTCTCTCTTCCCGTCTCTTCGTATCACACAGTGTGATTCGGAGACAGCTGAACAGTGAAGGACAGGGCAAAGATAGAACGAGATAACATTGGCACAACAAATGTAATACTTCTCTCGCACTGAGATTCAATGGCTATCTCCGTTGTGTTCAAGGACTTGACATGATTCAAATGGTCATCCAACAACAGCTGAACATTTTTTAAATGTAAAAACTTTTGATTTACTTTAATGATAATGAAGTGTTGAAACTTTCAGCTACGAGGCGATCACATTTGCAGCTCATTTTCCCCGATGAGTGAAGAGCCAGTCTCGCAAGGGAAGTTTCAGCTGTCAGGGGCAACTTCTATCTGGTGGAAAAGCTAAATTAGACCTCAGATGTCGCTCATTTTTCCATATCTACTTTGAAATTAGGATCTTTTTACACAAAGCATGTGTCACTGTTCCAAAATGAGCTAATTTGTGATTTAGGAATAAAGATTTTGGAGGCATAGAAAGTTCAAAGGCAGATATTAAGTCTGACTTTAAAACTATTTAAGCCTGTGAGGCAATCAGTCAGTTCCACTAATTTCTTGCCTGTGAAAGCGTGTCAGTCGTCTGGATCACTTGTGCTTATCATTTAATCCTAAAAGCCAAAATTGCTTGTGAAGCTTAAAATGCACAGAGTCAAGATCTTCTCTGGAGTGTTGTCAAATCTGCTATTTGCTTTTACCAAATTAGTCTTAGCCAGTGTAAAATACCTCTGACCCCATTTGTCAGAGTGATACTGAATTAGATTATTTTAGAAACCATCTGCTGAGGTGCTAAATATTACTGTAACTGTGTACACAACATAATTCAAGTGCATATAAATCACTTATGGATATAAGTTGCTCCGAAATATAATTTTATATCTATATATTTAATGTTAACTATGGGCAGTTTATTTATTTTCTGGTACTGAAATAACAGAATTTCAGAAATTATCTGAGAATATTCTTAACCTTATTTAGTGCAAGCCGATAACTCACAGAATAGCCCATGCTGGTTAACTGTTTGTGCAAAGAGCTTAATTTAATTGTTTGCTCTAGAGCAAATTGTCTAAGGAGGAGGAGTTTAATGTCATGGTAGATTGCTTCAGCATGTTTTCAAATGCACAAACATCAGTAGTTATCTGGGTCCTAGTGCTATACCTTCAGTGGAAAGTGCTTTTATCTAAAGAAATGGCTATGGATATAAAAATAATATATATATATAGTTTGGCCTATATGGAATCTAATATTGTGTCATTTATTTATTATTAACATACAAATTATAGAGTTTCAATGCAAATGAAATAAATATAAGAAGATTGTCTTTAGAATACTTTTCTAATAAAAGCACAAACCACCTCCACATCCAAATTCTTGTATCTGACATGAATTAGAATAGAAGTAGAATTTACAAATGCATTTCTTTAGAACTGTAGTAAGGTGAAGTTGTGCGTATGCTCAATGTCACAGGAGACCATGCATCCTGATTTAGCCGATTTATCTGTTCTCCATCTCAGAGCGAAAGCACATCTGAAGGTCATGTTGACAGCTGTCCCAAAGCATCTTGTTGGTTCTGACCGAAAGGATGTCATAGTGATGTCAAATGTCTGCAAAGTCAAAACTCAACTTAGCAGTATAAAGGACCAGAATTATTTGGAGTTGAATATAACAAGCTACAATCCCTCAAAAGGTTTCCGTTTTCAGATAAACATTGACAATGAAATGATGCTGAAGGTTAAACTGAGTTAGCACTATTTGTAGTCCACTGCTACCATCCAGAGTCCATTGTATGATCTGACAGGAGTGTACCGTTATGAACTACTCCATGTTATGGCAGAAAATCAGATCTTACACTCTTTCATACAATTTTTTGATTAGACAATGTCTTTTTTACTTTGTGGGCGTTATTCTGGACATGATTTGAAATGTAAATTCATCATAGCCTTTTCAAGATCATCACGTTTATAGCATGTTATGTACATTAAGCTACTGAGAGTGTGTGAGAAGCCCAGTCAAATCACCAGTGTGCTATTTAAGTCCACACGCCCTTGTTCCTATCTCACTGCTGTGAAAATGATCCTATAGATAACCTATAGAAAGGTCTAAAGCAATGACAGCCAACGAGAGGTATGTGCTTATTATAGCCTAATAATGCACAGGGTCACAATTTGTGTGTGTGTGTGTGTGTTTCAACTGTGCAATGCTGGATTAATATTTTCAGTTTGAGAGAGGATTTTTTCAACCTTTTCAGAAATGCTGCAATGCGTCGTGCAGCACTAAGACTGGGTCAGTGTAACGCAGCTGGCGGCAATAGCCAGCTCACCATCCCCATGGCAACAACCAATGGATTTGCTTGCAGGAGCTTTGCAATATTGTTTTGATTGCATGGAATTGAGAAGACTGCTTTCACAGGATTAGTGTATTCTTGCAGAGGAGCGGGAAGAGACAAAGAATAGTGAATAAACAGTAATTAAATGCATGGAGGCAGTAATTGCATCATTCCAGTAGGGTGCAACCGTTATCTCTGTTTCTCAACATCAGATGAAAAATTCTTGGAAATAAATTGCATTGTCAATAAATATTTTAAACATTCGTTGTTTTCAACAACAACAAAAAGTTTCTTTTATTTTTTTAGGACAGAGACTTTTGCAATACAAGAGTGATGTCCTGGAGACTGTTGTGTTGGTGAATCCTTCTGAGGAGAATATTGCTATAGAGGTAATTGTATATAAGCAATTGTGTTTTTCTCAAGCATCTAAGATATCAATTATAACGTTTAACTGTTAAAGGCACAATATGTAATATTTTTGCATTAAAATATCAAAAACCACTAGCACAGTGTTAGATTTTTTTCACTTGTGTACTTACATTATCCCAAATGTTTCCAAAAATGTTTAAATCAAGAGAAATCCGCTATTTTAACCAGTGTAACATCCCTCATTGTGTCACCTGTCAATGACATCATATCCGCATTACCCTCGAGTTTACTTTCGTAGAAACCATGGAAACACCATAGACGATTTAATATATTGTGTTTTATTTGACAGGTGAGCAACTGTTTGGATACCTTTATCGACAGAAAACAGTTAGCCTTATTGTTTAATATCTTGTTTTCTTGATTTACCGCAAATCTTTGTACCATGCACTGGAGACAACAAGCTCCGTAGTTGCTAACATAGCCTAATTAGAAAGAGCTTTATTTGTAGTAACAATAACACAGCATTTTCTCCATCGTACAATATTCTTTAAAATTAATTGCATGCCGATTAGCAACAAAAGTCATCCAGCTTTTTAAATACGATATTCTAATATCGATCTAGCTTACTGCTGTGTGCAACAAGTGTCTCATACCAGCCACTGAGCAAAAGCACAGAGTAACGTTAACATAACTTTTAACACACAAACATATTTTTTTGTATGATTTTTAACAGTAAAGTAAAACAGTGCTGCGTTACCCCACAATTGTAATTAGTCATATGAAGTGATCTGTATTAAGTGAGTAGTAATTCTCCACTTGCGGCTGTTTCATTAGAATGAAATAAAATAATGTGAATTTAAGTGACCAAACATAACTCTAACAAAGTTCAAGTTCAGGAAGGAAGGAGGCAGGAACCATCAAATGTTAAATGTAACTTTAATCTTAGTAGACATAAACAACAAAATGAAAGGAGTGGCTGACTGCAGCATACAAGCATAATTAAAACAGCAAAGTAAAAAGCCCCAGGCCTGGTCCTCTCTCGCTCTTCACTGTCATCATTCCATGGGACCCCACCCTGCACCCACAGTATCGTTAATAAAACTTGTTTTATTAGGCCCCGTTTACCTGGTATCAAGATGCGTTTTCATCCACTTTCAATCTCTTCTGTCCTGATTTCTTCAAGGGGATTTCTTCAAGGGGAGGGCTCTGATAGCCACAAGACCATGCTGAACATTAGAAGACCAGTGCGTGGTAGAAATCAGACAAAAAATTTTTGTCTTCAAACCAAACTTGGGTCTTCAGCCGACAAAGTTTAAATTCCATTTGGCTAGCGTGCTTTCCATAATGTTTATGCATTAGGTCAGTAGGCGGAGGAGAGTAGGTGGTCTTTTGTGGCTGTTCGAACACATTCGACCAGATGAGCGTCTACACTACAAAAGCAATCCAGTCGAATGCATTTGCGACTAACTCTGGAAGTGTTCTAAAGTGGATGAGCTCAAAACGATTTAAACCCCGTTTACACCTGTATTTAGTGTCGTCCACTTGTGATACGATAAACCAAAAAGCGTATTAATACCAGGTGTAAACAGGGCCTTAAATACATCAGCTCATCCATGAACATGATTTCTACCTTGAGTCCCGTCAAATTGCTTTCCATCGACTCCCATGATTCCATGCTCATTCATGGTGTCATCAAGTTACGCTTTTGATATTGTTTTGAATTTGAAGTGATCTCTAGGGGAGAAACTTGCATACTGTGCCTTTAAATATAACAATAAATGCATTCTCTTTCTTTTCTAGTTCAGAACACTGCTCTGTGACTCAGCAGGACATAAGTTATTGGTCCTAAGTGGGCAAAGTACTGAACAGACTGGTGACATTATCCTGCAAAGTGGAGTGTTTGGTTGGAAAAATTTCTCTGACATTCTCTCAAGTCGTAGGGTAAGTGGCTATTGAACCATTAGCGATCTCATAATACTTCACACAGCACTTAAGCATTTACTTTTTATTGATTTTCTTTGTTAATTGGACAATAAGAAACATTTTTCTTTCTTTCTTTGTAGATTAAAGATCTCTTAAACCAGCCATCCACAGATCAGCAAGCCTGTTTGACTGTGTCCTGTAAAGGAGAGGGGGGCTGGAGCTCCCTAGGGTACATACAGGACCAGAGCTTACTGAAGTACAGACTGAACCCTGAGCCTGTGCTGCCTGAGATGGAAGGTGTGAGCGAGTTCACAGAATATGTCTCTGAGACAGTGGATGTTCCCTCTCCTTTTGAGCTCCTGGAACCACCAACCTCAGGAGGGTTTCTCAAGTTGTCCAAGCCATGCTGCTATATCTTTCCTGGAGGACGGGGCGACTCTGCTTTGTTTGCTGTCAATGGCTTTAATATTTTGATTGATGGTGGATCGGACAGAAAGTCTTGCTTCTGGAAACTGGTCAGACATTTGGATAGGATTGATTCTGTTCTCCTTACCCATATAGGAGCAGATAATCTCCCTGGCATAAATGGACTGTTACAGAGAAAAATTGCAGAGCAGGAGGAAGAGAAGAGCCGTGGTTCAAATACCTATGGAGATTGGATGAAAAACCTGATTTCACCAGAGCTTGGTGTTGTTTTCTTTAATGTTCCAGAAAAGCTGAAGATGCCTGAATCCACACTGAAAGCAAAGAGGAGCATTGAGGAGGCCTCTCTTACATTGCAGTACCTTCACAAACTAGGCATCAAACCTGAGCCTCTATACAGAGTTGTAAGCAACACAATTGAGCCTTTAACACTCTTTCACAAGTTAGGTGTTGGGAAACTAGACATGTATATTCTAAATCCTCTCAAGGACAGTAAGGAAATGCAATTCTTCATGCAGAAGTGGGCTGGTAATAGTAAAGCAAAAACTGGCATTGTCCTGTCCAATGGCAAAGAGGGTGAGATTTCTGTTCCTTACCTTACATCAGTGACAGCTCTGGTTGTGTGGGTCCCTGCCAGTCCAACTGAAAAGATTGTGAGAGTACTGTTTCCTGGAAATGCCCCACAAAACAAAATATTTGAGGGGCTGGAAAAGCTGAGGCATCTCGATTTCTTGCGATATCCAGTAGCCACTCAAAAGGACATGTCATCTGGAGCTCCACCTCCACTGATTAAACAAACTAAAATGAAGCTGAGAACTGATAGCAAAGAAAGTCTCAAATCATCCGTTAAAATGTCTTCCACTACAAAAGCAAGCAAGAAAGAGGCAAATGAAGATATTGAGTCAAAGAGTGAATCTGTAAAGGAGAACAAAGTTGAAAAGAAAGAGAAGAAAATTAAAGAGACTGTTAAAACTCCCAAACCACTGAAACCTAAGACGGCATCACCCGATTCACTTAAGCAAGAGAAAAAGAAACTACAGAGAGAAAAATCCCCTAAAAAACATATCAAGGAGAAAGCATCTAAGATGGAGGAAAAGAAAGATCAGGAAAAGAAAGACACAAAGAAAGAAAAAACTGATGTAAAAAAAGAGAACATAGTTAAAAAAGAACTCAAAAGTAAGGAGGAGAAGAAAAAGGAAAAAGAAAAAATTAAGCCAGAGTTGAGAAAAATCACAAAACCTGACTTAAAGCCTTTCACCCCTGAGGTCAGAAAGACTCTGAACAAAGCAAAGGTTCAAGTAAAGCCTAAAACTGAAAAAACTAAAGCAGCTAAGGAGCAAGAAAACAGGCCAGCTGCTAAGCAAGCTTCAGTGGAGAAACAGGAGAGTGATAGGTCCTTAGTCTCCTCCCCAGAGGATCTTACCAAGGATTTTGAAGCCTTGCGACTGGAAGAGGAGCTTTCTAAGACCACAGAGAGCAAAATGCTCCCAAATCTTCAATCTGCAGTGGACACTGTTGTCCCTCACATTGCATCTCCTGATGAGGGAATAACTACAACTGATGTTGAGACAGAGTCCCCTCATGAGGAAAGGGAACCATATGGAGTAAACTCAAATGAACACCCCTCTAAAACCACTGACAGATTTGAGGATGAAGGTGCTACTACAGAAGATGACATAGAGGATGACTATACCACAAAACTGAAAATTGCTAAAACATCTGACTTTGTGGAGATGGGTGAAGATAAAAAATGGCAAGAAAAGGCAAAAGAAGATAAAGAGTTTGAAATGAAACCCAAAAAGAGTGACAGTGAAGAAGATGAGGATGTGATTGAGAAAGCAGAGCTAGAGGAAGCAGAGGATATAGTACATGAGGAGGAGCTCAAGTACAAGTCAGATGAAGCTCGGAAAGAAAAACTTGGAAAGGACTGGGAGATGAAACAAAGTGATGTTAAATCTGCTAAACCTCTGGGTGTTGCAGAGCATGTTTCTTTCATCCAAGATGAGACCATTCCAGGTTACTCTGAGACAGAGCAGACCCTCTCTGATGAGGAGATTAATGAGGAGACAGAGGAGAGAATCCCACATCTTCAATATGATGTCGGCTCTTATGATATCTCAGTTCCTGATGAACCAGGGACTTTTGACACCATCCATGGCATGAAACCACCAACTATATCGGTTGCTTCTGAGTTATCATCGAAGGGTTTTGCAGTAGACCAGGAGCCAGTCCTGTCAGCTTATGCATCCAATATAATTGCAGCTCCATTGGCTGAAGAAGAGCATATATCATCAGCCACCTCCATCACGGAATATGACAAATTATCATCTTTTGCGACATCTGTTACTGAAGATCAGTCTATAGCATCTGTGACAGCACCACCTACTGAAGACGCGGGAAAAAGCTCTTTACTCTTAGATACTGTAAATAGTATACCATCGTCCGTACATACAGATGCCACTCAAGGAAAGGAGTACCTCCACTCTGCTGGAACCATATCCCCGACGTCGTCCCTAGAGGAGGACAAGTGTTTTAAATCACCTCCTTCAGAGGAATATCAACCCATTGTGCCAGAAACAGAAACTACAGTAAAGGCTACAGTTCCCACAAATTATGAGGAGGAAGAGGATGAGGAAGAGGATGAGGATCAGACACCAAATGTTGACATGCCACTTGGAAAGATCCATGAGGGTTATGCATCTGCTGCCATGCTCCAAGACACTGAAAAAGCTTCTGATAAATTTCCTGTATCAGCTGCACCTATTTCTCCTCCTGTGATGTATTTTGGCACACATGAAAAAGATGAAAAGGGACTCTCACTCTCTAAGGATGAATCTAAATTGGGCGCCTCTGATAAAGGTTTGTCCTTTTCACCAAATGTGCCTTGCACCTCAGAGACGAGTATTATCTCAGAGAGTGAAGAAAGATGCCTCAGCCCAGATGACAGCACTGTGAGGTTTGCCTCACCTACACAATCAGGGCCGACCAGCGGTAGCTACTCTCCCACTGAGGAAAGATCACAAAAGCCACTGATTATGGACAAAGAGGAAAAACTAGACAAGGAGACTTTTGACCCTCCGAGGTATTTGACCCAGGATGCTCCTGCTGACAAAAAGTCTGAAAGCATGAAAAATGTGAAAATAATTGATGATGAAGTGGACTCTTTTGGAAAGGAGTTCTCCAGCACTAAAACTGCAGTATGTGACTCTGAAGAGGATGAAGATGGAGAGAAAGATTATCATTATGGAAAGGAAAGCTATAAAGTGTGTAGTAAAGCTAAATACAAAGAGGAGAGGGAGTGCACTTTTCTTGATGAAGAATATTCCCAAGAGGCAACACCCCTAAAAGTGGAGACGCTGTTTGAAAATGAGAAAGAATCTGTGGATAAGGAAGACAAACCACAAAATGTGACCTACTTGGGCCTTGAGCACAAATCCCAGATGCTCAGCTCAGGAGAGGAAGATGAAAGTGAAACTGAGGATGGTACTTACTCAAGCGTAAAAGGACCACAGGACAAGTTAGATTCCATGTCAGCAAGCCAAGGCAAAAAAGATGTGTCATTTTCAGAAATAGATGACCTAAATGTGATCTCTAAAGACAGCGATAAAAGTGTCCACTTCAACTTGTATTCCTTCCCAGAGTGTGAGAAAGACCTCAAAGGGGAATTTGAGAGGGTAGTAAGGCAAGATACACCCTATGTTGGGAAAAGCTTTACATATTCTGATGTATATGACAGTAAATCAAGTTCAGTGGATTCCTACTCTCCAAATCTGCCAGCTGAGCACACTTTTGATGATACTGATGTTAAGAAAACAGAAAAGGAGGATTCCCTAGAATCTTCCACTGGCAAGACTGCTGACCTTAAAGCATCAGATGAAAAGAAAACATCATCTGCTTCATATTGTGAACCACAAAGTGTCTATGGGACACCACAGTTTGGAGATGCAGCCGAAGGAACATTCTCTGAGAAAACAAATAAAGTTGAAGTAAAGACGATTGAGAATACCTCACCTGTTTCAGCAGAGAGAGACCCCTTTTCAGTTAAATTTGAAAAGCCAGATTTCAGTGGGATGGCAGAGGTTGGTGCATCACAACCAGTCCATTATGCAGCTGACAGCTTCATCTCTGATTACAGTGCTAAAAGTACAAGTTCTATGTTCGGCCAATCTACATTTAGCACAAAAGACTTTATACCTGGAAACATGAAAATGTTTGCTGATGGAGAGGACGAGGATGAAGAGGACGAGGAAGATGATGATGATGAGGATGAGGAGTATGGAGAGCATGTAAGTGATAGTGATACAGAGAAAGGTGCCAAAGACAGACAAGAGAAAGATGCCCAGTGCCCACTGATTGGTGCCATCAGCACTGTACCTACTCAATTCCAGGATGAAAAGAAAGACACCATTACACATGATTACAGCTTTGGCTCTGAAACTTATGGAAAATCTCTAGGTTCATCAACATTTGAATCCATTATAAGCCACGAGAGCCCCAAGGACTCATTTCAAACTGCTAAAGGTGCCTCATCTTTTCCTACTGAAAGTCAAATTACAATCTCCTCTGGATTTGAACATTCTTCAAGTGAGCAGAAAAATGAGTTTGTAGAAAATGATGAGAAAGTTGTCAAGTCATATTTACCCCTCTCAACAAAGTCTGCTGACGATAAATACTCTACTCACTATGATGGCAAAGGTATTGAGTTTGACAAGCAAAAGACACCAGACGCAGCAGAGAATAAAACAGCAGACCCTGTTTCATTGGGCTTCAGTTACACAACTATGTCAGCCACAGCATACTCTTCTTCCTCTTCTTACAGTCATTCTTCATCAGCTTCAGCATCTCTGTCCACTAGCCACCAGTTTGTGGATGAGTTAGAGACCCCAGCCTGTACTGGAGTAGAGTACTCATCTTTCAAAGATGAACATTCACCAGTAGTTGATTCACCCTTTTCCAGTTCTGGTGGGCAGGTTAAAGATGAATATCTAGAAGTGTCTGAAAAACTGACTCCTGCAACCACTACTGCTGAATCCACCTCTAGTCTTGCGAGATTCTCACCATTATCACCCTTTGAGGAGATCAAGCCTTTCCCTCCCAATGCTGGTACCTGTATAGGTGATAAGAAAGATCCTGCTTATTCTACAAGTAATATCTCAGATCAAGGCCCACAAAGTCAGTGCTTTTATAAGCCGGAGTGGGATGAGGACCCAGGATTACAAGCGGAATTTGGTGCAACTGGACCTTATTCCTCAATCCCTCCGACCACACAGAAAGACACCATGCCTAAAGATCTCTATGGTGCTTCATCAACACTTGCATTTGAGTGCCCTGAAAAACAGTACTATGAAGACACAGAGAGTAGTGAAGAGGAGGATGATTATATGTACGAAACTGAACAGGATAAACTTCAGTACCAAAGATCTACACTTAAAGCTCAAGCAGACAAGAAAGATGCAACCTTTTCCTTGGGTGAGACAATAACCACTATCCCAGATGCGCTTAACTCAAATCCTGAGTTCAGAAAACCAGACACAGCAAATGGGCCTGCAGAAGTTAATTTGAGTGCACCAGAGGCTTTTGGTGGAACCAGCAAGGTGGGGATAGGCTTGTCAAAAACCGAGACAAAAGGCCAAGAATTTGATGTAAAGAAAATTAAGAGTCCAGGTGAATGGGAAATGCAGCAACAACGAGACATCTGCCCAGGGGCATCCCCACCTCATTATCGACATGAAGAGGAGTATGAAGAAGAAGAAGAAGAAGAAGAAGAGACTGAGCCAGAGCACCCAGCCCGTCCTCTTTCCCTCTCATCCACAGACCAACCTTTCCAACCCTCTTATTATCCAGATGATCCAAGCAGACACAATGACGACTCTGACTATCCTTCAGATGTTGGCATCCATCCACATTCATCCAAAGCTTCCCCAGGCTATTCCTCCTGTGAGTACAAGCAAAGGAGAGGAGACACGTCTCCATCCTTTATCAACCCAAGCTTATGTCAACTTTCAAGTGACGAAGAAAATGAGGAACAGAGAAGCCAAGCATATGACCAGCAACCTTCTGGGAAGACAAGATCCCACGAACAACCTCGCCACCACTCTCACAGTCATCATGGCGAGGACAGCAAATTGCAACACTTCTCTGGAGCCATGGCTGCTGGGATTAGTGCCAGTGGGGAGGACACCCCTCCAACGTCTGTCAGTGAGCCGTTGCATTCACAGTCAGATTCTGATGTTCCACCAGGTATGGAAGAGTGTCCATCGATCACAGCAGAAAGAAACAATGACTCTGACGAGGATGCAGATTACCTGCCTGTAGATAAATCATCTGGAGCTTATGGGGGGAAGCACTACTCATCTAGGTCACCTAATACAAATCATGATCCCTTCCCGTCACCAATGATGGACCCTGCTCCTTATTCCCCTCACCCTGATGTATGTATGGTTGATCCTGAAGCGCTGTCAAGCATAACAGACAAACCAATCAAGAAAGATACCAAAACAAAGGGTTTGCGTAAATTAGGTAAGACAAAGTCCTCATCTCCTGCTCGGAAGACTGATGCCAGGTGGAAGAGGTCCCCATCCAAGGAACCCTCCACTCACGCCACCTCTCTTAAGAAGAAGGACATGGATGATGATCTGTCAAGGTCAAGCCACAACACAGGCAAAGGCCTTGTCAATGGCCTTAAGAACAGTGCAGGTATGAACAAACATTCTCTGTATGCAAATCAAGATGAGCTGTTGTTTTGTTTGCCAACATCACGCTGACGGCAAGTTTTTGTTTTCTTAACAGGTTCAAATTCTGCAAAACTCAGTGCAGCTGTGCCCCCCGGTCCTCCTATCTATGTGGATCTGGCCTACATTCCCAACCACTGCAGTGCTAAAAATGTGGACCAGGAGTTTTTCAAACGTGTTCGTTCTGCATATTATGTAGTGAGTGGAAATGACTCCAGCAGTGGAGAACCGAGCCGTAGTGTACTAGATGCTTTGCTAGAAGGAAAGGCACAGTGGGGATCCAATCTACAGGTATAATATTCGTTAATTGCTCTCTCTGTGTGATTCTCTGTAGGTGTCAACATTGGAAGTTTGTAAATTGCTGATTAAATTGATGGATATTTTATGGATGCTACAGATTTAACTGGGGGGGGGGGGGGTCAATGAAGTTAACCACAGTGTTATTTCCATTACTTTGCTATACTATTGTCTTACTCTGTCCTTGTAGGTAACATTGATACCTACTCATGACACAGAAGTGACCCGTGAATGGTATCAGCAGACCCATGAGAAGCAACAGGAGCTGAACATCATGGTCCTGGCCAGCAGCAGCACAGTTGTGATGCAGGACGAGTCATTCCCTGCCTGCAAAATAGAGTTCTAAATTCAACATGGCTCCCAGGTTCACATCTTTACTCACAAATGGTCCGTTACAGCCTTAATTGTAGTTTACTCAGTCTAAAAATCTTAACCTTTTTCTTTTTAACTTCCCAAGGTTTAAAACAGCACATATTGTCTATTGCCCAAAAACCCCAATCAAATGGTACAAACTTTGATTATAATTTCCTGGTGATGAAAGTCACTAGAGTGCAGGAGAACAAAAGGAAGACGTGCCTTTCACTATGTACTTTTCAGGGTGGCTTTTCCCTTTACGTTGTACAATACATACATACACACTGTAATAGATGTCTTGCTGCAAATTCTTAACCCTTCGATTTTGGGCCAGGGCTTGTTTAAACTAGTTTTCATGGTCACATTCCCAGTCGTAGTTTTATACTGAACAAGGTTACCAAACGAGTCTGCTAAATACAATAAGTTGATATATATATAGCCTTGTTTATAATGATATTTAACTAAAGCACAAGTATACCTCTTTACTTATCTTTGAACAAAAGCACCAGAAAGTCAGAAAATACTGCATCTCAACCGGATTAGATACCCCTGCTTTCATCTGATTAGTTCATGTATCCTTTCTCATTTCAACGAAACTGTTGCTTTGAGGCCATGATTCATCCTCTTTCATAGTACAAACATACACTCATGCATCTTCTATTAATCAAGTTATCCCACATTGCAAATGGCAATTGAGGCTATATAACTCAGCAGAGAGTTTAACAAACACCTGGGTGCTATTTCACAAATATGAATTTAGTTAACAAAAAGAGATTTAAAAAATAAATAAATAAAAATGCATACGCTGGACAGTTGTGCTGCAGCTTATGTGCTTTGCACAAAAATTACTTTACATTCCTGACTCAGAGATTAATGCTTTGAATTTGTATGGTAAAATGACAACATCAGCAACATTAAATGAATAATAGTAGATCGGGACAAAATTCTGTTTGTAAATTAATGCTGAAAAACAATTGAATAAAGAATGTTTAGATGGTAGATTTATTGTCCACACTAAATAACAGAGGGGAAGTATTGGAATCAAATCTTATTTTGTCATTAAATGATGTATAAAGTGTACGTTCACAGAGTTTATGATTATTTTTAGTGTTTATGTCGTTCAGAAGGTTTATTCCTGATTTCGTCCGATTTTGAAGAAAATTCTTTAGCACCTTGTAATGATTTCCCCTTGATTTCTATTGGTTATAAAATGTACATAAGACACACTTGCTTACTGTAAAGGAATGGGAAGAAAGGATGACTGAGAATATGCAAGCCAAAGTTGCCGGCAATGGAAATGCACGGTATTCAATGAATACACTATGTGTGAACTTTTTTTTGCATAGGGTTATATGAAAAAAGTGAGCTACGGATACTGCACTTAAACCGATTCCAAAAATGTTTTTGTGTGTTTCAAAGCAAATTGTGGCTTTTATATGGGACATAAACCTTTATCTTAACCGTTAGTGCAAGAGCTGTTGTTTTTCCCATCAATAGACGACGAATATAAAAGTTTATTCTTGATTCAAATTATTTTTATGTCTCTCTGGTCCGAATTAGCAGTGATGAACAGAAAACTTACTGTCATAACATGGGCAGAATTGCAAACGTTTGTTTTTTTCTCAATATGTAAGTCTTAAAATAACTTATTAAATGATACTACTGCTCTGAGCAGGATCAAAGATGAAATGAATAATGATGTTGTATCATTGACTGATGGATAGAAAACTCTGTAAAAGTACTGTATGCACTGCATGTATATTACCATGAGGTAACAGCCTGAACATGCATTTGAGTACGGCTATGCTTTTAGGTGCTTGGCTCAATTCATTCCTATAGTAAAGAAGAAAAAACTTTTTTTTAGTTCCATTTGGGTCAGAATTCTGTTCAGAAGAACAGTTTTAATTTTTACAATTCTGATTTACATAGTCTATAAGATTTGATTGTTGACCTTCATCTTTGGAGAAAAGTGCACAGTTTTGATAAAACCACATTTACATCTAGACAAAATGACAGAAAACTGTATGGTTCAGCATAATCCTTTATATTTCTCTGAGGAACAAAATGTATGAGGATGCACGGTTAATGCTTGCCTCTGATGTTTTTAAGGTGCTGTAACTTTTGAGCTACTGCTTATTTGGCTGTGCTGCAGAGATGTTCTGCGTGACATGGTGAAACCCAGATGTGACTTCGCAGTACCACAGAAATAAACAAACACACACAAGTTGCAGACTGCCAGATCAAGTGACTAGATCACTGATCACATTTTATATTCAAGATTTGTAAGTGTCTTGTGTGATTTATTTATTCTTTTCTTTTTTTTGAAGATGGCGACTAAATGTTTCGAAAAAGTTTGAAAAATAAAAAAAGTCATGATGTGCTGTGCAAAACATCCCTTAGTTGCAATGTTGAGTTTGCCATCTCAGTAGCATCAAAACTGAAATATAGCATTCCATTGAGCCTAGCTATTTAATGCATGTGACCTTCATTTCGAACTTGTATGTAATAGTTCATAGTTATATTAAATAAAGTACTATTTTAAACATATTTAAATTATAATTGTCTCAATTGTACTGAAAGGCACATATAACCAGTCCGCGCTATCATTTCCAGCGTGCAGTGTTGTTAAGAAAATGTAGACTTGGATTTATTTTTTATTTCCCATGTTTTCATTACGTTTGCTTTTATTTCTCTCTCTCTCTTTCTATGTGCAATACTCTGTATCTTTCTTTAAGCTCTCTAAATGAGTGTCTACAAATATGTTGTAGAAAGGTAAACCTGATAATCACTAATAAAATATGTTAATGGGAAATATCAACATGTTTTTGCCTTTCTTTGTTTTCTTACTCAAATGAGAGTTATTTGCCACTCTAAAGTGGAGCATCCAAACAAAGTGTAACCTACACTTTATTGTGGATTTACATTTAAGTAAAAGAAATAAAAAGTACATATATCAAATATGATGTAGTTTGTTACATATCAGAGTTATGTTATTATCATTAAAGGTCCCGTTCTTCGTGATCCCATTGTTCAAACTTTAGTTAGTGTGTAATGTTGCTGTTAGAGCATAAATAATACCTGTACAATTATAAAGCTCAAAGTTCAATGCCAAGCGAGATATTTTATTTAACAGAAGTTCCCTTTCAAAGCCTACAGCGAACGGCTGGCTTGGACTACATCCTGGTACTTCCTTCATAAATGACGTCAGTAGAACAGTAGAACAGACTAACCTCCGCCCACAAGAATACAAGGGGGCGTGGTCTTGTTGCTGTCCCACGTGGAGAAGAGGACGGTCGCGTGGAGAAAAGGAAGTGTTGCGTTTGACTGTGTTTGTCGCCATGTCGTCGAGACGCTGTTATTTTCATCCCGGAGTCAAATCACCTTTGTTTGGCTTTCCCAGGGACGCTGTAGAGATCATTAAGCGCATATATCTCCCGTTAAGAGGCGTGACCTTTCCATGTGCGCTAAGCTGCTGTCGAATCACAACACAGGAACCGTGCCACGTTTGCTAAGCTGCGGTCAAATCACAACACGGGAACCGCTGGCACAATCAGAACTCGTTACGTATTTCTGAAGGAGGGACTTCATAGAATAAAGGAAGTCATCAGCCGTTTTTAGGACAGTGAAAACAGCGGTACACAGATAAGTAAATTGTGTTAAAAATACTGTTTTTTTTTACACGCGAAACATGAACACGTTATATTGCACACTGTAAACACGCAACCCTGCCTTCAGATCAGGAGATGCACAAGCCTACAGCACATCCAGAGCAAACCTGAAGAGGGGCATCAAAAAGGCCAAGCACTGCTACAAGCTAAAGATAGAGGGACACTTTTCCAACTCTGACCCTCGACGCATGTGGCAGGGCATTCAGGCCATCAGTGACTACAAACCCACCCACTCCACCCCCGCAGCCACTGATGTCAACTTCCTGAACGAGCTAAATTACTTTTATGCTCGCTTTGAAAGAGACAACAGAGAAACTGCCACCAAGCTCAAACCCTCAGCTGACCACCCACCAATCACACTCTCCTCCACAGATGTCTGCAAGGCACTGAGCCGGATCAGCGCGCACAAGGCTGCTGGACCAGACAACATCCCTGGACGTGTTCTCAGGGCATGTGCGGAGCAGCTCGCTGGGGTTTTTACAGACATTTTCTACCTGTCTCTTGCCCAAGCAGCTGTACCAACATGCTTTAAATGCACTTCCATTGTGCCAGTGCCGAAACACTCTAGCCCGAGGTGCCCTAATGACTACCGCCCTGTAGCACTCACACTCATCGTTATGAAGTGCTTTGAGCGGCTGGTCCTGGAACACCTAAAAGACTCTCTACCATCCACATTGGACTCACACCAGTTTGCCTATCGCAGCAATAGGAGCACAGAGGATGCAGTTTCCATGGCACTGCACTCTGTGCTCACTCATCTGGACAATAAGAACACTTATGCACGCATGCTGTCTGTTGACTTCAGCTCAGCATTCAACACTGTCATCCCAACCAAGTTAATAGCCAAACTTGGAGACCTGGGCATCAACACCTCAATGTGTAACTGGATTTTGGACTTCCTAACTGACAGACCCCAGAATGTTCGATCAGGATTCACCTGCTCCACGTCCATCACACTCAACACTGGTGTACCACAGGGCTGTGTGCTAAATCCGTTTCTCTACTCCCTCTTCACCTCCGACTGCAAGCCTGTGTATGGATCTAATTCCATCGTCAAGTTTGCGGATGACACTACGGTGATTGGGCTCATCAGCAACAACGATGAGACTGCCGACAGGGAAGAGATCCAGCACCTGGCCACATGGTGCACTGATAATAACCTGCCCCTCAACACCACCAAAACGAAGGAGCTCATCGTGGACTTCAGGAAAGAGTCAAGAGGCACACACGACACCATCCACATCAATGTAATGGCTGTTGAGCGTGTCTCCAGTTTCAAGTTCCTGGGGATCCACATATCGGCGGACATGTCGTGGACAACCAACACCTCCAGCCTGGTCAAGAAGGCTCACCAGTGCCTTTGCTTCCTGAGGACACTGAGGAAGAATCAGCTCTCCTCGGCTATCCTGGTGAACTTCTATCGCTGCGCAATAGAAAGCATCCTGACCAACTGTGTGGCAGTATGGTATGGGAGCTGCTCTGTTGCGGAGCGCAAGGCACTGCAGCGGGTGGTGAAAACTGCCCAGCGCATCACAGGGACTCCACTACCCGCCATCAAGCACATCCAGAGGAAACGCTGTCTGCATCGAGCTCGCAGCATCCTTAAGGACTCCTCTCACCCGGCCCACAGACTGTTTTCTCTCCTGCCCTCCGGCAGGCGTCTCAGGTGCCTCCGGACCAGGACCAGCAGACTAAAGAACAGTTTTTTCCCCAGAGCTGTCTCTTTATTGAACTCTAACCCTCGCTGATCCACTACCCTCATATACTGCCAACTCTCCTACCTCACATCTGCTTTCACTTGTTATTTGCACTACTGGAAAAACTGTTTACTTATGCATCTTGCACTACCATACCTTAACCGGATTATACTCATTTGCACTGCCGACTGTAATCACAGTACCAACTGTTTACATTTGCATTTTGCACCGTACTTCTAACTGTAATATGCAATCACTTCCACTGCACTTTACACTTTTTTTCAGATAGCTTCTGTCCATACTTCATTGCACTACCTTAATCCACTGCTATATTCCTCATCTTGCCTAACATATCATTGTATACCTCTATCTGTAAAATTCTGTTTATAGTAATAGCCATCTGTATATTATATTATACTCATAGTACATATTCACCTGTAAATTCTGTTTATAGTAAAAACCATCTATATATATATAATCAGTACATATCCATGTCCTGCACTTATTCATCCATTGTATATCATGCACTTATGCAACCGTTGTATATCCTGCACTTGCACTTTTGGTTAGACCTAAACTGCATTTCGTTGCCTTGTACCTGTACTTGTGTAATGACAATACAGTTGAATCTAATCTAATCTAATTGAGGGACTCAAACACAACTACTAAAAAAAGGCTAAAACATTCACTGATGCTCCAGAAGGAAACACAATGCATTAAGAGCCGGGGGTGAAAACTTTTGAGCAGGATGAATATGTTCAAATGTATCTTATTTTGTTTAATTATCTTTTTTTATTTAGTACTGTCTTTCAGAAGCAACAGAAGATACTTACGTTTCTAAGACAAATTGAGTACAATTTACCTTGATTTTCAAATTCAATTCAATAATGTTTTGCATATTATGTGCAATAAAGTTTGAGATAAAACTGAATATTGTCTCTAAAATTATGTGAATTTCTTCATGAATTCGATGATTATTCTGCACATTACATACTGTATGACTACCTGGACACAAACATGTAAGTCTATTCCTAAACCTGTTGCAATTGTATATAAACAAACTCTCAAGGTTCTAGATAAAAAGCCAAATAGTTTTCACCATTGTAGTATTTTAACTAAGTTTCCCATTTTAAGTTGGGAACATTTGATACAATTTGCTGACTTAGTACTTTTAAGATTTTAAATGGTTTTGCTCCACTTGTTTTTAAAGATTATATTGGTCAGATAACAGGACGGTATACACGAGCCGGTATAGGGGTGATTGTTACTTTTGGTCAGTTATCTTTTTCTTTCAGAGGAACACATGAGTGGAATAGACTTCAACGGAGCTTAAAGAATTCAAATGTAGCAGGTCATTGTGGTTTCTCAAAAAAACTTAAAAAATGGTTACTGTTAAATCAAAATTGTGATCATTTATAGGCATTTGGGTACACTATTTTGAAATTTAGGTGTTAGGTGTATATTTTATGTAGGCCTATTATTAATGCGTAGGCCTATTGTCCCTGATTAAAGAGTAGCTAAATGAAAAGAAAATATTAAATTGAATACTTTATTTCGATTTCAAGCCTAAAAAGCCTAATTTTGATTAATTTGCAGCAGTAAACAACATAAAAAAAACCATCAAAGCAAAAAATGATCTAGAATCAAGACGTCCACACATTATAGAGACGATTCAAGGGTTTGAGAGAATAGGGGATCAACGTATAGCAGTGTTGAGATGTGGCAGCTGAATTCACATGACGATGACATCACTGTCTAGGTCACATGCCTATTATCTTTTCTTCCCCTCCCTGTCTGTTTCTGAGAGAAAAGCGTGGAAATGAACAAAGCCTTGTGTTGAAGAAAACAGAACGCAGTGCTTGGCACAGCAGCGGGCAATGCCAACAATGCCCTACTGTTCAGTGATCCTAATCATATGGAAATACATACATTTTGGATTCTGTTCGCTGGCGGGACTTGAATTCAGATTTATTACCAAATGTGTGACACTATGGTGATTGTTTACTTTGCGGTTCACAACGAAAACCCTCCAGGTGATGAATGATAAGAGCCTCGCTGTCATGCCAACGAGTATGAGGATGAATAACAGTTAGAGATAATGATGCTTATGCAAGTGTACACCTATTGAGACAGTAAATGAAGTTTTGAAAATATGGAAATTTCAGACTTTAGTGAGGAAAATTAAAAAAAAATGTGTGGTTAACAGATCATGTTCAAGTGAAAAAAGGTCCACTTGTTCGATACAGAGAAACCTGGTGCTTGATTTTTAGATCTGATCAGTGCAGTTCACACAAGAAATGATAAAAAGGCACTTGTTTCCTGTAGACAATGCCATTTTTATTTGAAACACCATAAATCAAAGTGGCATTTAATACTACTGCACAGACGGCCTACAGCACCAACAGTACGACACGTTTGAGTTGAATCTATCAGAGGCAGATGCATTAATATGTCTGAATGCAGAAGCAGTTGTCAGTGGGTTCAGTGTGCTTCACTGGACTCCGAGCGGAGTGGAATAATTCACAGAAGTGAAATGCTCGTCTCTAGATTCTAGAGGTCTTACAAGCTGGTCCTACAAAAGTGAGAGTCGGTTACTTTTACACACACACACACACACACACACACACACACACACACACACACACACACACACACACACACACACACACACACACACACACACACACACACACTGCACGCTCAGTAAACACCGTCCACCATCCAATTATTTACTTAATGTTTTTATCCTGAAGAGGTTCAGATATCAAAAGAAAAACAGTACAGTATATGCTTCTGAAAAGCAACATCTTTCTCTCTTTTTTACCGTACACTAAACAGTAAGCAGACAAACATTGTGTGTGTGTGTGTGTCATGGTAATCTCGGTACACTGCACTCCCCATATGATCAAACAGGAGGGTCGCGGTACAAAAAAGTATTTCGCAGTTCAAGAGAGACATGTTGAAGACCACTACTTCATCATTTAAAACCGCGAGAGCACTGTAAGTTTTACAAAAATAAAAACTAAAATATAAAAAAACGAGACTTATTCATTTGCAGTCTCATTGTTAAACGTAAGCTGCATATTAGTCAATAAATATATATATAGACTATATGTGTATTTTATAATGATTTAATAAATTATGACAGTGGTAGCTATAGCAAGCTTTGGCAAACGGTAATAAAACGGTAGCGTTAATTTAAAGGGATAGTTCTCTCAAAAATGAACGGTGTCATTTTGCTCACTCTCGTGTCGTTCCAAATCCATAGGACTTTTGTTCATCTTCAGAACACAAATTAATTTTTAATTAAACTTGAGAGATTCCACCTTTCCAAAAATAAGAGAAATATTGGCAAGTATACTGAAAAGACATGGTATACGGTTTGTTTACTTAAACATTACATGTTATATTAAATATGGTAAATGGAAGCTTGTGTTTGTAATGTGCAAGACGTAACAGCTTGAGCTTCCGTTTACCATATTTGATGTGCTCTGTGTGCGCTGATCGATATTTATGTGTGAATAAATTAAATTAAATCTGTTCATCATATAAAGTGATTGCGTTTCGTCAGCTTCGCTCGATTCATACATATGTATGTCTTTATGAGCTTTTTAAAGCATCAACGTTTTCAGTGGAGGGATAGAAACCTCTCAGGTTTCATGAAAAACACACAACACGAGAGTGAGCTTTTGATCGTTTCATTTTTGGGTGAGCTAACCCTTTAATATGCAAGCTGTGTAAGTTCATTATTCAAGAGTTCAGCTTGACTATAAGTGCTTCAGCAAACACAAGCTAGTATCAAATATCACATCCCTTTGAAAAATATCTTCCAGACCAGCTAATGAAGAAAAAAAAATGCAGTCATTTGGAGACAAGGAAGATAATATGTGCACATAAAAAATGTTTCAGTGTGTCTAACAGCTTATGTTTGATCACTGGCCGTAGGACTAGAGAGATGCGTTACACAGGAAGCATCTCTGAATAACACTACAGAATTAAACACATGGAGAGTTTATTAAGATTTTTAACTGGAGCATTTGAGCTTCAAGTTCAAAAGGTGACAATCGCAGGGAGGGCCTCCATTTCTTCCCTTAAATTACTGAGGCGAATCCTCCTTTGACTTGTTTGGGACTTCATGAAGGTCTGAGGCACTACAGCGAGAGCATGCTGGGATGGGGTGAAGGACGCACGTATGAGGGAGCTGCCCGGTCTGCGTTTTCCTTCACGGCTCAGGCACATGTGGAGCTCCCACCTCCAGTGGAGTGCCAGGGTGGGGCAGGGTCCCCGAGCTCCCTCTCCAAACATCAACTGTTTCCTGTGTATCAAAGAACTCATCCGGCTCCTCGGGCGTGAGCGGGGTCTGGGCGCTGGAGCCGGCCTCTGAGCTGCTCTCTCGCAGCTCGAGAAGCACAGGCAGGGAGCTGGGCAGCCCGCAAAAGGACTCCGACGGCGAACTGTCTGCCAAGAGTGAGCAGGGAGGAGTGGGCTCCGTGGGGGCCAGACTTGACACTTCATCACAGCATGGGCTCTGTGTCAGACACTGGCCTGCAGAGTCTGTGCCATCCACTGCTATTTCACTGGGCTTCTCCAGGATGGGAGATGGTATGGAAGGGTGGGGGTCTTCAGAGGGGAGGCTGGTTTCAGTGATGCTGAGTGCAGACGTGGAGGACACACAGTGGCTGTTGTTGTGAGGAGTCGGGTGGATCTCCTCGCTGCTCTGCGGCGTGAGGGTGATCTTCTCACTGAAGCTGAAGCGTGGAGAGGTGTCAGCCGTGGTGGGAGACGAGGGGCCAGCGCTTGACACTGTACTTGAGGGACCACTGCTGTCTGCATGGAGAAATACACACACACACACAAACAAACCATTATTTGGCTTATTCTGCAAAACAGGTGCCATTTGTCTCTCATATGTACAGTATGTGTGTGTAAAAAATGACTTCAGCAATGAATAGTTGATGCCAGATTTTACTATGTGTTACTATAAAGATTTTTCTAAATGCATCAATTGTTTTGCCTGCTCAACCCTTGTGTTTTCACTACTCCTTGATGTATTAGCAAAATATACACATTTTAAAATAAAAATATATGAAAATTAAGAGCTAGCATTTGTTTTTATTCTTTCTATATATATTTTTGTGGATTTTAGTGGACATACTGTATTATTAAAATGAATTAGATTTGTAACTTAAATTGGCATATCAACCCTGTAACCATAATTTTTTTTTCCCTTTTGAAAGAAATAAACTATTCATAAAAATAAATAAAAAAAATCTAGTTACTAGGACAGTGTAGTAACTTTAAAAAAAAAAAACCTTTAAATTGAGTACTTAATATTAAAATAATGTATTTTAAAAGATTTTACTTAAGTGCAAACTGAATATAATGTTTTAGGACACTGCAAATAAACATCAGTTATTATAGTTTAAATTTATATTACATGCAATTAGCTGAATATTAGAGTGCGTTTTACTCTAAGCAGGATTTAGGTCCAACTTTATATGTAATTTCATAATTACTTCTATTGTCTTTGAAATATGGTTTAAGTGTTTATTAAAGTGTAATAATGAAGCTGTTAGTACATTTCAAAATATATTAAATGTAATATCACATTACAGTTAAACTTATTTTACAGGTGCTTTAATATGTTAGTCAACACATCAAAATAATGTGCTTCTTTAAAACATGACAAAAGATTATAGATTATAAAACAATGTTTTAAAATGGTAAGTGCACCTTTTAAAAGTGCACTTAAAGAGTTGTTCTTAATTTTCTTAATACACTTAAGTGGCATTTTATTCCATTAATACTATATTATCAGCAAGTACAGTTTATTTTAAACAAACTGTTAAGATTTGAACACTAAAAGTGCACATTCAATACAATTAAGCACACAAGGACAAATTACACCGATCAGGCATAACATTATGACATTGTGAAAAAAATATTCCTAATATTCTGTTGGTCCCACTTTTGCTGCTAAAACAGTCCTGACCTGTTGAGGCATGGACTCCACTAGACCCCTCAAGGTGTGCTGGGGTATACCAAAATGTTAGCAGCAGATCCTTTAAGTCCTGTAAGTTGCGAGGTGGGGCCTCCATGGATCGGACTTGTTTGTTCAGCACATCCCACAGATGCTCGATTGGATTGAGATCTGGGGAATTTGAATTTCACAAGCACCTGGCCATCCACGTGATGTAAAAGAAAACGTGATTCATCAGACTAGGCCACCTTCTTCCATTGCTCCATGGCCCAGTCATGTTCACATGCCCACTGTTGGTTCTTTCGGCTGTGGACAGGGGTCAGCACCCTGACTGGTCTGCGGCTATGCAGCCCCATACGCAACAAACTGTGACGCACTGTGTATTCTGACACCTTTCTATTAGAACCAGCATTAACTTCATGAGCAATTTGAGCTACAGCTCGTCTGTTTGATCAGACCAAACGGGCCAGCCTCCGCTCCCCACGTGCATTAATAAGCCTTGGCTGCCCATGACCCTGTCGCCGGTTCACCACTGTTCCTTCCTTGGGCCACTTTTGATAGATACTGACCACTGCAGACCGGGAACCCCCCACAAGAGCTGCAGTTTTGGAGATGTTCTGACCAAGTCATCTAGCCATCACAATTTGGCCCTTGTCGAACTCACTCAAATCCTTAACCTTGCCCAGTTTTCCTGCTTATAATACATCAACTTTGAGGACAAAATGTTCACTTGCTGCCAAATATATCCCACCCAAACAGGTGCCGTGATGAAGAGATAATCAGTGTTATTCACTTCATCTGTCAGTGTGATATGTCATGATGTTATGCCTGATCAGTGTATATCCTTATCTTTATCACCTTTATGTTTTGTTTAAAATGTCATCACTGTTACCATAACTTTGTATAGTAAAGAACTGGGCCCGTATTCATAAAGAATCTTAATGCAAAGAGTAGCTCCTAGTGACAAAATTCTAAGAAAATTCTTAGAAATGTGGGCGTTTACTCTTAAAATTAACAAAACAAATCCTAGTAAAGAAAAAAGTAATTCAGAAAGTCAAATTTGTTAGGAGCATGGACGAGGACTTTTAAGAGGCTTAAGAGTTTCTTTAGCAGCGGAGAAAATGGCGAAAGAAGAAGAAGGAGAAGAAATGTGTTGCAGACAATGGATGACAGTGACTTAATAAGACACAATAGATTAGATTGTGCAGGGATCATGTTTGTTGCATTAGACCCAACTTTCAAACCACCAATAAAATAGACATGCCAGCAATCAGTGTAATTGGAAATAGTGGAACACTGTTTATAATTCTAAGCCAATCAAATACCTAATAGGAAATTAACAGCATGGTAAATAATAAAAGGATTTATATGCATATATATAATGTGTGTGTGTGTGTGTGAGTGAGAGAGAACAGTAAAATAGGACAATTTGCGCTTGCAATTTCAAAGTGAAGGCTTAGAATAGACCCTATACTTAAAAGCGCTCCTTTTTTCCCCTTTTTGGACAACCAACCAAACACAGTCTTCAAAAGACTGTGTCATACGTAGCAACGGGGTCAGCCCCGCCTCTTCACTAAGATAAAAGTTTTTGTATTTTCCTTGCTCAGAGTTGCTCTCAGATCGGTCCTGAATAGCTCTTAAACTAAGACTCCTACGTAAAAGCGTTTAAGCTTAATTTGGAGTTTTCTGATAGGACTCTTAGAATCTTTATGAATACGGGCCCTGATCATTGAAAAGTGTATATTTGTAGAAATTAACAGTAAATCCTCATTCTAAGAAGCACAATCTTGAAGGCTTGTCAAAAATAAAACTCTTGACCTCTTTACTGTCAACTCTGTAATTATTTAGCTTGCAATGGGACAATGATATTTATTATCATTTAAACATCATTTGAACATCTGGTCCATCCAACATACTACATGTAACACATGTTAGTACAATAGCTGAGTGTATTCTCCATGTGAAGTATCTTAGGGCAGCAGTACTCACACCAGGGTGGCCGATCAGAACGCTGGCGCAGTGAAACAGAGGAGGACAGCACTCTGTGAGGCATGTAAGAGTCCCCTGTGGGCTGGTTCTGGGAGTCAAACATGGCTGAGAGAGCTACAGATGGCGAGACAAGCACACACAGTTAAGACACAAGTGCATTCTATTGCAGTATCAAAAGAACTGAGAGTGACCTAAAAGTATGACGTGTAATTTGTCATTTCTTGTGTTACTTAAATCTATGCTATGGGCATCACCTCTGGTTGTCCTGGTGTGGGAATCTCCTGCATTTTCACACATGGCCGTCAGGAACTCGTTGACTTGTTTTAGTGAGAGCGAGTTGTGGAGGGTCTCGAGGGGGTAGATGGATGGCACCATGGAGCAGCCTTCAAAACCTACAGATGAGAGAAAACAGTCCTCTATTCAGAAATCAGTGTGCACCCAGAAAAAACTCTGTCTATAACCACTGAACCAATGTCAATAGTCATTCCACCTACTGCCAAACCCTTGTTAGTGACAGAATCACAGACAGAGTCACAGGCGGGAAACATTTAGACGTACATGCACACAACTAAACCCACCTCATCCTCTTACCATTCATTCAAGACTTGGCATGTATTACATAGTAATCTTAATCTACATTCAAAAATGAAGACATAATCTGGTAGTAATGTAGCCACACTCGCGTCACACAACTTCAAATAAAAGTTCAATTGTTAATTCATTGTTAGAGTCTCTATGCACTTCTTTTAGTTGAAAAACCAAACTCTTAATGTAGATGAAAGCAACACACGTAAATTAGGAGGAAGCTGGCAGAGACAAGAATAAAAACCGGAATGAATGTGAGAACTGCACCTGCGGATCATCATGTAATCAGTGCATGAATTTTATAAAAGGAGACATGTATTTCATGACAAAATATCACTTATGACTGTTACTTATGAAAATGACCCCGGATTCTGGAGAATGTAAAAAAACAAAACAAAAAAAACAAGCACGAGTATGATTATGTATGAAGTAATTGCAGTTTAAATAATTATTGAGAGTTTACTACATTAATATTTATTTGGAAATTAACACATTTGGGACAGAAATTTGTAATATTCCCTTTTTTCAAATCCCCAGAGGCCTGTGGCATGCAAATAATATGCCACTATCATGCAAGTCAGTCACTGTTACTGTTACTTTGATAGGTCAGTGAGTCGATGCGACTGTAAGCTGACACGGTTGCAATCAGATGCCACTGGCATGCATCTGCCACACAACACACCCCAGCAAACAGCAGTGAGAGAACACTCCTAATGCTTCTTCACCCTCTCCTCTAAACAGCGCTAAATATGACATTAAATTACATGTTTCAATCTGTTCTGTGCTCTTTCTAAACACTGGTCTGAATAGGTTGCATGAGTACCAGCACAGGTGACCATCTTAAGGACTAATTTATTAATTCAATCCATCTGGGCCCGTTAACAAAAGTCAATTGCAATCTGTTTTTTGTTTTTTTTTGTAGGGTGGAATTAAATCATCAAAGTTAAAATCACCTGCACAATAATGGGCTGGCGGTAATATTTCTTGCATGTTATCTAGTTCTCTTTCATTAGTAAATTTTTACGGAGCCCCTAAAGGGACACGGTGAAGAAAAACAAACAAACATATTTTTGTCCCTTTAGGGGCTCTGTACATTTTCATTACACTACCATTTAAAAGTTTGGGTCGGTAAGATTTTTCATTGCATCTGAAGGACATGGCTCCATTTATTTGATCAAAAACACAATAAAAATAGTAATATTGTGACGTATTATTACAATTTACGTATTAACTTATTCCTGTGAGGGAAAAGCTGAATTTTCAGCAGCCATTACTCAACCTTCAGTGTCACATCCTTAATATTGCTTAATAACTGTAATACTTTTTTGAGATTTTCTTTGATGAATAGAAAGTATATAAAAAAAAAACCATTTATTTTAAATAGAAACATTTTGTAACAAATGTACACTTTTAAATATAATGTGTGCTTGCTGAATAAATGTATTAATGTCTTTAAAAAAATAATAAAATATTACTTACTCCAAACTTTTGAACGGTAGTGTTTTTTTAACAGGAAAACAGCATAGCAAATTCATAAATTTTAGATTAATTACGTTAAGATCAAAGCACAAGATTTATTTTATTTCCCTGATAGCCCTAAAAATATTCACAACCTATATAAACTACAATAAGTTAAAGAAAAAAAGAAAAAAAACAAGAGCTGTGTCTTTGCAAGCTGCTTTTCCCAATAACACAAGCATGCTTCAAACAGCAGAGGCGCTAGAGCAAAGCTGAGGCGGCTGTGGCAGCGGCCATTACTGCAGTCACGGCACAGCAGGGCACGGAGGGACCTCCGCAGGGCTGACCGTAGAGATACTCTAGTGGGTCCTGGCCAGAGATTAACCAGTTGCGGAAGAGGCGAAGATGGTAGGAGCATTGATGGAGGTGGTGGGCAAAAGCACTGTCCAAACAGAACGGGTGGCCAATATTGGGGTCGTTGGAAAAGCGCCTCAGCAGCTGGGCTACCTGGTGCTCTTCCAGGGGTTCTGAGGAAGAAGAGGCAGAGCAGGGAAGAGAAGAGTGGGGAGTAGGGGTTGGAAAGCAGACGGGTGAAGGCATGGGGTCCTCATGGGTACAGAGATTACCGTTTCATTACTTAGCATGCTATCAGAAAAACTCCCCACAATAGGTTGGACAGCGTTTAAAAGACAGATCTCCACATTTAAACACACCTAAACAAGGGCCTGAGCAACTGGTCACCAGCAGATGATCCCAAGCAAACACACAGCAGCACTTAAGTCCGTTGTAGTCCACCACCTTCATCCACAAACAATGATGTACAGTTCTATGCACACAGAGTGCAAAAGAAACTCCAACTCCTGGAGCCAACATTCATCGCTTAAGGCACAAGACCACAAGGGATTCAAGGAACAACTCACTAAGCTACACACAGACATGGTCTACATTCCCACACTGACATCTAAACTTCTAAACAGATCTACTTTTCCTCACACGGTGAGTTCTCGAGCGTGCATACGGACACTGTGTAGTTAGGCCCAGCCGATTCAATCGACCTGATCGGATCAAAGCTGCAGTGAGATAAAGATCTATCATTACCTGAGCCAGACCACCATAGAGGTGGTTTAACCGTCATGGCAGAAGTGTCATCCCGTGTGCCTAAAGTGAATACAGTGCTCAGTGGAGTCAAACATCACACCACGATTAGACTATACCATGAGAAGGTGACATCATTACAAAAAACATACACTTAAACTTAGTGGTCAGTACGATTTAAAAAAAGAAAAGAAATTACTACTATTATTCAGAAAGGATGCTTTCAATTGACCAAAAGTGACAGTAAAGTCACATTTTAAAAACATTAAAAACTCAGCTCTTCCGTGACCACTTAACCTCATACAAAAAAAACTTTCCTTTCTTCCCCTTTTCTCCCTCCATACTCTAGCCTGTGCTACACTGAGCAATGTACACGGTCTCAGTATTTCAGGCACTTGTTGCGCTAACTCGACTTAAGCGTCTGCTAAATGCATAAATGTAAATGTAATGTAAAGACATTTATAATATTACACAAGATTTCTATTTCTTTTGAACTTTATATTCATCAAACAATCCTGGAAATAATTGCCGATTTTAAATTGTAATAATATTAGTTTTACTGTATTTTTGATCAAATAAATGCAGCCTTGATGAGCAGAATAGGCTTCGATTAAAAATATAAAAAATCTCTCACTGACCCCAAACTTTTGAGCGCTAGTGTAAAGGCCTTTTTTTATAGAGCTTTAACATAGATTGTTGGTAATGTTACTGATTGATACTGTTTTTCCCCCTTCTATTCTATTTGAATATTTCATTTTTTTTACTACTTATTTCAATTAAAAAATATTACAAAACAAATGATTCTGTTTGTACAGTTATGTTGCTAATAAATGCAGTTTATAAAAGACAATCTATTGAAGAGCAGAGGCAATGAAAAATCAGGCTCAGCGGCCTTAAGTTTTATTCGGATCATAATCTTGTCACTAGATCATAACCAATCATTCCAACACAGACGCACATTTGTTCATAGTGTGGATTTTCTATTTACTTCAGTTGTTTTTATATTAAATCAGTAAATTAGATTTGCTACACCCAACACTACTTGTTACAGAAACCTTTTGGCATTTTTGGATTTGAATTAAAACACTATACAATCGCTTTATTAAGCCGTTTCATCATGTGCACCATTGGGAGGTGCCCAGAATGTAGATGATTGCAGGTTTAACTACCCTTCTGGAGACATTTGATACCCACCTGAACCACATTTACACACACTTAGTGAGAAAACACAAAAAAATATAATGATTAGGCTGAATGAATAGAATTTGTTTAAAGAGTGTGCACTCATTTAAGGAGACGTGAAGGCAAAGCGAGTATTTCTTATTAACTACAGAGACATAATTACGTTGGACGGAAGGCTCCTATGTGAAAGGCTTCGAGAGCTGGGTGGCTGGGAATGTGTGGTGGGTAGAGTGTGTGGGATCTGGCAGGGAATGGGATTGTGTAGGCAGATCAGGGACCATCTTAAGCTTTGCATGAGATGTACTGAACACATACAGCACTGTGTCAAAATACACCTCCATAACACGCTGCAGTAATTCACATCAGTTTACAAGCAGTTCTTTTCTATTGTTCTTGACCTTTGTTATCACCTCCATTTAGATTTGTTTATGCTAGACAACATCTCTGGACATCCTCTTGATCACAACATATGAAAGACGATTCTTTTTCCGAGAGAGAAATACACTGATCATCTTAACCAACATAAACATGCAGATTATACACAGCACATGTGTCTATAAATTAAGAGTTGAGAAGCACAAAAGACACTGGCTAGGAGTTCATCTGTTTCTGCACGCGCGGTAGTTTTCAATTTTCAATTTCAATTTGAAAGAAATGCTATTTTTTGGCATTTATAAATATAATAGCCTCTTTTTCTGTAGACAGACTGTAGAAAGCACTGAGGTTTTAAGCTGCCTCCCACGAAGAATCAAAGGGAAACAGGGTAAAATACTCCTTGGCGTCGTAACTCAACATTCACAACATTTAGCATAATAACGGTGCACAACCACATTGAAATTTAAATAAAAATAGAGAGAGGATTAATGGGGTAAAAAGTGTCAGGTAAACCAATTCCCAGTGAACAATCCCTGTCTGCTATTAAATACTGTCATAACAGTGAAAAACAATGTCCATTAATACCAGAGCGATGAGAATTGCTCACAGGGGAAAGGTTTAATCACCGGTGTGCTGTCCAGTAGTGGTTCAGATTCATTATCTCGAATATCTATTCATAACTGTACACTTGAAAAAAAATCATTATCTTAGAATCTCAGTATTTTTGTTATCGTTTCCATAGAAATATCAAAACACCCTTATCAAAATCTAAATTCAATTACTTTACAATATTGCACAGAATAGTACAACTTGGATTTCTGAGAATATACTGTATATTCTCACTTTATTTTTCTCAGTGAATTGGCTTAATAACTTAATTCAGTATATTCCCTCTGACATACACTGTTGTTAGTGAATAGTGAATCTTATGTCATTTTGCTTCCCAAATAAAACAAGACAAAAATACTGATTAAGAACATGATATTTTTTGCAGTGTAATACACTCATCGCCCCCACAGACTTGTGCACATACAAGCACAGGAAACACAAACACGTGCTTAAACTCATACAAACAGTCATCCGTAAACTGATTAGCATTGAGTCACTGGGTGAGAGTGAGAGTTGTCCGCAGGAGGTTTCAGATAGCGATAGTGGTGCATGTGGGAAGGGTAAGAGGCTGGTTGAATGTTTAAAAAGATGATGAAACTGGAGAAGCCGAAAGAACCATGGCAGAAATCACGTGAAAGAAAACAAAACCAACATCAATTTCCGAAATGAAAATAGGTTTCCATAGACATGCAAAACAAAGGGGGGTGGAGAAAGAAGTGGAAATATACTTGAAGAGAAGCAGACGTACCATTAGTCGGATGCTTTGCAAACGACACAGAAAATCGCTTTACTGCCGGCATAGACAACAACTCTGAGGAAATAAAAAAGGTCACTAGTTACCATTTTTACAGTACACCTGTACAGGATGGGGATGGTGTTACAGAACTGAAGGTGTGAGACTGTCAAGGATAGTAGGGTGAGGAGTGTGGGGCTGGGTTTCTACTGTGACTACAGCAGGATACAGACTTAGAAACACTGGGACAGGAAGCAGGAAGAGCAGCGTTTAGTGTCTCAATGTAGTGTCTCTTTTAGCTAAAGAGTGAGAATGTTTCTTATTACGAGGAAGTATGATGTTAATCTCAAAGATATGTTCACAGAGGCTATTCCTAGCTCAGGTAGTGAAAATAAACTATTTTCTAAGTATATTTCTAACTATTTCTAAGTAAAAAGAAGACAGATCTTTATCCTAACTGCTTAAATGTCTTCACAGAGTCACCACAGTGAATGAGTGGATTTATTTATAACCTTAGCTACAGTAATATTTTGGGCTTCTCACTTTATGGGCACTTCTCTACTATAAATACAGATGCCATCTTATCAGACGCCATCTATCAGAACAAACAAAATGGTGGACAGAAGCATGAAAAGCTTGAGACGGTCAGGTCAACCCCTCACCTATGTAATATAAGCAGCTCTGAGAGCCTGTAGCGTAACAGCAAATGCCTTCACGGGACACAACACCACACACAACAGTGAAGACAAAGAGACTGGGGATTGTGTTCAATGACCAGCCAGTCCGAGAGACCAGCCAGAGGTTTAAAATGAAGCTAATAAGGTTAAATGAACAGGCTCATGTATACGATAGTAACAAATGAGAGTGTAAAGTTATAACTGCAAATCGGCAGTAAAGAAAACAGGACACAGCAAATGGGAACTAAAACAGGGAGAACTCCAGACAATGTCACACTGACACCTTGTGGACAAAGGGTTTCACCACTAGCGTAAAAACGGAACATTCTGGAAGGAATCGGTATCTAAGAGCACTGAAATCCAAAGCTAATGGACATTTATCAAATTTAGTAATAATCTATACCCATTTAATGGGTAATACTTTGATACATTCTTACCATGTTTTTGCTTCAAACTTTTTGGGATTCCTGCAGCGGTACATAAAATTATGTGCTTCCAATTAAACGATGTCAAGAATAAAACACTGCTCACAAAATATGATAAAATGACAAGAAACAAAGACAATAAATGGCACAGCAGACTCCATGAGCTTTTAGACACCACACATTCAAGACTATGAAAATGAACCAGATGTGAAATGGTGAATATGACAGTGAGATGTGTGATTCACCATCAGGGCCTGATGTAACGAGAGTTCTTAATCCTAAACTTTATAGGAAGTGCCCTTTACCTAGAGATCCTACATTGTTAACTCTTTCATCATCTCCATGAGAGAAGGAGCTGGACTGAGCACATACCGTCTTTATAGGTCAAACTGCCCGAGGAGAATTTTTTGCGGTGTGTGCGTGCGTAGTCCTGAAGGTTGGGGGCACTAGAGGAGCCCCCCAAGACGGTGGTGCTGAAGAGACCAGCGCACTGAGAGCCTGCAGAGGGGGTTAGATCATGGAATTAGTGTGCACACCAACCACATGCACTTATTAATCAAAACACAGCAGTTACTGCAGAGGGAGAGAGAGGACTATAAAATCATAATATACGACTCATTCCAAAACCATTAGGGTTTGGCGAACATCAATAAGTACGTTTACATGGACAACAATAATCTGCGACTAAAACAATACTATTTTAATCGCATTATCGAAGTGCATTTTAGACACGTACACACCTTAAAGGGATAGTTCACCCAAAAATGACAATTCTGTCATCATTTACTCACCCTCAAGTTGTTCCAAACCTGTATGAGTTTCTTTGTTCTGCTGAACACAAAAGAAGATAGAGTGAAGAATGTTTGTAACAAAGCAGAGAGAGCAACCATTGACTACCGTAGTATTTTTTTCCCTACTATGGTAGTCAATGGTTGCTCTATCTGCTTGGTTACATTCTTCAAAATATATTCTTTTGTGTTCAGCAGAACAAATAAACTCATAAAGGCTTGGAACAACTTGAGGGTGAGTAAATGATGACAGAATTTTCATTTTTGGGTGAACTATCCCTTTAATCACACTATTAACATTGTTTAAGAGTTTTCACTGCATTTTGCGGCAGGACACATACGCTCACGGCAGTGGTCAACCATTTGATGGCAAACAAGAGAGCATGGCTTGGCTTCAAGCAACTCTCTCACGCCAGTCCTTGCTTTGTACTGTCATCCAGTACCACCGAGTTTGTCGCGGTGGCAGAGGAGGCCCGTTGCTGGAGAATTTGTATCCGGCGTCGTCTATTTGCACGTATAGCATGACAAATAATTAACTGCCCTTGAAGCTTTCATAAAATGTAAAAATTAAACACCCAAAACTGTATATGGTACCATAACGAAGACCAACTGTATGTTGGTACGTGAAATTCTGGAGAGAACACAGGACTGTGTAGCATGGGGACGCAATGACGTGTGCCATTAATCGATCTATGTTCTATAACATGTAAAACGGGACGGTATATTCTAATGTAAACACCTTAATCAGAATATTGTCTTATTCAGATTAAGGTCAATAATTAGATTACTGCTGTCCATGTAAATCACTGATTAACAAGAGACAAAAGCAATATTCTGGTCAGGAAAATATTCATTAAAAGTATATACATTATATCTATTAGAAGCAATTATGAACAACAACAAAAACAAAACGGCAGATGAGTATGATATTAGTGAACATTTTAGAGTTCACATCGCATTGATAGTAAATATATATGATTACACAGACCTCAAATACACAGATAGTTAGGTATGAAATATGTCAGACTGCATGCAGGATTTTTTTGCTAATTTTCACCCTTTTCAAATGTGTTTTTTATCATGCAGAATTTTAAAGTTTTAAAATTTCAGCAAATTCAAGGCACTTTCTTTCATAGGCAACATCTTTGTGTATAAAAAGCCAACAAAACTGTCATCAGAGACAGGGCCGTCGCTAGTGGGGTGAATGGTGGTGACAATTACTGACCACTGCCCAGGGGGCCCCACTAAATCCAAAAGTTATGCTATATATTCCCCTACTCTTATGAAACATTATAATGTATATATCTGTATGCCTGATAGTTAAATGAAAACCACAAAAACATGCAATTTAGTTAAAGAAGGATTCCAAATCTCCTCTCTCCCCCCTCCCTAAAAATGCTTTAGTCTGATTGTTATTAATTATTTCAGCTCATTCAGCTGAAAAAAGCAGAGAGACCCAATAAAACCGCAATTCCCACCCCAGCTAGTAAACAGAAAAAACAATCACAGTTGAGGCTGCTCTGAGAACAGTTGAAGTTAGAAGAAAAGTTACAGTGGAAGTGAAACTGACTGAAAATGTCAGGGGAAAAAATCTGGGTACCAGTAACGTCATGAAAAGTAAAGGGAGGCCAGGAAAATCGCTTTAAGTCTATCAAAACATTCTTTAACAAGACAAGTTGACATGTGATGGGATGCCGTGCCCCGATATTTTCGCTGCCCGATTTACTTTCGCGGGAATAGGACGCACGCACTCCGGTACTGTCACATATCTGTATACCACCGAATGATTACGCGCTCAAAGTCCCTGTCTTTTTTGTGCTATTATGTAGTTTTGTTTGTTTGTATAACATGCAGAAAAATATGCGTGTCAAAGGATTACAGACCTGCCAGCTGCTGATGTGATATATTTAACAATACTGTCAAGAAAACACGAATACAACGCACTGCTATTGATGGATACATTTATTAGCTTTATTTAATAAAATAGCACATTATCTTCATCAAAAATTAAGATAGTGAGAAACTTTAGTGGTTTTATTTGACTGCATTCTTTTTCATTTCTGAATATTTATCTCAGATGTTAGACATCAGACTGACTGGAAAGACATTCTATAGGCCTACTATATTGCTACTAGGCATACTTTAAAAAAGTGTATTTGTTATTTTATTTGTTTGTCTTGCATAATTGCTTGATGATTGTTAACAAAGTTATTAATTGCTTAATGCCATTTTATATAATATTTTATATACAACTTTGTATATAAAATAAGTAAAAGCAATTTGCATTTATTTATTTGTCTGTTTAGTTATTTTGTAAGAAATAATTTTTAGGTGCATGGCACGATCTTATTGGCCTACCGCTACCGTATATAATATGAGTGGAGGTTGGGGGCCCACATAAATGTTTTTTTCAGGGGGCCCAGAATTCCCTAGCTACGGCCCTGCTCAGAGATCACAGCACTAAATGAAGCACTAATTTACTGAACAGCAGCATCCCACCAGCACGCACCAAGTTCCATCTCTGTCTGGATCTGAAGTGTGTATCCACTAATTTCCTTGGTAATGTTAATGTGGTCAGCTAATGGTTTTTACACCAAAAATAACATGCAATATAGTGTTGCCTTGGATTGGGGTGTGTTCCTGTCAGGGAGAAGAGATACAGCAGTTGTTGAAGCTGAATGAGGGACAGACACATGATACCAACCTAATCCGCTCTGCTTCATCTCTGGAGACTGACGTGAGCAAGAGGGGAAGAGGCGATAGCTTCCCCCTTTAGAGGATGAGCTTTCTGACAGGACCTGTGCACGGACACAAATAGAACTGTTGAATTATGGTACATAAAACCCAGCCTGATTCAGTCAATTTGATATCTATTAAAATTAATCTATAAAAGTATTTTTCAAAGAACACTGTACAATGGTTAGCATAGTAGGTGGCTGAGTGTGATGGCAGCTGTTACCTCCATGGAGCCAGTCTTGCGATTCCGGATCAGAGGGGATTTCCTCTGGGTGCTGATGGCCTCCGAAAGGGGCAAGGCACGGTCGGGCTCATCTCGTGCAAGATTTTCCAAACTGCCAGGGTCTGTTTGCTTTTGGTCATTCTATGACAACACACACAGACATGGAAAATTCAGAAAAAAACGACCTTGGCTATTAATAGCTGAACAACAATCTTATTTAATACATGATGAGAAAATGGAACAAATGAAAGACTGTATACTTCAGCAGAGGCTGGACGGAAGCCAAATCCCATTGGAGCACTCTCCTCCTCAGATACTTTGACCCCAGGGCTGAAATGCAGTTCCACATGGAAGCGCTCTTCAGAGGATGGGTCCTGAGTTAACACAATTGTCACATTTCTTTAAAGAACTCTTTTGAGATTACACAGTCCCCACTCAAACAAAACATTGGAACGCTCAGTTATGACAGTTCACTTATGTTTATTCTATACCTCAGTGGAGCAGAACAGACAGTGAGAGCAGGATCTACCTTGTTGTTGTCTTCGTAGAGCATAATGACGATCTGGGTCATGTAGTTGAGCTCAGACACTGCACTTAGATAATCCATGGCTCTCTTCCACTGCTGGTCCTTCTCCTCCTGAAACATCATATGTATCCTTTAACAGTTAATTGAAACCACAATCAAAAGTGCTTGCTTAAAGTGTGTTCTCTCTTATTTTTCTACATTTGTACTTTTGCTCTAGCTTTTGAACTACTTTACCCTTGTCAAAATGAAGAAAAGTTTTTATTATTATTATTTTTTTTTAAAAGAGTACTTATTACTGAAAAAATATACTTTAAAAGAATATACTTGTGCAAACTGAATGTAATGTTTTCAGATGCTTAAGTGACTTAAGTCTGCCATTAAATGAAAATGGATAATAGTTTAAATTTAAATTAAATGCAATTTAGAGAGTATGTATGTGACGTCAACGTCGGCCGGAGTCACTGTGGTCACACCAAGCGGCAACCTCCCCCAGTTTCTCTTGAAGCCAATATGAAAGTGACTTAAACTGCAAAAGGGCTCCAAAAGGGAGCAGAATCTCATTGAGCCCCATGTTAAAATGTCCAACTTGACAGCAGAATAAAACATGTTTACAGTCTGGTACAAATTGTGGTTTTGGTCTATACTGCTAATTTTACCCTTCATGACAACTGTGAGGGGGGTGAATTTTTTTATAACTCATTCGTTTACATTATATAAAACCTTAAAGTTCTGCATAATTAAGGATGTGGCCACTTTGAGTGACAGGTGGATAGCTGTTTATCTGTTAGTCATCACGTCGTCTCAGCTCCACCCACGTCCTGCCTTTTTTTACCCATTTTCTGTTATCCGGGAGTGACGCGTGATGATGCGCTGCCAAGATGGCAACAGCCAGCTCGACCCTACTTTACGCTTCAAAACTGCTCTTCAGATGGGTGACATCACGGACACTACGTCCATATTTTTTTACAGTCTATGGGTCACACCCACTGAGTGGCAAAAAAGACTGAGTGGCAGCATTGGTCTTTAGTGTGAATGCCGTGAAAAACACAAAACACATTTAAAACGGGAAAGATTTAGAGCATTGAGTTTTGAGATGAACTACATTTGATATGAAATCCGAGGTATATTTTTACAGATTGCCGAAAGCTACAGAAAAGAGAAGCAAATGGGTCACTGCAGTTCACAGAAACAACTGAACTCCAGGCAGCGAAATGTGGATTTGCAGTTATCAGTTTGTGTGAATTTTGGGGTAAAATCATACCCTATATATTGTATTGTTATATATTGTATTGACAACTCATCAATTAAATATCTACCATTTTGTATTCTGTATAATTGGATGTTTTTAAATAAACACTGACAGAAATAACATAAGTCTGGATGATATAACGATCGATATATATAACATTGATATAAGTGATCACCCAGATTTAGACCTACCTATATTGTATTTAAAGCATTCATAGGCAAATTTGCTTCATGCATTTCCCCGGTGTCGAAATCAGGCATATATAGATGTCAGGAAACACGATTCCTGGCTGCATGTCAATATCCATGGATCACTGGCAAATTGTAACGAACATGTTGAGTCTAACCTTTAGTTTAAACTGATAATCGTTTGTTTCACTTGTGTTTCCCCTATTAACTCCAGTCATGCAGCTGCTCTTTTGCCACTCAGTCTGGCTGAGGGGGCATGTTCTGGCAGGAAAGTGACGTCATTGCATACCCTCTATAATACGTCATTGCATACGTCATTGCATACCCTCTATGTTTCTCATGGTTAAATGTAGACCGTTTTATCTACCGCGGGAGTTCACTTCCACCATTATAACTGCTGCTTATATTCCACCCGATGCTGATGCCAAGCTTGCTATGAAAGAACTTCACGCAGCCATCAGTAAACAACAGACTGATCACCCTGAAGCTGCGTTTATTGTTGCAGGTGACTTTAATCATTCAAACTTAAAGTCAGTGCTACCCAAGTTTCACCAGCATGTTTCCTGCCACACCAGAGGAAACAAAACCTTAGACCATGTTTACACAAACATGGCCGGAGCTTACGTTGCAACACCCCTCCCCCACCTGGGACAGTCAGACCACATCTCTTTGTTCCTCAGCCCCAAATATGCACCCCTCATCAACCGTGTGAAGCCATCAGTGAAGACAATCAAGGTGTGGCCTGCGGGGGCAGATTCCACACTCCAGGAAAGGTTTCTAAACACAGACTGGAGTATGTTTGCTTCTCAAGCCACCAGTGGCGCTCACACGGACATTAACTCCTACACCTCCTCAGTATTGGATCATATCAATACCACCATTGACAGTGTTACAACCCAGAAACAGATCACCACATACCCAAATCAGAAGCCTTGGATGAACAGGGAAGTACGACTCCTGCTGAAGTCACGCAATACTGCCTTCAGATCAGGAGATGCACAAGCCTACAGCGCATCCAGAGCAAACCTGAAGAGGGGCATCAAAAAGGCCAAGCACTGCTACAAGCTAAAGATAGAGGGACACCTTTCCAACTCTGACCCTCGACGCATGTGGCATGGCATTCAGGCCATCAGTGATTATAAACCCACCCACTCCACCCCCGCAGCCACTGATGTCAACTTCCTGAACGAGCTAAATTACTTTTATGCTCGTTTTGAAAGAGACAACAGAGAAACTGCCACCAAGCTCAAACCCTCAGCTGACCACCCACCAATCACACTCTCCTCCACAGATGTCTGCAAGGCACTGAGCCGGATCAGCGCACACAAGGCTGCTGGACCAGACAACATCCCTGGACGTGTTCTCAGGGCATGTGCGGAGCAGCTCGCTGGGGTTTTTACAGACATTTTCAACCTGTCTCTCGCCCAAGCAGCTGTACCATCATGCTTTAAACGCACTTCCATTGTGCCAGTGCCGAAACACTCCAGCCCGAGGTGCCCTAATGACTACCGCCCTGTAGCACTCACACCCATCGTTATGAAGTGCTTTGAGCGGCTGGTCCTGGAACACCTAAAAGACTCTATACCATCCACATTGGACTCACACCAGTTTGCCTACCGCAGCAATAGGAGCACAGAGGATGCAGTTTCCATGGCACTGCACTCTGTGCTCACCCATTAAACAGTAAAAACACCTATGCACGCATGCTGTTTGTTGACTTCAGCTCAGCATTCAACACTGTCATCCCATCCAAGTTAATTGCCAAACTTGGAGACCTGGGCATCAACACTTCAATGTGTAACTGGATTTTAGACTTCCTAACTGACAGACCACAGAATGTTCGATCAGGATCTACCTGCTCCACGTCCATCACACTCAACACTGGTGTACCACAGGGCTGTGTGCTAAGTCCGTTTCTCTACTCCCTCTTCACCTCCGACTGCAAGCCTGTGTATGGAACTAATTCCATCGTCAAGTTTGCGGACGACACTACGGTGATTGGTCTCATCAGCAACAACGATGAGACTGCCTACAGGGAGGAGATCCAGCACCTGGCCACATGGTGCTCTGATAATAACCTGCTCCTCAACACCACCAAAACGAAGGAGCTCATCGTGGACTTCAGGAAGGAGTCAAGAGGCACACACGACACCATCCACATAAATGGAATGGCTGTTGAGCGTGTCTCCAGTTTCAAGTTCCTGGGGATCCACATCTCGGCGGACATGTCGTGGACGACCAACACCTCCAGCCTGGTCAAGAAGGCTCACCAGCGCCTCTTCTTCCTGAGGACACTGAGGAAGAATCAGCTCTCCTCGGCTATCCTGGTGAACTTCTACCGCTGCGCAATAGAAAGCATCCTGACCAACTGTGTGGCAGTATGGTATGGGAGCTGCTCTGTTGCGGAGCGCAAGGCACTGCAGCGGGTGGTGAAAACTGCCCAGCGCATCACAGGGACTCCACTACCTGCCATCGAGCACATCCAGAGGAAACGCTGTCTGCATCGAGCTTGCAGCATCCTCAAGGACTCCTCTCACCCGGCCCACAGACTGTTTTCTCTCCTGCCCTCCGGCAGGCGTTTCAGGATCCTCCGGACCAGGACCAGCAGACTAAAGAACAGTTTTTTCCCCAGAGCTGTCTCTTTACTGAACTCAAACCACAGTTGATCCACTTCCCTCATAAACTGCAAACTCTCCTACCTCACACCTACATTCACTTTGTTATTTGCACTACCGACTGTTGATTACAATAACAACTGTTTACTTATGCATTTTCCACCACCATATCTTAACTGGAATTTGCTCATTTGCACTGCCGACTGTATTTACAGTAACCATGTTTACATTTGCATTTTGCACTGTACTTCTAACTGTAATATGCAACCACTTTCCACTGCACTTTTACACTTTCTTTCGGATAGCTCTGTCCATAATTTATTGCACTACCCTAATCCACTGCTATATTCCTCATATTAGCCCAACATATTATTGTATACCTCTATCTGTAAAATTCTGTTCAAAGTAATAGCCATCTGTATATTATATTCATAGTACATATTCACCTGTACATTCTGTTTACATTCTGTTTATAGTAATAGCCATCTGTATATTTATATTTATTCACTGTATATATTCATCTGTAAATTCAGTTCTGTTTATAGTAATAACCATCTCTCTACTTATACATATTTATATATATTCAGTACATTTTTATGCCCTGCACTTACGCAACCATTGTATATATCCTGCACTTGCTGCTATTGCACTTCTGGTTAGACCTAAACTGCATTTCGTTGCCTTGTACTTGTACTTGTGTAATGACAATAAAGTTGAATCTAATCTAATCTAATCTATAAACACTACTTTATATGGAAGTAAGAGGAAAATAAATGCCATAGAAACTTTTCAGAAGACAAATATCTTTTCAGATATTTATATTTTTTCTTCCTATATTTTGAGGATCACGTATAATGAGCTTGTTGCGCCGATTTATGGCCAGTCAACTGAAAGCAGAAAGCAGCTCAATATGTTTTGGTACACAGCTTATGTGTGCGTCACTTTGCTTCTCTATTTTCCTTGTCATTTCTCTTTATAATAAGCTATAATACTCACATCCAATAGACCGCCATAACGGAAGATGCTAAGCAGGGAGTGGACGTGACTCTCACTCGTGAAATACAGCCGAGTTCGTACATGCCTGCCTGGTGACAGCACTCCACGTGAATATCTGGGACACAAAGATATGGGCAAATCTCTCATGGTCAATAGGCAAGACCAAATAAAAGAAAAAGGAGGATGCAGCTTGTTTACAGACTCACAGAGGATGCAACTTGTTTACAGACTCGTCCTCGTGTGTCCTCTGAAGGTCCAGTTGAATCTTCTTCACTAAAGGCAGACAGTAGGCATATGCAATATCCAGCTTTTCCACCTTATTAATGCCATACTCCTAAAAAAAGGTGGTTTACAATCAGAGGTACAATAGCAGATCCTGGCTTTGTATGGGATACTGGGTAGAGACATTTAGGGGGAAAAAATGCATTACCTAGAAGACTAAATTACAGTACCCAAGAGTATCACTATTTTGTACCAAGTAGACACGACTCCCATTCAACAACATCAGTAGTTCAATGTTACTGCTGTTAGCAGGGTTATTATTGTTAACTTAAAAAATAAATAAATAAATAAAACATTTTAATTTATTGAAATACAATAAAAAACGTATTTTATTTCAGCTAGTTTCCAGGGCAACATTTCTCATTTACATTAATTTAAGATAAATTACTAAAATAACTCAAACTAAAATAAACCTATATAAACCTATTTTTTTCTTAAAATTACAAAAACTTACTAAACAAATTACTAAAATAAAAAAATGATATATGATATATATGTATATTTATATATATATATAATAAAAGTCAATGATACTACAATAACACTGGCTGTTAGACTAAAATTGTAAAGAAGTACTTATATTTAAAAGTTTTTTTTTTTAGATTTAGTTTTACTTTTTGTTCATTTTTTGTTGTGGTATCGAGCGTAACATTTTTAAATTACATGAAGAAAGGAATGGCTAATATTAGTGAAAATAGCTAGTCAAATATTAATATTCTGAAGAGCCTGCTTCTAAAGCAACTGTAGAAAAATAAATATTTAGCTAAGGACAAGCTGTACATGTTCACGTTTCAGAATTTCCTCACACACCTGAGGTATGACGATGTCAGCTAGTGCTCGAGAGAGCTTGAAGAATTCAACTGTGTCCTCCAGGCCCAGGGAGCTGTTGTGCTGCACGTCATACTTAACACAGTCATAAATGTCAGGAATCTTGCTGATATCATAGCGGCCGCTCTTCATTCGGAAGTCCCGTTCTAACTTAGACCAGCGCTGCAGCATCATCTCCAGTGTCTCGCTGTGGTACAGCTGTAAATCTGAGAGAGGCAACTCAAACTCATATACTCAGGTTGTACTTTCACAAGTTTATCTGCATGGCTTTTAAATTGTGTTTTTCTTTTCTGTCTATTTTATGTGAGAACAGAGCAATCACCTGCTGATTTGGGGTCTTCGAGTCTTTTGCGGATCTGTGAGGTGAGGCTCTGGACAAGGGTGTAGACTTGATCACACATACTCACTGGATTCTCCACAGCCTTCATAGAGTTCACCAGAGAGCTGCTGCATGTTGGAGCCAGCTGGAGAAACAAAAGAGATGAAGTGGACACAGATGTGCTTTTCATATCAAGTCAGCGGAGGGACTGAAATACACCCCATAGTTCAAAAGATGCCTGACGCTCTGATTTACCCTGTCAAAGTCTTCTTCTGTGAAGATTTGATCTTTCTGCATGATCTCATGAAGTCTGGCCTTAACCCTCTGCTGACATCCGCTGAGGGATTCAATATCGTTATCCAGCAGGCCGTTCATGTTTGCGCTCTTTACCATCTGGACCAGGATGGGTGTCAGTTCCCCTTCCAGTGCCAATAGACCCTGCGAGGCAGACAACCAACACCAGATTAACATCCTCTGATAACTTTATATCTTTAAACGTTAAATGACCTGTATTTGTTGTGGCTGAGGACCTTTGCAAAGGCAGCAGCAGTCATTTGCACCCGGCCCTCATCGGAGGCATAGATCTTGAGGTCATGCCGGTAGGTGCTGTGTAGCCTGAGAAGGCCACAGCCAGGAAAGCCAGCGTAATCCCCTATAAATTGTGAAGAACATAACATTCATTCACAGATAAAAACAACCCTTTCCGAGTTTAGCTCTAACCCCAATCAAGGTCTTAACTGAATATTAGATGCATGGGTATTGGAGCAGGCTGGAACGAAACTTTGCAGGATAGTGGGTCTCTAAGAGCACTCCTAGTATAAGTCTGAAGGTTAACGTCCAAATGGTTATTTTGCTCTAAAATCTCATGAACCAAGTTGAACCAAGTTTGATGTCACTGACAGTAACACCATTGGTCGTTCCATAACACCAATCAGTAAGCAAAATGTAACTGCAAATTTAATAGATAAGGAAGAATGAAAGATTATCAGTAAACAATGATTAAAATGTATGTTCCTCGGACAAAAGTTCCAGAAGACTTGCAATATAGTCATATGAACAATATGGCTATGTGACACTTTTATGGTGCAAATGGCATAAAAAAAATACTGCTGCACACACAAAAAAGCAGAAATTATAGCCAAGAACAAACAAGAAAATGGGAAGTATATAAAAAGAAGATTGCTGAATATGCACTGGGTTTTATTCCAAAATCGGGTAACACTTTATACCTTACATTTTATAAACTTCAAGAACATCAAGAAAAAAAACTCCTGAGAACACCTTATCTAAAGTGTGAAATGGGCACAACCAGTGACGAATGTCTGTATCCTTAATCTTAAATGACTGGCAAGCAGGAGTTTTTATTTTTCACCTTGACCTCCAGGATACATGCAGCGGAAAGCCCTGCCGAGTTCTTCAGCCTGAACTCTGCCCGCTGGAGTCAGCTCCCCCCCCCACTTCAGCACCAGCAGTATAGAGGGCCCCTCTTTACGGGTATCTGCACACAACGCAGCACCATAATGCACGACATGATTAAAGCCAAACACAACTGTGTTTCTCCATCAACAATCCTCATACCTTCCTCCTCACTGGATGTTTTGGGCTGTCCATGAGGAAGGTAGGTTAGCTGCACTTTCCTATTGATTCCAGAGAAATGGCCATACCTGAAAAACAGAATAGAACAGAACACGGACAATATGTAGTTAGGGTGTCTACAGGCCCCAAAGAAGTTTACTTTCCACTTTGCTGTTGTTGACTGACATCTATATTAACATAGCCAGAAGGACCTGCCAGAACAGCTGCTCAAAAAATCCATCCAGCGCATCCATGCCATTACTGAATGAGTGATGCTTGTCAAGGTTTGTGAAAGGAGACACTGCGATTTCATTGTGTCATAGGATGAAAGTTACTACTGAGATTCTAAAAATACTGCATGTTGGGAATATCACTGAACATAGTGTTCATATACAACATCCTTCTACTGAATCTCCTTTAAGACATGTCTCCTTAGATACACAAGAAACATCATTGTATTTGTATTCTATTTTTTCAGATTTCAAATGAATGAATTGTTTTATATAACACCTGAGCTAGTAAAAATTTAAATGAGCCATGTATCTAGAAAATATGTCATGTGTCAAAAGACTGAAAGGAGGCCACCAAGGAAGACTGCAAGTGTGCCAGTTAGCATGGCCCAGTTAACATTTTACATTAACGTACATTTCTAGAACAGTTTTCAGTTGTTCAAGCTTGGACTTCTTCTCCTCAACTTCACAGTCAGTATGCTGTCCTATGTCTGCCAAGAGTGTCCTGGTAATGTCCAGAATTTCCTGTGGAAACACAGATATGGAGTAGCACAGCAGGTTTTAACAATAAATTCAAGGTTTAAATGAGTGGTTCTCAAATAGTGGGCCAGGGGACCACTATGAGGGCTCAGCAAACTTCTAAGGGGGCCTAAAGATGACATAAAATTATGTAAAATAAGACATGATAAGTATTAAAATAAGTTTAAAAATAACCAAAACAAAGGTATTCCTTATTTTAATTTACCCCTCAACAACGTTTTGTTTCCTTTGAAGAACCAGGATTCCCAGAGTCTTGGGAAACTGGGATATATGAGGAAGTCTAATTTTAAAAGTGTGATTGTAGACCTGGAAAAGTCATGTAAATTAATAAAATCTTAAAATGGAAAGGGAATTTTTATTATGAACATACATTATAAGTTTAAAATATTTTTAAATATCCTAAGCAAGTAAATAATAAACAACTGGAAGAATCATGTAAATAGATTGTTTAAAAAGTGTGGGGTCCAAAAGAACATTCAGCTCATAAAATTGTTGGAATCCTGAAATGCAATAATTTTATTTTTAATTATGATTATTTCAGTTTACTTTTTCATTTACAGAAAATAGGAGTGCCCATAGATTAAGATAAGTTCTAGGGGGTCAATAAGATTAAGAACCACTTGCTTAAATTGAGCAAAAACAATCTAATAATAATAGTAATAATAATAATACAATTTACAAAATTGTTACCTAGGGTATATTGGGCCAAGATAGTTTTTTAAATGAGCAATATTTTTGATAAGGAGTTGGTTTTGGATCCTTTGTCTGCCTGATAAAGCTTTGATTTTATCGAAAGAACAATCTTCTTACCTTTGCAGCTAGGAAAACATATTACTGAGGTGGATAAGTGACCAGACTCCGGCTATATCTGGATGGCACAAGATTTTGATTGAACTAATTCCGCTGGAATATTTAACTTTGAATTTGAATTTATGTACAGCAGTTATGTATTCAGGGATGGGCAGTATTTCAGATACATGTATTTAAAATACGTATTTGAAAGACAAAATACTATTTTGTATTTTAAAGCCTTTTCAAAAAATCAAATGTAATTTGCATTTAAATACATTTGAGTATTTTTGTATTTTCAAAATACTTTGAGCCAGTCAACCTCTTTATCAGGGTGCTGTTTTCATGCACATTCATGCAACATTAATGCACAACTTTTCTGTAATAAGGATGTCATGGTCAATTATACTTGCTGATTAAAGGAGCTTGTCAAATGTGTTTGAAGCATTAACGTTACTGCATATTAGGGATGGGTGATATCATATGACAATACATATTGTAGATTCGTAGCGATGATATAAATTGGGAATCGATGGAGCTTTTTCTAAATCGTTCACATAGGCCTATCGGGGTAAGCACATATATCTGTGCAGCTTTTAGTGGGCAGGAATAATTGGAATGTTGGAGTAGAAAAAGAAGCAAGGGCGAATGAGTTATTGGGTGTGATGTGATTTTTGTTATTATAACTGCCGCAAAAGGAAATTCAAATTCACAACTGCACGTTGGCAGCAAATTTTAGCCCCACACATGAAAAAAAGTAAATTGTGCGCAAAATTTACTAATTTGTTCCCTCAATTTGCTAAACTGTCCACAGGATTTACTCCTTTTATTCCTGCAATTTATAGATTGTGTGCACAATTTAGCCTACTAGTTTTTTCCTGCATGTCATATTCAGGGCTCCGTAAATATGCTAAATGATCTTCCGGTTTTTAAATCGATTTCCACATTTCCACAGTGATCTTAAGGAATTATGAATGAACCGCTCAGTTTATTGAGCTACGTGTGTTGTTTGGATTAGAGTCAATTTCCAGAAGTTGCTAAAAGTTGCCAAATAAATTTTAAAAATTGCAAAATTTGTTGCTAGGTGCTTTTAGAAAAGAAGTTCCTAAGGTAGTCTGAAAAGTTGCTAAGTTGGCAACACTGGTTGAAGGCTTGTTTATACTTTCGCAATTCGCATGGATCTACGCTGCGAACCTCCTTAATGCGCGAGCTCCTCAGTAAAGTAATGATTGACGTGCTCTCCATTGTATAATTCCGTTGTATAATTCTGTGAAACGACAAAGGGCGACTCTGAGTAATTGTTCTCCAAACCATCAAAAAGCAGCGATCAGCAATTTGTCAAACACTAGTCTCGTGAGAAGTTTATGAATAAATGGTTCCCTTTCAAGGGAACTTGCGCTGCGTCAAGCGCTGCGGGAACACCTCTGCGTTTGCGTCATGAAGCACTCGTAAAATCAGTCCAATGGCGTGACGGGACGTCATAGGCAGGTGACGTCATCGACCAGGAAACTATAAAGCACCCCTGAACCAAACAGTGTCAGAACCAGAAGCCTGTGTCTTCACAAGCGCTCCATGTGAAATCGTTTGTCCTATATAACAAAGTGTGTGTGTGTCTCTCAAAAGCAAAAATGGCGAATCAACAGTTCAGACAGTGTGTTTCTCCCTGCCCCCGTTACATCACGGGTGGGGATACACATCTGCTGTGCGTTGTGTGTTTGGGTCGGAGCATACACAGTCAGCTCTCGAGGGAGCTGGCTGTGAGCATTGTGAACAGCTCCCCATGAGAACTCTCCGATCCCGCCGAGCGCTCTTTGAGGAGGGCGCTTCGGCTCGCGTTCCCCAGGGTGCAGGTCCCGCTGCTGCCGAGGCACAGCGAAGGCTTATGTCCTGGGGTTCGCAGAAGGATCTAGCGGAGGGGTTAGAGACGGGTGATCCCCTATCTCTGCCTTTACCCGCTAGATCTGACGCTTCAGTGGCCGAGTTAGAAGCACGCTCTGCGGTTTCTTCTGCTCGCGCTGAAGCGCAGGCTCAGCATCATTCCAGCTCTGAGGAGTTGGATTTGGTGAGCCTGGATTATTTAGATGAGGTTTTGCCGCCTCATTCACACGCTGAGGAGCTGTTGGAGGTTGTGACTCGCGCTGTTGCCAGGCTGCAAATAGACTGGCCAGCCGAGACGGAGGTGGTTCGTCAGCCAAGTAAATTAGACGAACGCTTCCTGCCATCTACATCGCAACCTCCAAACCACACCAAGGTGTCGAGATCATGGATTAAACCGGCATCATTTCGTCCATTTAACCCCACAACAGCTGCATATTCCAACATTGTGGGGTTGAAGAAGCACGGTTATGCGGTGATGCCTCGGGTAGAAGAGACGCTCGCGAGCTATCTCTCTCCCAAGTCTGCATCATCGCTAAAAGCCCCGCAGCTGCCCACTAAGCCGGTCAGAACAACATCGGCTTTAGTGGGTAGGGCATACTCGGCAGCAGGTCAGGCGGCCGCTTGTTTACACACTATGGCGGTGCTTCAAGCATACCAGGCTGACCTGCTGAAAGACATCGATGACGAATGTGAAGAAGTGGGGAGGGAAACGATTGCGGAGATCAGGAGAGCTGCAGATTTGTCTCTTCGGGCTACCAAGGAGACGGCCAAATCCATCGGCCGTTCTATGGCACCCACGGAGAGACATTTGTGGCTGAACTTGTCAGACATCACAGAGAGAGACAAGAAGTTTCTGTTAGATTCTCCAATCTCCCCTGCTGGCCTCTTCGGCGACTCAGTTAATGCGGTCGTCAAGAGGTTCCAAGTCAAAAAAGCAGACGGCGGCGTTTCAGAGGTTCCTCCCAGAGGGGTCAGGCTTCTGATGGCAGTCCCCTCCAAGGGGAAGCGGTGTGCCGAGGCACCCGTCTCCTCTCGGTGCCATCAGGGGGCCGTTCTGCCAACCCTGACAACTCGGGTGCTTCAGGGCGCAGCGGTCCTCTGCGAGCGCATATCTCCACGTCCGCCCGGAAACGCAGGGATGCTCGCTCCCTCCAAGGAGGGTTCAAAGTGAGTCAGTTCGGTTGCTTCCTGCCGGCGCGCCGTTTCAGGACACCGGGCTGCCCACGCAACAAAATCCAGAGGCCAGCTTCGAGAGGCTGGTTCCCTTAGTAGATTTTCTGGCAGCATGGAATTTCTGCCAAATATCTCAGAGTGGGTCCTGCGTACTATAGAAAAAGGGTACAGAATACAATTCGGGTCACACCCGCCGAGTTCAACGGGATACTACCCACAGTAGTAAACTCAGAGCAGGCTCTGGTAATGGAACAAGAGGTACAGACTCTTCTGCGAAAAGAGGCTATAGAGAGGGTCCCTCCCCACAGCAGAGAGTCAGGGTTTTACAGCCGGTACTTCATAGTTCCGAAGAAGGATGGAGGACTGCGTCCTATCCTGGATCTGCGCCAGTTAAATTGGGCGGTAAAAAAGCTAAAGTTCAAAATGCTTACGCTAAAACAGATCGTGTGTCAGTTCAGGTCCAGGGACTGGTGTGTCACAATAGACTTGAAAGACGCATACTTTCATGTCTCCATCCTTCCTCAACACAGGAAGTTCCTCAGGTTTGCTTTCGGGGGCGAGGCATTCCATTATCGGGTTCTTCCATATGGCCTAGAATTATCACCCCGCACCTTTACAAAATGCGTGGATGCAGCTTTGGCTCCGCTGAGACTCCAGGGCATTCGCGTGCTGAACTACATCGACGACTGGCTAATCTTAGCAGAGTCGGAACAGCTAGCGGCTCAGCATCGAGATGCTGTGCTCGCTCATATGAAGGTGTTGGGGTTTAAACGCAAAGAAAAGTGTGCTATCTCCACAACTGAGTACCACTTTTCTCGGCGTAGTTTGGGTCACGAGCACCATGGGGTGCGCCTAGAAGTCGATCCTAGACTCAGTAACCAGGATGAAGCTAGGCCAGTCACTCACTGTAAAGCAGTTCCAGAGACTGCTGGATTTGATGGCAGCAGCGTCCAACGTGATACCTTTTGGCCTGCTGTACATGAGACCCCTACAGTGGTGGCTCAAGACCAAGGGATTCTCTTGCGACCATCAGCTCTCCTGGCATATAAACCAGCTGGAGCTGATGGCCGTGTTCCTGGCACTCAGGCACTTTCTCCCAAACTTGAGGGGCCATCATGTGTTGGTTTGCACGGACAACACATCGGTGGTCTCCTATATAAAATCACCAGGGGGGGGTTTACGCTCGCGCCGGCTTTGGAAGTTGGCTCATCGAGTCTTAGTTTGGGCCCAGGGCAAACTGTTATCGCTACAAGCAGTGTACATTCTGGGGTACCTGAACAAGACGGCAGACTCCCTGTCGAGGCAGTGAATGGTGCCAGGGAATTGGAGACTCCACCCCGAGGTGGTGGAGCTCCTATGGAATCGCTTCGGCCAGGCTCAGGTGGATTTGTTTGCGTCTCAAGAGACAACGCACTGTCCCCTGTTTTATACCCTCACACATCCAGCCCCTCTGGGGTTGGATGCCATGGTGCAGACGTGGCCGAGGCTGCGTCTGTACGCCTTTCCCCCTCTGGCGTTGCTACCAGGAGTGCTGGAGAGAGCCCGTTCTGGCCGGGCCGAGTATGGCTTTCAGACGTTGTGTCACTTCTAGAGGGTCCCCCATGGGAGATTCTGATCAGGAGGGACCTTCTCTCCCAGGCGTCGGGGTCAATTCTGCACCCGAGGCCGGAGTTATGGAAACTGTGGGCTTGGCCCCTGAGGGGGATCAGTTTACAGACTCAGGTCTCTCTGCCGAGGTAGTTGAGACCATGTTGCACTCCAGAGCTCCTTCTACGAGGAGGCTGTATGCCCTTAAATGGAGAGTCTTCGTCGCATGGTGTTCCAACCATTCTCTGAATCCAGTCAACTGCCAAGTCAACTCAGTGCTGGATTTCCTGCAAGAAAAGTTATCTTCGGGTTTATCCCCTTCCACCTTGAAGGTATATGTGACGGCAATATCGGCCTATCACATTCATCTAGATGGTGCATCGGTGGGGAGACACCCATGGGTTACTCGCTTCCTTCGTGGTACTCTGAGGCTAAGGCTAAGGCCTGCGGCACGCTCGAGGGTGCCGACCTGGGATCTGGCCGTGGTGCTAGAAGGTCTAGCATTGGCCCCCTTTGAGCCGATCGAGGAGGTGCCAGAGAAATTTCTTACACTAAAAACTGTGTTTCTCTTGGCTATTTCTTCTCTGAAGAGAGTGGGGGATTTGCAAGCATTGTCTGTTGCCCCCTCCTGTCTTGAGTTTGCGCCAGGTATGGTGAAAGCATTCTTATTTCCAAAAGAAGGATATGTCCCCAAAGTTCCCACGGACGTGGCAGGTCCTATTAGATTAGATTAGATTATTTTATTTCTAAGGGGACAATGCAATTTCATAAAAACACATGAACAAACATGAGTAAAAAAGCCAGAATTAGCCAAAAGGCTATTTTTCATCTGTAGTCCCCTGGCCAAGATGTAAAAGAGCAAAAATATGACACTGATATACATAATTAGTAACAACACAAAACAAATCTAATAAACATTACTGGCAAATGACAAATACACAAAACACATATAAAACAACCATGAGAGAGAGAAAAAAACAACAACACGACATTCAGCCATTAAAAACAATAACAAAACAGATTGTTTGACAGAGACACAACAGGTTCAAGTCTTAGTGTTGACAGCTATATGTGTCAATCAGCCATTTTTTTTAACTGTTTAGTGAAAGCCTTACAAGTAATTGCCTGTTTTATTTCATCTGGTAATCTGTTCCACTCACTAGCGCCTCTCACAGACCAAGCTGATTGGCTGAAAGTAGTTTTGCGCAGAGGGATGACACAGTCACCTCTCACTGAGCCTCTAGTCACTCGCAAAGTGCTATTTCTTTGGCTGATAAGATCTGCCATAGGAACAGGAGCTAAATTATGCATTGCCTTATAAAACAAGCATAAATTTGCAAATTTATGAAAGTCCGATCAATTAAAAAAATTATATTTTTTTCAAATTACACAATGGTGGTAATGTCTTGGTTTTTTGTCCATAACGTTGAGGGCTTGTTTGTATAATATTTCAAGTGGCCTGATTATGCTATGATTTGCCTGTGACCAACTTGTTTGGCAGTAAGAAAGATGACTAAAAATCATAGAATGTAAAAATATCTTTGCCGCTTCGATAGACATTTCACTTCTAATTGATCTAAAAGTTGTAAGATTTAGCTTATTTTTTTTACTTACTTTCTCAACATGGGCTTTAAATGAGAGATTAGAGTCAATCAATAATCCAAGATATTTGTACTGTGAAACCAGCTGCAATTTTTCACCTGTAATATATTTCAGGGTCATGAGAGACTCTACTGGACTCTACTATAATGCTGCAGGCCTTCTCTCCGCCTCCCTTTCAGAATTCAGACCAGGAAAAATTAAATCTGCTCTGCCCAGTGAGGGCACTAGATGCTTACGTCCACAGAGCTGCCCTGAATAGAGCTGCCCAAATAAAGGGAAACCCGCATCTAAGCAGACGCTAAGCAAGTGGATAGTCGAGGCTATTTCACTCGCATATGAGTCGGCCGGCCAACCTTCACCACTAAAGGTCCGAACCCATTCTACTCGGAGTATGGCTGCCTCTTTGGCTCTTCTGTCAGGAGTCTCCCTGCAGGAGGTGTGTGATGCGGCAGGGTGGTCCTCTCCGCACACTTTTGTGAGGTTTTACAACCTAGATGTAGCCTCTACTCCAGGTTCTCGGGTGCTTGTAGCTTAATGTGCGCTATGACTTCACATGTACGGGCACTTGAGAATTATGGCGGCGTGGGTATTGAGTTCCCGCAGCGCTTTGACGCAGTGCGAGTTCCCTTGAAAGGGAACGTCTCAGGTTACGTATGTAACCATGGTTCCATGAGAGGGAACGAGACGCTGCGTCACTTTGCCATACTCCCGGCATGCCCGTTAGAGCGCGGATCGGGCCGAATTTTTCTGTCCGAGCCCGGCCCGCGTCCGACAGAGCAGTAACCGAACCCGACCCGAGCCCGACAGGCATTAAGATATTTATGACCGAGCCCGACCCGAGCCCGACACAGTTAAAATCTATTTATTTTTCCTCATACCAATGACACGTGTACATAATGTAGAAAGCCTGCTTTTATTAAAGCTACACTGTGTAACTTTTTCAGTTTATTCTTAGCTAAAAACACTTAGTTCTTTCAAAATTATATGTGCTCATTAATGTATATTTACTTCTTTCAAGTAATAAAGTATTCTCGTAAGTTTATAATATGCCATTGAAAATACATACGGGTAAGGGGTTTGAATGGGGGTCGCCATGTTGCCCCTCCATCTTGAAAGTACATTAGCCAAAGAGGGACATACCCGTAAATTCAAGCTTCACCTTTCGCGTTTTAACACTCGATGGCACCGTGTCGAATGTGAAGAGGGTGATTGCTGGATTGAACTGAAAGCCATGTTAATCTTGGACTAAATCGACCACCATAGGAGTTAAAAAGAAATCGGAATTGGGAGGAACAGAAACTAATATTTACTGGATGGTCACATACCTTTTCACCGCTAGATGGGGGAAAATATCACACAGTGTAGCTTTAAGCAACTAGGAAGGCATTCTGAAATGTTTACAGATGAGCGCATCAGCGCGCAGCCGCACACACAGGGCAACAGAGCACGTTAACACAGGGCCAAATCAAATAGCCAATTGAAATGAAATGAACAAAAGTCTATCAAAAATGGTCCAAGCTAACAAAACAAAACATTAACGCAACACAAATGCAGCTTATTGAAATGAAAATCACGCTTACCATTTTTTTTCTCTTAAACTGTATGGCTAAACTGAAACATGGGAACAATTTACATTATCCATCGATCAAAATTTAGGCTAATCCAAGTTTGTATACAGAAAAAGGATAGCATCAACTGTGGATGGCTTCAAGGCTGTCCTCCTCTGCTCGATGGTCCTGCCAGCAGCGCTGAAGTTGCGCTCACTGCTACTGCTGCTGGCTGGAATGGCAAGGATGCCGTGGGCAAGGACACTAAGCTTCGGGTAGTTGAGTTGCTGATCTCTCCACCAGCCCAAAACATCTCTGTCGTCCTGCATTGCATGATTTTGAGTCGAGTAAATCTCGACTTCATCAGTGGCATCTGCCACAGGTACATTTTCCCACTCCTCGAAGTCAACTGCAGCTTTCTTGGGTGCGGGTCCTTCAGTAGCGGTCTCCTCAGTACGGAGGTCACTGAGCTGTCTCCGAACCTCCAGGTGCAGGTTGTCTCTCTCTGAGGAGGACAACATTCGGAGCTGGCTATATTTAGGCCAAAGGAAAGTTGCAATTTTTTGGAGTTCTTGGATCTCCACTTTTCGCAAAATCCAACTGAGATGGCGCTCGCGGATGATGGCTTGATAGGGGCTGTCAGTCGTTTTTCTGTTGCAGTGACGCTTCAGTCGCTCAAACCACAGAAACACCAGGTTTATGGTTGGGTACTGGTCACATTCAAGTTCACGCTGGGCATCATAAAATGGTTGCAGAAACTCGACAAGAAAGTCAAGGACATCTGGAGATATGGCATCGATCCACCAGCCCTCTGCACGGTCATCTAGTTTTTCGCGTAGTTCTTGATAAACCGAGCGGACAGAATTTAAGGTCAGATATACCGTGCTAAACCTCGTGTCTGCCATTTGGATGACTGTTTTTGACAGCAAAGCTGCTATGCCCGTCTTTTTGACATATTTGACCAGTGCCTTGGTAGCTTGCAAAGTGTCTGCAACAGTCGGAGCATCTTGGGCCAGTTGTGTCAGGTCCAGGGCGTGTCGCATCACCGTATTATAAAGGTGATCTTGGCAGTCAAGTCTTCGATATGGTCTGAGGGCATTGATGATGTTTGAGCCTTGGTCTGTCACCCACACCACTTTATTCAGCAGACTCATATCCAGGCCATACTCCGTTAGAAGTCTGATGATTTCTCTCCTAATATTCTCCCCTGTCTTAGCCTCTTCCAGTGGGAATGCGACTGTTGTCAATACAGTGCTTATCATTTTAAATGTTTGTGTCACGAAATGGCAAGTGATGGTCAAGTAGCTTAATTTGTGGTAGTCCTCCGTCCAGATATCTGTTGTCATTCCGATCGAATTCACCTCAGTCAGAATGTCATTTAGCTGCTCAACCAGCTTTGTGCGTTTGTCTGTTGCCAGCTCACAGCACCGTTTCGACACAGTGGTGGGATCAGGCAGTACGTCCTGCGCTGCCACTGAACCATATATAGCACCGATGTTAATAAGCTGCTGGGCCAGCTCAATAAAACCCCCTCCTTCAATGGAACGAAATGGCCTTATGTCTTTACAGCAGTACTCAACGCAATTTTTCAGTCAGTTTTTGTTTGGCCTTCTGAGGGATTTTTCTTGAGGTACTAGCAAAGACAGTGATGCTCGGCTGCAGTAGCCCGGGTGACTTACACACTCTATCCACATGACGCTGCAGGGCGGAATTCCCAGTTCGCTTGCTGTCATATTTCATGAGAACTCCGCAACCCCTACATTAAACATAACCAACAGGTTCATCACTATCGGCCTTGACAACTATGTAGAAATACTTCCACACTGTAGACTTTCCTTCATTTTCAGCGGTTTTAAAATCTCCTGAAGCCAACTTCTTTTTAACATCTTCCATCGTTGCGCTGCCAGCCACATGTACCATATGCAATGCACGCACGTGTTGCGCGTTGTCACAGCGACATAAATAAATTTCCGCACACAGAAAGATGTTAGGATAATATTTAAATTTTATTTTAAAAACAAACCTTTGCATCAAGTTAAACAGGCCCATTGGCTGCCTACATAATAAGCTGTTTTAAATTTTAAATGTTCAATGCCTTATCGCGCTGACGTGACCGAGCCCAACCCGAACCCGAACATCATTTCTAAATATCTGTCCAAACCCGGCCCGGACCGTTGGTTACCGACGGGTCCTATCGGGCTCGGGTCCGGTATCCATCCCCTAATGCCCGTGACCGACTTGTTTGACTTTTTCAGAAGCTGACACTGTTTGGTTCAGGGGTGCTTTATAGTTTCCTGGTCGATGACGTCACCCGCCTATGACGTCCCGTCACGCCATTGGACTGATTTTACGAGTGCTTCATGACGCAAACGCAGAGGCGTTCCCGCAGCGCTTGACGCAGCGTCTCGTTCCCTCTCAGGGAACCATGGTTACATATGTAACCGGAGACGATTTCTTCACATATAAACTGATTAGGTTGTGGGTCATTTTTAGGACACATGTGAAAAAGTGTTTTAGTACACTTTAAACCCAAACCAAATAAAAGTTAAACCCAGTAAACTTGAAATTGTGACTTGTTGTGACATTAGAATAAAAAATATTAATAGGCCCAGATAGATTTCAGCCTATTAGGGATACCTGCACTGAATCACCAATTCCACATGTATTTTGTGTATTTTCAAAATACAAAATACTGTATTTGCATTTTTTTTAAAATTTCCACACAGTATTTTGTATTTGTATTTAAATACATTTTTCTACACAGTATTTTAAATACATTTCCATGTATTTATGCCCATCTCTGTATGTATTTAGTGTATTTATTTATTTTTACTTGAGTATTTTTCTCTATCCTTTTAGTAGATAAATGTGCACATTATTACTTCCATCATTATTACTTTTTTGTGTGTGTTGTAAAGTTGTAAAATGTTTAATAAATACATAAAAATTGTTACCTGGAGTTGTTTGGGTTTCTTTAGCTTCAGTTTGCCTGTTTTGTATCCACCATATGTTTCAAAAAGCTCAAAAAACCTAGAAGAAAGGAAAAAGCACCACATTTTTGCTATTTGGATTTATCAGTAATGCTTTAAGTGATTAGGTCTGTTAAGCAGGTGGCAAGAACGCACATGGGATTCCGCACTTCCATCTTCATCTTCTGCTTTGGTGTACGATCTCCATGACGGATCACAGCAATAACGCAGCGCAGCTCCATCCTAACGAATAATAATAAAAAAGTAATTCTGATAAAATATTATAATAGGTCACTTAAGAGTGGACACCTTAAAAAAATATATGAATGTTGTTCCATTAAACAACTAAATATTAAGTAGAAAGATGATTTTTTTACTAACATTAATGGATATTTTACATTACTATTAAAGTGAGTATAGCATGTGATAAGTACATGGTGCCTGATGTAGTGGGTACAATAGGAATGTCCTCTGCCTCTGTAGGTATAGACCAGGGGATCTGGAACTGAGGAGCCAGCTCCCTCATCACAATATTTCTGAAAAAAAAAGAACAAGCCAAACTCATCCTGTTGCAACTATATGTTAATACGTTTGAAATACAAAGATTTAGAATCTTGATCTGATGGTCATTAGATTTTACCCCAGGATCTTAGCACAGTCGTCATAGTATTTCATTGAATTCTTCACAAAGCTAAATCCGTTGACATCACACACATACGAGTGGCCGTTGGCTCGGAGGAGGTCAAATCCACACACTGTTTGCTACAGTGTAAAGAGAACAAAATCAGCATGAACAGGTTCAACAGACATGGGAAGAAACGCCTTAAACCCTAGAAACATTTTCAGTCAGCACTTGTACATTCATAGTTTCATTCTTGAAAGCAAGAAACAAGCAGCTCATCTGACCTTGAATGCCAGGCACACTTTACGGGCCACAAGCTTCTCCATGGCAGTGAGCATGACTGGGTAGCGGATTTCTTTGCCTTCACTGTCTCGCTCAACTTTCCCATCAAGGGCAGGGGACTTACGAGCTTCTGCATGAGCGTAATCTGGCCCTACGGTATACACCTGTAACAAAACAAACACACACAGAAGAATTGCTGTTTCTTAAAAAATTTACAATTGAAATATACTGTAAATGTAAGAAAACAAAATGTTTTATATAGATCAAGAACAAAACGGGTAATCACTGGGTCGAAAAGACAATTATTAGTTACCTTCACATCTGTGCCATCGGTTGGCATGAACTCTTCATAGATATAGGAGCCAGTTTTCCTCACATTGCTCTCTGGAGAATAAACACTACTTCTGCTCCCAATCTGAAACAGAGACACATTCACACCCAAATGTTACGATGGTGCCATCGTGTAACATATTCACAGTTTTGTATGCAGTTTATCTAATAAATTATGGTTCAAATCAGTGTCGGCAGTTCTGGGAACGCTACTTGTAGCTAACGAAGTTACAATCTGCTCATGATAAACTCCAGTAAAGTTACAAAACTATACACTACAAGTTACAAAACAATAACTACTATGTAAGCTACTTTGAGGGGCATTTTTGTTTTAATTTAGAAGAGTATACAATTCATTTGCAGTATTTAATTGGCAATACAATGTGCATCACAATTAAGGCAACAGCAACAAACTCGAGCACATACATTTATATAAAACACAAGTAATACAAATAAAATACACCCTAATTTATATGACTGAATCAAATAAACATCTGAATTTAAAGCTGAAGTAAAGTGTAATTTCTGTGAGTAATAAATGTTTTTAAATAGGTTTCATGAGCATTCCCCCATCTGATATTGGTTGAAAAAAACTGATTGTTCTGCCCAAAACGGCATTAACTGGCCCAGTGTTACTGTGTCAGGCTGGTCGCAATACTTAAAAAAAAAAAAAAAAAAAACTATGGGGGCTGTGTCCAAAATTACATACTCTCTTGAGTAGGTGCTTATTTTGCATTTTACACTAGCATCAGTTGCGCTGCTTCACCTCCATTCATATATCCTCTCTCGTGGACTCATGGGATAGTAAAGTGAATCTCGCCGGAGGAAGTACGTCATCCGGGTACTTTTTGCCAACTCTTTTATGAGTACTCTGTATTCAGACATACTTTTTTAGTCACATACTGTTTTTTGACTACTATATAGCTGGGAATTATGCGGTTTCGGATGCAGCCAGAGTGAATAGCGCCCTTTTGATCATATTGATAGCGCTTGCTTATAACTATACCTACCTATTAAACTAGGATAGTAAAGTAGTTTAAAAAATGTGTAAAAAATTAAACACTTAGGCTTCAACAATGTATTTTGTTACAAAATAGAATATGTAAAATTCAGTGCAAGAGTGCTGCAGTGATGATGTAAATTTGCAGGCCAACTCATAAATTAGAATTATTTGGTTCCCTCGGCAAAAAGCCAAAAGGGTTTTCCCATTTGCTTTTGTATTAGTACAGAAAATAAGCTCTGTAACCAACAAAAGTGTATGATTCTTGAACGTTTTGTCCATCAAGATAGCATTCACAAATAACTTTTATGAATTTGAAGCCCAAATACAAATGCCAGAATTAAAAAGCTACAGTTAGGCTATAATTATACAACATTACACTCACACAACTTCAAGGCCACCCCTAACCGGCTTCCAACATCGCTTTTAATCTTTATTTAAAATCTACAAGTTGGAAAGTTTGAGGTGTAGTAGTTATAGTAGCAACATTGCAAATATAACCACACAACTAATCAATAGATGAGTTTTCTTTTTCAGTATTACGGATATATTATATGTTGTAGAATAAAACATGAAAATATCTTAGCTTGTGTTAACCACAAACCTTAATTCAGGCAATTAAACAAAAAAACCCATAGACTTCGGGACAATGGAACTGGAAGTTCAAAAATGCTGACTCGTTTCCAGGTTTTAGGGTCTTCCTGCAGCACTCTATAACTGTGTTTGGTAAATCCATTTTTTTTTAAATGTTGCTAACAAGTTAGTAGCACTGGGAGTAACTAAGATAGTTACTTCCCAACACTGATTGTAGGATAAACTCTGCAATTATGTGTTTTTAACACAGCTGACGGGGAAGGCTAAAACAAATGTCAGCATGCTCATCTCCGTTTGCTGTGCTTGTATGACTGAGCGGATGCAGCTCAAGCTCTAAGGAATAGATAATAGAGAGCCACTGCAAAAAGACCTTCCTGAAGAGGCGTTGGCTGCCTCCCCCAGCTGAAGTTGGGTAGTAGATGTACACATTATGGTCCTCGGCAGAAACGGGCTTCTCTACGAATGGTTTTAGAAAGACTTCGCCGTTAACTTCAACTTGGTCTTCTCCCTCAACCAGGTTACACTCTGTTGTCAAAACAGGAAAGGCTAGTCAAAACAGAGTTCCAGTGAATAGAAACAATATCTGAGCAGATTGACAGATAACACAGTCATCGTCTGAGACATGACCGTGATGTGGATTTATAGCTGGGTAAATATAGCACTTTGATTGTCATTTGTTTTAGAGGAGGATAAATTCATTCAGGTCCTCAGGGAACTGTCATGGCTGCCAAGAACATAAAGGCCCAGTGGATGCCAGATGGTCACATCACGGACCTCAAAGCAATATTTGTATCCTTGGACTGTGAAACACTTAAAATTGCTCTATATGTGGGCTATATTTACACAGAGACTAAAATAAATCAGTGCAGAGACAAAGCAGGACACTTTGCAAATATTTCTACTTCACTGTCAGATGATGAAGAAATAAGCAAGCAAATAACAAAAAATAACTCTTTAAAATGATATCAGGAAAAAAAACACAAGATACTCAAAAAAAGCTTTGACTGACCATCAGGTTTGTCAGGGTCGCGGTTTAAAACGGCATAGCGTGGCAGATCTATCCCCTCCTCCTGCAAGATCCGATACACCTCCCTCCTAAAATATGATTAACAAAGGACAGAAAAAGCCTTATTCCGGCATCATACAGGATGCTGAAATATGTGTAAATATGAGATATGCAAAACTGTGGTTAATGAACAATATGGTAATACCTATCCTGTATGTAATACTGCATATTAAGATCATTGATGAGCAGCGGGTTACGGAGCTTTGCGTAACTCACTGCCTTATCCAGGGGGAAGCCTAATTCAAGAGAAAATATTACTGTTGGTATTATGGGCATGATAATGAAAAAATGACTTGCCAAAGACATAAAGACACTGGTAAACAATTGTGTAGACTGCTTATCAAATATATTTATACACCAAAGAACAAGACTTAAGGTGTGGTCACAGTTACTGTTGTTCAGCAAATTTTTGTGGGTGGAATCCAGTCAATTTATTAGGAATCAACGTAATCTGGAATTTCATTTGAAGGTGAAAGATTTCGCTACGCAGATCTTGCAACGGGTTCTCCAACAGAAAGCTGCTTGGTTTGAAAGTTACTTTGTGATCTGTGCATCACTAGACTATTGACAACAGATGTTTTTTGCATGCAAACATTCGCTAATATGGACAAAACATTGTTTTTGTGTCATTAGATTAGCTAAAGATGCAATAATGTTAAGTAACTGACAAAGCTTTAACAAAGCTGCTTCATTGAGTGGTTAATACTTCAGTGGAGAACCCTTATATATGACCAGCTCAAAGGGGCACAGGCACAAAACATACCTTTAGAGTGAAATGAGATCAGGCAGTCACAGAGTGGCCAGTTTTCCACCGGCTCATTGAGTATGACGTCCTCTGGAAAGATGACCACTGTGATGTACTCAAACTTGCAAAGACGCTCCAAGATCTGAGTCATTGGTTTGGACTTAGATTTCTTCATCATACAGCAAATCCCCACCACGATCTGACGCTCTGGAGGCTTAAGAGAAAAACCAAGGATTTAAATGAGATATACATCTACATAAACATACTTATATGTACAGAGTGACGTTACAAAAAACAAAGTGGTTTTCAAAAGTTTATAAATAATAACAGGAATGACTTGAAACATACTAAAAAACAAAAATGTAAAATACTAAGCAACATACAATATACATATACTAAATTTCACAATTATTTTTTCACCCTCTGAGACGATCATAGTATCAGAGACGTTCATAGTTCTATACACACGAAGATACCGCAAGTTTTGGGGACAAATCTGAAAAATGTCCTCAGATAAGCATGTACATGTGGTATTTTATAAAAGGGATACTTTCAGTAAAGTCTACATTGTATTTCAGTTGGAAATGGGGAACGAGAGCAAATATTTGATGTCTGATGTGTTGCTGTTCCTTCTTCTGTGGCTAGGAGTCTCATAAGAAGTCTTTAATGGGGCACAGAAAATATGCTAACCAATGATAAAGAATTACATGCTTCTGTTTTCAAAATATTAAATCCCTACATGAAGACAAAATCAGACATTCAGTTGAACACCATCCATACCGAATCATCCTCCAGGTCGTCTTCGTACAGCTCCATGTCTGTCCTCATGCTGGCGAAGTCGTCCAGGCCCTCGCTCTCATCCTCCGCGCAGCCCACGAAGAATCTGGGAGCGCCGCGCTGGCTCTCGCCGGGGCTGCTGGGCTCTGACATTACAGTCCACAGCGGCAGCGACCCTCTGCTTCCTGCCGCGCCATCTCACACTAACACGCAGAGCTGGAGGGGCACGCGGCCAGACCAGCTCCGTACCCAGCCTGCGGGAGCAGTGGTGGGGTCACCGGCAGAGTGTGTGAGTGGGAGTTAGTGAGGTGGAGGGGAAGCTGAATGAGGCCTGCCAAAGTGCAGGTAAATAGTTATTTGGAAAGATGTGAATTGATGGACTGATAACACAAATTCATTCTTCCTAATGTTGAGGCTTTTCAGAGATCTTTGAGAAGGGATCGTTCTCCGCGTGTTTTAAGGTCCTTAAAGAAGGAACTGAAGGATTAAATAAAGCATCTTCTTTCCTACAAAAATAAACAAACAAACAGGTTTGATCAATAGGTGATCCAATCATTCGGTGCACACTTAAATTCTGATCTCTGTGAGAGGTCTGATGTTTGTATTAGCTCAAAGTGAATTGGTTGATGGTCACTGAATGTAGTTCTTGTTCAATTACAGGGATATTTCACCCAAAAATGAAAATTCTGTTATCAATATACAAACAAGTAATCCATATGCAGGGCTGTATATTAACTTTTTACAGTCAGAGCTACAGTCAGAGGTTGAAAGTGTTGTAGCACAGGCCACACAATTGTAGCACAAGTATAAAACATCTGTTACCATCTCTGAAAACGACCACAAGTAAAGAAATACAATAAAATAAATCTGTGATGGTATTTTCTTAATTTTTGTTAGGAAATCATCCACTGAGAGAAAAACAGAACTACAATGTAGCCTACACTTTTGTACACTGGAGAAAAATGTATGGATTCACATATTTCTTTCTTCCTATTTTTTAACCAAAATAGGGTGTTGTGATAATTAATTAGTACACAGTAATGTAATACCTGTTTCATTCATAAATCATAGCCGGAGGGCACGCTAGCTCAGAAAGTCCACAGACGTTCACTAGTCTCAGACTAAAATGCATGTTTGAGTTGTCTTACCTGAAAGTAACTTGCAGTGACATATCCTATTTAAGGGGGCGTTTAAAAAGCTACTTAAATGTCCTAATTGAACAAAAACCTAATCCTGGCTTAATCTGAGCCCTGTCTGTGAAACCAGGCCAGGGCCAGTAACATAAACATAGCCACTAATAGTGGCTGCACAATATATCGAAATGCCCATCTTGGTGAGTATTCCTGTAAACAGTCGGTTTTGCGATGTCACACGTTTTTTAGGTCAAAACATTTTTTGTCACATACAGCAAACATCTCCTGGGGAGGGAGGGTCTAGCTAGCCTCTGTTTTGTTTGACAACACTTCGAACGTCAACAAGAAGTTACTCCACCTAGGATCGCTTAGAGCACCTTTAAGTGAACCAAACAGTTGAGAAAGAAAACACGTTTGTAACAGTAGGCCTATATGGATCCGTGCATTACCTGCTGCCATCTGTGTCATTAAAGTACCAGTAAAGGCAATTCTGAGATTAGTTTCTAAACACATTATAAATGTTAGAAATGTATTGCTGAAACACGTTACAAAGACTGTGAACTGTGTAGTACTGGATTGTAGAGTTAGACCGTTAAACAGTTTTTCATCATTGCTGTGTTCAGGATTTTTTAGGCGGGGCTAAACGGTGGCTCGATGACGCACTGGAACCACTGAGCATGGCCCCTCCCCTAACACTATCATAACTGTCGATGACGCACTGGAGCCGCTGAGCCTGGATATGGATTTGACAGCACCACCACAAACAGTGAGTAACAGTGTTCATTAATGCCTGATCTGTGATCAGTGATTTCTGATGTGTAGCTAATCATTCAAGTTCACGCAGACTTTCTTTTTAAATCGTTTAATACTGTCAGTCCCGCCGCTGGCCATCTTGATGCCCTAAGAGTAATGCATCAGTGAATAAAGCCAGTGACTAAAACTATAAACGTCACATGGTTTCTGTTAGTAGCACGAAACTAATGTTATTTCAATTTTGATTAGATGCTAGATTAGCGATCAAAGAATAATGTTCGGAGCTGTGAATCACACATCGCGAGTGTATCTGCACACTTGTCCAAACTGCCATTATAATGAAAGACACTGTTATGCTGCACAAAGCTCTTACTGTATTCATGTCGATGTCGTGTTTGCTGTTAGTTGTGGTGAAAGCATTTTGTGAGAGAAAACGCACCGCAATGACGAGATCACTGCATTCACACGATCAACAGACTGTCTGTCTACTCCATGCTCATCACTGCAGCCTTTCGTGTGATGGGAAAACATCTAAAAAATGCTATAATCAACACTTTGATGATTCGTTCATCTCGACGGCTGTCATGGTAAAAAAAACGTGGTAAAAGTATTCGAGAGGGTTCCACATGTTACAAAGTTCATTGTATAAGGAGGAAGAAGACAGGGTCAGCGTGACTGGGACTTTTATTCAGAACTCTCAGATACAAACAAAAACTCACAGCGCTCTCAACAACTCGTACAATATAACTTTCTCAGCAATCTTTCTGGTCTATAAGTGCCCAAGTCCGTCTCTCTCTCTCTGGCAGCGCTTGCAGACCTTGCTAAACCACACCCCCTCCGCCACATAATCTAATACTCATTTCAAATGCAAAGATGTCAGCCAATCACAACAGTGGGCTGACTCACAGCAGACACGCCCCTTTGAAACAGAGCATTGAAGCCAGAGGGATAATATCAAGATAGAAAAAATTCCTTTTATTTCTAAATTATGACATTTTTTGATGTAAAAACCATGCTAACAATATAAGTACACAGCAGGAAACATTATAAAATAATAAAAAAAAATCCATGCCATGGGACCTATAAGAACTAGTCACACTAGTGACCAACTAGCAGTTAATTAAAGGCTAATCAGTCTTACTTCTTGCATTCAAATGAGATCAATCTACCTTTTTATGTAACGCATATTTCACACACACTCCGTTTGCAGTGTTTCACATATGCCGCGTTTGCAGTATGCAACTGACCCACTGCATACCACAAACATTTATGAATTATTTTTTATTTCAAATCCAAAAGTTGTTACTACATTTTTTTTTGTCAGAATTGTAATTATCTTTGTACACAGTATAGTTATACAATCTTTAGACTTATTCCCATTTCAACACTAAATTTAAACAACGTATTATTAAATTCTATACAGATTTATATATTAATTTGCTCAAGCAATTGGCAAAACATTTAAACATACTTTCCTTATGTTAAAATCACAAACACTAAATTAAAACTTACAATTGACAAAAACAGCCGACTCTCATGCTTTATATAAAAATGTCCCGCGGGGCATACAGAACTTTGTTTCTCCACTTCAAAAATGAATGTCATCCATTGTGCAGCCTTCTTACTTAATATCCTGGCCAAATTCCCTCCATTGGTCCTTACCAATCATGGCCTCCTAATAATCCCCATTCATTGAATTGGCTCTTTCACTCTCTCTCCTCTCCACCTATAGCTGGTGTGTGGTGAGTGCAATGGCGCCGCTGTACTGTGGCTGCCGCCGTATCATCCAAGTGGGTGTTGTACACTGGTGGTTGAGGAGAGATCCCCTGACATGGTTGTAAAGAGCTTTGGGTGTACAGTAGTACATATGAAGCGCTATATAAAGGCCTCATTCATTCATGTGCCCTTGACCACACATAATATAACAAACTGTGCAGTGTATTTCTCAAGAAAAAGATTAATTGAATTTTGACCGTATTTTGCTACTCATGGTAAGTGCTTTGCGTTTCTTTTCTTATGGGCTTATAATTTAATTAAATGCATTTATGGTGAGACTACTACATTTTCATGTCAATCTGTGTTCATTTTGACCACGAACCATACACTGTCACTTTCACTCAGCGTGTGCAGCACAGCAAAAATACACTCGGTGCGTAAACGGTCACGGCACTGATGCAGACATATTGCTCCTGTAACGCATTGCCGGACCTCATCCGCGTGCAGTGTGAAAGCTCTAACCTGTTAACATGGGTACGCAAAAATATACGCACCGCATACGGAGTATGTGTGAAACAGGTGTAACTGACTTTAAAAAGTTATGACCAGGGGCCGGTTGCATAAACTGCTTAGACTAGTCTTAAAAGTTAGTCGTCTATTTTTATCTTCAAGACTGTTCTTAACTTTTTTAAGTCGGTTACATTTAAAGTTCGGCCAGTCTAAACACAATGGCTAAGTTTATGCAACTGGCCCCAGTCTTGAAGAAAAAAATTTGATGACTAACTTATAAGACTAGTCTAAGCAGTTTATGCAACTGAGCTGGCCACAGAACAAAGTCATGAAACTTATAGTCTCAGCCTCAGATGTCATGCCCACAGACCGCTGGCTGAACGTCTGATGCATATGGCACACTTCAGGAGTTTCAAAGTCATTATCTGATTGGTTGAATTCAACAGGAGGTCCGGAAGACGTGCGTGTTGCGTTCTTTAACGGTCCGCTTAGAAACAAATGCCTGATGCCAAAACTCCCTCATGGAAGAATAACGCTGTCGTGTTTACAACTGTGACAATGAGCGCTTACCAGGATCAACTAAATTCTGGATTTTCAAAAGTATGTGAGGTTTGCGGCTCCATTGTTACAGTAAACTTGCACAAACGTTCTTGAATAATTTATAGATGCAAGCCTGTCTGTCATCGCAGGTACATAGAGTTTACATTTTCACGCCCCTAAACATGACGCAGAACAAAACAAACTGTGATTGGTTGCCTTATGTCAGTTAAACGTCCTCTTGGGCGGTCCTCGACCAATGAAAGCTGCGATAGAGTCCAGACCTTCTGCCGTCAGTCTGAAAGGCTGGCTACGCAAGACTATAAAACTTATGACAATCCAGGAAATCCCTTTTATGGACAAAGACATCCAGCAATCGCTGCAGCAGCAGCTGAATAAAATGCAGATAGAAATGTTTTGCCAGATGAAACATGAAGATAATAAACATACAATTGGGACAACATACTGTATGGTTTATCTGTGTTCTTCTAGACATCTTGGGTATTTTCATAAGAATAAAGTATATTTATAATGCAATGCTAATCGACAGCCTTTATCACTGTATAGAATACTATAAATAATATAATTCTGCCACATTCAGATACGTGTTATTTTAAACACTATTAAACATTTTCTTTTGTTGGACATTAGGTTTGTAAACGCTTCTCATTACAAGTCTGGAAAGACTTGACTCCTGTTGCTTGTTCAAATGCACATTGCAAGGGACTCAACCTCAAAGCGCTCGCAGAAATGGAGCAGAATTGACTGTGAACCAATCGATCTGCTCTGATCTCAGTGCTGCACTTCACCATCAAACACACTGTGCGTATATTTATTTATTAAAAAACATTACAGGCTTTCAATTTTTGGTTTTGGTTCAATTTCGGTTAACCGTGCAGCCCTAGATTAAAGGGATAGTTCACCCAAAAATGAAAATTAGCCCATATACTCACCCTCAAGTCATCCTAGGTGTATATGACATTCTTCTTTCAGACGAATATAATCAGAGTTATATTAAAAAAGTCCAGGCTAATCCAAGCTTTATAATAGCAGTAATAGTTGCTCTGTTTTTGAAGTCCATAAGAAAATGCATCTGTCCGTCAAATAACATGCTCCACGCAGCTCCAGGATTTAAATAAAGGCCTTCTGAAGCGAACCGATGCGTTTGTGTAAGAAAAATATCCATATTTAAAACTTTATAAAGTAAAGTTGACCGATCGCCTTCCATATTCAATTTATGGAAAAGGTGTTGAAAGTGCCTCTGCCGTTCAAAAGGCTTCCGTTACCAGTTACGCTCATCATGACGTCGCGTACGCATCTTGAATTGCGAGAAGGCACTTTCAACACTTTTCCACGGAAGGCGATCGGCTGGAGCTTTACTTTATAAAGTTTTAAATATGGATGTTTTTTCCTTACACAAATGCATCGATTCACTTCAGAAGGCCTTTATTAACACCCCAGAGCCGCGTAGAGCACATTATTGACGGACAGATGCATTTTTTTATGGACTTCAAAAACAGAGCAACAGTCACTCCCATTATAAAGCTTGGATTAGTCTGGACTTTTTTAATATAACTCCAATTTTATTCGTCTGAAAGAAGAATGTCATATACACCTAGGATGGGCTAAAATCATGGGCTAATTTTCATATTTGGATATCCCTTTAACTATCCCTTTAACCTCACACACAAACAAGCACACAAACTCTCACATCACACAGTCTAGCCGCTCTGTCATGCACACATGCAAAACTGTATAGCAGGCACGCTACAGTGGTATTAATCGCACAGACCATTTTTTAGTAGCACGTGCGAAATGTGTCGTACTGTACTGCCCTTATATGAATAGAGCGGTTTAATTCAAGCAGGGATTAAAGTGAAAAAAATTCTTCTGACTGAAATTTTTTTTCAGGCCAAGTCATATTATTTTAACTTTACTTAAATAGTCGAGACCAATAGCGTTTTAAGGGGAGATGTTTTAAACCGCTTTAATATTGCCAGTTTGCGTATTTTAAAAGTTATTTTAATCTATGAAAAAAATATACTTAGCTTGACAAATAATCAACCATCTACATAACTTTGCAGTGCATGTTTTTATTTATCTTATAAGACCAAACAATGTTTTGTAAAACTCTTAATTAACAGAAAAACAGGCTGCATTTGAGACCATATGGACAGTGTCTCCGCTGATGTCCAGGAGTGATGGATTTTCTCTCCTGACTAGTGTCTCTACTCCAGACTTTTTCCCTCTCATTACATTGCAGTTATCCAACAGTATACCAACAACCTGATTCCAGTTCAGGCTATATGACTGGAGAATATCTGTCAATGTGTGTGTGATTGTTAAGGCATCTGCAATATTCATTTTCCTTGAGGCCAGATGCTGGGTTGCCACTTTACCCATATCCTCATCAAAGTATCGAACAAGAACATTCAGAATCCTGTCCATGTTTCCATCTGTTGACTCATCTACATTTAAAGAAAACATCTTCGTTTTCAGCTAAGATGACAATTCGTTTTTCCAATGAACAGCAATGCCATGTGTGCACAAGTAGGAGGCGTGTACATTAGATACAGACAATCTTGAAAGTGCACTGTTGTCTTTGACAGCCGATTGCATTAAATCAACTAGCGGCTGTGAGACTTTGAACGACAGGTCATGCTCCGCTATGAAAGAACATATGCGCACTTTTAGATCGCACACGCGGTCGGTCATAGATGCATGAACCTCCGTTGTGGTACTTGGCGCACCAGGCAGGGAGCATATGTGTATTGTAGAGCACGAACGGCAGCATTGTGACTAGCTTCAGATTGATGGCGAGCTAGGACTTTTTTGCCATTATTGCCATACTGAAGTCTCCTGTGACACACCGTGCAAAGACACGTACCTGGCTGTTTGATTTTTTTAGCCCACGAACTAAAAGGCTTGCCATTCTCCCCCATTTCGCTAAGCCAAGCCCATCTCCATTTATTTTTTACACAATCTCCGACACATCGGAGCCTTCCTGCATTACAAGTGTGTCCATGGTAACTGACATATAATTATAACGTTACCTCAGCGCTCAGTTGTACCTGACATGCACTTTCCAAAACTTGAGTGAACATGGAGCAGTTTTTCCGTGAACGGGAATTGAAAACCCGGAGTGGATCATGAGCGAAGTGATTACAGAATGCTTAGAGTGGAGAGAGGAACGTGCTTTAGCTCCACTCCAGGCTTTGATCACATCCCCCTCAGCAGGATGAATACACCCGTCTTTCCTTAATTTAAGACCTATTCAAACTAAAATTAAGACATTTATTACACTATTTGAGAAATAAAAGCCTATTTACGACCTTAAAATTATGAAAAGTGATTTTAAGACATTAAGGACAGACGGGAACCCTGTAATTGACGGAAATCCGTCATAGACTCGCTGCAATTAACGGAAATCCGTCGTAGCGACGGAGAACTTTAATCCCTGTTCAAGTCTGTCGAAACCATTCGTCATGAAACCAATTTTTTATCAGTGTGAACATGCATTACTTCTAGAGATGCCTGAATGTTTTGTTAAAGTAAGTACTGTAGCCACATAATAATCCAGTTTAATATACAGCTCTGGAAAAAATGAAGAGACCACAAAATTATCAGTTTCTCTGGATGCATAACTCAAGCCACCTACAAAAAAAAAATTTGCTTCCTTTCACTCTGACAATGTTCCCCAACTCAAAGGATTGGTCTTTCATGCAGGACAATGCTCCAATCGACACAGCCAGGCCTGGTGGTGTAGATGGAGGACCCTGTCATGACCTTCACAATCTCCAGACCTGAACCCCACTGAAAACCTCTGGAATGTGATCAAGAGGAAGATGGATGGTCAACAAGCCATTAAACAAAGTCAAACTGCTTGAATTTATGCGCCAGGAGTGGCATAAAGTCACCCAACAGCAATTTGACTGACTGATAGGCTGTGATTGAAAATCAGGGGAATTCCACTAAATATTGATTTCTGAACTCTTCCTTCGTTAAAACATTAGTATTGTGTTACTTAAAAATGGATGTTGTTTTCTTTGCATTATTTGAGGTCTGAAAACATGGCATCTATCTTTTTTGCGTTATTTTGACCTGCTGTCATTTTCTGCAAATAAATGACAATATTTGAAATTTGGAAGAAATGTTGTCAGTAGTTTTTAGAATAAATAAAACATGTTCGTTTTACTCAAACAGATAAATAATAAATCCAGAGAAACTGATAATTTTACAGTGGTCTCTTGATTTTTTTCAGAGCTGTAGTATACACATTACTCTGCAATTTGAAGAGCCAGTGTCAAGGTCCAGCACACTTCTGATTGGTTGGTGCCAGTTTTCATAATGCGTTTTAGAATGGTATGTGTCACTTTATAATGGTTTGTAGCATTTTCTCTAATGCTAGTTTACAATTATATGAAATACCTGACTGGTAAGTGTCAATTTTACATACCCCTGCTGGTTGGTACCACTTTAATTAGAACGTTTCACTTTTTTAGTTGTGGACTTCAATCTAAATATATTTGATAATTACAAAATGACACAGGGCAGGAAGCGCAAACAGAAAGAATTTGTTGAGTGAGTTATCAAAACAACTGCGTGTTTAATATGTATTTAAATACATTGTACAAATTATTATTATTTTTTTTTTTTAAAAACTTACAATAATAAATATAAATACATACAACGGGCAACGAGGCAGATATTAAACATATGGAGAAGCCTAATGGACATTGCTTTGAAACATGGGTTTATTACATCCTGGAGTTAATTTTTACAACATTGCTGTAAAAATTAACTCCAGGATGTAATAAATCCTATGTTTCAAAGCAACGTTATTAATTAAATGTTTTTCTGCTGTTAAGTGTGCAAGTTACACCATTTACATAATGCTCCCAGACAGCGGCATGTGTACAATTCAACATTCTCTGCGTCAATGTCAGTGGCACATGATGCAATCCATCTGCACGTCATTAGTTTTAGTGGCACATGCCAATGACAACCGGATGTGCCACTAAGCATAGCGGTATGTGCCAATGTGCATAAGATGCCATGCCACTTAATGCCAATACCGCCTCTCCAGTCGTTTCAGAGATTAAGGCAATTAACAAAGTTTATTAAAATGTTGTTTAATTTTCCAATAAAAGATTATGCATTTTAACATGATTAACTATCCCTTAGCAGGTTGACTCATGAACTGGCCTTTTTGAATATTCAAAACAACAGCAATTCTGCTTGTGTCATATTGCTTAATTATCATGGAGGCACTCATGTTACAGCTCCTGCCCTCATGTCAGCAAATTCTTCAGCCCAGACTAACCACAGAGCTCTGTTCTCAGATATTTAACACTGTAAACAACCACACTGCAAAATCAGTCCTTCACGTCAGCTGATTGACGAACATCTACACTAAATGATATAAAATAATCTTTAAATATGTTTAAAGAGACACCCCCACACCTCGATCTCATTTTACTCAAATGCTTCCAAGTCATACATTTTAATCAACTAGGTAACACGATGAAGGTGGTAGCAAGCCTGGACAGTTCTAAACCGTTAAATTCCTGTAAGATAATTAGATCTAATAAGCCTGACAAGTAATCAGGAAACCTCATATCAACACACATCAAGAATACTCCAAGCTTCCACTTTCCCAAAAGCATGCATCAAGATACTTGGGAATATAAATTGTCAAATTAATCAATTCCATTATTTCCAACTGACCAGTTTGAATCCATTCTTGGCATACATGTTATTTTGGGTAAAGCTGGTTCCATACTTAACACGATTATCCATCGGCTGCACGAAGTATTAGAAGTTCAGAAGTATCAGAAGCTCAAAATCCCTTATTTACACCTGTTCAAGAGGAATTCAAGCACAGCTTGGCCATACGCCCTGCAAAGCTGTATTTCTACAGAAAACATCCTATATGTACAACGTCTGTGGAATTATCGATTACTAAAGCTGACACGTATGTTGATCGGTTTATGAGGAAGGTCAAAGTCTATGGAATTTGACATCACACATAAAGCGTGTTCGGCTAATATCTGAAAACATTGTATTACACATGTGTAACGGTGACAGCACAGTCTACGTATCAGGTTACTAGGTAACGGTTTCAAATCTGTATTGTAACTACACCAATGAACTAAATTCCCAATTAAAATATCATGAGCCAACAAATAACACAACGCACCCATTACATAACAGCGCAGTGAAACCCCAAACAGTACAACGGGGGGAAATACACTTTGTATATTTTGTTGCCGCTTTCCATTTATAAATGTATAAGAGAAGTCGTGAGTAGGTTGTGTAGGCTTGCTAGTTAGCAACACGGCTATTCGTTAGCTCAACGTAAACAAGACACTTTTCTTCAGCCATTATGAAAATTGAATGACAGTGGAAGCTAATTTTCGGCAATGTTGTAGCTATTTAGTTTCATGCAATAATGCGGTCATAAACGGCATTTTCCAGTGATGACTTACTACGTGAAATGCGAGGCGGTGTTCATGGTTTCACAGCTGTCCTCGGATTTGACAGGTTGTAAATGAAACCGAACTTTACTTCGGACGCAAAAATAAACAAACGCCTCAACCAATGAGAGAGAGCAGGATTTGCTGACAGACCTCCGTGCAATACGTGTGAGGCGACAAGAGGGCGGGACTGCGCCTCAAGTTTTGGAAAAAGGATAGTTCACCCAAAAATTGCAATTCTGTCATTTACTCACCGCCACGTTGTTCTAAATCTGTATGAGTTTCTTTCTTTTACTGAACACAAAAGAAGATATTTTGAAAAATGTCGGTAACCAGACAGTGGACTGTCGCCATTGACTTCCATAGTATTTTGTCCTACTATGGAAGCCGCTACCGTCAACTCTGGTTACCGACATTCTTCAAAATATTTTCTACCTGAGCACTTTCTCCTGGTGAAACGATGTCGTATTTGAGGTCAAAAACAATTATGAAATTCTTGTGTAACTGGTCAGTGAATATGAATCAAATAGAACAACCAATTAATCTCAAAAATTATTTTATTGTAGGCTATTCACATCCGTTCACGTCATGGCTATACAAATGTGCATACACCTGCAAACATGCAGCCCATTACCTAAATACAGCAGTGTCTTAAAACAGACAAAAATGTTTTCAATGACATTACAACGTTGTTTATATGCGATTGTTCACTTTGTTATTGAAATAAAGCCAAGCTTTAACGTGAAGTGTTATTCTGCAGTAGCATATTACTGTCCTGTCCTGGCAAATTGTCTTTGTAACTCTGGAACAGACAGGTGTTTGAGGAGGGAGATTTCTTCAGCACGCTGTGATGTAGATACCCATTAAAGAAATCTGCTGCTGACAGCCATTTCTTGAACTTCACAGCTTTGAATCCAACCCAGCCATCCTAATAAATTGTGCAGAAAAAGACAATATACACAGTGCTAATTGTTACATAATGTCAACCTTGCAGTAAAAGTGGGAAAACATATGCCTGTTAGTTCTTTAGATATAAATATTGATAGTATAATTTATAACTGAATATAATAGTAAAATAGTGTTACATAAGTAATAGTCAATAGTGTTAAATAATCAATTCAAATGTTGTTATTGTTAACTAAAGCTAAAACCATTAAAAATGTGTATAAAAATATATATATAAATATTACATGAAAAACTTAAAGTAAAAAAACTGTGTCTTGGCCACTAACTGTAAATAAGTTTAAGATGAATTACTAAAATTACAACAACAAAAAAAATATATTAAAACAGACTAAAAATGAAAAAGAAACAAAAAAAAAAACATGACATAACATTTCTAAAACTTAAACTGAAAATATAAAAATAAAAGTGAATGAATTTATTAATAAATACTATAATAGTATATTACTATTATAGTGTTATACTATAATTACACTGGGTACATCCACTGTATATAGTGTGGGCTTTCCCACCTATATACTCAGCAGTGTAAATCTGTGTTTACTTGGCCTCCCTCATCACAAGGTCTGGTTGTCTCCCGAGAGTCCCAAACCCAGCTGTCTCCCCTTGACAACAGCCCAGATTGTATACAATTATATATCTGAATTTTAAATGTATGCGTCCACTGGCATCATGTGTGGTGCACTGCTTTCAAATTAATTTTCTATGGAACCAAAAGGGGATTGAGAGCAGAACAGTGCAATCTTTAAAAAGATGGGAAAAGCTGAAGTGGAAAAACTCAATGTACAATCTATCCACATCACCAAAGTGGCAGGCCTCTGGTTATTTGATTAGTATTGAGCATATTTCTTCTGTGCCAGTGGACATGTGTGTGTGGTAACATTTCCAAACTCCTAGTGCATACCTTGCAGCGAACGAGTAGGATATTGGATTCTTTCTGATAATGGACAGACCCTGGTACTGCAGATAAATATGGAGCAGCTGCAAAAAAAGGTGAAAGAAAGTGTGATCACTTATAGTAGTTAGGGCGTTTTCAGACCTGTAGATTGCTTGATTTGTTCCGAAACAAGGACTTAAAGGGATAGGTCACCCAAAAATGAAAATTGCCCCATGATTTACTCACCCTCAACCCATCCTAGGTGTATATGACTTTCTTCTTTCAGACAAATACAATCTGAGATATATTAAAATAACGTCCAGGCACTTCCGAGCTTTATAATGGCAGTGAATAGAGGATGAAAAAAAAGTGCGTGCATCCATCCATCATAACAGATATCCACACGGCTCCGGGGGGTTAATAAAAGCCTTCTGAATCGAAGCAATGCGTTTGTGTGTGTAAGAAAAATATCCATATTTAAAACTTTAAAAACTAAAATAACTAGCTTCCGGCAGATGGTCTACGCAAGTCGACTTATGCCAAAAGAGTAACCCCTGATACAATGTAGGACGCCTCTCGCAGTTTAAACAAATAGGGCTGTGCAACAAACTCAAGCTCCTTTTCTCGTATATCGAAATCTTCTGACATTTCTCTTTAAAAATTCAGTTTTTTGACTTCTAATTCATGACCAGTGCTTGTTTTGTTATAGCCGGATATATTTTTTAATATATCTTCAATTGTATTTGCCTGAAAGAAGAAAGTCATACACCTAGGATGGCTTGAGGGTGAGTAAATCATGGGGTAATTTAAATTTTTGGGTGAACTTTCCCTTTAAATTGTTACAATGTCACATTATCTCCTTGGTTCAGTTCGCTTTTAAAAGGCAACATTTCACAGCGTACCCAAAATGTGTACATGCAAGTCACATGTGCGTAAAACTGTCCTCTCATTGCTGCGAGTGCACCTGTTCATGTTCCATAATTAAGCTCATAGTGTTCATTCACCAAGATACATATAAATTAAATTACATAATTATTAACATTGCAGTACACCCGTTTTGGAGAAGAACAATGACATTTTAAGATGAAGAGGTGCTCTTTGGTTTTCAAGAACAAAAAGTAGTGTGCTCAACCACAGCATTAGTATACAAAATTAGTATTGGTTTGTTGGTCTGCTGGGTCAGATTGCTTTCTCACCACAAGAGAACCGCTCTGGAGTTTTCAATCTGGCCAGGACTAACTCATTCAGACAATCCTGGACCAATTATTTGATGCGTATCTGAATGCAACTGTCGTGTTCATATATACTTAATCAAATCGCAATAAGGGGGAAAAAAACATGGCAAGTGTCCGAAAGAAAAGCTACAAATGAGCCAGGTGTGAAAACGGCCATAGTCACAGCCAATTCCAGAAAATCACCAAATAAACAACTCTGGTTACCTGTAAACAACAAGTTGCATTTGCCAACAAAGTCCAGAAGTTTGATGGGATTGCCCATCCACATTGTTTTCAAAGGAATCTGATGAGGAAAAACAAACACTGTGTTTAACTTTTATTAAAGCAACTGATGTAAATGTACGTTTCTTAGGATCTCTTTAGTCCTACCCGAGATCCAATAGCTCGAAACAGCCGATCAATGTAGTCACAGCTGTGCTCTTCCCATATTATCCAGGCCATTCTGGAACTGATTTTGGGGGCTTAAGACAAGACAGTAATATAGATTGTTGGTTAATGGGTTAGTTCACCCAAAATTGAAAATAAAGTCAGTAATTACTCACCCTCATGTTGTTCCAACCATGTAAGACCTTCGTTCATCTTCGGAACATAATTTAGTATATTTTTGATGAAATCTGAGAGCTGTCTCACTCCTCCATAGGCTTTCAGAGGGAATGAAACTTGATGGCCCAGAATAGTAAGTAAAAACGTCATTTAAGGAGTCCAAATGACTACAGTGGCTCTGTATTAAGTCTATCATGCGACGAAAATACTTTTTGAGCGGAAAAACAACAAAAATAACGACTTTATCCCACTATTATTGTTGTTCAATTTGAGCCTCTGACGAGAGTTCGCGGGAGTGCCACGACGCATGCGCGAGAACTGAGATTAGTAGTAGTAGAAGAAGAACGCCGTAATCTCAGGCTCAAATTGAACAACAATAATAGTGGGATAAAGTCGTTATTTTTGTTGTTTTTCCGCTCAAAAAGTATTTTCGTCGCATGATAGACTTAATACAGAGCCACTGTAGTCATTTGGACTCCTTAAATGACGTTTTTACTATTCTGGGCCATCAAGTTTCATTCCCTCTGAAAGCCTATGGAGGAGTGAGACAGCTCTCAGATTTCATCAAAAATATACTAAATTATGTTCCGAAGATGAACGAAGGTCTTACATGGTTGGAACAACATGAGGGTGAGTAATTACTGACTTTATTTTCAATTTTGGGTGAACTAACCCTTTAATGTTTGTTTTAACATTATTTTCACATGGTGATCTTAAATGCTTCAGAATTTGCTGATGCTCTGTTTTGGTTATTACCTCATAAACACACTTACCAAACGACACCCCCTCCTTAGGTTGCTCCTTTCTGTTTGCTATCCTTTCTGGAAGATGTTTTAGAGTGTCCATCAACTGTTGATTTAAGCATGAGACCAGAGTTTTAAAACAATTATGTGAATCGATGCCAAACAGTGTTATTGTTGCAAAAACAGAGTGCATAACCAAACCCCATGACATATTGTAAAAAAGTTAATCATTCCTGCAGCTCAAACAGTAGAGCATAATGCCAGTAGAGCTGTTTCCAAGGAAATGCAAGAATTGAGAAGTGTATAAATGATATATGAATGCAATGTATATTAATACCATTCAAAAGTTTGTTTCTGAAATAATTATGCTCCCCAAGGCTGCATTTAATTAATCATAAATACAGTAATCAACAGACAATATTGTGAAATATTATTACAATAAAAAAAAAAAAATGTTTTCCATTTGAATATATTTTGGGATGGCAAAGCTCTGTTTTCAGCATCATTACTCCAGTCTTCAGTTTTAAATGATCCTTCAGAAATCATTCTAATATCCTGATCCAAAAACATTTTCTTAATATTAACAGTTGAAAGCAGTGCTGCTAAATATTTTAGTAGAAACCGTGACCAGTTTTTTCAGGATTGTGTGATCGTGCGTTCAAAAGAACAGCATTTTGTAGAAAGATTTTGTAGCATTAATAAAGGGGTGGTGATTGCCCCTTTTTACAAGATGTAAAATAAATCTCTGATGTTACCAGAGTGTGTATGTGAAGTTTTAGTTCAAAATACCCCACAGATCATTTTTATAGCATGTTAAAATTGTCATTATTTGAGGGTGAGCAAAAACGTACGTCCTTTTAAATGCAAATGAATTGCTGTTCATGTGGCGAAGGATCAAAAGCTTGTGTTAGCAGCTCTGATAACCTCATGCAGACAGGCAATGAAACTGTTCAGCCTTTTATGTTCAAATCGGAGTCGGACAATGATAGAGAGACTCAAAAAGAAGTGACAACATGTAGAATGCAACAAGATGTTCCTGAAGGGTTAGTTGATGAATGTATGTAGCTGAAGTGGAGTTAACTATCTTCAAGTCATTGATTATCATATTCTGTCATGAAAATCTCACCCCCTTTGTTGCATGTTCTCTGTAATGTAAATTTCAGGGTTAGGATGCCGCTAACCCGGGAGGAAGCTTGTGTAGTCCCTACCAGCCATTTGTTGTAGTCCTTATTGGGTTAGTTCACCCAAAAATGAAAATTAGCCCATGATTTTCTCACCCTCAGTCATCCTAGGTGTACATGGCATTCATCTTTCAGACGAATAAAATGAGTTATATTACAAAAGTCCAGGCCAATCCAAGCATTATAATAGATGCTTTGTTTTTGAAGTCCATAAAAAATGCATCTGTCCGTCAAATAACGTGCTCCACATGGCTCTGGGGGGTTAATAAAGGCCTTCTGAAGCGAATCGATGCGTTTGTGTAAGAAAAATATCCATATTCAAAAACGCGACCAGGTATGCTCGTCTTGACGTCACGTACGCATCTTGAGTTTCACTTTCAACATTCAACACTTTTCCACGGAAGGAGATCACCACAAATGCATCGATTCACTTCAGAAGGCCTTTATTAAAACCCCGGAGCTGCGTGGAGCACGTTATTCGATGGACAGGTGCATTTTTTATGGACTTCAGAAACAGAGCAACAATTACTACAATTATAAAGCTTGGATTAGCCTGGACTTTTTTAATATAACGTCTGAAAGAAGAATGTCATATACACCTAGGATGACTTGAGGGTGAGTATATATGTGCTAATTTTCATTTTTGGGTGAACTATCCCTTTAAAAAGAAAATATCTCCCTTTGCTTTGAACTTTGAGCGTCTTTGCAGATGTTGCTTATGCTCAAACAGCAATATTACACACTAACTAAAGTTTAAAAAGTGAAATAATAATTAACTAATTATCATAAGTCTTTACTGTCGCTTTTGATTAATTTGTCTTTGCTTAGTAAGTATTATTCAGTGTTAGCCATGTTAAATGTAAATATTTATACTATAAACACAACTACACTAAACTATAATTTATACTACAAAAACAATAAATATTTCGTTACGGAAACTAAAATATGTGACGTGTTGGAAATTACCATTCTGGAACCCACAACCGCCAAAGTAGCTCCAAGCTCATCCGCAGTGCAGTTTTTTGGAACCTCGTACAGCTCTTGCTGAAGAATGGGGCCCACATCAAATCTGATATAAAATAAGAGTTGGAAGAGAAATACACAGAAATATTTAGCATCTCATATGGAACTTTCTTATTGGTCCTGCCATGTACAATTACTGAACATGGCATTTACCTCTTAGGTCTTATTTGCATGATAGTCACTCCTGTGATGCTGTCACCATGTAAAATCGTATGAAAGACTGGAGCAGGTCCCCGCCAGCGTGGCAACAGACTAGGGTGCACATTCAGGATCCCGCTGAGGTAAAAAAACAACAACAAACAAACACAAATTATTGTGTATTATGAGATGAGATGAGATCATGCTGTTAAAACTTTTAAAACAGCACACAATGACTACAGACAATCAAAGCTTTCTATTTAGTCATGCTCTGTCTCTGAATCCTCATTACTTACTGTGGCATTTTGTTGATGATTTTCTCCTTGATTAAACAGCCAAATGACACCACCACACCAACATCAAACTGTGCACTGAAGTCCACATCTGGCCAATGGTGAAGTGGAAGTCTGTGCTGCTCTGCATACTCTCTGACTGGAGTATCTCTGGACAGCGTCACTACCTCAAGTGATTCTATTATTTCATCTGTTGTGTCATCTCTAAGAAATGAAAAGCAAACTAAATAACACAAATAATGCAATAGGTTTATTAGCAAAAACAGTAATGCAATAAAAAAATTTACATCATTACCGGGATACATGAAGCCGTTTCAATGACTCCAGTGCAAAATCATCACTTCCAAAAAACAATACTCTCCAGGGTGGTTTTGAAGCTGATTGTACTTCAGTTACAAAAGATTTGTTTCCTCTTAACAGAAAGCCTCTCCTAAGATGTGTGATGCAGTTGCTACAAAGTCCTTGAGACAGTAAACGTCCCAGATCTGTGACTTTTAAATAGCTTAGGCTCCACATACTCTGATATAAGTTTTCATAAATGACAACAAATAGCTTTAACAGCTAGCAAAATACGAAATCATCACTCCTCTATAAACGGATAAGGACGCAGTAGTCATATGAGTCATTCTAGCATTTAATGACAACTTCAGTCGAGATAGTCTTGACATTTCTCACAATAACGTGTCCTAATTATGCTCATTGTTCAATAGATGACAGCTACAAGGTTACTGTAAAGCGCTACATGTACACACCGGCGCATGTGTGCGTCGCCATGTTGACGTCAACGTCATTTCCGCTATAGTGTTCATACAAATATATATATATTGTGCGTTTATGAACGCTAATTTACAACATTTGCATAAATAACGATTTATTTTGTACTTTAAAATAAAATAAAAACATACAGTCAGTGTTTATAAAGTTGTTATTGTTCTTTCATGAAGCGCGTTTTTTAATCGGATCTTTTCGATCTGAACGATCATAAAACCGCCGAGACAACCGAGAACCGAACAGTGAGGCGAGAGTTCCAAGCGTAGGTCTTAAGAGGCTTGATGAGCGATATTGAGGAAAACATACAAATAATAATAAAAGATACAAAACTTTAATGGGGACTTATATATCTTTATAATATAAGTTTTGTACGTTGTTCTTTCTAGAGTACGTTTCAGTAAAAAAGTGTTTTAAAACTTAACTATAATTTGCAGTGTTTTTAAAAAACAATACTTAATATTTCTCGCAAAAATGCTTAGCATTTGTATATTTTAATAGTTACAAATGCAAAGCATTTTTGCCAGAAATTTTTAGTAGGCCTATTGTTTTTAAACAATACTGCAAATTATACTTCGGTTTTAAAACTTTTTGAGCTGAATCATGGAATACCAATGAACACTCTTCGTAATATACAGAAATGCTTGCCTACATGTGCTTAAGGGAATAGAGGGGTTTCAAACCCCTAGCAGCACTCAGGGGTTAAAGCAAAAGCACTTTTTCAGTGGGGTTGGAGGCTGGGTGAGTGAACAAATATGTTATTTGGCAAACAAAAGAAAAAACAACAGTATAATAATTAGGGCTGTCAAAATAAGGGCCAGACTATATTCCTACTCATTACAACGTCCATGCATTCAGCAGCCCAAATTAATACCTGTCTGTCATTAATGTTAATCAAACAACTACAGGTGTTAAATACATGTATACATATTAAATAAACCTACTGTATCTGTATTTTTTTTTTTAAAGAAATGTATTATTGGTTTTGTAATTTGCTTCTTTGTTCTTTTATTTAGCCTATATTCAATTTCTCATATTAGCCATATTGCCCACCCCTTGCTCACCTGCATACCAGCTGATATACAATGTAGTCTTGATTTGGGTGGTCACTCTGGATTGAAAGTTTGAAAGGGTTTTAAATCTTCTAAATCAAGTAAACTGACTCAATTCAAGCATGCCAAATTCAACTTTAATCATATAAAATGTAATTTCCAAGCAGCAAAATTGTGGCCAGTGAAAATGCTGAGTGGTTAATAACTTTGGGAAACCACTAGCCACAGTGGCTGGTGAGCAAATAAGTTAATGTCAAGCCCTGATTGTATGTAGCCTACAGTGAAAACATTTTTCTTCCTGAAGCACTTTTTTAATTTATTTCCTCAGCATATTAGGTCATATTGTTTATTGTTATGGCCAATATTTGAACAGTGAAAATAATAATAAAAGAGTTTTTGAACTTTAATGTCACTAATGCTGATTATTCATTGATTGATTTGAATTGAAATATTTAAAATACTTTCACAGCTAAAATGATGCATGCAATTAATTTAGATTAATTATGTATGTAATTAATTAGATTAAAAATTTTAATCGATTGACGGCCCTAATAATAATGCATCTGCCAGGGGCGGAGCCAGACATTTTAAAGATTCGGGGCTTAGCCCAAATCTAGTTTGTTCAATGACATTTTATAGTTTTTCTTCATTGGTTTGGCTCATTTCTTGAAACAGAAATTACATTCTCAAAACAACATGGACAAATCTCCAAACCACTTGGCAATTGTTCACAACAGAATAGCATTTCTCATTCATTTCATCAAATTGTAAATGTCTAAGTACATTTCTCAATGTCTCAGTAAATATTTGCAAATGATTAAGTACAGTTAGCCTACATTTAGCACAATTTCCAAGTGAATAGATCTTGTTGATCTAAACTGATTGTTTGATTCTCAGTCTAATGGTCGTTCGCTCCAAAACCAGCCTCATTTCATTGTATAAGTCATCACATGCACAATAGTCTGTTCAATTGTCAAAATTAGTCAAGAACATAATACCATGAATACCATATATGAATCCCTTGGAAATTTGATACATTTATTACAGCAATTGACAGTCAGGTGAAACTAGAACTTGACTAACGAAGGAGGACTTTCACACATCTCAGATGACCAATCAAACAGTATGTTTAGTTACCTGACAGGTGCTGTCCATGACTGTGAAAGCTGCCAAACATATATGTAAAGAGCTTGACCATGCAGGACCAGTACAATTTCTGAACATGGAGGCACCTGGCCAAGTAAATGAACAAGGGCAACTGCCTGCTCGAGGAAGAGTGAGGATGAGAGGGGGAGCCTGTGAAGGAAGAGGGGTAGAGAGGGGAAGAGAGGGGAAGGGGGGATGAGAGGGGAAGAGAGGGGAATGGGGTAGAGAGGGGAAGAGAGGGGAAGGGGGATGAGAGGGGAAGAGAGGGGAAGGGGGATGAGAGGGGAAGAGAGGGGAAGGGGGTAGAGAGGGGTAGAGAGGGGAAGAGAGGGGAAGGGGGTAGAGAGGGGAAGAGAGGGGAAGAGAGGGGTAGAGAGGGGAAGGGGGATGAGAGGGGAAGGGGTAGAGAGGGGTAGAGAGGGGAAGAGAGGGGAAGGGGGATGAGAGGGGAAGAGAGGGGAAGGGGGTAGAGAGGGGTAGAGAGGGGAAGAGAGGGGAAGGGGGTAGAGAGGGGTAGAGAGGGGTAGAGAGGGGAAGAGAGGGGAAGGGGGATGAGAGGGGAAGGGGGTAGAGAGGGGAAGAGAGGGGAAGGGGGATGAGAGGGGAAGGGGGTAGAGAGGGGTAGAGAGGGGAAGAGAGGGGTAGAGAGGGGAAGGGGGTAGAGAGGGGTAGAGAGGGGAAGAGAGGGGTAGAGAGGGGAAGGGGGGATGAGAGGGGAAGGGGGGATGAGAGGGGAAGGGGGGATGAGAGGGGAAGAGAGGGAAAGAGAGGGGAAGAGAGGGGAAGGGGGTATAGAGAGGGGTAGAGAGGGGAAGAGAGGGGTAGAGAGGGGAAGGGAGTAGAGAGGGGAAGAGAGGGGAAGAGAGGGGAAGAGAGGGGAAGGGGTAGAGAGGGGTAGAGAAGGGAAGAGAGGGGAAGAGAGGGGAAGGGGTAGCGAGGGGAAGGGGGGATGAGAGGGGTAGAGAGGGGAAGAGAGGGGAAGGGGTAGAGAGGGGTAGAGAGGGGAAGAGAGGGGTAGAGAGGGGAAGAGGGGGGAAGGAAGAGGTAGACCTGGAGTAGGATGTGGCCAAAGAAGACGGGGACCAAATTTATCAGATGCGATTCTACTGAGTACCCATGGGTTGACATTAGGGGTGTAATGGTACACGTATTCGTACCGAACCGTTTCAGTACAGGGCTCTCGGTTGCGCGTGTGTAGCCTACCGAAAGGTTCCGAATGCAATCTTTAACAGTTAACAGTTGGCTTGTTTTAAGCGCGGAACACACTTCAATCCTAGTTCCCACTCGAACATATTAAGTATTCAGTCCATTTTATCACGAAATTCAAACGATAAATGCCGTTTTGATGCTCTTTGATGTTTAGACTGATCACTGTATAGGCTCGTCAATTCAAGCGGCGGCGGCGCGCGCACAACGCAATCATTTCTTCCAAAAGAATACACATGAATTAATATCTTAAGGTATGTTGAGAATAACACTTACTGAAATGTATCATATGTCGTGTAATCGCTCAATCAGTGTTTCAATCGCGGAAAGACGTCAAACAGCATTTTTGCCCAAACTTCAAAGGCATGTTTAAATTATTAGAACTAGAAGCATATCTTAATTTTTAAATGTTACATTTATCATGTGAACTACTTATATACAGCATGTTATATGCATGCGTGTATAAGACGCATTTGCAGCAGATATTTGCTGCCCATCATAAATCAAAGCACGAGACAGACAGGGGTCGGAGGAGAACACCGGAAAATGTGACAGAATGGACTATATTTGCCTGTATTTGCAATACACGAGCCGCGATTCAGAGACAAACACTGCCAGTGTGTGTGAATGCGTAACAGGCACGCGCGGCGCGGCACCCGCTCTCCGCACTGCATCTGCCCTGTTATACAATGCTAGCGCATCCTCCAACTCCGAGCAGCCTTCCTTATCTCTCCCACTTTCATTTCTACATGTGACGTGACCTGCAGCACTCCACTTTTACTTTACTGTATGTCCACACACACCTCTTATTTCGCGCGAAAAGGACACCCACTGTCTGAGGTAACATACGGGCACGAGGATACATTGCGCATGCGCGAACCGTGCGACGCACACACTCCGAACCGAGACAAGCGAACCGAACCAAACGGTTCGGTTTTTTTCCATGTACCGTGCCACCCCTAATATATATATATATATACTATATATATATATATATATATATATATATATATATATATATATATATATATATATATATATATATATATATATATATATATATATATATATATATATATATATATATATATATATATATATATACAAAGTTTTTGCATTAACTCCTAAATCTAATTATAAAATAGTTTTCTCCAATTCGTTGTTGAAATATAATCTTAGTATATATATATATATACTAAGATTATATTTCAACAACGAATTGGAGAAAACTATTTTATAATTAGATTTAGGAGTTAATGCAAAAACTTCGTTATGTGAAGTTTACATGTTTGCACACAATGTGTTATTTGAGTGTTGATTATTATATCTAAACATGAATATCAGCTGAATATAGGCTCATAGTTTGGGCTCTGTTGTTAACCTTTAATATTATAGTAATAATGTGTAAGTAAGGGCTCCCTATATAGTTTACAGCAGACACAATTTTATCAGTAAACCACTGTTTAATAAAAATAAATAAAAAGCAATTTTTTAAAACTGCTGTACCGAGCCCGTACCGAACCGTGACTTCAAAACCGAGGTACGTACCGAACCGTGTACCGTTACACCCCTAGTTGACATTGAGAGAGGCTGGACAGAGACTTCAGCCCAACCTCAGCAGATATGAAAAAACAAACCTTTGAAAATGCATGAATGAATCGAATGATTTTCCAAATGTGGAGAGAAATAAATATTTTCATCAATATGCAGTACTTGTCTTGTGTGTACTGTTTGGTCAATATACTCATATACTTTACAATATCTCTGGAAAAAAATCAAACCCAGATTATATCATTAGAAAAGTAGAAATTTTACAATATTACAAGTGTTTACGGTAAGATTGAGAACAGCAGTGGATGGCCAGGAGGGTGAGGACGGTAATTTTCATTGTTTTTTTGTTTGTGTGTTATATTACAGTATATTATGCTGTATACATTTTCTTTTTACTCTGATGAAATGGCTTCCTGCTTCGCTACTGTTCGGACGCTCTTGCTTACTGCTCCGCGCTTTTGCTCTATCGCTTCTTTATTTTAGCTCATAATTTTAACTTCAGCAAATCAGCACAGTGCTCAAACGACAGCCTGAGTCCAATGATAAAATTAGAAACTCTGTTACTGGATTACTAAACAAAAAGCGGAATATTTCAACCGACCAGCCTCCCACTGCCTTCAGCTTACATTCCGGAGAAGGGAAAACACAGCTGCCTACATTCAAAAGGATAAGAAAATGCCTCTTCTAGAATCTACTTGCTGCACAAACTGCCACAGACTTTTACAAAGGATTGCAGTTCTTGAAACAAAGTTATTTGCGGAACCATCTAACCAGACGAATCACACAGCAGAGCTTCATCATGAACGCCGTCTGCACACTGTCGGTGAGTCCCATAAATGTAGTGCTACTCAACAGGTAGAGAAACAAGTAACTGATCCACACACTAATCGATGGCACAAACAGGGAGCGAGACCCAAAGGCGCTCGAGACATCAGATTGTCACGATCATCACATATTGCCGCAGTAGCATGCTCTACCCCAGACACAAGGATTACAAACACTTGTTTAATAACACCAAATATACATCTTGAAAACAGATTTGAAGTGTTAATGAATGTGGGTGAGGAATCCCTAAACGTGATGAATGTGACTGAACACAGATCGAATCAGCCCGTAGCTAACACTGATGCTAACAGGTGCTCAAGGTCGAGCAGACAGTGGCCGTCAGCTCAGAGGGCAGCCGAGCCCAGGACTCTGATAGTGGGTGACTCCACAATCAGAAACATTAGCAGCAGGGATACAACTACATGCTGCCTTCCACAAGCAACAGTTTCTGATGACAACAGGGAACTTAAGTACATTCTGATGTAACATAAGACTGCAAATCGACTTATCATTCATGTGGGGAAGAACGATATTCAGAGAGAGCAGTCAGAACTCCTTAAGAGGGATTTCAATGAACTTTTTGAAACACTAAGAAAACTGAAAGTTCAGCCGTTCATCAGTGGACCACTTCCAGCAAGGGGAACAAATAGGTTCTCACGGCTACTTGGGCTTAATACATGGCTGCAAAAAACCTGCAACATGAAGGGAGTGAACTTTATCGACAACTTTAATCTCTTCTGGAGTCAGAGACAACTGTTTACATCAAATGGCCTCCACCCAAACAAACTCGGTGCAAGAGTACTAAAGGACAATATTTATTTTTCCCTTCATCATCCTTCAGCTGTGTGTGCTAACACACTCAACCTGGATGGCACACACACTCCAGTACAGAGTATGGACGATCACAGGACTTCATTTCAGCATCTGAATGGGCATGCGGTTGATACACCCCACAAGGACAATGATAACACCATGCAGCCACAACAACCACTTCTCATGGACACACTCCCACTGAGCCCCGCCCTCAGAGCTCACCACAGACACACTGTGACGGATTAGAACTGCTCCAAGTGACACAGATCGAGGCACTAAACAGTAACATCTCAGCCCAGACTGTGGAGTCTGTGGAGGCACTGGTAAAAATGGGAACCATCGGGGGTGAGACTGGTGAACTCTTACACCTTATGTGTGGTCTGAGAAACAAGCTGGAAGAAATGTCTAAGTCACTCCATGAACTGGACGATAAAATATTGCAGCCTCCGGTAACACCAGAGAAACAGCCCCCCCTCACCAGACATGTTATTCCTCTCTACAGCATCCCCGTTTCTGCGTCGATCCCCAAAACCACTAAAGACTGTGGGCCCAGCTCGCTCTGCCCCTCCTCCTGTGAGATTTCTCCGATCACAACGCCAGGGCACACACCCTCCTCCATCTGCACCAAAAACAACTGATACCAGCTCTCAGTGACGTGTTCTGGGTCCTTGCAACTTCAACAGCAACCTTATCAAATGTTTACAAAACAAGCGGGAACCCATTGTGCCTGTCTCTGTCCCTATTTCTGTTCTGTTACGTGATAGAAAGACTAAGACCTTCTCAGGCCGTATGGCAAACCCATCTAATCTGCGGCCTGTTACTTGTCAAAATAAGATTACTGTGGGGGAAAAAATTTAAATTAATACTATTAAGTTAGCACTTTTAAACATCCGTTCCATTAAAAACAAATCATTTCTAGTCAACGACTTAATAACCACAAACAACCTAGATTTTTTGCTTCTAAATGAAACGTGGCTAGAAGACAGCTGCAGTGCAACAGTCCTCAATGAAACAGCCCCTCCTAACTTTACTTTTATGAGTGTCTGCAGGGCAGTCAGAAGGGGAGGAGGTTTAGCTGCTCTTTTTAAAGATGTCTATCAATGTAAGCAAGTATCATTTGGTGACTATTTGCCTCTAGAATATCTGGGCATTGTGCTAAAAGGTGCTCCACGCATCCTGCTTATCATTATTTACAGGCCTCCAAAATATTGCCCAGCTTTTATTGATGACTTTACAGAGCTGTTATCAGCAATCTCATCTGAGTATGACTGTTTTGCTATTGCTGGGGATTTTAACATTCACATTGACAATCCCGAATCCAGTACAACAAAAGATCTCATGACTGTTCTTAACACTTTTGATTTGACACAACATGTACACGGACCCACACATGATCGTGGACACACTCTAGATTTACTCATCAGTAAGGGTCTAAACATTTCATCGATAGTTATTAAGGATGTGGCACTGTCTGATCATTTCTGTATTTTCTTTGATATATCAATCTCTCCTGCCATTGAAACTAGCACTGTCTCTGTCAAAAAGAGATGCTTAAATGAGAACACTAGTGTGCTGTTTATGAAGGCTATATCTCTAACACCAAGCATATCTGCAGACTCTGTTGATTTTCTCCTTGACTCTTTTAACTCAAAAGTTAAGAGTGTAATTGATGATATTGCTCCTGTGAAAGTCAGAAAAAAGAGTGGCAAACAAAAAGCACCATGGAGAAACTCAACAGCAGTGCAATTAATGAAAAGACAATGCAGGAAAGATGAGCGCATGTGGCGAAAGACAAAACTTGTAGTCCATTACAACATCTATAAAGACAGTCTTCGTGCTTTCAATATGGAACTAGGCAAAGCTAGACAGACCTTCTTTTCAAATATTATAAACAGAAACATAAACAACACGCGCACTCTTTTTGCTACTGTAGAGAGACTAACAAACCCCCCGAGTCACATTCCCAATGAAATGCTCTCAGACAGCAAATGTAGTGAGTTTGCTTTCTTCTTCTCCGAGAAAATCAATAATATCAGAAATGCGATCAGCACATCCTTGAGTTGCTCTGGGGTGAGTCAGATCAGACCACAAACCATGACTGATTTCGAAGCAATTGATGGTAAAATTTTAGAAGAAACGGTACAGCACCTAAAAACATCAACCTGCGCCCTTGACACACTCCCCACTCCTTTTTTCAAAAGTGTGTTTAACTGTCTAGAAGCAGATCTCCTAGAAGTGGTAAACGCCTCACTTCTTTCTGGGACTTTTCCAAACTCCCTTAAAACCGCAGTAGTTAAGCCCCTCCTGAAAAAAAGAAATCTGGATAGCTCCATACTGAGCAACTACAGACCAATCTCAAATCTTCCGTTCATAGGCAAGATCATTGAAAAAGTTGTTTTCAGTCAGCTGAACAATTTCTTGAACTCAAATGGATACTTTGACAATTTTCAATCTGGTTTCCGACCGCATCACAGCACAGAGACAGCATTCATAAAGATAATAAACGATATTCGCCTCAATACAGATACAGGCAAAACATCAATTCTGGTACTACTCGACCTCAGTGCTGCATTCGACACTGTTGACCACAACATACTTCTTGACAGGCTAGAAAATTGGGTTGGGCTTTCCGGAATGGTCCTCAAATGGTTCAGGTCATACTTAGAAGGGAGAGGTTATTATGTGAGTATAGGTGACCATAAGTCTGAGTGGACATCCATGACATGCGGAGTCCCACAAGGGTCAATTCTTGCACCACTCCTATTCAACCTGTACATGCTCCCACTGAGCCAAATAATGAAAAATAACAAAATGGCTTACCACAGCTATGCTGACGACACCCAGATCTACTTAGCCCTATCGCCTAATGACTACAGCCCCATTGACTCTCTATGTAAATGCATTGAAGAAGTTAACAGTTGGATGTGCCAAAACTTTCTTCAGTTAAACAAAGACAAAACTGAAATCACTACATTTGGAAACAAAGATGAAATTCTCAAGGTGAACGCATATCTTGAGGCTAAAGGTCTAAAACCAAAAAATCAAGTCAGGAATCTGGGTGTGATTTTGGAGTCAGACCTGAGTTTCAGTCGTCATGTCAAAGCAATAACTAAATCAGCCTACTATCATCTCAAAAATATTGCAAGAATTAGATGCTTTGTTTCCAGGCAAGACTTAGAGAAACTCGTTCATGCTTTTATCACCAGCAGGGTGGACTATTGTAATGGTCTTCTCACCGGCCTTCCCAAAAAGACCATTAGACAGCTGCAGCTCATACAGAACGCTGCTGCCAGGATCCTGAGCAGAACCAGAAAATATGACCATATCACACCAGTCCTCAGGTCTTTACACTGGCTTCCAGTTACATTTAGGATCGATTTTAAAGTACTATTACTTGTATATAAGTCACTCAATGACCTAGGACCTCAATACATTGCAGATATGCTGATTAAATACAAACCCAACAGATCACTCAGATCATCAGGATCAAGTCAATTAGAAATGCCAAGGGTTCACTCAAAGCAAGAAGAGTCTGCGTTTAGCTATTATGCCAGCCGCAGCTGGAACCAGCTTCCTGAAAAGATCAGATGTGCTCCAACAGTAGCCACTTTCAAATCCAGACTCAAAACACATCTGTTCAGCTGTGCATTTAATGAATGAGCTTTGCTACTGTATGTCCGACTGATTGCACCTTATCCTATGCTTTTACTGTGTTAATTTTACTTTTTATTCTATGAATAGTTTAACTTTATTTCTGTTTTAATTATACTTTTTATTCATTTATTTTTTATTTTGTTTAAGGCTGACTAGGGTGGAAGAGGTTGAGAGACGGGGGAGCGCTAAATCGAAATCCCTCCGGTGCGAGGATGATCCGTTTAGATCCGCTCTGACGGATATAGATCTGTATAGCCTTGGTAGTACGAGGAAGGACCGTGTAGATCCGCTCTGACGGTCGAACAAAGTAGAGATAGCCCCGGTGTTCCTGTCCGGGAAGATTTGTCTGTAAGGGTAATGTTTAAATGCACAGTTACCTGACAAATATTTTTTGAGTACTCGCTCCGGTGCGAGGAAGACCCGTTTAGATCTGCTCTGACGGGTAAAACATCTAGAAAACGCCCTCAAGTTAGGCCAAGAAGATTTGTCTGTAAGGGTACTGTCTAAACGCACAGTTACCTGACAAATATTTTTAAAGTAAACCTGACTCTCCATTTTCTTCCACCCCAGATAGGGGATTTCATCTTTATTTTATATTTTCTTTTAATTCCCACTATAACTGTTATACTATGTATATTTTTATTGTATTCACTTATGAATATTTTAACTTCATTTCTGTGTAAAGCACTTTGAATTGCCCCTGTGTATGAAATGTGCTATACAAATAAACTTGCCTTGCCTTGCCTTGCCTTGATGTATGGAAGTTACTTTATGTGTGTGAATGATAATGGTTACAATTTCCTTGGCAGTATGAGTGCAATGTGTGATGTCAAACCTTGGAGGCTACTCTTACCCTAAAATCCTATTTCTTTTTTTCAGTTTTATACACAATTGTATTCTGACAAACAAACAAAAAAATCTCAGGAAAATGGATCAAAACAGGGCAAATACATTAAAGAGAATTAGCAAATATGACTAAAATACCCAGGTGGAAACTGTCAAAACGGCAATCAAGAAATGAATAGACTAAACCCTCAGAAAAACATCATTTTCAGTAAGAATAAGTCAATTTATGTGCAAAAAGTACAAATATATGAGATCGGAAAAAATGTAATTCGCAGGCATTTCACACCAGGGCCATAGCCACAAGGCCCCTTCATTTACATGTCGGGCCCCCCAGATTACTGATTGCTTAAAGTAAATAATGGATTGAGCGCACAGCGGCAAACAGAGGTGTGAGCTTGTCAAGCACACATCCCTTTTTCACAGACATCGCTGGAAGTTTGAAGTTCAGTCGGATATTTTAAACATAATTGCTTTGATGTCGTGCCTGTGGAAGCCGTTTAGCCCTTCACAGAGGAGCAGCGGACATGCACGGAAGCATATTAAATTATTATTATAATTAGGCTACTTTTATTATTAAATTAATATTAGCTAGGCCTACTACGGTTGATATTTCACAGCGCATCAACGCAACCGACATCCTGCACCTGAGCAGGGCCGGTGTCCTGACATTCCCGTCAGATTGTCCTACCAGGGCTTACTGCGCATGCCCACATCAATATTTTTTATTTTTATTTTTTATATTTACATTTTGGGTAGGTTTAGGGGTAGGTATGTATGTAGGTATGGATATTAACGAATATTAATAAAGCAAATCGCATTAATATGATTCTGGTAGCACAATCTGATAGTTAGCATTTTACATCCATATTTAATATTTGTTTATTTAAAATATTTACATAGTTTTAAGGGTAGGTTCAGGGAAGGGGTAGGTATATTAATAAAGCCTCAAATCAGATGAATATGATGCTGGTAGGTAGCACATTCTGACAGGCAGCATTTTTTGCTGTCGAATTGTGCTACCTACTGTTTTAATGGGAGGTAGCAAAATCTGACACGGTAGGACAAATCGACAGAACACCCGTGGCATAAGCGGAATAGCCAAATGCTAGGGGCGCCACTCATCCATAGGGGCACCAAAATGTAGCCTATTACTGATACTATTTTATTCATATTAATTTGAAATATTATCAAATAAAGCGCAAAAAAACTTAACTAAGTCCCCCGCATCTTCCCGGTCCGCCTCATCAATCTCCCCGCCGAGCTTGAAGTGCGTCCGAAATATAACGCGCGATCAGTTTAGCGTTGGAAATTTGTTGTGTCGCGTCGCCTCTCGCCGCATCTGATATAGACAGGATTGCTTTCATTGTTTAGGGAGCTTGGCCGCTCGCTCCAGGTGTAGACACGGGGAAAGTTGCCTGATCATTTATGACGGATGGCCGAATTGTACTGTCATAAAAAACAGAAGCCCTCTGATGCAGGCAAGATAAGGGAAACACTGCAGAAATGATCTTCTTATTTAGTATTTTTGTCTTGTTTCTAGTCTAAATAGCTAAACATTCTTAAACCAAGATGCTTTTACTAGATAAGTAAAATTATATTTTTTCTTAAGTGAGTTTATGCTTAAAACAAGCTAAAAAATTAGAAAAATAATCAATCAATCAAATCAAATCAAATCACTTTATTGTCACTCTACCATATGCACAAGTGCAACAGTAGGTGAAATTCTTAGGTGCAGTTCCGAGCAACATAGCAGTCATGACATGACATGTACAACATTTAAGCAACAACAGATTACACATCTGATGCGCACACAATTACTCACAGCACAGTATACACTACAATAAACAATAAATAATTTACACAAAGTGAGTGCAGTTCTCACAGCTTTAAACAATATACACATACTTACAATATACATATACTTTAAACAATATACACTAAACATACACTAAACAATATACATTGCGCTATTATAATAATAATAATAATATACAATGTATAGTATACAATATTATTCACAAATTGAAATCCAAAGTGCAATAGATGCTGTATGATAAATAAATGTGTATATAATGTGTGTGTATCTACAGTGGGTTGTGCTGAGTGATATTCTTTTCCAGTGTGTGTTATGATACTGATGGATCAGGAGTTAAGTAGTCTAATTGCTTGTGGGAAGAAGCTGTTCTGGAGTCGGCTGGTGCGTGTTCTGATGCTGCGGTACCGTCTGCCTGATGGCAGCAGTGAGAGCAGCCCATGGTTCGGGTGGCTAGAGTCTCTGATGATCCTCTGAGCTCTCTTCACACACCGCCTGGCGTAAATGTACTGGAGGGAGGGAAGGTCACCTCCGATGATGCAGCTGGCCGTGCGCACTACCCTTTGCAGGGCTTTTCGGCTGCGGGCGGTACTGTTGCCATACCAGGTGGTGATGCAGCCAGTCAGCAGGCTCTCTATGGTGCTGCTGTAGAAGCGTGTGAGGATGTGGCGGTTCATTCCAAACCTCCTCAGCCGTCGTAGGAAGAAAAGGCGCTGATGAGCCTTCTTCACAACGGCCTCAGTGTGGACGGACCATGAGAGTTCCTCTGTGATGTGGACACCGAGGAACTTGAAGCTGCTGACTCTCTCCACCGGTGCTCCATCGATGGTGATGGGGCGGTGTTCTCTCTCATTCCTCCTGAAGTCGACCACCAGCTCCTTGGTCTTGCTGACGTTGAGGGAGAGGTTGTGCTCCTGACACCACCGTGTCAGAGTGTGCACCTCCTCTCTGTAGGCCGTTTCATCATTGTCAGTGATGAGACCTACCACCGTCGTATCGTGGGAGTACAGGAGTGGGCTGAGAACACAGCCCTGAGGGGCTCCAGTGTTGAGAGTCAGTGATGAGGAGATGTTACTGCCCATTCTGACCACCTGGCGTCTGTTTGACAGGAAGTCCAGGATCCAGCTGCATAACAAGCTGTTTAAGCCTAGAGCCCGGAGTTTCCCGTCAAGTATGGAGGGCACAATGGTGTTGAATGCTGAGCTGTAGTCTACAAACAGCATTCTCACATATGTGTTCCTCTTTTCCAGGTGGGAGAGAGCAGTGTGTATTGTAGATGAAATGGCATCATCAGTGGAGCGGTTTTGTGCGGTGTGCAAACTGCAGTGGGTCCAGTGAGGGAGGGAGAACAGAGCAGATATGGTTTCTGACTAGTCTCTCAAAGCATTTGCTGATGATGGGGGTCAGAGCAACAGGACGCCAGTCGTTTAAGCAGGTGGTTTTTGACTGCTTAGGTACAGGAACAATGGTGGACGTTTTGAAGCATGTGGGGACCACAGACAGGGAGAGGGACAGGTTAAAGATGTCCGTGAAAACTCCAGCCAGTTGGTGCGCGCACGCTCTGATCACGCGGCCCGGAATGCCGTCTGGACCCGCGGCTTTACGGACATTCACCCGCCGGAAGGATCGGGTAACATCCGCTACTGATACAGAGAGTGAACTGACCTCTGTATCTTCAGCCACGAGCTCTCTCTCCGCGAGGGCGGTGTTAGTTCCCTCAAAGCGAGCATAAAAGGTGTTGAGCTCGCCCGGGAGAGAGGCAGCGGTGTTCACGGTGGAGTTTGTGTTCCCTTTATAGTCCGTGATGGTGTTAATTCCCCGCCACATGCTTCTGGAGTCGGTGGTGTTGAACTGTCCTTCAATCTTGTCCCTGTACTGGCGTTTTGCTGCTCTGATGGTTTTCCGGAGGGCATAACTTGCTTGTTTATGCTCCTCCGCATTACCGGAGTTAAAAGTGAAGGTCCGCGCATTGAGTGCCGTGCGAACATCCCCATTTAGCCACGGCTTCTGATTAGGGTACAGCCGAATTGTTTTGGTCGGAACAACGTCTTCTACGCACTTCCTGATGAAACACGTTACGCTATCAGCGTAGACCTCGATGTCGTCATCAGAGGCTGACCGGAACATCTCCCAGTCCGCGTGATCAAAACAGTCCTGTAGCATAGAGTCCGATTGGTCCGACCAGCACTGGATGGTTCTGAGGGCGGGTGCTTCCTGTTTCAGTCTCTGCCTGTAAGCGGGCAAAAGTAGAATGGAAGCGTGATCTGATTTGCCGAATGGTGGGCGCGGGAGGGACTTGTAACCATCCCGGAAGGGAGAGTAACAGTGGTCCAGAACTCGGTTCCCTCGCGTGTTGAAGCTAACATGTTGGTGGTATTTAGGTGCAATGCGCTTGAAGTTGGCTTTGTTAAAGTCCCCAGTCACAATAAACGCAGCCTCAGGATGCGCGGTTTCCTGCTCACTCACTGTCCTATACAGTTCCTTTAGTGCCTGGTCTGTGTCGGCTTGTGGGGGAATATACACAGCTGTGATGACGACCGCTGTGAATTCCCTCGGTAGCCAGAATGGTCGGCACAGAACCATGAGAAGTTCCAGATCAGGAGAACAGAAAGACTTGATAGAATGTACGTTCCTCTGATCACACCAGGATCGGTTGATCATAAAACATACACCCCCGCCTTTGCTTTTCCCGGAGAGATCTTTTTCTCTGTCCATTCGGTGCACGGAGAACCCCGTGGTTTTGATGGCCGAATCTGGAATCTCAGCAGACATCCAAGTTTCTGTAAGGCAGATAATGCAGCAGTCCCTCGTCTCTCGTTGGAAAGAGATCCGTGCTCTCAGCTCGCAGAGTTTATTGTCCAGAGACTGAACATTTGCTAGTAAAATACTGGGAAGCGGGGGTTGGTTTGCGCGGCATCTTACTCTGATGAGCACGCCGGCTCTCTTCCCCCTTCTCCGGCCGCGTTTCCACGGTCGGGCCGCCCACACAAAAGTTTCCGCTGCCGTGTTTGTAAACAGCGTGTCGTCGTTGATGAATTTAAAGTCCGGTTTTGTCGTACGTAGTAAGGCAGACAACATCCAAGACAAAAAACACAAAAACTGTAAACAGAACAAACAAAAAACTACAGTGTTTCAACGGAGCTCGCAACGTAGCAGCCATCCTCGGCGCCATCTTGAGTTTAACAAAATGAAGTGAGTTTTAGCTTAAAACTAGCACAATTATCTGCCAAATGGGGTCTTGTTTCTGATTGAAATCTTGTTTCTTGTGTCTGCCCCAAACAGAAATAAGATCATTTTTCTCACCCCATTTGGCAGATAATTGTGCTAGTTTTAAGCTAAAACTCACTTCATTTTGATTTTTCCCCCAGAAAACAAGGAAAAAATTATCTAATGTCATTTAGTAAATACATCTTGATTTAAGAATTTTTGGATGTTTGAACTGGACACAAGAAAAAATTACTTAATAAGAAGAGCATTTTTTGCAGTGTAAAGACAGAGGTAAAGTGGTGTAATGAATGAACAGTTTATTTATTTGCATAGTAGTAAAATACTAATGTACGCTAATTAATTCCAGTTTTACCTTAAACTATATGCAAGCAGCTGTTCTGGGTTCTCCAGTGGCCACAGACAGTGTCTTTTGTCAAAAAGAATCATATCTGTTTTTTTAAACGCATGTAATATCACTTTTTAATAGCCTAATGTTTTTACTCTACAGTTGTGCAGTTTTAAGGGCACATATGGACATTTTAAAATGTATTTGCCGAAATTAGTAATGATATTTATATACAGGTTTATTTAAAATTTCACATGAAATATCTAAATTTCTCAGTTTAATTCATGGTGAAAACATGAATGTGCATATTAGTGGAAGTTTGCTGCCATCTACTGGAAAACAAACACTTTTGCTAGTTCTCAATAGTTTGTGCATGAATGCAAGATGCAATTACTTGTTATTTGTGTTTAGGCGTAGGTGCTATTTTTGTATAGTTTAACTATCATCAGCCTTTTAAAAAAATTAAATAATAATAATATCATGAACATAATGATGGGGTAGAATGGACTGGACATCATATAAAACAATAATAAAAAACATCAATGCATTAAAAAAATAAAACAGAACCAGTGTTTCCGCAACTTAGACTGAAAACATGTAGTGCTTTCATACAAGGGGCACCAAGTAAAATCTTGCCTAGGGCAGCTGCCTCTGAGTCTGCTACTCATTTCAAAAACAACTTGTTTAACACTTATCGATTCACAAAAATAGTTCCCTTTGACCCCCCGGTTAAACAGTTAGTTTTTTTTACTTTCACTTTGAATAATTGACTGGCGTTTAAGACCCTCACCGGCATTACTCTCGCGCTAAGTTTACACATTGGGATATATCCACTGGCCTGCCCTCATGGTTTAAGATGCAAACATTTTCAATATTGACATGGCATTTTTCTTTATGGTCACGCAAAATGATGGACAGACAATGATTCACATATCGAGCGCTTCATTTCCCGTGATAAAATTAAGTAGGCTAAATTATTGAATTATATATATATATATATATACAGTGGCTATATACAGTGGCTAGCCATAATACAATTTTTGAAGGGTCCCATCTAAAAAATAGGGGACCGCTATATATTATATAGGATATATATTATATAGGATATATATATATATATATATATATATATATATATATATATATATATATATATCCTATATAATATATATCCTATATAATATATAGCGGTCCCCTATTTTTTAGATGGGACCCTTCAAAAATTGTATTATGGCTAGCCACTGTTTCACACACGTTAATTCACACACCACTGCCAATTTGTCTGCCTGCTGATCGCCTGGAAGTGTGTGCTCGTCGGCGACGTCCACACCAATGCCAGAAGACTCTGCATGTTACTCTCGAACCATTGGTAGGCGAACTCATGAACTCGAATGTGATAGCGAGTTTTTTATTTATAGAATTTTTCTCTGCAGACAAACGCCGCACGCCGGAGATCCGGAATACTTTAAGCCCTGAGCACTGCACATTTTTGTACGTTTCACTTAATGAACATCCAACTCGGGTACTCTACTCCTCAGCTGTTTAAAATGAGAGGTATTCGAAAACGTGCAATAATAGCTAAGGTTTAAAAAAAAAACACCTGTAATATGCTTCGAAGAGAGCTCATGAGATAAAATAATCACTGAATAAATTTCAACCGGTTCTTTGGAAAGAACTTCAAAAGAACCGATTCGCATAAATGTGTCGTCTCATCACTATTGTTTATTGAACTACACGTCATGAATCCACAAGAGGGTGCTCTTCACCAAAACAAGCCCTTATGAGAAAACAAGCAATTGTCTCCAGTTAAAAGGCTGCGATAATACTGTGAATCACAGTCTCCATTTAATAGCAGACCCCTAGTGAATATGTAATAAAAGTTTAATACTGATTAAGACAAATGAATTTCTACAATGTTTTCAGTCTCAATCAATAGGAGAAATGATTCCCAATACAGGGTCCTATCCAGATCAAGTACATAATACATTAAACACAATCTAAAAAAAAAATATCAGGACGTATTTTATCATTCCTAAGTACAGTATACTGCTGAATTGTTCTTTGTCCTATGAAAAGGCAGATGTGGAAATCAGCTCCAAGTTTGTTAGTCTTAGGTCTCAGTTTTGTGTGATCATCTGTAGAGTCCAAATGGACATCATAACTGTGGACAGAAAGACTTGAACATAATCATATGTATAGAAGAACATTCACATTGCTGCCTTTACAACTCAGTTTCAATCTAGAGGGCGCTTCTTTACAAACCATACGCAAGTACAGAAATAAAGTACTCATACAGTATAAGATTTTAAAGTAACGTTTTAGCACAGTATTGATTTCATCTCGTTTTGGATCCAGGAAAAAAAGTTCCCATTAATGCATATTTTCATTTTTATAAAAGGGGAGGATGGAGTATGAGTCAGCGAGAAACTGCTACTTAGAGTCTTGGGATGTTTCAAGTGATCTGCAGTCTTGTTTGAACTGGGTTGCAGTTAACCATCCATCGCCACTTGGGAGTTCTCAGTGGCGCCGTCCTCAAGGACCTTGGAAGGAGTGAGAGGTTCCAGTTGCGAGTCTGCATTCACAGACTCTATTCCATCAGTTTTAAGAAGAAAATCAGAGGGAGTTATGCCACCTTCATCTGGGAGGGCAGAAACGGGGCTGGCAGGAGCTTCAGAGGGTGAGCGAGGGGAAAGGCTCTTGGGTGATTCCTCCTCTGATACATCGAGCGTGGCCCCTACTGTGTCATCCTTCACCTCGTCTGGGTCACTTTTGTCAACTCCACGAACCTCTGACTCATCCTCTGTTGCGTTGTCCTTGTTTGGTATAGCTTGTACATCACTGATCTCAATTGGTTCCGTTTCATCTCCAGCTTCAGTATCTGATTTAATGGGAAGGAGTTGTTTGGAGTCATCGTGGGTTTCCAGTGACCTGAATTATGAGGTGCAAGAACAACAGAAAAGCAAAGGAACATGAACAGAGTGACAATGCTCCATTAATAATAATAATTATGAGCTGTAATATTACCTGACTGATATACAATATTACAATTGGTTTGTTTAGTGTCAATAAAGAGGGCCATCATTTATAAGATTTTTTGCTTTGTGATATTTACATGACAGTTACCCCCTAAATTATTATTACTGCAATGCATATGTAGCTTAATTTTTTTAAATAATGGTGTTATGACTCAATGAAAAAATTGAAGTTTAATACAATGATTTCAAGAAGCAGGCATTACAACACTTATCTACTAGCATCCTAATATACATTTAAAAAAAATTCCCTCTGCATAACAGTACTGAATATCATTTTTTGTATTAATGTAATGAGAACTGGTGGCAAGCTAATTCTTTTTTTTTTTTTTTTGATTTTGGGAAAAATGTTAATGACAATTCATTAAATTAAGCCAAGCACTCAAATTATTACCGACATAAGTCATAGCAAACCACATGGGAAAAAAGAAATATGATTAAATAAAATGTATGCGTATGTGAGCAAGTGATTCTTCGGTTTTGAAGTTGATTCTTTTCAATTAGAAAGAATCAGAAAAAAAAAAAAAAAAGTAAATATAAATATTCTCCCACTTCCCTATCACAGCCACTCATAAGCATTTCTCTGTGGTCCACATTAATAAGACTGTTCTTCAGCTTTAATTAATGGCAAAACTCCTATTTTAATTTAAGCAAGGTCTCCCGAATACCACTTAATAGTCATCCCAATTACACTAATGAAAAAATAAGAGATCATTTTTTATAATAAATGATATTTCCAAACAATTCATAGGTCAGGGGGTCTGTATTCATATCCCTGTTTCATGAGAAAAGGTAATTTGTCTCAATCAGGCAAGCTACACTTCCCAGTCTATTTTTACTCGCCTCTTTTCACAGCTCTAACCTCTACATTTAACAAAAATACAAATAAGCATATGGTGTCATTGTACACCAATACATCATGCGTTTAACAATTAGAGCATATCAGAACATTGAGAATAACACCACTAACTTTTTTAAAACAGACACAAGCTTTAAAAAGAAAACCAACAAAACTTTCTCACCTGTTTATTCCGGATCCTCCATTGGTAACTTTAGTAACTTTAAAGAAATGAAAATAGTATGCAAGTAAGACAATCTGACATCACAAAGAGAAAACCAATATTTCTGCAGTGAGTTGAGAATCGAGCTTTATACCTGGCTCCATGATGACCTGGCAGGAGTGGTTTGGCCTGCTGAGCAAATGTTCGGTCATCTGGTCAGCGCCAGAGGCGTCTGCCAGAAAGTCACACTTGAGACACACCAGTGTTAGACTCCTTGAAGAAAAAACAAAAACAAACAAACCCTCACATTCTGCAAGTTCCCATAAAGTAAACGTGATATATTAGATCACAACTTACCGCAACCCACGTGGAGTCTTCCTTGCTTTGACAAAACGTACTTTTGAACTGCCGTGAAACCTGCAGATGAGAAGGTAAAGATCTGACCACGTTCATTTGGAACTTTTCATTCATCCATGTTTTTCCCTTACCTGACCATATGCTGTCTGAAGGCCTTCTGGCAACTTGATCTAAACTTGCATATAGTGCACTTCAGCGATAAAGGATAGTGAGCGTAAGGGTCCATAACCTCAGTGAGACACTCAACACACTTATTTCCTCCACGTGGAAATCTGTAAAGAATAAACACTCATTAACATAGTTTTTAGCATATAGGCTGTGTCTCTCTTAATTTAAGTATAACACACTTATTATACTTCGGTTGTTACGAGTATGGTACGTTTATCATCATCATCAGCATAGTGTGCAAGTACACACTTGTATGTACACAGCCAGATTTTTCTAATCACGCATTAAATCTAATCTTTCACGTGCCTTATTTTTCTTTGCATTCATTAGTTGGTCCACAAGTGGGCAACACTGTTTCGGACCATTGTTTCACAATAAGAAATGGAAGAGACTGAACAACATTGTTGTTGCCTGCGTTGACGAGAGCTTATGTGTGAAGGGGTTAAGAGATACCCGCAAAATGATATACAAAAGGCTGTGTTCGGCTGTACATATGGGTAGTTGACAAAGAAGCAGTGAAAAAAAAAAAAAAACTTTTAAAGAACAAAATGCATATTGTTATGTAGTGTGAAGTCTGATGTTTGAGAAAATATAAGGGGTCACTAACTGTTTTTTGACCATTTTTAATGAAATGTGTCCTATGGTGTGACATAGAAAGCATTAAGAACATAGGGGTGTCGCACCAAAGGACAACAGAAATTAACACTTTTATAGTGGTTCCAACAATTCTGAGACAAAATCTTACCATGTGCACATCATGGGCTTCACAGTAACATGACATTGAATGGGGTCCTTCAACTAATTAAACTTTATACAATTGCCCAATTTAAAATCAGGATATGGTGTCACACCGGAGGACATGGTTTTCAGTGACAAAATGTATCAAGTTTCTAGATATGTAGCTTTTAGATATGTAGTCATTTACTAAAATAGACACTTGTAAAATTATGCCTGAGGTATTTATTAACATTTGTATGCTTTTCTTTTTAATTTTTAAAAAGTTGTCATTTATTGAACCATGCTTGAGACAGTCACACCATAGGACAATTTTGAGATTTGGCTCAAATGTAAGTTTATATCAACAGGTCCATGCATAACAAAGAAATGTTTAACCATTTTCTGCATTTTAGATGATGACAATACTAATTATATTCATTTTGATCTTGTGTGACAGTGAAAATGCCATGCCACATCAACAACCCATATATGCTTCGCGTTTGTGTCAAAACTGAAGAATACTTTGGGCTTAAGTATCCTCACCTCAAACGTTTCAGCTCATTATTGTGGATGGTTCGGTTCAAGCTGAATTGGTTTGTGGTCTTTGCCCTTCCTCCATTTAAGTTTGGTTTGGTTGTGTTTGCTGGTGTTCTGACAGGTTGTTTGGCCATTTCAGGACTTGTGGGTATGATGTAGGATTTGCTTGAAGCATCAGAACACATTGGTGCACCAGAAACGGAGGCCCGAATTGTCACCTAAAAAGAAAATAGTGAAAATGAGAATGACTAATAAAGAGTATAATCCCTAATATTTTTTTGATTTTATTGTTTATTACATAGTTTATATTATAAAGTATAGAATATATAGTCATTCAACTTTCAATTTTAAAAGATGTGGTTTAAAGCAGACCTTGGTTCCTGGAGGCAATCCCTCAAGGTTTCTTGGCTTCCTATAGGTTCGATGGAAGTGCGTTTTGTGTTCCACTTTTTCCTTGTAGGTGAGGAAATTTAATCTGCACTTTCCACATCTTTGAATCCCCTTTTTCTAGAAAATACAATAAAAGAACACAGAATATTTACAAAGTTGAAGTGATGAGTTACATTCAACAATTAAATTGTCAATTTAAAATGAGATGTGATTTGAAGTTATTTATGTATATATATATATATATATATATATATATATATATATATATATATATATATATATATATATATATATATATATATATATATATATATATATATATATATATATATATATATATATATATATATATATATATATATATGTATGTATGTATATGTATATATATATATATATATATATATATATTCAGGCCCTATTTTATAATGAAGTGGAAGTTTAACTTAGCAGACATGTCTCTAATCAGCATCACTCCACCACCTCGTGCACTATTGTTTTGGTTACAAATCTTGCTCTTGGCCGATATGACTGGTTTGCTGTTGCCAGGGAAAAGCCCATAAAGAATTACCAGTGAAGGTGAATAGAGTAAGCCGCCACTGTCAGCCTGTTATGTATTGCACCAATGTGTTCGGCAGACAACCAAATCAATCCAACCTTAGAGTGAGAGCCAATGGGATAGCACACATTGTGCTGACTTCAGATCAGTGAAGTCTCAAGCTCCAAATCCACAGACAAAGAGAGAGAGAGATGATGTCTTGTCCATGAGCATAATCAAAAAGACTGTTTGGTTTAAGTCTTTGGTTTAAATTATTAAAAACAAAGGAGGCGGAAATAAGTCTATTTCCATATCCATACAAAACGTAAATAGAAACACTGGTTATACACTCACTTGATGTCTCATGTAGTGTTGCATGTACATATGGCCACTGCGAAGGACTTTCAGGCAAAAGGGACAAAGCAGGTCTTTAGTGTTTTCATGAACTGTGCGGAAATGGTTATCCACATCAGTGAAGAAGGAGGACCTGTAGTTACAAACCTTCAAGAGAGAAAAAAACAAAGTGAGAACCAAATATTCAAAATACAAATTACATAGAGCAACGATAAAGCTTTACCTGACAGGCATAGGGCATCTCTCCAGGTTTGTGATTGTCCCTCATGTGCTCTAGAAGCACTTGCTCCGTCTCGAAAGCCAATTCACATATTTTACAGTTAGCTGGGGAAAGAAAAGATTACACTTTGAATATATCAAAACAGTCAACTTATTCCCCTCTGGTGAAACACTCATTCCAATAGCGCCATCAATAACTATTTTAACATAACATAACCTCAAGACTTCCAGGAAAGGTCCTACTTAAATTTGAAAAAAATAATTTTGATGTGATGTGTGTTCAAGTGATTTTTGTCAGTAAAGTTGTCAGAAGTTTTTTTTTTAGCTTTGTTAGTGCAAAATAATACATTTGGTGTGAAATTTATGCTTTATGTATTTTATATATTAAGCCACAGAGAATGATGGAGAAATATCATTTTGTAGCACTTAGTAAGTGTTAGTACTTCCTTCTCTCATAATGCCAGGCTGGTCCACTTTATGGATTAAGGTCTGTTCACACCAAGAATGATTACGATACAGTTTAAATAATAATTTTAATTCTATGAGAACAGGAAAGTCCAACACCACAACTACAACAACAACACAGAGGAATGCTATCAAAAGACTTACTGTAAGTGTTGTGACTTACTGGTGGACTCAAAGGGACTGTGGGCGCTCTCTATGTGACACTGCAGTTGAAAGGGAGTTGAATACTGCCGGTAACAGTGCTGACATGTAGTGTGACTCTCCCAGCTCTCACTGTTCTGCTTCTCCAACTCCAGGTGATGTTTCATGTGGTTCATGAACCTGAATGAGAGGGAAAAGAACAGATGATGAGGAGCAAAGGATGGCATTACAAATAGAGAATGAGCGAAAATGAAGTGAAGAGGTCCATACAAAAGAATCTCACTAGCTGATTTTCAGCTGTGGCCTTCATTTACACAGCCATTGAAGAATCAGAGGGCCAAATCTCTCAACGGGTGGGCGTTAACAGCCCCAGTGACCAACTCCCTGCTAAATTATTGGCCCTGTCGACTCTGACAACTTCTGACACATTTAAAATGATCACTCACAGTGGGAAATGACCTAGACATTTTGCTCAAACGCAAAGCCAAATACCACCAACGCTGGTGATTGTGTAATGGTTCTCTCATTAAATTACTAATAAAATAACTGAAGCTACAGCAAGACCCAAAAGGCTAGATAACACAATCATGGAGTAAAGTCACACAATGAAATAAAACCCAATTCAGTCTATTACAGACGTTTGTTTGTGCAGCGGTCTAACACTGATTTGGGCAAGTTTCAATTAAGTCTGTCACCTCTCTTCCATTCTTATTCTAAGTGTGTGTGCAGAGACTTTGGGAAAAAAAACTAAACAAAAAAGTCAGTAGGTGTGACACTCGCAACCAAAATTGAGATGTTCCAAATCGGCTTGCAGGATGCCTCAAGAGACCGTAAGAGTGAGAATGCGTTGGGTACACCTGCAACCTGTGACATTAGTGACACTCTTAAAGGTAAATGCCCTGCTCCACAAACAGCTGTTGTCTGGGGAGAACTCAGTCTGACAAGTGGGACCGCCGTTGACAAAGGTGTGATGACTAAACAGGACAGTCTTTGATGTGCAAGGAAGTGAATGTCAAACAGATGTACAACATTCAAGCAGGTAAACCACCACAAAGTGTCTGCTCTCTCAGGAGTGGAGTTTCCTTTTGCTTTTCAAAAAGCATCTAAAAATAGACCCATAACATCCTCCAACAATCATGCCATTTCAGATGTTGCAACTTAAGCTCTCATCCTATTTTTGAAACGGGTCATACTCCAGCTTTATCTACAGATTACACTGGATGTACATGATACAAATGAGCAGTGCATGAACTACCCACTCATCATAAACCGTAATTCATCAAATACGACTGAAGAGAAAATGCCAAGTTAAAGTAGCTAATGTTCAGCGTCCTTTGGGAATACAAAATAAAACTCATGCACAGTTAAATATAATTAGGCAAATTACAAACACACAATTAAAAGTCACCTTTGAACAGTGCGAGGCCTGTGTGCGTGTACTCAAGTAGCATTTGAGCTCCCAAGGGTTTTCCAGAGACAAATTAGCAAATATTCTACTTAAAGTTCACGTTCTAACTGTGCGTAATAGCCATTATAATACCAGCAATTATACTGTGCTGCTTCTTTGTTTAATGATGTGTTGCTCAGGCTGCCTCTATCCTCTCTGCCCCACCTACCATTGGCGCCCTGACGTTGAGCGGCCAATTTTTCAGTCAGAGCGTTCTGCAACCTCAGCTCCCCTAATAGGGATTTTTATGCGGCTGAACTGTGACCCCCGCTGCCAGAACTTGGGGTGCGCTGGAAACGCGCCTCCCCATTAAAAGGAGCTTACCGAGGCTTTTCTCACCACGAGGCTGAGTAAAGTTATTTAATCACAAGAACAGTTCTTATAGCAGCCAAACTACCTTCCATTATTCATCTGGGGCCCCTAGAGGGAACGGGGGTCTGATAATGTCATCCATCTGAGTGGGAATCCAGTGATGGGGTCTGAGAATGGCTGATTCCCCCAGTCTCTCTCTCTCTCGTGCTCTCTAACTATTGCTCTCTCCATCTCTGGGCTCCTGTAGCTAATGACTCTCATGAGCAATGTTCCCACTAAGCCGCATGCGTCAACGTTGCTCCCGCGCAGACGAAAACAATTATACAAAGATATATAAGATGATTTTAAAAACGTAGGATTTCTTGAAACGTTTTCATATGTGACAAATTAAATATCATCTACCAGGACTAAGGTCTATAAAGGTTCAACTATCTCTTGGCCACGGACTGATTACAGATGGTACTTCAATAACACGTAATATTCAAACAAATACCTGATATTGTTCTTGAGCATTTTTAAACAGCTGTTGCACTTGAAGGTGGTGTTGGACTTAAACTTGGAAATTAGAGATGAATCCCCTTCACATTTCCCATAGTAGAAGTCTGAAACCAGCATGATCAGTTTGCCTTTTTCAATCTCATTGACTTTCGGTGAGATGGCTTGTTTGTCAGGCTTCGATGTTGAGGGGAACACAGAATCCAACATTTCAGGGCAGCACATCTGAAGAAGAGGAGGGGAAGGAGAGCGTCATAACATCTCAATACTGGATTCAGTGTTGGGTGTAAATGCATTACTAAGCAATTAATTACTGTAATTGAATAACTTTTCTCTTTAAAAAGTAATGTACAGGATTATTTGATTTAATTAAAAACTGTATTGAAAACAGAACAGTTATATATAAAACAAGTGCATTTAACATCAAAATGTAACGTCTAATGCTAAAATGTATGTTTTTAATGTAACCTTATCTCTTGACATGTGTTCAATACTAAACTATGCAATTTTATTTTATATAATTAAAAGAGCAGTCTATCCTTGTATTGGGATTTAGAAAGTAATAAGTAATGCAAAATGCATTACTTAGAGAGAGTAATTAGTACATTAATATAAATGACACCATTGAAGATGTAATTAGTAGCTAGTAAATTTTTTTTTTTTTTAAGAAAAAAGTAAGTAAATTACCCAACACTGACTGCATTTCCTCAGAGGGATCAATAAAGTATATCTGTCTCTAAATCAGGAGGTGGAAACCTTTTTGACATGAAGTGCCATTTTTAATTTTCCTATATAATCAGTCATCAGGAGGAGCTCAAACATGCACGCTTTATTGGTTCTTGTGTGTCAAGCAACTATTGTTAAGCTGGTTTACCATATTTAATAAGCTCTATGTGTGTGCATTAATTACATTTTTATATGTAAAAAAAAGACTAAATTAAAACTCTTCATTATATAAAATGTGTCTCTTCAGAACACTTGGATTAAACTGCTCGATTCATATGGATTACTTTTACAATGTCTTTATTAACTTTTTGAAGCTTGAAATTAAATGACGATTAAATGGCCTTAGTTTTAATAGATGAGAATATTAAAAATATCTTAATGTGTGTTCTGAAGATAAACAAATGTCTTATGGGTTTGGAAAGACATGAGGGTGAAGACAATTCTTATTTTTTGGTGAACTGTCATAATCAATGTCATAACTGGTTATGTTAATATGTAACACTGCCTGCTTTAACTCAGTAAAGCTGTTGTTAATACAAAAAACAAAAGAAGGTAGTAAACAAACCAACCTTCATATGACTTTTTATAAACTGAAAGCCAAACACACTTTGACACCTGGGACATTTCTTTGTGAGGGAGAAATTTTCTCCAGCTGTCAAAGAAGGGGGGGAAAAAAGATTAAAAAGATGAACAGATTGTTGCTTCTGGAAACCCTGTAATACATAATGGACAAAAACCTATCCACGTCAAGCTTACCTTCTTTGGACACACTGTTGTTTGTGTCATTAATCATTGTGCCATTATCTGTGGGGCATAAAAAACAAATGTCTAATCAAGCCTCTATCCTCAAAAAAAGAAAGTTAGTCTCTCTCTCTCACACACACACACACACACACACACACACACACACACACACACACACACACACACACACACACACACACACACACAACCTTCCCCTTTAAAAAACAAAACAAAAAAGGCATCTGGATTTTCTAATTGTTTTTGGTATATTTTTAATAGATTTTTTAATTTGAGTTATTGATTTTTTTTTATTGAATTGTAGCCAGACTCCACCCTCCTACGTACTACCGCTCAATTTTAATTTTCCTTCAGTACTCCGTCTGGGATTGCGGTATATTCTCTGGTTTTGTCCGGGCAAATTCTAACCGGTCCAATCAGCGAACAGAGGGAGTGGCTGAGAACGATGGCGTTGATGTCGTGCGCTAGTTTGAGATAACATATGTCACGACCAAACGTTAGAGATTGGTTATGGCAGATCCAGAGTTGCTTTGGGTAGATCAAATAGTTTTAGATGAAGTCCGCAAGGAAGTTAATGCTTGTCAATAGAGAGTGGCCAGACTCTCTGTACAAAAGAAATGTACAAGAGTCTGGTAGGACCAGGCTAGCCAAGCGCATGGATAACAAATAAATCCCATTTTGTTGTTACATTTAACTGCAGTGACTTAATCATCCAAAAATGATGGTTGGTGGATGGTAAAACCTTGGTTACAACCTTTCACTTTGGTAAATAATACACTTACCTAGAAAAAAGGTTTAGTAATAAAATAGTGGATACACTAATACATCTAGGACCTTAGAAACAACCTTTTTTCAGCCTTATTCCACACACACACACACAGGCTTACCTCTGCTGTTCATTGGTTGCAGGGATGAAGTCTTTTGTTTAACTAGTGTTGTGGTGATGCCTGGTGTGTTTTGAAAGACTGAAGTTGTGTGGGATTGAGAAGAAAGGTTAGCCGGGGCTTGTACGTTGGACAAGGTCACAACATTGTCCTGGATGAGCTGCACTTGAGGTCTGTGAATGACCCCTGGCTTTGGTGCAGCAGTGACCTGTGGAACTATCTGCTGACCTGCTGCTTGGGAAACAAACACAACATAAAGAATAAATCACATACCAATTAACTCATTAGCATTCATCAAAAAATCCTGAATGTACCACGGTTTTCACCAAAAATATTAAGCAGCACAACGGTTTTCAACATTGATAAGAAGTGTTTCTTTAGCAGAAAATCAGCATATTACAATGATTTCTGAAGGATCATGTGACACTGAAGACTGGAGTAATGATCACAAGATTACATCTTAAAACATATTCAAATAGAAACATTTTAAATTGTAAACGTATTCACAATATTACCATTTTTACAGTATCTTGTGAGAATAAGGCTTTGTTCACACAGCAAGCCTTAGTGCTCAATTATCTTTGTGTGGCTGTTCACATTATGTTTTTAAATATGGCCAATATCACATTCAAGGTCAGAGACCCTTTTCAAAAGCATTAAAGGGTTAGTTCTCCTAAAAATTAAAATTCTGTCATTATTTACCCATAAGACATTCGTATAAATATCATTCATATAAACATTCATCAATGCACACATCAGTTGTGGTAAATGGAAGCTCAAGCATGCTTCCATTAATGTTAATCAAACAATCTCTCATTTCTCTTGACTAGGGATGCTCATATTGACCGTTTAACCGTTAACCGATAGTATGAAATTTGGCCGATTAATACTATCAGTTAAACGGTTAAAATTATTTTATTTATTTTTTTTGCGCTGCATGGTCACCACATTTTTATAAGAAACAATATCGAGTCTATTAAACACGAAAGAACAACAAATATATCGATGAGAACACTCGTTTTAACAGCCTACATACACCCGGACTGCATATCACAATTTTCCCAATGTTGATTCTTCTTGCAATTCAGTTTAAATATTATAATGTTATTTTTTCATTTCATTTACGTTGAAAAGTGAACAGGACACATAAGATGCATAATGTCAGAAGACGGGGGTCTTCAATAAGTTCAATAACACTTCAATAGGCTTTCAACAAAACTAATTTTCTTTAAAGTGAATTTCGTTTTGTATAAATTGTATCTTAATTTGAATCTATGTTTAATCAACCAAATTGCCCGGATTTAATAAATAATAAGCAAATAGTATAGCCTATAACAGACAATGACATGGAGGCGGCGGCGCAGCGTGAACAACAGCTTAAATGAACAACTAGAAAAGAAAAAAAAAACTTTAGTCAGGGGCAGCCCTAACTATTTATTTCAGATAGACCTATATTCTATCCAGCATGTCACAAATTGAGTTCTGGGTTGAGCGCGCGGTGCTGAGCGGAATGAGCTTCAGAAATGAACGGAATCGTTTTAAAAACATAATTCAACAAATAATGCTTTTTGATGGGCCACTTAAAATGTTTATTACAAATAAATTATTAAATTTAAAAAATGAATAAAATGGAAAAAAATGTGCATTGCATTTGCAATCCTTTGCAGCAACCCCACTTCCTGCGCCCCTGCACCACTTAGACATGCTATTTTTAAAAAAACAAAAGTAAAACCAGTCAAGGTGTGGATTGAGGTAGGCCTGCTATTTTTATATGATAAAAACTTACACTGTAAAAAAAAAAAAGATCAGGTCTCCAATTGAAAATTTTCTAGTGACCGATCACATCAAAATTTTTTAGTTGGCCAAATTTAATTTCTTGAATTTTAATTTAATTAAATTGCATCAATTCACAGAAATTCAATTTGGCTAACTGAAAAATGTAGATGTGATCGGTCACTAGAACATTTTCAATTGGATACCTGATTTTCTTTTACAGTGTATTTTGACGGGAAAAAAACTATTCCGGTTCTTCAAAGCTTCAAACGGATTCAGTGTTTTCGTTTTGTCATCTTAATTTGTTAATTATTTAAGTGAATATTTAGTGTAGGCCTATTTATTTTATGCTTTTTTTAAATATTTTATTCAGCTTTTCTCTGTTGTCAGAAACGCTGCAGGTGCGTGAACATTTGATAATGTGAATCCAGGTTCTGACGTTGTTATTGTTGATCTGTTCTTTATGCTGCAGTTTGCACAGTAAAATAAACCCGTGGAAAAAAGTGTCTTTTTAACGGGTCACAGACACTCTTCAATTGTATATTTATTTAATGCAATTTAATTTAATTTTAATTCAATATTATAATCTTATCAGTTACCGGTTAATAATCGGGAAAATTAACCGTTTTGAGCATCCCTACTCTTGACTGAATCACTTTTGTAACTTTAATAATAATAATTTTTAGAAATGTACACCGTGAAGACTATCCAGTGTGTTTTTTGTACATTCAATTACTTTATACAATTCATGTAGTATTTCTATAGGCCTATCTAGGGCTTTAAAGGGTAGTTCACCCAAAAATGAAAATTCTGTCATTATTACTCACCCTCATGTTTGTTCCAAACCCACACAAACTTTGTTCATCTTCAGAACACAAATGGAGATATTTTTGATGATATCAGAGCACTCTCTGACCCCTCCATAGACAGCCATTTAATTATTACTTTCAAGGTGCAGAAAGGTTGTTAAAAATATTCAATTCATTAAATATTCATTAAAAAAAGTTCATATGACTACAGTGGTTCAATCATAATTTTATGGAGATTAACAGACATTTTTGCAATATTATTTTTGCTTCATAACATTAAGGTTGATTTACTGTAGTCACATGGACCATTTTAACAATGTTTTTACTACCTTTCTGGACCTTGAAAGTGTTAATTAAATTGCTGTCTACTAGGGCTGGACCAAAATATTCGTTTTTTGTTTCTCGCATACCTGGCATCCCCCTCGAAACAGTTCTCATTCGCGCTTGCATATATGTTTACAACTTTACACTATAAAATCTGGAGAAATACAATACTCTTTTTTTTATTTTATAGCCTAGCAGTTTTTAATAGGATGGACAGTTGAATAGGAACCCAATTTTTTATTATATGCATGTATGAATGATTATTTATATTTATATATATATATATATATATATATATATATATATATATATATATATATATATATATATATATGTATGTATGTATGTATGTATGTATGTATGTATGTATGTATGTATGTATGTATGTCTAGAGCACAGAACTGCTTGAGATTATATGGAAGAAGCGCATGTCTGAGCTTGCATTTTGGGTTAAGATGCGTTGGTTTGACATTGTAGAAAATAGAATAAAAATGTATTAGCATTTTTACCCGTTAGGGATATGACGATGAGAAAATTTTCCCTCACCGCCACATTGCAGTGCTTGTGCACCAAGCAGCTGTGAACGAATGCAGCCGTTTACTTTGTTTTGCCAATTCGGGGGTGGGTTGCTTGAATTGTGGGTTCATTAGCCTATTATTCTTAATGAAAAACACAACCACAAAACAGTACAATGACAAACTCCCTTAAATAGGCGCTTTTACATTTTGCTGTGAATTTTGCAATCTTCCGCGATCATCTTGTCATTCAGCTCCTCTCGCTCGCAATGAATGAAATCTGACTCCTGCTGCAGTTTGTGCGGCGACTCTCGTTCGGCTCACGCTGCACTTTCAGTTTTTAATTGTAGTTAAATCTGTTCTCGAACTGAACAAAATGATTTTTAATACTATATCAAAACTGGGACGTAACAGACCTGTGTGTTTTGTATCACTAGTGCAGTGTCCGTGAAGCGCGCCGCTTCTCGAGATTCCTGCCTTTATTAGAGAGAAGGATATGTTCAGCCCCTTCCCTCCGAAGCTTTAAATATTCAATGTTGAATATTACCTTCGAAGCTCAAAAAATGGTATTCGGACCAGCCCTACTGTCTACAGAGGGTCAGAAAGCTCTCGGAATTCATCAAAAATATCTTCCTTTGTGTCCCGAAGATGAACGGCGGTCTTACAGACTGGAAACAACATGGGGGTGAGTAATTAAATTATAATTTTAATTTATGGGTGAACTAACCCTTTAATTGTTTCAGTTAGGTCTATTGTAGTTTTTCATTTCTAGTGCCTGAAGATTTCTAGGTAGGTCTATTTAATCTGTGTCCCATTTAATTGTGTGTCCTATTACTTGTAATTAGTTTCTTAGTTCTTATTTAATGTAAGTTAGGCTAGTATTCGTTTTTCTTTTTGCTGTTGTTAAATTGGAATTGTCAATAAGATTGATAGAAATTTGGTAAGAAATTTCAAATGGTATCAAACAAGTCCCCCCAAATGGTTCCCTTCACCACACTTAGTAGTGTGGAAGAAACAACTACAAAGACACATTTATACCTGGCACAACAGTGATAGTGGTTCCTGGTGGATACTGTGACCCCAAAGAGCTGATGAACGAGGTGTTGCTGTTGAGATTCTGTGGTGACGCCACAATGTAACCCTGGTGAAGTGATAATGATTATACGATAATTAAGTGATTTAAATTAATAAAGAAAGATTCAGAAGCCTGATCAAACAGCTCAGCCTATGAAAACACATCAACAAATTCAATGATTATTAATAGTTGGCAAAATTTTACTTCAGTAGGCGGAAACAACTCTATAGTTGTGCTTAGCATTTGATCAGCACAAATCACAGATTTACATTACAGATTTTACCTTGGAAAGTTGAAAAAGTAGCGAAGAGTTACCTGATTGTTAATGATGATGGGTTGAGGGGCTGCTGGAGGCCCTAGAGTTGCGTTGAGAGGGATGAGGATGGGGTTGCCTCCTGATGGGGCTGACCCTCTGACCATGAGTGTAGGACCTGTAGCCACCCTAGCAGGGTTCGGCAGGGCTTGGGGAGTCTTTTGTGATGATGCCAACATTGAGGGTTTTTGAACCGGGACATTCCGCTGGTTCGGTTGGTTAATGGCACCTGAAGATTATAAGAAACACAATGATCAACAGCTCTAAAACAAAACCAGAACAGAGGTGTCAGTATGCCAAAAACAGAGCTTTACCTGGTCTTGTATTGGTCGCAGGCTTGGAGCTACAGATTTCACCAACAAATATCGGTTCATCATCATCGTCATCATCGTCCAGATCTATTAGATTGATTTCGGGTATTGCCTTCTGCCACGGCTCCAACTCCTCCTCTTCACATTCCATAAACAGCTCAGACATCTGAGAAGAAACAAAAAATATCAGGGCAATGTTATGTGGTTAATGCAATCACATCAACTTCCTACAATTTACATCTCAACAAAAGACTTGAGAGTTCAGTAATACTAATATGCCACAGGGACACTATAGGGAAATGAGTTGAAAACAATTTATCTTTTCTGCACACAGGACATAGACTATAGTTATCTAAGCTTAATTAATGTGAAGTTTAGAAGCCTAACTATAGTGATATAGACACGAGACTATAATCGACTGTTACTGCGGACACAGACCGGCTAAAATGCTAATTTAGATTCCAAACATTTTACTCCCTTATATTGCTTGCAATCAAAATGCAGTCAAGAAAGAAGTGCACAAATGCTAAAAAAAATCAAAGACGTGAACACATAGACTTTATATTTAGCACATAATTCAGAAATCGATTAGCAAGCAGGTCGGCTGTCTGGATGCTAACAGGCTAAAAGCAAGAAAAAATAGCAAGCGGCTGCAAAGAGAAAAGGCAAAGCACGCAGGGAATGCTCACTGGCTTAATTAAGATTACACATATGCAAACATTGCAGATTAAAAAACGAAACTCAGCCTTACCTTTTAAAATCTCGAAATATTTACAAACAACATCAGTGTTGAGTCAGACAGACACGCTCAGCCTCGCAGCGGCATGAAGCGCGGAGGCTCATGGGAAATCAGAGGGGCTATTGTTGAGAAGAGCGTGTTCACGTCTTCCACAGAACCAAAACCTTTTCACCTCTTCGAAATGTCTCAGTTTAAGAAAACATTAAACATACAGAACATGGAGTAATTGTGCGCTGAGAAGGAAACTAGTTATAACTAATGCACGAATGAGTCAGACGCCGAAAACTAGGCCAAAACAAAGACCAACGCCGCATAGGCTACATTGCAGAACATGAGAGATTTCAAGACTTACAACGTGACACGTTATACTAAAAATACATAACATTTCGAAATATTTCAAGGTAACTAATGGATGTTATCTTAAAAACAACCAATAACGTCAGCGAAATTTCGTGGACTAATTACCCAGTAGTCTGGAGAAATTAAATGTGATTAAACGGAATCATAAATATAATAATTAACTTATGTAAGAGTTCGATTTGTCTAATAGCAACTTTAACGGTATCGTCTCGCTTCTGTTTATTTTGACCAACAGGTGGCACTATGAGTATTGCGATGGGTTGGGATCCATGCCCTTTATAAATAATGAATGTCACAAACACCAACAGACGACAGGCTACATCTCGTTCTTTCATTCAGAAAGTTAAAAGTTAGGCTTATATTGTAGGCCTACAAGTTGTTTTGGCTTAGTGACATTAAACTCTGTGCAGCCCTTTGTTCTAGACAGGCAGTTGGTCTTTTTGTTGTTTCTTGAAAGATAAATATGAATGAACTTGATTAAAATGGTTTAATGTTTCATTAAAGTTTCTTTATAGTTTTACTCAATATCACTATTTTGGATATCACTGAATATCCTGTATATCATTACAAACACATTTTATAAGCATATTGTACAGCATACCTATCATAATTTACTGTAGTTATTCGTACTGTGGAATGTGCAGTAAGTTTTTTTTTTTTTTTTTTTTTTTTTTTTAAGTAGGCTATATCCTTATATTGACAAACTGTTTAAGCATGCAGCAAATCAATTGCACTCCTTTGCAGGTTTCATTTGGAACCCAATGAAACAGGTCTCCTGCATTGTGGTAAGGGATTGGTAGAGCCCACTCAATCACACCGCCAAAGTTTTGACATAGACATAGTAACAATAATATGTGTAAAATTATGTTTTAATACCTTTAGGATTCAAGCATTTATTAATTATAGTTGTAAAAAATGTTTGCATATTAATTCGTCTTTATATAAAAAAATATATTACAGTTATTTAGAATCTATTTTTATAAAACAAATGGTATTAATAATAACAAAAGCAGCAATAATATTATTGCAAACAATCATACTTATTGTTTCATATATTGTTTTTCATAATTTCTCACAAATAAACCTATACATATACTATATTTTGCACTTTTATTTATAAGTTCTTCATGTTGTTGATAGCCTATTCTTGATGTCATTTTGTTGTACTGTATTGTGGCTGACTGTTGTTTTTGTGCATGCAGTAGGACAGAGAATTACAATTCAGAAGATGATGAAAGAAAATAAAATGATGATGATGATGAAGAAGAAGAAGAAGAAGAAGAAGAAGAAGAAGAAGAAGAAGAAGAAGAAGAAGAAAGAAAAAAAAAAGTATGGTGATGAAAGTTAGGTCTAGTTATATAGGGAGGAATTTGCAATGTCCAGGAATAGGAATAGCCACAATATATGTCGACGTAGATTGTTTTGGGAGAGTGAGGACTAGTTCAAACGCTCTCCTCTGCATATATGCTTCTGCACTTGTTCTAACAGAACACTTAATGCAGCTGAAACTATGTATTCCATGCTGCAGATATGCTATATTTCTTCTGATACTAATAATACACATACCAAACGAAGCCCAGATTTGTGTGGAGGGAGTTGAGTGGTAAACCAAACTGATTTTAGGAGGTGCTCCAGTGGTCCTTTACTCCCCTAGCAAGGTTGTATGATTCGCCACACATGATATTCATCCGCACCGTTGAAGAACGCTCAAGTCTACGGCACTGGCGGAAGGACACAATTTCTAACGTCATCGTTGTGCTTCGGTTATCGCCAAGCAAAAATGTCTGCCTAAGGGAAACTCGCAAGTTACATAGTGGATATTTGCAAAATTCTATCGCAAAAGATACAGATTTCATTATCTTTCCGACTCGAGACAAGGACACCCACGCCGTCACCGGCATACCCGATCGCCCTAGTTGGATTTTTGACAGCAGAAAAGGTAAAATATTGCACAGACTTTCTGAGAGGTGTCGGACTGGGTGAAAGAAGTTGGGATAGAAGAAAAGACGGGAGCCGATATGAAGCGAAAGGGGTCGGCATTGGCTTAAACACTTCAGCTTGTCATCGCACTGTCTCGTTGCCCGTGTTAAAATGTATGTTATGTCAGTGCGGTCGATTTTCGCTTAAGCGTTTCATGTTCGCACCATTATTGTGAATTGGTAACTGGCAATTTGCGAACAACAACAACAACAACAGCAGCGTTGTTTGTAAAGTAACCATTCTCGTTTAATGCAACAACAACAAAAGTGTGTAGCGGCAGATGTTTTGACAGCGCGTGTGCCTTCGTTGTGAGCTCGTGACTTTTGAAACATTGAGGAATCAAAACGCATGCAGTTGAAAAATGATGCTGCGGGTCCATGTGTGTGACACCATCGAGCGCAGCGTCTTTATCAACATGTCCACGTTTGGTCATCCCAAATACCTCATTAGGCCTGCTCTCTTACTTTAATAAAACCTCTTTCCACCGTGGCATTGATGTTATTACCAGAAAGAAATGCCGTAACCTCACCTAAAGCTGTCAATCTTACGACGCTGGGGAAAGGTGGTCTGTCTCTCAGGAGCTTTTTATAACTATTTAAAAGACAACACATAGGACAAGGACAACCAGGTCCTTCGACTGCCCTGGTTCTGTACAAAGGTTTTTGAACAGCGCAAAGTTATGCTAAAGACTGGATATGGGGATGTTTAGCAAATGTCAAGCTGCGGATGTTCACCGATGTCATTTGCATAAGCCGTGCTGGCTAGCATGAAGCTTCAGCACACATCAGGCTCTCAGATTGAGGGGAATGATGTTTGTGTTTTGTAGATTTAGTAAAGGATCGTAAGGATGAACCCTCAGCAGCGGATTGCCGCTATCGGGACGGATAAGGAGCTGAGTGATCTGCTGGATTTTAGCGCGGTAAGACTCATCAATGTTACTTCATCTAACTTTTGTCATTCGTTCAGTCACTCACTTCTAAGATATGCATGATTAAATATGAAGTATTATATATATATATATATTAGACATTCTGCTGGTTATTTGCACATGAATTACTTTGCTACTTTAGGATCTATAAAGTATTCATAATTAATGTTCAATATAATGGAAATGCCCTTGCTTTTAAAATACTTTTGTATTCATTAAACATAAAACACTGTCTGTGCAGTTACACACCACACCATTTTTGTGTGTCTTCCCATAGATGTTTTCTCCACCTGTAAACAGTGGGAAAAATAGGCCGACCACTCTTGGAAGCAGCCAGTTCAGCGCACCAGGTAGGACTTCCTGTGGAAATCCTTTAATGAAAGACTGTCTTCCTCTCACACTGTCCAGTCACCTCCTCTTATTTCTCAGTGAAGTCTTGTTGCTGTTGATTATCGCAATGAATTTCATCCCGAGGAGTTTTTGATTTGTCTTGATTAATAGCAGATTAGAAGCAGAAGGGTTCAGTAATGCAAGTAATGGTATTTGATATCAAATACATCCACTGTTATAATTACACTGAAATGAAAGGCACCACTGTGATTGACTTGTCGTAGCTGGTAGTTAAATATTTTTTTATTTTTACATTGCACACATTTATTTTATTGTCTCCATGGACTCCACATTAAATCGACTGTCCTGTGAATGACGTGTTTTTGTTAATATATTTTTTTTCTAAGACATGCCCTCCCTTGCTGATTCATCATATGTTTCCTATGAGAGTGTGCTATCCTCTTCAGCCTCCTAAACAGCTAATGCCGACTTCAGACTGCACTATTTTAAAAGTTGTCAGATCACTGTTTTTTTCACACTGCATGACTATCTGGCCCGCATTCAGTCGCTGCTGTGTACACACTGCACGATGGTCGCCGACAGGGGGTTTCACATTGCATGACTTTACAATAGGAAGAATCGCAGACAACTCTGTCTCGTCCGCAAACTGCGTTTCACAACCAAACACACGTGAGATGTGACAAGGAAACAACGCAAGCTCACGTGTGCTTCGACCGGGAGATCTTGTGCGGGACTGGAATTGTTATTAAAATGCGAAAAGGAGAAAAAGACAAGAGGAAATTATAGGGGAGACGTGGGGAGCAAGGATCGTCGAAATAAATTTTTTTGCATTGTGCTGCTGTTGCGGCTGGTCATGCAAATGTTTGTGCTTTGTTTCTGTTTATATGTAATTGTACATATATATCTTTTAAAATACTGATATTCTGGTCTATTACTCCTCCCACCTGCCCTGTATCTTGCTCTCTCATTGGCTGTAGGTTATTTACAATGTAATTTTCAGTCAGAACGTTTGAATCGCAGATATAGCATGCCAAATATCTCACGGGTGTTAGCGACTGCGATTCTCTCAGGTCGGGTCTTTGATAATTCACACTGTGTGATTGTCGATTGAACGAGCACCGATTTGCTTATGATTTCGGGCATTTTGTCTGCGATTTCGCAAAACCTGTCGTCGAGTCAAAATCGGGGCTAAAATCGTGCAGTGTGAACTCGGCATAAGAGCGCAGACGTTTTAAGCACTCTTAGAGCAGCTGACATATATGTGTGTGTGAGTGTGTATCTATCTATCTATAAACAGACACTAGCTTTTCATTCTGTAGGGTCAGATGCATGCATGTGATAGTCTGTTTATATAGGAATCCTGTCATAGGTGACTACACGTTGCTGTAAAGATCTTCTATTGTCTAATGTGCCGTGGAAGGAGGAAACAATCAAGCATTATTCCATCTCAATGCTTGTTTTATGTAAAGCAACAAAGCAGAGCCCTTGTGACACTCATCTGCTATCTAGGGGACACACTTTTAGTGGATTACTGAATAGCAGCACAGCCGAGACACTTTGCAAGACGCTTTTGTAAACCCTTTCAGAATGTTTTGTAAAATAACCTGATCTTGATGGCTCACATCAGCCAGAATCAATCAATAGTAAATGAAAAGTTCACGCACATGTGATCTTGTAATCAGTCTTTGGCTTTGATGTGCTGTGATGTTTTTAAGCGATAAAAACATCTGTTTGTTTGTTGCTCCTGACACAACTTACTCAAAACAGCAGTGTTTCAGAGACAGTTTGGAAACGCTGTGGGGCGTTATTTCAAGCACTGTCAGAGATTTGTGTGTGTGGAGCATCAAGATAGTAGAGAGAAGCCATTTTGCTGTATCCATCTATGCTAGATAATTCAATGTAGCTTGGCATTCCTGATTATCAGGTGAAATATACACCTTATTTTTCACGTAAGAGCAGGCGTGGTCATTTGTAAATTGAATGTGTCTGGCTTCTGTTGTCATCCACTTCCAGTTATTTTTAGCTGTACAAAACAGCTTCTTATGCTGCTTGATATTGCATACTGGTATTTCTTACCATATTTTGTTTAATGTATTGTCTTAAAGGCACAATATGTAAGATTTTTGGATTAAAATAGCCTAAAAAAACATTAGAACAATGTTATATATTTTGTTGACTTTTGTCATTTTAACCAGGACACGGACCGTCTCCGTGCATCGCTTATCAATGACATCACATCCGCCTTTTCCGATTTCATTTTGTAGAAACCATGGAAACACCAAAGATGCTTTAATATATGATTTGTTTTATTAGACAGATGAGCAACTGTTTGGATACATTCATCGACAGAAAACGAATCATTTTTATATAGCTCAAGCTCAACACATCGTTTAAATTTTGTTTTCTTGATTTACAGTGGGTACCATGTTTTACCATGCCTAATATCGATCTAGCTTAGTGCAGTGTGTAGGGCTGTGCAATATATCGAAATATCGCAAATGTACATATCGCAATATGCATATGGCAATGACACGCAATATCTGAATGATTTTAATAGGCTACTTCAACATTATGAAAAGTGTACGTTTTAGGTCGACGCACACAGCAGAGAATAGACTGGGCACACGACTGTTACTTATGTGACTTGCTTGACGTTAAAAAGAGTTATTAAACGCAATAACTTGCGGATAAACAACTCCTTGCAGTCTCGCGCTGTCTGCTGTCTGACACACACACCGAAACATGCTCACAAGCCATTCTTTTTTTCATGTCTTGTTACACACTCAAATTGTCAAATACACACACAGTTATGTCAGAATGGCTGTCTTGACGAGTATTCATGTAAACAATGTCGGTTATGCTTTAAGTGAACAATATCAGTTGGGGAAAGAAACGAATGTGTGTCAATAGGATCCGTGCATTAGGTCTTAAAGTGACAGCTTGTTAATACAGTAAACCTGCCGCTATCTTTCAAACAACAAAAGAAAGAGAGAAAATCACTCAGTGCTCTTGGCTGAATAACCTTTGAAGCTTTATTATGTATCAGTATATATTTAATTTATGTGAAGACTACTGTTTTTAGTTCTTATGTTTAATAAAAAAAGATAAATTAAAATAAAATAAAAAAATCGTCCACCCCTAGTTCAGGTGTCTTTGTTTACCTGGATGTTCTTGATGTTAAGTTTTAGGTTGATATAACTATATATTACCAAGTCAGTTTTTGGTATTTAAATATTGGCATTACATTTTTTGTTTTTTTTACATTGATGTTAAAATTATATTGTTAGATTTGTGACATTAATTTTAATGCTAAAACACTGCTGGTCACTTTCAGAAGTTGTAGCAATGCTTTCTTTTCCCAGAAAGAATGTGAAACACATAAATGCTATCATTCTCATTTCTTAAATATTTTTTAATATATAATTTAAATATATTTTACATACTTAAAGCAATATCGTATCGCATATCGAATATCGCATTATTTAACAAGGTATTGCATATTGCATATTTCTTCAATAAGTGTCTCATAGTAGCTGCCGAGCGAACGCACAGAGAAGCACTATAACATAACTTTCAACACACTCAAATAATGTATCTAATATGATCAAATCAGCGCTGCGTTACCACACATACTCATGACCAGAAGAAGCTGAATCGCTCGTCTGCTGCATAATAAAAGCTCCACAAAATCGAGGCGTCATCGAGCTACTCATTTATTTTGAATAAGCGACCTCTAGCGGCAAAAAAATTACATATTGTGGCTTTAATTATAAATGCACTGGTTTGTAGTGAAAAGTTTTACTGTTTACTGCACTTTGTTATTTTCCTATAGCGATCAGAAGTCACACACATTCACAGAAAACAGCTTACTTCTGCGTTGAAAAATAAGGTGGTTAAGTAGGCCAGTAAAAGTAGAGTTCATTAGAATAAAGAATTTAAAGGAATATCCCCAGTTCTGAACAGCATTTGTGCCATAATGTTGAAAAATTATTTTAATGTGCGTCTTTATTTTGGGTTACAGGAAGGCACTTACAATGGAAGTAATTTGGGTAATTTGCAAGCATAAAAATACTCACTGTTTTTAATAGTTTAATAGCCACAAAACGTGAACACTATAATTTATTAGTGTGAAAAAAATCATTCATGAAAGTGATTATAATGAAATACTCATTATATTGCAGAAATGCAATATAATATACGTAACTATGTTTTCAGTGATGTATCAAGACCTTACATAATGAACCATTATGTTTTTTTATTACCTTAGAATGAGCCATTTCTATCTACATACACCGTGGCATTGGTCCTTACATTCACCTTACAGTGAAGTCACCATTTTGCGCCGCCATGTTTCTACAGTAGCCCTAAACAGACAAACTGCTCTACAGAGCAAACATTTCTACAAAATTTGCAACCTCACAGCTAGATGCCGCTAAAATTTACACAGTGCACCTTTCGGTACACCAACTCTTTCGGTGTAAAGTTATATCCAGTTTTACAACTTTGTTATTATTACAGCTCAAATAATAGTTTTAACAGAAGAATAAACATTCTCCAAAAAAAAGCTGCCTCGCTGTAACCTCGATTTTTGCTCTTAAAAACAAAAAAACTAAACTTGAAATAATGTTTTATGGAAATCAGCAATATACCACAAATGATGTCAATTAAACTCGTATTGAACCCGTATTGACTATTCCTTTAAAATGTCCATATAAGTAATTGGCATGCGTAGTAAGAGGATTTGATAGTGGAAATATGCAGTAAGGGTTAGATCATGGTTCTCGCTGATCTGTCAGACCTTTGTAAAGAGCAGTCCTTGTGTGGGAATACTGTGATATGCCCTCTGTTTCATCCACAGCTCGGCGAGGCATGTATCACCTGTCTGATAACAAAATTCTCTTTTGTTGTCTCCAACACTGTTATTTCTCATGTCGTAGCCACTGTGTTATACAGGCATGCTGTATTGTGCAAAGATAAATGTCCTTTGCTTTTTCCAGAAAAAGCTGTTGAAACAGACCCACCAAGAAGCATTTAAAACAATAGTGGAATAGTGCCATCAGAGGATATTTCTGCAAACACAACTCTTCCTCTGTTAGACCCCACCCAGCGCCTCTTCATGTGGGAGGCAACAGTTCAACTAATTGCAGGTCAAATCAGTTCATAAATTGCATTCAATTGTTGCAAATATATATACTATCATTCAAAAGTTTGGGGTCAGCATGTTTAAAAAATAAATAAATAAATTTAGTATTCAGTTTGGGCACATTGAATTGATTAAAAGTGACTGTAAAAACAATTATAATGTTACAAAAGATTTCTACTTCACGTAAATGCTGTTCTTTTGAACTTTCTGTAAATCAAAGAAACCTGAACAAAAGCTATCATGGTTTACAAAAAAAAAAAGATAATGTACTGCACATTTGTTTTCAACATTGATAATTGTAATAAATGTTTCTTGAGCTGCAAATAAGCTTATTAGAATGATTTCTGAAGGATCATGTGACACTGAAGATACTGATACTGGAGTAATGGTGCTGAAAATTCATTATGTTTTTATTACCTTGAGCCATGAGCCATTTCTATCTTCATACACCACGGGTCCCCTTACAGCGAAGTCACCATTTTGCGCCATGTTTCTACAGTAGCCCTAAACGAACAAACTTCTCTACAGAGCGCTAGCTACTCTCTGCGGCCACCGTAGCTTCTCTATGTACTTCGAAATGGAAAGGTGAGCGGTAGGCAATTTGCAACCTCACAGCTAGATGCCGCTAAAACTTACACAATGCACCTTTAACGGTGTAAAGTTATATCCAGTTTTACAACTTTGTTATTATTGGTTATATAATGGTGCTGAAAATTCAGCTTTGACATCACAGGAATAAATTACATTTTTAAATATATTCAAACAAAAAATCAGTTATTTTAAATTGTAATAATATTTCACATTATTACAGTTTTTATTGTATTTTTGATCAAATAAATGCAGCCCTGGTGAGCAGCAATAACAGACTTCTTTTTTAAAAAAACATTTCAAAAATCGCACAGACCGCAAACTTTTGTATGTATTTATCTGTCACATATTTAAAATGTAATTCCTTTGTATTATCTGAATTCACTACTTCTTTCAAATAAGTTGTTGATTAAAAATGAGAGAAAAATTCTGGATACATTTATTTGTTTATTTATATTTTGGATTTCCAGATTGTTCTGTTCCCCCGGCGTCTGGTGTTTGGCTTCGCTTTGAGCTTTTGAACTTGTACCTGAAGTCCTCCTCAGAGAGCGAGCTGAGAGTAGACCTCAGACATCACTCTCCTTATTGTCTGTGGATTAGTAAAAGGCTTTATCTGCTGATTAATAATTAATGAGAGGGGAAGAATCTGTATGATTAGTATTCAGTTTTATATCCTCTCTGTAAAAAGTCTCTGAACTCCAAAAGAGCCTCAAATATTAAGATAATTTCAGGCAAGAAAAATAAAACTGCCCTGCTGTATAATGAAGATATTAAAGGTGACAAAACCTCACTTGAGCACAGCTTATCATCAAAGGCTTCTCAGCGGATTTGTGAGTTTTGTTTAAAACAATGACGGGAGTCTCTCCCATTTAAGCATGCGTTTGTTTCAGAATGGATTATTATTACAAATACGCTTCACATCTATAACCACCAAACTGGCTTTCAGTAGTTTCTGGTAAAGAAACAAACCTGTTATGTTTCTGAACTCCGGAAGGCATTGTCTCCTGAGACTCCCTCAGCCAGCTTCTGTTTCTGATGTTTCTCTGTTCATATCTCTTTTTTTATTATTCATTTTAATCCACGCTTGCACTTTCAGAAACATTTAGTCTTAACACCAAGCGTGCTGGATTTAACGGAAACCGTTTCGACATTTTTCTGTAAAAAAGGAAAAAAACAATTATATCAACTGTGGGAAAATATATTATTATTATGCAAATGTACCTTATTTTTGTGGTTGTCAAAAAAGTCTTTAAAAACCCTTAGTGTGTTTTAGTAAAGGACCCCTTCTCTCTGGCAGTTTATTTTTTAGCTAACCTGCTGCTTGCTCTGTGAACCATTGGGCCACGTTGCGCATGTGATGCCGTCAGAACATCGGCTTCCTCTGCCAGGCTGGTCCTGCCACGGAAGGGAGAATTCTGGGAGGCTTTTTGGACATCTCTTGTATGTACCTCAGGTCACCTCATAGCTTGGTTATGGAAGATCATGCTGTTGCCATAGTGATCAAGGCCCTTTGAAGGCAGGTTACTTGGCACGGCATGTGCATCTTTTCCAGCGTTTCAGCAAATCTCCTCCCAACAGCGGATTTGTTGGCGTTTTTGGTGATTGGGAAAAACAACAACTTTGATGTGAGTTCAAAGAATGGAAATTAAACTAGGGCATATTTAGATTATGGTTATTCTTTCAATATATTTGAGAAAGCTGAGTTTATTCTGGCTGTGATGAATAAATACGTGTCTTGTGGAAGACAGCTGTGTTTGAAACAATGAAGAGATGTTGTAAACTTTCACATCTGTTCTGGAGCAGTTTGCTGGATGTCTCAGGTGTGCCATTGGAAGTTACAACAAAATTACAGGAAAACAATACACAGGATTGGATTTCTTTTGTGCTTTTGTGAAGAGTAAAAAATTAGATTTTTTTTTAAATTAACATTTGTAAGTGCTCACAAGCTTTCCTGTTTATTCAGAAGCAATAGTAAGTTTTGTTAAAGATCCTCTGTGGTTTTCGACTAACCTTAATAGATGCCTGTTAAACCAGCTCTTAAGTAATTTAGGCCATTTGATTCGCCAAGAATGTTTTGCATATTTTTGCAGTTTTTCCTTTTATTTTTGATTGAAAAACTTTGTTGTGGGTGTAGTGGAAGCCAGCGGCCTGCAATTCTCTTTTAAAATTAGACCTTAAACTGAAGCATTGGCAGAGTATCATTCTTAATAACACAATATACTTCACTCTCAGGTTTAAATCTTTCTATAATGGACACACATCTTTAATCTGTTTTTTTTTTTTTTTTTTTTTTTTTTTTTTATAACTATAGCATAATATTTGTAAAAAAACAAATACCTAAATTTGTTATTAAAACATTAGAAAGCATAGTGTTGTCACGATAGCAAAAGTTCAGAAGTCAATACCAATACCACTAAAGTTTCATGGTTCTTTGTACCAATTTCGGTACTGTAGCAAAACTGCACTAAAAACTACACCTTTACTTGAAAAGGTAAAAAAATTATTAATTTAATGATTCATTATTTAATTAATAATGCTAATAGTAATTACAAGTAAATTATACATTAAAACAGCTAGGGCTGTAATCAACCAAAGAAAATCTTGGTCGACTGAGGTCCTGAAATTTTCTAAAATTAATTAGCGTTAATTAATAAATTAGCGTTAGAAAAAAACGTTAAATTAATTAGCTGCGCACTGAGCGCAGTACTTGGTAGCCTTGTTGTCTGCCTAAATGAATTATAAATAAACATAAACACTAGTAGGCTATTTGCAGTATATTAAATTGTTTTTGACCTGATTATTTTGCACTGAAATGAGTCTGACACACGAATCTGTCGGCTCTGACGGCGTTGCATCACGAGCACCATGATAGCCCGTTGTCAACTAGTGATATCATCACAAGAACTTTTGAGGAATATGCAACATAATTTAGACAATTGTTTTTATCATATGTATTATACTAACTGACAGACACTATCATTTCAGCCGCTCTGTGCAGCTCGAACACAGGATCAGCTCAGCTTCGCGGCTGAGACACGAATAGACTATTAACTTAAAGCTTTTACTCTTAAACACAAAAGGCACGTCCACTTTAATAAAAAAGGAATATTTATTAAACAAGCCAGATCAAGAGCAGAAAAAACGCTCTCCCAATTAAATAAATAATATACAGCAAACTATAGCCTTCTTCAATCTGTCTCTCTTCTCTAGCGGGTTGGGCTAATCCAAGTGGAAACAAGGGGGTGTTCTGAAGACAGACTGTTACCTGTGAAACAGGGGTGCTCTGAAAACACCCCCATTAGCAATTAGTGCTCTCCACCTGATCAAATGAACGCGGCGCGGTAAAAAAATCGACCAATCAGAATTTTGGTCGAGCCAGAACGTATCGACTAATAATCGACTAATCGACTGGGAGATTACAGCCCTAAAAACAGCAGACCCCACTTTAAATTAGGTAGTCTTAACTACTATGTACTTACAGCAAAGAATAAGTACAATGTACTTATTTTGTTCATATTGTATTGCAAAACACTTTTGCTGATATTGAGGTGGGATACAGGTAGGGTTAGGGACAGGTGTGGTGGTATGGGTAAGTTTAAGGGTAGGGTTAGGTGTAAGGGAAGGGTCAACAGTGCAATTATATATGTAACTACAGAAATAAATTACAGATTTAATTACATGAAGGTATTTTTAAAAATATAAGTACAGTGTAAAACATGTATGTACACAATAAGTGCATTGTATCAAATGATTAATTAAAATGTTAGTACATAGTAGTTAGGTTCACCTAATATAAAGTGGGTCCAAACAGCATGTAGCCTTCAACATTTTTTAATGTTTTTAAAGTCAATATTGCTTTAAAAAGGTCAAATGAAAAGTAATTCATAAAATTAAGAACAAAGATCAAGTCTAATAGTCTGCATGCTCAGAACGATTTTGATTTATTTGATTGTTGCTACTATGTCAATTATCGTAATTTTGTATTCAATCCTGATTTTAAATACTGTTGTTACTCCCGAGACTTTGTAGTGTCTAACTTAGCAGCATTAAGAATACAAGTTTTATTTTTTCCAATTTGTGAATGAGTTCCATACTTAAAGCTACTCAATTGCTTAATAACTGGAGCTGTAAATCGCCTCTGTTCAGCGTGAGCTCAATAATTGAGTCTGCACTCTTGTGAAAAATCAATGAATCTTTCTACATTGCACATTCAATCTCTCATTTACATTGTTTGTTGCTGGTTATAATGAAAATATTCACAAGCACTCAGTAAACAAACTCACGCTGAACAAAAACCTCCTTGCCATCTATGTGTGTTCTATGTTTTGGGGGTCACAGCTAGCAGCAGACAGGTGGTCGGAGGGGAGTGGTTGAAACACATTTGGCTATTGTCCTTAAAGTGGAAAAGGAAAATCAGTTATTGCATTTTTAATTATGATTATGTAGACAAACATTTTTGTTATGTGTGTTTTTCCTTTTTGTGTGTTAGTTGAAAATGCATGTTGACAGTCGTGGCTGTATCCACCAGTGATTTAGCCTCAGGCCGAACTCGCACTAATGTCAGTGTTCTAGCAGCAGTTGAACTGATGGTGACAGTCTTAGTGGAAGACATCTTTACGTCTTCTTTCATCATCTTCGACAGATGCGGCAAACTCATAATAGCCTATTTATGGCAATAGCAAATTAAAAGGCTTTCACTTCAACAACTGTTATAGTCAGCAAGAGGCCAGGTTGTGAAATTCTGAACCGCTGTTTTATTTGGGTAGAGATGAGTAACTGTGAAAGGGGGTTTTGATATTGAGAGTTGGAGGGGGAAATCCCTGGAGTTATTAATCCCCGTCGGAGCTGAAGGGCTGTGGGCGGAGCCACATCATCCTTTCTTTATGAGAGATCAACTTTCCATCACATTCCAATTTCATTACATATCTGACCCAAGTCCTACTGTATGTGGAAACAAGATTAGGGTGCTGCGAGCTTAAACCGTACCTCAGAATTCAATTTTAAAGTATTCGCCCAGGACTCACGGAGGCGCCAGAAATATTTTGCAGGTGCATCCATAATGTCTCCCAACATGCCCATCAGTACTAATAAAAAAAAAAACAGAATCATGATGCTTGTCCATGATATGAATTGGGTTTACTCTCATAATCTCTTTCTTCTTTTCATTGTTTGTCACACTTTCAATTATATACGTCTTAGAACTTAAATTACGATGTGCTCAGTTTTTTTGCTGAAACGCTTTTACACTTAAATATTTAAAAGCTGTAAATTCATTAAATTACACCTTCTTAGTTGTGTAAATGTGAATACAACATTTAAATAGATCTGAAAAACTACATTTAGTATCATGACAAATACCCAACAAAGAAGTTCAAATCACATTTCACAAATCATATTAGATAAATTTTTTGGCTATGTCCAATTCAAACATATTCATTCCAAATCATATTCAGAGATTTTAAGGTAGTATAGCTTTTATTATTGTAGTATTTAGAAAGCCAATGAATTACTATTTAGAGTGTATGCTCTAAATTGCCATGTTTTTGTTCTTTTAACCCCACAAACCTGTTCTGAGGGTCATATTGGTCTGATGCCCCAACAGCCTGCAGCCGTTCACACTCCTCCTGGCCTGGTGCGCACCGGCAGGACTGTTTCTGAGAGTGAGCAGACTTCTACTGGGAATAAGAGAGCAGCTATTTGGCATGAGTGGGTGCATAATGACCTTTTTGATCTCTCCGTGTCCCTGTGGTTTTCTGAGCTCTCTGAGGAGATGGCACAGCGCGGGCCATAAGAACTGGCCCATTTGGTCCACTCATCGTGATCCACGGGGATTGAAGTTGTGTCCTCTTTGAATAAAAAAAAAAAAATCCTTATTAAAATTAAGAGAGTAACATATCTTTTTTTGTCCATGTAATTTCAGACCAGTGGCACAGCAGTTAGATGTTGAGCTGTGATGCGCATGCAGTTATACTTTCTAGCAAATTACTTTACATTCTCCACTCTCCACAATAATTTCCTGTCCTGTTTACATCTATTCTATTATTGTTATTAAAATATTATTTTTTACATTTTACATTTTACTTTTTATTTTATAAATAGTCCTTATAAATAGAAATGTCCTTCCAACCCTGTATGAACATAAAAATATTTCTTCATACAAATAGATGGTCACCTAAACTGTTTAGTGACCAACATTCTTCAAAGTATCTTTTCTGTTCTGCAGAAGAAAGACAGGTTTGCAACGGCATGAGGGTGAGTAAATAATTTTAGTTTTTGTGTGAACTATCCCTTTAAAACATGCATCATTGGATATATTTATTATGACTGTCTGCACCATTACTCAGAAACTCTCAAACATGTCAGAAAGGCCTTCTGTATCCCTGTCGTTCAGAGTGCAAAAGGCGTCTGTTGTGTTCAAGGCTATATCTATCTCCTCTGTTCATTAAACATCACTTCTCCACCCCTCGCATGTTCACTGAAAAACTTTCATCACTTTGAGCGATAAGAGTGAGGTTCGAGCGGTTTGGCCAGGTCTAGCCCTGCTGCGCAGGTGGTGAAGTGGACCAAAATAAGATGCTCCTTCACGCTGACTCGCACTCGGCCAATAAACAACTAGTTCGTCATGTAAAGAACATAGCGCTGTTGATGGGGTCACCAATATACACTCCATACTCACTGCTTGTGACGGGCAGAGTCAGCGAACGAGTACTGGGCTGTACGTGACCTGTGCCCTGATACTTCTATCAGGATTTCCATTTTAGATACACAAAACGCTGATGGCAAGAACATTGTAGTGTGGGTCCTAATCCTCTGTAGTAGCAGGCTCAGCATCCCTCTATGTATAGATTTAGACGCAAACACATTTGCACTTAACGTGGCCTGGTATTTTTAGGACTGGAGTCTGAAATTATTTTTTCCCCTTCTCTATCCTACTGTGCAAAATACCAATCAAATTGAAGTTCAATCTCTTCTCTTGAAAAAGACTTGAGGATTAGTGTGTACCACTGATTTGTTCCTCGTTTTTAATTTGTCTTTTGAAGGATTTGGAGTAATAAATTAAAGATGATGTACTCCGGCTAAAGCTTCAGCAAAGCTCTCCGATTTGCATTGTGGAGCCTTGCGCTTGTTTGTTACCATGGTAATTACTGTGATGACATTGTTTTCCTTTAATGTATGAAAATGGTCACATTTACAAGTCCTAGTGTCAAATCGAATGAACTTATAATAATGTTATTCTGTTTTACCACATGTTATGCTTTAGCCTTATTTCATGCAGTACTTCGAAACCGACACTTGATTTTGGCTTTAAGAGCCATGGCTTCCAGTCATAATGATGATAAATGCTCCATGTGTTCGTGGTTGTCGGGGAAAGATTGTGATAGTGGGCCGAGGCGCTCTTGGCAGTGTTGAGACACTTCTCTTTACCTTGCGATTAAGTGTCAGTGTGTTTTCCCCCGCTCAGGGCCAGAGAGAGTTAATCGATAGAAAGCTAGCATGTGTTATGTAGCCCGTGTCATTTTGGCTCGGTTCTCCCAATGACAGATGGGATCTCTGAGGGCAGCGGTCATAAGCTTCTATTGGCTATCAATCAGTTTATTACATCATTAATATCGCTCTGTCATTTCCTTTTACTCCTCTTCATAGGAGGATAAGTGTTTTTCTTTATGTTGGAGTACCCTTGACTCTGTCCTGACGTGAAGAAGGATGACCAGGGATGGTGGTTTTCTTGTGGAAGACAGAAGAGGTATGAGGCCGTGCTTGTGGTTTGGCAGTGCTGTCTGTTAGGCTTGGCTGCCATGAGCTCCCCTGCCCTGCCAGCTCTAGCAGAACCCTGTGCTCCTCCAGTGGACCCCAGGGGAGAATGACGTCTGAGTGCCCTTCTGCAAAGGATTATCCTAATCCATGGTGCTAGAATAAGGATTGTATTTATTCGCTTTAATTATTGCCATTACGAAGCGTATTCCCTAACTCCAAGCTCATTGGGAAATTTGTCAATGTGCCTGGGCTGAAATTTAGCAAAATGATTTGCGTTGCTTCTTGCACATTTCGTGACACTTTTATCTGAAACAGATGAACATGAATTTGCCAAAGTTTTATTGTGTTGATTGTCGTACGTATAGTGGCACTAAGGAAATTAAATGTCCAGTGAGTGGCTCTAAAAGATTAATGCTCTATTGCATTTGAAAATAATGTAGCACCTACACTAAACTCTTAACCAATAGTGTTAAAGAGTAGCCTTGGATGCCAGCCGAACTTAGCCCCGCCCACAAGTGCTTGTTCAGTTCGGTCTGGTTCTCCGGAAAAAAATGGCATTTTGGGGGTAAAATATGTGTTATTTTGGCAGGGCTGCCTGCTAAAATTTGCATTCCTGGGTCTGTATATCACATAATTGGGGTCGCTTCAACCCACGGACTTGGCAACACAGTGCAGTTGAGTTCTGTTGACATTTGACAACTAATGTTATGCGTCGCTCCGTTGCTCTGATTGGTTGTAGGTCTATCCAATTGAGATCTTTCCTGGTTCGGTTGAAACATGCCCCATAGTCACAGCCCATCAGAGCAGTATCAGACTCATATTCTGACTAGAATTGAGTATGACGACGTCAGGCTAGTTAAAGAGGTCATGAGCTGAGAAATCAAATTTTCCTTGAACTTTTGACATATAAGAGGTCATCATACTGTAAGAATATCCTATATGTTTCAGAACTGAATGGAACTTCCTTGTCAAAAACAGCTTTTATTGTTACCAAGCCCAGCAAACGACTAGTTGTAGAATGTGCCTATAAATACCACATCTAGAGAAGAAAATCAACGCCTACTTCATCATTGCAACTTTGGCCCCGCCCTCTGGCACGTTGATGAAATGATGAGGAGAGAAGTGGATCACTGGACTATATAACATTACCTTCCAATGTATCCTAATGCTAGGAATGTGGTTATTTATTGTCAACAATGTGAATCTCTCATTTGCTCATTAATAGTTTGTATTTGGTACGTTTCACTGTGGATTCTTTGGTAAATCAGCTGCAATTTCGGCGCCGGAAAGATCGGTTCAGCTCGGGCCTTTAAAACTTGCTGGTCTCGAACGGAGCCGGGAAGCAAGGGGTGGAGAAATGCTGTTGCTGTGAATGGCTGTCTTGTTGAGCAATGTAATAACTTTTGCACTACATTGCTCTTTATATCTAAAAAATATAAAACTGTGGCTTTAAGAGAGATCCAGTGTGTGATAGAGTGAGTGAATCAACAGTGAATCAAAATCTTTATTAATTGATAATCTGGGTAATCATGATTTGTGTAATAAATAGGAATAAACATTTTTGGCGTTTTACTGCCACTAACGGTCATTTCAGTTGGCAACTGCAGTGAATTTTATGTATATGTTTTTTGAGTTTTGCAAAAATGTAGGTAGAGGCACGCTTTTCCAATGAGCCTATTTTTATATTACCTCAGTAATGGCCTTCTTTTGGCTTCGGAGCACATGCCTGCATCTCCTGAATTTGTGTTTGCCAGTAATATTCACATGCTGTTGCATATCTCTACGTGATTTATTCATAGTCATCATGGTGTCGTCCTTGTATGTGATGGAGAAGAGGCTGAAAGTTGCAGAGCGGAAAGGTTCGAGTTTGTTTGCTTTTTCTTAGGCCCGACTGATGAGCGATGCGATATCAGTGTTAGAACAGTCATAAGATAGGGCTCTGATTAAACCCTGCTAATGAGCAGCTCAATAAAAATAAATCTTCCTGATGCAATAAACACCGCCTTGATTGCAAGCACCCGGGGGTGTGACAGCGTAATCCTTTTGTGCACAGCGTGTTAGACGCATCCAGCGCATGCTTGAGAATCAGCAGTAATCATAGGCACATCTCGTCTGATAAAATAGCGCTTTACATACGGCCCTCTGTCTTTCTCACGCTCTCATTCCCTTTTTAAGCGCTTGGAGTAGGTATATCAAGGTATGAGCAATTTTTTTTAAATCTTTGAAAAGTTTGAGATCAGTAAGATTGTTACAAAAATATCAATATTTCAAATAAATATTGTTCTTTTAAACTTTCTATTCATTTATTTTTCAGAAAAATATTAATCAACTGTTTTCAACACAGATGATAGTATAATGTTTCTTGAGCAGCAAATCATAATAATAGAATGATTTCTGAAGGATCATGTGACACTGAAGACTGCAGTAATGATGCTGAAAATTCAGCTTTGCCATCACAGGAGTAAATTACTTTTTAAAATGTATTACAAAAGAAAAGAGTTATTTTAAACTGTAGTAATGTTTCACAATATTACTGTTTTTAGTTTATTCTTAATCAGCTTTGTGAGCATAAAAGATATTTTAAAAATATTAATAATGTTACTGTCCCCCGTCTTTTGAACGGTACTGTAGTTGTTTTGACTTTTCATTTTAAATATGTTTTGTATGTTACACAACCGGAATACAAATAACACTTGATCATTTGAAACAAAAAGAAAACCATGTAAAATCGCTGAGACACATACATTTGAGTTCTATTGGGTTTCAATTGGGGTTCTTTTGTCAAATATTCTAGTAGAATGTGTTGAGCAAAATCCCCAAAACCCCCTCAAAAAGTTTACTTAGTTTAAGAAATGATTTGCAACCATTAAATGTTACTATTATACGCACCGGCCATGGGCAAGTTCTCTAGTCATTGGTATCGGCATTGGCCATTAAATAAAAACATTTCAGTCGACCACAAATGCAAAAATCTCAACTGATCGACAGACTCCTATAACGTCATACCGCCCAGCCCTGGACTGAAGCATCATGGTTTTGATTTGTTATCAGGCTCCTTTGAGAAGACAGTTCAGTTCAGTTAACGCCACGCATTGTCCTATGAAATGCAAGGAGGGGGAAGTGTGAGAGATATGCCGTTTAATGTGTGCTCTAACACAACTCAATTTAATTATGTGTTAGAGGAAGGGAAATCTCTTGGATTTACTCCGCAAGCCCCACAGCAGTCTGGCCCTTTTTTATGAGGAAGATAAATTTCTCATCTATTTGGCTTGTGTGCCTTAGTTCCTCGGAGGAGGCTCAAGGTTGGAGGAAGAAGCACCTTTCCTCCGTTTGCGATTGGGAACATATGGTGCGGGGCGCAGCACAGGAAGGAAGTGTGGAAATTGCAGAGAATGAGAGTTTGGATTAATGCATCTGAACTGGGCATGGCCAGACAAATCCAGCACAACCGTGCTGCCCGGACCCCTTAGCGGCCCCTCTGCTGGATGGACCAGAGGGGGAAGGGAGAGATAGGTAAAGGAACATTTAAACCCCTGCCTTTTTTCAAAGGCACTGCATTATGAGCTGTAGCGCTCTTTATTGATAGGAATTTGATAGGTGGAGTGAAGTGTGCTCAACGGGCATGCTGGGTAAATGAGGTAGCCAAGCAGAGACAGATAGAGTGGCTAACACAGAACAGTAGGAGTATATACTGTATATATTCTTTCACTCAAACCTATAGGAGTGCTCACCGTCTCTTTTAATATCTGGGATTATTAAGACAAAAAGGGATCAAGCGCTCCTTTATATATCTGTCTGGTGATCATTTTCCGTAGACTTTCTCTGTTCGGCTAGATCTCAGATAACGTGTGCTATCTGAGCTGAAGGGCATGCCAGAATAAGTGCTGGTTGTCGGCACTCGGCGTATGTGACTTTGGAATATGCAAACTAATGTAGGCCACAAATGTGTCAGTCCAAATCGGTAATTGGCATTTTGGAGCAAATGAGTAACTGGGGTGTAATTTGCTACATACGAGTCCCCTTGCTGCGCTCATCCAGCCTAGATTTTAAAGTGTATTAGTGTTTAAAGGACGAAACAGTAAATTGTAAGACATCAGGTTTAGTCTTTTACTAAAGGGATAGTTCACCCCAAAATTCTGTCATGATTTAGGCTACTCACCCTCATGTTGTTCTAATCTTGTTTGGCTTTCTAGTAGTGTTGTCACGATACTGGAATTTCTAACTTCGATACGATACCTAAAAAAGTATCGATATTCGATACCATTTTCGATACCACAGGGAAAAAATGCTGCATATACTGTCAAATAGATATTTTTAATATAATTTATTTTTTTGTCCGTCTATTGAAAGTCTAGGCGATTAAAATTTTCTTCTGAAGAGATCACTTTATATGACAAAGCTTTTAAGGTTTTTCTCATATATAAACGTTGATCAATTACCATTACAATTCTCACAAATATTTGCTAACTAATTGTGTTGCAATAGTTACAGCACAAGGAAGCTTGATTTCAAATTGAATTTAAAAAGAAGAGTAAACAGTAATACAATAAGAACAAATTAATAAATGACTAACAATAGCACAAATAAATACAATAGAATAAAGATACAAATTAAATAGACTGCTTTATTTTTTCAGGTAGGTCTTACAGTATTCAGGTAAGAAACTGAATTAAATAAAAACAAAGTAATCAAATTTAAAATAACATTGGATAATCTTCATTATAAAAAATGAAATAGAGATTAATCCATTAGAGTTTCACAAGTTAATGAGTCAAGAGCAGTAAGTGATCGTTTGTCTTTTTGTAGTTTGAATAATAAATAACTGCTGTCCCTTTAAGACCTGACGCACTCATGGATCCCAAACACTCCTGTTACACATTCTTCCTGAACTGTTTACGACTGTGTTTACGTTAATACTCACCAAGATGGACATTGAGACATTCTTTTGAGTGTATTTGACCATTAATAAGCTGGAGAAAGCAGCTCATTTTTGCCCTTGTATGTCAGAGGCGGCTTTATTATGGTATGTATGTGTGCGCTTCAGATGCGAGCGCGAAATCTGCGGGAATGAGTAGAATTAACGTTATGTGCAATCCCGCGCGAAATTCAGACCGGTCACACCAACACTAACATGCTGTCATGAGGAAAAATCCAGCAGAACACGCGTTCGCCATGTTCAGAGGGTTAACCGGACTGAATGAGAGGAGGCGGATGCGTGTCAACTCGCTGTCGGTCGGAGAGGAGAGGAGAGTGCGGCTGGTATCGATACTGTAGAAAATGAGTATCGTATCGTTTCAGATATTTCAGTATCGATACATATCGAAATATCAATATTTTTGACAACACTACTTTCTAGCTTCTGCAGAACACTGAATATTTCTGCTGAGTGAATGATTGCATAATTTTCATTTTTGAGTGAGCTGTTCGTTTAAGGGTGATACCATTGTGTTAAACCAGTCTTTTCTGGACAAATCCTATTTTGCTTGAACGAATGCACATTTGCGGTCTGAATGGCATGTGATGGGGAAAAACACATTACTGTAATAATAGCATTGGGTTGTCCTAACGAACTGCATTCAAAAATGCAACAGACTAGCTGACTGACTAGCATAGAAAACAACTAAACAAACAAATATTCAGTGTGATTGGTCTGATGGTCTGATTCACAAACAAATGAATCTTATGAGCTGGTTCTTTTTAATGAATCGGAAAGACTCACTAGTGGTTACTTGTTTGAGAAAGTCTAACAAGTACCTTACTAAAAAAACCTCACTGAATCCAGCAGAGCAATTACTGATTCAACAGCTGAACTGAACTGCAATTTATCAAACAGTAACATTGAGGAATTATATTACAATTTACAAAGAAAACCTAAAAAACAGTTGCACTTTATTTTACAGTATGTGTACTTACAGTGTACTACTCACCTAAGAAAGTACTGGTTAATATAAGGTAACTACATGGGTTAAGGTTAGGGGTAGGTTCAGGGTTAGTACTTTAGGCCCACATGGTATCTGCATGCGCAGAATTCCGCAGAAAACTCTGCAGATTAGTGCCCATCATTGAAAAGCATACACAACCTGTGCGTGTGTGATTGTGAGGGGTAGTAGTCTGCGCTGATTGACGTGACCTTTTTTTTTGTGAGAGAGTGATATTTTAAAATGACTTAAATCAAATTGACCCTGGAGGAGTTAAGGAAACGTCACTTGTCTGTAAAAATTACTTATGTATCGCTATTAAAAGTGGTTAATTTATTTACTTAGGTAGGTTTTTATTTATTTTGCTTTATTGTTGAATGATATGAAATTGTTTATTTAATGATTTGTGTACAATAACTTTTTATGTACTATAAGAGAGATCTTGCTTTGTTTAAAGGTCCCGTTCTTCGTGATCCCATTGTTCAAACTTTAGTTAGTGTGTAATGTTGCTGTTAGAGCATAAATAATACCTGTAAAATTATAAAGCTCAAAGTTCAATGCCAAGCGAGATATTTTATTTAACAGAAGTTCCCTTTCAAAGCCTACAGCGAACGGCCGGCTTGGACTACATCCTGGTACTTCCTTCATAAATGACGTCAGTAGAACAGTAGAACAGACTAACCTCCGCCCACAAGAATACGCGAAAAAAGGGGGCGTGGTCTTGTTGCTGTCCCACGTGGAGTAGAGGACGTGTCGCGTGGAGAAAAGGAAGTGGTGCGTTTGAGTGTGTTTGTCGCCATGTCGTCGAGACGCTGTTATTTTCATCCCGGAGTCAAATCACCTTTGTTTGGCTTTCCCAGGGACGCTGTAGAGATCATTAAGCGCATATATCTCCCGTTAAGAGGCGTGACCTTCCCACGTGCGCTAAGCTGCTGTCGAATCACAACACAGGAACCGTGCCACGTTCGCTAAGGTGCGGTCAAATCCCAACACGGGAACCGCTGGCACAATCAGAACTCGTTACGTATTTCTGAAGGAGGGACTTCATAGAACAAGGAACTCATCAACCCGTTTTTAGGACAGTGAAAACAGCGGTATACAGATCAGTAAATTGTGTTAAAAATACTGGTTTTTTTTACACACGAAACATGAGCACATGTTATATTGCACACTGTAAACACAATCAAAGCTTCAAAAAACACGAAGAACAGGACCTTTAAAAAACAAGATGTTCTATTTGGATTTGTATTGTAAACCTTAAATAAAAGTTAAGAAGTGAATATTTTATATTTTATTTGAAATGTTTCCAATATTTTTTTAATACATTTAAAACCATTCCGCATAATTCCGCAGATATTTTTGAATTTTTTTCCAAAAATTCAGCACAGAAATCACAAAGTCCACAGGTTCCATGTGGCCATAGTTATTACCCAGTTGTTGTAATAACTATAATAAGTACATAATATGTACATGGGGAACAGGACTGTAAAATAAAGTGCTAATTGGATATATTTGAAAATAATGTAATTATATTTTTTTAAGATCCTTGAAAAATGAATATAAATGTATATATATTATGAATATAAAATTCAAAAGAACAGCATTTATTGTATAATAATTTGTAACAATGTAAAATTCTTTACTGTCATGCTTGATCTATTTAATGTGTCCTTGCTGAATAAAAGTATTAATTTATTTTGGAAAAATCTTACTGATCCCAAACTTTTGAACATTAGTCTAATAAATTCTTACACTATTCTTACCCCAAATTATATTTTAATCATAATAATAATAATAATACAATAAAACATTAAAACATGCATAAATTATCATACTTTACTTGTGTGTTAAAATGAGCCCTATTCTTATATACATATTATATTAAATGTAGATAATATATTGGCAGGGCATCTACCTCAGTGACACGCCCCTTCTAATCGGGGTTGGGGCTATTTTGAGAGTCAAATAGTCTCTCCTTGATGCAGATGACCAGATTGTTGAAAATCTCAAAACAGCTCCTTGTTTGCATGTTGGAAAACGAACCCTAGCATTTTACAGCCCTCCTCCCGCTTTCACAATGTTTAAAATTTTAATTTCAAGCAGCCGTGACCCATTCTCATGTTGATCTCTCTATCTCCTCACAATCATTTAATCTCTATGCCATGAATGTGTCAGAAGTGTGTGTGTGTGTGTGTGTGTGTTTGAGAGATTTAGTGACATGTTGTTGTGTACAGAGAGAAGCTGTTGTGTTGGTGTGATTCTTCAGTGTCCTCCATGTGTGACAGACAGCGTGATATGACTCGATGCAGTTGGAAGCGAGTAGGCCGGCCTAATGAAGACACTTTTCCAGCCATGACAAACTCCCTTGTCACTACTACTGTGCTTCATACTGCCTCTACGCAACCAGCATTTCTCTTATGTTGTCAAACTGCAGTACTTTCCCAAATGCAACCGTGTAGCTTTGGTTTTAACACTGGTGGGGATATTTCAAAATGATACAGACGCACATGTGAATAGACTAGGGCTGCCTACTGCCTAGTTGACTGTAAGCCATTAGTCGATTAATCGGGGGAGAAATACTAAACCATAATAATGAGCATTTAAAATTAAGCACTCAAAATTAAGCACTCCAGTGCACACATAAAGCTTTCCGCAGCGACACCGGTGAGATCTTTTCTGAGATCAGACAACCCGATCTCCTGGCACTGCATACCTATTTGGCGTGCTCTTTATACATAGAAGTCATCTTTTACGTGCATCTAGCGCACAAAATTTACCTATTGACTTTAATTGGTTGTCTAACAACAGCCTTCCGACAGGTCTTTTGGTTGTTTAAAATTAAAAGTAAAATATGTTGAAGTTTAGGTTTAAATAAGTTATGTGTAGGTTTAATGAATGGTTTTGGGGTTAGGTTTAGGAAAATAATTAGTATCAATTATGTGTTTTAAATGATATAGGTCAGTTCATTCTGTGACCATTTTAAATACATAAAGATTGCTAATTATTTTCCTAAATCTAACCCCAAACCTTTCCCTAAACCTACCCATTTAAGTTAAGCGTACAAAATTGAACTTCAGAAATCACAGCAGCATTTGTGAAGATTGATTTTTGAAAATGACTTTGTAAAAAGCAATACCAATGAATAGCTCTATGGGCGTTTTTCTCACTGCTCTTCCCATACAACCTGTATGAATGGGAAACCTTGGCTGTAAATGTCCAAATTATTTACGTTATACATTATTAAACTTTTAACTTCAAGCCTCCCGAGAACTTCTTTGGGTGTGCGCGATGGAAGAACAAGCATCAAGCACCGTAGTGGATGAAGAAGAAACCATACAAACTTCATTGGTTGTGCAAGTAGAAACATCAACGGCTGCAGATTTGAATGTATACTACTGTATACATCAGTATGCTGCGGTAAACTTCAACAGAAACTGTAGTCCTGACTAGGCGAGCTCAAATCCGATACAAAGCTTCTTGGATCACTATTAATTTACAGCGAGAGTGGCAAAGGGGAACAGAAATCTGAAGTGTCACCTGAACAAGTAAGTAACATGTCTACCTCTTTTGTTCTGACCAACTGAGGGAAAAAAAGCATTACAATAAATTGCGCTACCGATGGTGATTTACATTTAAGACCGCTTAGCTCATATCACATCAAACCGTGCAAATTATTATTATTGTTATTCTTTGTTCTTAAATTGTTAATGTTAACAACATCAGCATTGCGCGACTACGTGTATTTAGAGTGTATTAGCGTTACTTACAGATTTCAATTTCTGTACAGTCTAATCTCTAATTGTCATATAAAGAAATTGTTATTTTAACCCAAAAAGCAAATTAATGTTCCTTAGAACTGGTTCTCTTTGAAATGCAAATCTTTTTTCTGTAGCCACTCCGCAGTTTGAAATCTTTTGCTTTTGACTACGGGTGAATTTCCAGTTGCTACTGATGTCGTTTGGACCGTCCTGGATTACAATACGGCATCAAAATGATACGTTTAATTATTCCAGATTAGATAAAATTAGATTAGATTAGATTCAACTTTATTGTCATTACACAAGTACAAGCACAAGGCAACGAAATGCAGTCATGCTTTTCTCACAGATGCTGTGAGAGATGCTGTGAGAAAAGGTTATAGGAATGATCCACCACCTGCAGCATCCTCACATGCGATATGGCCTACTAGCCGGGACACCTTCTTTATGTATACAGACTTGACGTAATGACGCAAAGATGAACTGCGGCAACCTCGTATTTCCAGCGGAAACCTACCAGTACCATTCAAATTATTTCACACATTACAAGCTTACTGTTGTGAATCGGGCTAAGATAAGGAGAACGTATTGAACACTGGCCGGTTATGTACTAGAGAGATAAATAGATAAAATGTACCAATGGTCGATTAAACCAAGGTCATCATTAGAATGCGTCGTTTTGAGGTGTGTGCGGCTCATGCGCAAAACACTTGCAGCAGACACAGGATGAAAAATAAAGGGAGTGTGCCGAATGTATGTATTAATGTCTTTAAGCCATGCAATGGATAAGGTAGGCTAGCTGTTTATTTCAAAACTTAATTAACCAAATATCTAAATAACCCTCCAAACAATTGATTTTACTGAACGTACAACCTACCTACTTGTGTAAATGCCACGATAAAGCTTAGCTCTCCTATTCTATGGTAGGTAAACCTGTCAATCTAAGCGATCAAACCATTCCATGCGTGTTCCAGCTGTAAAACAGTGTCTGATTGGTCTCTACACATGGTCTCTACCCACTATACCAACCCACCACACCTGAGGTCTGGTCAAACACATGGGCCTGTGGGTGCAATCCGGTGGGATGATTTGAGGAAAATTAAACAAATTGCTAAATTGAATTAAAAAGATAATAATTTATAGTAATAAGGGTAAGTACATTTCAATAAATCAGTTTTATATATATATATATATGTATATGAAAATATGAATATGGGGGCGGGGGCGGGGGGGTTATGTCGGTCCTTTGCACATGTGGCTCTATTAAACGATTCTATTATCATCAGTTGGCTAGCTAATTTCTCTCTCATTCATTAATCTGTCCCGCAGAAACCCAGGTAATTATCCCAAAGTTTGTGTGGGTTTCTCAGCAATAATCACATCATAGACGTGTTAACAAATTACAGTTAATTTATTAAACATGTTAACATATTACAGTTAATTAATTTCTCAGTTGTTCCAAGTCTCCTCTCTTTATTAGATACAGTATAATAGGGTGGTTATAGTTTGACTAGCTATAAGTACTAAATTCCCTGTTCTCCCTTTTCTCCTCACATGGGCCTGTGGGTGCAATCCGGTTTTGTATTACTCACAAATGTTTACATTAAAAGCAGCATAAAGTTGTTTCTGCACTGTATTAGTTTCTGAAGAGACCTCTGGTGTAACCAGAATTCTGATCCAATTGTTATCTAGCTAAATTTCCACAATACAAATCAAACGGTGGATATATATGCGTCCGTTCATAGCCAAATCTACACCCGTGTAATTTTGCATATCAGGGCTTTGGAGATTTACAAAGCTTTGAGGTTTTATAATTGTTTTCTTTTCATCTAAATATTTTTCTAGCCACCTCCCTATAGTTGTGGCACCCGTTGGTTGGTCTTATATTATTTCAGATGAGTAAGTGTCATTATGTTGTATGGTATCAGTCACACTAATGAGAGCTGAGCAGTCATCTCTTTCTCCAGAGCACGACTCAGTCCTGGGATTTCATTGCCCCTCCTGATGAGGCCAGTGGGGGAAGCGGTATCTCTCAAGCAGCCTGCGCTCACATTTATCCACTCTGCGCTTCCGCCCCACAATTGCAGCTTCGCCGCTGAACCCCGATGCAGCAGCCGTCTGGCCTGTGAGGGGAATGTTTGGTTTCCGTGGCAATTTGGCATAAAGCAAATTCCACCGAACGACTCAGACCTTGGGCTTTGTGATGTCACATCTGGGGCACTTGTTTTCGCAGCAGTGGCAGGCAATGGTCAATTGAAGTAATGAATGCGTTCCGGCCACCTCTATGCCAAAGCACATAAGTGAGCCACTTGCTTCTAGAACAATTGGTACATTGCCCTTGTTTCTACCCCCCTCACTGTGCGTCTGTTGTGGAGAGGTGTGAACACCTGTTCAACAATTAAAATCCAGAAGAGAGCCAGACTGTGCCAAGAGAAATATTTGCCTCTTAGTGAAGGTTGCGTTCATATATTTTGTATTTGATGTGATGGGCAATCAGATCATGGTTCACCTTGTTAAGCACATTTTGTGTAGATGCTTTTGATTTGAAGGACATCTTAACATAGGAGTCCAATAACTGAGCAAAAATAATTATGCACATGTGGGTTATCTGAATCTGAATCTATTTATTTCAGAAATGCACAGAAAAAGCAAATCACACATTCAATGACTTGATTATATCACTTGCACGATGAGCATGTTTTTAAAATACAAATATTTTAATCATTCTAAAATAATACATTGCAGGGTGATACAACTGTCCTAATGAAAACATTTATTTGATATTATTTAGAAAAATATTTATATAGAAAAATATTTTAAACAACTTAATTGCCTTTTGACATAAAAAAAAAAAATCATGAACATGCCCCATGATATGTATAGTAGCATAGTTATGCATTCTCTTATACATGTCTTTTCATGCTTATTGCATATGCTTAAGATTATAATGCCAAACTTCTCAAATATTTTGGGCGTTTAGCCTCCGATGGGTTTTAAATCCCTGCATGTATCTGTATAACTTTAGCCTACTGTAAATACCAGCACTCCCTTCCCAACTGTATAGCCACTATGCCTTTTTGCCCCAATGCAAAACCGCCCACTCGGCTAGTCTTTTTGTTATTAACACCGCCATGCATTACTGACTGTTTTCGTCATGTTTTTTTTCCTCATTAAAGCTGACATGCAGGACAAAGACACTCCTAAAATCCCCAGTATACTTCCATGAAAGCAAATTAGAGAAAAAGTCTTGATTAGTCTGGAAATGCAGAAGTAAAACAATGTTAAAGAATAATCTCTCACGGATGCCAGACGCTAAAGCGGGAAAGACAAAGATTTGCTCACAAGGCAGAGCCTGTGCCAAGTTAAATCCATATTTAAATCCTTCTCTGGACGGGAGCTGCATGTAAATGAATGCTCTTTGGCATCGTGCTCGAGCGCAGAATCCACAGCAGTTAGGTCGGGATGCCTATGCGTGCATAATTTGCATTTATTTTGGAGCTAATTTTCATAATTAAGCATAAAAAATTACGCCTCCTGAAATAATTATAAAGATGAGCTATATGATGCATGTATAGCTGGCAATGCTGGGGAAAAGCGAGCTGAGAGTCAGTCAGAGGCCTTGATTTTAGAGCTCCAGCATACTTGGAGTTTGATTATACTTGTGCAATTAGTGCGTACCCTGCTGAAGACTCCAGATGAAGCAGGATCTGATGGTAGCTTCTAGCAGATTCTGTACTCAAAAAAGTAGTTTGTTCAATGAACTTAATTAAGGAAAACTTTCCACACAATTAGATTAGATCCGTGCAGCAAGACTAAAACAAGTTCATTTCAACAAATAAGGTTTTGTTGAACCAACTTAATGGATTTAAGTTCCCATGTTAGATAATAACTAGAAGCAACATGTTAGTGTGCTAAAGACAATTGCATGTATTATTATTACATGTAACATATGGAATGAACAAATTAGGAGAGACTGTCTCAGTATTTCTCATTGAATGAAGCAAAACACATCATAGTTGTCATCATGTATTTTTTTTCCTCATTCAAGAAGCCATTTCACTCATATACATACATCACAATAGGGAAGAAAAGAAAATCACAACTTCCGTTTCATGACTATAAATAGGTATAACTTGTTTTTTTCCCCCCAGGACAGAAGAGTTCTGCATCAGCTAAAAAGGGTAAAATCCAATTTGACTAGTGTAGGTATTTTACAATCACTAATGTCATGTTCACTAGATAGCAAACACAACACACTTTGTTCAAATCTGAATTTTTGGCCTTCAGGAAATCATTCAAAGGAAGGAAATTGTACTGTATGTTCAGCTGAGGACTGTGGATTGTGAATAAATGAGCGTATTGGTCGTGTGAGCTGCTATGAATTGGCCGCCGGCTCTGCAGCAGTAATGTTTCACACTCAGCGACTGGGAAGAGTGTATGTTTTATAAACCACTCACACATGGATTGTAAGGCAGACTACTGGTATAAAAGTGATGAATGGCCGTTAAGAAAAGCTATAGAGCCAGGTGAAGCTCTGCACTGCTAGACTGGCTCAAGTAAAAAAAGCAGTTGTAAATTAGCCGTTCGGGAAATGGCAAGTTTTTTCAATCACTGACCTTGACGTAGAACATCTCATGACATCGGTCCTCAGTGATTTGGCAGATGGTTAAATTGAGCAGCTGACTCATAACACACTAAACCACAGAAAGGAGGAGGCTGTTTCTCTCTCTCTCTTTCTCACACACACACACACACACACACACACACACACACACACACACACACACACACACACACACACACACACACACACACACACACACACACACACACACACACACACACACACACACACACACACACACACACACTTTCTGTTTCACTGTATGAAACCTGTCATAGTTAGTTATACCCAGCACTTCTCATATGAGCAAGATTATTTGTTTGTTTGTTTGATGGATAGTTGTAAATATATATACGAAATTCCTCAATGGTCTTCAGAGAGGAACGTCCCTATGAGGTAATTTCCTCTGTTGCAAATACTAAACACATGTCTCCCCTTTTACACATTCCAGCTACGACACTGAATGAATTACACCTCCCTGCCTCATATCTGCCTTATAATCTAATATTTGCTCTTGCTTCCCATTTATTTAATCTTTTTTTCTACTGATTTTAAGTTTCAACATGTGCACTAAAATAGGACTCTGTTTACCTAATATTGTGTCAGTAATATATTCCTTTATATTACCAAACATTATCCAGAAACATGCTATTTTATTGAAGTACAGTCCTATTTTTTTACGGGTTGTGTTAAAGTAGAGAAACACCCCTGTCTGAGTATAAAATGCCCCTGTGGTGACCGACCTGCTCTGCTACACACACTACTCTGGTCTGTACACAGTCTCTGGCATTAGATCAGACCACACACACACACACACACACACACACACACACACACACACACACACACACACACACACACACATACTGACACATTATGTGTTTAGACCTTGTGTTAGGGAAAAAGAGGAACTCGCTCTCTCTCTCTCTCTCTCTCTCTCTCTCTCTCTCTCTCTCTCTCTCTCTCTCTCTCTCTCTCTCTCTCTCTCTCTCTCTCTCTCTCTCTCTCTCTCTCTCTCTCTCTCTCTCTGCTTTTTTTAACTTGAAGCTATTTATGCGCCTGTTTTAAAGGTCCCGTTCTTCGTGATCCCACTGTTCAAACTTCAGTTAGTGTGTAATGTTGCTGTTAGAGCATAAATAATACCTGTAAAATTATAAAGCTCAAAGTTCAATGCCAAGTGAGATATTTTATTTAACAGAAGTTCCCTTTCAAAGCCTACAGCAAACGGCTGGCTTGGACTACATCCTGGTACTTCCTTCATAAATGACGTCAGTAGAACAGTAGAACAGACTAACCTCCGCCCACAAGAATACGCGAAAAAAGGGGGCGTGATCTTGTTGCTGTCCCACGTGGAGAAGAGGACGTGTCGCGTGGAGAAAAGGAATTGTTGCGTTTGAGTGCGTTTGTTGAGACGCTGTTATTTTCATCCCGGAGTCAAATCACCTTTGTTTGGCTTTCCCAGGGACGCTGTAGAGATCATTAAGCGCATATATCTCCCGTTAAGAGGCGTGACCTTTCCACGTGCGCTAAGCTGCTGTCGAAAAATACTGGGTTTTTTTACACACGAAACATGAACACATGTTATATTGCACACTGTAAACACAATCAAAGCTTCAAAAGAACACGAAGAACGGGACCTTTAAGGGCAGAAATTGTGTATAAGATATATTGGATGGAGACATTGATAGAAAGAGAAAGAAAGAAGGACAGAAAGAAAGATAGATGATGGAAAAAGGATTGGAAGAAAGGGAAAGAAAAAGAAGAATATAGATGATATAAAGAGAAAGAAGGATGGGAGAATTGAAAGAAAGTTAAAGAATGAAATAAGGAAGAATATATATATAGAATTAAAAGAGATGAATGGATGATAGAAATAATGAATGGTGGATATTAAAAAAGATGAATGGATGGATGAAACAAATATGAAGATAGAAGGATTGATGAGTGGAAAGTAAGAATAAAGGATAGAGGGATGGTGGAATGGTAGGGCTGGACCAGAATATTGGTTTAGTTGGTTGATATTCGATTTTCAATTTTGGAATTCGATTTTTTTGTCGTTTTTGTCAACCCCCTGGAAACGGTTTTCATTCGCGCTTGAATATGTTTACACTATAAAATCTGGCGAAATACAATATTGGGTTAGGCTGCGTTGGTTTTACATTGTGGAAAATAGAATAATAGAATCAAAATATATTAGCCTTTTACACGTTAGGGATGTGACGGTGAGAAATGTTTCCCTCACCGTCACATTACAGTGCTTGTGAACGAATGACAGTGCGGCCGTGCGCATTTTAGTTTCGGTTTAGAATTACCGCCAATTCAAAGGCGCTATTATTCTTAATGAAAAACACAACAACAAAACAGTACAATGACAAACTCCCTTAAATAGGCGCTTTTGCATTTTGTATTGAAATCAAATCTTCTGCAATCATCTTGTCATTCAGCTCCTCACTCTCACGATGAATGAAATCTCCTGCTGCTGGTCTGTGCTGAGACTTACTTCGTTCGGCTTACGCAGCACGTTCAGTTTTTAATTGTAATTAATCTGTTCTCTAACTGAACTAAAAGATTTTTACTACTATAAAATATAAAAATGACAGTGGGGGCAGAGCCGCGGTGGGCAAGTGATGTTACCGGTGTTATGCCTGAACACTAACAACGACTATCGCAGCTAGCCCATTACCCGTTATTATCAATCTAAATGAATCTACTGCGAAATATAGGAGCTTGTTAGTGGGACAAATCAGACCTGTGTGTTTTGTATCACTAGTGCAGTGTCCGTTCTCAGAGCATATAAGGATTCCTGCCTTTATTAGAGAGAAGAATATGTTCCGAAGCTTCGAATATTCGGTGTTGATTACTACCGAAGCTTGGAAGCTCAAAAAATGGTATTCGGACCAGCCCTAATGGACGTATTAATAGAAAAAAATTAAGTTGGATGCATTCAAACAGAGGAATTAAAAGAGAGAAGGAATGATGGATAGATAGAAAGAAAGAAATGAAGAAAGATGATAGTTAGGAAAAAAAGATGGATGATATAAATAAGGAAGTATGGATATAAAAAAGAAAGATGAGTGGATAAATTAAAAGAAAGGGACAGAAAGAAAGAAGGAAAATGCAGGAAGGATGCATGAATGGATGGATGTTAGGAAAGAGATAAAAGATGGATGGATGGACACAAGGATGGCTGTAGTAAGAAGGAAGGATAGATGGATGGATTGATGATGGAAAAAGAAGGATGTTTGAAATGAAATAAAGAAAGAGAAACAGTTGGGGATGGTAGGAAAACTAAATGATAGATGGAAGGAAGGAAAGAAATCGGATGATAATTTTTTTTTATAAATTATGGATGGATGAAAAATGGGATGAATGGATAAGAAAGAAAGGGAAGTATGCATATATGGATATATAAATAGATTACAGCAATCAAACTTTCTGTCTCTGTGTAAATAGTTTGTTCACTGTATGCAAATGTTCAGTTGATAGTGATTTCAGTTTATATCATGCTCAGCCGTGCAGTACAAGGATCACTTACAGTTTTGCATATGGTCAACATTTTTATGAAAATAACGCTATATTTATTTGATATGCTTTTTTTAACCCTCTGCTCAGGGTTAGTGTTTAAGACCTCCATAATTCCCCCCGATTGTTTACTCGCATTTGATCCATGTTGCATGTTATAATGGGGCTGGAATCAGATAAAAAAGAATTGTTGAAATGACAAACATGGATTATCAATAGTGTGGAGAGATATTGATGTTTTCTTCCTTTGCAATTTTGAGGCTCATACATGAGACTGAAGAGCGGAATGTTGTTACCTGCACAACAATATTGGCTCAAACAGCCTGAAGAAGCCAGCAATCATATATCTTTACCCAGCAGCCTCAGCGAAATGTAATTTTCAAAGCCAGATATTGTTTTTGTTCATCACGTACCAGATGTTGAATCAAGTCAATTGCGTCAACTTTACGTTTTTATTTATTTATTTGTTTCTGTGTTTTCTGTGGCTGTCTTTTGGAACGTGAGGCATTGTAAAATATGAGGTTTATCAAACTTTCAGCGCTCAGCTATTCTGATTAGCTTCGGCAATATATCACTGACAACTCCGAGCGGCCCGGCTGCACCGGCACAGGCTCGTCAGCACGGGAAAGGGAGCCATGCATTTTTGAAAGTGATTTATGCGAAGCAAAATAAATGACGCGCCATGGCCGGCTTGTAAAGTGCAGCGTTTGAATGGAAGTGTAGCGGATTAACAGCTCCGCTGCACACTTTCTATAGTCCTGCCAAGAGAGCCGTGCTGGACATGACCACTCGCCATGAGCTCAACATTTCCACTCCTCACGTGTACTGTAGTGTCAACCGTTGGCCCCGGAAAGCATTTTCATAAGTCCAGCAGGGAATGATGACAGGAAATACTGACCCCCTCCCCCCCGTTTTCATTTTAGAAAATACATGCAATTTAATTGTCAGTCATTGAATGCATTAGTAAATATTACATGAGATCAGTTAGTTCCACTGAAATGCAGCAGAATACAGCAGAACGCTGCACTTTCACCAAGTAGGTTATTCTAGTGTTTTATTATCAACATGATTCATGAGATGTTGATCAGTCTCATAAATACAGTTATCAGTAATATGTTATATACACTGCAATGTTGGTTTATTGTGAGGGAACATAGTACCTTTAATTGAAGGGATAGTTCACCCAAAAATGAAAATGCTGTCATCATTTTAATCACCCAAAGTTGTTCCAAACCTGTATGAATTTCTTCTGCTGCTATTTTTTCATTTATTTAATTTAGTTTTCTAGTGTTACAGTAGTGTACTTTTAGCTTCTTTTGTCAAATAGTTTTTTGAGGCATGTTTTTCTTTCTAAAAATACCTTAGAAACTCTCCATTTATTTACTAAAGTGACAGCCACATCACTCCCCTCCCAGCCCACCGTTTATATGCGTTTCCAACTATATTTAATTCCGTTCACAATGACGTGGATCATACATGATTGATTTAGTTCTTATTGCATAATTTTTTTATATAATATGCTAAATTAATGCTAATTTAACAGCCCAAATAATAATACAAAAATCATTTATTTTTATTTCATTTAAAGCAACCTGATGAACAATTTTTTTTTATTGTACTCTATGTCTGTGGTTGTCGCTGTGTTAAGGTTGTATTGGGTGGGCATTGATGGAGTTGTGAATCTGTGTTTTGGACAGGTATGGATGAGAGGACAAGCCAAGCATCATGGGCCTCAGGTGGCCAGTCCAGCCCGTCCTTTGAGTCCTCTAGGGTAAGACCGGTCTTGCCTCGCCTCGCTCACCTCAACTCACTCGCCACACACACACACACACACACACACACACACACACACACACACACACACGACAGTTAATGCGATGACACCACTACGGTGCATTTCCATTTGTCCAGTTCAGAGTTATCTGTCCTCAACAAAATGAAACATTAGCATCTGATTTGCTTACAGGTTCTCTATTACCATAAAATCACTTTTGAGAGATTAGTCAATTTCCTCCAAAATAATTTAGAAAGACAACACTTCTCTAGGATTATGTTGTTAGATGTGCTCACTTTACATGTGCAGTTGATAACTGCTAAGAAACATAATGGTTTAAATAAAATATATTAAAATGTGAGGATGTTTCACGCAGGGGCTTCTGGAAAAAAAATTCACTGTAGATTTTAAGGTAACTTGTGTTTTTACTTAACATGTACTTCACAAGATACCATTAAGTGTTTTTGAACAATGTATTTTCACCATAAATTATAAGGTAATTCATACTTATATATTAATTTTTAAATAAAACTACATGTATTGTCATATTAAATTGATTTGTATTTTTACCATTTATTTCACAATAACAGTGATGAGGACACTGATGACTTTATTTAATAGTAGGGCTGGGCGATAAAGCGATAACGTTAATTATCGCAATTTAAATTCCATCTATAAAATTATAACAGAAGTTCGATAAATGTTCAATATAATGTTTACACACCAAAAGCGGAACGAAATAGCGCTACTCATTTGTTCCGCACCACACGGACCATTTATCAACTCGGCTCACGACAGCAAATGATCGGTCTCGATCATGTGACTACTACACAGCACTGTGAGATCCAGTGAGAAGTGCTTGAGTTCAGCAAAGAACACAAATGTCTCACAAATGATTTAAACAGCTTAAAGCCAGATGATACAGCGCTAATCACAGTAATTTACCATAGATTTACTGTAGTAATGCTATAGTTCGTTCTAGGTCAACATTTCATTCAGTAACATTAGGCAGTTTTGATTTATATATTGTTTTTTCAAACAAGCGATTTCTTTGCCTGTGTTTAAATCAGGAGATTCTGAACTTATTTAGAAGATGCGTAATAGCGCCCCTAGTGTATAACAGTGAAAACACAGGAAACCCAGAAAATTCTGTGTGCCGGGGAAGCTTTTTCTAACAAATAGCGGAAAATTCCATGTTTGACGGGCAAATAGATAATGATCTAAGTAAGGAATAATTGACGACGGGCCGTTCAATTATTAGAATAATAATGCACACCCGAGGTGGTGATGCGGTCACGACGCGAAGCGGAGTGGCCGTTACACCTCGGGTGTGCATTATTATTCTAATAATTGAACGCCCCGGAGTCAATTATTCCGCTTATACTACGGTTACCACACCTCAAGACATCGATCCGAAGATATATTTAAAGGTTTCGTCCGGTTTTTGTACTTAAATCACTATTGTGAGTAGGACTATTTCTTCCGCGTCTCATCCAACGGCTCTTTTGTTAGTTCCGAAACGTCATTTTAAAGCTGTTAACGAAGGCTTGAGCCGTTGATAGCATTCTACTACAGTTATTAATAAAGTTATTAGAGAGAGAGAGAGAGAGAGAGAGAGAGAGAGAGAGAGAGAGAGAGAGAGAGAGAGAGAGAGAGAGAGAGTGTTTGTGTGAATTAGGCTGCCTCTGTGCGTCTCTAAACAGCGCTGTTATTACCTCACTAGTGAAAAAATGTCACGTGTAGCCTTTAAGTTGCTCCACTTTATGGGCTAACTGATCAAATCGTCAGGGCAGCGCTGACACCTTTTTGTGCAAACTGTAGTGCGTGTGCGAGCATGTGTGATTTCAGTAATGAGACAGAAAAGCTTGCCTTTGATGTCCGCTTCCGTTTGTTGGTTTTCATCTGGACTGTCTAATACTGCTGCCGCCCAGTTGTTGAACGGTTTATATTCACCGTAAATATTAAGATTTACTTTAGGAAAATCGTCTGTCGTATTGTTGTTTTTTAGTCCTGTAATTTCCGTTATTACAGTTAATTATGCGAAGTGATATGAAACTGTAATCCGGTCAAGCGCTGCCTGGAACTACGTTCGCTGTGCATCTCCCAGAAAATAATTGCACACCTCAGAACGTTCATCAGCCAATCAGATTCAAGCATTCAACGGCCCCGTAGTATAAATGTAAATGGTTAATTTTAATAAAAGTATAGTCCTGACTCAAAGTCAGAATATCATCCATTAGCATGCAGAAACTAAGAAATATTTTTTTCTGTTAAGATATTTATTTTGTTAAAGCTGCAGTCCGTAACGTTTGGCGCTCTAGCGGATAATAAACAGAGCTGCATGCGTCTTGCGAAAGAACATTGCAGCCGGATCTACTTCTCTCTGTTTATGTCTATGGCGAGTCATGCAGGGACTGTGCTCCTCCGCAGCAGTTCCTACCAGACTGGTCTGAAATAGTCCCAATGTAAACACTTATTATAAGTGTACCATAATGATTCAGGATGTATTCATGTTGTTCATTCTCATTGTATAATGTTTGTAAATCTTGAACACCAAAAAAGTTACGGACAGCAGCTTTAAGGAAAAAAGGCATTTTACTTAAAGGCCCCCTGAAATCAAAGTAGAAGTTTTTTAGCTTTCAGTATGATTATGTTAGCCTTAAGTTTATCAATAAGCTGGTGTGTTCCAAAACAATGACAAAATTTGCATTTAGGAGATATAAGCATTCAAAACTTACAGTCTCTCACTTCCGTTAAAATGGATCACAGAATTTGATGACATCTTCGCAGACTTCACCTTCTCATCAAATCTTCTGTCCAATCAAATGCTCTCTAGCATCTGAAGTGCCCGCCCCCCTACACTATAAATAGATGCTGAAGCAGCAGCTGAAATCGGTCAGCTGTTCGCACATTTACTATTTTCTACATGGTGAATGGCACATAGCGCACTATACATGCGAAAGGAAACGATTCAGACAGTGTAAATATGCTTTCAGTCGAGGCGAATTAAGTCTGGTTTCACGTTACTTTAACGCGCACCGCCGCAGCACACACACATAGTCTAGACCAGAGCCAGTGACTAGAGACACGTGAGCGCAGCGCGGCTCATATGCACGTGTCCGCGCATACAACAAAACATATCGGACCCATTTAAATTCTGCACTGAATGCTGTATTTCAAAGTGATATGGAGTAGATTATGATGATAAACGGTTAGAGATTAGGAGGAAACTCTGGTTTTACCAAACAGAAAGGCTCTAGTCAAACTGTGATATTAACGAAACGCTATTGGCTGTTTCATAAAAGGGGAGGAGCTGCTAACAGCTTGAGCCATTTCAGGGGAAATTACGTCAACACAATGAATAATGCTGCGTGTTTCAAAGCAGTTCAGTGGGCCTTTAAGTTTACTTGTGCATATTTTGATGTAGAATTTTTTTTTGATATTCTACTTCAGATTTGTGAAATGTTCACCTGTTTGGCAAAATGTTCTGACAACAAAATCTAAAACCACAATTAACTGTCTAGTTTCTACAACTTTCACTCAGGAGTAAAAATCTGCCTTTAAACTTTAAACTAAAAATTTGACATTCATCGATATCGACTGATATGAAAAATTGTATCGTGAATTTTTTTGGCCATATCGCCCAACCCTGGTCAACAGCAGTTTTTTTTAATAACAGAAAGTTGCCAGAGAGATGCCCAAATTGAAAGACATTCACTCATAACCAAGTTCTTATTTCCTTTGTGACATTCTGTAAATGATCTCAATTTTTTCTTATTGACTATTGAGAAGCGTTACAGAGCAGACGCTCCACTCAAAGAACACACCAAAGAAAAGATCTTTTTGTCCTGCAAAATCAAAAAAGGAAATTATTTTATTTGTTAGAAGAGACAGATGAAAGTGCACATGCAGCCTATTTGACATTATGATTATGATTGTATTAGTAGTATTTATGACAAATAACAAATGGTTGAAGTATTTTCCATGCTTGGCGTGTGTGGCAGAACACAGTTGGTTCAGGAAGCGTTGATGCATTTTAGACATACCATAAGCTCAGATTGATTTTCATGCATGCAAATGAAATTCACCTCATCAAAATAAGAAGGAAAAGAAAAATCAGCCATGGTTGTGATTTTTATTTTGCGGTGCAACCCCAGTGTATAGTGTGAAGATCTCTCGCTTCCTATTTGTTTGTTTGTCTTTTCCACGATGGTGTGTTCAGGGTGCCCTGTATGAATTTCATTTCATGTCAATCTCCTGTCACTTCCTATCAGAAATCATTCAAATGTCAGAGGCTCTCACACCACATTGTCTTGTTTATTTCTGATGCCCTTCCCCTCAGCACTTCTATAGGCGATGACTGCGCCCATGGCCTGATTTGAATTATAAGACGGAGACGCATGAGATATCTTTGCTCTAGGTGAATGGAAATTAGTGATTGTGACATTGCTGGGGATGGGATCAGCAGACAGCTGTTTGCACCTCCACACACACACACACACACACACACACACACACACACACACACACACACACACACACACACACACACACACACACACACACACACACACACACTCACGTCAACAATCTAAGTGTTTAACTATACTAAAATACTGTGTGTTTGAGTGCTTGGGTTTCCAAAGAGAAATTAACATAAGTGTTTGTTATTTCCCAAGCATTTAACCTACAATATAATCATCATAATTTCCAAGCCAGTGCCTTCAGCAAAGAAAACGTGCTGCACTTATTTGCACAAATGGCCATAACTTTACCCCTTATAGTGATGAGTCCGTGTCCAATGCTGCATGGCACATTTTAGGCCAGAGAATGCTGAGGTTTCCTCTAAACTTGAGTTTGGCACTATTCAGACAGGATTAGGTCAACATTATTACATCAGAGTTCATCTGTTATTTTATCATGCATCACAAAACCTGTCAAAAAATAAACAACACTAAATGTGTGATATTCATTATGTACACCACAAGATTATATTAAAAAATGTATATCATGGTTTCATCCAAACATTTTGATCATTGATAATAAGTAGAAATGTTTCTTAAGCAGCAAATCAGAATGATTTCTGATGGATCATATGGCACTGAAGATACTGATACTGGAGTAATGATGCTGAAATTCAGCTTTGACATCACAGGAATAAATTACATTTTAACATATTTTCACATAGAAAACACTTCAATTGTAATAATATAATAATACAGTAATCACAATATTACTGTTTTTACTGCATTTTTGATCAAATAAGTGCAGTCATTCCAGAAACATTTACATCTTACAGACCCCAAACCTTTGAATGGTAGTGTATATAATTAAGGGAAGGTATTCGTTCTTGTATATAGTGGCCATTCTGAACTGTTCATGATCATCTCCGGATTGATTTCAAATGTTCTTTTTACATCAGATTGGATGTCAGCAGTACTCAGACCACCAACTGTTGTTTTACTCACATACAATGCATAATGAATGTGCACCAGGCAACAAGACATTTTTTTTTAGTTATGGTTTTTGACAAAGGTCAAATTAAATGAGGAAAAGCATTGTGAAAAAATTATATACGGTAATCATAGACGTTCCTATCCGGACAGGATTAGATTTCTCACAGGACCCTAGAGTTAGACGAAAACCAGCAGGTAATTTGCTCCATAATTTTTTTTTGAATATGTAAGAAAAACGCAGATGTCTTCTATTCGTACAGAATTAAAATCACAAAGTCTGTGTGTTAAACAGTTATTGAGTTTAAAGCCTGGAATACACCAACAACTTTTGCCCAGAATTTTGTTCAGATTTTTAGTCTGGACATGTCTGTGCTAGTTGCTGAAAGTTTATGAGGGGCACAGACTCGATTTTAGAACACATATTGTTTTCATTTATCACACGTCTCCTAGCAACAAAGTACATGTTTCTGCGCAAATTTGTTGTGTTCGGAATGACTTTCAAATCTTGTAGTGTGTGACTTTCAATCATCAAGGCCCTGTTTACACTAGTGCGTTTTCGGTTTTAAAACGCATTACTTTTACTACGGTTTAGGGCTGGACCAGAATATTTGAATATTCGTTCGATGGATTGGTAATCGATTTTCAAATTTGTGAATCGAATATTCTTTTTTTTTTTTTTTTCGCGAACACCTGGCATCCCACTCGAAACGTCTCTCATTCGCGCTTGCATATGTTTACACTATAAAATCACTATAAAATACAATACTTTTTTTCAATTATCTTATAGCCAAGCCATTTTTAATAGCCTCGTTATACTTAATAAATATATTTGCTTCTTCTTAGTGTTCCCTGCAGCAGAGCGCACAACTGCACAAGCTTATATGGCAGAAGCCATGTCTCAGTTTGCATTTTGGGTTAAACTGCGTTCGCTTGACATTGTGGAAAATAGAATAATAGAATCAAAATGGATTATCCTTTTTACACGTTAGGGATGTGACGGTGAAACATTTTTCTCTCACCCTTTCCCTCATTGCTGTGCTTGTGCACTGAGCGACTGAACGCATGCAGCCATGGGCAGTTCACTTTTGGGTTGCCAATTCAGGGGCGGGTTGCTTGAATTGTGGGTTCATTAGCTATTATTCTTAATGAAAAACATAGCAACAAAACAGTACAATCACAAACTCCCGTAAATATGCACTTTTACATCGCTTTGAAACCAAATATTCCGCAATCATCTTGTAATTTAGCTCCTCGCTCTCATGAAGAATATGATCTGACTGCTGCTGCTGATGTGCTGAGACGCCCGTTAGTTTGGCTCAAGTGGCACGTTCAGTTTTTTAATTGTAGTTAGTCTTAGAGCCCTGCACGGGCCTCAAATCTAGGCCCTAGCCCAGCCATGTCCGACAGCTTACCAAAACTATCAGCCCGAGAAAATGTTTTTATCCTCCCTATATATGCAGCCATTAAAATAGTTCAGTTTTGTTTTTAATGTCAAAGTAGTTATATTTCATTTTGTTTCTTTATTAAGTTAATGTAGAAAAATGTTTAAAGCATTTTTGGTTTGTTAAATTAAAGTTTTTGTTTTTAAAATAACGACTAAGCGGACAGTGAGTTAACAACACGTTTGATCCATTTATCCTCTTAAATCAACACTTGACTTGTCTTGCTTATAATAAAACCCATAGATATCAAACACTTCAAGCATCACAATGTTGGTTTAAATGTTTAGCCTATACTAGCTATCACTTTTTTGAACCATCACTTTTAGTGTCATATAGAACCTTTTTTTTTTTTTTTTGAGTAAACATGTTCAAAAATAAATACATAAAAAAACAGGCAGGTTGTCTTAACTTACACCTCTCCGCAAAATTATTATAAATCCGATCTTCAATTCTTGCGCTAGCCTATGCACATTAACAGAGTTCATGTCAATGAAAGCAACAGATATGAGCTGCATTATAGGCTACTCATCAGCTCATTTCAAGATCAAAGACCGCAATATCAGAACAAGTGACCTAAGCACTGTAAGAGCGTTTAGTCTCATTCGTTTTAATGAAGATGATTGTGTTTTTGAGCATCTAAGATGTTCGGTGTTGGCTTGCTTTACTCATTTGCGGCGATACTCTAAACACTGTGCGAGCCGTCTTGACAGTCGTGGTGTTATGGTCTCATGTTGTTTCCACCAGCGCAGCACACCTTATTGTTTCTTTTAATTAATTAATGTCTAAAATATAAAATGTAGGAAAAAGCCCGCGTTTGAGGTATGATGTGAAAATTGGCCCGAAGCCCGGCCCCAGGGGCAGAAATGCAGGGCTTTAGTTAGTCTGTTCTATAACTGAACATAATTATTTTTACTAGCTACTATAATATATCAAAACTGGCCCCATGATTTACTCACTCTCAAGCCTTCCTAGGAGTATATGACATTCTTCTTTCAGACAAATACAATCAGAGTTCTATAAAAAAATGTCCTGGATCTTCCAAGCTTTATAATGGCATTGAATGGCAGCCCAAAATTTGAAGACCAAAAAAGTGCATCCATCCATTATAAAAGTAATCCACACGGCTCCAGGGGGTTAATAAAGATTTTCTGAAGCGAATCGATGGGTTTTTGTAAGAAAAATATACATTTTTAATAAAGTAAAACTTTATAAAGTAAAATAAAATATCTAGTTTCCGGCAGGCCACCTTCCGTATTCAATTTACTAAGAAAGTGTAGTGCCTCTCGCAATTCTATATGCTTACGCTACGTCCTAGTCATTGTCACGCCAGTTACACTTTTTTGCGCTACGTCTGATATTGTTGTGGCAGTTTTTTTTTTTTCTTCATAAGTTGAATACGGAATTTCTTACAAAAACCCATCAATTTGCTTCAGAAGGCCGTTATTACCCCTGGAGCCGTGTGGATTACTTGTATAATGGATGGATACACTTTTGTGCGCTTCAAATTTTGGGCTGCCATTCATTATAAAGCTTGATGTCATATACACCTAGGGTGGCTTGAGGGTGAGTAAATCATGGGGCAATTTTCATTTTTTTCTTTAAGGCTGATTTACTGTATACTTCTGCATCGAACCTATGCGGTAGCCTCTATGCCGTAGGTTATATGTCGGTTTTCGTTTATACCTCTGCGTCGTTGTCCGCGTCAGTCTCCATGGCCATGTTGATGGTATAATCCACAGTATCAAGGCAAAAGCCAAAGAAGAAGCAGCTTGTTGTGTACATTGTCGGAGTAGCAGCAGCAGTAATGGCGGCAAATAGATAGTGACTTTTCTTGCCGCTTGAGCTGTTGTATCTAATACAAATTAAGCATATTTAGTTGACTAGCAGAGTTAAATAAGAGGCGATTTGGCACTGGAATGCGTTTTTGAAATCATGCAGAGTGCTCGTGGCCGCTGTTTTCAATAGAGGTTAATATATTGCTGTTGTGGAGACTATTCGTTACGTTTAAATCACAAAATGAAATGCACCCAAATGTGTCCCTGCTCTTGATATACAATCACTGATTAACATCTTTGGTTTTAATGAGAAGAAAAATATATATATACAATGGTGGAATAGAACCCAGAAGCTCTGGCTAAGAGCTTACACACACTAACAGTGGATCTGTGTATTTATTCACTAACAAAGAATCTCTTACTACAACATATTGTGTTATATAGCAGATGTAAGGATGAAACTATCGTCCCATTTCTAGAAACACACACTCCTACGCAGAAGATTTTTTTTTGACCCGAGGGAGGGGTTCTAGCAGACCAATCATAGTGCTTGCAGTCCATGTAGAATTGATGCATTGTTACATTTTTGGAGAGGTGCACGTCAGGGTATTTCGTAGGCTACGCGTGCTACACACAGCTTATGGCGTAGGTTCGACGCAGAAGTATAAATCAGCCTTTACTCCTGGCATCTATACTACTTCTGAGTTTTCAACCCTCGAAAAATGAGACTTTTGGAAATGTTGCAGACCCCATTTTAGTTAGAAAACTCTGGGGTTGCGTTTCAGTCTAAACGGACCAAAACAACGGCGTGGCTGCACACATTGCGTTACCAGAACACGACAATAACAGACCAGAGCTGTCTCTCTCAACGGCATTGTAAAATACCAGCCTCGACCGGCGTGTAAACAATAACATGGAGTCAGAACTCCAAGCTTTGCTGACTTTGTTGTCCTTTTTAGCAGCTATTGTGCAGTTAAACTCTGCATTTATAATACTGCAGCTGCCTACATGTGCAAGAGGCAAGCTATTATTAGAGCAGTTGGCAACTTCTTACACTTGTACGCGCATGCCCAGTGTGCATGAATGGTCATGTGACATGCGTTTTCGGTCATGTAGTGTGGACGGAGATTGTCTCGCCAGTATGGACGAGGAATGAAATGAAATGAAAATGCACTAGTGTAGACAGGGCCTAAGTTGTTCTGTAACCATTTACAAAGTTGACAAGTGTATGACTTGCATTTAAAATCTGCACATATTTTAAAGGTTGAGTAATGTATTCCAGCTGTAACACTCACAAGTTACTGTCAAGACTTACTTCTTGATATTAATTGAATCGCAGCAGTGTCCATTGCTCATGGCCAACAACAAAGGTAGAAAGCTAATGTCTGAGGTTTGAGCTTATCCTGAGAATCTATAGCACAGTCTTTAGTGGTTTACCCTTAAAAAGCCACAAGAGCTTCCACAGATCTGCAGCCGGTTTTTGTGAAGTGCCTGCTAAAGATTTAATCTGTGTCTTCATCCGTCACATTACTTTTTCATAGTCTTGCTTCACTCAGATCTCCTATCAGATAACTAAATAGAGGCTACGGCTTTTATGTATTTCTGTGTTACCTGCAAAGAACACAGAATCCTATCAACTAACGTTTCCCTTGTTCTCTCGCATGAAAAGTGTGAACCATTTTAAGCAGGCTCTTTTTCACAAGAGTGACTCTCTCTCTCCTTCTCCCTCTCTGTACGCGTGTGATTAGTGGACTGTGAACAGACTGGAGCCCCGGCTAGCTGACCTTGGCCCACAGCCAGGCATCACATCCTGGGCAGCCGTGGCTTCGGGCCTCCCATCTGACAGCCCAACCCGCATGCACCACCTCTGCTGCGCACCCCGCTGTCCTGTAATGCCTCGCTCCCGTCCATCATGCCACTATCACCCATCCCCAACGTCTTAAAACGGCACCAGGGCATTCACCTGGGATGCGAAGGAGCATCTGAGATATTTTTCCTTGAACGGAGTGCTGGTTTGCAACGTGGTAGTTATTTAGAACAGGCTAACCATTCGCCGGTGACAGCGAAGAGGGTGCACAACAAGCCGCGTATTCAGAGATCACAAGGCAGCAGTGATTGATGATCTAATGCTCCCACCGATCTCCTCTACGTCCCATCTTCCCATCCACTGTCCTTTTCCGACTCTCTGGCAGCTGCCATTGGGCAGCCACAAAAGGCCAGGAAGGAAAATATGGATGATAAAGAGGTTAAAGGAATAATTCACCCAAGAATTGACTCACCCTTATATTATTCCAAACCTTTAAACACAGGTTTGTTCTCAATAAGCAAGTACAGTTGAGCTTCTGTGTTTACCATATTTGATGTGCTCTATGTATGAACTTTGATCATCATGCTTATATGTGAATAAAAGACTAAATTAAATCTGTTAATGATATAAAACAAGACTTGGATATAGGGATGGATATATATTGACAATGATATAATGGGTCTTGGGTTAGAGATTTTGCTATATCGTTGATATCGCAATATGTAAATATTTCCGCATAGCACAGTACTATTTGAAGTTATTGACACAGAGTGATAAAGAAACATGCATAAATGAGAAACTAAAATGCATGATGTTAAAAATAGTGCAATAAGCCGTGAACTCAATGTGGTGCTTGCACATTTGACGTTAAATTTCTAAGTACAGTAAGAATTTTGACCTATTAATACTATCAGTTAAATGGTTTAAAAAGTAATTATTGAAAATGCTTGCTGCATGGTTAAAAAAAAAAAAAAATTATATATATATATATATATATATAATTTGTGTATAAGTTGCATTGTATTATTGCATTAATGTAAAATACTGGTAATACTGGTAAATAAAGCAAAATGTTTACAAATATTGCAAGTACTATAAACATAGCTATAAGTTATTTTAGTTCCCCTCACTCCATAATAAATAATTTCAATTTAACGTTATTCAGAACAATAATGAAAAATAAAAGTTTCCTTTCCATGAACTTGTTTTTGGTGCGTGTCACAAAAATGAACCGAAACTCGACATATAGGCTACTACTTGTCGCAGTTTTTTCTTTTGTTTTGTTAATCTTTTAATTATTTAAGTGAAATATATTATTTTATATATATATATATATATATATATATATATATATATATATATATATATATATATATATATATATATATATATATATATATATATATATATATATATATATATACACAAATTATCTGTTCACAGAAACGCTGCATTTTGTGACGATGTGTGAATCTTAATGCTCTGTTGTTTATGCTGCTATTTGCACATGTTATTTTAATGGGTCACAGACACCAGTGTTAATTTTGACAGCAAATTTTGATTTAGTTTTAGCCATAGTCTTTTGACTAAAATGCCATTTAGTTTTAGTCATATTTTAGTCACCTGAATTGTTTTTAGTTTTAGTCTAGTTTTAGTCAACTAAATATCATAAGATTTTAGTTGACTAAAACTACAGTAGATGTAGTCTCCTAAAATCTAATGAGTTTAATTCAATTACATAACCGACTGTCACTTGAACTGACATTTTGACATCATTTTGTTTTTGACATTAAAAATACACGAAAGAGCTCAATCCACTTTTTTGTTTGTTTTTTAAAAATATATATATAGTTTTTATAACTTTGTATTTCTGTTTTAGATAGTAGGCCATATCAGGTTAAGTTAAAGCTTCAAATAAGTTTGTTTATTTATTTATTTTTATTTCAGTTAACATTTATTTAATTTCAAGTAATGAAGATTTTTTAAATGGTTTTAGTTAACTATTATAACCCTGATACTTTATAGAATATGTGTCAAATACTGGTCTTTCCTCCTGAATATGAATTAAATGGGAATTAAATTAAATACAGTTTATTGTGTAACCAAACACGAATATATAATGCGTGACTTTTAATGATAAACAAGCTCGAAATACACCCGGACTCTTATTTTGAAATGTCTACGCCTCTGTTGCAGGAGCTCATTCAAGTTCAGATGAGGAGATAAAATATGCATTGTTACAACCGTCTAAAACATATTACTATATAAACATCGTAAAGTAAACATTGTCATTATTCATCAGCATTAGTTCATAAACAATTGCCTGGCATAAATGTGTGCTATTCATTGATTGTGAGCCGCTCTGGAGCGCTGTTGGGGATGAGCCTGTAGAAGCGGAACAGCGCTGTGTTCTCCAGCGGTTAGATCAGCACGTTCAACTCAAATGTGTGCCTCTGTTACACAGGACATCAGTTCTGACTGGATCTCTTCCCTAATCGTCCCTCCCTAACATTTCCGTCTCGTTTTTATTTGTTGACGAAAATGACAGTTGATTTTCGTCATAGTTTTTGTCATCCAACACTAGTTTTTATTTAGTTATCGTCTCATTTTCGTCAGTGAAAAAAGGTAGTTGACGAAAATTATGACAAATTATTCGTCAACGAAATAATCTTGTCAGTTAACGGTTAGTGATCCGTTAACAAGCTTCGGTTGTCAGTTGGGGGACAAATAAATAAATTAACATCCCTTGTATTAATGACTAAATTAAATAAACCTATTGAACCTGCATTTTTTTTTTATCTTTGTCTATTGTATTTGTCCTATTATTTGTAATTAGCTTCTTTGTTCTTATTTAATAACAACAACAAAAATAACAGTAATGACTACTGTATATCATAATATACCTGAAAAAAAAAATTCAAAATAATTTAGAAAATGAAATAAGATTTTGGTCGTATTCCCCACCTCTACTTGGATTAAACTGCTCGATTTGTATGGATTATATTCACAATGTCTTTATGAACTTTTTGAAGCTTGAACGTTTTGGTATGGACTTTAAATGGAGGTACAGAAATCTCTCAGGTTTCATTAAAAATATCTTCATTTGTGTTCTGAAGATAAATTAAAGTCTTATGGGTTTGGAATGACATCAGAGCGAGCAACTGATGACAGAATTTTAGTTTTTTTTAATTGTATTTGTGCCTGCATCTGTGCGCTGTCCTTTAGTCGGAGAGCTTACTAAATCATGCTTACCAAATTGCTGGGGAGCACAGTGCAGTTCGGGGGCTTGTTTTTGCCTCCCACCCCCTCCCACTGTGTCTCTTCAGGGGAGAAGCTATTAGTCAGGCAGTTCATAGCGTTATTAACACAAACTGCAGGGACACTATAGGGAACCTCTCCGCATCGATTCTGCCCCACACAACACTCCACTGCCTTTGAAATTACTCAATCACCATCCGTTTGGAAAACAGACACAAAAAACACTGATAGTAATAGTCTGCGATATTTTTTGAAAGCGGAGAAGGAAAAGTCTATAGTAATGGACAGCCGGCAGCTGTAGGCCCCTCAGGAGAGAGTTAATATGGTTTGGGGACACATTTGACTGTAGCGCCAGGCGGATTTTCACCGGCTACAGGATTAACACAGTCACAGAGTATCTTTTATTGGGGGGGACTCTGAGTTTTAAAGGCCCACACTGTGACCAATATTTAGTCCTAAGCCCCCCAAAGCTGATAACGGTCATGAAAGGGCAGACCTCAGCTGCAGAGTAGAGAACCTGACTTATTTATCGAGCTCTAGTAAACGCGTCACTTCATCAGTTTTATGTCATTTTTGATGCGTCATACCGCTGTATTGCATGCACACAAATCCTTACCAGTCAAACACTTTTTTTAACAATGTACGACATAGAAATGGTATCATGAATGAAGAGCAACAAAATGTAAGATTGCCACACAAAACCAAAATGTTGCCTAGCAATGGCATTCACAACTGAGCTAGAAACTTCTAGAAGTGACTTTAAAGATGTGTTTGACATGACACTGATTTTAATAATGATTTCAAAACACTGCACTCAATCATTTTTAATGCTTAGAAATCGAATAAAAATGATGCATGAATTATTGTTTTATCACTATTTAGAATGGCAGTTTTAACATTAAAGAGAATGGGATCAAGCAAACCATTTTAATGTGACGTGAATTTTGTTGATAAATGCAAATAGTGTTGTTTTTTTGTTGTTGTTTGTGCCCCATTAACTTTATTACAATTACACAATCACAGCACAAGTACTATCTTCTCTTCAGTTCTTTTGTTTTCCCTTTTAATGAAATTCATCAAAGACTTTGAAGAAAGTGTTTTTTAATGAGGAAAGTAGAGAAATATTGATCGTTTCGGGGGACAGTTGACCATTTGTGCTCCCCTCTTTTTCCCCAGTAATTAGAGGAGTGTCATAGCACTCAATTAGCAGGTCCAGCTAATAATGTGTTTAATGCTGTGATCTCTTTCCCCCAGGGGTTTGGAGACAGCACTCATTATCCTGATCACTTGAGTGACAGTCGATTAGTGTCCCATGAAGGATTGTCCCCAACACCTTTCATGAGCTCCAGCATAATGGGTGAGTATCCAAGGCGATTCTGACCCCGTCTCTCTTTCACACCCGTCTTTCTGTCATCAATCCATTTAGCAATGTGTGGACCGATCAGGCACTTCTCTCTGAAGGCAGTCACCACAGGAAGAGCAAGAGATGGGTGATGGGGTTGTGAATATGCGCACAGGAATTTAGTACTTTGCAAAATCTTAGGCACATTACTATTTTCACTTTAAAAAATGGTTTTAAGCCAGTTATTTATATATTTTGCTGTAGTGTGTCAGTAGGAAATATCATTCTATATAATTTCTTTTTGCCATTAATTGTAATAATCCAGTGAGGTTTTTGTATGCACAAGGAGTCTAACAACAGCTGGTATGATCCACACAGAGATCTGATCTCACCATCATCGAGTCTGTCTGTGATAACATGAAGAAACTGAGACAGACTAAATCCAGAAGAACTGCGGCAATGTCTCTAAGACACTTAGAGAAATCTACCTGCAAAGCTAACTGAAAAACTATGTGCAAGTCTACCTGAACAATGTGGTTTTAAACGCAAAGGGTGGTCACACCAAATATTGATTTGATTTAGTACCGTGCAATAGGTGATCTGGGAAATGCTAACTTTAGGCTGCTAGCATTGAAAGCATATGATCCCACCCTCCCTGCAAATCGCGTCCAAAGCCATGCCCCAAAAATCTCACTGGATTATTACAATTAATGGCAAAAGGAATGTTTGGAAATGTAAACTGATATTTCCTACTGACACACTACAGCAATAGATATGATAATGAATAACTGGCTGAAAACCATTTTTTTGTGTGAAAATACTAACATGCCTAAGACTTTTGCACAGTTTTGCACTTTTGCACAGCTCGTCTGCAGATTTTCTCAAACCTCTCCCAAACAAATCAGACAGGGTGGAAATGTTACCAGATGTACTGACAATGCCGTGGTACATAGAGGCTATGTGTGATTGGGAATTGCACTGGGGCTTTTAAGAATGAGAGCTTTCTTGCATTGTATAAATTACATGATGTGTTAAAAACCCACTTTGAGTGTAGTGCACTAATGCTGTAGTAGGCTACAGTAATAGACTATATTACATATATATATATATATATAATTTTGAATTCTGAATTTTCATCATCATTACTCCAGTCTTCAGTGTCACATGATAATTCTAATTTGCTGATTTGCTTCTCAAGAAACTCAAATTTCTTATTATTATCAATGTTGAAAACAATTGAGCTGCTTAATATTTTTGTGGAAACCCTGATGCATTTTCAAGGTTCTTTTGATGATGAGATAATAGATGATGAGAAATAGAAATCTTTTGTGAAATTTTAAATGGATTTACTATCACTTTTGAATAATATATATTTTAATATATTAAGTTTTGAAAAATATACATAAAGTTATTTAATATAATTTTTTTTGTAATAAAATATTCACGTTTTTTGTTTGAGTTGGACATGGAAATCATGATGACCTGCCGTTCAGTGAGTGAGTCAGATTCAGTAAACGCCCTGACAGATAAAGAATCGCTAAAGAATGCATCAGAATGATTCACACAGATGTGTGTCTTTTTTTAATCTATTCATTAATTAGTCATTAATTATTCCAATTGTTCATGAATTGACTACATAACTACACGACCCATAATTAGAATTTCAATAATTTATTAATATATAATATGTAATATTATACATATTATATTATACTATACATAATTAATTATATATTATTATATGGTAATATTATATTATTGTATAATATATTTATAAATATATAAATATAAATTAAAATTGTATATTATTGTATTGAATTATTGTATTATTGTAAAATTATATTTATATATATATACAATGAGGAAAATAAGTATTTGAACACCCTGCTATTTTGCAAGTTCTCCCACTTGGAAATCATGGGCGTGTCTGAAATTGTCATCGTAGGTGCATGTCCACTGTGAGAGACATAATCTAAAAAAAAATATCCAGAAATCACAATATATGATTTTTTAACTATTTATTTGTATGATACAGCTGCAAATAAGTATTTGAACACCTGTCTATCAGCTAGAATTCTGACCCTCAAAGACCTGTTAGTCTGCCTTTAAAATGTCCACCTCCACTCCATTTATTATCCTAAATTAGATGCACCTGTTTGAGGTCGTTAGCTGCATAAAGACACCTGTCCACCCCATACAATCAGTTAGAATCCAACTACTAACATGGCCAAGACCAAAGAGCTGTCCAAAGACACTAGAGACAAAATGGGCCCCGGGGGAAATTGCCAAGCATCTTGGTGAAAAAAGGTCCACTGTTGGAGCAATCATTAGAAAATGGAAGAAGCTAAACATGACTGTCAGTCTCCCTCGGACTGGGGCTCCATGCAAGATCTCACCTCGTGGGGTCTCAATGATCCTAAGAAAGGTGAGAAATCAGCCCAGAACTTCACGGGAGGAGCTGGTCAATGACCTGAAAAGAGCTGGGACCACCGTTTCCAAGGTTACTGTTTGTAATACACTAAGACGGCATGGTTTGAAATCATGCATGGCACGCAAGGTTCCCCTGCTTAAACCAGCACATGTCAAGGCCCGTCTTAAGTTTGCCAATGACCATTTGGATGATCCAGAGGAGTCATGGGAGAAAGTCATGTGGTCAGATGAGACCAAAATAGAACTTTTCGGTCATAATTCCACTAAACGTGTTTGGAGGAAGAAGAATGATGAGTACCATCCCAAGAACACCATCCCTACTGTGAAGCATAGGGGTGGTAGCATCATGCTTTGGGGGTGTTTTTCTGCACATGGGACACAAGGGCGACTGCACTGTATTAAGGAGAGGATGACCGGGGCCATGTATTGCGAGATTTTGGGGAACAACCTCCTTCCCTCAGTTAGAGCACTGAAGATGGGTCGAGGCTGGGAAGCATATCAAGGTTCTGGCGTGACCTAGCCAGTCTCCAGACCTAAACCCAATAGAGAATCTTTGGAGGGAGCTCAAACTCCGTGTTTCTCAGCGACAGGCCAGAAACCTGACTGATCTAGAGAAGATCTGTGTGGAGGAGTGGGCCAAAATCCCTCCTGCAGTGTGTGCAAACCTGGTGAAAAACTACAGGAAACGTTTGACCTCTGTAATTGCAAACAAAGGCTACTGTACCAAATATTAACATTGATTTTCTCAGGTGTTCAAATACTTATTTGCAGCTGTATCATACACATAAATAGTTAAAAAATCATACATTGTGATTTCTGGATTTTTTTTTTTTAGATTATGTCTCTCACAGTGGACATGCACCTACGATGACAATTTCAGACACGCCCATGATTTCTAAGTGGGAGAACTTGCAAAATAGCAGGGTGTTCAAATACTTATTTACCTCACTGTATATATATATATATATATATATATATATATATATATATATATATATATATATATATATATATATATATATATATATATATATATATATATATATATATATATATATATATATATATATACACACACAGTGAGGTAAATAAGTATTTGAACACCCTGTGATTAATGTGATTAATCGTGATTAATCTTTTGACAGCCCTAATATATATATATATAATATATAATATATATTTTAGGGCTGTCAAAAGATTAATCACGATTAATCACATCCAAAATAAAAGTTTGTGTTTACATAATATATGTGTGTGAACTGTGTATAATTATTATTTATAAATAAAAACACACACAAGCATGTATATATTTAAGAAAATTTTTTTATATTTATATATAAAATATTTATATTTATATATAATATAAACTATATAAATGTATACAGTATATACATGCAAATATTTCTTAAATATATACATGAATATTTATATAAACATAATAATTATACAGAGTACACACAAATATATTATGTAAACACAAACTTTTATTTTGGATGTGATTAATCGTGATTAATCTTTTGACAGCCCTAATATATATATATATATATATATATTATAATATATGTTCTGAATCTTCCTGCGGTGTGACTGTCTTCAGAAGTTAACCCTCCCCCAGGGTGGAAGTCTCACCGTCAGTACAGCTTTTCATCACAAAAGACTGTCTTCTAGCTAGCAGAAAAGCCACTGGCTTCTTCTTTCTTCTTCTTGGCACACTGCATTTTTTGCAGAGGAGGGTGGGAAGGGAAGGGAAGGAAGGGAGAGAGCGAGCGAGCGAGAGAGTGGAGGGGTTTCAGGGGTGGTAGTGAAACAAACAGATGGGCCAAAGATCATTTTACACTCACAAACCCCTTCAGCCACGGGCTCTCTCAAATCTCTCCCCTCTTTCCGAAGAGGTGTGTGAAACTCTACTGAACTCGCTCCACTTCCTCTTTTGCTTCCAAAAATGTTTCAAATAATTTTCCATCTGTATCAGTTTGTGAGTTTGTGCTTGTTTGGCCCCTTGTTTTTACTGCTTGTTTGCTGACTCCACAGACACAACGCATAATACACATTATTCAGCATCAAGATGACGTGCAGTGCAGATTTTGAAAGTTGCACACGGTTATTTCTGTTGTGTAATTTTGGAACATGTTGATGTTGTGGATTATTTTGTCTTTGTGAAGTGCAACATTTTTTTTTTTTTTCCATCTATTACTGCATCACTATTTTCCTTTATAGTGCTATCCTTCTAAAATTCAGTTTACTACAGGTATTTTACTGCACAATTTTATTTTTAATAAGCAGGGTGTCATTCGTTTATTTGTTTGTGCAGGCTATTTTTCATGACAGTTGAGGTGATCTAGCTTTTAAATTGTTCCTTATATACATATATTAACGTTGAAAAAAGATTGTTAATTATAAAAAAATCATTTACTTAGATATTTATCAGGTGAAATGGTTCGATTAGAGCACAATGGGCTGTTTATCCCTTGAACGTGATTGATGGATGTTGTTAGATCTGAGGTCTCTGTGTCTGCCGCTATTGTGATGTGCACACACATGACAGCTTTATGGGCTGCTGAACCCCGGCTCTTTGTAGCATCACCCTGGAGACCGGTTGCCATGTAAGGTGGCAAGTTTACGTATGGGTGCTACCGCACGAAGCCCACCGAAACAAAATGTTATCTCTATGCCAATTGATCTGCGTGTATATCTCTGTGCGGGTGTGTGTGTTTGTGGGTGTGTGGTGGAGGTAGGGAGGATGTTTGGTTTTCCTCTGTCCTGTTGATGCAGCACTAATTATGCCTATAACTAGCAAAATATGGAAATGATCTGGAACAATGATGTGTCAGGGAATTAGGCTGATCTGATTGCATGGCTAAATTGCCTGCGCTATCTTTCTGGGATTGGACGAGAAGACCGAGTCTTATCAAATTGAATTTCAGCAGTAATATCTGGGATTTACATGGAATTACCCATTCCGGAGCAACCTCATTAAATCATCTCTGAAAGGTTATTACTCACCAATGAAAAAGGCAGAGCTCGAATGTGAATATAATGCAATTAAGCATTACCATCACACGACTGGCATTTCTGAGGGAACCCTGGCCTATGAGTTACTTGTGGGTTTATGTGACCCATTTTTTTCCCTGTGTGCCGTTTAAAAACAGAGCCGTGGTAATCTAAGTGGATTATCTCGAGACAAATCCCAGTGGTCTGCAGTTTCTTGAAGGAAATAGAAATCGTAGGCTGGCACTTGTTTGTTTACCTTTTCAGACTGTGTGCAGCTGATAAAACCTTCTCGAATCTCGCTTTTTAAATCAGACACATAGCTTCATTTAAACTGTAAAATCTTAACGCATATGCAACCTTGTTTGTCTACGCCGTTAATGTAAGAAATGCCTCAGATTTGCTTTTATAAACCATCATACCATTAAGCAGTTTAATTTGAATGCTTCATTTAGTAGTAGTCTTAAATATGCCTGTGGGGGCTGCATGTTGACCTGGTTCCATGCGCTCTCTAAGTGAAGTATGACATGTTGAGAGCAGCTTGGGGTTACCTGGGGTCAGCTATTGTGTATGATAATGAACATGTTACAGTTTATTGTGCTAGGCAGATGGCTGGTAATGACTGTTTATTTGACATAACATTTTAATTAGAGTAACCGCTGCTTGTTCTGAATAATGGAGATCCATTTTAAAAGGTCACACTCTGTTCTGTTGCGTTTGTAATGGATTTGAGCTTATGTATGAACTTAATATCAGATGTTAGGTGCAAAATGTGATTCCTATCCACCTTTACTGTGCATTTACTTTGAGGTTTGTGTCTGAATGGATAGATATTTCACTTTGTTGCATTATCTTTCATATATGGCGCATTTAGACACCAGGGTGAGTGAATGTGTAGGTGTGTATTCCCCCATGTGTCTGTGTGTATGCTTCAAGAAAGCCCATGAAAGGGTCTGTGTCAGTGTCGAGGTCAGAGGTCAGTCAGTCTGGGGCGCACGTGCCGGCGCCCTGCTCCAATCCTCTTACCCAGCATTCTCCTCGTTTCTCGGCCTGCACGTGGCACCCACACTGTGACGGCTAAAACCGTCCTGCACTGTACACAATCCTCTGACGCGGCAGCTGAAGACATCGAGTAATGCATAATCACAAACCATGTCTGATATAAATTCAGTTCTGCAAAACATAAACTATTTCTGTTCCATTTTCAAAAGCTTCAATATAATTTGTACCACAGTTTAACCCTATAATCAATTTGAAATAACATTGATCAGCCAACCGTAGCTCACGGTCTGTGTGTGCGTTCGTGTGTGTCCGCTTGTAATGTGAGGCTGGAGCGTGTTGCATAATGATGACTATGTTGAAGTTTTCAGCAATATTTAATAAGGCTTAATGCAGCTTTAGATTAAGAAGAAATCTGCATGCACATAGAGAATCCTGCTTCTTCAGCGCAGCCAGTATTTACTGGTCAAACAGATTACCATCACAAAAGACAAATTAGTTTAGTACTTTGTTGACATTCCAAACTCCATGGGTAACAGTTGGCACAGACAGAGCTGGCCTGGCTTTAGACTTGATGAAACGGTCAACAACAAAACACGGTACATGAGTTTTAAATTGAATGTTCATGGGAAAAAAACACTGCAATCAGTTGTACATGTGTTTTGCTGTAAACTTCCTGAAATCTAAGGTGAAGCTTGTTGCTCTGAAGCTCAAGGGAAGCTTGTGATTTGCGTTAGATGGGAATAACGTGCATAGGGCCTACACGATCAGGAAGCTGCGTTTCCTGGCAAAACGCTCACCTCCGCTGGAGTTTAGTGCTGGTCTGTCAGGTCATGCTCATTTCCAGTCAAACTTTTTTCTCGAAAGCATTCCGTTAAATGGCCAAAGACTGGCTGCAGAACTCCATGGAAACCTGCAGAATTAAAACACCATTGATTCATACAGTTGTCTTCTTTCTGTGCGCAAGCTACATCAAGTAAACATCTCAGTAGGGTGGACACTCTTCATTGTGACCAAAAAGGATGCTAAAGTATATGTAAAAATTGTTCAATTGAAATATGGAGAGATGCGATATTTCTTGTTACCGAAGAACTTTACTACTACTGGTTTTATTTATCACCTGAGAACACCACACCCTGAACAGCATATTGAGTTCAATTACCCAATGAAAAGAATTTGGGTAAAGAAATCGGTTTGGGTTTGTTTCACATGCCAATATTTACCATGTTTTACCATGCCTAATATCGATCTAGCTAACTGTGTGCAACAAGTGTCTCATAGTAGCTGCCGAGCGAACGCACAGAGAAGAATATAACATAACTTTCAACACACTCAAATAATGTATCTAATATGATAAAACAGAGCTGCGTTACCGACCTCTAAAACCAGGAGACCTATTAGCCTGCGCCATCTAGAGTTTCATGACAGAACTTTGTATTTACCCTTTCTTTTACCATGAGGTCCCATTGAAATCTCTTCTTCCATGGAGTCCTGGGAAGAAAGTCACAATAGGGAAGAAAAGACTATTGCACGTTTAATTTTTCTACCACATACTTTTTAATCAAAACGTTATAACGCAATTTTTTCCCCAGTGAAGCTAAAGAAGTCTGTCTGGTGATGTATACTGTACTTCTCCAATCAGTCCACTTAAACCCTGTCCCTTTCTTACAATCAAATGCAATATCACATTCACATCTGCCTCCATCCAATCAACAGCCGATGGATAGAACCTGTCCCTGTCCTACATTTTTTTTTCTTTTTTAATAATCCGTTTAAATCGTAAATACGTCAAAATAAGGAAGAAGAGATCTGTTGCTACTTGTTACATTGCCGATTTAAAACCATTAAGCAGAACCATTAGCATTGTCCCTCCAAATCAATACAGAAAATGTGGAAACAGTCATCAGTGACCTTTAGTGCTTAGTGACCCTTCATAATTATCTAATTTTACCTCAACCAGTCAAGCGCTCTCCTGCAGCTATTACATTTATCTTTAGCATTTGCCTTTTTTTCATAAAGCCTCTTGGATTGGATATTTGACTTTACACACTCTCTGCTGAGATGAAAGTTTGAGATGAGAGAGAAGAGGATGTCTGATGAAGTCAGTGAAGTTACCATCTCATTGTCGAATTCTGGATTTCTTCTTTCAGTCACACTGATGGCTGCGTATCAAAGAGAGACAGAAGATATTACAAGGACATATCCAGACTTTCTTTCTTTTTGCTGCTCTGTTCTTCCACAAGCCACTAATGAAAGATTTCAGCTGGTTTAGATTAGTCCATTTTATTTAATTACCATAAGTGAGTCTCTCTCTCTCTCTGTGTGTGTGTGTGTGTGTGTGTGTGTGTGTGTGTGTGTGTGTGTGTGTGTGTGTGTGTGTGTGTGTGTGTGTGTGTGTGTGTGTGTGTGCGCGCATATGACTGTGTTTTTGTCACTCGCCAGCATTTCAATCCATGTGCCTGTCTATATTTTTAAGAATGCTGACTGTCTTGTGGATACACTCACGTTCCTGTGGCCTGCCGCACATCCTCTCTGTTCTAATCTGCTTATTATTAGCAGCATCAACACACACACACAGCCCTGCTCACTACTGAAGTGATTCAGTAAGACTTGGCCTTCTGTACTCATCTTTATTTAGCTGTGTACGTCAGAGCTGATCTCAGAAGACATGTCTAGTGATAGCACCCGTGTGATATCACCTGCTAGATAAAATCTATTAATGTAACCCAGGAGCTTGCGTTCTTTACCTAGGACATTAGAAGTTTCCCTAACGCTCCCCCGGGTCAAATCTCTGTTTCTGTCTCTTCCCTAGAGAACATCATGGCTGGCCTGCCACCTCTCACCCTAGTGCCACCTAAACGGTCCTCTCACAGGAGCACTGTACGAAGACAGCAGTAGATATTGTTTAAGAGTTGCTGCTGTTCTCGCCTTCCCAAATGGTGTAGCCTTAGCAACAGAGGGCAAAGGTGAACTGTGTGAAAGACGTGATAGCTATCACACCACAAAAACTCTTTAATTTGTTCAGGGAAGAAGGAGGCGGGAGCCGGTGAACATTCAAACAATTTAATTATCATAAAATAACACAAAGACAAAACTAAAAGTAAAACACACTTAAACAAAACCAGGCCTGGTCCTCTCTCGTCCGTCACTGTCTTTGCTCCTCCTTTTATGCTTTTGGAGCTCCTCCGTGAGAGATACGAGATATCGCTCCGTTCTCACTGCTCTCGGCCCTGGGCTGCTTGTTTTATAATACAGTTATTGTTTTATAATAATTTTGAGTGTAAAATTTGACTAAATATTGTGTTTTAATTTCAGTAAATTTGCTGCTTAATGTTTTTGAAGAAACTTTGCATTCTTTAATAAATAGAAAGTTCAAAAGAACAGCATTTATTCAAAATAGAACTCTTTTGTAATAATGTAAATGTCTTCTACATGTGACTGTCACTTGATCACATGATCAGTGTAATGTGTCTTTGCTTAATTAAAGTATTAATCATAAAAAAACAATATATCAATCTCTGATAAAAAAGAGTATATTACCATCACAATTCTTCTGTGATGAAATTAGATGGTTTAAGACTATGGATATATATGGGTAACATATCGGTTTGTGGCTGCTATTAGGGATTTTAAGAAAAAGGTATTATTGTATATTGTTCAAAATTACTAATAATTTAATAATACTGGCAAATCTAATATATAGCTAATCTTAATTTGAATATGCATTTTTCATACTGCACATTATAATGTTGTGATGCCTAAATTCACTTGCAGCGTTAATAATGATTGATTGGAAGTTTTAGTGCTTCATTTAGTCAAAATAGTATCTCAGACATTTATTTGTTAATGACTTTTGTTATCATTTTATCAGTATCACTCAGCATTTTTATATCAGTGCATCTCTATTTGAACATTTTTGAATGAGGGAATCTCAACCTTCAACCCTCACTTTCAATCACAATCTGTTTTTGCGCAAAAGTTTGTGTCTGAAGCTACAGTATAACTCTTAGGCAGTCAATTTCCTTTAGTGGAATTATGTATTCGGTTCATATCACTCTATATACTGCAGTTTTGACTGCATGCCTGGAGTAGCTCATTGTTTTGAGTGTGTCACACAGGTGGTTTGCAGTCATTTAATCTCTCTCGGTATGCTTATGCCATGTGTAAAATAATTGTGGAACGGCACACTAATTTCTGAAATTTGCATCCCAACTTTCCGCCTGCAGTGCGTGTGGTATTAGCGTGGCGCTCCCGTGCATGCCGCGCCGCTAAATGAATTCTCCATGCACAAGAGAATTGTTCTCATCTGTTTCTCATCTCCTTTGATGAAACCTAATGGCTTTCCAGGAAATGAAATTATGCAGTCATTTAGTGACAATGCAAAGTGTGCAGAGCGTTTTGTACCCCGGCGTGTTTTTTCTGTGTGCACAAGAGGAGCAGCACAGAGATGCCAAGATGCATCTCGCTATCCTTTTTTCCAGCCGAGGGAAAGAAAACACTATTTGTCCCAGATTTGTGCTCGGCTTATCTGTACGTATCTCGTACAGCATGTGATTTATTTATTTATTTGCTTTTTAATTATTCCTTATGGCTGAGCATGTATGCTGCGCTCTGTCTCCCTGGTGTGTAGCGGTGGAGGCAGGTGTGTGTCTGGGGCCTCTGAGGGCCTCCGCTCCTCTGCTGGCTCTCTGATTGTGACCAGGTGCTGCTCAGGTGCACGATCCTGTAGAGTAGCTACACAACACAGCAGGGCCGCAGGTGCAGTCAAGAACACTCTCTCTCCACCTACTCCCTGTATACCTCCCATTTTATCCTCCTCCTGCCTGTCATTCATTTGCTCACTCTCTTAAGCATTTCTGTCTTCCACCTACTCGTACAATTATGTCATCATGACCCTCCCTTTGTGTTCACTTACACTAACAATCAAAAATTTGGGGTCAGTAAGAATTTTTGGCAACACTTTATTTCAGACTGTCCTCCAAAAAAAAAAAACGACTCTATAGGTCGTTTTTCAAGCACCTTATTACGACCTTTATTTACGTTTTAAAGTCATGCGCCCTCTAGCTGGCATAAAAATAATTATGAAATGACGTATGACTGTCATTACCAATCAAAATGCGTGTTCATTTAAATGCGATGTGTGGTCTTTTTAACACCGTTTGTCATATTTCCATTTAGCAAAAGTCATTTTTTATTAACAACTAATCCCACCCCACCCCTATACCTACCCAGGGATTTATAGTGCAAATACACTTTATGAGCCCATGCGTTCCCTGGGATCGAACCCACGATTGCATGATCACATGATGTTGTATTTTGCAACGCTCTATCAATTGAGCTACACAAAACCCAAATATGATGCAAATAAAAGGAAACAAAGCATTAAAATGAAAGTGTCCTGTTGTCGAAAGGAACACAACTTTAGTAAACACTCCTATGGGTCGTATTTCAGGGAAGTGACAATATAGGTGTATTGGTTGGAGGACATGTTGCTTTATTTTACATTGTCCTTGTTACATATATTACATGTACTTACCATAATAATAACATTAAATAATGCATAATTAATTAACCCTCAACCAAACTCTAATACCCTATAGTAAGTACATGTTGTTAATTAATATTACTCAGTACTTAAAATATAATGTATTCCTGTGATGGCAAAGCTGATTTTTTTTTAGCTGTAATCATTACTCCAGAAGAACAGCATTAATTTGAAATAATATTTTGTAACATTATAAAAGTTTTCACTGTCACAATTCCCACAGTACCTCATGCTGTGTCCTCCGCTGTTTTCCAGATGTATTTTGTCCATAAAATACGTTGTTCACTGCTGTAAAGTGACATGACTGGTAGATATATTGGTGCAATTAATCGATAATCACATTCATTGTCGAGTAATATTCCTGGTGGAGCATTGGTGAAATCTCTAATGTCCTAGGTGAGGAACGCAATCTCCTGGGTTACATTAGGCCAACTAATAGATTTTATCAAGCAGTAAAATCTTTAGCTACTTATATCTCTACGCATGCACTCTTTCACTGTAAAAACTAAATGCGTAGAATTGGAATTCGCACTCCTCTTCAGTGAACATTAAGCCCCGCCTTCTTTGATCTGATTGTTACATTGACGAGTGCTGTTAAACCACAGAGGCAGACCAGCCTAAAAATTTACATTTTTAAACTGTCTACCATCAGTGGCGATTTTTTTAAGACTGCAAGGGAAGCTCGGCTTCCCTTATAATGTCACAAAATTAATGGTCAAATATGTACTATTGTATTAACATTTTATTGACTAAAATGCGTTAGAAAACGTTAATCTCAAAGACGAGTTCGTTCAGAATCAGTTACATATAGCAGGTCGGCTGACTCGATTTCCTTCTCATACATTCCCGCAGCGTCACAGTGCATTTCCCTATTGAAGCCCAGCGTCCATTGACTTCAATGGGGCTGCTGTGAACTTTTTTTTAAGCGCTTCGAAACTAGACGGTCATTGGATAAACGCTGCGATTATGTCCCGCCCACGGACGCTCAGCGTCTCTGGGGGTGAATGGGGAGTGGGCTGGCCCGGACTCCGAGCTTCTGCGTGATGATTGGAGGGTCTGTCGAAAGACTGCATCTCCCTTTGACTGACAGCGATTCTGTACTATAAGGAATCACTGAAGCTATTCGCGCTCAGTCCCATCGCGGATTTCTCAAGTTCAGTCGAAATAAAAACTGCTGCAACCTATTTCTTTGATATTTGCTTGGCGAAATTGCTTGATTTTCATCATACATTTCACACAATTATACACCACATTCCTTGTTTCAGTTTTACAGAGTTTAATTTTTTTTTTTTAGATCGTTCATTCATTCATTCATTCATTCATTCATTCATTCATTCATTCATATAACGTTAGTAGGCTAGGCTAGCGGCATTCAGGAAGACTGAGGTCAGAACTTCAAGTCCTGTATTCAGATCAGGACTTGCAGGGTAACAGGGGAAAGCTGTGTGATTACTTGGTGTTCTTTAAAGACATGGAGTTGGACAGTGCAATGCCTCAGCTTTACAAACTGTTCTCATTAGTGGCAACAATTGGAGCTACATCTGCAGGTGTAGAAAGGAGCTTCTCCTGTTTAAAGCGACTCAAGTCCTACACCCGAAACACAATGGGCCAAGGCCGTTTAAGCAGCCTAGCTCTGCTGGCCATTGAGAGGACACTGGTCAAGTCACTTGAAAAGACTCCTAGTTGGTACGACAGGGTCATAGACCATTTTCTTGAAAAGGAACGTAGGGCGGAATTTACTTTTAAATAAATAGACAATTTTATGATGTAGGCCGAAAATGAGCTTCCCCTCTCTGACAGACCAGTAGCCGCCACTGTCTACCATCCTAACAACAAACAGAGCATATCGTAATGGACAGCAGTATTAAGAAATAGAAAATATTGGGGAGGGGGGGGGCAATTTGGCTATTTCCAATTATTGGGGGGGACTTGCGATAAAGGCGTCTTTGTTGCGACATGTTGCAAATCACTGTTTTTCTGCATCTCGCTCCATGAGCGCTGATTTTAAGATGCTCTCACTGCCCTGCATCAAGCTTTTTTTGAATGCAAGAACACGTTCTTTGTGAACGGCTCTTGTGAATTAGTCAAGGTTGTGAATACTTAAACAAGGCACTGTACATGACATTTGAGCAGCCTCATCTTTAGTCGCTCACACACAGGAGTGTTTAAGATGCTGGAAGCAATGTGTGCTGACAGAGGCTCAGAGCAGACATCTGTAGTGGTGTGGGAGTCTGGTGGCACTAGTGTGAAGTGTAGTGGATGTAGCTGGTCATTATGCAGAGCTCCAGGGTGCGCTTATCTGTTACTGCGCTCAACCAAGCGTGAAGAGCCCAAGACGGCCTGAAAGGCCACAAATCCCTCTCCTTCGCTTCTACTTCTACCAGCGCCCCTCCTCCTTTCCTTCCATCCCAGCATCTATCCATCCACCCATCATCCGCCACGGCTTCCCCAGGCCCGGGCCTCTGTGTGGAGGGGGTGAGGCGAGCGGGCAGGCGGACAGGCGGGCCGACCAGCTGCAGAGATCAGCTGGGGCCTGGTGCGCTCATGTCTGCAGGGCTGTTCGCAGAGGGCCAGGAGAGTTCAGAGGCTTGTGGGGGAGGCGGCAGAGCTGATAGAGCCCTGCTGATAGAAAGGTCCTGGGAGCATGCTGTCACAGGCCACTGGGGGTGACCGAAATTACCGCCTGAGCTAATCTGTCTACAATGTGTCTGTGCCGTATAGAGTTCTGTTATCAAAAGCGCAAGCAAGGGAATCAGAATCTTAATATTGTGATTGCCAGGGCTGGAAAGTCATAGAAATTAACAAAATCCCAAGAATTCATGGACATTTCTAATATAGATTTTTAATGCATTTATTTGTGTAAATATTTAATATATATCTTGGTAACACTTGATTTTAATGTGTCCTTGATACACATGTTGCATGTATTTACTGTAGTAATAACTATAAATTAGGCATAATTACATGCAACTAAACCAAACCCTAATCTGACCCTAACCCTATAGGAAGTAAATGCACTAAATTAATGTTACTCTGTACTTAAATGTATAATTATACTGTAACAGTGTAACCTATATTTGTTTATATGAATATAGTTATAGAATTCTGTGGATTATATACATTACCATTAAAAAGTTTTGTGTCAGTAAGAATTTTTTTAATCATACTTCTAATCAGCATTTATGCATTAAAGGTCCCATGGCATGGCATTTTTCTATTATTTTATAATGTTTCCTGAGGTGTACTTATATTGTTAGTATGACTTTTACATCATAAAATGTCATAATTTAGAAATAAAAGGCATTTTTTCAATACTGCTGTTTGCCCTGTGGCTGAATGCCCTGCTTCAAGAGGCGTGTCTGCCGTGAGACTTCAGTAAAAAAACGCCCACTGTTGTGATTGGCTGACATCTTTGTATTTTAAATGAGCGGAGGGGGCGTGGTTTAACTTGGTCTACGAGAGAGACGGATGGACCTGAGTTCACTTCACATCAGTTCTCAGCATGTCTGAACTGTTGTAGTTACAGCATATACTTCAGGTTATTAGTCTATTTCTAGTCGGAGGGACTGTCACTCATGTCAGAAAGTTAGTAACTTTAGTAAATTATGGATCAGCGCTGACTGGAGACGCGAACCGTTTAGAACGATTCAGTCCGATTTGGTGAACTGATTCGGTTCACTAAAAAGAACAGGTTCAAAAGAAAGATCGTTCGCGAACCGGACATCACTAACGTACCAGAGACGGAGCTCAGCGATCGCTAACAAAGTTATTTATAGTACCTACTGAGTTATGAGAGCGCTGTCAGTCAGCGCTGTGAGTTTATTGTGTTTGTATCTGAGAGTTCTGAATAAACACGAGTCCCAGTCACACCGAGTCCATCTTCATCATTATTACCAACTTTGTAACACATGCAAAGTACCATTACAGCTGTCGAGATGAACGAGTTAAAAGTAAGTGTTGATAATAGCATTATTTTTAAAATAAAATAAAAGCGTCAGTGACGCGCGTTGAGTACACAGCGCAAACAAAGACACAACAGCAGTAATCAAATGTAATCCAGTTTATTGTGGGGCTAGGCTGGCTAGCCCGAATATGCTCACGCTTAACTTACCCCCCATCTGCTTAATCTCACGCCGCGTTTGGTGCCTCCGCTGTGGGCCAGATGCAGTACTGGGGGTCGGGGATGTTGAAGGCCAACGGCCAGTGCAGCCCGAGCTTCGGCGTGTGTGAGGCCGATGTTGAGCAGAAACTCAAGACTGTATGCACATTTTAGAACCGGTAGACGCGACGAGGACGTACAAAAACACTGACTCACAAGATAGAAAACACGAAAACACCGTTCTGTCTGGAGAGAGAGAAGCCGCATTGTGTGCACGAATAATAAATAATTAGCTACACATCAGAAATTACTGATCACAGATCAGAAGGAACTGAAAAAAGACTTCTGTTTTCATTTGTACATCCAAACACTGAGAAACTGCCAGCATTCACTCGTTCACAAGGAATGATCTCTCGAGCGTTTGCATAGGCGTGCCAGATTCTCTGGGCGGAGGAAAGGGAGGTAACCGTTCCTGCTTGGACGTCAAAACAGGAGACTTCAGGATTGGCTCGTCTGGCCTGTCATTTTCTCAAAGGCAGAGAGAGACAGCCAGAACTCGGGTTTACACCGATCAACATTTCTATCCACTTGGGGACAATATTCAGGCTAGGGGAACTCATATTAATGTTGAAAAACCTCATAAAATGAAAATTTCATGCCATGGGACCTTTAAATTAATTGATCAAAAATGACACGGAAAACTTTGGCATTGTTACAAAAAAATCTATTTCAAATAATTGCTGTTCTTTTGGACTTAATTCATCAAAGAATACAGAAAAAAATGTATCACTGTTTCCCTTAAAAATATTAAGCAGCACAACCATTTTTTAAACCGCTAATAATGAGAAATGTTTCTTGTAGACCAAATCAGCATATCATTTCTGAAAGATCATGTGACACTGAAGACTGGCTGCTAAAAATTCAGCTTTGGTATTATAGGAATAAATTCAATTTTAAAATGTAAAGAAATAGAAAAGAGTTATTTTAATTTGTAATAATAATAATAATAATAATATTTTACAATGTTACTGTTTTTTCATAAATAATAAAATATTGCCACCCTTGATTTCAATGAAGCAATTTTTAAAAAACATTAGCCAGTCATCACGAACGACTGGAAAATTCATGGAAATTCATCAGTCAAATGGTGTGGGAACCATATAATTTTTCTGTCCCAGGTATTGCGCCAAAGGCACTTTCAAGGAAGGTCTATTCACTCGGCGGCCATTTTTGCAATGCCTCTGGGGAATCCAAGACCAAGTCCTATCTACTTTAAAAGGGGGAATCCTGAAATGTCAATGAAATAGCATATTTCAAATAAGCAGGAAAATCTGACATGAACTGTCCCATAAATTGTTTTTTATCCTCATATAGTGTTAATAAAGCATATTTTTCAGGCTAGATTCACCAATGCGCATGTGCAGTTTTAAGCGTGCATCTCAAAACACTGACTGTTTCTATAGCAGCCAGAGCTTCTAATGGCATCTGCAGTGACGTATTTTCTCCCATTCATAAGTAATATGAGTGCACTGTCTCTGTATAAAGTCTTTGATTGCGCCCATGAGAATGCAACCCATACTTGCGTTCTGACTAGTGCTGTCAAAATTAACACGTTAATGCACGTTTACCATGTTCAAATTATTTAACGCAATTAACAAAACATCAGTTTTTTCCCGTCATCCCATTCAAGCGCAATAAGACACAAAAGAGAACGCAGTGCGGTACAGCCGCACGTCTGTGAATCTTCTGTCTGTGTGACACACACGCGACTCGTGTACACAGAAAGCCGCTTCAGACAGCGCTTGAATGGACAAAAACACACAAAATTATACCAAAATGCCAGTTTTGTCGAGTCTTAAATGAGTTAAATGAAGTCTTAAATGACCATAAAGAGTTGTGAGAAAATGGAATGTGTGTTAATAACGATTAATCGATATGTCATTTATAATTTATGCATTGAAAAATTAATTGTTTGATAACTTTATTCAAATTCTATATATATATATATCCTACCTGTTAGACACCTAAAAAAAATTCAATAAACTTTTTAAAGGTTACAAGGGCCAAAAACAATGAAAACAATAACTTTTTGTGCATTTTAGTAAAAATCTGAACTGGTCTGACTGGACCAGTAGAAAAAAATTAGCCCTGATATATTGATAGGCACAGCTAAATGTGGCATTTATTATAATGGGTTTATGTGAAGATTGTTTCATAGAGACGTAGGTCATAGGTGATGGCTGGCCTTCTTCCATAAAAAGATGCCATTTAATAAATACAACGGGCAACGTTCTGTATGTTGTTTATACATTAATTTGGAGATTAAATGTGAAATTCTTACAATATAAAAACATTAAAAACTTTAATGTTAGGTGCGATCAATCGCAATTAATTGCAGAAAAATGTGCAAATAATTGTTTTTTTTTTATTTTTATCGATTGACAGCGCTAGTTCTGACACATTTCAGAATGTAATGCATGAAATTTAAGCTTGTGCAGCTGGAAGTGTATATGTCCATGTACTTGTGCGGAAAATGTTTCAGGCCTTAGAATAGTTTGATTCTTTTATCGTTGATATCGTGTTGCCCACTACTTCAACTCATGATGGTGTCCAGAAATGTGCCAGATATCTCAATAATGCTGAATGACACATGAAAATGCAACACCTACATTCTGCATCCATGTGCGGCACAGTTGGATTCACTTAGTAACACAAGCAGCATGTGGCACTTTGAGCTTTGATGACTGCATCATTAGCTGGCATTATTTAATCCAATCCCGTTACATGCATAACGAAGCCTGAACAAAATAACACCCAAATCTGTGTTCAGTCTTTATTGGAGTGTGTATGCATGATTCCGGGCTTTCTTTCTTGTTCTTTCATGTTTTCTTTGCTGCTTTTGCCCATTCAGTTTCCCCTCTCGGTGCATTGCTCGCATTTTCCTGTACTCTCAATGACTCCACCCATCATCCTTTCTCATGTCCCCTCCTCTCGTTACACCCCCGCCCCCCTTTTCCACTCTTCTATCACTATTTTTAATCCCTCTGTCTTGCGTTTTGATGTGTCCATGTCTTTATCCATCTTTTCCCCAGTTCTATCCCTTGGTACTTAGCAGCAGCTCATGCCGATGAAAATGTTAGTGATAGTTAAATGAAAATGCAAAGTTGAAGGGCAGTGATTCATTAGGAAGAAATTCTGCCAGTGAAACAAATGCAATCTGGACACAGAGCACCCTGCTGCTGTCAATGACTTTACCAGACTTTCTCTCTCTCTTTCTCTCTGTCTCGCACTCTTTCAGCTTTCAGTTTCAAAGTACTGTATTGAAATAATTGTTTAACACAACATATTGCCAACGCATCAATACAAATGAAGAATATTTATAAATAAAGGTGCAATAAAAACATTAAAATAAATTCAATACGAGAAATCTTAATTTTTTTCTTTCTTAATTTTCTCTGGAATTTACTCTAGGGAAACTTTATTCTACATCACAAACTCTGAAAAGATGTTCAGTGAGACGTAGTACTGGTCAAAATTTAAGTGAACCTGCAGATTTATGATGCAAACTGATGGAAATGTAGGGATGAACAATATATAGCTGTACCATATTGATTATTATCTGATCAGTCTAAATGTAGTTATATTGAATATTTAATTGTGCATTTAGATTACCTCAATTAATATCATGCTCTTTTAATACGAATCTTAAAAAGACTAATGATTTAACACTGTTAAATGTAAATCTTTAGTGAATCTCAAAATAAATATTTAGTTTTCATACAGTACATTATACTGTTGTGATTCTTACATTTACTTTTAAACTAATAATTGCATTTCTAGCGTATTTTAATTTGTCCTTTTTTTGTTGAAATAATGTAGATTTTTAATATCAGACATGTATCAATTATTGGACATATTTTTTTTCTTATCTATGTATTACATAGAAATGTAATATGTTTAATATGTGTTTTCCTTGTTATTTAGTAAATATTTGCATCACTGCCACCGTTCACCATATCACAGCTACTAAACATTTCAGTTTAGAAAAAGCAGTTTAGAGGTATTTTCAGGCACCGTGTCCATTGGAAGACGATATCCCCCACAGTCTTTCACGCGTAGGCATGCAGTGTGGAGCGATGTTGGAGCATATGTTCTTCTGAAGGCTGATGGCTAATGGGCTGTGTTGAGTATAATTACTGAACGACCTGTTGAAATGAGAGGGGGCTCATGGGATGGACAGTAGGGCTTCTGGCTCCCACCTGTGTGTAGCCGAGCTCCTGCTGTGCCCCACAGGTGCTGCTCTTACATATACACACACTTACATGTACACACACACCTGGCTCGGGGTCTCAGGTGGTGAGCGTGCAGTCAGTCTGCCTAGAAATAACCCATCCTCCCCCACATCTAATCCAGAGAGGAGAGATGAATCCTCTGAATGAGTGTCTGTGTGTAAGACTTTCAATGCAGAAGTGCTCCAGCATTATCTACACACACACACACACACACACACACACACACACACACACACGTGTATAGAGTGTATAGAATCAAAGGATCTGTCATTGTTTGTGAAGGAAAACAAATTCAACCTTCAGCTTTAAACCTTCACAATAAACACACATGCAGCACTATAATATTACATTAGGACACATTTTCTGTGTTTTCTGTTTTAAAATATATTTTTCATATTGTATAATGTTCATTTAATTTCATGTTAAATGTTTAATTACTTTTTGTTGTATCTTAATTGCTGGCATGAAAGTACACTAATATTCAAATGTTTGGGGTCTGTAAGACTTTTAAAAACAATTTTTTTGCAGTAATGTTGTGAAATATTATTACAATTTAAAATAACTGTTTTCTAATATATGTTTTCAAATGCAATATTCCTTGATGGTAAAGCTGAATATTCGGCATCATTACTCCAGTCCTTCAGAAATCATTCTAATATGCTGATTTGCTGCTCAAGAAACATTATTATTATTATCATCAGTGTTGAAAACAGTTGTACTGCTTAATATTTTTGTGGAAACCATGATAGATTTTTTTCTTTTTCAGGATTCTTTGATGATAGAAGGTTCAAAACAATTTAATGCAATTTTGCTAAAAAAAAAAAAAAAATTCTTAAAAAAAAATCTTACCCAAGATTTTTAACAGTGTACTCTGTATATTATAAAATAGATAGTACAAATCCTGGCTTCTGATTGGACATTACAGTGCTCCAGCTGTTATATTCTATGCTTTGACTTGTTCATGTCACTGCATAGCACCCATAGAGTTGCAGAATTCGGTGAGTACAGTGTCAACGCCACCAACGGGATTAAAATATCCCTGTGGGTTGGCGCCATCCAAGCCTTGGACACACTTTCACACATACAGAGTGAATTGTGTTCTCACGGTTCCCTCTCTGTGACACGATTTCTCTCTGACAGAACCTTGAGAAGTGTTACTAAACACTTCTGCAGTATGAAAAGAGAAATGTTTTAATACTGACAACTCTTTCATTGCTTCTGACATATGCCTGTTCTCTGATATCTGAGTCTCTCAGCTACCCGAATGTGTCTTAAAACAGGATTTTGGCATGCTTGCGTGTGAGTTTGAGAGTATGCCGGCAGCGCCGCCCGAGTGGGATCAAAATTCCCCTCCTGCATTCATCCTTCTCCATCCTTCCAGTGAGGCCCCATTGTTTAACAGTTGCTTGGCATCTGATACCAGCCTGCTGCAGCGTCTTTGATGTGGCTCAGATTATGCGATATCCGTCCTGGGACGTAAAAGAACACCCGCCCTCCCGTTTTTCCATCGCATTCTCGACGCACGACATCGGCTCCGGCAACAAGCGACTATCTCGCGCACACGTGAGTCTGTGTGGGTTAGCTTGTGGGGAGTCATCGTCCAACGTGGCAAATCTGCGGTGGGTGCGTGAAAGAAAGGGTTATTAGATAGCTCATCACACTCCTACGCTGAGGGGGGAGAGCGAGAAGAGGAGGAAGGAGAGGGAGAGGGATGTGTGATTATGAAGTCATCAGCCATGAACCAGTGGGGTAGGGGAGAAGCGCGCATCCTCAGGGGGCCATTGATTGGTGACCATGTGTTTGTGGCCGATAGACTGTGAAATGGTGTGTTGCTGCACGGCTGTGGCGCACCTGCGTCCCACCAAGGTGATTGATTGGTTTGGTCATGTGGAATGTTCCCATCTGGTCTGCAGTAATGCATTTCTCTCTCTCTCTCTCTCTCTCTCTCTCGGTCTCATATCAGAGAGTAGCGGGCATTGGCTGGAGAGGGTGGCTAAGTTTGGGACCGCAGAGGTCAAAAGAAAACATTTTCTCCTATTTTTTCCCCCCACTAACAACAGAAAATCACATTGCGCAGACCTGGTCATCCCCTTGACTTTCTGAGATGGAGGTGTTTAGGACAAATCCAGCTGCTGTGTTTGTTGACAAGTCCACACACCAGTCCCTCTTTCCCATCTGGTGAGTCAGGAGATCCTGCAAACCTGTGAGATTCAGGATAGACTGTTCTCCGCAAGGAGGTAAAGAGTCAAAGCAAGGATGTTGACATGCGGATTCTTCAAAGGTCATATTTATTCTATAATTGACCCCCCAAAAAATGGGATGTTTTGTTCAGGGGGAGTCTGCAGAGGTACCAAGGGGGTAGTTATTATTAATTGAATTTACTGTATTTTGTATTTAATTTTGTTTTATTAATTTTATTTTTGTTGTTTACATATTTCGAAAATCATTATACATTTAAATTGTGTTATTAGAATTATAGAAGATATAGAAGTTAAGGAAAAATATACAAGTACTGTGCAAAAGTCTCAGGCACATTACTATTTTCACCCCAAAAATGGTTTTAAGTCAGTTATTTATATATTTTGCTGTAGTGTCAGTAGGAAATATCACTTCTAGATTTAGTCTGTCTCCTTTTCTTCATGTAATCACAGACAGACTCGATGATGGTGAGATCAGATCTCTGTGTGGAACATACCAGCTGTTGTCAGACTGGCTTAAAACCATTCATTGTTTGGGGGTGAAAATACTAACGTGCCTTTTTTTTGCACAGTACTGTATATCTCTATACTAATTATTATAATGATTGATTTTCAAAGTATGTATATAAATGTTGTTATTATATGCTAGGTCTAAAATGCAACACTTAGTTTAATGCAGCATGTAATGGGAGGCCACTGCTCCATCTTTTGCAAGGGCGTCCTGGGCGTGAAAAACTCCTGTCTTAAAAATGTACAAGACACCCGAAGACATGCATCCACCGATGAGAAACAGTCATATTATAGAGAGATGATTCACCTTAAGACGGCAGCCTCGTTCTCCACTCCCGTAATCCTCTTCAATCTTCCATCTTTCTTCTGATTCGTCCTTAATCCTGTCCTTTCTCCCTGCTTTTAATTGATCTATTCATTCCATCTAATGACTAATTACATATCAGAGTGCATCAGCAGAGGCATTCATCATCGTAGAACATAATAATCAATGACATTTCAACAAAGAAAAAAATAAATATGCAAATAAGAGCTCATTAACATTTGCGCTAGCTGTTTGAATAATGCCACTGCTGACAAGACTGTAATTAACAGAAATTGATGCTGAGCTCAGGGGTAGTGTGTGTTTGAGATTGTGCCCCTCTGTGCATTTCGCTGGCAAAGAACAGACCCCTCCACCCCCTTTCTACCTGCTCGGGTGGCATCGTGTGAAGGAGGGACCCTTGGATTCGGGCCCCGTCCTTGCCGACTGTCAAACAGAACTCGTCTTAACATCAAACGCCTCGGAAACAACAGAGAGATACACAAACACTCCAGACGAGGAAACAAAAGGATCCATTTTAAGCCAGTAAGCGAGTGGGTGTGCTGCTTTGTTTGGCATTGTGATATCTGTGAGTGTTTGTGTGTGTTTGCTTGTTGCTTGTTGTTCGTGTGTGGGCATTGAGCGTTCAGGACTCTGCACTGATAGCTCAAGGTTCTTGCCGACATCAACTTTAGACAGCTGTAGAGCTTTCTTTTTCTTTACCTCACCCTCCCTCCCTCCTTCTGCTGGCCTCCAAGTTTAGCCCCAGCCCCCCGCTCTCCTTTCCTGCTTGCTTTCCTGTTTTTGTCAAGAGAAAATGCAGCAAACACAATAAAGCTGTTTATGTCAGATTTTGGACAGCCCAATGTGCTGATTATAACAAGTTGAAGGAATTTCCTTTATTGCGCGTTAGCCTCGCCATATGGCTCAAAACGGAACATTAACTTGACAGGGAAAATGAATTACACCAGGGTTCCAGAACTCAGAACATGAAATTCAGACTGGGGAACGTTTATGGACTCATGGGGAAAGAAGGGCATGAGAGGTTCATTTGCATTTGGCGTTACTTAGTACAAGGTATCGAGCTCCTTGTTGTGTACTGTATAAAAGTATCTCGGTGTGTTTGGAAACCATGCCTGCGTGGAGAAAATAAACAAGCGAGGCCTTCGGAATGTACTAGAATGAGAGGAAGAGAGCGAGCGGGAGGGATGGAGAGAGATAGACAGAGAGAGGGAGGCTGTGGAGTGTGGCTACTAATTGGCTGTTTTTGTGGCTGTGCTTTTCAATTGATCCCTTGAGATGCTTAGATCACTACCGATCTGAGTATCAAAACAAGAGCTCTGGTCTTGCCTGGCAGAGCTGTGATCAATAGGGAACCTTCCTAGGAGCCTCTCTACACAGTCACATTTTAATTGTTCCATGCCTCTGAATGTAATCTCAATATTTAATATTGCCGGCCTATTTATACGTCCCTTATTAATCCCCTCGACAGCACTCAACGCACCCCTCGCTTGTGTTGGCACTTGTGAAAGTGTTCAATTGTATTTACATACTCTAGTGACTGTTAAACAAATCTCTGGGCTGGTTTATTCAAAGTGAGCTGATGTGGTGTTAAAACATACTGATTTGAAGGGGGCTCAGTCAAGAGCTACAAAACTGTTAATTAATATTTGATCATTCAGATCTTTTGGTTGGCGGGTTAATACAAAAATCATGCTGCGTTATTGTTTCGATTATATAGGCATGTTTTTTTTTTTTTGGTCAGATTTTTCTTTCTTTCTTTTTTATTTATATTTTATTTTCAATTTGTCTTCAATATAGTTTAATTCAGAGTATTTTAAGGCTTCCACAGTTTGATAACTGGTATTATTTAAAAGTGATTATCTGTTTTGGAAAAAAAAAGACAAGACAATGCAGTGTGTGTATTATTTACTACAAAATCAGTACAAAATCATGTCGGAGGAGAGGAGGGGTGGAATCAAAATGCCCTACCCGCATCAGGAAAGAAGTTAGTTCAGCTATATAAGAGTTTTTTAAAATTCTGTAAAGATGGGTTGTTAGACTCCCCAGCCTGCAGGAAATACCAATCAATAGTACAAGTTATTTTTGTACTCTTTTATACGGTTATGCAAACTCTCTCCACCTCCCTAGAGTCCCTACACTTGAATTTTGAGTGTGATTCATTGACCAAACATAAAATACACATATACTATATTGCCAAAAGTATTGGGTCACCCATCTGAATCATTGAATTCAGGTGTTCCATTCACTTCCTTAGCCACAGGTGTATAAAATCAAGCACTAGGCATGCAGACGCTTCTACAAAAATTTGTGAAAGAATGGGTCGCTCTCAGGAGGTCAGTGAATTCAAGCTTGGTACCGTGATGGGTTGCCACCTGTGCAATAAGTCCATTCGTGAAATTTCTTGACTACTAAATATCCCATGGTCAACTGTTAGTGATATTATAACAAAGTGGAAGCAACTGGGAACAAAAGCAACTCAGCGACAAAGTGGTAGGCCACGTAAAATCACAGAGCGGGGTCAGCGCATGCTGAGGTGCACAGTGTGCAGAAGTCGCCAACTAGCTACAATAGCTACAGACCTCGGAACTTCGTGTGGCCTTCAGATTAGCTCAAGAACAATGCGTAGAGAGCTTCATGGAATGTGTTTCCATGGCCGAGCAGCTCATCCAAGCCTTACATCACAGAGTGCAATGCAATGCATCGGATGCAGTGGTGTAAAGCACACCACCACTGGACGAATCACACTTCTCTGTCTGGCAGTCCGATGGATGAGTCTGGGTTTGGCGGTTGCCAGGAGAACGGTACTTGCTTGACTGCATTGTGCCAAGTGTAAAGCTTGGTGAGGGGTATGAGTATGGTGTGTGGTTGTTTTTCAGGGGTTGGGCTTTGTGTAGTGTAGTTTAATTAATATGAATTTGATTGATAGCATTATTTATTTTATTTTATATATCATAATAATATCGTTATTGCAAATTATTTTTGGCATGATAATTGTGTAGTGAAAATCTGATTTTGTGATAGCCCTAATTTTCCTTTTTTTAAGCTTTAATTTTTATTTTTATTTCAGTTAACCAAAATGTTATTTACCTGGATTTTATTCAGGTTGTATTAACAATATACAGCTAGTTTGACTGCTGAAATTGCAAATATTTAGAGCATTTTACATCTGTAATAAAGCTACCGCATTTGTGTTGCACCGTGGTCTGCAACATGTACTCTGCCTACAGGTGTGTGTGTGTGTGCATAAACACATGTGATGTTAGGCTCGCACCACACGGACACTCATGTCAACACCTAAATGTCTCCTTGTTGCTTCTCACAGTTCCTCACGGGGAAATTGATGAATTAATTTTCACTTCCATCCATCACTCCTCCAGTACAGCCCCTCTTTTCCCCTGAGAGACAAGGCAAAAAACACAGTTGCTGACAAGTATTACCCGATGATGCCGCAGAAGACCGCACTGTAAGAAAATCCTGTTGTTTTTACAAAAGAAATCCTGGCAGCTGTGTTTACCAGAATGGTTCTGTAAAAAAATACTGTAAAAATGTAAACATTTACAGAACAACCTGTACATTTTAGAAAATTGTAATTTAAACCGCTAAATCCATCGACGCACACTGCTACTAAAATCTATTTTGTAACATATACTGACAACCACCATAATAATTCAGGTGGGAAAAGAGGAAGCCACATGAAGAATCATGAAGAAGTTCATCACAAATAGCCTTTCCACAAGCTGAATTATTCTAGTATACAGAAGGTGCACAGAGTGGTTCACGCAAACACAAATCACCATTGTGGTAACACATATGACACTAAAATAATGCAATTAAATAACAGAAGATGTAACATAAAATCCAAATGTGCATAACTGATAATACACCCTAATAAGAAACATCATTATTTAAACTAAATACTTTCAAATGTGAAGTGTCGCACAGGGAATTCTGGGAACTTACAGTTTTCACTGTAAATTATTATTTGATTCAATTTTTTGCTTCTAAAAACTGTACATTTAACAGTATTTTACTGTAAAATTTGCATGAAATGTCCGGATAGATGTATTTAGCACGGGAACTTGCTGTTAAACTATTTACAGTTAAAATTACACTCATTTTTGTATTGCTTTATTTTCTCTTTCTCTACTCAGCGCAAATCAAGGAGGGCTGATATGAAGACTGTTTTAAGAGCTTGATTGCGATAACACAGGCCTGTGGTGTGAGAGAGCCAACAGAAGATGTGGTCATAACTGGAGAAGAATTTTTGTCTTTTACCAGTGTATATTGTTCTCTTGGTCTTGATGATCTCCACAGGTTTGAGTATTAGTTTGAAATGGTTGGAGTGTGAGTTAAACATCTTTTTTTTGAAATCGTGAAATCTTTGAAATCTCATAGGCATCAGAAGCATGAACAGGGAAAGTATTTCAGGAAGAGTGCACCTGTACAATACTCTAGTTAAGTGTTTAACGACTTTTTGGTGACAGAACTAGTCTGTGTCTTGTGTCTTGATTGGCTTACAAGAGCGGCAACTGTTAAGCCAGCTGTTCACTTATTAATTCAAAACATCTCGATAACAGTAGAGCATTTCATAACTACTGACTGTTGTTGTTGAAATTGAAATCTTCACTTGTATGGTCTTTCACACTCAAAAATGCTAGAGGTGTGATCAGCGAAACAACTGCCTCTGACATTTGTCAAGGTTTCATGTGGTGCAATAGAGCATTTTGGAAGCCAAATCAACATGAAACTCATTTAAAGGGATAGTTCACCCCTAAAATGAAAATTGTCATCGTTTACTCACCCTCATTTTGTTTCCAACCTTTATGACTTTCTTCTGTGGAACACAAAAGATGATATTTTGCTTCTTTTTTTCTTATTTCAATCAAGTCAATGGGCTCCAATGTTGTTTAGACCAAAATATTCTTCAAAATATTTTACTTTCGGCAGAAATAAGAAAGTCAATCAGGAGGTTTGTAACAACATGAGGATGAGTAAATTATGACAGAATTAAACATTTTGGGTTACTATCCATTTATATAAGAACAGGTGCACTGCATTAAAGGCACAGTATGTAAGTTTCACTGCTAGAGGTCACTTATTTAAAACAACTACAAATGCGTAGCTTGTTGATGCTGTGAATGAATGTGGAATCATGGGAAGTGTCGTCTTCACCTCCACAGTCACAGCAAAAATCATGTTCATGTATGTGCTAATGTATTCAGTTTTTATTAATGTTACTGTGATATGAAACAGGGAGGGGCTGAAAGCCTGGGGCGTTTTATGTTGCTGTTTTTTAAATTATGTTCATATGCCGCAGTCGGCCGCTGCTGCTGTTTATTTTATGATTACATTTATTTTTAATGTTTGCCTCCTTCTTCCCTGAACTTGAACTTTGTAAACTTTGTTATAGTTACATTTTATGACTTAAATTCACATTATTGTATTTTATTATAATGAGGCAACTGCAAGTGCTGAATTACTACTTATACAGGTCACTTTATTTGACAAATTAATATTGTGGGGTAACTCAGTGCTGTTTTACATGGTCAAAACAATCATACTAAAAATACATTTGAGTTTTGTAAAAGTTATGTTAACGTTACTCTGGACGTTCGCTCGGTGAATGGTATGAGGCACTTGTTGCACACAGCAGTAAGCTAGATCGATATTAGAATATCATATTAATAAAAGCTGGATGATTTGTGTTGCTAAATGGCATGCAATTAATTTTTAAATATATTGTATGGTGTGGAAAATGCTGTATTACTGTTACAAATAAAACACTTTCTGATTATGCTGTTAGCCATTTGACAAAATAGTGTTGTCTCCTCGCGGGAAATCAAGAGATTCAAACATTAAGAGTTGAGCTAGTTTATAACGATTATTCGTTTTCTGTCATCTTTGGTGTTTCTATGGAAGTAATCAAGGGTAACGCGGATATGACGCTATTGACACGACTATTACACTGGCCAAAATAGCTGATTTCTCCGGACTTAAACATTTTTGAAAACATTTTGGATAATGTAAGTACACAAGTCAATCAAATATGTAACATTGTTCTATTGGTTTTGGGATATATTAATACAAATTCTTGCACATTGTGCTTTTAATATCACCATTTGCCAAGTACTTTGAGTTTGTTGATGAAAGGAATACGAAGAGGTTATGTAGATTGTAGAGAATAACTGATACAAAAATTTTGACCAATACAAATTAGATTTTCATGTTATGGCTGAGAACTGATAAATGGCTGATTAAAAAATATATAATTTCAAATGAAGCATGACAACATTATAATGTTCAGTAATGAAAATGGATGCTCATTTTGTTTTAATGAAGATTACATTTAAACAGTATTATTAAATTCTTAGTGTTTTTATAGATGAACTTTCATTTATTGTTGAATGAGGGCCAATTAAATTCAAAAACATGAATCTGACAATATTCTAAAAAAAAAAAAAAATTCCAGCAGATTTTAGGCCTAGACGCGTTGTATAATGCCATCACAACGTGCATTCAGCCAAAGCCCACTTCCTAGGTACTAGCCTACCTGCGTTGAATTGATCGCTAAACTTGTTGTTTCTTTGGCAATGCATCTGTCACTCCAGTCAGTTACCCACCGCAACCTCCCTCCCGCTGTAAGTGCGCATGCTCTCTCTCTCTCACACACACGCACACACACACACACACAAGACAAATGCGCTCTGAGTGACATTGTTTCCATCAATCGGTTTAATTTATCAACAGCAGCCTGTATGCTGCATAACTCTTTAAACAACCCCAAAATGGACGAGGAGCAAGACGGAACGATGAAGGAGATGCTGAATGAAAATGTAAATTTACTCTCTGACAGTAGTTGACGCTTATGGGACAGCAGTAATATAGCGGGGAATTTTTTATAATATTTTCAGGGTTTCTGAAACCGATTGTCTCAAAGAAGTAGTCAGTAGAAGTCAAGAATGTTTTCAAGTAGCCATTCAGATTTTTGTTTTCGCTATGGTGTTTATCAATCAACACCAAATACTTAAAGATTTTTTTTTTTACATTTGTTTTCACTTAAACGTTTTTAAGGGAAAATATGCCAGAAAAGATATCTGAAAATGTACTGATTCTTTATTATTGAACTTTAGCTCAATTTTATTCAGAGGCCCAAACTGAGCAAAAATAGCAATTTGAAAAATGTAAACAAACTAGATTTTTTTAACACATAAACTGCATATACTGTAAATCAGCCACCACTCCATATCTCCCAAAAATGTCTTAGTATTATATTTAAAATCTTTTATGATGATTTTTTGGGGGGCACATGGTTTAAAAAAAATCCAATATGATTTTTTTTGGGGGGGTGATACATTTGAAATGAAATGTTGTAATTATATTTAAAAGTTATTATTAGTGTTCTCTTTAATTAATTAATTAATTAATTACAATACTAAAAATGTTAGAAGAATGTTGTCTGAGGTGTATTTTCACTGCGAAATTCTGCAAATATTACCACAAATTCTGAGAAAAGCCGTCGAAATCAGAAAACAGAACAATAAATATCACTAATATGGTACCAATATAGAGCCAAGTGCCACCAAGAAATTCCAGGGTATTTGTTGTTCCCAGAGGCCATGTGGAGAGTTGCAGGAGCTGTTATCTCAGCAGGGAGTCGAGTTGGTGGGGCCGTTAACGCTCCCCTGCTGACTGACAAGGTCACATGCTCCAACTCTCCTGTTTTTTTTGAACGACTATGTAAATGAGCAGAGCACTTGCTTCAGCAGCACTGATCCTGAATCCTTATTATACCAGCTACTTCCCCAAACATTAAACACATCTCTAGCTGATTTGTCTTCAATCTTCAGTGATCACATGGTTTTCCTGGCATAGCCTTTCCTCATCAAACTTCATAACCTCATCAGCTTCCTTCTGTTGCGGCCATTCCCTGTAAACATCCCGGGCTCCCCCAGGCTCCCCAGTCACCTGTTTGATAGATTGTGTGACTAGAACACTCATTAGCTGTGAGTCAGCAGGGGCATTGATAACCTATAGCACGGTGGCTAACCTCCACGCTTCCCAGTGCGGTGGTGCTGCTGCCGTCCCCTGCGCCAGTCACCCCGGCACCACCCCTTCCTTTAAAGCCCGGCGAGGCCGGAACATTCATCATCCACAGTCAGATCCCGCTTCTATAATGTATGATGTGTCGTGGTGCAGGGGTAAGTGAGCAGAGAGGGGAGGCCGAGAGAAGTAGCGAGGCGGGTATTGATCAGGCCAACCCCCCTTCGTCCGTCTGTCATCGCTCCAGCTAAAAGGAGGAGGAGGAGGGCATGATGAGATAAAAGGAGGAGAGAGGGCATTGCTGGGCTGTAGAGGACGTGGCTAATCATCAGCTTTGACGCCCACTTCTTGCAGTTCATTTCTGGAGAGATTCCCCCTAGTGACCCCTTCTCACACATGTACTTACTGTCACTTCCTCTCACACTCACACACTCTCCTCTCACCTGCTGTCTCGCATATTTTCTGAACTCTCTCTCTCTCGCGCTTTCTGTCTCCAAGAGTGTCTTGGCCGAGAGTGTTTAGGAAAGGAAGGGGTGTGTGTTTGAGGGTGGGGGCAGTGGCCTCACAGCTGCGCTAGCTGGCACTGCTTCCTCAAACATCATCGCCGCAGCCAGCAGCCTGCTTGGCACAAAATGTCGCCAGTAACACTTAAACAAATTGCTATAGCTGTCTTACATTGTTTTTACATTCCGAGAGACTTTCTCCCCCCCCCCCCCTGCCTTTCTTTTCTTTTGGATGCTTTCAGCTTTTGGAACGCTCCGTGTTTTGAAAGCATGCCCAATAATTTTTCACCATTCGCTCTCGTTCTCTCACTTTCTCTCTGATTATCAGGCCCTCATGGGTCTCCTCTTCCACCACAGCTCTCTGAGTCATTCTTAATTTTTCTGTTCCCTCATCCGGCTCATTTTTCACACTTATCTTCATCCGCTCCTCCTTCATCACATCTCTCTATCTCTCTCTATACAGTATATAGACGTATAGAGATATTTAGTATAGAGTATAGAGATATTTGTGTATATATAGTAAATTATAAAACAATTGAGTTAAAAAATAAACTGAAAATAAGGAAATATAATTTATTTTGTATACTATGTTTAATTTTTATAACATTTAATAACTAAAATATATCTTATTTTATTTTATCTTTGTGTTATCCTTTATAGCGATATACGTATGTTAGCTCATTTAAAGGGCACCTATTATGCCCCTTTTTACAAGATGTAATATATATAAGTGTGTCTGTGAAGTTTCAGATCAAAATTCCTAACAATCATTTAATATACCATTTTGAAAATGCCCAATTTTTGGGTTTTGGTGACTCGTCCTGCAGCTCAGGCTGGAAACCTGTACATTAATTTATCCTGCATCTGTTACACATTTGCGGGAACCAGTCACAGACTGGCTTATCCACCTGGCACGCTATTGGCGGGTTTAACACAATGATGGATAGAGAAGGGATGGATCGATGCCCGTTGATCACGCCTCTTGTGGTCTGATTGGCTGAAGGACTATCCAATTGCGTTGTGATCACGCCTCTTGTGCAGGAGAAAATACATAGCAGACTCCCCAGACCAATGTTCAATCTTTAAAGATTGAGCTTGGTCTGGTGATAGCCAGACAACTGTTTTGTGAGTGTCTCTTTTAAATTCAAATGAGCTGCTGCTCCCCACCCCAGAGGGCGGAGCCTTCACAGCTCACAAACACGTGAATGAAAACTGAAACATGACACACCTGTTTGGTTTTGTCTCTATCATCTCTATCGTGGACACACTTATGTGACATTGCAGTTCTTCATCATCACGAAATATTATCATCTGCATGGGTTTTAAAGCCTTATCACTCTCAACTTGAGCACACACCCCCGACGCATGAGCACAGAGAGCTGGATGTCGGTGCGTCCGTGAGTATTTTAAGCTAGACTAGTTCTCTTTCATGTGTTATTGCGAATAAACTGTTGAATGCACGCACACACAAAGTTCACATGAAAACAGTTGGTTATGTCTGTTCACGTATGCAGCAAATAGGCCTACAGAAATCCTGTGTGTATATTAGATCTGTGTAACGTTACTAAAGTGAAAGCAATGTAATATACAGTACCTACTGCTATATCTGCTGTTAATATGAATCAAACAACAAAAGATAAACAGAAAATCACTCAGTGCTGTTGACTGAATGAACTGTAGTAGCTTTATTAAGAACACATTTCTTACTTGAATGCTGCTGTTAATGCTCTGGCAAGGAGATAAACATGGCAGACTTTGTACAGCTCTCTTGAGGGCGGGGTCTATGCTAATACCGCAGTGTCCATCAACACTCGTGGGTGGGGCCTGTGAAATGTGATGTCACATTGCCCAGAATCTGCAAACGGCTTGTTTTTATTGGGCTTGATTTATTGGGATTTTAAAAAAAGGAGCGGTGGATTTTTACCATTATGTGTAGGCTACACACACTGACAACACACATTTATGTGAATTTTGCATAATAGGTGCCCTTTCAAAATAATACTGACAATTTGATTGGTCCGAACAGCTCTGGATCGAGCATAGTTGCTCCACAATGGATCAAGTCCAGACTGAACTTCCCAACCTCAAATGTTGTGGGGGGGGGCTAAGTTCGGCTGGCATCCAGGCTAGTATGTGGGTGTATGTGTGCAATGAATAGGTGCTTCTCTTTGTTTGGCTCTGACATTGCTGTTAGCGCAGATCGGCCGTTCACTCTGGCATCCTAGACAGTTAAATGCATGTTTACCGTTCAGATCCTCTGGGACTCCTCCTTAGTGGCTGAGGTTACGGCACTGATCGCATTAAGGTCCCTCGACGTGTTACAGCTCATGGCTGGGTTACGCTGCACGAGAGCATGCCAAACCATGCGTGCAACTGCTTGCTGCATCGGAGAGACCCAGACCGAGGGAGGATGTTTTTCATGAGGAGCGCTTCCAGCTCTGCCAGGATCTAAAACAACAACATGGTCTTATAAATTATTCAGCGTGGACAGAGAGTGTGTGACAAAACACATGCTGTAAATGAATATTTCAATGCTGGACACGAGTGCATCTGTAGAGGAAAGACTGCTTGTGTGCCAGTTTGTGTACGCCACAAACTCAGAAACCTAAACTTAACTGAGTAGCAGCCCAGGAAGTCAGGATGAGGGAAAAAACCCTCCTAACCTTTAAAGTCGCTGAAAGACAGATGTTTTATTCTTTTGTGGTAATTGAGGGGGAGGGAACACAATAGTTTACCCACAACTATACTCCCTCTTCCTTTGCAGGAGTGCAAACTCTCAAATGTTATATCACGTCGATTGAGATCAGTTTACACCACAGGGGAAGCAGTGTTTTCAGTTAAACCACTGTACCTGATTACGGCTGTCTCAGGAGTCTAAGCCAGCGCAGGAACTCGCACGCTTGTGAACACGTGGCCTTGTGCACCTGAGCGCAGCAGAACCGAACCTGAAGCGTGTAAGGCTAAAGGTGTAACGCAAATACTTTCGGCATCCCAATTTAAGTTGCAAAAATATTTACCTTTTCCCTGGAGTAAACAGAATTTAGCTTCACTGCTGTGTTTGTTCTAATGTTTGAAAGTCTGACAAGTATAATATACGATGTTTTTAGAGTTGTTTATCATTTTCCTTTAGGAGTCTTGTGTTTTTGCTCGCAGAGAGGTTGAAACTGCTGAGTTTAGATATTATGAAGTGCATGATTCATACGGCTGTGCGCTGTGCACTTTTTATTTGCCCCTTGAAAGCTCACGGGCCGTTTCTGCGACAGGAAAAGGATCGAGATGGATTAGTATTGTTGACTGAGATCCGACTGCCCCTGTAGTTTACTGTCGGACATGACTGTCTGATGGGCAGCTACAACTTACACACAAAAATAAATCACACCTTATTGATGAATTGTGAAATATAAATTAGGCTTTCCTGACCTTCTGCAGTCTTCAAATGACAAAACTCGCACAGAATGTGTGAGTTTTGGCAGTTATTGTTTGTCTTCCCTGTTTTTCACATGATTAATGCTTTTGTTTAATGTCTGTGGTGCTGTTCTGATTGTTTGTGTCTTTGTTTATCCATAGGCAAGTCTGAGAGGCCTCCATTCTCCGGCTATGGGAGAGAGCCAGGCGTCTCTGGATGCCAGGTAACAACCATAACGTCACTTTTATTAACATGTTTTATGTAGTTTTGCTTTTGTGTGAATCTTGCAGGTTTCTCACTTAGCCTCTGATTCATCACAACAACCAAAGTGCTGAAAGTGAACATGCCAAATACTCCAACACATGGCTAATTGGTCGTGCTCAGTTAAAAAAAATACAGCTGAAACAAGTATTTTATGCTAGCTGAGACTTTATTTGATACAGTAAGGCTCTATAAAATACAGTAAGAATGCTGTGAAATACTATTAAAAAATTGACTTCAAACCTTTTTTTTTCATTCCAAAAAAGCATACGTCATTTTGAAGCATTTCCTCATTTTTAACAGAGAATGTGAAAATAACAATAATGTGCTCATTGCAACTCATTTTGCCAGTACGGGTCACAAATGTAATTTATTCCTGTGATGGGAAAGCTGAATTTTCAACATCATTACTGCAGGCTTCAGTGTCACATGATCCTTCAGAATCAATCATTCTTCATTAACAAAAAAGTGTAAAGTGGTACCAAAAAGCATCTACTAATATCAAATAACTGGGAAAAGTCATCAAAACGTCTGGGAAATCCATTGGTCTAAAGATATGGGAACCTTGTTCATAGTTTCCGTTTTTCGCATCAGACAATGTTGAAAGAGTGTTTTGTGGAGTCTGGATGCTTTTAATCTGAATGCTTTTTAATAGCTTTTAATATGACCCAGCTCTGTGATTTAGAGGGAGTGTTTATGAATGTGTTTTGTGTAGGGAGCAGGCCTTCAGCACACAGAAACATGACTTTCAGCACTTCCATTAAAGCAGGGTCACAGAGCCCAGCCCTGCTCCCCTCCCTCAGCCACACAGATGTTCCAAACAAAGACAGGATTGTGTGAGCACACCACCCCGCTCCCGCTCTCCCTCTCTCCTGCCCGTTCATTCTCTCTGACATGGTTGACGTCAGTCAGTCAGAGAGTATACTTGGAGACCCCCCACTCTTTTTTTCCCTCCACATTTTTTTAATCGCCTGTTGCTTGCGCTTTTGCTCTGTTTACATTTTGTTCACTCCCTCTCCAACCTGTTGTAATGACCACTGGGAAACTAAAAAAATAAACTCTTTTCCATGCTGGTGGAATCTTCGATAGACTGTGTTGCGTATTAGTGCTATACTTACACTGTAAAAAGTTCCTGTCGTATTTACAGAAAAAAAATGGACAGCTGTCAATAATAATTCTGAAAAATGTAAATACATTTACAGCAATACATAACAATACATAGCAATACATAACAACCACTGAAAAAATAGAATAAAAACATTTTAAACAGGTAAATCCAACACCCATTTTCTGCTGAATTAGCAAGGCCATACTGCTACTAAAATCAGTTTTACAATACGTATACTATATACAACCACCATAATAAGATAAAGGTAAAGAGAAAGTCACATGATGAATCAAATTCATTACAAGGAGCTTTTCTGCGATTGGAGGGAAATACTAATATATAGAGGGTGCACACAAGTACAAAGCACCATCATGGTTACACACAACACTAAAATAATGCAATAACCATAAAAAGCGCATAACATAAAGCCGTGAAGTTAATAATAAAATGAAAAGAAATATCAGATCATGTTCCATAACGCATGTGCTATTTACATCACATACGTCTGTAAACGCTTGGCAACAACTGATGCATTTCTATTACATTCCAAAGATCTCCTTTATCAGCCTCACAGTGGAAAATGAAACCATATCCGGATCGGCTGGGCGGAATGGAATGGTTGAGAACGATGTTCGGCCAACATTAACAACATAAGATGTAACATAAAATGTGCATAACTGATGACAAAAACTAAAAAGAAACATTATTATTAAAATGAAAAACCATCAAATTTGAAGTGTCACAGGGAATTCTGAGAAAATCAGAATGTAAAACTTAAAAATGTGAGATTACATTTTTAAAGTAGCATTCTTACAGTCTTTTACAGTTAAAATTACAGTATGTGGTTATTAGCAGGAGGATTTAGTCAAAGTCTTGGCTTAGATTAGATTTAATGCCACTGCTAAAATGATATTAGAGGAAGACTAGCTCTCCAGCTTAAGTGTGAGGTCAGCTCAGCCCTCGACCCGAACGACCCTTTAATAACCTCGCCCTCTGAGCGCTTTATCCATCTCAGGAGAAGTGAAACACACAAACACACCTTTTAAAGCACTTTGCGGTTTGCCAGCAGTGAATGCCGCTAGTCAGAACGAATGAAAACACGGCTGGCTCTCTGGCGCGTTCGCTCATTCATAAAAGAGCTTTCTGAAAGGGAATGCCAGTTCAGACATTTTGTGTGGGAACTGGGGAATTTATGCTGGCCTGCAGCTGCACAGATCAGAGCCTGGCAGAGACTCAGTTTGTCTAGTCGCTGAAGGAAAACAGGAAGAGGGAAAAAGCCATTCGGTTCCTGAGTGAATGTGGGAAGAATGCGGGCTGCAGGGTGGCTGCATTAATATTCTGTACCCCACGTGTTAATACGGCCATCGCGTCTGCTGTGCGCATATAAACAGATGACTATCAGGTGCAGAGATTATCGGAGAAGCAGTGTTTTTAATACGCGAATCGGGCGCCTAATAACCCAGTCTGCTTCGAAAATTGAGCAATGCACATTGCGGAACCTAATAAAAGGCCCTATTTGTTCAGCGAGTGCCAAGAATGGAAATATCTGCAGAAGTAATCTATCAAGTGTTTGGCAGTGATGGGAAGCGGTTACAGGATTTTCACAAAACCAAACAGCCTGTCTTTTTATGAGGTTTGTCATCATTTGCAGGCTAAACCTCTCCCTCAGCAAGGTATTATTGCATCATTTGAACCTGATGTGGAACTGTACATCTTTTATTGAGTTAAATATTCAAACTGTCTCAGCCAGCTGCGGCCCCTGTATCTCTGCCTGCCAAGCATCTCATCGGCTGCTTTCTTTTAGTAACAAGTAATTCACCTAAAAAGCTGTGGATTTCACTTCGGCTTGGGAAGCAAGAACAGCTTATTTAGATTCTCGCATGTGCATTATTCCACTGATGTGGACCAAACTCCATACAATACTCAGGCAGCGTTTTCTGCAATATTATACAGTGGCATTGCAACACTACTACTGAATCTACACATGACAACCATTGTAGATTACAAAATTAGTGACTCTTAAAAACCAGTTGTTCTTCATATTAAATTGGAAATGTACATTGTGAACATTGTAGTCAGATTCCCAAACAAATGACTGGTGAATCGTTTTTTTTGTGTGAATCAAAACCAACGCAACCAATGTAGATCAATTCTCGAACAAATTATTTGGTAACACTTTATTTTAGGGTTCAATTCTCACTATTAACCAGTTGCTTATTAGCATGCATATTACCAGTACATTGGCTGTTTATTAGCACTTATAAAGCACATATTAATGCCTTATTCTGAATGACCTTATTCTACATCCCTTAGTCCTACCCAATACATCAACTTAAACACTACAAAAACTACCTTACTAACTATTAATAAGCAGTAAATAAGGAGTTTATTGAGGCAGAAGTCATAGTTAATAGTGAATATGTGATCAATGAATTTTATGTGCCGTTTCTTCGTAGTGAATCCAAAAACATACAACACAAAACTTAATTCCCGAACAAATGACTCTTATGAACCAGCTTTTTTGCGAATCAAAACCATTCAGTGCTACCAGTATAGTCAGATACCCAAACAAATGACTCTTAAAGAAATAGTTCACACAAATATGAAAATTATGTCATTATTTACTTGCCCTCATGTTGTTCTAAACCTGTATGATCTTATTTCTTCTGCAGAACTGAGAAATGTCTTTTTTTTTTTTTTTTTTCATACAATAGAAGTTAATGGTCACCACTGTTTGGTTATCAATATTCTTCAAAAATATCTTGTTTCGCCATAAAGTATAGAATCATATAGTTTAAATTTTGGGGTAATTTATCCCTTTAGGAGGCAGTATTTCATAGTGAATGTACATGAATAGACAACATGTACAGTGTACAAATATTTTTTTTAGTGAATGACTATTACGAGACAATTCTTTTTAGTGAATCAAAACCGTACTACATGACCAGTGTAGTCCGAGCAAATACACTTTTGCTCACCTCGTACAAATGTATCTCTCTATACAGGAAAGAGGAGCTTTATTGACCATTTAACAGATTTTTACATTATGCATCCTAAAATAATACATTTTATTAATTTGTTTCTTGCCTTTGCAATATCTTTAACAATACCTCACTCAAGGTTGCACTATTGTTGCCATCTTTAACCTTGTAACAGGAAAATTCCATGATTCGAACTTGAGAAATGTGAAAATAGTGAAGCGGTAGAGAGCTGCATTCAGCAGCAATGGTGGCTGTAGGTAAGCTCTGCGCCCGTCCCCTGTGTGGAGGATTATTCTGATTGTTGCTGCAGGATGCAGTTGACAGATGACTGCTATTATCTCCACCAATCTGCCTGACATTTCACTCAGGAAGATGATTGTTCAGATGTGAGCGGGCTCAGAAGCCCCTGTGATTCTGTCAAGCGCTCTTATAATGAACACTACTTCTCAGTATTCGCAAGATTGACCAGACTGTCATGTAAGCTGAGTACTTGTTTTAAAGGCTAAACCACGGTGGGTAGTCATTTTCCTCTCACTCGCTAACACACAGCCATTTTCACACACAAACACTCATACCCTGGCGGGAGCTTTAGTCAGTATAACGCTGTTGCAATCGCTCATGCTTAGTATTAGGGATTTGAACACAGGACACGTTGATGTGTAACTCATCCCAAAATGGACATTAATGATACCTCAAATCATGTGGTTTGTTGACGAGAGGTGTATTATTACTTTTCTAAGCAATCAGAATTAAGATTTTCACCTGGCAGATGAAAAAATTTCTCAGACCCAAAACCTTTCTAGAAACCTGAAATGACTAAGGGATTTATTTACTTAGCAACTGTTTAGCAGCCGTCTGGCATTGTGCTTCAAGTTTTTCTTCATAAAATGTAAATTTCTCATTAATTCTATATTCAATTTAGCAAAGATCACTCTAATCCCCTTTAGTTTCATGGAACCACCAGTTCTCTGAATGTAATCTTTAAATAGGATTCGACTAATTTCACATCACTATAATAAACCACAGTAAATCCCCCTTAAAGTCACTCTCTCCAGAGTGGTAAATTAGTATTCTATCGGTCTTTCATCTGATCCCAGCGCTTCCCCCTTCTTGTTTTTGCATTGCAGCTAAAAGTAAGAAGATAATATTGCTGTGAGGATTTCATATCATTGAACAAAGCCAACACTAGTCAGTCTGTTTTGCCATGTCAATGTCAATGATGCCACCTCCCTGACAGCCTGTCACTTTGGAGAGCTCGTTTTACCCCTTATTCCTCCTGCAGTAAAGGAGAAGCCAACCTGATTTTCACACGATCTGATGGCCCTTCTTTTAATAGGCTACATTTAAGGAGTAGCAGTTATTTTTAAGCGCTTTCTTCTGTAGCCACGACCAGGGCTTTGATTATGACTTCTATATGACTTTGATATCGGAAAAATGCCCTGTGTACAATATGCTCACTTTTAGGAACTATACAAATCAGAGTGATATGACAAATAAAAAATAAGTGCACTGTTTGTTATTTTCAATTTATAATAGATTTCTAAAAATATTTGTTAAAATATGAAACATATATTAATCTTTAAAACAACATATTATATATATATATATATATATATATATATATATATATATATATATATATATATATATATATATATATATATATATATATATATATATATATATATATATATATATATATATATATATATATATATATATACAACATAAAAGCCTTCTATATTCTATATATGGGGACTTTTGGACGGTCAGTTTAAAAGAAAAAAATATGATACATGATGGCAAATGTATGATCACTTCAGATATTGTGTGACCCATGAATGAAGGTTTCGCTTAACAGAAGGACGCAATCAGACCTTACAGAGAGAAAAAAAACCTGAGAGTTTTGCTGCTCTTTCCTCTCTTTACTGAACACAATTGTGCAGTTATTGATGTGAGTGCCCCAGCAGCTCAGTGAAGTCCAAGGAGAAATCGATCCAATCAGTCTGACCTAGTGATTCCCTCCCCTTCTGCTCGTGGTGAACCACTATTGATCAGGCCTGATCACAGCCCCAGGGCATATCCACACACAGCCAGGGACACATCCTCACTTAAAGGAGCAGCGGGCCCAGGAGAGTGAAGGATGAGAGACACAACAGTGGAGGCGGGTATACGACAGTGGCCGGCTCAAGCCTCATTAAACCATCTGTCAGATCTCAGGAACTGTCAGCTACCCTGTAAAAACTGTGCCGGCTTAACTTGACAAAACACCCGGTATAGAGCCCATGAAGCCGACAGGGCCACTAACCTGTCGATGGACAGCCAATTACGTGAGGGGAGAGCAGAGACAGTGGCCCCAAAACCTACGTCTGATGACCAGGAGATTAGCGTAGACTTCAGGTTTGTAAATGGTTTTCCCGGAGGCTATAGCACCCTTGACCAACATCCACTCTGTCGAGAAACTGGGTTAAGAGGCCAATTAGAGAAAAAGCCCAATTAGCTTAATCGTCTACTGAGTTAAAGAGCAGTGTAGGGAGGGGGATGAAAGAGTGACGGAGAATAGAAGGAATCAGGTAACAGGATTCAAATTAGGAGAACCAGCATGCATTAGAGTGGCTGTTGACTACTATACTGCACCACAACACAAACTAAAATCACACAGAAGACAACTAGAGATATATCAAAATGTAGAACCATGATTTATTTACAGTGTAAACATGTATGTTTGTATAAGTGTGTGTATGTGTGTGTGTGCGTGTGTGTGTGCGTGTGTGTGTGCGTGTGTGTGCGTGTGCGTGCGTGTGTGTGTGCGTGTGTGCGTGCGTGTGTGCGTGCGTGTGTGCGTGAGTGTGTGTGTGTGTGTGTATATATATATATATATATATATATATATATATATATATATATATATATACAGTGAGGAAAATAAGTATTTGAACACCCTGCTATTTTGCAAGTTCTCCCACTTAGAAATCATGGAGGGGTCTGAAATTGTCATCGTAGGTGCATGTCCACTGTGAGAGACATAATCTAAAACAAAAATCACAATATATGATTTTTTTAACTATTTATTTGTATGATACAGCTGCAAATAAGTATTTGAACACCTGAGAAAATCAATGTTAATATTTGGTACAGTAGCCTTTGTTTGCAATTACAGAGGTCAAACGTTTCCTGTAGTTTTTCAGCAGGTTTGCACACACTGGAGGAGGGATTTTGGCCCACTCCTCCACACAGATCTTCTCTAGATCAGTCAGGTTTTTGGCCTGTCGCTGAGAAACACAGAGTTTGAGCTCCCTCCAAAGATTCTCTATTGGGTTTAGGTCTGGAGACCGGCTAGGCCACGCCAGAACCTTGATATGCTTCTTACAGAGCCACTCCTTGGTTATCCTGGCTGTGTGCTTCGGGTCATTGTCATGTTGGAAGACCCAGCCTCGACCCATCTTCAATGCTCTAACTGAGGGAAGGAGGTTGTTCCCCAAAATCTCGCAATACATGGCCCCGGTCATCCTCTCCTTAATACAGTGCAGTCGCCCTGTCCCATGTGCAGAAAAACACCCCCAAAGCATGATGCTACCACCCCTATGCTTCACAGTAGGGATGGTGTTCTTGGGATGGTACTCATCATTCTTCTTCCTCCAAACACGTTTAGTGGAATTATGACCAAAAAGTTATATTTTGGTCACATCTGACCACATGACTTTCTCCCATGACTCCTCTGGATCATCCAAATGGTCATTGGCAAACTTAAGACGGGCCTTGACATGTGCTGGTTTAAGCAGGGGAACCTTCCGTGCCATGCATGATTTCAAACCATGACGTCTTAGTGTATTACCAACAGTAACCTTGGAAACGGTGGTCCCAGCTCTTTTCAGGTCATTGACCAGCTCCTCCCGTGTAGTTCTGGGCTGATTTCTCACCTTTCTTAGGATCATTGAGACCCTTCGAGGTGAGATCTTGCATGGAGCCCCAGTCCGAGGGAGATTGACAGTCATGTTTAGCTTCTTCCATTTTCTAATGATTGCTCCAACAGTGGACCTTTTTTCACCAAGCTGATTGGCAATTTCCCTGTAGCCCTTTCCAGCCTTGTGGAGGTGTACAATTTTGTCTCTAGTGTCTTTGGACAGCTCTTTGGTCTTAGCCATGTTAGTAGTTGGATTCTTACTGATTGTATGGGGTGGACAGGTGTCTTTATGCAGCTAACGACCTCAAACAGGTGCATCTAATTTAGGATAATAAATGGAGTGGAGGTGGACATTTTAAAGGCAGACTAAAAGGTCTTTGAGGGTCAGAATTCTAGCTGATAGACAGGTGTTCAAATACTTATTTGCAGCTGTATCATACAAATAAATAGTTAAAAAATCATATATTGTGATTTCTGGATTTTGTTTTTTTAGATTATGTCTCTCACAGTGGGCATGCACCTACAATGACAATTTCAGACCCCTCCATGATTTCCAAGTGGGAAAACTTGCAAAATAGCAGGGTGTTCAAATACTGTTCAAAATTTTCTTTCACTGTATATATATGTGTGTGTATAGAGTCGAAGCAAAATTTATTTAGACACCTTCCAACATTTTCTCACATTATCACAGTTTATTCTCTATAGTTTAGAAAATGGTAATAAAATCTGTCAGAATAAATAAATCTTGATAATGTCAGATAACTTTGATATAAAGGTATTTAATGGATTACAATCATCCAATCAGCTGTCAGCTTTAAATACACAAATAGATAATACAAATTTAGATCAACCAATTGCCAAACAATGCTTCGTTTTGTTCTGTCTGTGGTGTAAAAGGTTGCATTAGCAATTAAAGAAAAATATGGTCAGGTCAAAGTGTCTGAATAATTTTGGTCCCAAATTTTTATCAATTTTACTGGTAGTCCATTGTATGATTTTTGGGTATAATATGTCACAGTTTACTTTATTTTGCTATCCTCACTTACATAAATGAACTAAAGTGTCCTGCACTCACTAGTAAAAAATTATAGCTGGTGTCTGAATAATTTTGAGTTTGGCTGGATATAGAAATACAATTTTGATGCGAGCTAAATTCAAACAAAACATTAATAAAATATATCAAATATAATTTTTATACTGTACATTATAATATTGTGATGCCTAAATTCAGTTATAGTATGTAACGGATTGATTTTAGTTTTTACTATTTTATTCAGCTTATTTGACAAAATAGTATAGAATTTTAATATTGGCTATTTATGGGTTGTGGGTCATGTGAAAATCTGCTTTGTCTGTATGGTAGAATTTTAACATTGCAAATCCTTAATTACTTTTGTTTGTTTGTTTTTTAAATGTAAAAATGTTTATGATTTGCACGCACACATTCACTTTTTTGGTCATTTACATTAGTGTATATATTATACGCTCAGCCCTGAATTGTCTTCTTTTGTCTCTACAGACCAATCTGAGGTCGGACATGGGGCTGGCGAGCCCAGGGCCCGTCACCACTTCTGGGAAGTCGCCCACTCCGTTCTACTCTTTTACTGGCTCCAATCCACGAAGACGCTCCCTTCAGGACTCGGCGTCACTGGGTCAGTGTCTGTCTAGTGCCCTCAATGAAGAAGCATGACTATGGCGTCATTATTATGTTTTTATATCAAACACTAATGGATGTTAATGGAAATTAATTTAAGAATTCCTTGATTTCTGCCACACTAATGCTCTCATATTTGTGTTTTTAAACCTGTAATTAAAGAGACATCTGACTGAGTGTCTCCTCATGCTTGTTTATTCTTTTTTCCCCTCAAATGTCTCAAAGTTGTTTTTGTATTCTCTCCACAGATCCTCTGCAAGCAAAGAAAGTGCGCAAGCCCCCTCCTGGCCTGCCTACATCTGTGAGTACAGCATCATTTCATCTTCCTGCCATTGCTTTGCTTTAAAAATAGATGCTAGCGCACAAGCAGACACAACAGAAGCATTTAATGAAAGCCGTTGGTACGGCAGCACACACATTTTTGAATACCATCTCATCAAAGTCGTCTTTTGACATAGTGGCAGCACGTACCTGTGCGTATGTCGAGCGTATGTACACAGGAGGCCAAACCTGCCTCACAAATCAGCTCTGTTGTGTTTGCCAATCCACCGTTTGGAGCCGACGGGCGTAGGTGCGCGGTAACGATGGTTGATTGATTTGTGAGGCCGCTTCGTCAGCTCTCACCTCCCTTTCCTCCCCTCTCCCGCGGGAACAAGGGCTCAGGGACACGAGCTGTCATGCCGCATCCCCGCCACAGCTCTTTTGATGTTTAATTAGTCATTATGTAGCCAGAACAGTAGGACAGACAGAGATTAATAACATGGAATTGGGGGGAAATTTCCATGGCCGATAATCCCAGTGGAGCACCAGACATTAGGATTCGGAGGAAGTGTGGAGCTCAGCTTGATTCCGCCTGTGACCCCCGTTCGCCCAACTCCCTCGCACCCTTTCTATATGCATAAATCGCACATTCGAACAGTCATTGTGGGAAAACGGAGGGCAGATAGTGAAAGCCTCCTTTTAGATTCGCCCTCAAACCACACTGCTGGCTGCAATGAATGCGCCCCCAGATGCAGCGGCTTTAGCACAGAGATCCCCTCACGTTAATACAGCATTCGGATTCCACCCGCAGAACAAAGCGAGGTCTTTTAGGGCCACGTGGCAGCAGGATTAGTCTTCGTGAGCTCTCAATAATCACACGCAACGCAGGCGAGAAATCAAGCGCGACTCTTCCGCGAGACATGAATAAGAAGTTGCGCTACACACTTTTGTCTTTAAATTTGTGTTTGAATCGTTGCATGTCTGGAACAGAGTCGCTCCAGTTGATATGGGACTCTGGGAGCGAGATACTTTTCCCTACTAATGCCAGAGGAAAAAACAAGGGAAGACAGAAAAAGACGGAGAGGTGGGGTGGTAAGGGGGTTGAGGAAAGATTGGTGGCCTCGTGGGGTACATCTCTTTGTTGTGTAAATGGACATAGGGCTTTTATTTGTCACTACTTAACACATGGCCGCAGGTGCACTTGTGTGACTCATAACTCAAAGGAGCTCAATTCAGCGCAGGGTAGAGCAGTGACGGTGCACGCCGGCCGGGAATATAGAACTCTGCTCTTGTAAGAAAGGCTGGATTCTCTTCAAAATCACACTCACAACATGAACATGTCTGTCAGTACCTAAATTGCAATTTTATGTGAAAAATCACTAATAATTGCACATAATTGAACATAATTTTTGCAACTTTTCCATTCCATGTCACTTTTTGGGGAAATTGCCGGCGAATAGAAATGTAAATTGTAATTACTATGGAAACCACTATGGCTGTTTAATTAAAGTAATGGATTTAGAGCACAGTACATTTTTTTGACCAATTATTTGGTCAGGAGTTTTATAAATGGAATAAAACTTTATTAGCGATCGGTGGCAGATGCCTTATGAGCGAGGGCCAAAGTATCCTTCAGTTTTGACCTGAGCGCTTAGCATATGAGTATAGCATTTGATAGCATTCACAAACACAAGCACTCAACACATGAACATTAGAAAGCAACCCTCTTCAATACGAGTAAAACACTCGCATATGCAAGTAAATCGTCACTCTGGGCAATTAAATAATATCTATCATTAGCCATTGGCTAATAAATTCTCAGATTTTACTCACCAGGGTGTGTGTGATGCTATAAATAAGTTTAGCACAAATATATTTTTACTCACTTAACACTCTGAATGAGCGCTTGAGTTTCGCTCTTGTCAAGCGATCTATACGATTTCAAATCAGCTCATCTGACGTACTGTGAACTGTAAAGAACTCCGTCGCTTTGCTGAGCGCGTTTCTCACACACACACACATGCAAGCAATTTTGAGCGTGGCATGGTTGTTTGCTGCCAGACGGGCCGGTCTGTGTATTTCACAATCAGCTCAGTTACTGGGATTTTCATGCACAACCATTTCTAGGGTTTACAAAGAATGGTGTGAAAAGGGAAAAACATCCAGTATGCGGCAGTCCTGTGTGCGAAAATGCCTTGTTGATGCTAGAGGTCAGAGGAGAATGGGCCGACTGATTCAAGCTGATAGAAGAGCAACTTTGACTGAAATAACCACTCGTTACAACCGAGGTATGCAGCAAAGCATTTGTGAAGCCACAACACGCACAACCTTGAGGCGGATGGGCTACAACAGCAGAAGACCCCACCGGGTACCACTCATCTCCACTACAAATAGGAAAAAGAGGCTACAATTTGCACGAGCTCACCAAAATTGGACAGTTGAAGACTGGAAAAATGTTGCCTGGTCTGATGAGTCTCGATTTCTGTTGAGACATTCAGATGGTAGAGAATTTGGCGTAAACAGAATGAGAACATGGATCCATCATGCCTTGTTATCACTGTGCAGGCTGGTGGTGGTGGTGTAATGGTGTGGGGGATGTTTTATTGGCACACTTTAGGCCCCTTAGTGCCAATTGGGCATCATTTAAATGCCACAGCCTACCTGAGCATTGTTTCTGACCATGTCCATCCCTTTATGACCACCATGTACCCATCCTCTGATGACTACTTCCAGCAGGATAATGCACTGTCACAAAGCTCGAATAATTTCAAATTGGTTTCTTGAACATGATAATGAGTTCACTGTACTAAAATGACCCCCACAGTCACCAGATCTCAACCCAATAGAGCATCTTTGAGATGTGGTGGAACGGGAGCTTCGTGCCCTGGATGTGCATCCCACAAATCTCCATCAACTGCAAGATGCTATCCTATCAATATGGGCCAACATTTCTAAAGAATGCTCTCAGCACCTTGTTGAATCAATGCCACGTAGAATTAAGGCAGTTCTGAAGGCGAAAGGGGGTCAAACACAGTATTAGTATGGTGTTCCTAATAATCCTTTAGGTGAGTATATATATATATATATATGATAAAGTATATCAGTCTGGCGACTAAACAAAACAATTTACTAGCCAAAGGCGATTCTATTGCTAAGGTGTGCGTAGAGGTTTGGAAAGTTTAATTCTTGTCTAGTGTCTGCGCTATTTCTCTCCAGAAGCTATTAACGATAAGCACTTGTTTAAAACGAATCCCCTCACACAAGCACTTTGCATCTTTCTTGTTGCATCTCCAGTCAAACCTGTTTGTTATTGTTCTGTCTCATCAGTTTATTTTTCGCCTGTGAAACAATAGGCCAGGGCAGTATTTATTTGTGTAGAAAAAGGTACAGGTGCGAGTTGAGCATACAGAGTACGCGCGGTTAGAAAATTCTAGATGCACGTATTGTCGCACACTATTCTGATGATAAAATTTATATCACATGCACTGTAAACACAACATCCAAAGTATACTTTGGGCTTGAGAAAGACAGCGGATAGTAGTAGTAATCTGAGTGAATTATTCAGTCATATAACTTGAGGCAAAGTCATGTGAATTTTTGTATCAGCATGAAGGAATTTAGTGAGATTTGTATGTGTTTTTATGTAATATCCCACTAAATTGGACAGAAACCCGGTTATTGTAGATATAACACAGTCGCTTTAATTTTTTATGTAAATCTAGGCATTTAAATCCGCTTAGTGTTGACCGGCATTTAGTGACAATAGTCATCATTGGTCGAGAGATGTTGAAGGGCTAGTCGTAAAACCAAAGATGTAAATCTGGGCTCTGGTAGCTACGGCGGCACAGGTGCACCTGCAGAGCCACGTAGGGTTTGCTGGGGCAGCTGTGTGTATGTGTGTGTGTGAACACGCAGTCTGCAGGGTACCTGTACAGTGGGCTTGCAGCTGCAGATGCCTCTGAAAGCTTTTGCTTATGTAAGCAGACGAGCCCCACTAGAGGCCCGTGGAGCTGCTTGATAAACAAAATGAACACAATGCTTCCCATCATCAGACCCTCTGCAGGGAATACAACCCCCAACTCACCTAAAAATACTTTAACTATTTACCTCCTACCAGCTCATCACTTTTTTTTTTAAACGAAACACGGCTGATGGATCGGCATAGTTTACGTATGGATTGTAAATATTTATGGAATAACATCCGCTCCATTTTAAAGCAACGATGGCATGCTTTACGAAATAAAGCCCCAAATAAGACATGGCAGCAGATTGAGGACGTACAAATATTTATAACCGTGTTTGATTTGTGTACTTGCTGGGAGCCGAGGGAACGTTGTTAACCCTTGAACTGTGGGAAATGGTTTAAATAAAGATAGCGGATGTTTATTATTCACTGTTTAAACACTTGAAGATTAGACTTAAGTAGGTCTGAGCGTTTTGTGTAAAAAAATCTATTTACAAATGTTTTGATTTTTAAAAAATGGCGATCGCGGTTTAAAATGAACTTTGGCCAAAAAAATCATATTGTGATAATTATAATAATAATTGTTATGATATACAGTATATACTGTAATAATAGTATTTTACTGTAAAATAAAACAATCAAGCATTTAATCAAATGAATAATCATTTTATTTTACTTTACAATAAAAAAAATTACAATAAAATTACAATACTAACATTTTCATCTTGATTCATTCATTTTCAAATGTTAAACCATTAAACTTTTAAACCGCAGGGAGACCTTAAAGCTTTTCGTTTATTGACTACAAGTTTATAAATGCTTCTCATTAACAATGTAGTGAAATGGGTGGCATATGCCGCCTTCCCAATTTCATGTTGTAAGCGACCTAAACTCAGAGCAGATGCAGTTTGTGTGGAACAGCATTTACTGTGAACCGATCCACTCTGAGACACTAAAAACAGTCATCATGAGCTGTTTGCGTATAGATGAACACAGTGCCATGTTTCACTGTAAAATGTGCAGTGTACATCAGTGTTATTTTAGCATAATTTAAATACTATTATAGTCTATTATAGTCTTTCTTAATATTTTGGATTAGATTTTATTTGTATATATTCTGTTTTCATTTTATTTTGAGCTAATAATTGTTGTTTTTCTCCTTTTTATTTTTTAATTTATATAAATATTGTCTTTGCAAATAGCTGAAATAAAATAAGTTTAAGTTTATTTCAGTTACTATGTATTTTATTTCAAGTAATAAAATATTTTTTTTATGGTTTTGTTAATGATAATAACCCTGGTGTATATACAGTATTTATTTAATTAAATCACACGATTAAATTTTTCTCACTAAGCCATATTGGGATTTCAATTTTATTTCAATGAATCATTCAACCTATAGACTTTGTGAGTGCGATTCTTACTAGTTTTAACACATGATGCCTGGCTAACTAGTTGTTTTATTGGCTGCTAGTGTTTTTCGAAATCTCTGTGAGCAGATGGAGGTAAGGATGCTCGGCTCGCTGCTAAGAGCGTGGCAGACGTGTGTTCTGCAGTTTCCCCGCGACACTATGCTTTCAGGCAGCTGTGTGGGCACCTGTGCTGAAGGACCCCAGCCCTCCTGACAGCAGTTCTGTACTGAGGGAGAAAAAGAGTCAGAGGCGGGTGGACGGCCCCATGACTTTGGGCAAGTAACTACATCTTGTGGGAGATTTATACTTGGCTGAGAGCCTAGAGCTGCAGCTATGTGTGTAAATAGCCAGGCTTTTTTTAAACACCCTTGTCACGGGCATGACTGTTTGATGTGACAATGCTTGCACCGGGGCGCTGAGGTTCAGCCCAGAAGAGATGATCGGAGGAGAGAGAGAGAGAGAGAGAGAAAGGAAAAGAGGCAAGGAGAGAAAGCAGCAGGGAGCGTTCGTCTTCCTTCAGGGCCTTTTGTATGCGAGAACACTGCCTGTGAATGACAAAAAAGATTGTCATTTGCTCTTGACAGATCACTCAGGCACCCTCGCTCAGGCAGAAGTTGCACTTAGCGAGGAAACGAGCACCAGGAGAGAAGTGAGAAGAAGGTTATGATCCACTGTGGCGACAAGGACACGAGACTAGCGCCCAAAGCTTGGAGGAAATCAGCTTGACTGGAGCATCTCCATTCAGAAGATGCATCCTGCATTTTTGACTAGACAGCCATCTACAGGCCATGCAAGCTAAAGCAGGTCCCCGATGCCACTGTAAGCTTTTGTGCGTAGTTCTTCTGGATTGGTTCCTCCTCCTTTTTTGCCTACTCTCTTTGAACCCCCTGCCTCTATTGCAAGGTCACAACCTGGCAGTGAAGACCCTGTGTAGTTGGACATGCCTTGGGATAAAAGGGCCCACTAAAGCCCTGTAAAGAATAACAGTACAGTTTGATGTAGGTTTTCATGTGGCCACTGCTCTTTGTTCTTGAGAAAATGTCTGTTCTCTTTTTTCTTTTGTGTTTCCTCAGCGCTGGGTTTTAATGGTCTTGCATCTCTGGTTTAAAGAGCATATTCTACAGCTAGAGGTATAGAATAAAAGGTCTATTTGGTTTGATATCTCTGAGTTTACAGTCTTGTGCTCTTAATATCTCAGGTCATTCTGTATCCTCCAATGACCCACACGTTCAGACAGTATCCTGTAACCTGTAGCTTTTAATAGCTCTCTTGATCTTCAGACATTCGACTTCCTCCCAAACGTATCTTATATTTAGGCTCATTATGTCCCACTTGTGACCATGTGTCTGTCTGAGGTTTGTCCTCTAGGCCATCAGGTCATAATCCTGCCACCAGAGGGCAGTGCACTGGGTCAGTGTGTGTGTGTGTGTGTGTGTGTGTGTGTGTGTGTGTGTGTGTGTGTGTGTGTGTGTGTGTGTGTGTGTGTGTGTGTGTGTGTGTGTGTGTGTGTGTGTGTGTGTGTGTGTGTGTGTGTGTGTGTGTGTGTGTGTGTGTGTGTGTGTGTGTGTGTGTGTGTGTCTGTCTGTTTAGTACTTACTGTTTGGTAAGCTGTACTTTAAAAACAAGATTGACTGGAAGAAATTACCTACATCTGAAAGATAAGTAACCCCTCTTTAGGTAATCCTCACAGATAAAAATGATTTAATGTTTGTTAAAAATGTATAAAATTAATACATTTATTTGTAAAAAAAAAAAAAGAAAGAAAGAAAGAAATTTCACAATAACTATTTCACAATTTCAGTATCACAGCATAAACTAATATGCTATTAAATACTCTTTGTGACTCTTTTTGATGTAATATATAATGTGTGTGTGTGTGTGTGTGTGTGTGTGTGTGTGTGTGTGTGTGTGTGTGTGTGTGTGTGTGTGTGTGTGTGTGTGTGTGTGTGTGTGTGTGTGTGTGTGTGTGTGTGTGTGTGTATATATATATATAATTTAAATGACAGTTTGATTGATCAGTTTAAAAAGTAATGTTTGATTATTAAATGGTTGATCAATAATAGGGTGCATTAACACTGTATGTTTAGTGATCTAATATTTTTGATTTTATTATTATTTTATACATTAACATATATTACATTTATACCTCATAAATACATGCAGTTTGATATTTTGCTATCATTAACTTTTAATTTTATTATCGACTTAAATTAGTCATAATTGTAGTCATTTTAATTAAACAGTAGGTGTCTATAGTATGTCATTTAAATAAGTAGGTCAACGTGTGTGTGTGTGTGTGTGTGTGTGTGTGTGTGTGTGTGTGTGTGTGTGTGTGTGTGTGTGTGTGTGTGTGTGTGTGTGTGTGTGTGTGTGTGTGTGTGTGTGTGTGTGTGTGTGTGTGTGTGTGTGTGTGTGTGTGTGTGTGTGTGTGTGTGTGTGTCTGAAAGGATATGAGCTCATCAGATAAGTGATTAGATAGATGCTTCTGGTTTGTGTCTGATGCTGAACAGAGACGTGCCCACCTCTTTATCAGTTTAGGCCGAGGGAACGAGTCTCTTTATCTGTTTAGGCTACTGAAAGTTTCCTTAGACTTCAGAGCCCTAAAACATGAAGAGCACAAACAGCAGATACACGTGTGCCTTTCAACTTCAGTTAGAGTACAATAGGAATATGTTAGACACGCATTCAGATTTCTGTAAATACATTTTGTTTGTATTTTGCATGGATGCACATCCGCACAGCCATGGTCACTTTAAGAGCGTGCTCTGTCAACAGTCAGAGCTGATTATCTTAAGATGTGATGTGTGTAAAGCACAGCTAATCTGAGCCACACTGGCGTGATTTACCTGGCTGGAGTGCAGCCGGCACGTGAGCCCCAGACACGCTGGTTGTAGGTCAGCAGACAGCAGATGTCACATGTAGAGAAGGTGTCACTGTGGGCTGTGGCTGTAGGTGGAATCCAGGTAAGTGGGTGAGCCGCTTTCTTGTAGCTTGATGTCAGGTAATCATAATTGGATGAAGACCTGTTGCTCAACTAGTGCACTGGCCCAGACACACGCAAAAAGGCTCTCTCCTGAACCCTGATGAAAGGGCCCCGGTGGATTTATCATGTCTGGAGGAGATGCTCGCTAAATACTGGTGTTATTCTAATATAATGTTCATGCCATTTTTTCCGTGTTTTGTCTGGGCGCTGTCCTCAGGCAGGGAAACATTAATCATTACAAGCACATAACAGAATGCTTATAAGCCCACAAGACCCATGGAGAGAAATTTTCCTCCTAATGTGTTGTGATGAATGGCCTTATAGAAACACGAAGATGTTAAATTAGCTTGTATGGGCTGAGATGAGTGTTCTGCATGTTTCTAATTTGCAGGCGTGGGATGTGTGTGGGGATGTTGATGTGGAAGTGTCTAGTTCGCAGATTGATTAGTGGGACAGACTGTCTGCAGCACCTATTACATTTAAACTTCATAATCCACACAATCAGTGCAGGTGAATCCCAGACCTCCTGCGTCTACGGTGTGTTCAAGAACTGGGTTGGCTCAACACGGTCTTAACCAGGTGCGACTCGACGGTTCAGTGTAATACATTACGTTTCCAGCATTAAGTTTTATGCCCGCACTAAAAGCAAAATGCATATCAAAGTGACACAAAAAATTGTTTCATCAGTGTTTTTGTATTATTTTCAAGTACAACTTTTTAAATATATACACTACTGTTTCTGCAAAAGAAATTCATAGTTTTATTCAGCAAGCATGCATTATATTGGTCAAAACTGACAGTAAAGACATTTACATTGTATCGTGGTTTCAAAATGAAACTGCACAACTGTTTTCAACACTGATAATAAGAAGAACTAGAATAATCGATCTTCTGAAGGATCATGTGACACTGAGGACTGGAGTAATGATTCTGAAAAGTTAGCTTTGCCATCACAGGAATAAATTACATTTTCAAATATATTAAAATAGAAAACAGTATTATAAGGGCTGAAAAAAACATCCTGTTGCGCTTCCGACTGGTTAAGGCAAAAGTCGCTTTGCTTTATCGTGTTGTATTTAGCTGGTGAACTGAATGTGACCAACCATGTTCAAGTAAATGTCCAGCGAAACTCACAAGTGATTGGTTTTATTTACAGGGGTGACCATAATGTAGTTATGTATGGCAGCTGTGTGGAAATCTTGCGAGAACAAAGGAAACATGCGTTGTGAACTCTCCGGACATGTGCCAGTGATTTGTGATTTCATTTCTGTCCCTTTTCATTTGTCCCTTTCATTATTTTTTCTGTGTTCTTTTCCTCCCAGCAGTGCATTCTTTATCTGGATTTGTTTTATGGAGCCTTCAAGCATTCCTCCATCATGGCCGTCTCTCTCCTAAAGAATCGTATTGAAACGGCTCCAGGTTTAAAGTGGTACCAGCCTGTCGATCTCAACCACCTTGGACACGTTTGAAAGAATCTCACTCAGAGACGAAAAGAGAATAAATAATAATAGAATTAGAGGCGAAAGCATAATAAAGTATCGTTTTCTGGGAAGGCTTTCATCTTTCCATAACAATAATGTTGTGAATGGTCCGAGGGAGGACGGTGTTTGGACTGGGAAGCCTGCAATGACAGACATGAAAGAGCTCGGAGTGGAGTGGGCTTTAAAGAGACCGATGGTGCTACAGGTCAGCGTGTTCACAGCACGTGGACGACCTTGGCCTCCCCATCTATTTTTGCACCCCTGTCCATTCATTCTCATTGACTGTGTCCAGCCTTTTGCTTTCGCCTCTCTTCCACTTCCACCCTTCCATTTCCCTTAATTTTGCCTTCCTTCCCCTCATTCTCGTCTTCCACCTCCAGTATGCCTGTCATTTGGGATGTGTACCCTACCGCCCCCTTGGTCTATGGGCAAGAGGCCCAGGAAGGGGAGCAGCGGGTACAATGTGAGCGCGAGGAGGGGACGTCTGAGGAAATGGAGCGTCATTGCTCTCGGTGCTTGACGTCAGGCTCGGCCCCTCTGCAGCTGTTGGATGCGTTCAACAGCTCTCTGTGTTTGCTGTCACGCCACTGTGGGGGACTATTAAAACAACAGCCACAGGTCGCAACATTACAAGACTTGGTTAAGGGCAAACAAGTGCGTGGCATGAAACTCAAAAGCATACACTAATATCAGTATATAATATAATATAATATAAATAAGACAAAACTTGAACTGTTAAAAAGTATGGTGTCATGAAGATTTTTTTTTATGTTTTTGAAAGTTGCGAATGCTCCAATGCTGCATTTTTTTGTTCGGAAAATACCGTAATATTGTGAAATAGTATTACAATTGAATGTAACTGTTATCTACTTTGATATATTTTCAAATGTAATTTATTCCTGTGATGGCAAAGCTGAATTTCTTATCAAAGTACAAAACAGTTGTGCTGCTTAATATTTTTGTGAAAACCGTGATACATTTTTTCAGGATTAATAGAAAGTTCAAAAAACAGCATTTATTTGAAATGTAAATCTTTTGTGAAATGTGTCTCTTTTTATGTTATTAATATAATATACGGCATAATTATATCATATTATACAATCCATAAAACTTTTTTCTTTTTTTCATTTGCAAGATTATTGATGTAGTGGGGAAATCCTCTCCATACCCTCAATCTAACCCCTCAATAAAAGAGAAACAATAATCACTAAACAAAAGATTAATCAGCTGAGGATTAAGACCAGAGTGTGTTTCTGTGTTTGTGTGCACCTCTAAAGTATATCAGTTCTGTTTTTTGTTTTGTTCAATTTTCTGTTAGCTTGTAAAAGAACAGACAAGAATCAACAGGTAAATGAACGTAACACTAATTTCGGTGTATTGCTTGGCCCTTTTTCGCACGGAAAATCCACCATTCTAATATCCTTTCCGTCTCTTTTTTTTAAAGTACAAGTCAATCCACTTACTCATTTGTTTTCCGCCCCTCCCTCGCTCTTTATCCTCCATCTCCCCCTCCTCTCTTTGCCTCAGCACTTATGAGGCTTTAAGGGAGCCGAGCTCTGGGTATTGGTCCGTCCTCCTCCTCCCATAAGCCCTACCCCCTCGCTGCCGGCTGAGTTGGTACGGTCCTGCTTTGCATAAGTTGTCTGTGAGTAGATCCATGTGTAGGGGGCCAGCACTGAAGGAATTAGTCCCTTGTGCAGCGAGTGGATGTATGTGTACTGAGCGGGTTGGTGAAAAGAGATCCTCTGTATCTGGCTCCACGTCTTTCCCAGTATCTCTGAGGCTTTTATCATGTATTGCGCCTACCCTGTGCCTGGAATGGGCAGCATGTATTACTACAACGGAAAATCGGTGAGTGCCTTCTCTCCCTAGAGGAAATGTGTGTAAGTAAACATGTTTTTCATGTGCACGGTGGGCTGTCGGGTGTAATGGAGTGGTGAGCCGTGTCAGTTCAGTGTGTTGAAACTGAGTTGAGGGTCTCGTTGCTCTCAGCTTTGCTCGTGTATGTGTGTGTGTGTGACTGCTGACTGTGTTTCCATTACCTCAGTCTTAGTTAGGTCAACATTTACTTTAATTTGCCATTTAACAAGTGTGAGTTGTTACCCTGATTTTAACTTCTGTAGAGAGTTTAAAAGCCGCAAAAAAGTATATTGACAGAGCATCTGAAATATAAATGTTTTTAGAGGCAAACTGACACATCTGCAAGTCTCTATTTTCTTGATAAAAAAGCACTTATTTTGGATCATTATTTGGTGTTGGTGGTTGTGTGTGACTGATGCTGGCTGTGCTTGTGTCTCACCGTCAGCTCTGAGCGGCGGCTCTGCTGAGCACTGAGATGGGCTCACAATAATAACAAGTGGGAGTCTGGGAATGATTAAGGAAGCGAGTCTGTCTGTTGAGGTTTGACTTTCCTGTTTGCAGATTGAGCTCAGAGCAGCAGCATCGCTGTTCCTCCATCTGTTTTTAATCAGCCAGGCATTCTTCTCTCTATAGGAATTCTGATGGGACTCCTAAACCTCTCCACCACAGGCCCTTTGATTTCTGTAGTGCCTCTCACTATGCCTGTTTGCCTGTCTGCGTGTGGCTGTCCGTGTGAACACTCATGTGCATGTGTGCTGAACGTTTGTCAGGTGCTTGATGCTTGGATTGGCGGTGCAGGCTTATGAGACATCGGAGGTGGTTCTACGAACCTGCATTTGTGCCTCATTGAGTGGGCGTTTGGGTTTACTTGAATTGTTTCTGAAAAGATAGCAAAACCTGATAAATTATTCCTTTGGGAATGACCTCAAAGGTAGAAATGATTCATATAATTAGAACATTAAGAGAAAAAAAATTAACATTATTAAATCTGAATGTGAATGAGGAAGAAGAGTTGGCGACTTGAACCTGCACTTGTTCCTCATGACTGGCTTTCCATAAATAGTTTCTGAAAAGATAGCAAAATCTGATCAAACTCACCTTTGGGAATGACCTCCCAAGAAAAAGAATCAGAAGAATTAGAAATAGAAAAAAGAATAAAATTAAATAAAACATTGTTTGTAAGAAAGTCTGGTATGACCTTGTTTAGCTAGACAACATGATGTGTGGGTGGGTTTAGTTATATTTTATAGGACAAAGTTTGGGGTTACTTTCATCCCAATTAAAAATGATACAAACAACCTTTTTGGTATTTACTTATTTGGGATTTATTATTGTTATCATTATTATATAATTTATAATATTATTTAAGTATTATTGTATTATTATTTTTTTTCAGGCTATGGTTAGTTTGTAGTAAATATAATTAGCTATATAAAAACAATATCTATGGTATGTCATCAGTTACGGCCAAGTAAACATGTGTTTTCGGGTGGGGTGGGGTGGGGCGGGCAGGGAGTTAGAATGTACCACCTACTTCCTTAAAAGTGAGTCGCTGCTCCCCAGACGATGCAAAGCACTACTTCAGTAGAGAGGTAAAAGTTTCCAGTAGATTTCCCTGATGTCTTTCTCTCTCTGTCTGTGTGGGGCTCTGGAGATTTCTCCATCTGTTTGCAGAATTTAAGAATGATCCGTTACCCGCCTTAATAAGAGCTTGCTTATTAAATTTCAACGTTGTTCACATTATTTATGCTGCTTTTAACATGGGCGGCAGCAATCATGTTTGCACAACTTTCTTAAATTTCCAATCTCGTTTCTGGGGACAAACGCGAGACCCCGGCTTGTATTTTCACTTCTTTTGAGGTCATCTGACAGAGTCCAGAGTTAGCTTTCCTCGTAGGCTATTATGACAGATCTCTTTGTTCCTGCACCACAAAGCTCACTTTGATCTTTTTATATTAAGTATTTCCAGCCTTGTAATGCAGGCTGGGAGGAAAGAGAAAATGAGGAGCATGTGGCTCACTTGGGTCAGAGTTGAGCTTTATGATCCAAAGCAGTGGGTAAATGCCCAATAAACCCTTCCTTGTGTTGCTTTATTTATATCTTGGCACACAGATATCATTTATTTATTAAATGTCAGATGCTGTGAGCATGAACAAAGATAAAAGTCACATTGATTTGTTTGAATGTCAGGCTGGTACCAATAATTTTATGCCGGGGCCCTGGAAGGCAAGCGGCCTCCCTTGCTTTGATTGGGTCAGTTTATGACGTGTGAAGTATTTTATTTCCTCTCTGCTGTTCTCGCTTTAATTCACGTATTTATAAGTGTTTGCCTAAGGTGGTAGCATTTCCTTTAAGATTTCCAAGGCCTTCTGCTGGAAAATAGTGCTTAGTGCTCTTTTTTTCCAGATACATACACTGCCTATTTTAAGGTTTTGTTCTGGTTGAAACTTTGCATAATGAGTCAGCGTGCTCGTCTGTAGTTGTTCAAAGCAGACCATCGTGTTGTTTTTCTCCTCTCGAAAGGCTTCCACCTGTATCTGTAAGGAACAAAATGCTTTTAAGTTTCAAACTTTTACTGTCTGCTCTTTGTAGACAGACTTGGCTTTAAAAGTCAAAACGTGTCCCTTCAGGACAGAGCTGCTGTATTCAATAGGGGCTCATTGTGCACGAGTAGCGTGCCTTTTCGCCTTGATAAGTGTGTTAGATGGGAGTTGAAAAGGAAGGCCCTCGGGCTGTGATCCGACTCCAAACAAGTGACATGCAGAGGCAGGATATTTTCTTGTCACTCGCGGTCCCTCTGCTCTGAACCCGTCCTTGTGGGTTAGTCTGTTGTTCGGCCTTTTTTTCTCCCTCTATAATAATTTCTTTCTCTCTCGCTCTCTCTATTCCCTGCCTCTCTCACTGTTGACACTAGGCTTATCCATATGTTGACAGTTTAGTGGTTTTTTCCGTGTGTTGTTGTGATGGATGTGGTTTTCAGATCAAAGGAAGGTCTGACAGCCGAGAAAGGAGAGAAAAAACTCATTTCATTCATCAGCGTGAGTCTTCGTCTCCATTTACTCACGCAGGAATTGAAACAAAAAAATACTATTTATATTGCTTTTTGCTCGTGACTATGTTTTAATGAATTTTGTTAATGCATACAAGGTTGCTGCACAAAGGAAAATTATGATTTCCAGCCCTAAAAAATGTATGTAAAAATAGTCAAATCACCTTTATTTATATAGCAATTTATACAATACAGATTGTTTCAAAGCAGCTTTAGTGATAACAGGGAAAAGATCATCAATTATTAAATTAGTTAATTTCATCTATATAGCAATTCTGCAAAATATGATGTCATCATCTAGCTCAGTGCAGTTGTCATACAACAACAGCGTCAGTACCGTCAGATCAACAATATTGTTGAATATTACGTTATGTTAGAATATTAGAGTCATGTAAAAGTGAATATAGTTTTCTCTATCCTATATAGTGGCTGTAAATTGCACTCTCTATAAATGATTTACAAAATATTTTATAATCTTATAATTGTCACAAATGACTGGAAAATGTATTGGTAAAAAAGTATAGGAACTCTAAATATACACCTCTATTAACTCATTTATTTTCCACAGTTTATTTCCACGTTCAATGTTTAAAAAGAAGGACAATGAGAGGGGGATATGTAAACGTGGGTGTTTAGATCAGAGGGTAGTGAATAACTGACAGCTTCCTAATTAAAGCTCTGGTCAAAGGAAGCGTTTCCTTTGCTCTTTCTCTCGTGCTTTCTTTCATTCTCTATCCTGGTGGTGGAGCGGGGCGCCGGTGTTTAGGAAGGTTTATTAACGGGTCGGCTGGTTAGCTCGGGGTAAAGCGGACAATTAGCATTATCCGCTGCCATATGCTGCCCATTGAGCCGTGAGGCGGAGACAAAGGCCCCTCTCCCACGCCGCCCTAACCTGAGATCATCAGGGGACTTCCAGCGCCCGGGTCACATGTGTGCGCCTGCACACCCACGGGAGCCCGTCGCAGCTTATGAACACACTCACTGCCAATCACATGGGCCCGTACTGCCGCCTCAGCAAGGTGCCCGGCCGCACACAGCTGGCTAAGCTGACTGAAAGGCTTTAGATGTTGATCGTAATGCAGAATGTGTCATGACATGCTGCAGCCGTGTGTTTGAGTGTGTGATGAAGGGGATCTTTGCGTACATCTGAAATATGAATGAGTAGGGAGATCTGACAATGGAAATTCAATGCAATTAATATTTGATTATAATTACTACAATAATTGGCAGTGTATTTCATATTCTTACTTCTTAATGAAGTTAGTATATGTCTTTTATGTACAGTTTATTTTGCAATTCTGTTGTTTTGGTCTGTATTTCACTATAGTGCAAATAATTATGAATTAAACTAATGAATTATTAAAGATTATCAAATCAAAACTAATTTAGACACATTTCTGATTTTATGTCATTTATTACGTCAAAGGTTTTATTGACACACATATTATTTATTTATTAAATGTCTGATGCTGTGAGCATCAACAAAGATAAAAGTCACATTGATTTGGATTTGATGTAAATAATTATGAATTAATTATTAAAAAATAAGTCAAACCAATTAAGGCAAATTTCATTTAGCTTAATTTAGTAAAGAATTTTAATTTTTCAGAACAAATATTTTTCAATTTTTTCTATATATTTACAATTTAATTTACTATATATTTACTTATGTCTTACTTTTTTATACCCTTTTGCCTGTTTGCCTTGTTTAAAAGGTCCAGTCTTTCTTACAGAGGATTAACATTATATCATGTGGTGTGATTTTATTTATAGAGTAAAAGTTGCTGTGATGTAGAGAGGTTGTGTTTAACTTGAAATAACTTGAAATGCATTGGGATGCACATCTGCTCTGTGTTACAAGGATTGGTTCTTACAAACATGACGGTGCAGTCAGCTCCTCGCTGGGAGGAATTTAAACTGCAGGTGACGAGGACACCTGAAAGTGAGGACCTGAGTGAGTCTGTCTCGCTTAATGCAGATAATGAGCGAGACTCTCTTTAACATGTTTACCTAGTGTTCTTTTTCATGTCATACATGGCAGTGTTTTCTCTCTCCCTCTGAGAGGTTTTGTCCCATCTGGTGCAGATGAACTGAGAGAGCCACATTACTGGGCTGTAGCCTCATGTCTTTGATCCTCCTCTACTGGAATGGGCACATCTGCAGCTGTAACCACTTCTCCGCTGACCCGACCCTGTCCAACCCCACAGCTCCTAAAATACACATGCGTAAACACAAACACATATGCACCCTAACGCCCTCGCATATTAATCCATTTGTTTTGATGCTTTTGTTCAGCGGGCATGCATGTCGTCGTCATTATATTACAATTAAGCGCTGAAGCGCACACTACGCTGCAGATAATCCTCCTTTTTTCTTTATAAGACTTCTAAATTAGCCATCTGTTACATCAAAGAATTTGTAAATTGGCCATATGCGTTGCATTGCATTGTTTGTGTTGTATTATGCAGTCAGTTTTCATGGTATGTGTGAATTAGGCAGAGGGTATGAGGATACGGTTGGTGACATGATTGTGTCTGTATGGTGGTCGCTCTGTTTATAGTATATATGAATACAGCAGCCTACGTTCCCTCACACCTGTCTGTGTCTGTAAGCAGTGGTTCTTGGTCGTAATGTCTGGTTTTGTTTTTCTTTTTGCAGGTGTATGCACCATCTCCCAGCTCAGATGACTTCAACAGAGACTCTCCATCCTACCCGTCCCCCAAACCCCCCAGCAGTATGTTCGCAAGCACTTTCTTTGGTTAGTCACGATCATTTTTTCTCTCACTATTTTAATATTTATCATTTACTTTGTTTCAATTTTGTATAGGAAGTCTTGGCCAAAGCATTGCAAACATACAGTTTTGCTGTATACATATTGCATACATTGTTGCATTACTGTGGCAGCAATAAACCCCAAGGGGGCAATAGAAATGCCTTCAAATATGTGTTTGCTGTCCAACTAGCTATCTTATCAGGTAGCTAGCTATAAATACATCGATTTCACCACCATGTAATTGAACAGTGTGTCCAAAATTGCATACTGAGTCTAAATAGATACTACATAGAGGAACAAACAAAAAAGTATGTTCTATGTATTATGAATGTCTAGTATGACATTCAATCATAGTACATCTGCCATATTGGCTTTGTCATGTGACTCATTTGCGTCACTTCACTAGGATAGTAAAGTGTTCATTACATGCACACTTCACAATCTAAGTGGAAATAGTAGATCATCTAGGTACTTTTTGCCTACTGTTGTATGAATACTGTGAATATGGACATACTACTCTTTTTATGTACCGCTTTTCACCTACTGTATAGTAGGGAAGTAGGCATGTTCAGGAGCAAGGGACCTGAAAGAGAAGATGACATTCTCACTAGAGCATTGCATTGTGGTGTGACATATTTCATAACGCGTTAAATTGAGCTTTCATAGCTAAATGAATATACAATCATGTACTTGTGTACTGTATACTGTCCGAAGACTAAATAACCCTTATAAAAAATGTAATAAACATTGACTAGTTTCTAGGATGTCACAGAAACTAGAGCATCCTATACATCCTAGAAACTAGTCAACTAGTCATGCAAAGTTGTAATAAGGACAGAGGTTTTTTTTTGTTGCAATACGTAATTCTAAAGCCAAATCTTCTTCCAGTCTACTTTAGTTATTTCAATATTTTCCCACACTGAACAACTCCTGGTACGTTCCTTCCTCTAACCCACACATTGAGCCTTTTTTCACAATTGGGAAGCCTTCTCTTTACATTTCAGGCACTGCCTATCATGCTACCTACTTCACAGACTTAGATAGTAAACCAACCATGCGTATTCCAGCTTTGCCAATGAAGACTGATAAAAAATTATATGGCCATTTCAAGTCGTGTGTTTCGGACTGTGAGGAATTTCTCCTTTAAAAGTTGATGCGGAAGCAAGTGAGCAGCGGCTGGCTGAATGTTATCTCAGCTGCGCTCAGCGCTTGGCTCAAACTCAAGTGTAAAAGCAGACTTAAAGAGAGGCCGGTCTGTTTGACATCCTCTATCCAAAATAAGGAGGATGGGGGTCAGGCTTCGGCTCACATATCAAACTGTGTGTTGTGTTTGTCCTTTTTTATCAGCATTATTTATCACATTAATGTCACCTCGGTCTCGCTCCCAATTTAAACCTTCCTTGTCAGGAAGTTACAAAGTAACTTATATTAAAACTAGAAAACAAATATATTTCCCATGTTTTAATGTTCACATTTTATTGCTTGTTGCTTAATCAGATGGGACCCACAATTCCTCTGACCCGTGGAACTCGTCCAATGGGATCAGCCAGCCAGGCTATGGGGGAATGCTGGGAGGATCTTCATCTCACATGCCACAGTCTGGAAACTACAGCAACCTGCACTCACACGACCGCCTGGTGAGAATGCTTTGTGGGATCAGATCAAATACAAACCTTTTATGTAGTATAACCTTATTCATGAAGCTAAAAAAGTTGCTCTTCCTCTGAAGTTCCCATGTTCTCTCTCTGTCTCAGAACTACCCGCCACACTCGGTGTCGCCCACAGACATCAACGCTAGCCTGCCACCCATGTCCAGCTTCCACCGCAGCAGTGCCAGCACCTCACCCTTCGTCACCGCGTCTCACACCCCACCTGTCAACACCGCAGAGGGAGTCATGGGTACGTTGTCCTGAACACATCACATTTATAGTGTTACTCTTCATTTATCAGTCATTCCTAGGAATAATTTCACTGGAATAATTTACATTTTAAAATGCATTACAATAGAAAATTGCTATTTTAAACTATAGCAATGCTTCACAATATTTATGCTTTTACTCTATTCTTGATTGAATAAATACAGCCTTGGCGAGCATTTTATATATATATCAGTAATTTTCTTCACCCAAATATCACATAATTTTTTTTATTTCCCCGAACAGTTATTTATCACGTATTTATATCAGCACTTTTTTTGTTCGATCAGTTCACACACCAGCTGCTACTTGCCTATAAAAAATGCATGACACTAATGTCTCTGTCAGCTCTGTTCCGATGTGAATGCCGTATCTCTGTGTGGTCTTTGTGTAGCTGCTGCCAACCGGGGGAACACCACTGGAAGCTCTCAGACTGGAGATGCGTTGGGAAAAGCCCTGGCTTCGGTGAGATCCTTCTCCATTCAAACAGACCGATTAACCCATACATGAACTATTTCATAGAACAGGGATTGACTTCCCTTCATATACATCCGGAACAGATTAAATACATTGTGTTATTATTTCAACTACTGAATGGTATACAGTTTCAGGCATCAAAAACATACCCCATGTTGTCCAACTTGCTTTCGGGATCTTTGCGTAGACGTGGGTGAGATTACCCGACATAATGGTGCAGTTAATTCTTTAAAGGACAGGACTTGTGCTCTTAGGCTGGGTATTAGTAGCAGTGCAGAAGGTTAAGAGATTGAATAAGGTCAGGGGATCTGTTTGTGGATGTTGCTGGACCTAAGCCCGGATAATTGTGCTCTTAATCTTGCAGTATACAAGAAAAGGAGCTGTACATAAAAGCCTGTGGATTATACATTGGTTTGGATAATGAGTGCTGGCGTTCGTGCAAGTTCCTAATGTGTCCCTGAAACCGGAGCTTACAATAACCTCTAAAACTTGCCATGCTTAACTTAAAGACTTATTTAGCTCCAGAAAAATCCTGCAGACTTGCTTATCCTACAGTAAGTCACAACAAGACTTTTTTTAAAGTAGGAACACATCTGGACTGATTCAGCACTGTTTCAGATGGGAGCCGTAGACTCACCTCTCGGCCAAGGACAAGGACAAGCTTTTTATAAGCTTTTGATGTTGGAATGGTAGTAGCGCCCTCCTCTTCTGAGAAATTAGACGCCTAATCGCTGCTCTTTGATTGGGGAAAAGAAGAAAAAATGTAATAAGATACTGTGGGTGAGGCACACTCTGGCACACAAACAAACACAAGACAGTGCGGCTGAAAGATAATGACAAATTAAGTCTTTTTGTATTTGCAGACTCAATTCTATTAGCATGATAAAGCTGTAGTGAAACGGACACGGTCGGGCTGGGGTGGAGGGACGAGGGGAGGGGGAAACGTCCTAACTGCTGCGGCTCGGCTCTGCAGGCTGTCCATTGTGCCACTTTTGTTTAGGTTCCTTTTGGCTGGTTTGTGCTCACTGGGCCCCCGCTGGCGGAGAGCAGCGTGACTGATGAGGGGGCGGAGATCCGTTTGTTGTTTGTAAAATGAGTGGTGTTACACTAGAGATACAGCAGTCAGCCAGGACACTCCAAATGGCTCGCTTTCACTCATTAGGTAAGCAACCGTAAGAGGTCTTGAAGCACGAGGGCGGAGGGGACGGATGCTTGCCTGGCACAGTCATGATGGATTAGATACTGTGTTTTACTGGTGAACAGTTAAGAATCATCTAGACATAACTCTCATGAAACATACAGTTGGGTCCAAAAGTCCAGAGACGACCTGGATAAAAATAATTTTAGAATATTGACAGCTTAAAAAGAAAGCAGCGTTATGATATAAAATGTATAATGAATATTTCAGATTCTACTAATCAAATCAGTACATTTGTGTCACTGATCATGTGACAGATTCAGGTTTCAACTTTTCACTAAAATTATTATGTTGTTAATTTAATTTGTGAAGAATAAATGTGCACTGAATAAAAAAAAGGCTATATAAAAGCATTGTATATTGCAGAAGTTTGAATCTTCAATATCTGCTATTGTCGCAGAGTATTTCTTTCTTTGTATCTCTCTGTTTCTCACTCTATAATCACTTGCCCCCTCTGTCTCTTCCTCTCTCTCTGTCTACTCTGAGAGATGAATGTACTAAAGCCCCAGGCAGGATTTGCAGAGTTGATTGAAATACAAAAGTGTGGCGTTCAGGATTTAATAAGAAGATTAATAATGATAGTATCCGCATTTTGATGTGTTTTTAAGTCAAATGGACTTCATGATCCCCTGCAAGTGATGGCCTACAACTTTAGAGCTGTTTTCTCAAATCCTGCCAGATAATTGGGATCAAAACCTGAATATTTCATAGTGGAAATCATTATGGAAAGAAAACCATTTTAGCAGAATGCAGAGCATGCCTTGAATGTTTACTTTCATTTGACATTTGGCTTAACCAAAAAATCCCTTTTCAGACAAAATTTCTGAAAAAGATAGGATGCTTGCATAAACAACATCAGTCAGGTGGGAAAAACTACCGGCTTTGTTAATGTGATGTGGGCAGGGCTGTGCCCCGTTTCGGCCACTGTTTATTGGGTAGGCTGGGAGCGGCTTTATTACCTCTCATCCATAACTGAAGATGAGCCAGAGACGCCCATCCACACAGCCACAGGCCAGACTCATTCACTCTAATGAGCTCCAAAAAGAGAGATTAATGACCATGTCTTTTCTCTCTCTCTCTTTCTCTGCATCATCCAGCTGCTTTTCTCTATTCCATCTCCTCTCTATTATGTATTAGAAGAGACATTATGGACGCCATGTAAGCAGAATTTGAGGGTGATCTGAATTAGGGCCTGGCAGTATGATGGTGTATTCTCATAGAAATATGTTAACAAATATTTTGTATTTCAGATTCTACAAGGGCTCGCCCAGTCATGTTTTGTGTTAATGTGTTGCTGTTATGAATGATTCGTTTTTATAAATCATTTAAAATAAAACAATTGTGATATACACTCACCTAAATGATTATTAGGAACACCTGTTCAATTTCTCATTAATGCAATTATCTTATCAACCAATCACATGGCAGTTGCTTCAATGCATTTAGGGGTGTGGTCCTGGTCAAGACAATCTCCTGAACTCCAAACTGAATGTCAGAATGGGAAAGAAAGGTGATTTAAGCAATTTTGAGCGTGGCATGGTTGTTGGTGCCAGACGGGTCTGAGTATTTCACAATCTGCTCAGTTACTGGGATTTTCACGCACAATCATTTCTAGGGTTTACAAAGAAAGGTGTGAAAAGGGAAAAACATCCAGTATGCGGCAGTCCTGTGGGTGAAAATGCCTTGTTGATGCTAGAGGTCAGAGGAGAATGGGCCGACTGATTCAAGCTGATAGAAGAGCAACTTTGACTGAAATAACCACTCGTTACAACCGAGGTATGCAGCAAAGCATTTGTGAAGCCGCAACATGCACAACCTTGAGGCGGATGGGCTACAACAGCAGAAGACCCCACTGGGTACCGCTCATCTCCACTACAAATAGGAAAAAGAGGCTACAATTTGCACAAGCTCACCAAAATTGGACAGTTGAAGACTGGAAAAATGTTGCCTGGTCTGATGAGTCTCGATTTCTGTTGAGACATTCAGATGGTAGAGTCAGAATTTGGCGTAAACAGAATGAGAACATGGATCCATCATGCCTTGTTACCACTGTGCAGGCTGGTGGTGGTGGTGTAATGGTGTGGGGGATGTTTTCTTGGCACACTTTATGCCCCTTAGTGCCAATTGGGCATCGTTTAAATGCCATGGCCTACCTGAGCATTGTTTCTGACCATGTCCATCCCTTTATGACCACCATGTATCCATCCTGTGATGGCTACTTCCAGCAGGATAATGCACCATGTCACAAAGCTCGAATCATTTCAAATTGGTTTCTTGAACATGACAATGAGTTCACTGTACTAAAATGGCCCCCATAGTCACCAGATCTCAACCCAATAGAGCATCTTTGAGATGTGGTGGAACGGGAGCTTCGTGCCCTGGATGTGCATCCCACAAATCTCCATCAACTGCAAGATGCTATCCTATCAATATGGGCCAACATTTCTAAAGAATGCTTTCAGCACCTTGTTGAATCAATACTACGTAGAATTAAGGCAGTTCTGAAGGCGAAAGGGGGTCAAACACAGTATTAGTATGGTGTTCCTAATAATCCTTTAGGTGAGTGTATACTGATACCATACTGTAAGATTTTGGACATTTTGTTTACCTCAAATGTGAATTATTACCACCACGGTTTGTTTAGCCGTTTTCCCGCTCTCTTGCAGGGTTTCTGATCTTTTGTGCTCATGTGGTTTCACTTGTGATGTGTGACATGCAGCGGGTGTGTGGCGTGGGCCCAGCCTTTGACTTAATAACAACCACAGATGTGTCAGAAAGCCAGAGAATGCTGGCTGGACTGCAGGTGTCACACAGCATTTAGTGTGCAGGAGGGGTTGTTTTTTCTGCAGACATTATAAAGGCATAGGCTGTTAAAAGCCCATATGTATTCTGTGAGCATTTTTTTACTGCTGCTCTGCTTGTAAAATCAGCAGAATTGATGAGCCAATTTTGGCGGAGCAGAGACTGAGGGATGCTAACCTCAGCCGTAAAGCCGGAGAGGGAAACGACAGGTTGGAGGTTTAAAAGGTTGAGTGAGCTACCTCACAGACTGATCTCTCTCTTTCTCTCGCTCTTGTTTGCAGATTTATTCTCCTGACCACACCAGCAGTAGCTTCCCCTCAAACCCCTCCACTCCAGTGGGCTCTCCCTCTCCTCTGACGGCTCAGGCGGGCGCTGCCACAGCAGGTACAGTGGTGACGGCCAGCGGCCCCACAAGAAGGGCAGGTAGAGCATCAGTCTGCCTCTCTGACCCCACACACACATTCTCTTCATATACCACATCCTCACTGGTCAGTCATTTAGAAGGCAAGAAGGCCCTCATTTCATTTAGATTTTATTATATCCATAATACTGTATATGTAAACATTGCATGTGTTAAGATGATCTGTTAAAAAAACATTTATCTGAGATTCTGTAGCTTCTTCATGTAAATGAGTATAAACACACTGTCCCTCAGCCGCTGAGATTGAAGATGGTGTCGGGGGAGTTATGGCCTGGTTAGGGGTGGATAGATAACCAACCACTGTGAAGATTGTATCTGCTTCTTACAAGACTGATGCAGTCTTTTTACATGAAAAAATATTTTTAAACTCAGAGGGACAGACAGAGATACTAGTTGCTACAAATGGCAGTTTCTCCGCACGTTGTTTCAATGAGTGGGCAGTTGTGTGTGTGTGTGTGTGTGTGTGTGTTCATTGATATAATGGTGACAGCTGTGTCGGTGTCTGTCCCACTCCTCAGCTTCAGCTGTTGCCCTGTTCCTCACACAGCTGTTACCCATGACAGACCGGCCTGCAAAGATCCTCATTTATTAGCATGACTGACTGAGAAGAAGGGAGGGAGAGGATGACTCAGCTCAGAGACAGCCTTCCTCTCCACTTACCTTACAATGTCATTTCCTGTTATCCTAGCACACCCCGTCTTATTATTTCATATTTAAAGAATTATAATATACATTTAGTCCATTTATAAAAGTAAATATTGTGCTTATTCTTAATGTTTAAATTTTTTTTTTAGACTTGTGTACACTACACTACTAAATGTTTGGGGTTGGTAAGATTCTTAATGCTTTTGAAAGAAGTCTCTTTTGTTCACTTTTGCTGCAATTATGCATTTATTTGATCAAACATACATTAAAAAACAGCACTGCTGTGAAATATTATTAAAATTAAAAATAACAGTTTATGTTAAAATATAATTTATTCCTGTGATGACAAAGCTGGATTTTCAACATCTTTACTCCAGTCTTCAGTGTCACATGATCCTTCAGAAATCATTCTAATATGCAGAACAAGTAACATTTCTTGTTATCAATGTTGAAAATAGTTTTTATGCTTAATACTTCTGTGTAAAAAACGATAGATGTTTTCTGAAGTCCTTGATGAATAGAAATAGAATGTTCAAAAGCATTGCAAACAGCATTTATGAATTAGTCTTTAGCATAACTTTTTATCAATTAATTTTTTTATGCTGAATAAAAGAATGAACTTATTTTAAAAAAAATCTTACCCCAAACTTGTGAAGTGTAGTGCATATATAAAATAATTTAAATATGTTGTTAAATTTTTGGATAGGTGCACATCAGGGTATGTCGTAGGCTAAACGTGCAACACGCATACCTACAACATTAGCTACGGCGTACACTCAACACATAAGTATAAATTGGGCTTTAGACTAGTCTTAAAAGTTATTCATATATTTTTATTCTTCATGACTATCCCTATAAAGTCAGATACATAAAAAGGTTGATCGGTCTAATTTGTATTGGCTAAGTAAGAGTATCATAGTGGCTAAGGTTATGCAACTGGCCCCGATATTGACTGATTAATTGGCCTGGCCAAAATATTGCATATTTTGGTAGTATTTAGTCACATTTGGTACACTTATTTTCATTCTCTCTGCCTGCATTTTTATCACATCATTAAGTTGATTTACACTAACAAGCAGGCAGTCAAAGTCCCCTTTGATATCTGGGGCCTTTTATATATTGAAGTTTTTTGATTAGACTGTTCTTTGACGTTGGTGCACATTGTTTCATGATGTTATGATTAAGCCGAAGCACATCCATCTGTTTCTCTGGTTTAAACTTAACTCAGCCATTAGACCCTCTCAGAGTCGGGTCTCTGATGCCCATACCAACCAATTAGACCCCAGCACCATGTGTGGAGTGCCGCACAGGCCCACGCTCATTTGTCAAGCTGGCCGCCGGTGAGGAAGCCTTATTAAACGCTGCATTCTCTTCACGTAGCCACAAAGTAATTTTTAATAGGCCCTAATGAAAGTCTGCTTCTGAGAGCTTTGTGGTTTTAAGAAGCAAATTCTTTCAAAGAATGGCTTTAGGGAGGATAAATGGTTGGAAATTCTTTACCTAAACAACTTCCTGTCACACAATAGGTGAAATTATCTTTGCATTCGCTGACCGTTTCTGAAGAGAGATTCTTGATACGCTGGAAGAGCCAGATGTATGACCACACCAGGTCCATACCAGCAAGAAATATCTGATGTCAACAAAACAGCTAGGGTCAATGGTGGGGTCTGTGCCTGGTGGAGTCAGAACGGAGACTCCTGAACTGATTGATGTAAATAAGCCAAAAGACTTCCTTTGGGTCATGCTACATTAAGGGTACTTGACCTGTTCTATTGTATACTATAGCGATACTTTTTGCAGTGCATTATTTGCCAGTTGGAGTGAAGTAGACTTGGGTGTAAAGGGAGTGAAAGCGACCCCTACTACCAGAGTTTTGATTTGTGATTAGCAGATGTGCATTCTTTTGAAATAGTGTTGATTTATGGCCAGTCAGAATCAGCACGTTTAGACCGAGACCAGACCAGAGTCATTTACATCCTCATTATAGTCCTTTCTAGGCTCACACACACTGCCACAGAACAAAAACACATTCACTGAATTTTTTGGAGGGAAAAAAAGTGAAACATTGAGTCTGGGGCCGTGAATGTGGCCAAGCCAAATAAAATATTTTGCTGCTACTTGAGTAATGTGGCAAAACAGTGCCTTTTCTTTTCCCTGACACCGTCTGAGATGAGATTGGTCACATCTCTGCTTACCGTCCGGTAGTTTGTTTGTGCGAGTTGAGATCTAAGAGAGTATCGTGGTCTCATCCTGTTACGTCTATAATATCAAGCTCCTCTGTTGAGCTCATGCAGTATAAGAGTCAAGGGAAGACACTCAGGGTCCAATCCATCACCTTCATAAGGGTCCTGCATTGTTCTCCCAAGTTTTCTTAGTCATGACTTCATTAATAAGGGGAAGTAGGAGATGTCCCTCAGCACTGGTTTGTGTATGTATGCGTGTAAGGGTCAGCCTCAAAACCATCTCACATTGCAGGATATGACCCAGTCATAGGAAATGATGTGTCTGGAGACCTAGAGGAAAACGGCTCACATTGAGAATAACTGGAATCAGACAGGATAGGAAATGAGTTTTAGTCTATTGTAAATGTACATCAGTGCATTGTACCATGTGCACTACATACTAAATGAAAGAGTATATTAGTATATTATTTTATCTTTTATTTATTTATTTTATTTAAATGACCGATAACTCATGAATTAATCGAATTAAAAGAGAGTCATTTGTTCATGAATCAGACTCCACTGGTCACACCGTTTGTTTTTTCATGCAGCCAGTAAAGATGATGTGCATTGCATAAAAAACTGTGGTCCATTGCTTGTTCATTTCAGGCGATAATTTTTCACCTGTTGTAATGAAGCCTGCTTATTATTATGTGTCATGTGACTAAAAAGCTCCTCTGCTTCCATCCACAGGTACAACTCAGTGGTCTCGCGCGGCTGGACAAGCACCTTCCTCTCCAAACTACGAGAACTCCCTCCACTCACTGGTAAGAGTGCCCACCTCCTCCTCCTTCTCCTGTCACTGAGCACTTTTTAATGGACACTGTGTCAGTAGATGACTTGCTCCTGGAGGGCAGGGGGTAGCTTTACATGGACATTCCTGGCTGACAAATGTCAGAAGCTGGACGGGGAGGGGGCTGCTTGGACCGAACAATACCCATCCCTTGGGGCGTGTCTCCTGCCATCTGTCCTCTCTTGTCCGGGGTGGATGGAGATTGGCCGGGGTGTGTGAAGGTGGGGTGGTTAGGAATTGGTTAGGGTGTGTGATGGGGGTGGGGTGCTGGCAGCTGCTGTGTTCAACCACTGCCACGGGATTCCAGGGCTGACTGGGGAACTGAGCCACAACAGGGTCGGTTTACAGAAACACACTTTCCTTCCCATGTCATACATTCACACAATGGAGTGTGTAGATAAATATTTACTCTAATGCTTTTTATGCCAGCTGCAAGTGCATTTTTATGGACTGTCCATGAGCAGCGGCCCTCCAGGAAACAGGAAATGAGCTGTGATCGCCAGAGTGAACCATGCTTCATCATAATTAGTTACATGAACAAGTACCAAGATCTCGGCACTTGGAGCAGCACTTCGATGCTCTGCCCTCTTTCTTAGCCGAACTCTCGTAAACTCAGCTTGCTTCTCTTTGCCAGCCTTTCTGTCTCAGCTCTCATTGTACGTGTCTCTCCTCTTCCTGTCTGACTGTAGAAAAATCGTGTGCACCAGCAGCTTCATGAGCATCTGCAGGATGCCATGTCCTTCTTAAAGGATGTCTGCGAGGTATTCCCGCTCTTCAGACAGTCATGTCCTCTCCTCCTGTACCTTTCAGCCATCAGCTTTCCTTTAATTTGGCCATGCTTTTTCTGTTTTGTGCTTTTGTTGTTTTACCATTTCATCTTTTGTTGAGCTTCTGATGATATTAATACATAAAAAATCACCATATTGCGGTTAGTTAGTGGAAAACTGTCATTGCTTTTTTGTTTTGTTTATTCCAACAGATGTTGTTTGACTTGTTGTTTTAGCCTTCACTTTTTCTCAAATTTTCTTTCTTCTTTTCCTTTTGACTTTGTTTTCGAATGTTCCCTTTCTTTTATTATGCTTGCCATTTTGTAATTCTATGTCATCAAAGTCTGTGTTGATGTCTGTTTTCCTGTAACCTTATGTTGTTTTCTCTTTCTCTCCTTGTTCTCTATTGCTCAATCCAGTCTCGGATGGAGGACCGGCTGGACAGGCTGGACGATGCTATCCATGTCCTGCGGAATCACGCCGTGGGCTCCACTGCCGCCTTGTCTAGCGACCTCCACAGCCTGTTGGGACAAGCGCACAATGGGCCAATTTCAGCCATCGGCACCAGTTTCCCCGCTTCTGGATTGGTCACCAACCGAACAGCACAAATGGTAAAGAAATCTTCATTGTCACAAAGGAAACTTTAGCTTATGTGTTTCAGAGCCTCCTGAATGTCTAATTTCTTTTGAGGTCAAAGTCTCTTACAGTTATGACAGGCAAGAGGGAGAGAAATGCGTGTGTTTTTTCATTGTGCCTCTCCAAATAGGCTAATAAACAGAGTTAAGCCACCTGTTTAAAATGAAGGCCTGGCCATGTGCTGAAACTGAACTATTTTCCACTGAGAGCAGTTTAACTTAAACCCACATACTTTCCATAAGCGTAATGGCTGGACAGAAGATCATTCTCCCTCCTTGAGCTGCGTTCCTCAGGCTGGATGGGAAAAGCAGTCACAGTAGAATCTAGTAGATCAGTGCCGGTCTGGAAGACATTTCCGCACCGTAGCTCGCTGGGGCTGTGGGGACCTGCGTGATGTGAGACCCGCTGAAACTAAAGCGTTCTGTATCTCCCCCACCATCCCACGGCATTCATTCACTTTCTACAGAAAGATTTGCACACAGCTGTAATTGATGGAACAAGCGAGGGAGGCATTTCCCAATGGTTTCCCAATAATAGGAAATAATCATGGCCCTTTTTTCTTCATTCAAAACATTTGGGTTTTCTTTAAGTTTTCAAATGAACTGACACTGACCTTTTTGCTTTTGTCCAAAGACTGAAGCAACACTCAAAAATGTTTTTGTGAATGACCACTACAGTGGAAAGTTTAGCCTTGGCCAGTTTGACCACGAAGATCTGACATTTCTTGATGAAAAATCTGCTGTTCTCATTTAATGTTTCAAACAAGCAATACATGTATAGAATCCTCTATCACATGTTAGTGAAACTTTTATTTTGAACAAAGTTTGACATACTCAGCATGTACAATCATTTTGTATAAAAACGTTTTTTATATAGTTTCTTCCCCTCTTCACACAAGCCCTATGTGTGCCAATAAAACTTCAAATCTGATAGAAACATTTAAAATTGAAATGAAACACAAACTTCAAGACCTAACCTAGTGTGACAGAAAATAATAAAAGTTTTTCATCGCCCACTGTGAAATATCATTGGTCCAAAATCCAACTCCAACTGTACATTAAACATCAGACATCTTCTAATTTCTGATGCAATTGCAATTGTGTCAGGTCTTGCAAAAGTTTTGCATTGACAAGACAATGTCACACAGTGGTAAATCAAAAAGAGGATTTTTTTTTTTAATCACAAAATAATCACAAATCGTAATAGATGCATAAGACATATAACTGACTATAAAAAATGCATTATAATTACATTTAACAAATTTAGACGAAAAGAGACGAATACATACGATGATACAGTGCAATAAAAGCAATAAAAGAAAATGACAAATAAAATATTTTCTGTGTAAGTCCATATGAATAAAGAGTTTTTGTCCTAGTTGACTACAAGAAGCAATGCACAACAGCTCGTTTTGTCAATCACTTGGTTCCTATTTGCGTTGAGTAGCCCCACCCACTGTAAAATCTCATTGGTCCAAATCAATTTCTGCTCCACATAACTGTATATTAAACATCAGATATCTTCTGATTTCCTGTGATTTTGTCACGTCATGCAGCAGTTTCCCACTCAATTTAGACACCCCAAATATTGATTTAGACACCCAAAATTTCCCCCCAAAATGAAGATTTTGTCATTATTTACTCACCCTCATGTAGGTCCAAACCTGTATGATGTTCTGTGAAACATAAAACAAGATATTTTGAGAAATGTCACAGGTTTTTATATATATTTATTTTTTAAAAAAATCCAACATTTCCAACATTCTTCAAAATGTCTTCTTTTATGTTCCACAGAAGAAAGTCATACAGGTTTGGAATAACATGAGGATGAGTAAATGATGACAGAATTAAAAATTTGGGGTGAACTATGCTTTTAAATCTGTAATTTACAACAAACGATAGCTCTCGTATGCAACAGTGACAAAAGTGATGTTCACAAATTTTTGGCTTGCCACAGCTTATGTTTTCAGTCATGATGAACAGAGGTGTGTTTTATTCAGGCAGAGAGGAGATTGCAGCGGAGTGACAGAGCCCCTCGTCTGCACGGGAGCTGTCACACTGCTGTCAGTGGACTGTGTTCATACACACACAAACGGAGCTCTGTGCTCCAGGCTCGACCCAAACACACACCCAGACAAGGTCCTGATTCAGCACAGCCAGCATGCTTTTATTTTGGCGCACTCTTTTCTCTTTCTGGCAACCCCCCCCCCCCCCCCCCCCCCCCATGTCTTTCTTAACAACTCAGGAAATCTGACGCTTTAGTCGTGTGTGTCTGAGCTCCTCAGCTGTATGGTAATCAAGCCCAGACAGGAAAATGGCCGCCTTCTTTGGTTGGCACCCCTCCTTCTCCGCCCCTCTTCTGCCACAGACAAAGAGTTGTTTGGACACCTGTTGAGAGTGCCGCTGAGATTAGAGTGTGGGGGTGGGTGTTCGGGCCTGGGCGGCATGGAGGTTAACAGAGGCCAACAGTGACTTAGGAGCGCATTCCTAAAGGAAAATGCCCCCCCCATTTCTGCTCCTTTCTCTTCCTTCTCCATGACTTCCAATCCTGTGGATCCTCAGAAAGGAAACTAGATCGTGGGCGAACATGTGCTCCCGCCTACTGTGGCAGGGGTGGAAGGAAGAGATTCAGAGGGGGGCTGTGGCGGTTTCTACTCCACTGCGTCGCTAATCGCATGGCAAGACGTTGATCAAATCCAGATGCGTTTGGAAGCCACCAGTGATGTTCAGCATGAAAGAGCAGATTGTTTTTTTGCCATATCATGTGAATAGGACATTTTGTTTTGATGGAAATATTGGTGTCTGAGTATCCATACTTTTTTTTTTTGCACAAAACCAATCTTGAAATTTCAAATAAAAATTCATAGACTTTCTTTAGATTAGATTATATGTATTCCTTGCCTTCCTCCATGTTTGCATGTTCCAGCAAAAACAACAAAAATAGTTTTCATGAAAATGAAATAACTGATGTCACCTAGGCAGTACAGGATCCTAGATAAAGAAACAAAAAAAAATAAGCTTTGCCATCACAATAATAAATGACATTTTAAATTATAGTAAAATGGACAACACTTATTTAAAATTGTAATAATATTTCATAATAATACTGTTATTTGATCAAATAAATGCAGCCTTGATGAGCATAAGACTTCTTTCAAAAACATTTTTAAAAATCTTACCGACCACAAACTTTTAAATGGTAGTGTAGACATTGTTTTAAGCTAATGTTGTACTATTTTGCAGCCTTCCTAAATTATTGCCAATAGTTAAAATGTAGTAAATATTAATGTAACAATTGTTTACAACAATAACAGCGAATAACGATAGATCTCACCGGAAAGCCACGTTTATTGTTATGTCTTAAAAAAGAAAGTTAATATGAATGAATTAGTTATTTATTACATAACATTGCATACTATAAAAACATACTGTATGTAGACACAGTACTCAAAACAATACCTTGTACAATCTACATATACTGTATGTGCTTCATGTTGATAACCTGATGTTTGCCACTTCCCTTCTACCACTACCCCTAAAATCTGGTCTGAAACGGTGCAGCATCCAGTCCGATGTTATGTTACAATCAACCTGTCTCCCAAAGTATACAGGCACGCTTCCAAATTGAAAACAACATGAGAGTGTTTTTTGGTGGAACCGAGTCAGAACTCTGAAGTGCACTGAAGTGCAGCGTGTCTCTCTGAGCACAAATTTGGGGCTGTGAAGGTTGTTCTTTGTAGTGTGAACACCACTCAGCTCTTCAGAGGGGAGGTCACACTCTACAGTAGGAACACAGAGACTCTCAGCTTTGAAGTCCAAGATCTGTCTCTTCCCTGATTTAATGTAAATCACTTTTGTTTTCTCGACAATGATCAGATGGCTTCATGATCAGAGGGACTCTTGATGTTTTGCTCTGTTCTCTACCTCATGTATTTATGGCTATCTGTTCTGACAGGGCTCTGTTCACCGCGAAGAGACCGTCAGCCTGAACAACAACCATGGCGGCCTGCAGGCCAGCGCTGGTCCCACCTCCAGCTCGGAGCTCAATCACCAGGCAGAAACGTTCAGAGGTTGGGAAGCACTACTTTATTTTCAGCTATTGTTTGTTTTTTTTGTTTGTCCATTTGGCACTTGTTAACATGTATTGGTCATATTTACCAGTGTCAGTGTTAATGCTTCTTCAGTGATGATTTATTTACAAGTCATAAAACAAGTGTTTATTTGTGTGTGTAACAGGAATCGCTAGTGCTCTGGCCAGTCAGATTGCTTCTCCTCTGGACCTGAAGGTTGAAAATCAAGAAAAGGATGACATGAACGATAACCAATCCTCAGATGACCTCAAATCAGACGACGAGAGTGATAAAAGGGATATGAAGCAGAATCGGGGAAGCACTCGACCAAGGCAAGGCAACCGCTCATCAAAGCACTGTCCTTCAGCACTTTAGCATTGACCTTAGAGAACCGGTGTGATTAAATATTAATATAGAACACCACTTCGATTTACTTTTTATTGCTGAAGTTTTATGCTTGAAGATTTTAAATAATATGTCACATCAAGCACATATAGATGCAGTGTTCAGGTGTTGAGGCCACATTGTTCCCTCCATCTTGTCTGACAGCTGTGAATTGTTCTGCAGCAGTGTCAATGAAGACGAGGACCTGAACCCCGAACAGAAGGCGGAGCGCGAGCGCGAGAGGAGGATGGCCAACAACGCCCGCGAGAGGCTGCGAGTCCGGGACATCAACGAGGCGTTCAAAGAGCTGGGCCGCATGTGTCAGCTTCACTTGAAGAGCGAGAAGCCCCAGACCAAACTGCTCATTCTTCACCAGGCCGTCGCCGTCATTCTCAGCCTCGAACAGCAAGTCAGAGGTCAGACGCTGTCCTGCATAATGCAATTATGTCATGTTTATATAAGACTTGTCAGTCAATTAAAATATTTAATCACTATTCATCTAGCAAATTCATCTAAAAATGTTAACTGTGTGAGAAAATAAGACCACTCCCCTCCTATATATATATACATTGACAAATGATTGAATACATTTTCTAGTTTTTTTCATACAGTGCATTGTTGGTAAATATCCACCACATCCAGCATCCTCATCCCAATTTGGAATTTAGTTCTGATTTTAAAACAAACAATACATGATTACTTAAATATTATCAAGGAAAATGATTCTCACTGTAATCTCCACTGTCAGACAAGGATTTATCAGTAATATTTTACTTGGGCCTATTGCAACAGGGCAAAATTATGTTAATCAGCTCAGCAGAATAGCTGAACTAAAAAGGCAATTAAAGCTACTTATTATTACTTTACAAACTCAACAAAAATGGTGAGATAATGTAAATTCTCCGGTGTGCAGAGAGGAACCTAAACCCCAAAGCAGCCTGCCTTAAGAGGAGGGAGGAGGAGAAGGTGTCAGGGGTTTCAGGTGACCCCCAGCAAGCCCATCCGCCTGTGCACCCGGGCCTCACAGACACATCCAATCCCATGGGCCATCTGTGAACAGCCAGGTAAGCACGATCAGCTCCACACAGAGATGTAAAACGGGCAGGTGGTTAAAACACAACACAAGATTTGTCTTTGCTATTGCTTAGACACCAGCTCTGTTCCAAAACCTAGTGAGCTGGATCCTTGTCTGCCTTCGTTTTGGAATAGTATTCATATTGGGAATGCACCCAATGTCTTAAAGGGATAGTTCACCCAAAAATGAAAATTCTATCATCATTGTTCCAAACCTAAAAGACTTTTGTTCATCTTCAAAACACAAAGATATTTATATAATGAAACCTGAGAGATTTCTGTCCCTCCATTGAAAGTGCATTCCACCAAAATGACACTTCAAAACACTTTTTGAAACTTCAAAAAGTTCTTAAAAACAAGTAATCACATACATATAGAACATTCAATTTAGTAAACAGGCACTTCATGCTTATGTATAATTGTTGATCAATATGAATAAAAGCATAAATTAAGTATGTTCATTATATAAAGCGATCACGTCTCTTCAGAAGACTTGGATTAAACTGCTCAGTTCATATGGATTATGTTTATGATGTCTTTATAAACTTTTTATATCACACTTTTAATGGAGGGCCAGAAATCTCTCAAGTTTAATTAAAAATATATTAATTTTCGTTTCAAAGATGAACATAAAGACTTATGAGTTTGGTTTGGAATGACATGAGTAAATGATGACAGAATTTTCATTTTTGGGTGAACTATATGTTTTTGGAAAACATACATTTTTTTAATACGATACACATGAGAATGTGATTTGAGTGTCAGTACAGTGGGTCATAACAAGCAATGTCCTTATCTTTCCCTCACTTTTCAGATCAAATGGATCCCAATGGCGTGTGTTAGACAGAGCCGGTGACCTTGCTTTCCACGGGCGGACAGGACTCACAGTTTGTGACACAAATTTGAAAAGACAGACCACTCGAAGCAAAATTCCACCGTTAAGCAATCCTGAGATAGAAGAAAACTGGCAAGTGCCCAGCTCCCTGTGAAGACATCCCATATCGATAAGCAACTTTCTGCCCACCAGAGAAAAAAAAGCATCAAGCATAAAAGCCCCTCAGCACATATCGCTGTCTGCAAGCCGTGTGCCGCAGCTGTACAATCAGAGACTGTCGCTACCCCCTCCACCCTGTACGTGGAAGTTGCCTTGTGCCTAAACTGAATTGACGAATGCATTGTAACAGAATTTTTGTTTCTTTCTTTTTGTTTGTTTGTTTTTTTCCTATTTATTATGTTACTGAGCTGTAAGTCAATGTTTAAAGGGAAAGTTCTGACATTGCTATGCGAATCTGGTGGCGTTTCAGTAGATCTGCAGTTTGTCCTTCACATCAGAGTCGTGAGCCTCTCTCTCCTGTCGGTCTGTGGAAGGGCCTCTCCGCTCATGAGATTAATATATTCAGAGCAAATTCCGTGCCCTTTGTGAAAGAATCTGATGTTATTTGAACATTCAAAGACATCCCTGTGTCTAAAAAAGAAAAAGGAAAAAAGAAATAATATATTATTTATATTTATCGTACATTCATTCCGCAAATGACAGCATGAGAAACCAAAACTACCTAATTCTTTATGATGCATGTCGATAGTGTAGCTCAGAGTCCTCGTCACAGACGGAAAGTTACGAGCAAGGCGAGATGGGATCAGCCTGTACGTTTTTGACCGGATTCCCTGTGTCGTGGAGACGATGGTGGAACGGCAAACTCTGGCTTTACTGAAAGGTCATAGGTCAAACACAAGCTGACATGTTTATACTCACTAGTGTGCAGTACAGATACGGAAAGCAGAACGCTACAAAACCGCAGCATTCCCTGCATATTTCTTTGTGTCTTAAATGGGTAAAGGGCCTCGTCCTTTTGATTCCTTTGCCATATGGTGTTAAGGGTAAAGACAAATACGTATTTCCGATACAGTTGATTTGTATTCAGACATTACATGATTTGCTCAAACAGCCGTGGTAATGCCCAGGGCATCTGTACTGAGGAATCTCTGTTATACCGCGAGGCGTGGCACTGTTGGAAAAGACTTCCAACGAATTTACAACGAAGACCATTAATTCACCTGGCCTGAATTGAAGTTATGTTTTATGTTCTTTTGTTTGTCTAAAACCATTAACGATTTAAAAAAAAAGAGAAAAAAAGAAGTACTCAAAGTAACCACGTTATATCTTTATTTGTAATTGTATACAAAGCATCTCTCTAGGCTTCATAGTAAAGCGTATTTCTGTCGTGTGAAAATAGAAGGATGTTCTAAGTTACTTAGAATGGCTTTGTCTTTCCCCTCGTGCATTGAAGTACTTGGTACTTGATCAGCAGAATGTGAGCGCAATGTCTGTTCGAGAAAAAAAAAAGTGAAGCTCTATGAATTCAAATGACAGCAAACAGCGGAAATAATGAACAAAGCCAGTTTGGATCAGGTTTTTCTCTGCCGTTATTTGTTTTGTTTTTAAATCTAAAGAGAGCAGCAGTCACCACTTTCGTTTTATAATGTGTGCGTTTTTTCGTTAAGACCAAAAATGTTTCCTTTTCTTGCTTAGGATCTCTTTTTCTAGCCTGTCTGTTGTCTTCCATTGAAACAAGACTGCCACATTCTCGTATGAATCATTCTCTCCATTACGAGGTCAAAAGAACAAAAACTTAAGGAAAGATATACGTTTCAGAATATCAGCATTAATTTCCTTCTGCGTTTTTTTTTTTTCTCTTTCTTTGCTCTGTGGAGAGTTTCCTTCCTTTACAAAATGATCGTGAAATCCATTAGTCTTTGTGGCCTTGTTATACATTTCAGTATTCAAGAGCTTGTATTTTTGCCGGCTGAAAATGAATCGAGGTTTGTCGTTATTTTGTTTTCCCTGTTTCTTTCCTTTTCCTTTTTTTCTGTGTTCTGTTTTTCCTCTGTTGGATATGTTAGATTTTGCTGTATGCCCTGATGCTTTCCCTCATAACAAAAAAAAATCTATGAAAAGGATAAAAAAAAACATTTGGCTTATTTTTCACTATAGTTAGTCTTTTATACAATAATATTGTAAGAACATTTCTTGAATTCTAAATATTACTCTTTCTAGATTTTTGAAATCAAAAGTTTTGAGTAAAAAGTTTCTTACTTTATTTTACTATATTAGATAGTAAAAAAAAAATGTACGGTTATTTACCATAACCTGTCCATTATTATAAAAAAGATTATCGATAGCATCTTAAGAACATAAGTAGGATTGTAGCCTGCAGTCTAGTACGTATGGGGTATTGTACGAGCTCGATGTTCCAGAGGATGTGCTCTCCATCTCTGTCTCCAGTCTGCATTGTTGGTTGATGAACGATTTGTACCCATGTCAAAATTCAAGGTATTGTCAACGCACATCAGAAAACCAGCAGTAAGAAGTCGAATTCTTTTCTTTCTTTTTTTCTGTCTCTGTAACAGAAAACACAATATGTATATAACATTTATGTAGCAATAAATGTGCCATCTTTTTTAACTCAATTGTATGTGCCTTTATTTCCCTTTTTCAGCATTCGTCTCAGCATTTGGTTTTTATCTGCAACTTCATAAAGAGAATCTGGATCTGAAAAATACAACTTAAATATATTATAAATACAGTCAAATCAAAATTTATTCTGACACCTTCAACATTCTCTCACATTATTACAGTTGATTTGCTATAGTTTAGAAAATGGTAATAAAATATGACAATTTAAACCGTGTCAGAACAAATTCATCTTCATAATGTCAGATAACTTTGATAGAAAGGTATTTAATGGATTACAATCAACCAATCAGATGTAAAATTTAAGTACACAATTAGATAATGCCAATTTAGGTCAACCAATTACCAAGCAATGCTTCGTTTTGTTCTGTCTGTGGTGTAAAAAGTCGCATTAGCAATTCAAGAAAAAACACTTAAGCGAAACATGGTCAGGTCAAAGTGTGAATAATTTTGGTCCCAAATTTTTATCAATTTTACTGGTAGTCCATATAATTGAACTATAGTGTCCTGCACCCACTAGTAAAAAAATGTATCTGGTGACTGAATAAGTTTTGGTTTGACTGTATATGATGCGTGCAGAATTATTAAAGTGTTACTTCAGTGATTTAGCATTAAGATTTGTATCAGTAGAAACCCGGTAGTATGATCTGATACGCGCCAGACTGGACACGCGCCGAGAATGACTGCCGCGCTTACCTCAGCTCTGCTCAGCTCTTCGCTCTCGTGTTGAATGAAATCTGACTCCAGCTGCGTCTGTGCCGTGACTTTCGTTCGGCTCACTGACACTTTATTGAAAAGACATGTTCAGTTTTAAATTGTAGTGTATGTTCTCTAACTGAACGAAATTATTTTATTACTATGAATATCAAAACGATGCTAGGACGGTTCCGCGGTGGGAAAGAGATGTAACCAGTAGCCGTGGCTTTGGGAGTGCCCTCATAGGGCAGCGAAGCAAGTGCATTCTGGGAGTTGTTGTCTTTCATCCACATGAGTCAAAAATACATTTTCTGTCTTTTCTCAGTCTAGAAGGCACCAAATTCAAAAATAATTTCACATTTCTACTACATAAAGGACCCAGTTTAAATATACATTCATCTTCCCAGCGCTGAAGTGACCCTTTAAGCGCATTGATTTTCTGATTATATATATATATTTTTTTTCTTGGCACATTTTACCAATTCCAAAACATTAATCTTAATAACTACTATTAATTTTGTTTTTTATCATTTAATAGTGATATATAATTGTTCATGAAGACTGGAAAGGAAAAACACCCTATATTCAGGTGTGCATAATTATTAGGCACTTTTACTGATAAAATGAGACAAAAGAGAGATTTAATTGTAAGAGAGATTTAATTGTAAAACCATCAGGAACCCTTTAGTCTCCAGCTCCACCATTTCCCAGAACTGCAACCTACCTGGAGTCTCCAGAAGTGCAAGTGTCAGGATCTTAAGTTAGGTAAAGAATCCTAAAAAAAAAAATTGACCCCCACTTAATAAGAATCACTAGCTGAAGTGTTTCGGTACAACTTGAGGGTGAGTAAATGATGACAGGATGATCATTTTTGGGTGGACTATCTCCAAGTCAATTTAAAGAACAGCTCAAACACTGCGTTCAGTATCATATTCAAAAGCATTACAGAGCCCTTTTTAATTTTCAATATAGAGTGAAAACACACTGCAATATTTAGAGGAGCAAAAAAAGTATTATTTTGCCTTTGTAATATAGTTTTTCCCCTTTTGTTTCAGAAGAATGTATTTGGACTGAATAAAAACCCTTTCCTTAAAGAGTAATTCAGATTTGTTACAGGAGTTCAACATCTGCCTTTAGCTTGACTGAAAGACAAACATACTTTGCGTCTCTTGTGAATGATCATGGGAAAATATAACTGGAGTATGACTCTTGACTGTCACTCTTTCATTGCAGGGTATGTTCATATTCCCACGTATTCCCAGTGTAAATTGACTTTGCTTCCTAATTAAATGATTTGTTTTTCCCATTTATGTCAGTTATGAAATATGGGATCACCTGTTTTGTCCCAGTAGTGGTGAATGGTTTACGGCCAGAGTCTTTCTGTGCAATGCAACTTCCAGAATACCTCATGAAACTCTAATAACAGTTCGCTCTGTTTATTTCTCATTTTTCATCTCATCCTTACATTTTTATGCAATGACATCAGTCCTGCCTGTCCAATTAAAAGACTAAACTAAATCCCAGAACTCATCTCCCTGTCTTACACATCTGCCCTAAATTATGTCTCTGTACATGAGATGCTTTCTCATTGGATTTGTCCTGTGCTGACAGGTTGGGCCCAGATCTGCTCTGAGACAGGAACGGCACTGGGGAAGAGGTTGCTAAATGCTGGAGAGACCTCGGCCAATTCCGACTCTGTCAGTCTTCCAACATGACACCTCATCAGGAGAACGCTCCAACTCCGCTGGCTGGGTGGAAAAGCTTTGTCCCATTTCCTCCTTGTGTGTGTATGCTTGTTTGTGCGACTGTGTGCATATTCCTTCCTGCCTTTATCAAAACTGTGCCCTGGAGTGTTTACTTGCGGTCAACTTGAAAAATGGGCAGTGTTTTATAAGCATGGGACCACCATGTTTGTGAGGAGCTAACTTCCTGTGGATCTGGCTGCCTGGGAGAGCCCAGAGAGGGAGTGTCATGGTGGGCTTGCTGACAGGAGCATCTTGGCTTCTGCAGCTGGAGCACAATCAAGGATCCCTCAGGCTGACATGCATTTGATCATAATGTTCCTGCTGACTCTCTTCCTTTCAGTGAAACTGCTATTGGGTTTTCACTTTACCTGATTTTATATTTAAAATTCTTACATCAAATTCTTCTAAATTGGTAGGCCTACTACTGCGATACTATTATTAACATTTCCTTATATTACAGTAAACCAGTGCTTTGGTAGTGCTACAGTACCAGGTCACATTCCACAAAAACAGTTCACTCTGGTGACTTTCTTTTACTGTTTTTTTCTTTTTCTTTCTTGAGACCTAACAAGTACACTTGATAAACAAAAATTAAAGCATGTTTTACCTGTATTTTGAATTACACATTGCATTAGTTTGTATTTTAAGGGTTAATGGAAATTTCCATAAAATTACTGGAAAATGTCCTGGCAGAAAATTACCAGTACATTTTCCATTTTTATTTTTTACAGTGCACAGTAGTTATCTTTTATGTTTTATGTTATTATTTATTTCTATTATTTTTTAGCTACGTCATTGACACTTGTTGATAGGGAAAAAAGTCTTGTTTTGTGAGAGTTTCAAGCCCTATTTTGAACTCTATCCGTGGAAGTGCCTGCTTCTGTTACACTTTTGCGGGAACCAATCACAGACTGGCTTATCCACCTGGCTCGCTATTGGCGGGTTTAACACGATGACGGATAGAGAAGCGATGGGTTGTTGCCATAGACTGTAAAAAAATATGGACGTAGTGTCCGTGACGTCAACCCATAGGATTCTGATGAGCAGTTTTGTAAAGCAGGATCGAGCTGACCGCTGCCATCTTGGCAGCGCTTCATCACGCGTCACTCCCGGATAACAGAAAATGGGCAAAAAAGCGGGACGTGGGCGCAGCTGAAGTGATGCAATGACTAACAGACAGCTGATAAATGGCTGTCCACCTGTCGAAGTGGCCACGCCCTTAATTATGCAGGACTTTAAGGCTTTATATAATGTAAATGAATGAGTTATAAAAAAAAAATCACCCCCCTCACAGTTGTAATGAAGGGTAAAATTAGCCGTATAGACCAAAACCACAATTTGTACCAGACTGTAATCATGTTTTTTCTGCGGTAAAGTTGGGCATTTTAACATGGGGCTCAATGAGATTCTGCTCCCTTTTGGAGCCTGTCCCTAGCGGCCAGTCGATGAATTGCAGTATATGTCATTTCCGTATTGGCTTCAAGAAAAACTGTGGGAGGTTGCCACTTGGTTGTTGCCCGTTAATCACTCCTCTTGTGGTCTGATTGGTTGAAGGACTATCCAATTGTGTACAGAGTAATTTAATTTATGCTTGTTTATCACGCCTCTTGTGTAATAGAAAATACAGAGCAGACTCCCCAGACTAATGTTCAATCTTAAATTGAGCCCAATTGGTACTAAGGGGCCTAAAGTGTGCCAAGAAAACATCCCCCACACCATTACACCACCACCACCAGCCTGCACAGTGGTAACAAGGCATGATGGATCCATGTTCTCATTCTGTTTACGCCAAATTCTGACTCTACCATCTGAATGTCTCAACAGAAATCGAGACTCATCAGACCAGGCAACATTTTTACAGTCTTCAACTGTCCAATTTTGGTGAGCTTGTGCAAATTGTAGCCTCTTTTTCTTATTTGTAGTGGAGATGAGAGGTGCCCGGTGGGGTCTTCTGCTGTTGTAGCCCATCCGCCTCAAGGTTGTGCGTGTTGTGGCTTCACAAATGCTTTGCTGCATACCTTGGTTGTAACGAGTGGTTATTTCAGTCAAAGTTGCTCTTCTATCAGCTTGAATCAGTCGGCCCATTCTCCTCTGACCTCTAGCATCAACAAGGCATTTTCGCCCACAGGACTGCCGCATACTGGATGTTTTTCCTTTTCACACCATTCTTTGTAAACCCTAGAAATGGTTGTGCGTGAAAATCACAGTAATTGAGCAGATTGTGAAATACTCAGACCGGCCCGTCTGGCACCAACAACCATGCCACGCTCAAAATTGCTTAAATCACCTTTCTTTCCCATTCTGACATTCAGTTTGGAGTTCAGGAGATTGTCTTGACCAGGACCACACCGCTAAATGCATTGAAGCAACTGCCATGTGATTGGTTGATTAGATAATTGCATTAATGAAAAATGAACAGGTGTTCCTAATAATCCTTTAGGTGAGTGTATATTTTTCAAATTAGGCCTAATCTATACGAATGCGTTCATTCAATATTCCTGCGCCGAAAGTGATGTAATTGAGTGTGACACAAAAAGAGGCGAGGGTCTCCACAAAATCCGAATGCAAGTGGTCACTAAAGACGCAAACTTGAGATGCGCTTTTTAAAGGAAACTCTTTTTAAAGTCAGCTTGAAATGGAAGTTGCGGTCGTCTTCCCTGACGTAGACCAAAATGTTAGCAAAAGAAAATGCTTCATGCTTCACGTATAAAGAAAACATTTTTGGAGTGTCTATTTACCCCAAGTGCAAATAGCGTGCCTCGTTGGCAAGTGCTATTCACACTAGTTCTGCCTGCAATGCCTGTTCGGGGGAAAAACAAGATTACAAGATAAAAAAAATAACAGGCATATTAAAAAAATTTCAGTGGCGTAGTCAGTAAAGCATAATGCTTAAAAATCTAGGTTTTGACGCGATCAACCAGGGTTCAAATCTGCCTTTCGCTCTTCTCTCTTTTCCCATCACATATCACATCGGAAAGGCATTTACTTTCAATAAAAATTAAGAAAATGTTCTAAAAATTGAAAAAATGTGCCTAACGAAACCATTTTGTCCCATTCATTTAATAATTTTAATAAATATAATAATTTGCATCCTGTTTATGTACAACAATACTGAGGTGCAAATAGTATGTATCTGTCAAAATAAAGTATAAATGACTATTTACATATATTGCAAAGAACTGCTACTTTTACATGGTGTTAATAGAATACATCACTACACTGTAAAAAATGTACCTGTAAATTAACGGTAAAATACTGGCAGCAGGGTTTCCAACTGTGTACTGTAATCTTACAGTTTCCTTACCGTAATCTAAATTGCAGCTTTTCTGTAATTTAACGGTAAAATACTGGCAGCAGGGTTTCCAGCTGTGTACCGTAATCCTGCAGTTTCATTACTGTATTCTAAGTTATGTATTCTTTATTAACTTTAATATCAATATCTGTACTTGTACAAATAAACTGGTATTGTAATAGTTAATTTATAAGATTTTCCCAAGATAAAGACAGCTCAAGAGGGTATTTCTTACAGCACACAATTTATTGGCATGATTGGAAACAGGGCAAGAACGTGCTTGGGGTGTACATTCCCCTAAAAGCAGCCGTTAAAAATGTAAGTTGATTTTGTTTAATAAAAGTCAATCGAAGTCAAAACCTGTTAAGTAAACAGGAACAGACCAAGGACATGCCAGAGTCTTCCAACTGATGCAGGTGTAGTCTGAAAGAGTATAAAAATGGGGGGGGGGGGGGACTTTTGTAAACAAAGTGTCAAAAGAACATGACAAAAAGCAACATAATGCACATCACTAAGGGTAGTTGAATAGTCTTTTTTAGAATTTTGCTTAATGTCTCTTTCTATCCACAGCACTCTAGAATGCTACAATGTGCATTTAATTCAATTGCTTATTATTGACCAACAGTCATGAAATGATGCCGCTCATTCTCACTGCAACACACAGAACATGCAGATTTATTTGCAACACGCTTGATATGATATTGTTTTTTGCCCAGCCCTACTTAAAAAAACATGTTTTTGCCACAATGTTTCAATTTAGGGTGCAGTGGCTCCCTACATAGGGTGTATCAAATCAAATCAAATCACTTTATTGTCACTCTACCATATGCACAAGTGCAACAGTAGGTGAAATTCTTAGGTGCAGTCCGAGCAAACATAGTAGTCATGACATGACATGTACAACATTTAAGCAACAACAGATTACACATCTGATGCGCACACAATTACTCACAGCACAGTATACACTACAATAAACAATAAATAATTTACACAATGTGAGTGTAGTTCTCACAGCTTTAAACAATATACACATACTTACAATATACATATACTTTAAACAATATACACTAAACATACATTAAACAATAACAGTATACATTAAGCTATAGTAATAATATACAATGTACAGTATACAATATGTTAACAAATAGAAATCCGATGTACAATAGATGCTATATGATAAATAAATGTGTATATAATGTGTGTGTGTATCTACAGTGGGTTGTGCGGAGTGATATTCTGTCCAGTGTGTGTTATGATACTGATGGATCAGGAGTTAAGTAGTCTGATTGCTTGTGGGAAGAAGCTGTTCTGGAGTCGGCTGGTGCGTGTTCTGATGCTGCGGTACCGTCTGCCTGATGGCAGCAGTGAGAGCAGCCCATGGCTCGGGTGGCTAGAGTCTCTGATGATCCTCTGAGCTCTCTTCACACACCGCCTGGCGTAAATGTCCTGGAGGGAGGGAAGCTCACCTCCGATGATGCAGCTGGCCGTGCGCACTACCCTTTGCAGGGCCTTGCGGTTGCGGGCGGTACTGTTGCCGTACCAGGTGGTGATGCAGCCAGTCAGCAGGCTCTCTATGGTGCTGCTGTAGAAGCGTGTGAGGATGTGGCGGTTCATTCCAAACCTCCTCAGCCGTCGCAGGAAGAAAAGGCGCTGATGAGCCTTCTTCACAACGGCCTCAGAGTGGACGGACCATGAGAGTTCCTCTGTGATGTGGACACCGAGGAACTTGAAGCTGCTGACTCTCTCCACCGGTGCTCCATCGATGGTGATGGGGCGGTGTTCTCTCTCATTCCTCCTGAAGTCGACCACCAGCTCCTTGGTCTTGCTGACATGAGCATGGAGCCCTGTGTGATGTTTTTCTGTCATTATGAAGATCAACAGTTAACAGGCCAGAAACTTCTTTAAATATAAATATCTTTTGGAAAACTACTACTTTGTTGAAGTATTAAAACAGACATGACATACACATACCGCACAAATTTTGATATACTTGGAGGGCTGCTCTTTAAAGGGTTAGTTCACCAAAAAATGAAAATGGTCATAATTTACTCACCCTCATGTCATTCTAAAAGCATAAGACTTTTGTTCATCTATGGAACCCAAATTAAGATATTTTAAAAATTCTCAATTTTTGTCCATCCATTGCAAGTCTAAGCAGATCATTTTATATGACATTTAGGATTTCATTCATATATAAATATTACTTCTACAATCACTTTGTATATTTAAAGCTTGAAAATGTTGATTATCTAGACTGTAAATGGATCAACAAAAAATTATGTTTCTTCTTTCTTTTCCCATCGCATATCACATCGGAAAGGCATTTACTATCAGTAAAAAATAACAAAATGTTCTAAAACTGGAAATAAAGTGCCTAACGAAATGTTAATAATAATAAAAAAGAAGCATTTGTTTGGTATAGGGTTAGGGGGGTAGGGTTAGGGATAGGTGTAGGTAGGGCTTTTATTGTCCCATCCATTTTGTCCCATCCATTTAATAATTTTAATAAATATAATAATTTGCATCCTTTTTATGTACAACAATACTGAGGTGCAAATAGTATGTATCTGTCAAAATAAAGTATAAATTACTATTTACACATATTGCAAAGAACTGCTACTTTTACATGGTGTTAATAGAATACATCACTATTTTCAATTAGGATGCTATTTCACTTAGTAAATAGCATCTACAGCTATTTGCACTTAGTGTAAATACCATCTATCACTTAGAAAATATGTTATTTTCACTTAGAATCTAATAGAATAGAATCTAGTTGCTATTTACACTTGGTGAACGTTCTCTATTGGTTCTTTTTTGTTACCTAAGAACATTCCCAGAACGTTCCATGCAGGCCTAAAGAAAACTTTCCTGGCTAACAAACAGGGAACGTTAGAATGTTTGTTCTGGGAACCAAAAATTGTTAACTGGGACGGGAGTGGACTTGATTTTGTTCATCAGAAATTGATTGGATCGATCTCATGTGAGTGATTGTCCGCCCTCGCAACAGTAGCCTAAACACGCGAACGCGTCAAACCTGTTTTAATGGTGGGTTAAAAAAGTGAGAGAGAGAAAAAAAAACTTCTCCCCCGCTTTCTCACACACACACATAGGCCTATGCTACATAAAAGCCTACCTTTCAGAAGCGCGTGTCGGGTATTAATCATTTAAATCTGGCTAATCACCAACAGTAATAGTATTTTGTCTGGATAGTTTATTTTTTCGTTGGATAACATTTGGATGTAGCCTACGGTTGTATACCGATGCCACTCTAATTCACTCAATCACGCCCCTGATTATGAGGATGTGCACGTATAAATAATGTATAATAAATACTGCAATGTTCCATTAGAGAAACTGTCCCGATCACGCCTCCATCGCTAGATCTCTGTTCACATCAGGACCCCCGCATCCCCAAACGGGGACAGACAGCGCTCCCTGCCGAACAAGCTGCTGGGCTTTTCAGCTTCTCTTGTGTTTCCCGGCAAATCCACAAGACTGTGAACCCACAAAGTATAGAGATGAAAACACAGCAGACCCACAACAAAGGGCGGAGTAGATCCAAGCCATTCATTGTATTGGTCCTTAGATTGGTCTGTAAGGACAAATGCAATAACTTTTACAGAATAGTAGGCTATATATGCTGCTAATTTACTAACAGATTTGCAAACGAAATGAGGATGAGCAAGGCAGAATTTATGAGATAAAGACAGAAATTGTTATTTTTGGGTGATAGGCCTACTCCTTTGAGGACACCAAAATTATGCACATTAATAATCAAACAAACAAACAAACATGGTTGATAAATGATTGTTCCAGAAGTTATTACCCCTGTAATGCTCCTCTAGTCGGTGACCCATTTATCTCCTCATATTATATTAGGGAGGTTGAAGCTTAGGCAGACTTTCCTCTTCCATGTAATGCATTTAGAGATATAGGAGAAACACACACATTTTCATTTTAGCCATTGCATCTTCCTACTAGTTTATTTGTGGTCTTATTCCGCATTCATTGTTGAAAATGTGCTTTTTTCCTGTTGTATTTTATTTGATATTCTTCAGATCTATTGTAGCCTAATCATTCGTTTTAGGCACCTTTTTTATCTTAATTATTTATTTGTTGTCAGTTGTCGAGCTAATGAAGACACTTGCTAAATGTGTGTTTGGCGTGTGCAGTCCATCACTAGATGGCGCTGTCAGTCTAAAGAGCTGTCAGCCCATCAGATATAGCCTAGCCAGTATGTGCTTTAGCTAATGTCTGTAACATAGACCGTCTTTACTACACCGGGTTTGTAAATATTTTTATCACGAAATTCACTCTAGCTCTGCCAAAGCATCAGTAAACACAAATGTTGCTTTGAATTCACACCCCATGAAAGCAAATGGTAAGCGTAGCCTATACTTCTGGACATTATGGGCATGAACAAGTTTATTTAGTTCAAGTTTAATTCACAAGTGCAGCAAGTTGTTATTTGTATGCTTCATATTACTTCTTTTGTTTTGCTTTTTACACACTTGTTCTTGCTCTAATGCTAAACCCGGGAAAACAAAAAAGATTCAAACCATTCATATTACAGACGCGCATGAAGACATGCTGCCTCACGTGCTATCGGAAATCTCCTACTTCCCACTTTTGAAGTCGTGATTACGGGCGCATCTCATTTTGACTTGAGAGGGCGTTCATTTTTTAATTGTATTATTAACGATGATTCCGATAGCAACAGAAAATAACGATCCGTTATGGGTGCTGTGAAAGCTACGTGGATTTTTAGCACGAATGGAAGGTGCTTTTTACTATTCGTTTTATAATATTTAATAAAATGTTAGGTTTCTTCAACTTTAATATTTGGGGGTCTCTTAATAATTCATCACTTGAAAACCCTTGATTCACCGATACTGGAGCACTGGTATTGGACGGCCTACACCCAGTTTCTGGCTGCGGCTGCGGCTGCGCCTTTGTGTCTTGAGATCAGCTGAAATACGAAATGAGCTGTGTTCGGCGGTCATGTCGAGCAGATCAGCTGATCGTGAATCAGCCTGCAGCGGGTGGGTGAGCGATGGGGGTGTGGGCGGGGCTTTGCGCTCTTCACAGTCCGTGTGCTTGAAGTAAAACTAGTCTGAAAACAAGACGTGCAACAAGTGACTTTGGCCAGCTGAGCGGAGATGGAGCTTTCGCTTTGTGTCATAGCCTTTTACAGAGCTTCTTGAACGACAGAAAGCGGTAAGTGCTGCTTTTAGATTATATATTTATTACAAAAAAGTGTGAGAATTTTCTTGTCTATGGGGCGGGGCATAATAGTTGAGCTAAAGTTTATTAAAACATTGAAATGAAACTTCATAAATTAATACACTTTAATGAGCACACAAACAGGCAATGTTCTTGTATGGGGAAAACAGGTAGGCTATATTATTAAAACTGCACTTAGTTCTTGGAGCATATGTGATGATGTTTGGTATTATTTACGAGATACATTAATTATTGCACAGAAAGCAATGTAAAACTAACTTTTGGCTCAGTCATGTACATGTTTTAGCTGTATGATGCATATTACGTAACATACATTGCATTATTAAATGATGCATATAAACGCAACCCAAAAATATCTTTTGCATTACTATAATCAGATTGTGTGTTTACAGTACAATGTAAACCAAAATGTAAATTAATATACAAAAACTCTTAAACTAAACTAGTCTCCCTGATATATGTAAAAGCAAAAGAAAGCATCTAGAGAATCATTATCTATAAATCTCTTTGTTGAACTTTTTTTTGTAGATATGGTAGCTATAGCCTTGTTTTTGGTCTGGATCAGGGCCAAAGTTGAGGAGTCGGTAGTTAAACCGTTTCACCAGAAAACTCTGTTTTGAGTTTCTCTGGAAGTGGAATGCAGGTGGAGGCCATGCTGCAAGAGCCTGTGTTAGTTTCCCTGTCAGAGCTACACATTTCCAGTAGGCACAATGAGAGGAAAGGAGCTACATTAACACCATTGAGTTCCTCTGCACATAGTACATGTGATACAGGAGCTGAAAGAGGCTATTGTGTCATATTCTTTTTTTCTGCACCAGAGCTCTGTTTCTTATGGATAAGGGGGCTTGCTGCTTTTAACTCGCCCTTATTGTTCTTTCTCATCCCCCTCTTTGGTGCTGGAAAGTTTGAGTCCTTTCTGCTCTCTTGAGTGTGGCGGCCAACGAGAAGGACTTTCCGTTTTGACTTGCTTCTTTATTATGATGTTCATTTTATGTTTTTGTAGTAGCTTTTTTAGCCTCAAGACTTTAGGTCTTCCAATCTTGTGCTTTCAACCTGTAGTCTCTAGTGTCGCCTTCATTCTTCACTGAACGGATTCTTTACTTGCCCATTGAAAATGAACCAATGCCGTCTTTGTTTTCTTCATTGTCAGGCCCTCAGGGATCTCACAGGTTGCATGCACTGTAATACACTGCATGCTTTGGTCATACAGAGACATTGCAACAAAGACATCAATATGACTAATGCAATCTTTTGTTGGCTTTGAGGTGAAAGGATGTTATCAGTGGGGTCCAGAGGAAACTGATAATAGCTTGTTGCTTGGTGTGATGCCTGTAGTGGGGTGATATTTTTGTATCTTTGGGTTTTGCTATTCCTGAGGCACAATACTATTGCTTATTGCCCATCTCTGAAATTCTTTGGAATTAATTGAGACATGGTTACACTGACGAACACATAGTATGAGTGCAGCTGGGTGGTTTTGATTGTTTACAGTTAAACTTGTTGAATTAGTTGTACTTGAAGAACCAAATTACTTGAAAACATCTTTGGTTATTTCCAATAAAATATATCAGCTGTTAATAGACAATTTAGTCACCAGCTGTTTCAAGACAATGGAATACAAAACTGACCTCCTCTGCTTTTTTCGTCTGCTTATCTTTCTAACACAGCCCCCATATTTTACAGTGACATCATTTGTTTTGTTTTTTTCCAATGTTTGTTTTTGTTTAAATAAAACCTACACTGCAGTCTCTGTTAGCGTTTGTCAGCAATGTCAATGTGCTTAAGATTATAAAGTCTGCGACTGGGCTGAAACTGTCTGCATGCTTGGCACACTCATTATTGTACTGTATCTAATGCTGTAAAATACTGTACGTTTTTCATCTAACTCAAGTTCCTTGGAAAAACTACAAAGAGCGTAGCATGTTCCAACATCAATGTTTGTCTCAGAATAAATTCCAAAACCTGAGCAAAGGACCTGTTTAAAAGGCTTTTAAGGTCCTAGGTTTGTCCAAACAACCTTTGTTTGTATTGAGGGATCATGCTAAATGCTTTACTTTGACTTTTTTGATTTTGGGTTTTGCTACACAAATTTAGCCCAGTTACCTTAACTCGGGTTTAAAAAAACAAACTGTATGGCATAATAACATTTTGTCACACAGTCTCATTAGGATCTTTTAGAAATGCAAAGATATTATAAGCATTACAAACTTGTTGTGTAATAATGAGAGTATGGCTTTGTTTTCAGAGGTGAGCCTTATCCACAGAGGGGGATTTGGTTGTTTCAGTGTTCCTGATGGAGTCTTACAGAGTTAGTGGCATGCCAAACACTGGACTATCACAAGGCTATACGCAGCCTTCCCGCACAAGAGGCCAGAACAATGGTACTTACGGCCTCAGTATCAGAGTTCAAGGCATAGATGGGCACCCCTATGTGGTCCTCAATAACCAGGATAGAGGTCCAAACCCCTATGCGGACCCTCAAAACAATAATGGATATATGGATTCTGAAAGCCCAAACAATTATGACGAATATGATTTCAAAGGAACCAGGAAGAATCTTTCTGAAGGCCCATATGTGGATTTTAAGTCTGCAAAGCTTCATGGAGGTCCTCACAATGGAACTTCTGATTCTAAGAAGCAATCCAGTCTTTTAAACTTCCAGAAGCATCCAGAGATTCTCAAGCCATATGATCCTGAGAGCAATACTCTGGATAGTTTTCGAAGTCTACCTGTAGTCGAGACTCTCAATCCCTACCCAGGATCCCTACCCAGAGCCAATTCTCCAATTGGGAGCCAAGCCAGATCCTCCAGCCTAGTTCCAGAACCATCTTTTTCAGATACCAGGGGACACGCCCAACCTCAGGTTCGTCCCCAGACACTCCCGTTCAATGTTCAATCTCAAGCAGGTCCGACCAAAGACCATGTTCTGACCCACCCTCAGGTCAAACCCCAGGTTCAAGCGCAACCTCAGGTCAAGCCACCTTTTAAGACTCCAGTGCCCTACCAGACTCAGTCTCAACCCTCACAACGCCTTCCAGTTCCTCAGGCATCTACAGTAGCCAGTAACCCCAACGACCAGACCAAGGCCTCTTCTAGACCTCCCAGCTCAGTTAGTAGCACCAACTCTAGTCTGGAACGAAGTCGACGTGAACCAGATGTGTTGCCCTTGCGCCGTGTTGACTCCAGTGGCCCGGTGCTACAGTCTTCCTCCTCCCGTAACTCCTCTATGGGCTCCACCACACCAACAAAGGAAGACCAGTTGGACCAGCTTTATGCAGAGACTATCAACCGCCACGAGAACCGCCGCTACATCCCTTTCCTGCCTGGCACAGGGCGCGACATTGATACTGGCTCCATCCCAGGCGTGGATGAGCTCATCAAGAAGTTTGACAGCAAAGAGACTCAACAACGCAGGGGTCGGTCAGGGAGGAGGAATCGGCTTAACCCAGAAGACCGCAAGCGTTCCCGGAGTGTTGATAGCGCCTTGCCATTTGCTCTTGGTGGTGATGCTGACTACTTGGATGAGGTTAGCAGGAATCGAGGCAGATCTACAGAGCATCTTCTTCGCCCGTCACTGCTCCTGCAGAAGGCTGCTGGAGTGAAGACCTCCCCCTTGTCGCCAACTTCCACTACTGGACCCAGGATAAGCCTAAGAAATGTAACCCAAGTCAAAAGTGCTCCAGGCTCTCCTCAGGGGACAGTCTCCAACTCTTCAGCTGCTATTTTGGGGTACAAGAATCCTCAGAGTCATCCCTCTGTAGCACCTGTAGAGAACAAAAATGAAGATGCCAAAACATCACAGAGTATAAAGTGCCTGTCAAGTCTGAAAACAGGATCAATTTCTCGTCCTGCTGCCAAAGCGACGAGCACTGAAGTGGATGCCCAGGTAAGAAAGGATGGACTTCCTCTGTTATTCCAATATATTCCTGCCATTATGGGGGGACCAGTCATTGATTTTTATGTATTTCTTTCTTTCTTTTTTTGCTCAGGTGACACCTGATCTTCTGAAAGGTCAACAAGAGCTTTCACAACAAACAAATGAAGAGACTGCTAAGCAGATATTATTCAGTTACCTCAAAGATGGGTGAGTGCACTTCACAAATAATTGTGTATGTTTTTTTTGTAATTTCAACAAATTCAAAAATATTTGCTATATTTTTGTTAACATACTTTTTAAGTGGTCACTTACAAATGAGATTCCATGTTAAGGAAAATGGAAAATCTATGATATCATGTAATCATATACCATTTTCTAAAAAAAAAGTTTAGACTTAATGCCTATGGAAATCTAAAAATGTCATGTCGGTGTGCACATATTGATCATTACTTTAAAAAAAAAATCTTAATATTACATGTTTTTTCTTTATTGTTAAAAAATATATATAAATATAATATTTATTTAATAAATATTATGGTTTTGGAGAGTTGCACCACATGACATTTTAAAATGTTGCCTTATTCTAAAAAGGTTGAATTATTTGATAGTTTAAACTTTAATTAGGCACATTGACATTTTTGAGTTGTTTCTTATTCAATAGTGTTCATTCTTTTTTTCTTAAAAGTGAGATTTTACTTGGAATTTGAAGTAGTTTCCACATAGTCTGACACATCATGATAACAGTACAAGAATTTTACCTCCCCTACATTTCTTCATTTATATACAGTACAGAACAACTCCAACCCCCACACTTCTATCTCATTCTTTTAAGGAAAAAACATGTTCTTAATGTTCCTGCTCTAACATCTCAAAACAATCAAAATGGCAAGTCATTTATTTAGATAAACTTTCATAAAAAGCTACTTGCAAGAGATTCCAGAAAGTTCTTCGCCCAATATAAACGGTTTTAGCCCACTGCCAACAACTAAAATCTGTTATTTTGCTTGAAGGACAAAATTTTCACCCAAAGCAGAGCTGTTTCCTTCTCTCATCTAATCCTACATGATCACTGCACAGCTTCAAAGGCATGGTGTAGGTGCCCAACAGCCCAGCCTGCTCTAGTGAAATAGCTGAAACCGTGCCCTTTCTGAACTCCATATTCTTGATGTCAAAAGTTCCGCCCTCTCTGCATTCCTCATGTGATGTGTGGAGGGCGGTGAGCAGAGCGGATTATTCACGAGTATCTGTGAACCTTCTGAAGCCCTGCAGATCTAGGATCAGATATCTTCTGGTCAATAGCAACCATTATTAACCAGCCCTACAGACAAGATTTGTCATGAGGTAGTGGTTAGTTACCATTCAATGGCACGTGCCTTAGATGCACCAGGTTAAAGGGTTATGGTGATTGTAATGAAGCAAAACAATATTGTCGCCAACAGTGTTCTGACATTTTGGCTTACGTCATGAAACTGTTAATAACAGGTTACTCTGCGGGACGTGTATGTATGTTTTTGAAGGAGAGGCGGTGCTGGTCTGTTCGTTTCTCCTCTCTTTGTGAAATGTAATGATACGCTTTAGTCTGCTGTATACGCATGGCACAAACCCAATGTTCTGTGCTTTTCCCTGATGCATCACTTGAGTGCCCTGGGAACATGCGGGCATCCGCGTCCCTGCTCAGACACACATTCCTAGACATGTGACTTGTTAAAAGAAGGCAATAATTAGGGTGGGCAGGTCATAAGGTGACACATCAAAGCTTGAGTACTCTGTACTCTCCACACAGGCAAAGAGCCAGGCTGATTTTTCCCAGAAATGTCAGGGATTATACTCTGATCCAGTCGGCACACACTCTCTATCAACACACAAGTTGCCAGGGAGAAAGAGACTCTCAAACCATCCAGGTGAATTAGGAGCACTTTTTTTTCTTTTTTGCAGGAGTAATGATAACGATGACACTACCAAGAGGAAGGTCAACCTGGTGTTTGAAAAAATCCAGACCTTGAAGTCACGGGCCGCTGGAAACGTGCAAGGCAACAACAAAGTGAGCCGTTGTTGTGGCATTGTAATTGGGTTCAACAAACAGCTAAGACTGTGAGCCTCTTATAAGAGGGACTTAGTCTATCTCTTGGAGAAAGTATAAAGACTGGCTGAGGTTATTTACTTGGCGAACGACATAGTCATGGCTAATGTTTAAACATTTGCGAGCAAAATCGGAACCTAGTCTTTTGCACTGTATTTATTTTTTATTGTATTTTCATATAACACGTCTACAAAATCATGACATTTTGTATATGAAAAGATCAGCATACGAATAAGCATTACAATTTCCCATCTTTTGAAATATTTCTGATTAGATCAGAGATTATTCTTGAGAATCTGCCAAAATGTGAATAATAATTAATGTTTCTCTCTCAGGCTCCAGACCTTGCAGCCCAGGCTAGAACCCTTCAGGAGCAGAAAGCCGAACTGGAAAAAGAAATTTCTGGTCTTAAGAAACAGCTTGAGAATGAAAGCAAGGTTAAACTCTCTCTCTCTCTCCACTAATACCTCTACTGCTTCGACTCATCAATTGCAGCTTGGACCCCTGCTCTGTCTGTTTAGTCAGTCTGTTAGAAGCTTCCGTGTTGACCGAAAATCCCACTTCTATCACCCCTTAAGATCAATAATCAAATTAACCAATTACTGGCTTATTAGAAAGACTGGGCCTTAAATCCAAAAAAAGACACCCAGTGTCTCAGACAGAGCATGATTTTGAAGGTTCAGTAAGGTTACTGTCATTTCATGTCCTCACTGTCATTTCTTATTATGTTCCTCCCTGTAGAAGAGCAGTGATCTGAGCGAGACTCAGCTGAAGGCGGGAACAGGAATGAAAGATTTGCGGAGAGAGCTGGAACAGAGTCAAGCCGAGTGCAGCAGACTGCGGGACAAGCTTAGTAAAACAGAGGCTGACCTGCGCACTACAGTGGAGGAGTAAGATATTTTCTTGTGAACGGACCCAAACAGAATCGGTGCATGTAGAAAGTTCAGCAAAAATGGAACACCTGTAATGTTTTTAATTTAAAAAATAAGTGTAACTGTCATATGTTAATAGATCAGCTTGCACATTTGACTATATTTAACTCCGCATGGCCCTTCTTTAGCCTATTCATTTTACTTTTGCGCCAACATTCACAAATAAATAACACATCTGTCTATGTGTTCTTTATGAACTTTGGAGTAAAAGTAAAATGTACCTGATGAATCCTTCTAGCGCTGTGAAAATCTATACTACCATTAGATATGCAAGTATCTGGGATTTCTCCATCCCGTAGCTAAGGTTATCAAAATAAGGTGTAAATTATCCCATATGGTTTGAGTTGGCAGGAGTTTATGTGGACATGAGCTCAGCAGATTATCAGGCATGTCTGCATTGGCTCTGGTTTCACTTCAGAATGCAGGTATTCTGAGTATATTTGTGTGTATATCAGACTCTACCAGGTAAAAATGGAGAAAGAGCAGTACCAGACTGAGATTCGAGACCTGCAGGACCAGCTCTCAGAGATGCATGATGAGCTGGATGGAGCCAAGCAATCTCAAACAGATATCACAGACAAAGAGGCCATGATGGAGGTACAGCGTCAAAACATATCATCTTAAAAAGTAAAACACAGCACAACTGTTTTAAAGATTGATAACAAGAAGAAATGTTCCTTGAGCAGCAAATCAGCAAGAATCATGTGACACTGAAAATTCAGCTTTGCATCACAGGAATAAATTACATTGTAAAATGTATTGAGATAAAAAACTGTTATTTTGAATTGTAATAATATTTCACAATATTTAATGGAGCCATTGCGAGCATAAGATACCTTTTAAAAATATTAAAAAATCTTACTGACTGCAAACTTTTGAACGGTAGGGTTAGTCTATAACTTCTATTGAGGCACATAAAATGTCATGGAAAGCTGTATATTTCCCATGCAAATTTTACACCCCAGCAATCAATTTCATAACAGAAGGTACTTTGCATATTCAAATGAATTCATACTTGAGGATGATGACAGAACATCTAACCATGTGCTGTTCTATCTAGGACTTCATGCAACTGAAACTAGACCTCCAGGACCTGCTTCTTTCTAAAGAGGAGCAGGAGGAGCTGCTGAGGAGGCGTGAGAGGGAGCTGACCGCCCTGAAAGGAGCTCTGAAAGAGGAGGTGGCAACTCACGATCAGGAGGTGGATAAACTTAGGGAGCAGTATGAAAAGGAGATCCGTAAGCTACAAACGGCTGTGGAGGAAGCCAAACAGGTGATATATCTGGCTCTTTACTTTTTGAACTGCTTACAAATAAAGCAATAACAGCAGAGGTTTGTGTGATGTTAGAAACCTTGCAAACATTTCCTGATCCTATTCCATCCATACCTTCCTATAATTTCCTGGCCTCACTTAAAAGTGGCATATAAGAAGGGAAATGTGATGTTTAAAGTATTTTTATGCAGGTCTAGCATGCTATGATCATAGCATATGTTAAGATGCTATGATATATGCTATGAAATATACACATAATATATTTTTCCAAATTATAAACACTTTGTCACAATATTGCATGCTCTGATTTGTCTTTGGAACCACGTTCAGCTATTTATAGTTTGTCATTTTTAATAGAAATTAATTTACTAGTGACTTACAGCAGTTGATCATCATGATTTTGTTCAGATGAGGGAAAAGCGCACAGTACAACGGAACAGAACAAACAGGAAGAGAAGGAGTGAAAGAGGCATTCTGAGGACAGATAGGTGTCCACTAGTAGGTGGAACCCCTTTAGCCTCCCTCTTAGCTCACTTCCTTTTTCCAACAAAGGAACTTCCTGTCCAAAGGAGGGCATTGTCGTCTCAGTTTAAAGGAGTAAACAGACAAAGAGTTTAATCTTGGTCAGGTGCCACAGTAAACCTGATTTGTGCACTCATTGTGCTTATTTTTGAAACAGCTGCACGAACGGATGTCAGAAGAAAAGTGGATGGTTTTGTTGTTAGATATTTGAGAAGTGGACAAATAAACAGATTACAGACGTTGGCTTTCTGGGTATTTTTGTGAGTGACCAAGCCACAAGGCTAAACGAGTGTTACCGTGCGCCTCTTCTTTATGGAGTTGGTGTTGATAGGAAGGCCCCATGTGGAGGAACACTGAAGGGTGAAGCACTAAATGGAGTTTAGCGCTGCTTAATTGCAGTGGCAGGCCGTCACTAATCTAATGAGGCTCTGATGGGGTGGTTAGCTGGTCTCTCTCTCTTTCTTTGAAAATGAATGATGGGATTGTTTCATATGCAAATAGCTGAGGGAATTGCACATGGCCAATAAGTGGGTCACTGTGCAGACAAGGGGTCTTACAGATGACACAATGGGAGGAGTTCTGTACAAAAAGGTTAGTTTGATTTAGACCACTGATCCCAGGTTTCCCGGTACACCTTTCATGGATGTTTCTATAAGGCAACCAGCAATGTAAAAAATGTAGATGGTCAATTTGTTTTTGTCCACTTTTACTGCTGCATATAAAGGTATAGTAGTCCCAGTAGCAGGAGGGGGATCAGGAAGGGAGTGGGGGGTCACGCTGTCCCCCTCTCAGCAAGAGATTCCTGATTCTCAACGGTTGGGCGTCCTTGTGAAGGGATTCTCTCCCTGCTCCAATAGCTTTCCCTGTTTTCTTAAGGCCAATTCACACTGTACCTACAAACGCCGACCAACGGCAAATTACACTTCTTCGTGTTTTGTCAGATCAGTGTGTAACCATTGGTCAGCTGTTTTTTCGGGTGTGTGTCTGGTTGTGGAATATCTGCAAAGTGACATACTGTATTATGGTGATTGTCTGCCTTGGTCACTGCCATTCGTAACTGGATTCCTTCACAAAAACCAGACCGAACCAAACCATCTTGACTTCAAACACATATCCTGATTGCTTAGAGAATTAGTACTAAAAGCAAAAACTATTTAGTAAAACTATTTGTTACATAGGGGCATAATCTAAAATGTTGTTTTAGGTATGATTTATAATATTTTTCATTATAAGTCTATTAATCATACTTTTTTAAGTGCATTTAAGTGTTTCTTATATCAAAAGGTGGCAGGTAGTAGTTTTTTACTACCATTTTTTGTTTTTGAAAGAAATCTCTGATCAAGGCTTTGTTTATTTGATCAAATATAATGTTGTAAAATATTATTACAATTTAGAATAATTGTTTTCTATTTTAATACATTTTTAATATATTCCAGTGCATCATTTTCAGCATCATTACTCCAGTCTTCAGTGTCACATAATCCTTCAGAAACCGTTCTGATATGCTGATTTGCAGCTTAAGAAATCTTAAAATTGAAAACAGCTGCTTAAAATGTCTGGTGATTTTTTTTCTTTTCTATTTTTCAGGATTCTTTAATGAAATAGAAAGTTCAAAAGAACAACATTTATTTGAAATAGAAAGAGTTAATAGAGATACTGTTCATTGAACAACCGCTATCAGTCAACCAGTACTGAAATCCAAAACAGATCATCTTGCATCGGTTGCTGGTATCAGGACGTGTATTTGAGTGCAGCGCTGTCACTGTGCTGTATTTGTTTGTTTTGTGGGCTGTGGCTGATACAGAGCGGTAACCGTCTCCTTGGGGCTTTTTGGGTAGCCGACAGTCTCACAGGACGTGGTGTGTTTCCTCAGGTGATGATAGCAAACTGTTCCGGCCTGCTCTGTGGTGATTCAGCTGGATGCCTGTGTGGGAGAGGGGAAGTGGAGGAGGAGATAGTGTGACATTGAAAAAAGTGCAAAAACAGTGAAGAACAGCCATATGAAAGCAAATATGAGCTTCAAAGAGATTATGTGCATCTGCATTAGTCCACATCTCACCCTTTAGCCTAATAACAACAAGCTCAGTCTGCAGCATTTCAGTGTCTTGATGGGCAGTGAGAATGATTATAAGTGATTACTGTGACAGTTCATAGTCTACATATACACAGCAGCCCTCATGCGTGACGCACACTGTGCGTGTAACTAGGCCATGGCAGGTTCCTCACTACAGTCTGAGCTCAGTCCAGCACTGGCCTGGATTCTTCTACCATTGTTCTCACTGTCCCACAGAGCCAAAGTCCCCTGCTGTTAAAAAGTGTAGCGTCCTGGACCCTACAAACCCCCCACCACGAGCTCAGCAGAGGGGGTCCTCAGACCTCCAGTCTTTATGGGATTAAACACAGAAGCACAAAGCTAAGGATTTAGCCCAGTCTCCAAATGAGTCCAAACTTCTTGGCTGTGGTCTTAAAGTTGGGAGAGTGTAGATCATGATGGCAGATATATCTTTAATGTTCTTTGAAAGTAGTGGTAAATAAATGTGTGTGTCTTTGTGTGTAGAAAACAATGGATGAGTCGCTTTAAGTTACAATCACACCCAGTCTCATGACACCATCTGTGTAACTAAAGTGTTTATAAAGTGTGTTTTGAATTTGGCTTTATTAAGGTGGTGGCTGGGAAAGTTATTTGCCCAACCTGGCCCAACCTTCCACTGCATGGTACGTCTCGGTACGGCTCACTTTTGGGGTGTTTTCCATTGAGTACAGTACCTAGTACCTGGTACTTTTTTTTGTACCACCTCGGGTGAGGTTCCAAGCGAGCCATACTAATATAAAATGGTTAATAAATATAATAGTGAATAAACACTTCATATCACTGACTGGTCAGAGAGAATCGTCACTACCAACGTCATTGGATTTGCGACACGAGACATTGCTTAAATATTATAACTGAAAACAGTTGTGCAGCAATGTTTGTGGAAACTGTTATACATTTTTTGAGGAATTGCAAGAAAAAGAACAGCATGTATTTAAAATAGAACTCGCTTTACTGTCACTTTTGATCAAGTTAATCTGTCCTTGCTGATAAAAGTATTTATTACTTTTTCTATTTTTTTTTTTCTTTTTTTAAAAAACAGAACTGACCCCAAACTTATAAGCAAATAAATATTGAAACGTATATGAAGAGTACATGGAAACTGAATGAAAATAGCCTGGCTATGGGATATGATCTAGATATACCATATCCACCATTGTTATATGACATATGCCGTGTTGCTGTTCTGTTCCCCACCATTTGTGAAAACAACAACTTTTCTCAATGGCCTCCTTTAGCAGTTTTGGCAGTAGAACACATTCCAAAAAGTTCTGGGATCTGATCACCAGAAGTTCAAATTTGTATTTTTTTTTTAAACTTTATAAAATTTTGTACATTTGTAGTGTAATGTGTCCTAATGCATACTTTCCTAACACATAATCATTTCACCACAACAAAGCTTTACGACTCTACAACTGCTTGGTCAAAAAGTCATGCACATGGTTTAATACATTCTTTGCTTTTGAAGTCTGCGTGCACTTGAACCCCTGCAGTAACTGCTTGCCACCCTCATTCAAAGAATACAGTAGGTTTTCTTCTCTCCCTCCCTGAAGGGCGAGAGGAGGTTATTACAGGCGTCTTATGCAGCTGGAAAGAAGCCAGTGCTTTTCAAGCAGCACATTTTCATTTCCAGCTTGAGCACCTCTCGCCCGTCCTCAGCGCTTCGTCCTGCTTCGGCACATTTGTGTGTATGTGCCTCTTTGTTTAGGAGCGAAGCTATTGTAACGAATACCATCAGGATGCAGAAACAGACCCGTGTTGTTTGAAGCCAGAGTGAAGCTTGAGTCTTTGGTGTTGCTGTGGTATTCAAAGGCTGAACACTTTGTGCCTGGCTGATAAAGTTTCAAGTACCTCGGATGACCTGTCGCTTATGTTTCTATGGTTGTGTATTCTTATCTTTCTGTCGAGTCACAGCACTTTTATTGAGAAAAGCGCCTGGCATGTAAACAGGGGTCACATTGAAAGGTTGACCATAGGAATAGATGACTAATTGGTCCCACAGTGAAAACACAAGCTTGGTTGTTTTCATTGTGGTAAAAACAGAGCTGAATTTTGGACACAAGGAAAGCAGGATTTCCTGTAGTTTTGCACATTGTGAGTATAATGTGGATGAAATCACTGCTCACACCAGCTGAGGCAACAGTCAACACAGTGATATTCCAGAACAAAATGCACTTCATCTGTTTGGGCACAGGGCATTGAAACATTGTGCACAGTTATGGTTTGTTGTAACGATTTTGGTACATGTGATTTATTTATAAAGGTTATTGTGTTTTAATGGGAAATTACGTGTTTTTCAGTGATAATTTCTCGACATCTAAACAAAGTTTCTCAAGGAATGCAAAACATTGACTTATTTTTCCACCCATCTCATATTTTTTCCACCACCATATCAGTAATATATATATATATATATATATATATATATATATAATTAAGAGTAATTACATTGACTCTAGAGCACAGCAGTATATTTGTAAGTGGTGTGACAATGGCAGTACATTTGGTGCTGGGGTTTACCTGTGATTAAATACCTTTGATTGCTTTCACATTTAGGATGGCTCTAAGATTACGCTGTACCCCGCCAGATTATAAATCTGACATGTAAACTTGATTTGAGAGTGGATTAGAGAGGTTTAGCTCTTTGGAAGTACTGTGCTGCATGTGAAGGAGAAAATTATGCATTTGGTGTGGCTTTAGGCAGGTTTATTAGTTTCAATGAGGTTTAGGCAATAAACGGTGCTGTGAAGATTTAGGGCCGCAAAGCTTCAGGACGCTCCGTGTCCTTGCTTGGAGTTCATGAACTGATTGTAATTCTCCAGCCATTGTTATTCTCGAGCTTTTTAAACACTCACAATGCTGGTTAATGCCCAACTATACATAAACAGCCCGAGCAAGCTGGAGCACCATTCAGAGCACATTGCTTTCTCAAATCTTTCTCAGAGTCTTTGTAATGCCTCTGTCAAGAAAAGAAGCCCAGAAACAGACATTGGTCCTCTCTGCCCTTTTCTTTCTATCTCTTTCTGCTCTTCAAAGCACTGGCTGCAGGAGCTGGGGCATGGAGGGAAAAGGAACACGTGAATACAAAAAAGAGTTTCATCATTTTCCCCAATGCAACAGTTTCTCAGCACCATCCCGTGTCCTGTAGCTTATCAGTAGTAAAATGCCTCACTCCAAGTAAAGGGACGAGAATATTGCCACAATTAAACCGTTGTAACCACCTCTGAAGGACACAGACATCATGATAAGCCATCTCGTGTCGAGCTGCAGCTTTTCTGAAGACAAAAATGTTAATATTTAAAAGGCCACTGCTTACTAAACTTTGTCAGTCTGGGTTATTTTCTGCAGTTTTGCAAGCATAGAGTATGTTGTCTTAGGCTAGGTACATATTAGCGAGGCACCAACTTATGGCCTCTAGTTTAGGGGTGGGTAGTGTGGCGTAACAGACGTTTGGGTTTGTTTTGGGGCGGGTGGCCGTGGTTATTTTGGGAGGTATCATAGTTAATGAGTTAAGAATTACTGGCCAATGAGGGCAGCAGAGAGAGAGGGAAGGATTCTTAGAGGGGCTTCAGGACTTTGAACTGCAAGCAGAACTGACATAAATCTACCCTGGTCTGCTAATGAGTCACTGTGTTATGAGTTGCTGTGCTAGGCTTGGAATGACATTACATTAACACACACACACACAAAGGTATTTTAGACACTGTCTAAAGAATCTGGTGTCTCTTACCTGTTGCAGGATATATATATTTTCTTGATCTAAGGCATCTACTTCTGTGAATTTTAAAAAGCACATTAGAAATTTGTAGAAAATATAATTTATCAGACAAAACACATTTTGTAATTATAGCTAACTAAAACAATATAAAACATGTCCATTTCTTGAAATAAAATAAACGTTAAATGAAATAAAATACACTTATTTTATTTCAGCTAGTTGCCAGAGCAACATTTAGTTTAGTTTAAATTGATGTGCTAAACTAAAACTGAAATAAAATGGAAAATATGAAAATAAGAACTAATTCAAAATGTTAATAAAAAAAATATAATAGTATTTCAGTGATACTGAAATAACACTGACTAGAACTTGAATTTTTGTTTAACTTTCCTTGGACTATTGTATTTGTCCACAGTTGCTCACGGTGGATAGTTAAACCAGTTGGGTGACATTCTCTCATGCATAGCAAACGATCTACCTGCTCATCCAGTTCTGGGACCATCCGTGTTGTGTGTAATCTTTGAGCTGTCATCAACAGGATAAAGAATCCTTAGTTGCATGACAGCTGTCTCCGTTTTTTAGCTGAAAACCCCATTAGGAGTTCTGGATGTGTTGTTTTAAGTGTCTTTGTCCATGGGTGTCTAAATTGCAGAATGAGTTTAAAAAGGCACAATGCATTTACACGTACAGCAGCTCTACAGGACAGTCTCGCTTATTCATAAAAGTTGGCGAAGAAGAACGCTGAGTGCTCTGTAATACTGGCCGAGCCCAATCCAAACAAAGAGGCAGCCACCAACAGAGCAGAGTCAAATTAAGGAATTTGTTCACGTTCGGAAACGGCTGCTGAATCCGTAACTCATCAAAAGGCTTAAGGAATCAGGAAACTGTATATGTGTCGGGTTGAGTCATTGAGAAACTGAAGGAGACATGCTTAGCTGACTCTTAATGGAAGGTGCTAATAAATCGTACAGGGTCGTTCAGTTTAACCTCATCTCTGTTGCCTGTGATTCACTGCATTTATATTGGCCCACATAATTTAAGAGGGTGTCAAAGGTCAGATGCCTGTTGCCCTAAACTCACTTTTCCATTAGACATATTCAGATATAGGAGTTCATTGACTTGATGTGTACTGCAGCTCCTGCACTACGGTCAAAAATTTTACTTTTAAGCAGTTTCTAAAAAATTTTTAATTCAAGGGTAGGTAAACTGACCTGACAACCAGACTAAAAACATCAGATGGACTTGGAGGCTTTTGCATCTGAAGTCTTCATATTTATATATATATATATATATATATATATATATATATATATATATATATATATATATATATATATATATATATATATATATATATATATATATATATATATATATATATATATATATATATATATATATATATATATATATATATAATATATATATATATATACACTCACTCACCTAAAGGATTATTAGGAACACCTGTTCAATTTCTCATTAATGCAATTATCTAATCAACCAATCATATGGCAGTTTCTTCAGTGCATTTAGGGGTGTGGTCCTGGTCAAGACAATCTCCTGAACTCCAAACTGAATGTCAGAATGGGAAAGAAAGGTGATTTAAGCAATTTTGAGCGTGGCATGGTTGTTAGTGCCAGACGGGCCGGTCTGAGTATTTCACAATCTGCTCAGTTACTGGGACTTTCACGCACAACCATTTCTAGGGTTTGCAAAGAATGGTGTGAAAAGGAAAAAACATCCAGTATGCGGCAGTCCTGTGGGCAAAAATGCCTTGTTGATGCTAGAGATCAGAGGAGAATGGGCCGACTGATTCAAGCTGATAGAAGAGCAACTTTGAATTTTTTTTCTGAAATAACCACTCTTTACAACCGAGGTATGCAGCAAAGCATTTGTGAAGCCACAACACGCACAACCTTGAGGCGGATGGGCTACAACAGCAGAAGACCCAACCGGGTCCCACTCATCTCCACTACAAATAGGAAAAAGAGGCTACAATTTGCACAAGCTCACCAAAATTGGACAGTTGAAGACTGGAAAAATGTTGCCTGGTTTGATGAGTCTCGATTTCTGTTGAGACATTCAGATGGTAGAGTCAGAATTTGGTGTAAATAGAATGAGAACATGGATCCATAATGCCTTGTTACCACTGTGCGGGCTGCTGGTGGTGGTGTAATGGCGTGGGGGATGTTTTCTTTGGCACACTTTAGGCCCCTTAGTGCCAATTGGGCATCGTTTAAATGCCACGGCCTACCTGAGCATTGTTTCTGACCATGTCCATCCCTTTATAACCACCATGTACCCATCCTCTGATGGCTACTTCCAGCAGGATAATGCACCATGTCACAAAGCTTGAATCATTTCAAATTGGTTTCTTGAACATGACAATGAGTTCACTGTACTAAAATGGCCCCCACAGTCACCAGATCTCAACCCAATAGAGCATCTTTGGGATGTGGTGGAACGGGAGCTTCGTGCCCTGGATGTGCATCCCACAAATCTCCATCAACTGCAAGATGCTATCCTATCAATATGGGCCAACATTTCTAAAGAATGCTTTCAGCACCTTGTTGAATCAATACTACGTAGAATTAAGACATTTCTGAAGGCGAAATGGGCTCAAACACAGTATTAGTATGGTGTTCCTAATAATCCTTTAGGTGAGTCTATATATGTGTGTGTGTGTGTGTGTGTGTGTGTGTGTGTGTGTGTGTGTGTGTGTGTGTGTGTGTGTGTGTGTGTGTGTGTATGTATATAGTCTTGTATATTTGTGACAAACATATTTGTGATTGTGTTGCTTGTAGCATCATATATAAGATCATTCTCTGGGTCTCTGGGTGAAACTGTCCCACAAAACTTTTTTTTCTTCCTCATATTTCATTCTGATTGCTTAATGCTGGAATATGCATGGATGTGTTTTTTTAAAAGAAATTGATAATTTTATTATTAATCAAAAGTTGCTGTAAAGACATTTATAATGTTACATAAGATTTCTTACCTTGATTTCCACAAAAAATATTAAGCGTTTTTGACATTTATAATAATAAAATTAATAAAAAGTTTCTTGAGCAGCAAATCAGCATTTTGTAACGATTTCTGACAGATCATGTGACACTGAAGACTGAAGTAATGATGCTGAAATATTATAATAAATAACAGTTTAACAACTTAATAATAAATTGAAAATGAAGCCTTGGTGAGCATAAGAGATTTCTTTCAAAAACCATAGAAAATCTTACTGACCCCAAACTTTTGAACAGTAGTGAACATGTCATTTCATGTCAACATGTCAATCCCCATATAACGATTGGCTTCATCACTCTGTCTCCTCTCCACCAATCAGCTGGTGTGTGGTTGGTGTTCTGGCGCAATATGGCTGCCGTCTCATCATCCAGGTGGATGCTGCACATTGGTGGTGGTTGAGGAGATTCCCCCTTTCCATGTGAAGTCCTTTGAGTGCCCAGAAAAGCACTATATAAATGTAACAAATTATTATTATTATCATTATGTCACCACAGTAAGTTCTAAAGAAAATAAAGCTTTGATAAACCTTCAAAATTATGACCAAGATATTTTCTTAAGTATACGGTTTGTGTAACTTTGAGTCATCCACATTGCTTACATCAGCGAAGGTCAGGCTATTGTTCTTACAGTCCAATGTGAACCATGCGTTGCAGTTTCTAAAAAAAGGTTGCTGGGGAACTGCCATTTTTAATGAATCGCAAAACCAATTTCACTTGCATTTGGTGTTAATTTTTGTTTGAAGTTTTTCTTTGTTTTTTGCTCTCTCTAGAACAATTTTACAGCCAGTAAGGAGAAGGAGGAAGTGGAGACTGCAAGGAAGGTATCCGAGGGCCAGGCAGGCCGTCTTTCTCAAGAGGTGGAGAGACTGCGCAAGAGGGCGCATGAGCTGGAGAACGAAGTGGCCAAACTCAACCGCATCATTGATGAAGCCAAGCTGCAGGAGAACAGGCTGGGGGAGCGAGCTGGCCGTCTGGAGGTACTTTTTAATCCTCTTTTTGATTTGAGCGTTAAAAAAAAGCACACTTATATTTATACACATTTATACCAATTTTATACCAACATATTTTTGGACAGAGTCCTCAATTTGAAACTACTCATAGACTCCTTTTGATGTTTCATTAGCCAGACAGTAGTCAGAATTTGACCTACTGAACATATTTTTGGACAAAGAGTCTTCAATTTGAAACTACTCATAGACTCCTTTTGATGTTTCATTAGCGATAATTTGACTATTGAAAATATTTTTGGACAGTGTCCTCAATATTTAACTTTTTATACACACTCATAGAATTCTTCTAATGTTTCATCAGTAGTTCAAATATGGCTTTTTAAATATATTTCTCACAAATTAGTCTTTGACCTTTAACTTTATATACATACTCACACACAGTAGTCGGAATTTGACCTATTGAACATATTTTTGGACAAAGAGTCCTCAATTTGAAACTACAATGTTTCATTAGCCAGACAGTAGTCAGAATTTGACCTACTGAACATATTTTTGGACAAAGACTCCTCAATATTGAACTTTGTATACACACTCATATAATTCTTCTAATGTTTCATCAGTAGTTCAAATATGGCTTTTTTTTGTTTTATATTGCATTCTAATGGTTACATCAACATGAGGCAGTTTCCCCAGACGAAGATCTTAATCCTGTCTGGAATTCCATCAGCACTGATTCCCTATTAACTTTTCCCCTTTAGTCTGGGGAAAGGCTTAATCTGTGTCTAGAAAAACAGACACAGAAGTAGAAAATCTGTAAAATGTTTGTTTGTAACTAGAAAGAGAAAAGGCAGTTGGAGGAGTCTCTTGCTGAGGTCAGGGAACAGGAAGAGGAAATGACCCGTGCAAACCACGCGCTTACCACTCGTCTAGAGGATGTGCAGGTGAGACCTGGGAAGCCCAACTTTGAGCAGGAGCTGAGATAGCAAGAAATCATGTTTGGTTGAGTCATTATAAATGTTTTGCTTTATGTACACTACCTTTCAAAAGTTTGGTAAGATTTTTACAAATGTTTTTTTAAAGAAATTTACTTCTACTTAATCTATGTTACTATATTTTTAAATATATTGTTATATATTATTTATAATACAGTGAGGAAAATAAGTATTTGAACACCCTGCTATTTTGCAAGTTCTCCCACTTGGAAATCATGGAGGGGTCTGAAATTGTCATTGTAGGTGCATGTCCACTGTGAGAGACATAATCTAAATAAAAAATCCAGAAATCACAATGTATGATTTTTTAACTATTTGTACGATACAGCTGAAAATAAGTATTTGAACACCTGTCTATCAGCTAGAATTCTGACCCTCAAAGACCTGTTAGTCTGCCTTTAAAATGTCCACCTCCACTCCATTTATTATCCTAAATTAGATGCACCTGTTTGAGGTCGTTAGCTGCATAAAGACACCTGTCCACCCCATATAATCAGTAAGAATCCAACTACTAACATGGCCAAGACCAAAGAGCTGTCCAAAGACACTAGAGACAAAATTGTACATCTCCACAAGGTTGGAAGGGGCTACAGGGAAATTGCCAAGCAGCTTGGTGAAAAAGGTCCACTGTTGGAGCAATCATTAGAAAATGGAAGAAGCTAAACATGACTGTCAATCTCCCTCGGACTGGGGCTCCATGCAATATCTCACCTCGTGGGGTCTCAATGATCCTAAGAAAGGTGAGAAATCAGCCCAGAACTACACGGGAGGAGCTGGTCAATGACCTGAAAAGAGCTGGGACCACTTTTTCCAAGGTTACTGTTGGTAATACACTAAGACGTCATGGTTTGAAATCATGCATGGCACGGAAGGTTCCCCTGCTTAAACCAGCACATGTCAAGGCCCGTCTTAAGTTTGCCAATGACCATTTGGATGATCCAGAGGAGTCATGGGAGAAAGTCATGTGGTCAGATGAGACCAAAATAGAACTTTTTGGTCATAATTCCACAAAACGTGTTTGGAGGAAGAAGAATGATGAGTACCATCCCAAGAACACCATCCCTACTGTGAAGCATGGGGGTGGTAGCATCATACTTTGGGGGTGTTTTTCTGCACATGGGACAGGGCGACTGCACTGTATTAAGGAGAGGATGACCGGGGCCATGTATTGCGAGATTTTGAGGAACAACCTCCTTCCCTCAGTTAGAGCATTGAAGATGGGTCGAGGCTGGGTCTTCCAACATGACAATGACCTGAAGCACACAGCCAGGATAACCAAGGAGTGGCTCTGTAAGAAGCATATCAAGGTTCTGGCGTGGCCTAGCCAGTCTCCAGACCTAAACCCAATAGAGAATCTTTGGAGGGAGCTCAAACTCCGTGTTTCTCAGCGACAGGCCAGAAACCTGACTGATCTAGAGAAGATCTGTGTGGAGGAGTGGGCCAAAATCCCTCCTGCAGTGTGTGCAAACCTGGTGAAAAACTACAGGAAACGTTTGACCTCTGTAATTGCAAACAAAGACTACTGTACCAAATATTAACATTGATTTTCTCAGGTGTTAAAATACTTATTTGCAGCTGTATCATACAAATAAATAGTTAAAAAATCATACATTGTGATATCTTTCTGGATTTATTTTTTAGATTATGTCTCTCACAGTGGACATGCACCTACGATGACAATTTCAGACCCCTCCATGATTTCTAAGTGGGAGAACTTGCAAAATAGCAGGGTGTTCAAATACTTATTTTCCTCACTGTATATTATATTATAATAAATTATTTACTGCCCGGCTAAAAAATGGTTGCTGTTTGGATTAAAAAAGAGTCAATGATTGGATCATTATTGTAGTGATTATTATGTTTCTAGCATGTTGTATGTTAGGCAGCAGTTCTTCCAACCCTAATTGATGGAGTGTGTAGCTTTTCATTTTTAAATAACCATGTAGGAAGACACATTATGGCCATATTCCAGGATGACAATGTCAAGATTCATGTTCAGAACTTAAATTCATTGAAAGTCTTTGGGATGTGCTGGAAGAGACTTTACAGAGTGCTAGACCATTGTCAGATCTGGACCAACAATTGATGCATCTCTTGATGAAAATAACATCACAGCATTTATTTTTATCAAGAGGTGCATTCATTTTTGGTCAAGATCATGTATTGACAATGCAAGAATCAAGCACTCTGTCAAGTCTCCTCCAGCACATCCCAAAGACTTTCAATGAATTTAAGGTCTGGACTCAGAGGTGCCAATTGTGATATGCCATGTGTGAAAATGTTTCTTCATGCTCCCTCCCAAACATTCTTTCACAATGTGAGCCTGATGAATCTTGACATTATCATCCTGGAATAAGTCTTCAGTGTCACATGATCCTACAGGAATCATTCTAATATGCAAATTTGCTGCTCAAGAGAAGAGCATGTATTTGAACCAGACATTTATTTTTGTATCAATGTAAAACTTAGCCTGACAAGCCAGACCCACATCAAGATGTTGGGTCTGGGAACTCACCATTGACAGGGCTCAATCCGAGGGGCGGACAAACGGTTGTCTTTCAAATTCCCTTTGCACGCAATTGGATAGCGCTACAACCAACCAGAGAGCAACGTGAAGTGGAGCTAGTTGATGGATTAAACTTTCGCCGTATCGGGTCAGCAAAACTCTGAACAAATCTTATTTTCTTAAGAATGACTTCAGTGCCGTTCTTTGTTCTTTTCTCAAAGAAAAGCTTAACTCAAAGTCTTCCAGAGTCGCGGCCAAAGCCGATTCGAAAGGCCACCGTTCGCCAGCTTCTTTGTTTATGAGTAGCACACAGTAGCACGCGGAACCGCCGTGACATGCCGTCATTGTTAAGTCCGCCCACTTACTCTACACACGCTGTGATTGGCCTGACCAGAGTTTGGTTTTTCCAGCTCGCAGGTCTATCGGGAGTTGCTAGACTACACTCGCGGCAAATTAGATTTGCTGCCGCTAGAGTGCGTCTAGATTTCTAGGCTATGTAAAACTGTCACTTTTGATCAATTTCTTTTCTTGCAGAATAAAAGTATTCATTTCTTTCATGATCTTTCTGACCCCAAACTTAAAAAGTAGTGTATAAGTGGTGAAGCAGCATTTTCATTTTGGTCACACGGTGTTAAAATCATCCACCCGACTGTCAGAGTAGCGTTACTGTTTCAAAAATTGGCCTAAGGGAAGTCATCTTTTACTTTATTAATTGATACTTTGCCATCCATAGAAAAACTTGACCAAAAAAACTCAAGAGCACCATGAGCTGCAGGAGCGACTGAAGGAGGAGAAGAGTCAGAAAGAGCAGTTTAAAAACACCAAGAATGAGATTGAAGATGAGAGGAGGCTGCTGGACCGAACTGTGGACAAACTCCAACGGGAGGTGAGAGACTGGCGTTGTGCTTTTTTTTAACATGTAAAGGTCTTAATAAACTTTTAAATAAGTTTTGCTCTTGTTTTCAGTACATGCTGCTCACTGAGGACATAAAACCTGAGCTGGTTATACAACTTTAGTGTGATTTGTGTCACAGACGCCTTGGCTGAAGCTGAAAAATTTCTGAGGAAATGACAAATTTAGTTTTCCTGTCCTACTGGTTGTTCAGTATTTCTCTCTGTCTGTCTAGATGAATGAGATAGTGGAGGCGTCTCAGAGCTCAACTCAGGAGCTGCAGGAGCAGATAGACATGTATAAGGAGAAGAACCGGAGGGAGATGGCAGAGCTGCAGAAACGGCTGAGAGAAGGAGGACTGGAGCTGGAAAAATCCTGTCTTACCGCCAAGACCCTTCAGGAGGAGGTGGGTGAGGGAGGTTATATCAACGGTTATATCAACAGTGTTCAGCAGAAACCAACAACCTGATGCCAAGTTGAAAAAACAAAGCAGATCATTTCTGAATCCTGAAATGCACAAGTTCACAAACTTGGCTGGAATAAACCAGCTGGTCTGAGCCACACCTGCTTTATAAGGCACATTCAGACAAAGAACGATAACTATAACCATAACTATATTAGTGTTCACACTAATGGATGATTATTATAATTGTGCGCTGCAGTTATGTCGTCTGCCTCTTTAAAAGCTCAGCCAAAAGCAGCAAACGATTTTTCAACGTTTTTAGCCTTTAATCAGCTGGAAAGAAAATAGTTTTGAAAGTGATTTCAATGATATTGTTCCTCTGAGTCGTTTAACGTTATAGTTTTGGTGTGGACTTCCCTGTTCTTATTGAATTGGAATGATTATTGAAACTTTTATAGTTGTCCTCAATCGTGAACTTTCTATACAACAGTACTGTTGTGGTGTTATTGTTAATAATATCAGGCAGTAATACCATTGGCCTTTGTTACTCAGTGGTTAGCATTTTCATTTACCTAGATTTTAAAGAAATAAAGTGCTACAAAAACATGTAAAAATGTCCAAAACCGTGGTATTACCATGGTACATGTCCAAAAATGTCCTCTTATGCAGTTTGTTTGACTTGGAATGCAGATAGGAAAATGCCATTTTATTTGTAGGACTATCTGAGCTAAAATTGAAATTGAACCGCAAAGGAGCCTTTCAGTGTTTAAACCCTTATGCTCAGAGTTTATGGTCTATTTATCCAACAACACAAAAAATTGTGTAAATATGGGAAAAGTGTCTAGCCAAAGTGAAGTTTGCATTTCTTAAAAAAAACGTGTTTCTGAAGAAGCATAACCGTCAGCTAGAGTTATATTTCAATGTAAACTCCGTCAAATGCCTTGTTAAACTTAATTTGCATAACTTGTTATTCAGCTGATACCTCTGTCTCTCTGGAGATGAATATCCTCATATCAACTCTCTCAGTGTTAAACCTCTGGAATGTTCCTTGCCACCATTAATCATCGGCTGACATTCTTTTGGCAGATCATATTTTTAATCACTTCAGTTCCTATTCGCAGTCCCTGTCTTTCAGTTTATATACTCAACAACCCCAAGTGGGACTGACCTTTGACCTCTGCTGTTATGCGCTTTAACCCTGTCAGCACTGTGGCATTTGAGGAATGTTATTGTTTGATATGAGAATCAGGCATTATAGGTCAGCCCTGTGAAAGAGGTCCCGTGGAACAGTGGGGACTGGGCCCATCCCCCCCCCCATTCTCATTAACACTTTATGAGCTGAGAACAAGTGTAAAATGGCCTGCTTTCAGCACTCACTGACTGACTGTAATTCTGTGCTGCTGCCTGTGAAATATCACTTCATGAGCGGAGAAGGGAAGAGGATGTCAGGAAGAAAGATGCAAAGAAAAGCAAACAGTAGAAAGAAGAAAAGAGATGGAACAGTGAGACATCCTCCTCTGCACAGCTGTGTGTGAAGGAAGAGAAGGATGCTGTGTTCCTGTGGGGAGTGTTGGGTCTGAGCGATGACCTACCGACACCTCATCCTCCCAGAATTCCAATGTACACATGTTCTCCTCTCTGACACACTCTCCTCGTACAGATCATGACCTCACTCCTACAGCTGTTTCCTCTGGAGCGATACACCTCTGCTGCTAGCTTCTATAAAACCAAATCACACACATCAAAACGTGCTATATACTTTTTACTTGCAGTATACACAGGATATTATTTTATTCTACTTCCCTGAGTATTTGTTACTCAGTTTCTTGTTAAAATCACATTAAATTCAAAATCACTTGTTCGTTTTGAAGTGTACACTTCACATGCGTTTTAGCAAAAAGTTGAACTCATGTAAAAGAGACATTAATTTCACACATGTAGGTACTGTACGTGTGTGTGACCCTAGGCCTAGACCCTTGCACAGGAATTCTTGTGGCAATAGCCAACAATACATTGTATGGGTCAAAACTATCGATTTTTCTTTTATGCCAAAAATCATTAGGATATTAAATAAAGATCATGTTCCATGAAGATATTCAGTACATTTCCTACTGTAAAAATATCAAAAATGTATTATTATTAGTAACATGCATTGCTAAGGACTTCATTTGGACAACTTTAAAAGTGATTTTCTCAATATAATTTTTTTTTTTTGCACCCTCAGATTCCAGATTTTCAAATAGTTCTATCTCTGCCAAATATTGCCCTATCATAACAAACCAAACATCAATGGAAAGCTCATGTATAAATCTAAATCCATTCAAAAAATTGACCCTTACGACTGGTTTTGTGGTCCAGGGTCATACATATAACCATGCTGATATAGAGCCATATCACATTTCTGCTGCTGTGATATATATATATATAGCAAGGGTTCATTAAATTGACCAAAAGTGACCAAAATCATTAGTAAATAATTATAAAATGTTACATTTATAATGTTTCTATTTCAAATAAATTTCATCAAATAAATGCAGATTTGGTGAGCATAAGATACTTAATAAAAAAAAAAAAACATCTATCTATCATTATAAATCCCTCACCACTTATGTATTTGTTTATTGGCTTATTTAATTATGCTTTCAGATAATAAGCGTGTAATACTGTCTGATCTGTCTATCACATTTTATTTTATATACTTTACCAAATTGAAATCCACTACAGAATCCTGCACATTTTCTCCCTACATCAGTTCTGAAAACGTTCTGTTCTGTTCACAGCTGTCCGAGACTAGAATATGAATGTGTTTGTGTGTTTCAGCTGGCTCGTATGCAGGAGGATCTACGCCAGTGTCAGAAAGACAGAGATGAAGCGCAGCAGAGAGTGCAGGACCTGGAGCGGAAGGTTTTTGAACTAGAGCTCGAGACAGAGAACAAAGCCCACTCGATCGACAAAACCAGACAAGTCAAACTCTTGGAGGTGCAGCACTAATAGAGACATGCCTTCTTTTTACTGTCATCAACTTCTTATTGAACTGTTGTGTATGTTGTGATGTAAGTTTGTTATAATTTACAAGGTGTTGTAATCTATCAATAGGACCGTCTGTCTGCGATTGAGGTTGAGCTGGAGGAGGAGAGACAGAGTGGAGACTTGCTGATGGAGAGAATAGACAGAGGAAGAGAACAGGTTAGATCCTTTTATACACACTCACATTTGTCATTAATTTTTTACAATAATAAATAGTGAAATGATTACAATTATGAAATGACACAAATGGAAATATGGGAATTATGCAGTGACCAAAACTATCTTATATTTTAGAATCTTTAAGTCTAGATTACAGCTTTTATCCCATATGTCTCTCTCTTTGTGAGGTCCATCCTGGATTCACATAAATTCTAGACACTTGTTGATTACTTTTCCCTCACTATCTCATTCATTTAAATGGTAATACAATCTATCTATCTATCTATCTATCTATCTATCTATCTATCTATCTATCTATCTATCTATCTATCTATCTATCTATCTATCTATCTATCTATCTATCTATCTATCTATCTATCTATCTATCTATCTATCTATCTATCTATCTATCTATCTATCTATCTATCTATCTATCTATCTATCTATCTATCTATCTATCTATCTATCTATCTATCTATCTATCTATCTATCTATCTATCTATCTATCTATGTCTGTCATTGGCTTATTTAATTATGCTTCAGATAACAGTAAGAGTGTTATACTGTAATACTGTCTAAATCAACTAAAGAAATGCATGAATACAATTCATGTCTGTGCCGCTCATAATATAGATTGAAGTATTTTCAAGAGCTCCTTTTCCATGAGTACTTTGTTACAAGCCCACACACACTGTTCAATCCTGGTAAAATACAAGTGAGGGAATTAAACTTGAATGCTTGATCCACTGTTGGGTTCTTCTTTTTAAAAGTTGCACTCAAGATTCAGAGTTAATTCACACCAGAGTGAGAGAAAGATGGAGTGGGAGTGCATTGTAAAAGAAGCTTGCGTAATCGTTCTCTTTGGCAGCCTGCCTCTTGGTAAAAGAGTGCCTGTCTGAATTTCAGGCATCAATTAAGAGCTCTCTCTAAAGCTCCACTTTGGCCAAAATATGCAAGCGGCCAGGCATCTCAAGTCGGCCAGTGGCAAAGCTCACTCTGAAAGCATTTTGCCGAAACATCCAGAATTGCCCAAGCAGAGGTTTAAAGCAAGGGGCCGGAGAGAATTCTCCCTTCCTGACCGCTAAGTCCAATAAAGGGAACATTTTACAATTTGAGGCAACGATGATGCACGTTTCCTGAGAAGCAAGGTCTGTTCCACAATATACAGGTGCTGGTCATATAATTAGAATATCATCAAAAAGTTGATTTATTTCACTAATTCCATTCAAAAAGTGAAACTTGTATATTATATTAATTCATTACACACAGACTGATATATTTCAAATGTTTATTTCTTTTAATTTTGATGATTATAACTGATAACTAAGGAAAATCCCAATTTCAGTATCTCAGAAAATTAGAATATTACATTTACATATTTGGCAGACACTTTTATCCAAAGCGACTTACAGTGCCCTTATTACAGGGACAATCTATGGGGGTAAATTGATGCCAAAATTATTGAAAATGGACAGACTAAAAGTCACAAATAGATATTACAACTTGTAAACACAAAACACAATTTACAAATAGATAAAAAATCTACAAACAAACTCCTCATGATCCGCAAATGTAAAACAAGATCTACAAATAGATACAAAGTCCTCAAACAAACTCTTTGTGATCCACAAATATAAAGCATGATCTACAAAAAGATTAAAAATCCACAAATAAACATGTCTTGATTCACAAATACAAATCAGTGACTTGTACTTGAAAACCTGAATGTAAAGTGACTTGTTTGCAGGTGAAGATCATGTTCTGTTTGTAGATTGTGTCACATTTGTTTTCAGAATTCTGACACTATTGTTTCGCTGTTGTGACAAAATAATGCCATAATCATTGAAAATGAAGAGACTATGAGTCAAAATGCATATTACAATTTGTTAACACAAAACAAGATCTACAAATAAATTAAAAATCTGCAAACAAACTCCTCATGATCCACAAATGTAAAACAAGATCTACAAATAGATAAAAAAATCCACAAACAGACTCTTCATGACAAACAAATATAAAATGCAATCTACAAATAGATTTAAAATCCGTAAACCAACTCTTTATGATTCACAAATAGAAATCAGTGACTTGTACTTGACGACCAGGATTTGAATGAATGCAAAGTAATTTGTCTGCGCATGAGGGTCATTATTTGTTTGTAGATTGTGTTGCATTTGTTTTCAGAATTTTGGCACAACTGTTTCGCTGTTTTCCCATTAAAAAATCTACAAATGCCATCCTCACAATTTGCAAACAAACACAGCCTAACTTGTATTTTCAAACCACTGTAAAAAGACATTCTTACACATTCTGTGCAAAGCTCAGCATGCAAGTGTTGAATCTGTGTTTGCAGATCACAGGGCATTCACAGATCCCTCTGCACACATCTACAGATCTTTTTGGCACTAGCTTTCCGCAGAGTTGGGTGACTACGATCCACACGTGTAGTCAGCCAATCAGAGGTATTGCTTCAATGTGATGCCACGCCCTCTCAATAAGCCCTTTTCAAAATAAGAGCTGACACTTCTCGGATGGGTGGGCTGGGCTCGCTGCCATGTACCGTTGCCGGTGTCACAGCGCTGGGGAGGGGTGGACCGACCGACGCTCACAAGATGGGTTGCCAGGTAAGCGGCCGATCGACTAAGTAGCTGGGGGACATTTAAAGAATAACTTTATCGCACCCCCAGTACGTTAACGTTATGCACTATCGCTGAAACTGCCCAGAACCGGAGAATCCGGACCGGAGGTGGCCCAATCTGTTTCCAGACCTGTCAAACTGCTGTGTGTGTTTTGTTTTTTTGTTTCTTTCTCTGTACTGGAGTTCTTTTAAGAACTCGATGGCTTTATCCAGTTTGTTATTAAATTTGTTATGAATTTTAAACGTGTGTCTTTATTATAGCCACACACAAAATAGCTAGTTTTAGTCGTCAAGCATATTGGTTTTAATTGTATTACCATCAATTCACATGGATAGTGACATTGCTGTCTTACTGTATGTCGATTCAGAGTCTTAAACGTCTCTGGTGCAATCTAGTCCATATTTCAGGGCTTTTGCCATAGTGGTTTTTACTCAAGGATAAACATGCCAAGCATTTATCACCAAGCATTTATACCATACGGTTCTATGGACTGCCATAGACTCCCATGGCGGAAGAAGAAACGGGAGAATAATAATAAGAACGCTAACGATTTCAATAGGTGCCCTAATAATAAGGCTAACGATTTCAATTGGCCCCTAATAATAATTACTTTATTCAGAACTCAAAATGTAAGGTCCATAGTAAAAATGACAATAGTTTACATCATATCGATATTTTATTATTATTATTATTCAACTTTATTTCCAGAGTCAAGGTCCATTAGAAAGGAGACATACAACAACTAACACAAAATTACAAACAGTACAAAACATTTAAAAAAGACAATTATGCCAGTACTTTCTCATAGGTGATTGGTATCGCACTACACTTTACTTCGGATTGGACAACATAATAATGACATTCTGTGAATTATCCAGCCGACACATAAATGTATACATCAAATTCCTAATTAAAGCCATACAAGTTTTTACTCTTGACATACAAAATAAATTACTACCACTACTCCACCTTGGTTTTTTCAACATGATCCTCAAACAATCATTATAGGCAACTTGAAGTTTACATAAACTCACTTTTTTTAAACTTAACCCACAAGGGAGCAGTATACAAAGAGTACAATATGCTCTAAAAAGGTTAATCTTAAGCTGGTCTGAACACATATGACATTTTCTCACCAACATATTTGCTTGGCCGTATAACATTCTGCGCTGCCTATATATCATCATCATCACTTATTTCATCATTAATGATCTGCACAGATATTTTGTTTTTGTACATACATTCAGTACTTGCCCTGACAAATAAAAATCTGGAAAACTAAGGTCCTTATCCCCTTTTGTTCTACATATCATGGCAACATCCTTTTTTGCATTATATTGCACCTCATATCGAATACCATAGACAGAACATACATTTAGCAGCTGTTGAAAACAAGCACTGCTCGGTGAGTAAATAACAAGATTTTATCTCTTATTTATAGGTTTTTTTGAAGTCTGTTAATATGAGGGCTATCAACAGATTCACATTTTGATTAATTTATCTACCCGAATGTGAAGAATACTTTCACTTAAGGAAATGAAACGGCAATATGTAATAAAGGTTGAATAATGTTGAAGCGATAATTGTTAAAATTAATGTTTTGTCTGTAATATTTCAGACTTGGTGAGCTTCGTGTGTTCATCTTGCCTGCGCCGTCACCGGTTACTGCTGTGCGAGGAGGCGTGCAGTCGCGCGCGCAAGATCAGAGGGAAATGCGGTTTATTTTAAGTAAAAATTAAAAATTCCACGTCGTTATCAGTTGTTTTTGAAACCATGTTTGTTTTTTTGTAGATGTACCAAGCCAGAGATCTATGAGTGCTTCATTCTTTTGAGTTTATGTGAGTTTATTTTTAGAAAATAAATGTTTCTGTTGTCTCCTCCCTGTTTACTTCAGATTTTTATGCAACAACAGTATGACTTATTGTTCACATTTTATTTAAATCATTAATGTCTGTGTTATTCATTGCAGAAATCAAACCAACTTTGGAGAAGTGGTTATCCTTCTTGCAGTGCTTTAAGTGGGCTGGTACACGCCGGTACTCAGTAGCCTACCGCCACTTCCAAATATAGCTCTTGAGCATACCGCCACCTCTCCGTGTGCCCAGAACGTGCTTTTAGCGTACCGGTACGCTCATATGCACATCTGTTTTAATCCTTTGGCTGCGCTGCCGCTTTTCAGAACGCCCTTCACAATGCACGCTTCCTAATTCGTCCCACTGAGAGCAGACAGTGCTCGAAGTACGAAGTACTTACCGGTACGCAGTACCGGCACCTCTACATTTTACTCTTAAGCATACCTGCACCGTTTCTTGCATACCGCTACTTCTCGCCTTTATAACGGACGCCAATTCACCATCGCGCTCCAAAAGTAAGCTTTGCTTATACTTTCGCCTGGCTCCGCAGCACGAGCGTCCGCTGACTGCGTCTGTGTTGAGAGCGAGACCCCATTTCGCTAGGCGTTGTGCCAAGTGGACGAGGCGCGGGCGCAGTCAGCTTGTGGGTTAAGTTTAAAAAAAGTGAGTTTATGTAAACTTCAAGTTGCCTATAATGATTGTTTGAGGATCATGTTGAAAAAACCAAGGTGGAGTAGTGGTAGTAATTTATTTTGTATGTCAAGAGTAAAAACTTGTATGGCTTTAATTAGGAATTTGATCATGGGCGGCTAGGGAGGGGCTAGCAGGTGCTTCAGCACCCCCAAGAAAGACCAAAGCACCCCCATAGCACCCCCAGACATTTTAGCTGGAAGCAATTATATACAGGCTGTATTATAATTAATACATAAATAATTTGAAACCACAAATGAAAAAAAAAAAAAATTACTCATTAATTAAGCGTGGGTTACATATGTGATGTGATGTGTCAGGTGAATTGTAGCTATTTTTGAAAAAAAAAAATGGAGCAGTTCCTTCTGCCAGGTAAGCGATCTTGTGATTCTAATTTAGTTCCTACTTCCTAGCAGTAGCGACGCGCATAACTACATTTTCAGTAGCACTTTAATCAGCAAGTAGCGGTGTAGCGTGACTGGACGAGCCTGTAATGAGGGAAGCCGAGCGGTGTGACCGATGCGTGCTATGCAGGCGCTCCAGTGTCTTATTTTGTTTCTTTAAAGTGAATTTCGTTTTGTATAAATTGTATCTTAAATTTAATCAACGTTTCAATTGCCTGGATTTAATAAATAAGAAACAAATAGGCTATAGCAGATAATAATAATCGTGACAGTGGCGCGGGAGCGTTCGCGTTTCACATGAACTGGAGCGTCAAATAAATGAACCAAAACTCAGCAGCTATACTTGCCTCACAGACATGTGAAATGTGTGTATAGAAAGCTTTAAATGTCCACTTTTAAACGAAAATATTAAAAACGAAAAGAAATAGTCAAGCAACTGTTCACGCGAGCAGCTCATGACTGCAGCATCTCGGAGCGTTTCTGATCAGAATGCTGTCTAATCCTGACTCCTGAGTATTTCATTTAAGTTGCATACATTTTGTTCTTGCACTGATGTTCAATTTGTAGCCCTTTTGCTCTTTGCCAGCCAGTTTGAGATATAGGTCATATTTGATTATTCGGATAGTTAACGAAATCAAATGATTTCAGTTTTTGGCTTTTTGCCATTGAAATGATTAGGGAAAAGTGTCCAATAACCCTGAATTCACCTCATACTATTTGTAATCATTATGTAGCTTGAAACCCCAAATATAACATTCTTCATTAACAATTATTCAGTTATTTGTAACAATTTCATTGTAAAAAAAGAAGAAAGAATGTCTTGTTTCAATGTAGCTAGCTACTTTTTGATAATGACTTTTAGCTAACTAATTTTTCAAAGGGGTAGCTTGAATGTAACTTAAACGTATATATATATATATATATATATATATATATATATATATATATATATATATATATATATATATATATATATATATATATATATATATAAAATTGCGCAGCTCCTCCTGTCAATGATCTAGCGCCCCCTCAGCACCTGCGTTAAAAATTATCTAGCGCCGCCCCTGAATTTGATGTATACATTTATGTGTCGGCTGGATAATTCACAGAATGTCATTATTATGTTGTCCAATCCGAAGTAAAGTGTAGTGCGATACCAATCACCTATGAGAAAGTACTGGCATAATTGTCTTTTTTAAATGTTTTGTACTGTTTGTAATTTTGTGTTAGTTGTTGTATGTCTCCTTTCTAATGGACCTTGACTCTGGAAATAAAGTTGAATAATAATAATAATAAAATATCGATATGATGTAAACTATTGTCATTTTTACTATGGACCTTACATTTTGAGTTCTGAATAAAGTAATTATTATTAGGGGCCAATTGAAATCGTTAGCCTTATTATTAGGGCACCTATTGAAATCGTTAGCGTTCTTATTATTATTCTCCCGTTTCTTCTTCCGCCATGGGAGTCTATGGCAGTCCATAGAACCGTATGGTATAAATGCTTGGTGATAAATGCTTGGCATGTTTATCCTTGAGTAAAAACCACTATGGCAAAAGCCCTGAAATATGGACTAGATTGCACCAGAGACGTTTAAGACTCTGAATCGACATACAGTAAGACAGCAATGTCACTATCCATGTGAATTGATGGTAATACAATTAAAACCAATATGCTTGACGACTAAAACTAGCTATTTTGTGTGTGGCTATAATAAAGACACACGTTTAAAATTCATAACAAATTTAATAACAAACTGGATAAAGCCATCGAGTTCTTAAAAGAACTCCAGTACAGAGAAAGAAACAAAAAAACAAAACACACACAGCAGTTTGACAGGTCTGGAAACAGATTGGGCCACCTCCGGTCCGGATTCTCCGGTTCTGGGCAGTTTCAGCGATAGTGCATAACGTTAACGTACTGGGGGTGCGATAAAGTTATTCTTTAAATGTCCCCCAGCTACTTAGTCGATCGGCCGCTTACCTGGCAACCCATCTTGTGAGCGTCGGTCGGTCCACCCCTCCCCAGCGCTGTGACACCGGCAACGGTACATGGCAGCGAGCCCAGCCCACCCATCCGAGAAGTGTCAGCTCTTATTTTGAAAAGGGCTTATTGAGAGGGCGTGGCATCACATTGAAGCAATACCTCTGATTGGCTGACTACACGTGTGGATCGTAGTCACCCAACTCTGCGGAAAGCTAGTGCCAAAAAGATCTGTAGATGTGTGCAGAGGGATCTGTGAATGCCCTGTGATCTGCAAACACAGATTCAACACTTGCATGCTGAGCTTTGCACAGAATGTGTAAGAATGTCTTTTTACAGTGGTTTGAAAATACAAGTTAGGCTGTGTTTGTTTGCAAATTGTGAGGATGGCATTTGTAGATTTTTTAATGGGAAAACAGCGAAACAGTTGTGCCAAAATTCTGAAAACAAATGCAACACAATCTACAAACAAATAATGACCCTCATGCGCAGACAAATTACTTTGCATTCATTCAAATCCTGGTCGTCAAGTACAAGTCACTGATTTCTATTTGTGAATCATAAAGAGTTGGTTTACGGATTTTAAATCTATTTGTAGATTGCATTTTATATTTGTTTGTCATGAAGAGTCTGTTTGTGGATTTTTTTATCTATTTGTAGATCTTGTTTTACATTTGTGGATCATGAGGAGTTTGTTTGCAGATTTTTAATTTATTTGTAGATCTTGTTTTGTGTTAACAAATTGTAATATGCATTTTGACTCATAGTCTCTTCATTTTCAATGATTATGGCATTATTTTGTCACAACAGCGAAACAATAGTGTCAGAATTCTGAAAACAAATGTGACACAATCTACAAACAGAACATGATCTTCACCTGCAAACAAGTCACTTTACATTCAGGTTTTCAAGTACAAGTCACTGATTTGTATTTGTGAATCAAGACATGTTTATTTGTGGATTTTTAATCTTTTTGTAGATCATGCTTTATATTTGTGGATCACAAAGAGTTTGTTTGAGGACTTTGTATCTATTTGTAGATCTTGTTTTACATTTGCGGATCATGAGGAGTTTGTTTGTAGATTTTTTATCTATTTGTAAATTGTGTTTTGTGTTTACAAGTTGTAATATCTATTTGTGACTTTTAGTCTGTCCATTTTCAATAATTTTGGCATCAATTTACCCCCATAACAATCCCCCTGGAGCAAAATGGAGTAAAGTGCCTTGCTCACACTGGCGGTGACCGCTGGGATTGAACCAGCAACCTTCTGTGTATCAGTTCCATGGTTTAACCCACTGGACCACCATCTCATATTACTTAAGACCAATACAAAGAAAGGATTTTTAGAAATCTTGGCCAGTCGAAAAGTATGAACATGAAAAGTATGAGCATGTCCAGCACTCAATACTTAGTTGGGGCTCCTTTTTCCTGAATTACTGCAGCAATGCGGCGTGACATGGAGTTGATCAGTCTGTGGCACTGCTCATGTGTTATGAGAGCCCAGATTGCTCTGATAGTGGCCCTCAGCTCTTCTGCATTGTTGGGTCTGGCATATCGCATATTCCTCTTCACAATACACTCACCTAAAGGATTATTAGGAACATCATACTAATACTGTTTTTGACCCCCTTTCACCTTCAGAAATGTCTTAATTCTACGTGGCATTGAGTCAACAAGGTGCTGAAAGCATTCTTTAGAAATGTTGGCCCATATTGATAGGATAGCATCTTGCAGTTGATGGAGATTTGTGGGATGCACATCCAGGGCACGAAGCTCCCATTCCACCACATCCCAAAGATGCTCTATTGGGTTGAGATCTGGTGACTGTGGGGGTCATTTTAGTACAGTGAACTCATTGTCATGTTAAAGAAACCAATTTGAAATGATTGTGACATGGTGCATTATCCTGCTGGAAGTAGCCATCAGAGGATGGGTACATGGTGGTCATAAAGGGAAGGACATGGTCATAAACAATGCTCAGGTAGGCTGTGACATTTAAACTATGCCCAATTGGCACTAAGGGGCCTAAAGTGTGCCAAGAAAACATCCCCCACACCATTACACCACCACCACCAGCCTGCACAGTGGTAACAAGGCATGATGGATCCATGTTCTCATTCTGTTTACGCCAAATTCTGACTCTACCATCTGAATGTCTCAACAGAAATCGAGACTCATCAAACCAGGCAACATTTTTCCAGTCTTCAACTGTCCAATTTTGGTGAGCTTGTGCAAATTGTAGCCTCTTTTTCCTATTTGTAGTGGAGATGAGTGGGACCCGGTTGGGTCTTCTGCTGTTGTAGCCCATCCGCCTCAAGGTTGTGCGTGTTGTGGCTTCACAAATGCTTTGCTGCATACCTCGGTTGTAACGAGTGGTTATTTCAGTCAAAGTTGCTCTTCTATCAGCTTGAATCAGTTGGCCCATTCTCCTCTGACCTCTAGCATCAACAAGGCATTTTCGCCCACAGGACTGCCGCATACTGGATGTTTTTCCCTTTTCACACCATTCTTTGTAAACCCTAGAATTGGTTGCGCGTGAAAATCCCAGTAACTGAGCAGATTGTGAAATACTCAGACTGGTCCGTCTGGCACCAACAACCATGACCCCAAACCAACACTGACTGTGGAAACTTTACACTGGAACTCAAGCAATGTGGATCGTGTGCCTCTCCTCTCTTCCTCCAGACTCTGGGACCCTGATTTCCAAAGGAAATGCAAAGTTTACTTTCATCAGAGAACATAACTTTGGACCACTCAGCAGCAGTCCAGTCCTTTTTGTCTTTAGCCCAGACGAGACGCTTCTGACGCTGTCTGTTGTTCAAGAGTGGCTTGACACAAGGAATGCAACAGCTGAAACCCATGTCTTGCATACGTCTGTGCGTAGTGGCTCTTGAAGCACTGACTCCAGCTCCAGTCCACTCTTTGTGAATCTCCCCCACATTTTTGAATGGGTTTTGTTTCACAATCCTCTCCAGGGTGCGGTTATCCCTATTGCTTGTACACTTTTTTCTACCACATCTTTTCCTTCCCTTTGCCTCTCTATTGATGTGCTTGGACACAGAGCTCTGTGAACAGCCAGTCTTTTTTGCAATGACCTTTTGTGTCTTGCCCTCCTTGTGAAAGGTGCCAATGGTCGTCTTTTGGACAACTGTCAAGTCAGCAGTCTTCCCCATGATTGTGTAGCCAACAGAACTAGACTGAGAGACCATTAAAGGCCTTTGCAGGTGTTTTGAGTTAATTAACTGATTAATTTTCTGAGATAATGAATTTGGGATTTTCCTTAGTTGTCAGTTATAATAATCAAAATTAAAAGAAATAAACATTTGAAATATATCAGTCTGTGTGTAATGAATGAATATAATATACAAGTTTCACTTTTTGAATGGAATTAGTGAAATAAATCAACTTTTTGATGATATTCTAATTATATGACCAGCACCTGTAGTGTTGCTTCATTGCTTTTTATGGAAGCAAGACTTGGAAAAATGTGTTTTTTTTTAAACGAGCCATTTAATATCAGGATCATGCATCATTTGGTTGGACCCATGACTTCTTGAACTTCTAAAACTTTAATCTCAAGCAGCCGGAATGTGTCCCCTTGCTTATTGTTTCCAAAAGCTAATCTGGCACGTTGGTCCGATTGCACCTGTCGCACTACATTTCGACCCCCTAAAAAGCGACAAATCTAGATCAGGGCTGAAGACGTGATTAATAGATTGTGAAGGAGAGGAGCGTGTGAGCTTTTTTTAATTGTCTGGAAATAGAGAATCGAGGCAAACATAATGACACAATAGTGTTACGCTAAGGCAGAGGTGAGTTTCTGTGGAAACAGTAGAGGGCTCTGTGGAGACGGGGTGGGTTACAGAAGTGGGGGGTGGTGTCAGGATGGGCACACCTGCGTCCGTGGCAGCAGGTGCATGAGCGGCTGTCTAAATGAGAGTAATCTCCCGCTCTTTGCTCACATGCTCTCTGGCTCTCTCCCTCTCTCTCTGTCTGTATCGCTCTCGCTCGCTTTCGTGCTTTGATTAGTTTCAGTGTGTTTTCTGCTCTGCTGACGCAGCGCCCTGCAGGGTAGAGCGGCACACGCGGCCCATCCCTCATCCCTGAGCCCCGCTGTCACACGCTAATTGGCATAAAATATCATCCGCTCTTAGAGTCTGGCAGCAGACAAAAAGAGCCATCTTCTCTCCATCGATCGATTTTTTTTTTTTTTCTCCTTTTCAATTTTTCTCCCTTCTTCCATATCTGTCTTCACTGTCTTAAGGCAAGTTCTCTCTAACTTTTTAAGATCCTTTGTGGATTTTATGCTTTGGAAGACAGGTTTCAGGCAGCTGCTTTGTAAATGAATTATATAATTATAGAAAAATGTGAACATTCAAGTTGGGTAATGAAAAAAAAAAGAGTAAACAGATGTACATGATGGATAATACATGTTATTACTCCGTGTATTATCCATCAACATCAATGATGTTTTGACATTCCAATTTTTGAGAAAATTATTGGTTTCCACAAAAAAATGTTAAGCAGCACAAATGTTTTCAACATTGATAATAATAAATATTTCGGTAACACTTTACAATAAGGTTCATTAGTTAACTGTATTAGTTAAAATTTATTAATCTTTATTAATGTTCATTTCAACATTTACTAATGCATTATTAAAATCTTGTTAACATTAGTTAATGCACTGTGAACTAATATGAACAAACATGAACAGCTGTATTTTTATTAACTAACATTAACAAAGATTAACTAATGCTGAACAGAGGTGTTGTCCATGGTTAGTTAATGTTAACTAATGCATTAACTAATGTTAACTAATACAACCTTATTGTAAAGTGTTACCAATATTTCTTGAGCAGCAAATATGCATATTAGAATGATACTGAAGGATCATGTGACTGACGAAGGGAGTAAAGTTCCATTCACACCAAGAACAATAACTACAAATATATTTGCATCCACACCAGTGCACAATATCGTTCTGTTTTGTCTTCCGACACTTTAAGGATGGATTCTGATTGGCTGTCAATGTTTTTATTGTTTATCAAAAACCGTTCTGAATGTCATTTCAACAATATAATTTCTCTGTGCCATTAACGTTATAGTTGGTGTGGACTAGTATTTTATCATTATAGTTATCGTCCATGGTGTGATTCCTTGATACTTTTTATTTTTATTTTTTTATATTCAGATAGAAATGTTATTTTTAATTTAAATTGTAATATTACTATTTTTACTGTATTTTGATCAAAGACAGTCCTTGTCCTTTGATAAATGCAGTCCTGGTGAGCATAAGATGCTTCTTTCAAAAATATTAAAAAATCATAATGACCATAAACTTTTGAACAATAGAGTATCACCAAATGATTTTTTTGGAATTGAAAGTTTAAAAACTTTTATAAATTATCATGAAAATATAAATCGTATGGTCTTCCAGGACTCCTTATTCCAAATGTGTGAAGCAAAATGTAAAGAACAGATAATAATGTAAAGATGGAGAAATCTTCACAAACTGGCTTGTTTTTAGTTGGGGAGGAGGTTGTTATTGTTGGTGTATTGCGTTAGGGAGGTGTGCCATTAATGTTTGTGTCGCTGTGCTTGTGTGACAGTTGGAGCAGATGAGGAATGAGCTGATGCAGGAGAGAGCCAGCAGACAGGATGTGGAGTGTGACAAGATCTCCCTGGAGAGACAGGTAAAAAACGAACCCGTCTGTCTCTGATCGATGCCTTAAACCAACTGTCATCTGCTCCTATAGCTCTTAACCTCTGAAACTAGCAAAACAGTCACCTTCTTTACATATAATTATACATTCCTTTTTCCTGTCTGTGTCAAGAATAAAGATCTGAAGAGCAGGATTGCTCATCTGGAGGGATCTCACAAGCCTAGTAAAGAGGGATTGGTGGCCCAGCTGGAGAACCGCATCCAGGAATTGGAAGAAAGACTGGAAGGAGAGGAGAGGTAAACCAGACATCTAATGCAATTAGTGTGTGCTAGACATCACATCATTTGGATCTTTAAAAAAAAGTCTGGTATTAAGTAAAGAAATGTAACTTCGTTAAATATTTAATAGGGAACGAGCTAACCTGCAGCTGGTGAATCGTCGGCTAGAGCGTAAAGTGAAGGAGATGATGATGCAAGTAGATGAAGAGCATCATTCACTGCAGGATCAGAAAGATCAGGTCAGCAAACATCCCTCCACTGAGGGGAAAATATAAAAAAAGAAATCTAAGCTAACTTTCTTTTTTGCACATTTTATGAACGCAATTTGTTTTTAAACAAATTTTTGAAATAATATTCGATGGGTCTATTTAGGTATGTTGCAACACAGTGCAACAATGTTGAATCTGTAGTCAATATTGTACTTGTCTGATGGGCTGTGTATGTGTGTAGTTGAACTTGCGTCTGAAGGCTCTAAAGAGGCAGATGGATGAGGCAGAGGAGGAGATCGACCGCCTGGAACACAACAAGAAGAAACTGCAGAGAGACCTGGAAGAGCAGCAGGAGGCCAACGAACAACTCCAGAGTCAGCTCAAAGCACTGCGCAGTGAGATGAGGTAACGATTCAACCCTTACTGAGATAAATACAGTACTGCTGATCTGGGTTCAACTCTGAGCACCAGGATGTCAGCTAAAGCAATTCATTCCCACTGATGGAATGGCATCTCACAGTATGTGCAGTTGAAATCAAGCTATATGCTCTTCATCTGTCTGTCCAGGTATATATGACACAATGGCTACGTTCACACTGTCGGTTTATGCGATTGACAACTGCAATGTCCCGTTCACACAGCAACTTACAGTAGCATCTTCAGTGTGCAACGGGAGTCAAGTCTGTATTCTCTTACTAGTAACCATACAATACACACAAATTCTGAACCTTATGGCTTTCGATACATATCTCACTTTAAGTTACTTACTGAAACCACACGTGAAAACACACAGTTGACACATGTTTGTGCAAAGCGCCTCTCTCGCACTGTATGGCGTAAAGACAACTGGTTGTCCAGTCAGGTTGCTTTCATACAGCGCATTTCCCAAGAAAGTGGTTGTGAGTCCTGAAAATTTCCAGCCGTTAGTTCAGTTATAGAATGCGGTTGTCACTCCCGTAAATAACTCAACTGGGTGTGAATGTAACTCTATTAAGTACAGGACTGACAACTGTATTCTGCTGTGTGAACATGGCCAATGTGTAATAGAACATTTGAAGGATTAAATACATGTCGATTAACATTGGACTAAAGCATTTACATGACATTTTATTCTTTTAGCCTGACTGAAATCAAATTCACATTTAGTGAGATTTTATTTATAATACTACTGACTAAAACTTTTGCGCAAATTTATACAATGGACAGGCTTGTTTACAGAGGGCCTATTAAGCCCTTTTTCAAAGTCTTGATGTTTTTTCTGGGGTCTACTAGAATTGGTTTTCATGCTTTATTTTTCCAAAAAATAACACAAACTATATTTTTTCACATATTTTACATTACTGCTGCACCTCTCTTCCCAGTCTGTCAGTAACACTGTTTTGTTCCTGTCTCTATGAAGCTCCTCCTTGTGAAACATGCAAAGTGCTCTGATTGGTCACTGGACCTGTGTTGTGATTGGTCAACCACTTAGGGCCCTATCATACACCCGGCGCAATACGATGCCAGACGCGACGCATATATTTTTTATATTTTTTGCTAGTTTCAGCCAGGCGCAGTTATCATTTTCACATCCAGCGCAACGTTGTTTAAATAGCAAATGCACTCGCGCCCATCTGTTCGCCCATGCGCGTGCTGGTCTGAAAATGAGGTGTGTTCAGGCGCATTGTTGGTGCATTGCTATTTTGAGGCAACTGAAAAAAACAAAACAAAACCTGGTCTAAAGTCAATAGCGCAGTATTTTTTGTGTTATTTAAAGGGTGTGTTAGTAATATTCGCCTATAGGTGGGTGCACAACACGCGTACACTCTGCTTATTTCACACACAGGGATGTGCAGCAGCACACAAACTTTTTTAAATATTAAAAGATTCCTCTCTGGAGAAGTGTTCAGTCTTTCCGCTCACAAATGCCATGTGTCACTTTCCGCCATGTAAATAACGAATCTGCCATGATGCAAGCGCAACTGCCTTGGGAGATGAGACTCTGATTGGTTTATTGCACGTTACGCCCAAAATACACCCATGAAGTGCACGAACTAAGTGCAACTGTGCCATGCGCTTCAGACCATGCGCTCAGATCATTAAAATAGGGCCCTTTGAGCGTGTTTCAGAATGTCACCCCTTACCATAACCGCGAGTTTCAAAACATTACTAACGCAACTCAACCAGGCCTTGCCCGTTTTTTGCAAATGCCTTGTGCGGTAATTACTTTGTACATTGAAGTACTACGGAGCCCGGCAGGTCACCTATAGGAGAAAAAAAAACAATCTGTGCCGACGGTTTTGCAATCCGTTCCCTCAGTTTATAAACAGTGATCACGATTTCTTAAACTGTTCCCTCGGTTTAACAAATCGTGCCTACGGATTAATAAACCGTACCCACGAATTTCCAATCCGTGTGCTCAGATTTTGCAAACCGTACCCTCGGTTTTTAAATCTGTTCCCACAAATTCATAGTGCGCACGCTTTAACAATCCGTGCGCACGGGTTTGTAAAAACTTTACTCACGGATTCATTTTAGAAGAAGAACAGCAAACTCCCACGAATTGTATTGTTTTATTGTGTATTATTCATCACATTATATTAACTGCAGTGATTCTCTATAAACGGGTGGCGGAATACAACGATTTAATAAGAATTATGTGTGTCAAAATCTTGTTTAACTGTAATAATCTTAGCACTTTATTATTATTACCTAATAAACCTGGCATTGTGTATTATGACTGACTTTTAATTTCTTTGTTCCCTTTTCTTCTTCTAAATGCATGTAGCATAAATAGGCAAATAATAATTGTAATAATAACAACAACAATTATTATTATTTATTGTATTTAACTATAAATGAGTGCACTTAAAACAGTATGTTTATCATAAAATAATTAATGAATGCGTTATTAAAAAAAAGTTTTTACAGTTTTAGAAATGTTTGTGTAGCCTACTATTCATTTTTAAAGCTACACTGTGTAACTTTTTTAGTTTATTCTTAGCTAAAAACACTTAGTTCTTTCAAAAATATATGTGCTCATTAATGTATATTTACTTCTTTCAAGTAATAAAGTATTCTCGTAAGTTTATAATATGCCATTGAAAATACATACGGGTAAGGGGTTCAAATGGGGGTCGCCATGTTGCCCCTCCATCTTGAAAGTACATTAGCCAAAGAGGGACATACCCGTAAATTCAAGCTTCGCCTTTCGCTTTTTAACACTCTGTAACGAGTAGGAAAATAGTGTGGCCCCTTTAAGAGCGTTGGCCCTGGTTGGAGCGCTTGCGTTCTGTGTGTGTGTGTGTGCACTGCGCCTCGAGCTCCCATGTGTGCGGATTATTTTCTGTCTTCTGTTGCTAACATTCATTTATTTTTGTTTTGTTGGGTAATGCTGTGGACGGAAGTGGAGTTTGTGCCGGACTCTTGTGGGGGTTCCGCGGGGAATAAAGTGCGGGCTGTTTGATGTCAATCGCCTCCGTGTTTGCATCGACTCCAGTGGCGTTGAGTGAGCTATCCGTATTTTTCACCCGGACACACGCGTTACAACTCGATGGCGAATGTGAAGAGGGGGATTGCTGGATCGAACTGGAAGCCATGTTAATCTTGGACTAAATCGGCCACCGTAGGAGTTAAAACGAAATTGGAATTGGGAGGAACAGAAACTAATATTTACTGGCTGGTCATATACCATTTCACCGCTAGATGGAGGAAAATATCACACAGTGTAGCTTTAACATGAAGACTTGTTTTAGTGATTTTATTATACTATGCTTTTTTCCCAAAATAGACTTTTTTTTCAATAACGCATTCATGAATTATTTTATGATAAACATACTGTTTTAAGTGCACTCATTTATAGTCATAAATTAAAAATAATTGATAAATAAATACATTTAAAAAATAAATACAATAAATAATAATAATTGTTGTTGTTATTATTATTATTATTTGCCTATTGTTGCATTTATGCTACATGCATTTAGAAGAAGAAAAGGGAACAAAGAAAATAAAAGTCAGTCATAATACACAATGCCAGGTTTATTAGGTAATAATAATAAAGTGCTAAGATTATTACAGTTAAACAAGATTTTGACACACATAATTCGTATTAAATCGTTGTATTCCGCCACCCGTTTATAGAGAATCACTGCAGTTAATATAATGTGATGAATAATACACAATAAAACAATACAATTCGTGGGAGTTTGCTGTTCTTCTTCTAAAATGAATCCGTGAGTAAAGTTTTTACAAACCCGTGCGCACGGATTGTTAAAGCGTGCGCACGGATTATGAATATGTGGGAACAGATTTAAAAACCGAGGGTACGGTTTGCAAAATCTGAGCGTACGAAATTCGTGGGTACGTTTTATTAATACGTGGGCACGATTTGTTAAACCGAGGGAACAGTTAAAGAAATCGTGATCACGGTTTATAAACTGAGGAAACGGATTGCAAAACCGTCGGCACGGATTGCTTTTTTTTCTCCTATAGGTGATCTGTTCCTGGAAAAAAACTCAAGACTACAATTGATGCCTTTCAGGCAGTTCAGAAACAATGCTTACTGATATAGAGAATCACTCCCTTTGCAGTGGACTTTGTGCTTTGTAACTTTGCAGACAATGTTCATGCTCAAACAGCAACATTACACGCTAAAGAAAGTTGGAAATGTAAAAAAGCATAGTAGGACCCCTTTAATATAGAAAATTATACTCACATCCTTTAGTCTAACTAAAAATGCCCATTTTTGTTAACCCACAAGGCGCAAAAACAACTCCGCACCAGTCCTGAACGCCGCCGATGATGATGACGACGACGATGATGATATCAGCACTGATGGCGAGACCTACTTCAGCTCTTCTTCTGGCTATAAGCGCTCCAGCAGTCAGGATGCCTTCATCTCCAATTTCTCTCGGTGAAAACAAACTACTGGACACTGAGAAGGAAATATATATTTGTGCTCTGTTATAAACTCTTTGCCACAATTTCATGTAACCATGAGCCCAATCCCAATGCCTTTTCCCCATGATTATATATTTTGCTAGATTTCTGTATAAGTAATCTTTTATGTGTTCAACTTTATTGGAAACTGCATAGCACTGTATACCTGCGTTAAATACAATGTTTCTCAATTGTGTTTTCTTTTTTACTGTTAAACTTCTGTTAAAATCTTAATTCTGCAGTTCCACTAAATACATTGACATAAACAGCCTTTAAATGATGCAAAAATGCGATTCGATATTTAACTATCCGGAATGTGAAGGACTGACAGATCTTTTTCAAGAAAATTCATACAATACACAGTAAGGGAAGTATGTTTGAGGGAATTTTTATACATAAAAACAGTTACAGCCAACAGTTGTTTTTTTACTTTGAGAACAAACAGATATGTTATTTTTCTATTCATATGAAGCTGCTTTCATTTCTGTACATTTTCGATTCATTTTTAAAAAAAAAATCAGACATAAGCGCCTTGAAAATGTGCAGAGGTGCCCTGTTGCAACTGGCTGTACCAATCTGTACACGTGAAATGTTACATTGTTCTGACACATTTATGTTTCCAGTAGTTTTCATGTACAAAACAGTGTTATGGATCAAATCATATGAGCCTGTTGTATTATAGAAAACATTTAGAACTGGTTTCACTAAACCTTTATGCCACTCATGGGATGCTGCCATGTACCTGCTCAAATGTGAAAGCATCTGTGTGCCTGTTGTTTCACAGGTGGAAGAGAAGAGATGTCCTTCCTTATGCAAGCATTGTATATTACTGTTCTGACAATCACCCTTTGGAGAACACTGTGATGATTTGCACTGTATGTTGAAGTGAACTCTTTGTGTGTCTGGTGCTTAAATGTTGTTTAATGGAACAAAAAGCGCAATTATTAGTCATTAGTGCATCTTTTTTGTAAGGTTCAAAAATGAATCCTGCCTCTACCTCTTTGTAAACATCTACATAAAAAAAAAAAAACATCAACAAAGAAATAAACTCCACAGTTAATCCCATGATGCTCTGTTTTTTTGCCATTCCTTGCTTTTCTTTTTTTCCATTTGTGTACAGGGTGTAAAGTTGAAAATATAATGAAAGTTAGTCACCATCAACGGTGTCATTAATGTGCTAATAATGTGTACTAATAAAATTAGTTTCTGGTATTTTGTCATTCCTCTAGTTCAGAGGTTTCTCAACCAGGGAGCCTCTGAAAACTTCAAAGAGGACCCAATAAGACCGTAGTTATTTTACAATCAACAATCTTAATGTGTAAACGCTAAAAAATAAAGATGTGCAACATATTTTTTAAAGTTTTGATTTCTTTATTAAAGCAGCAGTACCAGAGGATTGGAAGGCCTTGAAATATTGAGAAAGGGGGAGTCTTGGTGTCAAAAAGTCTACATCTTGGTCTTATTGTGCCTTTAGCCAGAGAACCCAAACTCGTATAGTTCCTTTAGAAGAGCAGAGAAAAGAGAGATGCCTCCCCCAATATTGAGAAAGGACTGTATGTGTGATGTCTTTACAGCTGAGCACCAGAGAGGCCATGCCTGAGCCCCTCAACAAATCCTCAAGGCTATTGTCTGTAGGTCTGATCTGTATTGTTGCAGCACAAAACAAACTAACCTCCTGATGTGAGAGGAGCATCTTAGTCTGTTGAGCAGAGATTCTTGGCAAAACCAAGACTCGTCAGGGTGGGGCTGTAGTGATGATCCATTCCTAAAATTCCAAGCCCACTCCTCACAAACGAGCGCGTGCACACACACACACAGAGAGAGAGAGAGAGAGAGAGAGAGAGAGAGAGAGAGAGAGAGAGAGAGAGAGAGAGAGAGAGAGAGAGAGAGAGAGAGAGAGAGAGCGCGCTTTGGTGAACATTTTCTTTCTGTGTTAATGTATTCTTATTTTAGTCAAGAATATTAGAAAAGTTACTTTTTGAACGTTGAGTTTTGGCTATTTACAGCTCTCTACTGTCCTCTTCCGGTAGGTTGGAAGTACTGCAGCTTTGAAAATGTAAACAATGTCAACAGACGGTACTGAAATTCTCAACCATGACATGTTTGATTGCGAAAAAACAGCAACACATTATGCATTTATTAGCAATTATTTTACTATTTTAAATTACTATTCTGCAAACCAAATTGTATAAATTGAATTAGGCCTATATACAACTAAAACAAAAATGTATTGAAACATGTAGCAATATTTTCAAAGCACAAAAATGTATGAGCCCTGTCATACCTGTCTAGCAGCTAATTATAATAACGTAATACATCTTGTTTTTGTAGCATTGAATGAAAAGTTCACAACCCTGCTGCTCAGACCATGACCTCAGCTACTGGCCATTAATCACAGTATAATTGAGGAACTAACTCAAACAGACAAACCGATTATAATGGCACAGTCTGGTAGTCAGACAACCTTACAAAATACAAACTTACATATATTTCATGATCATTAGTCACAGACAGATTGTATGCCTTTTAAAATGATACAAAACATGTGAATTGTGCTTTTTCAGAAATCTCACTGCTGTGACTGTGAGGGGTTTGAAAAGTAACACATTTCCTCAACAAGCCACACAATTTTAAAGGTCCCGTTCTTCGTGTTTTTTGAAGCTTTGATTGTGTTTACAGTGTGCAATATAACATGTGTTCATGTTTCGCGTGTAAAAAATGAACCCAGTATTTTTAACACAATTTACTTATCTGTGTACCGCTGTTTTCACTGTCCTAAAAACGGGCTGATGAGTTCCTTTATTCTATGAAGTCCCTCCTTCAGAAATACGTAACGAGTTCTGATTGTGCCAGCGGTTCCCCTGTTGTGATTTGACCGCAGCTTAGCGAACGTGGAAAGGTCACACCTCTTAACGGGAGATATATGCGCTTAATGATCTCTACAGCGTCCCTGGGAAAGCCAAACAAAGGTGATTTGACTCCGGGATGAAAATAACAGCGTCTCGACGACATGGCGACAAACACACTCAAACGCAGCACTTCCTTTTCTCCACGCGACACGTCCTCTTCTCCACGTGGGACAGCAACAAGACCACGCCCCCTTTTTGCGCGTATTCTTGTGGGCGGAGGTTAGTCTGTTCTACTGTTCTACTGACGTAATTAATGAAGGAAGTACCAGGATGTAGTCCAAGCCAGCCGTTCGCTGTAGGCTTTGAAAGGGAACTTCTGTTAAATAAAATATCTCGCTTGGCATTGAACTTTGAGCTTTATAATTTTACAGGTATTATTTATGTCTAACAGCAACATTACACACTAACTAAAGTTTGAACAATGGGATCACGAAGAAGGGGACCTTTAAATATTGTTTGTGTCTGTTGCATAAAAAGTACAGAATGCATGTATATATATATATTTATATACATATATATATATATACGTTTTTATATATATATATGCATAAGTTTACTAATGGTTAGGACAATGGTTCTCAAACCTTTTGACTTGAAGATGCCCATTCAGTTATGTTTTTAGATGACTATAGCCTCCTGTAACAGTGTCATTAGCTATACATAATGTAGTGACACTATTACATGAATAGGGTGGTCACTACTGTATTGCAGTTGTTCCTGTGCTCCATATCCCCTGTAATGTTAGTATTGTGTTGTCACGAACGCGCTCTGACTGTCACAGTAACAAATGAGCGGTGCCAGAGGTAATTCGGCGTCTTGTCTATCAGCTTCCAAAGTTTGTAACTCCTTGTCTGTGTATTCGGGCTCAAAACGATATGGTTTTGGATTTTGGTTTGATAAAGTAAAAATCCTCTGACAATCAAACAAAGTCAGCCATACAACAGTCACGTTCGCTACTATCTTCCTATTCACATTGGTTTTGTTGACAGACGTAACAGCGGGCCTTCTCTCAGGTCCTGCGAGCAAATCACTCCGCAGAAGTAGAGCAGTGCTGCGCCGTCTGAGAATATAGTCCCTAGTGTGTATACGTTTATACATGGGTGTCGGAAGCAAAAAAAATGTGGGTGGGTCCTCAGAATTTTTTTACTGGCGTAGATGCCAATAAGTACAAATATACCACTGTGCTTGCTAAGCGTATGGTTCGGAAAGACAAAATTACGGGAATAGCCATATCATTTAGAGAGTGGCAGTAGTGTAGGGGTAAGATGCACAGCATCTAGTTTTGACACAAATCGACCCGCGGTTCGAGTCCGGCTTTCGCCGAGCTCAATCTTCTCCCTTTTCCCATCACATATCAGATCGGAAAGGCATTTGTTTTCAATAAAAATGACGAAAATATTAGAAAAGTAGAAATAAAGCGTCTAATATGTGTTTAATAATAAGTGTTTATCGATTAGGGGTAGGTAAACAGACATGTGCTGAATGTTAGAGATGATAAAAGTGAGTGGGTCCAATATCATTGATCGTAAAAAGTGGGTGGGTCTTGTCCCACCCACATACAATGGTTGATGCCCATGCGTTTATAATATGGCTGTGTCTCATGTAACCTTGTTATTTGTATACACTGTGACTATACACATCACAACATGTAAATAGGAAAATGTTGGTGTTATTTTGTCACTTATTGAGCAGTAGGCTAGCTGGAGCCATATACCTCCAGTCTTTGTGCTAAGCTAGGCTAACGGTGGGTGCGTCAGACAGAGTTATGTATGGTGTGTATGGGGGATACAGTGCTAAAGTCCCAAAAAAGCGGAGTGTTCCTTTAACAGAAAGTTTCCATACTATATACGGTGAATAACTGTAATAGATCTAACCTTACATTTCATTTATTTTTACAGTAAAATACCATTAAATTTACAGTTTTTGGAAGTCATTGTGTAATTGACAGTGAAAACCCATAAATTGACATTCCCAGAATTCCCTGCGTGACACTTCGCATTTGATGTATTTTCATTGCAATAACTATGTTTCTCCTTTGTTTTTTCTAATCAGTTATGTACATTAGGGTTTTATGTTACATCTGATGTTGTTAAATTAATGTTTATTGCATTTTTTAAATTTCATGTGTTTTACCATGATGGTGTTTAGTGTTTGTGTGAATGACACTGAGCACCTTCTATATTGTCCTCTTAAAAGCTGCTTGTGATGAGCTTTGATTCATTATGTGATTCTCATCACCACTGTGATTGGTGGTTGTCCGTATATATCAAAGGTACATAACAGATATTAGTATTTCAATAGGTTGGTAATTTAACATTATTTCACTTAATGAAATATGTTTTTTTACTGTAAATTGTTTACAGTGTAAACATAATCATTCAAATATAAACCTTTAAATCACACGGTTTGAACTGTAAAAAAAAAAAAAAAAAATTGTAACCGTAATTATTACATGATAAACCTTTAAATTATATGGTGTTGTCCCTAAAAACCTAAAATGTTACTGCTGTATTTTTTACGGTAAAGTTCTGGCAACCACAAGCTGCCGTTTTTTTACTGTAAATTTTACGGGGATTTTTTTTACAGTGTACATGTAGGGTCATGGTAGGATAGGGTTATGTTGAGGGTTAGTTGCATGTAATTATGCATAATTTACTGTTATTACTATGATAAATACATGTAACATATGTAACAAGGACATTAAAAAAATTTAGTGTACTTAATGTTCTTACTGCTCAATTATTTGCTGAATTTATTTGATATATATATTATATATATATAAACACTAAAAATAAAGTCATAATAAATATAGTATTTAATAATATTGTAACACTGTGAAATATAATTATAAATAACTGTTTTCTATTTTATAAGTATTTTAAAATGTAATTTATTCCTGTGATGCAAAGCTGAATTTTTAGCATCATTACTCCAGTCTTCAGCGATCCTTCAGAAATCATTATAATATGCTGATTTGCTGCTCAAGAAACATTATTATTATTATCAATGCTGAAAACCACCATGCTGCTTAATATTTTTGTACATATTTTTTTTCAGGATTTTATGAATAGATGAGTATAAATAGGAAGTTCAAAAGCATTTATTTAAATTGAAATCTTTTGTAACAGGTTAAATGTCTTTACTGTCACTTAAAAAAAAAAATCTATTTAATGCATTTGCCGATTTCTTTTCTTCTTTTTTTCAAGTCAGACACCAATGGTAGTTTTTGTCAAACTGACTTTGTGCATGCAGACTCAAAAAACATCTGCTGTGACAAATACACAAGTGGGACAACATGTTCCTATATTACTTATAAATGTCAAATTACCAGTTCTCAGAGCTCAAGCTTTGTCGTATGGACATCATCACAGAGTAAGATGTTAGACAGTCAATCTGCTGTAATTACTCACCTGTCAGCCGAAGGTGAAGCTGCCGTACGGGTCATGGCAAGTAACAACAAGGCAATTATTCCAAGACAGCAGTACTGCTGGCTAAACAATACACGTTGTTGGTTACAACACCATCATGGAGATCTTTCAGGTGCTTTCTGAGATTTATTGTTTTTAGTTTACTTTTTTCATATAATGAATGTGGGTTTGAAAGTGAATGTAATGCCACATTACAGAACATACATGTGCCATGTGCTATTCACAGTCCTTGTTAAAATCTGGGAACAATATAGTCTTGGCCATTATTTCAGTCAGGATTTGCCATTTGTGTGAACATTTAAATGCATGGCAACAGAACAGAACAGAATTGCTCCTAATATTCACATTTAGACCTCTATCTATGGTCAAATAATAAATGTCATGCCTTTTATTTGTTAGTATTTGTCGATTGACTTTCTGTCTCTCTGAATAAGATGCCTTAAAATGTAAATGTTTCTGTAATAGGTGGCTTCGTGATTTTAGGTCGACTCCCTTCTCTGTACATAACCTCTAAACAAACACTTTATTTGCAGACTGTCTTTCTGCCAGTTTTTAGTCATCTCTTTCTCCCTCTCTCTATTTTTCTTCCTTTTCCTGTTGTCACTCCTCATTTCATTTCAGAAATGTTTCTGATCTGCACCTCAGGGAATCCAGCCTGTCTAGTAAGACCAGGTATGAGCAAGGTGACAATACATAATAACACAATGAGGCAGGTAGGTAGATACAACAAGGTAAGATACAACTTTGCAATAAATTCCAGCTGGACAAAATCAAGTCCTGCCCTAAAAAACATTTCTTGTTCGAGAAGCCATAGACTTGGTCGGCGTCGTGTCATAGCTGGGGGCGGAGTCGGCGTGGGGAAAAACAGTCCATTCCTCCACAATGTAAATTAATAACCCAGTATATCCTGTGTAGAATCACTTTTGCCGCTCGACAGAGCAAGATATACAGGAAAACTGAGCCATATTGGGTATCTGTGTATCTGTGACTGATAAACGACCCAACGGAATCAATGGCCAGTCATTTTCTCATCAAAATGCATGCTGCTCCACCGACTCCCATATAGGTATGACATTCCAACTTCATAAATCACCCAGTCTTTCGATAAAGTTGTTAATTCAGTGTTCCTGAATTTAATGGATACATTTAACATTTTAAAATGATCATAAAATGTGTGATGTGCTATGAAATTGATTTGGAGTTGACAATAAGTTGTCAGTGTCACAATGTTATTAGAATTACTGACAATAGCGAAGTTTTTTTATTTACTTTTTTATAGTAACCGTTTTCATCAAAAGACTGGGTGATTTATGAGCTATTATGTGGTGTAATACTTGTTTTTATTTCGTACACACACTCACCTAAAGGATTATTAGGAACACCATACTAATCCTGTGTTTGACCCCCTTTCGCCTTCAGAACTGCCTTAATTCTACGTGGCATTGATTCAACAAGGTGCTGAAAGCATTCTTTAGAAATGTTGGCCAATATTGATAGGATAGAATCTTGCAGTTGATGGAGATTTTTGTCTTAGATCTCAGATCAAAGATGCTGAGATCTGGTGACTGTGGGGGCCATTTTAGTACAGTGAACTCATTGTCATGTTCAAGAAACCAATTTGAAATGATTCGAGCTTTGTGACATGGTGCATTATCCTGCTGGATGTAGCCATCAGAGGATGGGTACATGGTAGTCATAAAGGGATGGAAATGGTCAGAAACAATGCTCAGGTAGGCCGTGGCATTTAAACGATGCCCAATTGGCACTAAGGGGCCTAAAGTGTGCCAAGAAAACATCCCCCACACCATTACACCACCACCACCAGCCTGCACAGTGGTAACAAGGCATGATGGATCCATGTTCTCATTCTGTTTACGCCAAATTCTGACTCTACCATCTGAATGTCTCAACAGAAATCGAGACTCATCAGACCAGGCAACATTTTTCCAGTCTTCAACTGTCCAATTTTGGTGAGCTTGTGCAAATTGTAGCCTCTTTTTCCTATTTGTAGTGGAGATGAGTGGTACCCGGTGGGTCTGTTGTAGCCCATCCGCCTCAAGGTTGTGCGTGTTGTGGCTTCACAAATGCTTTGCTGCATACCTTGGTTGTAACGAGTGGTTATTTCAGTCAAAGTTGCTCTTCTATCAGCTTGAATCAGTCAGCCCATTCTCCTCTGATCTCTAGCATCAACAAGGCATTTTCGCCCACAGGACTGCCGCATACTGGATGTTTTTCCCTTTTCACACCATTCTTTGTAAACCCTAGAAATGGTTGTGTGTGAAAATCCCAGTAACTGAGCAGATTGTGAAATACTCAGACCGGCCCGTCTGGCACCAACAACCATGCCACGCTCAAAATGACTTAAATCACCTTTCTTTCCCATTCTGACATTCAGTTTGGAGTTCAGGAGATTGTCTTGACCAGGACCACACCCCTAAATGCACTGAAGCAACTGCCATGTGATTGGTTGATTAGATAATTGCATTTATGAGAAATTGAACAGGTGTTCCTAATAAATCTTTAGGTGAGTGTATAATGTGACTATCAGCTTGAAGCACAAGCATCAGAGCCCAGCCCTTCCCATCATGAAATAAAGAAGACTTTTGAATGTTTTGTACATTAATAACCTCAAGCATTATGTGGCTATTTGATCTCTCATCGTGAAAAACTGCTTTAACGAGTACCGTGTCAAGTATGGCTTTATTGGCGTTTTGTTCAACAAATTTTTGCCATTGCAATTAATGAAATCTCCTTTTTTATTCTGTACAATAATACCAGCATCATGTAGTGCAAATGTTTAATTGTAATGGACGTATTGCACAGGCTTTCGGAATTGACGAACAGCTCGGTATGTTTATTCGGCAGTATAAAACTTCAGATCAGGGTTTTTTAACTTACTAGTGGTGTAGAACGCCACATGGCAAATTTTCGGGACTGCACCAAGCAAAAATACATCGTAATCATTACAAAGAGTAAAGATAAAGCGTCTAACAAGGTCTACATGCATTCATTCTAATGGCTTGTTTTCCCCCACGGCATATGGCGGATATGACGTTTTGTGGGCATTCCCAGTAATGCCGACCAAGTGCACACCACTAGAAGAAAAGAATACAGCAACTTTTGTTTCATGCCAACTTTAAAAGGGGTTGGGAGAAAAATATTTCATAGTCCAATAAAAAGTAAAGAAATCGAGAGGAAGCCCCGCAATTGTACATTTGAAAATCCATGAAGCTTGGAACGTGCTGGGGAGTCGACTCCAATGCAGTCATGAAGCACTCGTAAAATCAGTCCAATGGCGTGACGGGACGTCATAGGCGGGTGACGTCATTGACCAGGAAACTATAAAGCACCCCTGAACCAAACAGTGTCAGCTTCTGAAAAAAAAAGTCGGTCACAGGCGTGCCGGGAGTATGGCAAAGCAACGCAGCGTCTCGTTCCCTCTCAGGGAACCATGGTTACATACGTAACCTGACACGTTCCCTTTCAAGGGAACGAGACGCTGCGTCAAAGCGCTACAGGAACTCAATACCCACGCCGCCATAACTCTCAAATGCCTGTATATGTGAAGTCGTAACGCACATTAAACTACAAGCACCCGAGAACCTGGAGTAGCGGCCACGTCTAGGTTATAAAACCTTACAAAGGTATGCGGAGAGGACCACCCTGCTGCATCACACACCTCCTGAAGGGAGACTCCTGACAAAAGAGCCATAGAGGCAGCCATACTCCTAGTAGAGTGGGCTCTGACCTTTAGCGGTGAAGGTTGGCCGGCCGACTCATATGCGAGTGAAATAGCCTCGACTATCCACTTACTTAGCGTCTGCTTAGACGCGGGCTTCCCTTTACTCTGGGACCCAAAACAGACGTACAGCTGATCAGACTTGCGCCACAGGGCAGCTCTGTGGACGTAGGCATCTAGTGCCTTCACTGGGCAGAGCAGATTCAACTTCTCCTCGACTGAATTCTGAAAGAGAGGCGGAGAGAAGGCCTGCAGCATTATAGGACCTGCCACATTCGTGGGAACTTTAGAGACATATCCTTCTTTCGGAAATAGAAACGCTTTCACCATACCGGGCGCAAACTCAAGACAGGAGGGAGCAACAGATAATGCTTGCAAATCCCCTACTCTCTTAAGAGAAGAACTAGCCAAAAGAAACAGAGTTTTTAAATGTGAGAAACTTTTCTGGCACCTCCTCAATAGGCTCAAAGGGGGCCAAAGCTAGACCTTCTAGCACCACGGCCAGATCCCAGGTCGCAGGCCTTAGCCTCAGAGTACCATGAAGGAAGCGGGTAACCCAGGGGTGTCTCCCCACCGATGCACCATCCAGATGAACGTGGTAGGCAGATATTGCCACCACATGTACTTTCAAGGTGGACGGGGATAGCCCTGAAGATAATTTTTCTTGCAGAAAATCTAGCACTGAATTGACTTGGCAGTTGACTGGATTCAAAGAATGGTTCGTACACCATGCAACAAAGTATCTCCATTTAAGGGCATAAAGCCTCCTCGTCGAAGGAGCTCTGGAATGCAATATGGTCTCAACCACCTCAGCAGAGATACCCGAGTCTATGAGCTGGGCCTCCTCAAGTGCCAAGCCCACAGCTTCCATAACTCCGGCCACGGGTGCAGGACTGACCCCGATGCCTGGGAGAGAAGGTCCCTCCTGATCGGAATCTCCCACGGGGGACCCTCGAGAAGAGACACAATGTCGGAGAGCCACACTCGGCCCGGCCAGAATGGGGCTACTAACAACAGACGGACCCCGTCCCGGCGTACTCTCTCCAGAACTGCTGGTAGCAATGCCAGAGGGGGAAAGGCCCTAGGGGGGTTGGATGCGTGAGGGAATAAAACAGTGGACAGTGCGTTGTCTCTTGAGACGCAAACAGATCCACCTGAGCTTGACTGAAGCGGCTCCACAGGAGCTCCACCACCTCGGGGTGGAGCCTCCATCCCCCCGGCACCACTCGCCTCGACAGGGAGTCTGCCGTCTTGTTCAGATACCCGATTGTATACTGCTCAGACTGATAGTAATTTCCCCAGGGCCCAAACTAGAACTCGATGCGCCAGCTTCCACAGCCGGCACGAATGTAGACCCCCTTGGCAATTTATTTAAGAGACCACTGATGTATTGTCCGTGCGAACCAACACATGATGGCCCCTCAGGTCTGGGAGAAAGTGCCTGAGTGCCAGGAACACAGCCATCAGCTCTAGCTGGTTTATGTGCCAGGAAATCTGATGGCCGCTCCACAGACCTTGAACCGAGCGACCCCTCATGGTCGAGATGCATAGTGTTAAGCGATGACAAGGAGCTCCCAGCACCAGACCCTGGGACAAGAACCAAGGATCTTTCCACATAACTAAAGCACGTAGGCATCGCCGCATGACCTTGATCATGCGAAACGGATTTCCCCAGCAGTCTCTGGAACTGTTTTACAGTGAGTGACTGGCCTAGCCTTATCCTGCTCATGGTGTCTAGGATCGATTTCACCCTGGTGGGCGCCAGGCGTGCCCTCATGGTGTTTGTGTCCCAAACTATGCCCAGAAAAGTGGTACTCTGTTGTGGAGATAGCACGCTTTTCTTTACATTTAACCTCAGCCCCAACACCTTCATATGAGTGAGAACAGCATCTCGATGCTGAGCAGCCAGATGTTCCGACTGTGTTAGGATCAGCCAGTCGTCTATGTAGTTCAGCACGTGGATGCCCTGGAGTCTCAAAGGAGCCAGAGCTGCATCCACGCACTTTGTGAAGGTGCGGGGTGATAACACTAGGCCGAATGGAAGAACCTGATATTGGTATGCTTCTCCCCTGAAAGCAAACCTGAGGAACTTCCTGTATTGAGGAAGGATGGAGACATGAAAGTATGCATCTTTTAGGTCTATCGTGACACACCAGTCCTCGGACCTGATCTGACACACGATCTGTTTCAGAATGAGCATTTTGAACTTCAACCTTTTGACTGCCCGATTTAGCTGACGCAGATCTAGAATAGGACGCTGCCCTTCATCCTTCTTTGGAACAATAAAGTACCGCCTGTAAAACCCTGACTCTCTGCTGTGGGGAGGAACCTGTTCTATAGCCTCTTTTCGCAGCAGCGTCAATACTTCTTGCTCCATTACCAGAGCCTGCTCAGAGTTTACCACTGTGGATACTACCCCGTTGAACTTGGGCGGGTGTAACTCGAACTGAATTCTGTACCCTTTTTCTATTGTCTGCAGGACCCAATCGGAGATATTTGGCAGAAGTTTCCACGCTGCCAGAAAATCTACTAAGGGAACTAGCCTCTCGAGGCTGGCCTCTGGTGTTTGTTGTGTGGGCAGCCCGGTGTCCTGAAACGGCGCGGCGGCAGGAAGCAACCAAACTAACCCACTTAGGACCCTCCTCGTAGGGTGCGAGCATCCCCGCGCCGCTACGTTTCCGGGCGGACGTGGAGATTTGTGCTCGCTGAGGACCGCTGCGCCCTGAAGCACCAGAGGTGGCAGGGTTGGCAGAACGGCCCCCTGATGGCACCGAGAGGAGACGGGTGCCTCGACACACCGCTTCCCTTCGGAGGGGACTGCCATCAGAAGCCTGACACCTTTGGCGTTCTGCTTCCTTCCATCAATGTCTTTCAGCAGGTCGGCTTGATAAGCTTATAACACCGCCATAGTGTGTAAACATGCGGCTGCCTGACCTGCTGCCGAGTATGCCCTACCCACTAAAGCCGATGTTGTTCTGACCGGCTTAGTGGGCAGCTGCGGGGGTTTCAGCGATGATGCAGACTCAGGGGAGAGATAGCTCACAAGTGTCTCTTCCACCCGAGGCATCGCCGCATAACCATGCTGCTTCAACCCTATGATGTTCGAATAAGCAGTTGTAGTGGGGTTGAATGGTCTAAATGATGCCGGCTTAATCCACGACCTCGACACCTCTGTGAAAAAAAAAAACGGCAAGCCCCACTTTGGAGGTTGTGACCTGGATGGCAGGAAGTGTTCACCTAATTTACTTGACTGACGTGTTTCCTGCTTCTCGGCTGGCCAATCTATCTGTAATCTGGCAACAGCACGAGTTACAACCTCCAAAAGCTCCTCTTGAGCATGTGAATGAGGTGGCGAAGCTTCATCGAAATAATCCAGGCTCACAACATCCAGTTCCTCGGAACTGGAATGCTGCTGCACCTGCGCTTCAGCGCGAGCAGAAGAAACCGCACAGTGTGCTTCTAACTGGCAAACTGAAGCGTCAGATCTAATGGGTAAAGGCAGAGATAGGGGATCAACTGTCTCTAACCCCGCCGTTAGATCCATCTGCGAACCCCAGGACCGGAGAGTTTTCATAGCTAACTTCTCACAGTGCACACAGCCAGCTCCCTCAAGAGCTGCCTGTGCATGCTCCGGTCCCAAACACATAACACAGAGCAGATGTGTATCCCCACCCGTGATGTAACAAGGGCAGGGAGTAACACATTGTCTGAACCCTTGAAAGGGAACTCTGGGTTTCGAATCTGTTGCTGTGTCCGAAACGTCTGAAATCGCTCACTTGTTTACTGATTCACTAATCCCATATGGCAGTTGAGTGCACTAAATAAGCAAGGAGAGAATGGAATGAACTGCATCAGAGAGCTATCGCAGATATTTTGTCACACACATTTATCCGACATGTACTGTAGCTCAGTTTAGAAATAGATAACAGTCAAAGTGACTTTAGTTTGTAATTATACATAGGCTTCCTCCATGCTAGCTTTAGTTCAGTTGATGGTATATTAATGCAAAAATATATAGATTTGTTATGGTTAACCTTGTGTTCATAATCATTAAACTACACAGCTAACAAAATACGTGACTGTTACGTAACTGCAATGTAATTTGGTGACCAAACTTTAGTTGTGGCGACGTAACTTACATTGTGGCCACCGGAAAAGTGAAATTCCTGGATATTGTCACAAAGTAACTTTGTAACATTGCCAGTTAGTAACTGTGAAGTCGTGGCAACGTCACAGATCAATAGTTGTGTGTTGGTAATCAGTTGGTAATTTTTATATTTGTTTATTTTTCAATAGGCAGACATGCTGTAGTTTATCCTAATTTATGTCCTCATTTGCCCAAACTACAGGGAGTGCAGAATTATTAGGCAAATGAGTATTTTGAGCACATCATCCTCGTTATGCATGTTGTCTTACTCCAAGCTGTATAGGCTGGAAAGCCTACTACCAATTAAGCATATTAGGTGATGTGCATCTCTGTAATGAGAAGGGGTGTGGTCTAATGACATCAACACCCTATATCAGGTGTGCATAATTATTAGGCAACTTCCTTTCCTTTGGCAAAATGGGTCAAAAGAAGGACTTGACAGACTCAGAAAAGTCAAAAATAGTGAGATATATTGCAGAGGGATGCAGCAGTCTTAAAATAGCCAAGCTTCTGAAGCGTGATCATCGAACAATCAAGCGTTTCATTCAAAATAGTCAACAGGGTCGCAAGAAGCGTGTGGAAAAACCAAGGCGCAAAATAACTGCCCGTGAACTGAGAAAAGTCAAGCGTGCAGCTGCCAAGATGCCACTTGCCACCAGTTTGGCCATATTTCAGAGCTGCAACATCACTGGAGTGCCCAAAAGCACAAGGTGTGCAATACTCAGAGACATGGCCAAGGTAAGAAAGGCAGAAAGTCGACCACCACTGAACAAGACACACAAGCTGAAACGTCAAGACTGGGCCAAGAAATATCTCAAGACTGATTTTTCTAAGGTTTTATGGACTGATGAAATGAGAGTGAGTCTTGATGGGCCAGATGGATGGGCCCGTGGCTGGATTGGTAAAGGGCAGAGAGCTCCAGTCCGACTCAGACGCCAGCAAGGTGAAGGTGGAGTACTGGTTTGGGCTGGTATCATCAAAGATGAGCTTGTGGGGCCTTTTCGGGTTGAGGATGGAGTCAAGCTCAACTCCCAGTCCTACTGCCAGTTTCTGGAAGACACCTTCTTCAAGCAGTGGTACAGGAAGAAGTCTGCATCCTTCAAGAAAAACATGATTTTCATGCAGGACAATGCTCCATCACACGCGTCCAAGTACTCCACAGCGTGGCTGGCAAGAAAGGGTATAAAAGAAGACAATCTAATGATATGGCCTCCTTGTTCACCTGATCTGAACCCCATTGAGAACCTGTGGTCCATCATCAAATGTGTGATTTACAAGGAGGGAAAACAGTACACCTCTCTGAACAGTGTCTGGGAGGCTGTGGTTGCTGCTGCACGCAATGTTGATGGTGAACAGATCAAAACACTGACAGAATCCATGGATGGCAGGCTTTTGAGTGTCCTTGCAAAGAAAGGTGGCTATATTGGTCACTGATTTGTTTTTGTTTGGTTTTTGAATGTCAGAAATGTATATTTGTGAATGTTGAGATGTTATATTGGTTTCACTGGTAAAAATAAATAATTGAAATGGGTATAAATTTGTTTTTTGTTAAGTTGCCTAATAATTATGCACAGTAGTAGTCACCTGCACACACAGATATCCCCCTAAAATAGCTAAAACTAAAAACCACTTCCTTTTTTGTGTTCATTGACAACATGGTTGTTGTTTAATTATTAATGTTGTAAAATGAATCCTCAAAAATACAACTTGCCTAATAATTCTGCACTCCCTGTAATTTAAAGGCTATTTCAATTAGCCTGACAAGCCAGACCCACATCAAGATAAACGGTTGTCTTTCAAATTCCCTCTGCACCCAATTGGATAGCGCCATGAGCGCCACAACCAACCAGAGCAAAGAAGAAGGCGAAGCTCATCTAACGTTAGTTGATAGACTTTCGCCGTATCCGGTCGGCAAAACTTCGAACATATCTTCTTTTCTTAAGAATGACTTAAGTGCCATTCTTTGTTCTTTTCTCAAAGAAAAGCTTAACTCCAAGTCTTCCAGAGTTGCGGCCAAAGCCGATTCAAAAGACCGCTGTTCGTCAACTTTGTTTACGAGTAGCACGCAGAACCTCCGCAACTCTGCCGTGACGTGCCGTCATTATATTAAGCCCGCCCACCAACTCTACACACGCTGTGATTGGCCTGACCAGAGTTTGGTTTTTCCAGCTCTCAGGTCTACCGAGAGTTGCTAGACTACACTCGCGGCAAAATAAATGTTCTGCCGCTAGGGTGCGTCTAGATTTCTAGGCGTCTAGATTTCTAGGATTCGTCATTCATTTCAATAGCTGTGAATGACGAATGTAGACTCAAAATTACTATTTTGAAAAACACACCAAAACGTATGCTAACGTTAGCGTAGTGGACATTTCAAATGATTCAGGAAAGATACCATACAAAAATACTTACAGTTGACTTTAGGTAATGCTACTTAACCAATCTGACACCGTTGTTGATTTTTTTTGAGATAATGTTAATTGGTGATAAAAACAGAGAGAAATCTTCTCCAGCAGTTTGTATTGACGGTTGCCATGGCAACTCTCAACGGGCCACCAGGCACACGCACCTTCTCATTTACAATTATAAATGCATCTTGATGAGAAGCTGTTCATTATTTATTGTGTTAATAAAGGCTGACTGTGTCCAATGGAAGACTTAAGTTTATTTTAAACAATGCACTGAACAATTTTGTTCTTTAATGCACTAAGTGACTTTTACATCCAGTACCGCCGCTGGCCGTTTTGATGCCCTATGTGCGATCACTGTATGAAGCCTGCAAACAGTGATCTTTAACACAATTTATGATAAATTGCTTACCCACGATAGTAGCCGGTAGCTATATAATGTTATTTTGTTGAAATGCAGTTTATAAAATAAAAAATAGGCTATTAAATCAAAATATATGTCATGTGCTGCCGGTAAAGTCCCTGGCCGGAAGTGCCGCTTCGAGAAGCCAGTGCCGCATTTTCCGCCAGCCCTTACTGTGTTGGAGTCGACTCACCAATTGTTTTCAAGTACTGATGCCATTGGATAAATTCACTCACATACTGTCCGCTATAATTAATTTATTTCGTGAGCGAAAGTATCCGAGCATTTTGTGCGCGAGCATTTTTAGGCGGGTCATGTCATCATCTCATCACGGAGGCCCACACGACGCACTTAATGCAGCTCAACTCTGTTAAATAACCCAGGAGTCATCTCATGTGAGTGAACACGATTTTAAACTTATGTTTAAAGGGTAACTTCAGTGATTTAGCATTAAGCTTTGTATTTAAACTAGGTCATTTATGCAGTAGAAATGTGAAATTATTTTTGAATTTGGTGCCTTCTAGACTGAGAAAAGACAGAAAATGTATTTTTGTCTCATGTGGATGAAAGACAACAACTCCCAGAATGCACTTGCTTCGCTGCCCTACGGCCACTCCGTACACTGTCGTTTTGATCTTCATAGTAATACAATCATTTTGTTCAGTTAGAGAATAAACACTACAATTAAAAACTGAATGTGTCTTTTCAATAAAGTGTGAGTGAGCCGAACGAAAGTCACGGCACAGATGCAGCAGTGTCAGATTTCATTCATCACGAAGAGCTGAGGTAACCGTTTTCAGATCGCATATGGAAGCTAAACTATCACAGGAATTCATTGAAAGAAACACTCACTTTACTCTGCACAGCGCTCAGTTATTATGATTGTCCATTCGGCCGTCTATGTCTTACATTCTGTGCGTGAGATCTCTCCCCTATGGGCGGGTTGATCATATTAGTCCAGTTGGGTAGTGCACAAATTAAATAATACCGTTGCCTAGGTGATAAAAGCACCACATTTTACATGAAGCTTCTTTAGGACCTCCTGAATGATTTCAGCCTAGGAGCCCAGCTGAAATATTGAAAATTACTGTCAAATCATTTAAAAAACAATATTCATGAAAACGTTTTTAGTTTTTTTTCCCTCTCAAGTAAAACTTTCAGGGTAATGGCCTTTTAAGACCACTGAATAAGCTTAATTTTGTTAATTTGTGCTCAGGCCAGTAGATCTTTCAAATTGTAAGTGTAAAATAGAGTGCCAAGACACCTTATACCTCAAAAAACCTCAAAAGACCCTGTATAATATAGGCAGAATTATTAAAAAAGGCAGCAAAAAATGCTTAAATGTTAAGAGATCTTGGTTTTCTATTTTATTTTTCAATTCAACTAGGTCATTCATATAGCTATCTACTTAATTCATAGTTTGGTCATTGGTTTTATGTTAGGTTGCATCACATCACATTACATCCTATTTGTCTGTGACAGTACATATCTAGATTTACTTCAGTTATTTTGGTTTCCTATTGTAGACGTGTTGCAGGTCAGAATGTCTTGATTCGTTCGTTCTTTTATGCTTGCATAACATTAGTTTCTGAAACTTCAACATGGAGCTGAACTGGGCTCTATGTATTATTTGCCAGAAAGACACCTCTGAACCCCTGAGATGTCCCTTGCAGACACCTGGGACAAGTGGTGATAAATCTGATGCCTATAGATCATTTCTTGCTAATGTCAAGCTATTCAGGGCGATTGACAATCTTCCACACAGTAAAAAAAAAAATCAGGTCTCCAATTTAAAATTTTCTAGTGACCGATCACATCTACATTTTTTAGTTGGTCAAATTGAATTTCTGTGAATTAAATTGCATAAGCTAGGTATTGTTTGAAGCCAAGATGCCCACTGAAAAGAGGCGGATTCAGGGAGACAGCAAAGGGCAGCACATCACTGCAGGGTTGGCTGCGAAAAAGCCAACCAGCAGGTGAGGCAGAGACTTTGCACTGTGATAAAGATGACATGACACTGTGTAGGTGAATTGATTAATTAATCAGACTCATATTTTAGCCTACTAATGGCAATGATTCATAATTACATTCCATTTAAGATGAGGAGGAGCAGTCACATGTAGGGATTTTCATGACTCAAGTGGAAACGTTAAGTATGAATGAGCATTCAATAAACTGGTTTGCAGAGCTAAATGAAAGTTGTCATCTGTTTACTTCCTTGCTACAGTGTACAATTAACAATACAAACTATTACAGGAAAACACATTGACGAACAATAAATCACACTTATAGGTTGTGGCCCGTAAACAGCTTCTGTTTTTAAATCCATCTTTCAGGACAAGCCGTTGTAAGAATCCTGCATTGAACTCGTGAAGATTGTGGAAGCTTTCCTCCGTGAAATGTGCAGCGGGAGCCGCGTGTGCCCGTCTCACACTGGCAGTGTTTGTCAAGTGCCCTTTTTTAGGTCAGAGCAACTGCCCCTCAAAATTCCTGTGCACATCAAAATTCCTGACCCTTTTCACAGACCGTGATGACGTATTTTAATGGACATCAATATCGTAAATCCTGCAAAAAAATGTGTATTTTCATTTTGTTAAAAATTTACGTACATATACACTCACCTAAAGGATTATTAGGAACACCATACTAATACTGTGATTGACCCCCTTTCGCCTTCAGAACTGCTTTAATTCTACGTGGCATTGATTCAACAAGGTGCTGAAAGCATTCTTTAGAAATGTTGGCCCATATTGATAGGATAGCATCTTGCAGTTGATGGAGATTTGTGGGATGCACATCCAGGGCACGAAGCTCCCGTTCCACCACATCCCAAAGATGCTCTATTGGGTTGAGATCTGGTGACCGTGGGGGCCATTTTAGTACAGTGAACTCATTGTCATGTTCAAGAAACCAATTTGAAATGATTCGAGCTTTGTGACATGGTGCATTATCCTGCTGGAAGTAGCCATCAGAGGATGGGTACATGGTAGTCATAAAAGGATGGACATGGTCATAAACAATGCTCAGGTAGGCCGTGGCATTTAAACAATGCCCAACTGGCACTAAGGGGCCTAAAGTGTGCCAAGAAAACATCCCCCACACCATTACACCACCACCACCAGCCTCCACAGTGGTAACAAGGCATGATGGATCCATGTTCTCATTGTGTTTACACCAAATTCTGACTCTACCATCTGAATGACTCAACAGAAATCGAGACTCATCAGACCAGGCAACATTTTTCCAGTCTTCAACTGTCCAATTTTGGTGAGCTCGAGCAAATTGTAGTCTCTTTTTCCTATTTGTAGTGGAGATGAGTGGTACCCGGTTGGGTCTTCTGCTGTTGTAGCCCACCCGCCTCAAGGTTGTGCGTGTTGTGGCTTCACAAATGCTTTGCTGCATACCTCGGTTGTAAAGAGTGGTTATTTCAGTCGGCCCATTCAGGATTATTTTGTTATTTGAGCAAATGGGGACACAAAATATATATTTAATGTTATCTCTCATTCATCCGCTATAAAAGTTAACCCAACTATGACGACTTCAGCTCTGAGAAACCCGGAAATGTGAAAAGGGTCTATAAAGATTGTATTGCTAATACTTTGACTTGTATTAAAGCTTTAGTTATGTAAAAGTTCATAAAAATATAAAATGTTAACTTTGGGATTCATTTGACCATTTAATCTTGTGCAGGAACTTGAAAATCGCTGTGTTTTTAAGCATATTTCATTGATAATGATATACTTCTAATTTGACATGTTACAAAGGTTTTTTTCTGAGGGATCCTAGGCCAAAATTACACTATAGACCCTAAGGAAACACCATGCAAAATTTGGTGCTTTTATCACCTTGGTAACGGTATTTTCACTACACCACCGGACTACATGTGGAACAGCTCCTGTAGTCTTTAGCCTCTGGCCAAAAAATTTTTTCTCCAGAAATAAGATGCATAATTCTCTCCTCTCAGGGGTATATGAGGGGGGAAAGTACCATAATTTGAATATACTACCGGCTTTCTACTGATTCAAAGCCTAATGCTAAATCACTGAAGTTACCCTTTAAGTACACCAACGCACACCTTCAAAAGCGAATGAACGATTTCAGGGATCCAAACCACGAAATAATCCAAATCCAAAAGCCTATGGGAAAATCCAGTCCAGTGCGAACTGTCTGTTGGCCTACAAAGTGACGTCATACCTGCACCACTCTATGTGGTGTGTCCACCAGCTGCTTTAAAGCTGCACTATGTAACTTTTCCGTCCACTAGAAGTCATCTATTCAAAACAAAGACGTAGTTTGATGACCCCACGTTTGAGCGCAGAATCTTGGGACATGTGGTCTTCACTTCACAACCGGTGGAAAAGAATCAGGATAGTACTCGGGCAGAAATCATGTTCATGGATGAGATCAGGGTGGGAAATTAGCCATAGTGGCTGGTGGATAGTCCAATTTTACCAGCCACTTTTTCCAGAATTCAAATTTATAAAAGAAAGTGCACTAGCATAGTATGGGGCATAGCTGTCAACCCTCCCGTTTTTTTTCCGGGTTTCTCACTTTTTTCCCCGCTGTCTTCCCGTTTGAGTATTTTCCCATAAAATATCCCGTATTTTTACGCTCTGATTGTGTTAACTCGGAACACGCAACTATCTGTGTCTGTGAAGTGGCTTGCACTTGGGTTGCTAGACCTCCAGTCAAGCAGGTGGCAGTACACAGACAGTAGCTTAGGCCAGTTTCCCCCAACCGGGGTGCCGTCTGACGAGAGCAGGGGTGTTGTGTAAAAGTCCTTAAAATATTTTTTTTTGTTCAAATTTTTCAAATAATTCTCTCTTTGTAAACTTTGTTCATTGCATGCCGTATGTTCGAATATGACCAGTCATTTTCGCCGTCATCACCCGGGTGTAGTGCCAGAGGACATGAATGAGAGGTCGCGCGCGCGCTGTGAGAAAATTTGTCCCTGTGCACTCATCCGAAAGCGCGCACACGTCTCATGCGCAAATATTGAGTTCTCTTTCAAGTCTTGCTCTTGAATGGACAAACTCACACAAAATGTATGTCAACATGTCCATCTTGATGAGTATTCTAGCAGACATAGTCAAAGTAAACTTTATACAGTCGAGAAAGATGACGCATATCCATGCATTAGGTCTTAAAGGGGCAGTAGCCTTTACTGCTGTCTGTTTAATGTCAAACAACAAAAGACAAGGACATCACTCACTGCTCTTGATTGGATAGCTTTTGTAAGCTTAATAGGATTAATCTTAAATTTATACAGTCAAACATGCAATGTTATTTTACATCTGATCATTTTCTGTACCTGAAAACTAATGTTAGACGTACCTGGAAAAACCTGAAAAGCATAGTTTATTTTATTAGTATCTTTGCTCAATAGTATTTATTTGGGGCTGCTGCTTGTATTTAAATGATTTGTCCTTATTATTTTCTTTATTTTTATTTGACAGTAGTCCTTTTTTCCCTGAACATAGCAAATACTGAACCGTACGGAAACCGTGAACCTAAAACCGTGAACCTAAAACCGTGACACAAACCGAAACGTGAGCAATCTGTACCCTAGCGTAACGTACAAAATATATTGTGTAGTTATAAACTCTTTAGACTGTTAATGATTAGTGCTTTTTAAAAAGTTTGTGGGTAAGAATCGTGTAAAAAAAAAAATCCCTTATTGGATGGATTCTGGGAAATCTCCCTTATTTTCAATGTTCAATGTTGACAGCTATGGTATGGGGTGAATTCAGGTTGATTGGGACACCCCCCCACCCCCCACCCCCAAATCATTTCAATGGCAAAAACTGTCAGAATCAATTGATTTTGTAAACTATCACACACACAGTACTCAAATATAGCCTATATCTCAAACTGGCTGTCAAAGTGCAAAATGTCTACAAATTTAACATCAGAGCAAGAACAAAATGTATGCAACTTAAATTAAATATACAACATAAATTAAATAAGTGCTGAGGTTAAACTCACAGATAGTTTAGCTTCCAAAAACATGAAAACGTGCCAGACTGGCGCTTAACAGCTCTTCGTGATGAATGAAATCTGACACTGCTGCATCTGTACCATGACTTTCGTTCGGCTCACTCACACTTTATTGAAAAGACACATTCAGTTTTTAATTGTAGTGTTTATTCTCTAACTGAACAAAATGATTGTATTACTATGAAGATCAAAACGACGGTGTAAGGAGTGGCCATAGGGCAGCGAAGCAAGTGCATTCTGGGAGTTGTTGTCTTTCATCCACATGAGACAAAAATACATTTTCTGTCTTTTCTCAGTCTAGAAGGCTGATGGAAGGAGATATAGGCGTGTTATTCAATCATTAATTAAAATTAAAAGAACAAAATACATTTTTGAAATGAAGACCTGTAAAGCTTATAAAATTATCTTTAAAATACAGTATATCCTGAAAAAGTGACATTCCTTTTTGCTGAGTGTGTGTTTGTATTTATATACACATATACATTCATTCATTCATTCATTCATTCATTCATTCATTCATTCATTCATTCATTCATTCATTCATTCATTCATTCATTCTTGTCCATTCATAAAAAACAACAGCACAAAAATGTAGGTAGAGTTCACTTGCAGAAACAGTAATGAACACAATGCTGAATGGTTGTATAATAATACCTCTTCAGTGCCTTATTGAGCACTATAGGACTAAATGGGGCTAGCAAAACTCCTCCAGTAGGATAGCACTCAAACAGGGATCCTGTTTTCATCATAAAAGGCATGAAACATAATCCCTGTGACCTTTCACATGCAGCTTGATCTGATCGTCTTGTTCGTGGATTTCTAGATAGTCGAGACCTTTGTCTATTCAAAAGATTGATTGTCACTAAAACGACACAATTTATCCCTGTGATGAAGATTAAATTGGACCAAGGTCCTTTTTTATGTGGGAAAAAAGCCATTAGACGAGATTTACAGCCTGTATGTGTTTTCCAAAGGGTGAATCTCACAAATATGGAGGGTTAATGATTACACTGGATCTGCTTCCTAAATTAATGATTGACCTACAACTTGCGCACTTTGAAATATGTTATGCAAACAAAATCACACATATTAAAGATTTCATAGAGCAATGTTTAAGGCATCTTAACAATTACTTTACAATCCCACAGTTGTAGGTCACATCATGACAACATGGGGGATGTAGTAGTCTGAATTTCAGTCATAATACCCATATTCATACTATATCGAACATACTTTTTAACGGTCGGCAAGTTGTACCCTACCAGACTCACCCATTATTGTCATTGCAAACCTGTAGGCCTTTTTTTTCTTGCAAGAAACAAAAGTAGATATTTTGAAGAATGTTGTAAACCAAACACTTCTAGTGACCAATGATGTCCATTGTATGGGCAAAAAAAAAGCAGACATTTCTCAAAATATGTTCCACAGAGAAAGAAAGTCAAACAAGTTTGGAATGACATGAGGGTAGTAAATTATGACCATTTTAATTTTTGTGTTATCTATTACTTTAAAAATGTTAGTTATGACTTATTATTACAATTATACAATGCTTTTTGTTCCCATTTCTCATTGTTATGATCCAATTACTAAATTAAATTAAATTTAAATCCATCATTATTATTCTAAGCACAATAACAAGCCACACTACAATCAAAAGTTGTATAACCCGCCTAAGGTGTGACGCCTAACCCCACCCTATAAAAATGGCCCAGCTACAGGTAGGTAGGAGCTAGAGAGAACGCACACAGGTGAAATGTGGCTCAACGGGTCTGATGGGAAACAAGGCTTACGTAGCCAGCTCAGTTACTGAAAGACTGACAGCTCTCTCTCCCTCTCTCTCTCTCTCTCTCGCTCTCGCTCTCGCTCTCTCTCTGTCAGGAGGAGTCTATATGGGACGCTGTCACTCTGGAGTTGTCTGCACACTGGAGGGCTGTGTTTCTACTGACCTCTGCACATTGGAATACTGAGCCTCTTTTTTCCTCCTGATTCCCTCTCACTCTTTCTGTTCTCATCCGGGGGAAGGAATTCAGGCAAAGCTGTTGAAGGGACTCTTTTTTTTTTTTTTTTTTTTTTCATTCTTCCTCTCTTTCACACACGCACACACCACGGTGTGTCGCCTGCAGTGGTGGGCGCAGACGTTGATAGTATTTTTGATAGTATTTATGTGTGACTTGGGACAGTGAAAAGGAGATATGCATCCAAATGGCATGACTAGTGCCTTTCGCACTATAACCACCACCACCACCACAGAGATGCCAGACCTCAATGAGGTAGGAAACACTAGTGAATAGTACAGCTCGCTCATGTTTTCTTGCTCTTTTGAACTTTGTTTCCTTGTGAATGTTCGACTATAACTGATTCTCAATGAGGTGTTTGTTTGTTTGTGTTTTGTTCGTTCTCAGTCCTCTGTGTCTCTCACTCTTTCTCTCTCATGCTCTGGACTGTGCCCTAATGGCTCGTCCATATCAGGCTAATAGTGCGCTGTTGACGTGTGTGAGGCAGCGTTGTGTTGTTCAGAGAGGGTCCTGTAATAAGAGCCACCGTCCTGGGAGGCAGGGCCCTGTCATGTTTATTTTATCAGGGCCTGGCGCTCAGCCGCTGTTGCTGCGGTCAGCTGCCATTCAGAGACATTCTTACAGCTAATCAACTGACACCCTCTCAGGTGGTGCTAACCAGCGGAGAGTGCATCACATTTTTTGCATCACTGAGATCCACATTTTTGACCGTAGTAATTATTGATTTGAATTGAATAGAGGGCCACATCTGAAGTGGTTAATCATTGAAGCATTTATAAGGGCAGTCATGTTTTAATTACAGTATTGTTATTCTATCTCAGCAGCCTGTTCTTTTTTCCTTTTCATGCGTGATTTCTTGTATCAGATAAGCGCTACTTTTCACAGGACTGGAAGTTTTTGTTTTGGTTTCAGTGAAATTGCTTTGCGTTTAATCTTGATAACAATCAACAGATTGTCTGCCTAATGAAACCAATATTGTGACTAATCATTGTTTGTTTGTCTGTGTCTATTTTTTGCATCTGTGTATATCTGTGATGAATGTCCACCAGAGGACAATCAGGCGTCTCAGATTAACTCTCCGGCCTGAGGACAATCCTAAAACTCAGAATGAAACCGTCAACTCTGTAAGTATCATTTTAGCATCTTTCAGTAAACTTCTTGCAGCTAGACAGATTGGCACTAACCATCTCTTCACGCCATAATAATACACTTCCTCTTTTCACTGACTTTAATATCTTCAATCTGTTTCGCCTGCCCCACAAATGGCATGATGGCCTGATAACAGGATAAACTCAACACGATTACATAAATTACTGATTTCTTCAGATTATGACGCATCAGCTGGAGATGCTCTACATCTAGGGTTAATAACTCGGGGTCTGTGTTCCTTTAATGGTCCCTGCAGATGTTTTCTTCCATTTGCATGACACTCTCAACCATTTTGAAATATTTAACATTTTAAAAAAAATATTGTATTGTGTGTTTTTCACATTATATACGATGCAAAGAATACAAACAAAGCAACAACAACTATAGACATGTACTATGGAAAATGTAATGTACATTGCCTTTCAAATGTTTGTGGTCAGCAGGATTCTTTAAAATGAAATTAATACTTTTATTCAGCAAAGATGCATTAAATTAATCAAAAGTGACAAAGACTTTTACATTGTTACAAAATATTTGTATTTCATATACATTCTATTCTTTTGAACTTCCTATTTATCAAAAAAGCTTAAAATGTATCATGGTTTCAACATTGATAATAACAAGAAATGTTTCTTGAGCATACTAGAATATAAAAAGCATATTAGAATGGAATAGTTTTGCCATTACATTAATGAATTACATTTTAAAATATATTAAAATAAAAAAGTAGTATTCATATTTCACAATATTACTGTTTTTACAGTACTTTTGATCAAATGCAGCCAAAAATGCTTCCAAAAATATATAGAAGGATATATTGGATATATATATATAAAAGATGATTGACAAAAGGGGACAAAAAAATGAACAGAAAATAATTATGGTGTAAAGGATTTACCTTTAGGCGTTTTAAGGGTGTGACAGATGGAATTTCAGAAAGGGAAAATGTTCAACATTGTTTTGTCTGTGAATGTTGGGTCAGTGTTTCAGAGAGATAAATCAGAGACTGTGTCCTTTCTCTGGGCCCCATCTCTTCCTTCCTCTGTGTGTCACAGATCCATACTGTCCTGCCAGTAGCATGCCACGCACCTATACTGATAAATACACGTGCAGATATGCACACAAACGTGAGAATCCACGCACTATTGGCCACCTACTCTCATTATCGGAATTGCATGTAAAGATTTCATAGTTAAACTTCACTTTACTTATCAAGCCAGTATGTTTAGAAACAAGTTAGGCTTATAAGTATCCTTGAGCTGCCCCCAAAGTTCAGAGTCACATGAAACAAAGCTCATGAAATTGAAACACCTATTTACCAAGGGAGGTGAAGTTAATTTTGAGCTTGTTTACAGATACATGTTAGTCTGTGTGACAAATGAATATGTGTACCTGCTATAAGCCTTCTACAGACAGTGGTGTACTGAGAAAGAAGTCAAAAGAGGTGTGTCTGACTCTGCATGTACATGAGAGTTTTTATCTGTGTCTTGGCCTGGAACTTGCACCCTGCAGCTCTTAGTCCTTGAAGTTCAACTGATATCCGCCCTGTTTGGTCTCTGATAGGAGCTGCTTTGGGAACATCAGCCACTTTCGTAGCCCAGATACTAATGAGAAATAGAAATCCAGGAGCTCAGCCAACACAAAACTGTTGATGGCCTTATCAGTGTCTGTCTCATGGGAAGGGCCAGCTGTGGCCATTATGTTGTGTGCAGCGTCAATAAACAAAACCCAGGCTTGCCTGATGAGCTGCCAATGACCCATTCCTTTGGGAATTTGACGATAGTGAATTTCAAGTGAGGGCAAATGCATTCCCCACTCAGATTTTGTATTGTGTTCAAATTGGTCACGTCGGCCAGAAAGCTGTTTTGTTTTTTTTTGGCTGTGAAATTTTGCAGACATTTTGCTAATGCGACTGCACCTTTATGCATATAGATGAGCTTTCAAGGTGCTTTCATTGTCAACATATTTGAGAATATAACATTTTTATTTAGACTTATGTTAATATTAACCAGTTATATCTGGGTGAGGTCAGGTTTTACATGGGGATTTTGCTTTGACTTGCAATATAAAGGCTTTTTAAACATAATCCGTTGCAACATAATTGGTACATACCTGTACAAAAGTGAAACAAGGTCAAAGGAAGACAAAATGAGGAGAGGGAAGAGGACAGTTTGGAATCGGGATATTAAAGTGTAAAGACTAGAGAACATTTAATTTAAGTGAGAGATTCTATTACTGCCATAACAAAGAACCAAGACAGGAATCCACTGCAAAATTAAGATGGGTGTGTGGGGTAATCCTATCCTCCATTGGAGACTAGTCTACCTGTGGCCTGGATTGCACCTGTTGGATTACAGGAAGGCTTGAAATTTACACTGATCCAGTTTGACTAATAAAAACATTTACTTAAACAGCAAATAATGATGACATAACTGGTGGGCAGCTGTATACCAACACTACCTACTGCACGCAAATATACAGTACTGTGCAAAAGTCTTAGGCACGTTAGTATTTTCACCCCCAAAAATGGTTTTAAGCCAGTTATTTATAACTTTTGTAATAGTGTGTCTGTAGGTTATATCAGTTTACATGTTCAAACATTAATTTTGCCATTAATTGTAATAATCCATTCCAGTGAGATTTTTGTATGCAGAAGGAGTCTGACAACAGAGCTATGATCCACACAGAGATCTGATCTCACCATCATCGAGTCCGTCTGGGATTACATGAAGAAACAGAAAAAACTGAGACTAAATCCAGAAGAACTGTAGCAGCGTCTCCAAGACGCTTGAAGAAACCTTCCTGCAAAGCTCCCTAAAAAACTATGAGCAAGTGTCCCAAAACAAAAGCTGTTTTCAACGCAAAGGGTGGTCACACAAACACTGATTTGATTTAGTTAATAGAAGTTAATTGATCAAAAAAATTAACAGTCTACTTATGTTATTATTTTTGAAAACTTCCTGACTTTACAGCATTTTTACACAAGTGTCTAAGTACTGTAGCTTTGCAGGAAGGTTTCTTCAAGCGTCTTGGAGACGCTGCCACAGTTCTTCTGGATTTAGTCTCAGTTTTTTCTGTTTCTTCATGTAATCCCAGACGGACTCGATGATGGTGAGATCAGATCTCTGTGTGGATCATAGCTCTGTTGTCAGACTCCTTCTGCACACAAAAATCTCACTGGAATGGATTATTACAAATAATGGCTAAATGAATGTTTGAAAATGTAAACTGATATTACCTACTGACACACTATTACAAAATGTATAAATAACTGGCTTAACCATTTTTGGGGGTGAAAATACTAACGTGCCTAAGACTTTTGCACAGTACTGTATATATACAGTAGTGTACTGTAAAACACAGAGGCTAGACTTGAGTTTACACCCTCCAGCACATCTTTATACAACAACAAGACCTCAGTGAATAGTGTTCTATTCAATTAGTAATCTTACATGAGCAGCAAAGAATATGAAACAGGGAAAACACACGCTAAGATAGCTGATATAAAGTGCTATATTTATATATTAATATTCTGCACTGAAATATTGTAAAGAAAACAAAAAACAGCATGAAATCTGAATGCAGCTGAACTTTGTTAGTATTGTCTGCCATCGTAGTATTTCTGTGAAATGTTAAACTGCCTGGAGGATTGTTTATACAAGTAACTCCATTTTCAAGCACAAGTATGGTGCTTAGTGTTTTATTATTCAATTTAGATGGATAGTTCACCCAAAAATGAAAATTCTGTCTATATTTATTTACTCACTCGCATGCAATTCATAATCAATAAGACTGTCATTTGTCTTTACAACAAAAATTAAGATGTCTTTATTTTCTGATGCATTTGTGAACTTTTTTGTACAAAAAACTGTCAATGATTTAATGTAATATACTTTTGATAGGCCAGAAATTTGCAATGAACTGGCTTTTTACATTTTTTTTATACTGTTGTCTGAGGTCTACTTATGACGTTCTCATGGTTTTTACATTCAAAAACATCATAATGAATTAGGGATGCACCGAAATGAAAATTCTTAGCCGAAGCTGAATAATAATAAAACACTTGGCCGAAGCCGAATACTGAACGCGTTTTTTCAAATTTATCTTGCCAATTTTTTTTCACCATTGCATACTTTTTTTTTTTTTTTTTACTATTTCGTCTTGCTTTTTAAAAAAAGTAAATAACAAAACTACAATTTAAAAATATTTATTTAACACTGAACATTTTTAGCATGCCATCAGACATTATACAAACAAAGCACAATATAACTTTAAAAACAAACAAACAAACAAGTAAAATAAAGGCCTATTATGCCTACAGGTATCATAATCAAATCATAATCAAATTTCATTTGTTTGTTCATGAGAGGTTTTGCAAGCCTGTATAATTCGGCACTGAATAAAAACTCTGGCGGTTTGAGCAGTGAGTGGAGTCTGACTAACTTAAAACATTTTGGCCATTGCGTACAAGAGATCAGCCACTGTCACCGCTGTAGAAACACGTTGTAAATGGATACATTTGACACTCTACAAATATGCACTGGAACATTTGCCAATATATTATTACAGTATCAACTGAGGGTGCTCTTGCTTGTATTTGAGGTTGCTTAGACAATTCAGCAGAACAGTGTCTGCAAACGGCCATTTCTGCGTCTTTCTCGGACACTTTAAAGCCGCCTTTAAGCCTTGTTTATACTCGAGCGCGAGGGTGCACACGGCAATAATTGCATCATCGCAGAGTGCCAAGCGGATGAGGCATGCGCGCAGTTTTCGGCATGTACTGCATTTAGAAGCGCACCTCTCTCCCGCTGGTTGCTATATTTGATCACATCATCAAAAACCTCATTGTTCTTTTTCGGTCTTTTCAGTTATTCGGAATAATTTTGGTTGCCGCACATTCAACCCGCGATTAATTGGAATGTTATTTTTTTATTACTTGGCAGCCCGATCAGTGAATATAACCGCGAACCGTACACACACACACGCGCGCGCAAGAAAAGAATGTCATTTCAGCCCATCAGTAGGCCGATGATATGTTTTGGTAGCCCGTCTGAAAAACACATAGTACCGGGACGTTGGGCTTTGCGAGCCCTGGCCCATAACGTTACAAGTCAGAGTCTGATCACGAATGAACCAATAACGCCTCAAATAAAGGATTCTCCAGCCTGTGACAGCGTGCTAAGGTATGTAATCAATAGATATCAAACGATCTGTAACAATGCAATACTATCACATATAAAAAACATGTTTTACTCACTTAAGTGTGTTGCACCATTCCTGTCGGATCCAATATAGAAGGCACAGCATTGTGTTTTAATCTCAATATGTCTGCAAATCTAGTCTTGACCTGTATCTTGTTTACAATTGATTCCGTGGGGAAATTAAGCAAACAAACGCGTAATGTCTTACGCACGTGAGCTGGAACCGGCATGTTTATTGCTCGGTAGCGCGACCCGTTTAGCTCCACGAGTCGGTGGGCGGGGCTAAAGAAGCAGGCGTACATATTTATCTGTTGATGCGGCGTTTCTGCATTCTATGACGTCAATGGTCGACATATTCTGAGATCGATTATTTTCTGGGCCTGGTGTCAATAAAAGCTTTTCTTTGACTAACAAGGAAGTTTTCAGCTCCGAAACAGGATATTCTTACATTACAATGAACTTTTCTATATCAAAGGCTCGAAGGAAAGTTGATTTCTCAAGTCAGCGCCCCTTTAAAGATGAATAAAAGTTTAATGGGTTTGGAACGACATCAGGGTGAGTAATCGATGACAATTGTATTTTTAGGAAAACTATCCCTTTAATACTTTATGAAGTAATCATTTTATAAAAGTAAGAAAGCACTCGAGGCTGCACTGTATCAGGATGGCCACCCCAAACAATTCATTCCTCTGTTAATTTTATTAAGCTGAATTAAATCCAGAAATTATTCACAAACGTTTTTACGCATAACTTCACATAAGGCCAAAAATAGGAGGAGGAGGTCCTGTTTTCATCTATTTAAATGTAACTCTTTCTTCAAGTGCCTCAAATGTACTCTCATAGGCTTGTGTTTTTGTGGATTATCTGACATGCTCCATGATGTCCAGTGCAGAAGGTCATGACCAACACTGGCATCATTGTTCTATCTTATCTCCACGCACTCCCACACATCTCTCCCCTTCAGTCTGAATCAGAGGAAAACATTAATCCAGCATTCACAACATCTGATCCTTTTTCTAATGAAGGATTGTTCTCATGTTTGCCCTTAAAATTGAAAATTCGGTCTGTCAGTGAGGAGGCTGAAGCTCTGTGCTTTGTTTTGGAGAGGAGCTCTGAGGAGGTGTGGTCATGACTTGAATGAGATTACAGTTCTAAGAAACTATGTCCTGAGAAGAGCGAAAGGGAACACCACACCCTGAGAGTGTGATCACAGCTGGAATTCATTAATGTTGTTTCATCTCAGTACAATGTAAAAACGGCACCATGTAAAAGATAAAATATGGTTCTCTTACGAGAGGTTCTCTCGTATTGCGTAAGTTCCTTACGCTACGGGAAGGTATTCTTTCTTCGAGATTTCTGAAAAACCCAAAATTATCCTTAATTTTGTAACATTGTCAACGCAGTGCGGCAGCCTGGCAGACCATAGCAGGCTATTCCAGCGTGCCATTGGCTGCTCTGCTGGCAACTGCAGCAGCCTATCGGTGAGCCCGCGTGACGTGGCGACCAATGAGGGCGCTTCGCGCCCACCTGGCTTCATTTGCCTACAGGTGGGGCGTGGCCACGTGTATATAAGCAGGGCTCACGGGCTGCATATTCGATTTTCTTTTCTTCAGCGAAGCCCTTCGCATCGCTGGATCTGGAACCCGCCGCCGTTGAACGTGCAGACGAGCAAGCAGAGGACAGCGCCTGAAGAAGCCGGCAGCATCGCGCCACCTTCAGCCATCCGTGCCTGCTCTGCTATCCGGCAGCATTATATCCTTTCATTGCACGTGTTCTCGCCGTTGCGTCACACGTTTCATAAAAGAGCACGAGCGTTTTTATCAAAACGCCTCGTTCCACCTGCGGCTCGTGCCACGTGCAGCTCAGCACCAGAGACCGCCATGTGTCTGCGCTCTCTGTCTGGGCCGTGACCACGCCGCCGCCGCCTCCTCGCGGGCGAATGCCCCGAGTGTGAGGAACTCTCTATGTCGACCCTGCGGGCTCGACTCGAGCAGTTTTATGACGACATCACTCCGCTGTTCCCCCCCTCTGTTCAAGCCGCGCCACCGCGCCGCTTACAAGAGATGGTTGAAATGAACGGTCTCGGAGCGAGCCTCCTCCCCCTCTGTTCAAGCCGCGCCGCTTACAAGGGATGGTAGGAATGAACGGTCTCGGAGCGAGCCTTCTCCCCCTCTATTCAAGCCGCGCCACCGCGCCGCTTTCAAGGGATGGTAGGAATGAACGGTCTCGGAGCGAGCCTCCTCCCCCTCTGTTCAAGCCGCGCCACCGCGCCGCTTGCAAGGGATGGTAGAAATGAACGGTCTCGGAGCGAGCCTCCTCCCCCCCTCTGTTCATGCCGCGCTGATGCGCCGCTTATATACAAGGGATGGCAGAAATGCACGGTCCTGCAGCTCTCTTTACGTTACAAGAGAGCTGTTCCACCCTCGCGCACATTTTTCAGTCCCCTCATGAGTTCAGGCGACTGGAATTGTTCATATTGCTGTACACGAGCCTGTTAAGACACGCACGCCAGCAAACATACGCCGTCATAAGACATGACGCTGACATATGCTCTCCAACGAACCCGCACTCCCCCCTCTTGGACCGCGCAGATTGCGCCGTTCACAAGGAATGTGAGTGCGCTCGGTCACAAGCACGTGCGCGCGCCGCACTCACCGGGAAATTAACAGAGGGTGTTTTCGTTTTCGCTGTGGCCGGACGAACCGCCATTCTCTAGCATTTCTCAGCCCCCTCTCCAGTTCAGGCGGCTGGAAATATTACTATTGCAGTAACGAGCCTGTCTTTTATGCACGCACGACTGCCAACAAGCACGAGGACGTACTGCTGTATGCTCGCGCTAACTGAACGCTATTGTGTCCCTCCCGGTAGCACAGTGGCAAAATCAGCGGCTGAAACGCCGGAGACCCGAGTTCGAGCCCAGCTCTCGCGGCAGATAAAAATGTTTTACTGTCCGCTTCCCCGGGCTCGCGGCCAGCTTTTCTTACATACAGAAAGCTAACTCGCACCACGTGGTGCTCGAGTATTTTTGGACGTCTATACATAAGGAGAGAAAAGACGGTTAAGTCCCGCTGCGGCCGGACCACCGTTAAAACTCTGTTTTTCCTGTCAGTCCCCACTCCTGTGGCTACTGCAGATGTTTTCCACGCAGCCTACGAGCCGGCGAACTCGCCCTCTCGCCTGTTTCCAACTGTAGCCCCTCCAAAGTCCTCCTAGCAGAGGGGGGAAGCGACGGTTAAGTCCCGCCGTGGTCGGACCACCGTCAAAACTCTTCTTCCTGTCAGCCCCCACTCCTGTGGCTGCTGCAGATGGCTCTCACGCAGCAAACGAGCCGGCAAAACTGCCCTCTCGCCTGTCTACAACCGCCGTTTTTATGACGAACCAGAGAAATCACGAAGTTGCCTTTTTTCTGGTTGCACGGCTCACGCCGTATGTGTTTTCAAATGCAGTAAACGTGCCCACTTTTGTGTTCACCCCTGCACCCAAGCACCACAAATCCCGTGTCTCTCACTCACATAAAGCGGCCACCGGCCGCTCGAGTGCTAGAGTTAGGTCACGTGTCCGCTTATTTGCGCCCACGCCTAATCACCACACGCGCTGTCACACAGCCACTCTTAACCGGTCATGTTCCACGCGTAAGAGTTGTGCCCGCTCAAACGCGCTCACACATTTTCGCGAACATTCTGCCCCCGGCGCCATGCGCCGCGCCACACACCATTTGTTCTCCGCCCAAGGTGGCCGGAACGACGAGTGTAAGGCCACACACAAGCCACTCCCTGCTCGAAGCGGCAGAGATACAGTGTGTAGGGCGGCCAGCCATCGCGAGCGATCGGCTGGCCCACAGCACAGAGAGCGCGCGCACTGCGCCCGCCCCTCCTATACAGGCCGTCGAACCCGCAAAGCGCGGCGTTTCGAGCCCGGAGGCCGTTCTGTCCCGTGTGGCACACGCGAGAGCGTGGGAAGCCATTCCGGGTGTATCAGAATGGGTGCTGAAAACAGTGAAGCACGGCTACACTCTGCAGTTCGCTCGCCGCCCTCCGCGCTTCTGTGCGCGTATAGAGACGAGAGTGAGCGAAGAAGTAGCACATCTACTTCGAGCGGAGATAGCCACGCTGCTGTGCAAAGGGGCTATAGAACCGGTTCCCCATTCTATGAGCGAGTCAGGCTTTTACAGCCAATATTTTCTCGTGCCAAAAAGGGACGGGTCGCTCAGACCGATTCTGGATCTGAGGCGTCTGAACAAAGCTCTTTTGAGGAGATCGTTCAAGATGCTTACGACCAAGCAGATCCTCGCGCATATTCGCCCGAGAGACTGGCTAATTTCCCTAGATTTGAAAGACGCATATTTTCAAATCAAGATAACGCCGCGTCACAGGCCATTCTTACGATTCGCCTTCGACGGCCAGGCTTATCAATACACCGTCCTTCCATTCGGCCTGTCACTAGCACCCCGTACATTTACGAAGTGCATGGACGCGGCCCTCGCTCCCCTGAGAAACCGGGGGATGCGAATATTGAACTACTTGGACGACTGGCTCATCCTGTGCTGCTCAGCCATTTGGACAGCCTGGGGCTCACGGTCAACTGGACCAAGAGCTCATTAGTGCCCACGCAATCAACCTCATTTCTGGGTTTGAATCTGGACACTGTGGCTATGTCTGCCCGCCTGTCACCACAACGCACGCGCCAAGTTCGGCGCATGGCTGCGTACTTCCGGCCGGGCAAAATCGCACCTCTCAAGCTTTTTCAGAGGATGCTGGGACGTATGGCCTCAGCTGCAGCTGTGCTCCAGCTGGGCTTAATGCGCATGCGCCCGCTGCAACGCTGGTTAAACGCCCGAGTGCCTCACAGAGCCTGGGCTGCCGGAGGTTTCAGGATCAGAGTGACTCAGGGCTGTGTTGCAGCCCTAGAGCCCTGGTTAGTAGCCGACTGGTACCAGCGGGGAGTGACAATGGGAGCCATCTCACACCGCAAAGTCATCTCGACGGACGTCTCCACCTCGGGTTGGGGCGCCGTTTTCGAGGGCAGACCGGCCTCGGGCCTCTGGTCGAGCGGAGAAAAACTCCTACACATAAACTGTTTGGAGATGATAGCGGTAGAGAACGCGCTCAAGCAGTTTCTCCCGTTTATACGGGGACACCATGTGTTGGTCCGGTCGGACAATACCACGGTGGTGTCCTACGTGAACCGGCAGGGCGGTGTCAGGTCCAGGTGTCTGGGCAATCTGACGGAACGCCTGCTCGTGTGGGCACACAGCTCGCTGCGCTCGCTGAGAGCGGCGCACGTTCCGGGCCACCTCAACGTGGGCCCGGACAAGCTGTCCAGGGGCCTCATTCTCCCAGGAGAATGGTCCCTGCACCCCCAGACAGTCCAGCTGGTATGGCGCCTATTCGGCAGAGCGGAGCTCGACCTCTTTGCAACAAAAGAGAACGCCCGCTGCTCGACGTTCTTGTCCAAAAGCGAGGATGCGCTGTCCCAACTTTGGCCCAGCCTCCCGCTGTATGCTTTCCCGCCGATTTCCCTATTGACCCAGGTTATAGCAAAAATCAGGGAAACGCGCCGCCCGGTGCTCCTTATAGCGCCGCGCTGGGAGAACCAGATTTGGTACCCAGAGCTGGTGAAGCTGTCGCACTCACCCCCCTGGCCAGTTCCGCTGAGAGCAGACCTCCTCTCTCAAGCAGGAGGGTCAGTTTGGCATCCCCATCCAGAGCGATGGTCTCTGCATGTATGGGTGACCAACGGATACCCGTTGACCTGCCCGAAGGGGTTATGAACACGATCTCACACTCTAGAGCCCCCTCGACGAGGCGGTTATATAGTTCTAAGTGGTCGGTGTTCACTGAGTGGTGTGCTTCCAAGGGATTGGAACCGCAGCAATGTGGGGTCCAGCGGGTGCTCTCCTTCCTCCAGGAGCTCTTGGAACTGGGCAGGTCCCCTTCCACGCTCAAAGTGTATGTGGCGGCTATAGCAGCGTTCGCCCAGACGACGCTAGGCAGCACGCTAGGAAGGAACGAGCTCATCATCCGTTTCCTCAGAGGAGCTAGACGGATGAATCCCCCGCGGCTCCCATCGGTTCCTATTTGGGATCTGGCCTTGGTCCTAGAGGCCATGAAGGCTCATCCCTTTGAACCGCTCGGGACTGTGGAACCAAGGTTCCTTTCGCTAAAAACCGCGTTCCTGATAGCTCTGGCTTCAGTGAAACGCGTGGGGGATCTACACGCGCTCTCAGTGAGCCCGACGTGTATGGAGTTCGGTCCTAATGACTCTAAGGTCATTCTCAGACCGAGGCATGGTTATGTCCCCAAAGCGATCGGCACTCCTTTCAGGGCGCAGATTATCTCCCTCTCGGCTCTGCCAGCATCCGACGAGGGGGACGGTGGCAATATCCTCTGCCCTGTCAGGGCATTGAGGGTTTATGTCACACGCTCCGCCGCCTTCAGGCGTTCTGAGCAGCTATTTGTTTCGTTTGGAGGGCACGCTAAAGGTCTCGCCTCCTCGAAACAGACCCTGTCCAGGTGGATAGTGGACGCGATTGCAACTGCATACGCTTCCAAACACCTGCAGTGCCCGCTAGGTGTCAGAGCACACTCCACCAGAGGCATGGCCTCTTCGTGGGCTTGGGCCAGAGGGATTTCCATCCACGATATTTGCGTGGCGGCAGGCTGGGCCTCCCCGTCTACGTTTGTGAGATTTTACAATCTGGAAGTTCCTGCCTTACAGGCGAAAGTGTTATCAGTTCAATAAGGCTGTTGGTTCTGCCCGGTGATTCTGCGCAGACATAGCTCACATACTGGTAGTAAGTTCGGTACAAGGCTTATGTAAATTTGAAGGAGACCGGCGGTACCGTTCCCTCATTTACGAAAAGAGCTATTGTGAGTTTGAAGGTGACCGGCGGTGCCGTTACCTCACTCATATGACAAGATATTGTGAATTTGAAGGCGACCGGCCTTGCCGTTCCCTCATTCATGAGACAAGGTGTGGTGAATTTGAAGGCGACCGGCAGGTGCCGTTCCCTCATTCATAAGGCAGGGTGTTGTAACCACCCGTTGTAACCACCCGTCAGTTCAAACGAAGTGTCCGTATATGTGGTGGCCCGTTTCCTTTACCGGCCACCCTGCCCGAGCAGTGTTATGGTCCCCGGTTCCCTGGGATACATATGCTGTATGCGAGGCGCGCACGGCGTTGACAATATGTTCCCGTAGCGTAAGGAACTTACGCAATACGAGAGAACCTCTCGTAAGAGAACGATACTCGGTTACTTAACGTAACCTCGGTTCTCTCTAGAAGAGGGAACGAGTATTGCGTTCCTTGCCGTGCGCCCCGCGGGCTTTTACGCTTCAGAACTACGAAAACCGAATATGCAGCCCGTGAGCCCTGTTTATATACACGTGGCCACGCCCCACCTGTAGGCAAATGAAGCGGGCTCACCAATAGGCTGCTGCAGTTGCCAGCAGAGCAGCCAATGGCACGCTGGAATAGCCTGCTATGGTCTGCCAGGCTGCCGCACTGCGTTGACAATGTTACAAAATTAAGGATAATTTTGGGTTTTTCAGAAATCTCGAAGAAAGAATACTTTCCCGTAGCGTAAGGAACTTACGCAATACTCGTTCCCTCTTCTAGAGAGAACCGAGGTTACGTTAAGTAACCGAGTATCGTTTCTTATAAACAGAAAGACTGAGCCTTTTTAGAATTGTTGCACAAAAACATCTGACAAGAGCCTGTGATGTCTGATAATGCCTTTTTGTCAACAATGTGTGAACACAACATTAGTTTCTAAATATCAACCCAAGCATCAATATGTCTGAAATTTTTGATAAAACCTATAAAGATACCGTGTGTTACATCACAGGCAGAGAAACTGGCCAATGGTTCCTGGAAAAGGAAAAATGGGCTCATGCAGAGAGAAAGACCACCTGGGAGAGAATCACCTCAGCAAGAAGAAAAGGTATGGCAGCTTCCCGAAAACACACACAAAATCCAAATGTCTATTAACCTCACTTGCATAAAGAAGTATCATGTGATTCTTCCTGTATTTTAATACGATCATCATAATTTGTTCAACACTTGGGGTCAGTATTTTTTTTTTTGGAGGAGGGGGGGGGGGGGGGGGGGGGGTTTGGGATGTATAGGGGTACAGCAGCAAGGACACATTAAATTGGATTCAATATTTCAAATTCTGTTCTTTTGAACTTTCTATTCATAAAAGAATCCTGGAATAAATTAATCACGTTTTCCACAAAAAATATTAAACAGCACAAGCGTTTATTAGAATGATTCTGAAGGATCATGTGACACTGAGACTGGAGTAATGATGCTAAAAAATACAGCTTTGAGAGGGATCATAGGAATACATTACATTTTAAAATGTATTCAAATTGTAGTAATATTTCACTATATTTCTGTTTTTATTTAATAATTTAATTTAATAAATGCAGCCTTGGTGAGCATAATAGTTTAAACTGGATCCATTATATAACTGTGCTTTCAAACACAATGGACTACATATGTTTTCTATACATGTTTGAATGTCTTTGCACCACCTGGTAATATTATCCGAGTAATTCTATCTATGATAGTGATGGAGTTTAAAACACATGGTTTCCCAAAAGATATTTGAGTTTGGTGCGTTATTGTTTGCAAAGCAAGCATGATCTGAAGTATATCTGTACAATTTGGCTTCAGGGCATTCTTTGCATAGTAAAATGCTTGTTTACTTATTAAACAACACAAAAGAGCTTTCTTACGGCATACAAAACTTGAAATATGACTCCTTTAGAAACCAAATCTTAGAGACATAAATGACCCAGTGTGAAAAGTTCTCAGAACCCAGAATCCTGCAGCGGAATCGGAATGAATTGCAAGGCCATTGATCGCTAGCACTTTGCCCTTGAGCGAGAGCTTCTCACATGTAGTTTGCCCAGGGGTTTGCTATTATGACATTTCCCTTTCCCTTTGGCAGTGTCATGAAATAAATATTTCCTCTATGTACTTTCACTGGAAAATGTTAACACAAAAGCATTCCGAGTTTCAAGTTCCTTTTCAAATTAATGGTGAAACTGCAGATTAAAAAAAAGGACTTGGGTTTTTATTTCTTTCAGTCTGGCATGCAGAAATATAACACCTTCGCTTAGGACTATTCTGACTGTCTGCATCCCAACCTCTCATTGTGAACACTCAGCAGCAATGCTTAAATATCACAAATATATACCCACAACAGCCAAAGTCTCGTTCTTATTTGTCAACCCGGATGCTCCAGTAGGCATATAAACACAGCGGTGACATTGGTCTTCATGCCTGTAAACACAACAGAGACACTCTCCTTTTAAACATCCACAAGCTGAAATCTGACCCCTGTTGTTCTGTTCCCCCAGCACTCTGTGACCAATGGCATCGGTAGGGAACAGCTTGCTCAGAACGGGCCCAGCGTTTATGCCGTGGTGCAGAGCACAGGCACCAACCGCCAACAGGAAGTGATGGCACGAGAGTGGTCTGTCGGTCACCTGAGGGATGAGATGAGGTACATCAGAGAGGTGAGTGCAGACACATTTATTTTGGTACCTAGAAGCTAACTGTAAGGTTAACTATTATTAGCAGATACTTCATACTCAGGAATGTACATCCAAACAGATCATGTATTTGTTCTGTTCTCAAAGGTACGTGACTCTTTGGAAAAAGTCAGAGAGCGGATGTATGGCCAGTTTGGAGGGATGCAACAATCAGTGCAAAAATTATCTCAGGAATTAAAGGTGAGCAAAATGCAGCATGTCAAGGTATTAAGGAAGGAATTATAATGTACCAGTAAAATAAACCCCTTTAGGGTGATCTCCCTGCATAATGTTATAAAAGACAGGCTGACTAGACATTATTACACAGCTACTCACCAAATAAATAAATATGTGTGGACATGAAATATGATTTGAGTTTGAAATTAATTTAATTATAATAATAATTTAATAATAATTTAAATAAAAATTATAATAATAATTTTAAAAGGAAAGTATAATTCATAAGTCAATTTCAGTGTACAAAACAATCGGTCTAACAATAAGAAGTCAATCTGTAAAGGTTGGAAAATAAATTAGATCAACAGATCAAGGCCAGTTTTCTAGTAGTCAGAGTTGACAGATTTCACAGAAAATTGTATGTTGTGTGATGGGCACAGACTCTGATTTTTTTTTTTATTCAGACTTTGGCTATGTTCACACTGTCCGTTTTTGGGATTGACAACCACATTTACTTACCGGTGTGAGTCTCGAAATGCCCCATTCAAATATCAACTTACAGTAGCATCTCAAATACTGTCTGTATGAACGTGCAATAGGATCCAAGCCTGTATTCTCTTAACAGGAACCATAGCAACAGTGACCAAAATAATATCAAAGATTGCAACCTCCACAAAACTGAAAAGTCTTATCACTTTTGACATGCCAAGAGTCCAGTCGAGCCGCGAGTTCATATGTCAAATCTTCATTAACCGACAGCAAATTTTATATCTATGAGCAGTTGAGTCATGCATAGAACACAAAACTGACGGGAGCAGCTCTGGTGGAGAACTAATAAAACCCTCATATCTCAGTCAGAGTTAACAAAACCACACATGAAAATGTTTGCGGTACACGCGTTTGTGCAGAGTGTCTTTCTCGCACTGTGTGACATGACAGACAAATTGTTGTCCAGTCCGTTTCTGTTCACACAGGGTTTTCCAAGAATGCGGTTGTGAAAGTGAATCATGAAAATTTACGGGTGTGAGTTCAGTTATAGAATGCAGTAAATATAAACTGTATAATAAACTGTGTGTGTAAATAACTGAACATATTGTTTTCATTTGGCACGAGTTTGTTTTCAGAATGACTTGAAAAGTCTGTGTGACCCTCTCTCAGTGTATGATGCACATTCACAATCACAGTTATTCTCTGTAACCAAAGTCGACAAGTGTATAATGTCTACTGCTCTAAAATCAATTTCAAAAGTGGTGTATTCCAGCCTTAAGTTAGGCAGAAAATGGCGGTAGTTGCGTTTTTGTGTGAATTGAGAGAGATTGAGTCGTGAAATGAGAGACGTGAAAGTAGGGTATTATTTTATTTACCCAATGTCACAATTAACCAATCAGTATACCAGAGAGCTATGTAATAATACCCAAGAGTATTATCTACCACAAAGCCATACTCTGTAAGACTTGATAAAAAAAAACTAAAATTTATAGTGGTTCGACAAGTTCTCAATGTGCTGACTGTGTTTGTACCAGGCAGCCAACTCTCACAAGCGTTTGCTAGAGTCAGAGGTGAGGACGAGAAGTGCAGCTATGGACAGCTTTGACCAGATGAACAACTCCCTCATATCAGCAAACATTGATCTGCAGGTACACAATCAATGCGCTCATTGCCACCTGACAAAGGTCTGTTCAGAGAACACTCTTTACGTTGTTTTTGTAGTCAAGCTGCTTAGACTGATCAACATTTAAAGGCCACATTAGAAAAAAACTTAACTGCCAGCATAAAAGCATTCTTTTAGAAACTACCTTTGTATTCATCCATGTGATTGTTATAATGCTTGTGCTGCTGTTTTTGTTGATGATGGCTGTTTTAGAAATCAATACTGGAAAGCTGTCATAACCGTGTGGGAAACAGGGATGAAATGAGATCTCTGCGCAGCTCATTGGAGAAGACAGAGGAGAAACTCAAAGAAACGGAGAGACAACTAGCAACAGCACAGACTGAAAACCGCTCTCTCAAACATCAGGTGCACTTGCCAGCACACAAAAACAGCTATTATACATTGCTATTATTATCGGGCAGACCCTTCATGGTGTGAACTTCCTAATACCATGGCCTCTTTTTTTCCTATTGAAACAATACATAGCAGATTATTGAGAACACCACCTACTGGCTAGTATACGAACTTGGGCACAATTTATAAAAGGAAAAGATTTTTCTAATTAATACGTTCATTTTTTAAACCTCATATTAATTGAGAGACTTGTGTACATGGAATAATAGTACACTACACACTTTTACATATACAGTGTTTTGTATTATCCAGTGTACTTTGATATTTTCTACATGATGTATTTGATATAATTATAAATTAATGTCAAAAAGTAAACTTTTACTGTATTGTATTGCAGTGTTAAGGTACAAAAGAAGAATATAGTTAAAAAACTATAGTTAAAATGTCCGTTTTGCTTTAATGACTGTTTGTTAAACCTGAAGATAATGTTCCACAGCATGATTTGAGATGATCCAAAGAGTATCTCTTGTGCTTAGTTGGAAATAAGAACATCTGATTAAAAAAAAAAAAAAATTATGCTTAATGTCACTTTTTACATGTTCATTTCCATGCTATTTGACAACTAAATTGCTTTTTTGTGTGTAGGTGGAGACTTCTCAGGAGGCGAAGACCCAAGCTTTGAAAGAGTTGAGTGCTAAGCTGCACAGGGAATATGAGGAACAGCTGCAGGAACAGCAGAGGAAGTACAGAGAGGAGATAGAAGCTTTGCAGGTACAGATATAACCAACCAAACAAACAAACAAACAAACTCACAATGCCTTGGTGCCTAACTAGTTCAACAAGAACTGCACTGCATGATCATGCGACAAATGCATTAGTTTGTGTGTGTGTGTGTGTGACTTTTTGAAGACTTTGTAATATCTACAGACTCATTGTAAAAAGACTGCTTTTGTATTATACTTCACAAGCAGGGCATGAGGATTCCAATTTCATAACAGGAAACATCTGTAGTTATTGACCAGGGAAGAGAGAAAAATCCATTTGTTTTTTCGAAGTAAGGGTGCCACCTAGTGATGATAGTTAAGATTTCAGAGCGGATGATGGTAACTGACTGATGAACAGAGGAAAATAAGTGTAAAATGTATGAGCTGTATGTCCACAGGCACAGCTTGATGACTACATGAGGAGACTTGAGGAGGCAGAGAGGAACGCTCAGATAGCTGAGGCAAAGATCGCTGAAAGAGACCAAAGAATTACAGAAGTGGAAAGGCTACTAAATTGTATGGCTCAGGTAAATAATCAGTTAGCTCAGTCTGTGCTTGTTACCCCCAAAGGAAACTATTTATGCAACACTTCTCTCTTTATAACAGGAGAAGGGTGACCTGACAAAAAGACTTGTTGAATGTGAACAACGCTTGCGTGGTTTGGACCAAATTGACCATGCAGACAAAGCTGTGGCCAAACAGTAAGACTTCTAATGTATACCTATAATGAGTCTGCAGCTGCTGAGTCCAGTAGTTATATCATGTTTTCAGGATGGTTTCAGTGACAGCCTAAGATTTATAATAATCAGATACCATTACTATAATAATAATTACTATATTTTAAGTAGGCCTGGGAGAAATAATGCATTCATTTCGGAAATATATTTGCTTTTTAATGTATTCAAATAATTAAAGCAATGAATTCAGCGTCTGAAGTAGCTATGCTAATGTTTTTCCCCACATCCTTGAAAACAGAGTATTGAAACATCACCAAACACACTATATAAAAAGCACAGCTAAATATGACATTTATTATAATTGGTTTATGTGATTTATTATTTAAGGTTCACTTAAATTTAAAGTTTCTATAATATTTGTAATGTTCTGAAATTAATAAATGATGAATAAAAACATTGGGATAAATTGCAGTTTGGGCCTGGCCTTCAATTATACTCTTATTAAGTTATGTGGCTGTAATTACTTAAATTTTCCCCTGAAATGGAAAGAAAAATAAATTAATCAGTATTATCTGTGATACTTGCTTTCATTCATAGTACATAGTAAAAAGATGACATGAAACAAATATTTAAAATACTTTCGTTATGCTGTTTTTACATTTAATTTGGAGATTCATGTGAAAATATATTAATGATTACAAATTGTTATGTTAGGTTTATGTTTAAATGTACAATTAAATCTAGAAACCTGTGTAACGTTTTATCCACTGGAGGCAAGCATAGATGAACCCATGTGCATTTTATTTATATTTATAAAAATGAAGTGATGCAAAATAAACAAGGACTTGTACTTGACTTGGAACAGACTTGACTTGGAACAGACTTGACTTGGAACAGACTTGACTTGGAACAGACTTGACGCATGAACAAACACTCACCAACAGCAGGTTACGTCAACAATACTCCACAAGGACACATGGCAAACATGAGGGCTTAAATACACAAAGACTAATGACTAAACAAGATACACCTGTGAACAATCAGAATAATGAACCAATGACAGAACTGGACTGAGAACATATGACTAAAACAACCAATGAGAATACGTTTGTTCGACTTGATACAGTGATGCGCAGACCGATCGGCGGCTGATTTGAAGCAGTGCATGCCGGTTAGAAATTTTGCATCCAGCCGCAGCAGATGTCGAACACACCTAACATAACACAAGAGGACAAGGGAATCACATGACAATGGAGCACATGGCAGGATCACATGACAAACAGGAACACATAACAAAACCAGGAAACAGGACAAAATAAGAACATGAAACAAAACCAAAACACTAGACATTACAACCTGTGCGATTTAATTCATTATTTTTTATTTAGTCTAAAAATGTCTTAATTTTGCCCTCTCAGAGAGAAAAAAAAAATGCTACCAATAATTTTATTTCATATATTATATCTCTCATAAGCCTCATTGCCCCTCTCAGGTCCGAGCAGCTGAAAGGGGAAGTGGCAGAACTGCGAGAGAGAATAAAGCACCTCAACGACATGGTGTTTTCACAACAGAGGAAGGTCAAGGGCATGATAGAGGAGGTGAGGATTTACAGAGACAGTTTCTTCTGTTAATAAAGAGCATTCCATGTACACAAAATGAACCAAAACCAAAAATCATGACACCATTATTGTTTTAATTATGAAACAAACAACCAAACAAATAATTCCACAGGTTGAAACCTTGAGAGCAAAAGTTGCACAGAAGGATATGTTCATTGCTGAGCTGCTGGACAGGATTGCCATTGTGGAGTGTGAGGTAAGAGTGACGTTTTCCATGTAGCAAAATGTGATTTTTGCCTGTCCCTCACCTTTACCAATCTAGAAAGCACAGATTGGTTGGAATAAGCAGACTGAATGTGATTATTCCAAAATCCATCGCTATTCTGTCAGCTGGATTCAAATTTCTCATATATCTCATTTAAATCTTATTTGTCATCTTTATATATCTGTGAAATCAATTCTCTACTCAATTTCCCATTGCCTCTGGTCTGACTCTGTCCTTTGCTTTGCTTCATTCCTAGAATAATGAGTTAGAAGACAAGTTGAAGTATTTTATGTCTGTACAGAGAGCAACAGAGACTAAAGTAGCCACCATGGATGTTGGAGTTGGCTGTGACCTGCCCCTTAGGTAATGAGCGCAAGATCACCTTGCCATAAGAAATTTAAAACTGCTTTCGAGGCCACGCCTTTACACACATCCTCTCCCTTTTCTCATAGATCTGAGCTGCAGTATGTCGCTCCTGTCCAACCCAGCCCTGTCCCCTCGACCCCAAGATCCTCTAGCAGACTGAGCAATAGTCTACTTAAATACACTCCTGGCCAGTACACCACAATGCTGCGGTCCAGTGTAGTACATACACAGGAAACTACGAGCAGTCCCACACAAACTGCACCTCTACCTTCAAGTGACGTTCAGACAAGCAATGAAGACGGGAAGTCCGAAACGGCCTCAGAACTGTCCTCTGCCACCAGCCCTAGAGCGAGAACCAGCCCGTCAAAGATCTACACTCCTTTTATGAGGCTGATGGAGATGAGCGCGAAGATGAACATTGATTGAAGGGCAGTGGCAGAAGCTGATGGAACATGAAGTATTTTTGTTTTGTTACTGCTCATGTATTATTACAGTATATGTAAATAACCTACTGATCTGTGAATAACTTATTTTAGTGATGCACTCTATTTTGCTTTGTTTACCAAAAACCTAGTGATTTTATGTGATAGCCCTCTATATTTTACAATTATCTATTTATATTTCCATTTTTCTGAGCCCATGTTTGCTTGGATCATTTTCTAAAGTATATTACCCAGATACTATTTTGTTATATATATAAAAAACTAAATAATAGGCTCCATGTATGAAGGGGTTTTCAGCAAAGAAATTGTGCTATCAGCTGTGATCAAAGCTCAATGCTTGGGTTCTAATAGATGTTTTTCACTTCAGTGTGTATTAACGTGTTTAATGGTTCCATTTATTTGTACAAAGAGAGTTGTTGACATCAGTGGCCTCATACTCTGTTGCACTTTCCCCCCTGGAGCTGATAGATGCACAGACTCCAGCTTATTCACCTGATTTTTACAGCTCAACGTGAAACTTGAAATAAGGGCGTTGATTATAGATCCCATTCATTCTAGGCCAGAGCACATTACACAGACACAGAACGAAGATTGCCGAGAGGAAACGCTCTGTGGATTGTTCACAGCGTTAATGTGTGAATGCACTTTTCTGAAGACGCGCTTCAGGTGCCAAATTCACATCATGATTTATTATGACTGCAAATTAAGGTTTATAAAGTACATTTGAGTCTTTACCTGTAATACAAAATGCTAAAATATGTTTGGTATTACATATTTTTCACCGACTGAGCACTATATTTACATATAACTGGGTATATTGTTCAATAAATAAAATGTCCAAAACTCTCCCTCTTTGTACTGTTTGGTTATAGGCCTACTGATCTGTAAGAAATCTCTTTTCAAATCTTCCTTGCAAATTATGTCTCATTCTTGTGTCTCAGGCTTTACTGAGTGGAAACCAAAAAAAGTTTTTTAATGCTTTACTGAACACCACAATAACAGCAGTATTTGTATAGAATTATTCATTAACAGGAGTTGATTGGGGCAGATTTCATAGTGTTGTAGGTGGTGACTGTATTAGTGGAGATCTCTATGGACCTTATTCAGTACCATATTTTATTTTTAACGGGAATGAAAATGAGGCATACATGTTTCAACTGCTTTAATGTGTTTTGAATTGTTCTGCTGACGAAATACTGCAAAAGTATCTTTCCAAGAAATTTAAGCAGACAAAAATCTCCAGAAAGCATGAGCTGTGGAAAATTATAAGTGATCTAGTAAATTATACAGCTTCTTACAAGCGGATGCCATTGAAAACACGGCAAGTCTATAAGTTAACATATAGATTTACAAAAATATATGCACGAACCTTCATTTCTAGAGAAAAAAACATTACAAGTAACAATGCATTTTTATGTGTTACAAATAAATGATTGACATTATATGCAATTAATGCAAAATGTAACGTTTTATTTATAATGCTAGGCCATAAGCGTATTTATTATAATAATTATTATTATTATGATTATTAAAAAACGGTTATTTATCACACTGAAGGAGTACGCACGCGCCGCCCAATTCAAAGCAACCACAGAGTGTGTTGTCATGACAACCTAACAATCCGGAAGAACTCCACTTGCGCGTCAGCGGTGAGCGGTTATGATATTATTATTCATTATTTAGATCACTGTTGTGTTACAGTCTGATTATACAATGAGTATTCACCAAAATATTTTATTGACTGTCTAAATCAACAGATTCCACACTTTTTATTGCGTTTTAATGGAGGTCAAAGGTCCGACAAACACTATATGAAATAGCAAACTAGCTAACAACTAAGTTATACAATTTAACTTACTTGCTGCTATATAAGAACGAATTATTACACTATTGTTGTTTACTTGGTACTCCTGTAATTCCAAGAATACCATGGTATTATTATGGCACATGGTCTAAAAAAACACAATACAGGACTGCCATGTAAAAAAAAAAAAAGAAAAAAAAAAGATGGTTGTTTTTTGTTTACTTTAAGTTATTTCTGAAGATATTACTGTTACGGTTTGAATGTTTTCTAAGGTCCACTTTATTTGACTGACACACACGTGTGTATATATATATATATATATATATATATATATATATATATATATATATATATATATATATATATATATATATATATATATACAGTGAGGAAAATAAGTATTTGAACACCCTGCTATTTTGCAAGTTCTCCCACTTAGAAATCATGGAGGGGTCTGAAATTGTCATCGTAGGTGCATGTCCACTGTGAGAGACATAATCTAAAAAAAAAAAAATATCCAGAAATCACAATGTATGATTTTTTAACTATTTATTTGTATGATACAGCTGCAAATAAGTATTTGAACACCTGAGAAAATCAATGTTAATATTTGGTACAGTAGTCTTTGTTTGCAATTACAGAGATCAAACATTTCCTGTAGTTTTTCAGCAGGTTTGCACACACTGCAGGAGGGATTTTGGCCCACTCCTCCACACAGATCTTCTCTAGATCAGTCAGGTTTCTGGCCTGTCGCTGAGAAACACAGTTTGAGCTCCTCCAAAGATTCTCTATTGGGTTTAGGTCTGGAGACTGGCTAGGCCACGCCAGAACCTTGATATGCTTCTTACAGAGCCACTCCTTGGTTATCCTGGCTGTGTGCTTCGGGTCATTGTCATGTTGGAAGACCCAGCCTCGACCCATCTTCAATGCTCTAACTGAGGGAAGGAGGTTGTTCCCCAAAATCTCGCAATACATGGCCCCGGTCATCCTTTCCTTAATACAGTGCAGTCGCCCTGTCCCATGTGCAGAAAACACCCCCAAAGCATGATGCTACCACCCCCATGGTTCACAGTAGGGATGGTGTTCTTGGGATGGTACTCATCATTCTTCTTCCTCCAAACACGTTTAGTGGAATTATGACCAAAAAGTTCTATTTTGGTCTCATCTGACCACATGACTTTCTCCCATGACTCCTCTGGATCATCCAAATGGTCATTGGCAAACTTAAGACGGGCCTTGACATGTGCTGGTTTAAGCAGGGGAACCTTCCGTGCCATGCATGATTTCAAACCATGACGTCTTAGTGTATTACCAACAGTAACCTTGGAAACGGTGGTCCCAGCTCTTTTCAGGTCATTGACCAGCTCCTCCCGTGTAGTTCTGGGCTGATTTCTCACCTTTCTTAGGATCATTGAGACCCCACAAGGTGAGATCTTGCATGGAGCCCCAGTCCGAGGGAGATTGACAGTCATATTTAGCTTCTTCCATTTTCAAATGATTGCTCCAACAGTGGGCCTTTTTTCACCAAGCTGCTTGGCAATTTCCCCGTAGCCCTTTCCAGCCTTGTGGAGGTGTACAATTTTGTCTCTAGTGTCTTTGGACAGCACTTTGGTCTTGGCCATGTTAGTAGTTGGATTCTTACTGATTGTATGGGGTGGACAGGTGTCTTTATGCTATAAATTCAGGTGCATCTAATTTAGGATAATAAATGGAGTGGAGGTGGACATTTTAAAGGCAGACTAACAGGTCAGAATTCTAGCTGATAGACAGGTGTTCAAATACTTATTTGCAGCTGTATCATACAAATAAATAGTTAAAAAAATCATACATTGTGATTTCTGGATTTTTATTTTTAGATTATGTCTCTCACAGTGGACATGCACCTACGATGACAATTTCAGACCCCTCCATGATTTCCAAGTGGGAGAACTTGCAAAATAGCAGGGTGTTCAAATACTTATTTTCCTCACTGTATATATATATATATAGGGTGACTTCAGGTTGAATGGGACACTTTTTCCCAGTCATCTCAATGGCAAAAAGTGTCCGAATCAACCTGAATTCACCCTATATATATGTGTGTGTGTGTGTGTGTGTGTGTGTGTGTGTGTGTGTGTGTGTGTGTGTGTGTGTGTGTGTATAATATGATTGTATAAATGTAACTCGACAAAGTGGGGTTTCAGTTTAAAATTATAATTTTTCCCCCCTCCAGAAATAGCACAACATGGCTGTGAATGTCATAGCAGGTTTGGAGATCCCAGAGCCGTCAGACTACAGTAGCTGTGAAGATGATGATAATGTGACTTATTTCACAGATCTGCATCAGCCTGATAATAATCTGCCTGAGCCTGCGAGAATGATCAATAAGATGTTAAATAACCTTGTTGACAGTGCATGGGAAGTTATATCAGAGCAGGAGAAGATCGACAAGGATGCACAAAAAACAAGACAAATTCCTGTGCTGAATGCTACTAAAGAAATGAAGGTACAGCGGCAAGAAAAAGTATGTGAACCGCTTACAGAATCGGTGAAAATGGGAATCATTTAAATAAGAGGGATCATACAAAATGCATGTTATTTTTTTATCTAGTACTGTCCTGAATAAGATATTTAACATAACAAATGTTTACATATAGTCCACAAGACAAAACCATAGCTGAATTTATTAAAATAACCCCATTCAAAAGTTTATGACCCATTGATTCTCAGTGCTGTGTGTCGTTTCCCTAGATGATCCACAGCTGTTGTTTTGTTTTGTGATGGTTGTTCATGAGTCCCTTGTTTGTCCTGAGCAGTTAAACTGCCCAATGTTCTTCAGAAAAATCCTCCAGGTCCTGCACATTCTTCAGTTTTCCAGCATCTTTTGCATATTTGAACCCTCTCCAGCAATAACTATGATTTTAAGATCCATCTTTTCACACTGAGGACAATTGAGGGACTCCCTCAAACACAACTACTAAAGAAGGTTGAAACATTCACTGATGCTCCAGAAGGAAACACAATACATTAAGAGCCTCAGTGTGAAAAGATGGATCTTAAAATCGTAGTCATTGCTGGAGAGGGTTCAAATATGCAAAAGATGCTGGAAAACTGAAGAATGTGCAGGACCTGGAGGATTTTTCTGAAGAACATTGGGCAGTTTAACTGCTCAGGACAAACAAGGGACTCATGAACAACCATCACAAAACAAAAAAACAGCTGTGGATCATCCAGGGAACGACACACAGCACTGAGAATCAATGGGTCATAAACAATTGAACGGGTTATTTTAATAAATTCAGCAATTTTTGTCTATATGTAAACATTTTTATGTAAAATATATTTTTCAGGACAGTACTAAATAAAAAATAACATGCTTTTTGTATGATCCCTCCTATTTAGTTAAAATGAATCCCATTTTCACAGATTCTCCAAGCGGTTCACATACTTTTTCTTGCCACTCTATGTTTTTACATACAGTAAAATCATACAGCTCCATCATATTCCTTTGCACACGTGCTTTGTGTGCATTTGTCCAAAATGGTCATTTTACACTTGAGATTTTTATTGTCTTTTTTGTTTTGTTCTTAGCTTACAGAAAGAACTAACTGTATTGCGTGCTCTGAGGATGGACTTTACCTGTTTCTGGGTCACGCTCATGGTCTGTCAGTCATCAGTACATCCACTCTCACCTGTGTAAGAACATGGCAGAATGAAAGAGTGGAGCTTACCAGCATCTCTTGTGCCTCTCTGGGAAACCTCACACACCTCTTATGCACAGTGGATGACATGGGTAAGTTATTGAGAATAGGGGATATTTTTAGACAATTTGCATTCAAATCTCTCCACTGTATTTATTTATACATAATTATTCTCTGTCTCATAAGGTATTGCACGGCTTTTTGTGCATCACATGGAGAATGTTTATTTAATAAAAATCATCAATGAAACTGTGAGTTCGCAATAGTGTTTTAAGAACTTATTTGTATGTTTGCTTTTGGTTTTAAAAGGCTTTAAAATAATTACTGTGTTATATTTCTCACAGGAAGATATAAACCAAAGAAACATCTGTGGAAAATTTGAAGTGTCTAGAAGAGGGGACTTTGGAGCTGCAGTCATGATGTGTAAATGTTGTATTGAAATATAGGTATATTATATTAAATGGTGAAACCGCTGATTTATTAATGCTATTGCTATACATTGTCAATGTCTTTGAAGCCAGTGGTTCTGTTTGGTTGGATGTCTATCGTTTTCCACAAGATGTGTGGCTCAAAGAGCTGGAAGCAAAACAGGTAACTGTTATAGTTATTGGAAAGTTACCTTTACGTTTTAAAAACGAAAAATTTTGGTCTTTTGTTGATGTCAATTAAAAATGCACAACAAAATTTCCTTGGAGGAACAACTGTTGTGTATTTATTTCAGAATAAAATGTTTGTCCTATGAGTTTGCTTGTGTCTGGCAATGTTTGCTAAATTGCTGCAATGAGATGATCATTTTCTGCCCTGTCTCTTCTGTAGGCTACACAATCCTCATGGCCCACAGAAGCCAAATTGTCTCCAATAGTCTTAGTCATGAAGATCAAACCTCCAGAAATCCCTGCAGGTATGTTTAAAGCATTGCTGCAAATATGGTTTTTTTTTTTCCAGAAGTCTGTTATATACGTATTTCTTTGGAAGTGGAAATGGAAGTGTTCATGTCTTTAAGGAACCTCTCTAAAAAGTCCATTTGAAGTCCTGCAGAAGACAGAGGAAGGCACTATAATAGGCTCAGGCCAAAATCACCTCATTAGTAGTCGTCAATGGGAAAACCAGGATGTGGCATTTAGGAAAATGTTCACAAAGCACCTCAACTCCAGCTCTACGAGACCATCACAGCAAAAAGCAGAAGGTCCCAGGTAGGCTTGATTAAAGCCTTTTTGAAAGCACATTTTACTTGATTTTGGAGACATATACTTAAGTCACCCCCAAACAGTACTGTATTTTGACACTTTAGCCACACTTATATACACTCACCTAAAGGATTATTAGGAACACCTGTTCAATTTCTCATTAATGCAATTATCTGATCAACCAATCACATGGCAGTTGCTTCAATGCATTTAGGGGTGTGGTCCTGGTCAAGACAATCTCCTGAACTCCAAACTGAATGTCAGAATGGGAAAGAAAGGTGATTTAAGCAATTTTGAGCGTGGCATGGTTGTTGGTGCCAGACGGGTCTGAGTATTTCACAATCTGCTCAGTTACTGGGATTTTCACACGCAACCAATTCTAGGGTGTACAAAGAATGGTGTGAAAAGGGAAAAACATCCAGTATGCGGCAGTCCTGTGGGCGAAAATGCCTTGTTGATGCTGGAGGTCAGAGGAGAATGGGCCGACTGATTCAAGCTGATAGAAGAGCAACTTTGACTGAAATAACCACTCATTACAACCGAGGTATGCAGCAAAGCATTTGTGAAGCCACAACACGCACAACCTTGAGGCGGATGGGCTACAACAGCAGAAGACCCCACCGGGTACCGCTCATCTCCACTACAAATAGGAAAAAGAGGCTACAATTTGCACAAGCTCACCAAAATTGGACAGTTGAAGACTGGAAAAATGTTGCCTGGTCTGATGAGTCTCGATTTCTGTTGAGACATTCAGATGGTAGAGTCAGAATTTGGCGTAAACAGAATGAGAACATGGATCCATCATGCCTTGTTACCACTGTGCAGGCTGGTGGTGGTGGTGTAATGGTGTGGGGGATGTTTTCTTGGCACACTTTAGGCCCCTTAGTGCCAATTGGGCATCGTTTAAATGCCACGGCCTACCTGAGCATTGTTTCTGACCATGTCCATCCCTTTATGACCACCATGTACCCATCCTCTGATGGCTACTTCCAGCAGGATAATGCACCATGTCACAAAGCTCGAATCATTTCAAATTGGTTTCTTGAACATGACAATGAGTTCACTGTACTAAAATGGCCCCCACAGTCACCAGATCTCAACCCAATAGAGCATCTTTAAGATGTGGTGGAACGGGAGCTTCGTGCCCTGGATGTGCATCCCACAAATCTCCATCAACTGCAAGATGCTATCCTATCAATATGGGCCAACATTTCTAAAGAATGCTTTCAGCACCTTGTTGAATCAATGCCACGTAGAATTAAGGCAGTTCTGAAGGCGAAAGGGGGTCAAACACAGTATTAGTATGGTGTTCCTAATAATCCTTTAGGCGAGTGTATATATATATATATATATATATATATATATATATATATATATATATATATATATATATATATATATATATATATATATATATATATATAATATACACAAACACACACTTTCAACCAAAATACATGGTGTTCCAAATGAAATGTGTAAGGATGAATTTATGACATTTTTTTGTACTTGAATTGAGTGAAAAGAATGTTTTCTGTCATAAATGTGAGCATATGTAGCTTACATTTATGTAAAAAAGTATGTATAGTGTGGCACATCTGCATGGCCATACAACTTCATCTGATCACTTAATCTTGAATATTAAGTTAAAAAAGTTTATATTTCAAAGTCAGTATGGCCTCATAAATAATAAAATGATAAGCCTGATGTCACAACAAATCTTGTTTGGACACAATTGATTACAACCAATAGAGAGTGTCGGCAATAGTTCTAAGAATAATATATAGAATAAAGTGATATTTCAATTATTAATAAAAAGATGTGGTAACACTTTACAATAAGGTTTCATTAGTTTTCATCACTACTTTAGTTAACATGAAATAATAAATAATACTTCTGCAGCATTTATTCATCTTAGTTCATGTTCATTTCAACATTTACTAATACATTATTAATATCAAATATTGTATTTGTTAACATTAGTAAATGGTCTGTGAACTAACATGAATCAATGAAAAGCTGGATTTTTTTAGCATGAACTAACATGAACAAATACTGTAACAAATTTCTTATTGTCAGTTCATTTGAATGAACTAATGTTATCAAATGAGACCTTATTGTAAAGTGTTAGCAAAGAGGTTTATGATAAAAATTATTAATAATAAAATTTTGTTCCAAATAAATATTATGTTTCTTTTTCCAGAATGTGGAATGAGCTCTTTTCCATACAGTGAGAGTTATAATTGCAACCACGCACATGAAAAAAAAAAGATATCGTGGCCACAAATTAACAATTCATTCCCTTGTTTTAGTTTATAGGACATGTTTGATTAATTAATTCTTTAGAATAATGTTCCGTCATTAATTCATAACTACACAGGAACAAATCTGAGTAACACACTATTAACACACTATTAACTAACAAGAAACTCTGATTAACGAATTAGTAAGTAATAGCGCTCACTTGAATATATACGGTGTATCTAAGTCTCAAATTGCTCGCCTTCAGCTAGTCCAAAATGCTGCCCCCAGACTTCTTCACAAGTGTCATAAACATGAACATATCACTCCAATTCCTAGATCTCTACACTGGTTGCCGGTTTGTCAGAGAATAGACTTCAAAATTCTCTTCTTTGTATACATAACCTAGCTCCTGTTTACCTCTCTGAGCTTCTTCATCCCTACACTCCATCAAGAAGCCTAAGATCCTGCTATCAGGGTCTGCTGGTAGTCCCAACTCAAGCGTAGAGGAGAGCGTGCATTATTTGCGATGACAGGGCCACGACTTTGGAACACCCTGCCTTTAGAGATTAGAACGGCCCCTTCTCTGTCTGCTTTCAAGTCTCTTTTAAAAATGTACCTGTTTTCTTTAGTGTATTGAATTTTTTTTTTTTTTGTTCTTTTCCTCTCTGTTGGTAATTTATATCTGAGCTTTGATTTTTTTTAAATTACCAAATCCTTCTAAAGGAATGACTAATTATTTGGATTAGTAACATGATTCTAACATGAAGATCACTAGTAATGACTCAAGTGTTACCAAATCCATCAGAAGGAATTGCTATCCAAAACATTACAAAAACGTACAGAAACCTCAAAAGCTTACAATGACTTCAGTAATTACTAGTGAGTTATCATGTTTTTCACTTTAGAAAACTGATCCAGAAACTAGTAGTTCCTAGTTCTAAAGTGTTACCATTTATTCCCTTGTTTTAGGTATATCATGGACATGTTATACTAATTTAGTCACTCATTTTAAGTTTAAAGTAAGACGAAGGAATAAATTAAACAGTTGCATATAAGAAGTGACAGTACTGACTACATGTGAAATGAGAAACATTTGTCAAACTATGTGGTGAGTCACTTTAGAACCTCTAGTCTAGAGATTATGAAAGGTGTCAAGATAATTTTTTCACATTACAAAATTTGCTACAGTTTGTCAGTCTTTTTTCATTACAGCAACTGCACTTGTCACTTCTTATTGCATGAGGGGTTTTATGCAGTACCTGGGGAAACGAAGGCAGCTAGAGGTGAGTCATTAACTCGAGAGATTATTTCATGCAAGTTTTTCAGTGGTAGATATAAGCCTTCTCTCAGAATGTGCATTTATGATATTTATTTGGGTAATCTTTGAAGATATTCCCGTTGCCATGTGCCTGTGGTGGAATGGCAGTCATAATCTCTTACAGTATCTTCTGTTGAAGAAAGAGAAAGGTACTCCAGCCACTAACTCATACATTTATAATCTGGTATATTCACATTACATGGACACATTTGTTCATGTTTATAAATGATATTTGAATCTGTTCCTGAATCAGACAGTGAACCCAGACCGGACGTTTTGTGGCCCAATTCTCAGGAAATCCTTTGCTCTGCCATCAGTGCCTGCACACGGTTCATAGTTCTAGGGCTTGATGGTCAGCTGGTTACTATATGGGACAGACGGTTTGGTAAGTTTCCTTCAGTGTTTAGTCATTTCATATATTGTTTATGATAGATATTATGTGGTTTTCGATGACAAAATGATATAATGGTACACTACTAAAATCATCCTGAAAGAAAGAATCTTACCCCTGATTGTCTTCTGCTGGTGCAGGGTGTCCATATGCCAATATTGTGATTCCAGGAGACAGCGCCATTTGCAGGATGAAGCTTCTTTTGCTGAGTCAACTACCGGTCACTCCTCTTCTTCATGGTCCAATTTTACCCACACTACATTTAGTGCTCACCTGCAGAAGTGGGGAGTGCTACAGTGTGACAGCGAGCAAAGGCGGAGACGTGTGCACTGTTCCACTTATTGAGAGGTCCTAAACACTCACAGTTATTATAAAGGGTTTAGAAATACTGAACATGGTGTATAAATAAATACAATGACTATCTCCCATCAGACCCGCAGACCCAAGCAGTTCTGTCTCCGTTGCTGTACCTGTGCCCTTCCTGAAGTGTCTGGTATAGTACAACTTAGCAGCACAATTCGGTGTTAAAGCTAAGTTGAAACAATAGCTATAAAGTTTTAATAATCGCTCTAATTTTATAAGAATAGGGAAGTCCACACTATAACGCTATCAACGTTGGATTCTTGAATAATTGATTTCAGATTGCTTGTTTTTTCTTTCTTTATTGCTCTATAAAGTGACTATATGGTTATTGTTTACAGGTTTTGTTGATGCAGAGAAATGGGCAAGTATCTATATGGGAAATGAAGGATGGCGCACCAGTGTTCATCTTAAACCTGCCTCACACTCATGTGCTCGGCTCGCTCAGAGAACCTGTGTATGTGCTTGAGCCAGTCCAACAAAATCTGTATATTATAGGTAAACTGAAAAACAACGAATCCATTCTATTATGTTAGCTATTATTTGATTGACACTTGCATTCCACTGCACTGCTTTTCCATTGTTTTTCTTTGTAAATATGCACTTGACGAACATGTTTGACTGTTGTACTTGCGTCTCACATCTTTTGCAGTGTCTCATGCATGACACAGCATTCAAAAAATGCAGAGGTCAAGTTAAAATAAGTTTTTTTAAAAAATGTTTTAAAGTCTCACTCTCTTCGCGTCAGGTGGTTCTTTGCCTCCACATCATGCATTAAAATAATATAAAGGCACAGTATGTAGGATTTTTGGAGTAAAAACCACTATTACCAAAAACCACTAGAACAATGTTATATATTTTGTTGACTTGTGTACTTACATTATCCCAAATGTTTCCAAGAATGTTTAAATCCAGAGAAATACGCCTTTTTAACCAGGACTGCGTCCGTGTGTCGCCTATCAAAGTCATCATACCCGTGTTACCCTCGATTTCCGGTTTTATTTTGTAGAAACCATGGAAACACAAAGACGCTTTAATATATTACATGTTTTATTAAACAAAGGAACAACTGTTTGGAGACATTTATAGACAGAAAACAAATTATTGTACAGTAATACAGTATTTTCTCTGTCATACAATATGTTTTTCACATGAATTGCATGTAATTTAGCAACACAAGCCATCCAGCATTTATTAATATGATATTCTAATATCGATCTAGCTTGCTGCAGTGTCTCATTGCAGCTGCGGAGCGACGCACAGAATAACGTTACAACATCATTTTCAACACACTCCGATGTATCTAATATGATAAAACAGCGCTGCGTTACCCCACATACACTTGACCGGAAGAAGCGGAAGCGGCGACTGTGGCATAATAAAAGTTCTGCTGCTGTCGAGCCATGTGTCACGCTCGTCTCTCATTAGCAATCGCTTCAGCGACCTCGTTCAGCTCCCACAGCACTCGGCCCTGCTCTGCTTCACTACAGTAACGTTAATAATCTCATCCATGAACATGATTTCTGCCCCCGATTCTTTCCCACTGGCTGGGAGGTGAAGACGGCAACTCCCAAGATTCCACGCTCAATCTCGGTGTCGTCAAGCTACGCCTTTGTTTTGAATAGGCAAACTCTAACTGCGAAAAACTACATGGTGCGCCTTTAATGCACAGTTAGTCATGGATTATCCCTTACATTAAAAAAGTCTCTAGACCTTTTCTTTTATTCCATTGCCCTTCATCTCAAGTTTTCAACACAAATACATGTTCTGTGTGAATTCTGTTGTTTACAGTTGTGATGCAATGTGTCTAAGGTGGCACATATTGTTATTTATTGAGTGTCAGTTACAGAAAGATTTTGTCTTCATGGTGACACACCACCTGATTTGTTTGTTTTTTAGGTAACAGAATAACACCTTTAGCAAAGGTGATGGAAAGTGGAGAGGATGAGAGCTCTCTCTTCATTTTCAGCTTTTCAGAATGTTCATTGCTTGATCTGTACCGTGTCGCAAGGCCTGCTGTAACTGAAAAAGAGACCAGAGCCACACTATCCAGTTTGGAGGAGGCCTGCAACCTTTACTTTCAGGAAAGGTTTGTGAACTGTTGTTCAGTATTAAATAACTTGTGTGTACACAACTACAATAAATTTTCTCTTAGAACCTTTTCTCCACACGAAAGTAAGAATACTCTTGTTAGTGAATGAGACCCAATGTGAGACTGCACTGCAACCTGTTCATCAAATGCAAATGATTATATAAAATTACTACTATGGTATAGTAACAGATCATGTAAATATTTGTGATGCATAAAGGCCTGTTCACACCAAGAGCAAGAACTATATTGATAACTATATTAGCATCCACAACAATGGATGATAATGTTGTGCTCTTTTTAAACATGCTTTGCTTATGGTCATATTTACAGCATGTGCTTTAAAATAGGAAAGATTTTAGCTTTCAATGTTTTTATTGTTCTTCAGCTAAAAAGACTCTGCTATACATTTTTACTTTATGTTTATAGTTATTGTTCTAGTAATCATTCTTAGTGTGAATGGGCCTTTAAGGGGTCATGAACTGGCTTTTTTTATACTGTTGTCTGAGGTCAACTTATGACGTTTGTGTGGTTTTTACATTCAAAAACATCATAATGAATAAGTAATAGGCTATTTTCTTCTAATAAATATAGGCTAATATATACTTTCTAGTTTTGAGCCTCTCTCATGGAACGCTCGGTTTTTATGAGCGTACCGCACTGAAGACCTGGAAGTAAACGGTCACTGCTATGATTGGATAAGCTTTGCATATAGACCCCTTCAATGTTTGTAAACATCGAAAACCTAGGTTGGGTGCGCGCGCAACACGATCTTCTGTTGTCATAGTGAAAGTGCTAATGTAAAGATAGACTGTAGCATGCCACAGGTCACAATTATTGCCAGATATCAAACTTCACCTAACTATTAAATCACTCTACAGTTTACAGAAAACATTTTATTTGCTTACCATGGCTTAACTCTAGCTAGCTTAACTCTACCGTTGTTGTCACAATGTTGAAATTCAGTACAATCATATACTTTATTCTGAATACATACATGTCATTTATGTCTTTTAGTTTGAGATTTATAGAGATTTATAGCACCTTTTTTGAACAGTGCGCATGTAGGCTACGTACGTGCCCTTGTAAGAACGAGCTTATGATTGAATGTGGAAATAAAGCAAAATAACGGAGAAAAAAAGAGAATTACTCCTCAGATGCCATGTACATAATTTATAGCAAAAAATCTACAATGAATTCGATCTCAAACTCATTCATTAAAAGCAGTTATTACTCCACCACCTGCGTGAGATCATTAACACACCCCAGCCCGTTTAATAGCTTGCAGCCACAGATGTCGTCAAGTTTTTTTTTTTTTTTACGGATGTGATCCTGCAGGAATCCTGAAAAACTTGACTGCACAACTAACTGGTGCGATTTTCACAGTTCACAACGCAAGTAGGCAATTTTTTCTTGACGAGAAATTCTCTGATTTACACACAAGTCAATGGGATGGAATTAACTTTCTGACCCCGACATCCGCACTGCGAACTGCGAATTTTCCTGAAGGGGTCTATTATAATGAGCTTCGGCTCCCCCGTGAGTACACATGAGAAATTGTTTTAAAAGCGTGTGGGAAAACGGCAACCGGATTCACCCACAGGGCTTGCAAAATGTCTTTATCAAACAAACACAATGATTTATCTCTCATCCACCCGCAATTAATTGGAATGTAATTTATTACTTGGCCCACCTGATCAGTGGATATAACCACGAACCGTGAATCACTAACACACGCACAAGCCTCACTGCAGAGTCAGACCAATCAGCATGATCAAAACTGTAAAACCGCGATTGTATTTTTCCTTCAAATATCAAGTCAAGAAAGTGAACAGCGCACATCAAGAAAGGAATGGTATGTCACTGTTCAGATTGTTGGCAGGCCGGTGATAAGTTTTGGTAGCCCGTCTGGAAAACACATAGCCCCGGGACATTGGGCTTTGCGAGCCCTGGCCCATACATGTCCGAGTCTGATCATGAATCGCAGCACAATGAACCAACAACACCTCAAATAAAGGATTCTCCAGCCTGTGACAGCGTGCTAAGTTATGTTCAGTTATACACGTACACATAATCAATAGATATGCAATACTATCACATATAAAAAACATGTTTTACTCGCATAAGTGTTGCTTCATTTATCATCCTGTCTGCAAATCCAGTCTCTTGTTTACAAACAAATCCGTGGTGAAATGAAGGAACAAACGTGCAATGTCTTCCCCACGTGAGCTGAATAGTCATTAAAAATATAGTTCATCCATGGATTCATAATATTGGAATCCAAATCCGTTTATTGCTTGGAAGTTTCCATCCGGTTTAGCTCCACATAGGCCTATGTTATTTATCTATAAAATGCCATGCACACATCGGTGAACGGGGCTACAGAATCAGATGTTCGTCTTCTTCGGTTTAGGTGGTGTTTTACCACACTCTGACCTCACAGGGAGGAACATTCCCTGATCAAGCGTTTGCTGAGCCAGCTGTCAATAAAAGATTTTTCTTTGACTAGCAAGGAAGTTTTCAGCTTTGAAAACGATTTTTTCACTCAGATATTCATCATAATAGGGAAGAAAAGACAATCGCATCTTCCGTTTCATGCCGACTTTAACAGTGATTTAGCTTCCTAAAACACAGACTATACTTTATATATGCAATGTCTTTGTGTGTGTAGAGCTGACTCTTGGAAAGAGAGGAACAGAAATTTGGCTTTCCAGTGGGAGCAGTTACCGAAGCATGCTATTAAATGAAACTTCACACAATAAGAAGAGAATCAGACCAGATGCAACTTGCTGACAGACAAAGAGTGCATTTCTTTTTTTCTGTATTTATGTGGATCAAATACATGCATTCATTCATTTATCTTCGGTGATGTTGATGCCATCAGGCAGAGAAAATGGTAACTATTGATGTCATCTTTTTTTAAAACATCAAATTCAGTCATTTTGAAAGACTAATGAAACTGTATAATGAAAGTTCATTTCAGGTCAGGGCTGTGAGGAGGGTACATGTCAGTTCTCACAAGAAGCTCTGCTACATGCAAATGTGTTTATATCTGCATGAGTAATCTGTGCATTTGATGAAGTTTATTCTGACTTGATTCCAGGCATTTTACTACATTTACAGCTTAAATGCAGTAAGTTGTTGAAAAAAAAAGGTCAAGTAAACAAAATTCTGTATATTTTTTGGCTGGGCAGTGCACAAATTCAGAGACCAAACGGACTGTTCCGCACAATCTCATGGCCTGTTCTGAAGTAAATTTACATAGCATCACAGCTAATGATATCTCCCGCACATTATTATACTGAATGTCAACACCATTTTCCATGTTGTATTGTTCTTATTCATTTCATATGACAGGCCATAGGCACTGGCTTTCAGCTTTGCTCCACTTAAGTCTTTTCCGGCAAGCAAATCTTTTCACAATTATAACATCAATTTAATTGAACTTGAGCTGCAATATTAATCAATGTAGCTATTTTTTTTTCTTCCTCTGGCTTATTAAAAACTTCTACCATTCCAAGTTATTCATGTCATTTTGTGTATTCAGATTTTTTTTGTCACATTTTTTACATGCTCTTCTTTAATTGGACTGGCCATGGGCAGTTGAGTATGGGATGATTTTAGTGTCAGAATGATTAATAAATGCATGCACAAGTATCCATGAACTTGATAAATGTTGCAGATATGTTTTATTATCCACAAATGCCTTTCAACTTGTGTGTGCAAAATACAGATTTACACGAATGTGCAGCATTTTGTACAAATAGAGACATAAAAATACAAAAATTTGATTTTGTTTTAATGTTGGTCAGAATTTGTGCGTGCAACGAGTAAGATGTGCATTTGTGGATCTGGTGATGCGCATGCATTCATTTACTCGTTTGTGAGTCGATCCTATTTGGTTAATTTGGATTTTGAGACTTTCATTTCGCCAGTTTGGACTTGCAAGATCCACACACCACTACATGGCAGTCTGCCAAAACAGACAACAGAACACCGTAAGCGTTCTTCTACCTTTAAGACTGCCTTTAATGTGTCCTCGAGGAAAACGCTTAACAGTAGGCTAACATTAAAAAGATATTGATAATGCATACTTTGTATAGGCAAGCAGATTAAATCAGGTTATGAACACAACATTGTTCATCACAAAAATGTTCTGTCATCAAAAACCATTATAAAATGATTAAAGCTGCAGTCCATAGTTTTTCCTCTTTGGAAAAGTCTGAAGTCTTTTGCATTTTACAACGGGTGAATCTCCAGTTGTCACTGGTGATTGTCTTTTGAACCTTTCATGCATCCGCCATCAAATTAATAAGTTTAATTATATCAAGTGCTGTGAGAAAAGGCTATAAATCTCCACCTCCAACATCCTCACACGCAATATAGCCTACTAGCTGGGACACCTTCTTTATGTGTACAGATGTGCCGTAATGACGCAAAGACATGCTTGAATTTCCCACGGAAATCCACCAGTACCACTGGAATTAAAAACATTACAAGCTTACCGCTATAGATCGAGCTACGGTAAGAAGATAGTATTGAACCCTAGCTGGTTATGTACTTGCTCAAAAATTTATTTTGGATCATTTTTAACCCAAAAAGGTTACGGACTGCAGCACTATAGCGCATGTTCAATAAAGTGTAGGCCTACTCAGTTTTTAATATCATGTCTTACTGCATGCACATTAGCACCAGGCGTATTCACTGGTAGCTAGTTGTTTGTGTGGGTTGTGAAATGCTTGAAAACGCGAAAAGAAAGTCTCAAAATCCAAATGAATCAAATGAGATTGACTCAGAAAAGACGCCAATAAATGCATGTGTCACATGATCCACAAATACACATCTTCTTTGTTGCATGTGCAAATTATGATATGTTAATGAAAAATAAAAATTTCTCTATTTGTACAAATCACTGCACATTCATGTAATTCTGTATTTTGCACACACAAGTTGAAAGGCATTTGTTTGTGGATATTAAACATATCTGCAACATTAATCAAGTTCATGGATTCTTGTGTGTGCATTTATTAATCATTTTGAGGTTGTAACATGGTTTTTGTGAGGTTATGGAAATCAACATGATCTGAGTCACAACCCATATCCACATTGAGTCGATTTAATTATCTGTGCCAAACCCCTCAAGCCATCGATGTCCAATTAATTGTATTGTGATTTCAACTTTTAGGGTACTCAATATCAACAACCCTTGTAGTTATCATTTTAATCACTGTACACATAAAAAAGATATCTGCTCAAAATGCATGTGATCTGTGTTACAATATCTGTAATGCCCAAGTTCACAAAATGCATGAAGAGCCTTCCGAAGAACCCTCAAAAATAAAAATGATACACTATACAATTTTTTGTTTTGTTTTTTAAAAGAAGACTCTTTGCTCAACAAAGCTGTATTTATTTGACCATAATTACTATTAAACATGAATATTGTCAAATAATTTCCCAATGTAAAACAACTGTTTTCTATTTTATATATATTTTCAAATATAATTTATTCCTGTGATGACAGCTGAATTTCCAGCATCATTATCATCATTAAGTCTTCAGTGTCACAAGATCCTTCAGAAATCATTCTAATATGCTGATTTGCTGCTCAAGAAACATTTATTTGTTGAAAAAAGTTGTGTTGCTTAATTTTTCTGTATAAACCCTTATCTACTTTTTCATGATTTGAGAACAGGCATTTATTTGAAATAGATTTTTTGTATCAATGTAAGCGTTTTATTGTCACTTTTGATAATTTTTTGATGTCCTTGCAGAATAAAAGTATTTGTTTTTAAATCTTCCAAACAACCCATAATAGCTCACTTCCTGTTGGACGAAGTTTAGTGCGGAAGTTGTTCGGCCCGATGAGATCTATATGTGAACCGAGTTTCATACTAATACATCGTTAGCCTCATAGCATAATTGCCTAAGTCTTTTTTTGGCCAAATATGATCTGGGCAATTATGCTATGAGGCTAACGACATGCAAGTGTGTTTGATATATAGACCAAGTTTTTCTAGGGGGCGCTGTTGAGCCCCCTGCCACGCCCAGGTACCAGCTTCAGCCCGGCCCTGATGGCCGCGCATTCCGCTGTGTATGCAAAGTTTCAAGAGTTTCCGAGCATGGTAAGGGCCCCAAAAGTGCCCGAGAAGTCGGAAAAAAAAAAGTAATCTTTAAGGGAACAATAGGGCTCTTCGCCCTTTCAGGGCTTGGGCCCTAATTAAATGCAAAGCTATACATATAGACAACTCGTGTTTTGGCCTTTAGTCTATACAGGTGGAATAACTTGCAAAAGCCACACCATTCTTTGGCCCATCATCTCCAATCCTCTGCACATGTTCTCCGTCCCATTCTAGCTTTTCTCTAGAAGTCTGCTGAACTGTCAGTCTCTTTAAAGTGAGAGAGGAGGTGGAAGTTCTGATGGAAGTCATCAAAGAATTATTAGTGTTCTTTAGTTCAAAAGCTACAACGTTATGTTCACGCCGTCTGTGCCTCATGCCTCTGCACAGTGGAATGGTGAAGAGGCCGTAGATGATGGGGTCCAAACAAGCATTTAATAGGCCAAAGATAAAAAGGATGTGTGAGAGGGACTGGGACACTGTTACCTCCAGGCCAGCGGGGTAGAACCAGTACCACAGCCCAAGCATGTAGTAGGGTGTCCAACACACCATGAATGACAAGACAATGACCACAGTCATCTTCAGGGTGCGCATGCGTGCCTTAGGGATGTTGTTTTTTGACCTGCGCAGCTGAACCTTGTTGGACAGCACTGGGTATGACAAAGGTCACAACAAAAGCAAGACGTTAGCTTGACAGTTAAAGCAAAGACGCCTCAGGGTTATGTCACATGCAAACTGATCAAGAAGCACTACTGAACTGTTGATTCAATAATGGATCTTCCTTTAAAAAAAAAAAAAAAAGAACTTACAGCTGTCATCAGTCATTTTCTTGGAGATCTCAAACAGTATCCTGGTGTAGCAGGAGATCATGATGAAGAGTGGGAAGAGGAAGAGGAAGGTGAAGGTGAGCATGTTGTAAAGTGTCTCATGCCAGCGTGAGCTAAAGCTGCCATAGGTTGTACACTGGATAAACCGCTTGGGGGAATCAATCACCACAACGTGGAAAACAAACACCTGCACAAAGAAAATATTACAGGCATTACAGATATCAATATATACAGGTTATCCCTTTTGTTTTGAAATATGTTAATAGTTTTTTATTATATATTCACAAGATGCATCAGCCAATGCATCAAAGACAATACTTCATTTGCTAAGCACAAAATGTAAAATTATTCGGAGAGGCCTCTACTAGAGTAAGATGATCCTGGGGCAAGAAGCCCTGGGCTAAACCTTACAGAATGTGTAAATGACTTTGATATCATTCCTATGACATATATAATATTGTCATTAAAGGGTCATTAATGTAAAATACTAAATCAACATTTCCAATCCATGAAGAATTGAATAAACGACAGACGAAGCAGAATCCCAGTAAAAGAGATTTATCTGAGAGGTACATTTATTCTATGATTTGTAAGAACAAATAGCATACATATTTAATTCCCTAATTGAAGATATTCCATAGTAGCAACGATATGAACTCACATTTGATGATTTAACTCAGCCTATATCGGTTTTAATGTCTGAAATGTACATCTAACTCATGGTATATTGAATATTTATTACATTTAAATTGTACTAGTAACATATATATATATATATAATTAATTAAAAAAAATGTAGATGATGATTTTGTGACATCTGTGGTCAAGAAAAAAAAATTAAGGTTTGGGGGCACCTTACCTCATCTCAAAATGTCTCCCCCGTACACCTCACTTACCTGTGGTATGGATAACACGACACTCATGGTCCAGGCTACACTCAGCAGAACTTTATTTCTCCTCCTAGCTTTGTTGATGGACAGAGGATTGAGAATGGCAGCCTGTCGGTCCATACTAATCACCACGGTCACGAAAGCGCACGAGTACATTGCCACGAGTTTGAGAAACATCAGCGTCCGGCACGCGAGATCCCCCGCGAGCCACTGCACCGTTATATTCCACACCGCGTCCAGCGGCATAACGATGAACGTCACCAGCAAATCCGCCACCGCCAGATTGGTGATGATCAACCGAACGTGGGACCGGTTTCTGGGGTCGTGGTTGGTTAAATAAAGCACGGCGAGATTGCAGCAGGCGGACAGCGCGCACAGGATGAGGGTGAGCGTCACTCGGACCTGAGCCGCGGTGGTGAAGCGCGGAAGATGAGGAGGAGGAAGATCTTCTGTGCTGCTCGAGTTAAAAATTTTGGCATCATGCTTACAGGTGGAGTTCTTCTGAAAAGGATCTTCGATGTCATGAGTTGAGTTCATGCTGCTGCTTTTTTGCTTCAGTGGCCAGTAGTTAAATCAATGTGAGGATGTTGCAGACCTGGTAAACACGTGGAAACGGGAAAATAATCCCAAAAGTCATTCCAGAAACTGTATATGATACTTACTTTAAATGGCAGTTCATAAACTATATATATATTTAAACTTTTCAATTAGGTTACAATTAGAAACGTGAATAAATAACTAATTTATGTTCTCCCCTTGTTTAGATGGTGACCAGAGATCTGTGGTCTTTTGACTGAGCTGACCATCAGTGGTAGCCAAGTGTCCAAATAAATCTCAGCATCACCGGGGGCGTGGTTAATTGAGATATGCCAAATGTGATCAAAGGACCCACGTGTCTAATGGAGGCTTAAGGTTAGTTTTGGTAATGAATTTTAAAGAAGGGAGGAAAGATAAAAGCGTTTGTCAAAGGTCTATAAAGAAAAGCATGATAGAGATTAAGATGAGTCAAGACAAGTCATCTTTATTTTTATAGCGCTCGTGTTCATGTTTTTCTATCCCGGTGGGGACTTCAACCAGAATGCACACTGACTCATGGGGACTTGTGTCACCGTAGACACCTAAAATGTGGTCCCCATGAGGAAACAAGCTTATAAATCATAAAGAATACGTTTTGTTTTTGTTTTTTTGAAAATGTAAAAATGCTGATTATTTTCTGTGGTGGTATAGTTCCAAAATCCTTGTTCGTGTGGGGACATTTTTTGTTTTCTATAAGGAAAACAGCTTATAAATCAGGCTAAAAGATTTTTTGAAAATGCAAAAATGCATAAAGTTTTCTGTGAGGGGTATGTTTAGGCGTAGGGTAATGTAAGGGGACAGAATATTTAGAGTATAAAAATCATTATGTCTTTGGAAAGTCCCCATAAAACATGAAAACACAACATGTTTTACGTGTGTGTGTGTGTGTGTGTGTGTGATTTTGTTTTTGATTTGATTTGTGATGTGCTTAGTAATATCATGCTCAGAGGCAATAGAGACACATGTGACATGAAAGAGTGTTGTCAGGAAGGTCAATGTGTCCCACAGCAGGACAAAACGCTGAGCTCAGAAGTGATAGTGATTCCACTCTGAAAGCCTCACAGCCTTAATACGGTTTCAGTTTCAGGGACGAGAACATTAAGCATCTTTATGAAATCCATTTCCTTCGTTTTTTTCCAAATGTTCCAACTCTGGTCTCCTTTTTTTTGTCTTCTTTATTCATTTATTTACTGTAAATATGAAAGTAATTAAAGTTTGTTTTAAAAGTCTTACATTAGCAAATTTTATTTTCATGCATTAAAGGGTTAGTTCACCCAAAATTGAAAATAAAGTCAGTAATTACTCACCCTCATGTTGTTCCAACCATGTAAGACCGAAAATACTTTTTGAGCGGAAAAACAACAAAAATAACGACTTTATCACACTATTATTGTTGTTCAATTTGAGCCTCTGATGAGAGTTCGCGGGAGTGCCACGACGCATGCGCAAGAACTGAGATTAGTAGTAGTAGAAGAAGAACGCCGTAATCTCAGGCTCAAATTGAACAACAATAATAGTGGGATAAAGTCGTTATTTTTGTTGTTTTTCCGCTCAAAAAGTATTTTCTGAGATTACGGCGTTCTTCTTCTACTACTACTAATCTCAGTTCTCGTGCATGCGTCGTGGCACTCCCGCGAACTCTCGTCAGAGGCTCAAATTGAACAACAATAATAGTGGGATAAAGTCGTTATTTTTGTTGTTTTTCCGCTCAAAAAGTATTTTCGTCGCATGATAGACTTAATACAGAGCCACTGTAGTCATTTGGACTCCTTAAATGACGTTTTTACTTACTATTCTGGGCCATCAAGTTTCAGTCCCTCTGAAAGCCTATGGAGGAGTGAGACAGCTCTCAGATTTCATCAAAAATATACTAAATTATGTTCCGAAGATGAACGAAGGTCTTACATGGTTGGAACAACATGTGGGTGAGTAATTACTGACTTTATTTTCAATTTTGGGTGAACTAACCCTTTAATAACAAGATCTGACGTATTTATTCAAAAACATTTAGGCTACTGAAAATGTAACATGTTTTTGAACAACTTAATTACTGCAACAGTCTGAAAATATTAATACTGTTAGAACAACAAATACATTTTCACATTTTTAAAATGGATTATTAACAGTCATGTAGTTTCTTGAAATTATAAAATAATACACATGGCCAGAATTATTGGCACCCTTTTATTAAATACTTCTTGCAACCTCCTTTTGCCTAGCTAACAGCTCCGAATCTTCTCCTATAACGCCTGATGAATTTGGAGAACACCAGACAAGAGATCAGAGACCATTCCTCTATACAGAATCCCTCCAGATCCTTCAGATATTGGTGCTTCTTCTCTTCAGTTCACCCCACTCATTTTTGGTTCAGGTCAGAGGACTGGGACAGTCATAACAGGATCTTCATTTTGTGGTCAGTGACACATTTTTGTGTTGATTTTGATGTTTGTTTTGGATCGTTGTCCTGATGGAAGATCCAACCACAGCCCATTATAAGATTTCTAGCAGAGGTCATCAGGTTTTGATTTTTATTTATTGGTATTTGATAGAATCCATGATACCATGAACCTGAACAAGATGTCCAGGACCTCCAGCAGAAAAATAGGCCCACTACATTAAAGATCCAGTGGTAAATTTAACCATGATCATGGGGTACTTTTTATACCTGTTTGCACCAAACCCATCTGGTGTTTTTGCTGCAATAAAGCTCTTTTTTAAGTTTCATCTGACCAAAGAATCCGGTCCCGTTTGAAGTTCCAGTCGTGTCTGACAACTGAATATGCTGGAATGGGAATATACTTCAGAGATATTTTACTCATAAAAAAGTCTAGGGGTTCCAATAATTGTGTCCAACGTGTTTTCATAATGTGATTTCTCCCCCACTTTCAATTATTTTACTTCAATTAAAGGTTCGATTTTTGCAATTTATTTTTAATGAAAGATCAAAACAACAAAGATTTAGTTTCACAGCCTTCTTTGATCATATTTACCAAGGGTGGCAATAATTCTGACAATGACTGTGTATATATATATATATATATTTTTTTTTTTTATGATTTCTCTCATTACCACAACACCTTTCACAATTTACTATCTTTTTTATTACATTTCATTGAAACCTGACATATTTTCAGAATCATGAGGCAAACCTAAAAGAATATAGATTATGCATTTAAAAGCAATATTTGGACAATCATGGATTCAGTTCAATACATTATATATTAGAGTGCTTCAAACAAAATCTGGGCTCATTCACAGACGCAGATTTAATTTTACTCTCTGAAACTTGGTTAAGCAATAAATATAAGTGGGTTCTCTCTGTTCAGATGTGATCATTTGAAAAAGGGTGGTGGAATTGTAATATACGTAAGGAGTAAATTCCACACTAGGGTGATAACTGCTCTATCGATCAGTAAGAAGTTTGAGTTCCCTTTCGTTCAGTCAAACGAATGGGGGTTTCGCTTAGAAGCCTATCATCTTCGAGATCTTAGAAAATGCCCAATGGCGTGCCAATGCCATGGGCATGCGGAATTTGCATACGTAACTCCGCCTCACCGCGTGAGTATAAAAGGAAGTACGTGGCAAAATCGCATTACGTTTCTGCTTTCGGAGCCAAGAGTACCTACCTCTTCACTCCTCACAAGCCTTCTGAGACTCTGTCAGCTTCTTCGAGACAAGCAGCTTTCCAGTCGGTGTTGGTGTGACGGCGCTGATCTGTGCAGTGGTCCGCATCCAGCTGGTGTGTGTTTCCCTGGGCGCTTCGGCATCGACTGCGAGGCTTCCTCTCACAAAAGAGCTTGCGCGTGGCACGTCCTTTTCAGGATGTCTCGCTCCGTGCACTTCTGGGTGCAGTAGATTTCTCTCGCCCTCTGACGGGCACGAGTGCTGTGTGACGTGTTTGGGCTTTCAGCACGCTCAGGCGGCGCTCGTGGTGATTCTCACTGCGGGAACATGATCATCTCGGGGGTTACGGTCGAGACTCCGTGAGCTCCGTGCTGATGCCGGAGCGAGAGTCCCCTCTGCCACACCCCAATCTGTCGTCTCCACGAGAGGCGACACTTTGGTTGGTGGCCAGGGTGACCTGAGTGTGACGGTGTGGAATAAAGCTCCGACGCTCATGCCTCGGCCCACACCCCCTTCTCATGCACCGAACCCGGTCTGTGTTCAGGCGTCCACATCGGGGCCAGCTCCTGCTGTCCCGACTGTGGCGTTTGGTGCAGCGGAGGACGAAGAAATGTCTTTCACCGCATCACAAGGTGGGCTGGAGTCATCTGAGGATGATGATTCGGCTGTGCTGCCACCTTCGGGTGTGCCAGCATTGCCCGAGTCGGACCCTCCGCCCCGACCTGAGCGTTCGCGGTTGGATGATTGGTTTTTGGGGGCGGTGCGTCTGGACACCCGTCCGGCCTCCCCTCCAATTTCTTTCTTCCCCGAGGTACATGAGGAGATCGCGCGGTCCTGGAAGAACCCGTTGTCTTCCCGCGACCGTTCGGTGAACTCCTTCGCCTTCTCCGCCCTTGATGGAGCCACGGCTAAAGGGTACACTGGGGTCCCCCCGGTCGAACGCTCTGTTGCGATGCAACTGTGTCCACAGAGTGCTTCGACCTGGCGCGGCGATCCTAAGCACTCCTCCAAAGCCTGTAGGTTTTTTGTCATCCCTGGTGGCGAAGACCTATAGAGCTGCGGGGCAGCCATGGCAACTCTTCAGGCCTACCAGGCCAAGTTGCATGTGACCGGGACTCAGAGATGAGTTGCGTGCCGCCACCGACCTTGCTCTCCGGGCAACGAAGGTGACCGCACGCTCCCTGGGTCAGGTGATGTCCACAAATGTGGTCCAGGAGAGACACCTATGGCTCACCCTGGCCGATATGCGGGACGGCGAGCGAGCACGTTTCCTCAACGCCCCCATATCCCAGGATGGGCTATTCGACAGCCCAGAAGCAGACTGAGGCCATTAAAGACATACTGCCCCGGCGGTCCGCTGCTGCCTCCACCCAGCCGCCCGCGCAGTTGCCTCAGCCTGCTTGCCACCGAGGACGCCCTCCTGCGGTTCCCTCAACCTCTGCGCCACCCAAGCAGCAGCCTCCACCTGGGCCGTGCAGAGGTAACTGCAGGAAGTTGTCCCAGTTCGCTCCAGCCCCGCAGCCGGTGAAAAAACGCCAGGCCAAGCGGCGCTCCTGACGCGGACAGCTCAGGGATAGGCAGTTCTTGCCAGGAGACGACAGCAGGGCCGCTCCTTCCCCCTGGTGGAGGGCCGGGGGAGAATCTTTTGTTCAGCTGCTGGCCCCCGGGTCAGCAGCACCCTAATGTTGTTAAAGAAAGATCTGACAATCCCATCCCTGAGCACCCAGAGATCAGTGATGACGGTGCGCGCCACCCCCGGGTCCCGCCACTCGCATCCTTCTCTGTCGCCAGCCTCCTCTCAGAGCAGACCCCAGTGGAATGCACGTCCTTCCCTGGTCTCCTCTGTCAGGACGCAGCCCTTAACCGTGCCCCCACACCGGGACGCCCAAAAGCCTCCCATGTCCGGGCCGGTAACGCTGCCTCGCTGCCCCACCCTGGGTACGCCTGTGCTCCGTATGACCCTGCTGGTGCAGTTCCTGGGAGCCTGGCTTCAGCTTCCGGGACTGTCCCGCTGGGTCTCGCGGACCATCAGGCTCGGCTACGCGATTCAGTTCGCGCAGGTTCCTCCCCGCTTTAGGGGAGTCCGCCATACCATGGTCGCCTGTCCCTCCAGCCGAAAGGTTCTACAGCCCTTACTTCATTGTACCCAAGAAAACCGGTGGGTTACGACCAATCCTGGACCTTCGCATCTTGAACCGATCCCTTCACAGGCTTCCGTTCAAGATGTTGACTGCGAAACGCCTTTTCGAATGCGTTCGTCTGAACGATTGGTTTGCAGCGATCACCCTGAAGGACGCCTACTTCCATGTCTCCATCCTTCCTCGACACAGACCGTTCCTACGGTTTGCTTTCGAGGGGCAGGCATATCAGTATGCGGTCCTCCCATTCGGGCTATCTCTGTCCCCTCGCGTCTTTACGAAGATTGTCGAGGCAGCCCTTGCGCCCCTCCGGCAGCACGGGGTTCGCATCCTGAACTACCTCGACGACTGGCTCATACTGGGCCACTCTCGAGAGCAGGTTTGCAGACACAGAGATATGGTGCTCCAACACCTAGCCCGTCTGGGCCTTCGGGTCAACTGGGAGAAGAGCAAACTTTGCCCCGCACAGAGGATCTCTTTTCTCTGTATGGATATTAACTTGGTCGACATGTGCGCACAGCTTACGAGCGAGCGCGCGCAGTCTCTGCTGACTTGCCTCCGTCAAATCGAGAGCAAGAATGCGGTTCCACTGAAACAATTTCAGAGGCTCCTGGGGCATATGGCATCTGCAGCCGCGGTGACGCCGCTCGGATTGCTTCATATGAGACCGCTTCAGCATTGTCCGACTATGTACTCGCCCCCCTGAGGGGCCGGTAATGGGCCAGGCTAAGGTGTCTTTGCTTGCTCGCCATTCCACTCCACGGACTGGATACGTGAAATATTTTTCCTCAGATGAGCTTCCCGAAGGCCCTGAGTCCCTCCAGCACTGTTTACGTCGATACCTGTGTGTCTGCCCTCTAACGAGCCCAGACCCTCGTGTCTGGCCAGGTGCCCCGTGTGCATGGTTCCCCTCCGGCGACCCCCACACGTGTATTTCCACCGTAAGCCTCCTCAGTGAGCAGGTGTCTTTCCCTTGGCAAGTCCCTGCCATCCCTAGGGTTAAAAATCCACCTTCAGCTGGTACCCTAGAGTTTTCCATATGCAGCCCTTAGCGGGTCATATGTGTACTCTCTAAGTCCTCCCTACGGGTAGGCATCTTTGCATACCTCCACTGGAATATGCCTCCCAGTGTACCTTGGTATTCCTGTGATAAGTGGGAGTCCTTCATCCGTAGTATGACAGGGAACTAGCACTTACGCAGGGCACTGGAAGACAGCTGAGTAGCGTGATTTTATTGGGACCCCCATTCGTTAGTCACTAACGTTACGTGGTAGTGACTGAACGAAAGGGAACGTCTCGGTTACGGATGTAACCCTCATTCCCTGAGGAGGGAACGGAGACGTAACGTCCCGTTGCCACTTCGGCTGTGCTGCTGGAACTCGGAGTTCAGTCTTGGCTCCTCAGCAGATAACGTAATGCGATATTGCCACGTACTTCCTTTTATACTCACGCGGTGAGGCGGAGTTACGTATGCAATTAGTATGATAGGCTTCTAAGCGAAACCCCCATTCGTTAGTCACTAACGTTACGTCTCCGTTCCCTCATCAGGGAACGAGGGTTACATCCGTAACCAAGACGTTTTTTGCTATAAAAATTTGAGCTTTCTAATGATGTTTATTTGACTTTGGTTGGTTGTTACAGGCCTCCATCAGCAGATTCTGAATCTCTTGTTCTATTGCAACAGCAACTTTCTACTATTAACTTTAATGAATACTATTAGTCTGCGATTTTAACTGGGATTGGTTATCTCCTGTTTCAAATCATTTTAAATCTTTTTGTGACACCTTTCATTTAACACAGTTGATTGATAGTCCCACTCGATTAAATCTATTCATTTCATAATTTTTTTTATATTTTTGTATATTTCGTATTACTTTAATAAATGATGTTGACTTAGCATGGAACTTTTTACATAGTACTTTTATGTACTTGGTAAATGCCCTGATGCATAAAATAAGAGTGACGGCCCAAAATAATCCTTGGTTTATATCAGAGCTAGCTTGGCTTCTGCAGGACAGGAATGCAGCTTCGGATAAAGCCAGAAGCACCATTTTAGAAAGTTGAGAAATCTCTGTACTTCTCCGATAAAAAAAGGCCAAATATCACAAAATGTAAATAATCGTTACATTTTGGAAAACAATTAAGTCATCGTCTCGAGCCGATGAGATGGAAATGAATTCAAATTATTACCAAAAATGATGACCTGACTAGAGAAGTCAGTTATTTTAGATAGCTTAAACGAGCATTTTATATCTTCAGGTTCCTTATATTAATCTCAGTCTCTTAACTCTCTTATCGTACCCTTAATTGATGTTCCATGTAAATTAACTACATTAAAAAAATTTATTTACCCAGTTCTCTGTTTCTGAGTCAGTTGGAACCAAATATGTCTACAGGGCCCTATAAGCTGGAACCATTTTATTTTAAACTAGCAGCTGATTTTATTAACTTATTAATTTAATCTTTATATTTCCCAATGCAAACTCCAAATGATTTGGAAGTCTGCTTTTATTTCTCCTCTTTTTAAAGGGGGGTTTCACTGCAGCTGAACAATTATAGGCCAATATCTAAACTGTGTTTTATCTAAGCTTTTGGAGAAATTAGTGAATGAACAATTAAACAGTTTCCTGGAAATAAATTATTCTTTCTTCTTTTCAGTCTGGTTTTAGAAAGATAGCTCTGTCACTGCTGCTATGGAAGTGTTTAGTGATATTATTAATGCCTTAGAGTCTGTAAACAAATTTGTTCAGCTCTTTTTCTTGATTTATCGAAGGCTTTTGACAGTTGACCATGACTGAAAATCTCATGGTCTCTCAGAAAATGCTATCAAATGGTTTGCCAACTACCTTTCAGCGAGAACACAGTGTGTGTTTTTAAAGGATTGTACCTCATCTGTTTTGTCAGTCTCTAAAGGTGTCCCTCAGGGGTCTGTTTGGGACACATTTTATTTTCCTTGTATATAAATAATATTTGTGAAAAATATTCCCAACGCTATGTACCATCTTTATGTAGACGACACTGCTATTTATTGCTGTGCTTCATCGGCTTCACAAGCTCTCCATTATTTACAGTCAGCATTTGAAATTGTAAAGTCTCGTCTGTCAGCTTAAAGCTGCATTATGTAAAAGTATTTTCAGTAGAATATCCAAAAACCACTAGGCCAGTGTTATATATTTTGTTCAGTTGAGTACTTACAATATGCCAAATGTTTCCAACTGTTTGTAAATCATGAGAAAATTGCTATTTTATCCAAGGAACCGGGACGTGTGAGGGAGTCGCATCATATCTGCGTTACCCTCGGTTTTCGGTTTTATTTTGCAGAAATGCTTTACTCTTACTGCAGTGTGCAATAAGTGTCATCACAGCCGCCGTCATAACATAATTTTCAACACGCTGAAATGTATCAAATATGATAAACAGGGCTGCGTTACCTCATACTCATGACCGTAAAAGTGTAAGTGGCACCGGCGACCGTGTCATAATAAATGCCCCCAGTGTGCGAAATACCCGTCAATATTCGGGGGGGTCCCCATCTCACGATTGTTGCACAATACCGATCTAAATTTTCTCAATATGTATATGCCTATAATAACATTACAATATTTCATGGATGCAAGCCAAGACAATCAGTCTATAGCCTACATCAGTGTTTCTCAACCTTTTTTCAGTCATGGCACCCTTTGAAAATGTTCTCCATTTTGTGGCACCCCCAGATTGTTCACGGTTCGGTTTGTATCATCACGGTTTTAGGTTCACGGTTTCGGTACGGTTCAGTATTTGCTATGTTCAGGGAAAAAGGACTACTGTCAAATAAAAATAAAGAAAATAATAAGAACAAATAATTTAAATACAAGCAGCAGCACAAATAAATACTATTGAGCAAAGATACTAATAAAATAAACTATGCTTTTCAGGTTTTTCAGGTAGGGCCTACGTCTAACATTCGTTTTCAGGTACAGAAATTTATCAAATGTAAAATAACATTGCATATTTGACTGTATAAATTAAAGATTAATCCTATTAAACTTACAAAAGCTATTCAATCAAGAGCAGTGAGTGATGTCCTTGTCTTTTGTTGTTTGACTTTAGAGTAAAGCAGTAAAGGCTACTGCCCCTTTAAGACCTAATGCTCGGATATGCCTCGTCTTTCTCGACTGAATAAAGTTTACTTAAGGCATATACAGACTATGTCTGCTAGGATACTCATCAAGATGGACATGTTGACATACTTTTTGTGTGAGTTTGTCCGTTCAAGAGCAAGACTTGAAAGAGAACTCAATATTTGCGCGCTGTGAGACGTGTGTGCGCTTTCGGATGAGTGCAGAGACAAGCGCGTGCGACTTCTCATTCGCGCTTTCTGGCACTACACCCGGGAGATGTCGGCAAAAATTACTGGTCATATTCGAACATACGGCAGCACTCGCATGTATTGAACAAAATTAACAAATTGAGAATGATTTGAAATTATTTGCACCCCGGTTGGGAAACACTGGCCTACATGACAACACGCACACACTTAACAATTTTTGATAATCCGATATGCTATATTCGTAAAGCATAAAGACCGTGGCAAGCGGCATAAATGCGTTTACACAGGAATTAAAATCGCGGGAAACAATGCTTTGAACATTACTAATTCAAAACTACAGTTTTAACAAAGTTATAAATTAATTTAAAACAAATAATGAAATAATATATAAATAAATTTGTGCCTGATTGAATATAAAGCTATAAAGAAATTACATATTATAATAGAGATTTTAATAGTTTGATGCTCTTTAAATATTTTGTTACATTGTAAAAAGTTTTGGTGAGAACGGACCTGTCCGCGATCGCTCTCCGTGGTTCTGAACAAAGAAGAGCGCTTTGGAATCTCCATTACGCACCGGCACCAGGCTGTGCTTTAGCGCATCTCTCTATAAGGCCGAGTGATACGCTCTGTTTTAGTTTTCGCTTGCTAGCCATTTTTAGTTTTGACTTCGTCAACGGTTTTTTTCTGTTTGGCACGCATGGCTAATTTGCATACGTGCACAGGAATGGCTGGCTCCGCTTGGCAAAAATAGAACGTATTTGTGAATAAATGTTTTGAAATCTGTATACCTGGTGAGCTTTAAAACATTTTAGAGACCATTAGTGACAATAAAAAAAATTTAACAAAAAAATTTTTTGACAAAATTTGAGACCCCCTTCAAATTTTGTTTTTGAGGTTTTAAGGGGGTCTCATGGGTTAATCGGGGGGGTCGAGCCCCCCCGGGCCCCCCCGTATTTCGCACACTGAATGCCCCGCTGCTTGCGAGGCGTGTGTTGCGTTCTTCTTATTAACAATTGCTCCCACAACTCTCGGTCCTGCTCTGCTCTGCTTCATGCAACAGTAACGTTAATAATCACATTCATGAACATGATTACTGCCCGAGTTCTATCCTGATTCTTTTCCACCGGCTGGGAGGTGAAGACCTCATGTCCCAGGATTCTGTGCTCAAACTTGGCTTCATCAAACTACGCCTTTGTTTTGAATAGGTGACCTCTAGCTGACGGAAAAGTTACATAGTGCACCTTTAAACTGGTTTTAAATACAGATATTACTAAATAAAACTAAATTAATGTTTTTTTGTTTGTTTTTTTATTCCAAAGCTCTACCAAAGAATCTTCCTGATATTATATCTTCCCAAGGAACAAACATAGAATGTTTTGCTAGTTATTTAAGTACCTGGGTATTTTATTTGATAGTCAATTAACTTTTAAGCCACATATTGATAAACTACTTTCTGAACCTAAGCTTAAATTGTGCTTTTATTTTAGAAACAGATCTTTATTTTCTTTTAGTAAGGAAATATTTAGTATCTGCAACAATTTTACCACTATTGGATTACAGAGATATCCTTTATATGAATGCCTCAGTACATTAAAAAAAATAACTTGATAACATTTATCATAGAGCTTTACACTTTTTTTATAGCTATCAAGCACATCATTGCACTTTATATGATAAAGCTGAGTTGCCATCTTTCTGACTCTACCATCTGAATGTCTCAACAGAAATCGAGACTCATCAGACCAGGCAACATTTTTCCAGTCTTCAACTGTCCAATTTTGGTGAGCTCGTGCAAATTGTACCCTCTTTTTCCTATTTGTAGTGGAGATGAGCGGTACCCGGTGGGGTCTTCTGCTGTTGTAGCCCATCCGCCTCAAGGTTGTGCGTGTTGTGGCTTCACAAATGCTTTGCTGAATACCTCGGTTGTAACGAGTGGTTATTTCAGTCAAAGTTGCTCTTCTATCAGCTTGAATCAGTCGGCCCATTCTCCTCTGACCTCTAGCATCAACAAGGCATTTTCACCCACAGGACTGCCGCATACTGGATGTTTTTCCCTTTTCACACCTTTCTTTGTAAACCCTAGAAATGATTGTGCGTGAAAATCCCAGTAACTGAGCAGATTGTGAAATACTCAGACCCGTCTGGCACCAACAACCATGCCACGCTCAAAATTGCTTAAATCACCTTTCTTTCCCATTCTGACATTCAGTTTGGAGTTCAGGAGATTGTCTTGACCAGGACCACACCCCTAAATGCATTGAAGCAACTGCCATGTGATTGGTTGATTAGATAATTGCATTAATGAGAAAATGAACAGGTGTTCCTAATAATCCTTTAGGTGAGTGTATATATATATATATATATATATATATATATATATATATATATATATGAGAGAGAGAGAAAGAGAGAGAGTAACTGAAACATATCTGATATTTAAGGATTATGAATATCATATATTAATGTTAAAATAAGGGTCAAAAGTAGCACTAGTCTAATATACTGATAAAAACTCCAAAAATCTAATTTAATATGATTAATTTAATCTAAAATCTGTGAAAGCTTACAGCTTTATAAGCTAAGTACATAACTCAAACAGCTGTACAATATGAATGAACTAGATTATATTATGTGACATTTATAGAAATTATATTGTAGATATAAATAATTTGATTCTTCAGTCAACTTTGTGATGTTTGCTTCCGTTCACTAAGTGCAGTGCACTACACCATTACACCACTAGATGTCCCCTTGCACTGTAGATCCCATAGGTGAGAGTGATTTCACAAAGTACAACATGTTCCTATTCCAATCAACCAATCAGATTTCGAGGGACAAGTTTAGGCTTACAACCAGGTGCTTCTACATCAGTATTATTCATGTATCATATCCCTCTGAATTTTGGGATAATTTATGGGTATTGGGTAGGGTTAGGTTAGGGATAGGGTTAGGACTATTTTTTCAGACAGGAATGATGTTTCTAGGATCAACAAAATATGTTTATATATGCAGGCAATACAGAGAGCATTTATTCATACTTCCTTAAACTCAGTAATAACCCAAAGTGCACCAAGTTACCTTTTATCACCCTACAGTTCACTTATCATATCGTTGGACAGTTTGTAGTTTACTGTTTTAGCAAATATAGTTACTATACTATAGCCTATTCATGGAACATTTGGAGTCTTAAAATGTAAATGCAAACTTGCACAAAAGCAGCAGTTTTTAGTGTGTCATAGTCTCTGTTTTATTTTTTATTTTCAAAGTAGCTTACGAAAAATGAATGAAAGCAAAGATTATTGGAGCCATTAAGTTGACCAAAAGGTTGCTGAATACTGTCAAGACCACAAGGCTCAATGGGGGAGACAAGACCAAGACCAGTGTATGGCCATTACATTAATACTTTACAGTGATCAATACTTGTGTAAAAACATACTTTCTGACTAAAGTAACAGTATGCCATGAACGGCATCCTGCATTTTCTATTTTGTGGGATATAGTTAATTCAAGAAAAATGTTCCATGCTTGATTTTTGTGCATGGACAATTAGTTATTGTTGTTTAAAAGGTAATTTTTGGAGACCTCTGAGGAGTCTCTTTGTGTACAATAGTACAACCTGTCGTTTTTATTGCCATTCAGTGTCAGACTGTTCATGTAGCAACACTTTCATATCCACTGCCTGATTCCTTTTGTCATCATTGTGATGAATCAGCCCACTACAGCAAATTAACTATGGATTACATCTTATCAACTGTTGAATATTAATGTTTGGTATTATTTAAAACTGATATATATAGGTTAATTCAGTGTATGGCCTTGATTGAACTTATACAAAACTGAATACCTATAACCAGAAACACCAGCTACACTTTAACTGGTGCTTTTACGTACTAGCCGAATTGTTTAATTTAATAGTAAAAGACAAGAAGATGGTGGGATGATGCAAGTGCTGGAAAAAGAGAGGGGTCTATGATGCTATAATTGAGTACAGCGCTGTTTGGCTCAATATGAATCACTGTAAGAGCCAAGCAGAGCCATAGACAGATGGGAAAACACAAGGAGTGGTGAGTCTTGCTCTGTAGGATGGATAAAAAAAGAAAAAACAACCAGTCAATACTGTGTGTGCGTGCGTGTGTGTGTGTGTGTGTGTGTGTGTGTGTGTGTGTGTGTGTGTGTGTGTGTGTGTGTGTGTGTGTGTGTGTGTGTGTGTGTGTGTGTGTGTGTGTGTGTGTGTGTGTGTGTGTGTGTGTGTGTGTAAATCAACCCTGCCTCCAAAGACAGTCTGAGATATACTGTTATGCTATTGCTGAGTCCATTCTCCAGGCAGCAGTAAATTGTCTTTGCCTCAGAGTATTGAAGCACAGAGACCTTCAGCGCAAAACCAGTGATTACCTACAATCACACTTGCTGTGAATATAGCCACACTAAATGACTGCTGTGTGATGCAGTCAACAGTATTGTCTTTTATCCGAAACGCTGAAAGAATTATTGTGTGTATTTTGACTATTTTACTCATTCCAAATTATTATTTATGCTCTAACAGCAACATTACACACTAACTAAAGTTTGAACAGTGGGATCACGAAGAACGGGACCTTTAAGACCTTTATTCTTCTTCAGAACACAAATTAAGATATTTTTGATGAAATCAGAGAGCTCTCTGACCCCTCCATAGACAGCTATTTAATTAACAATATTTTAAGGTCCAGAAAGGTAGTAAAGACATTGATAAAGTAGTCCATATGACTACAGTGGTTCATTTTATGAAGCGACGAGAATATCCCCCAAAAATAACTAAATTCAACAATCTCTTCTCGTCTGTGTCAGTCTCCTACGCTGTTGACGTAGTAAATACAGTGCAGCGCTTTCAAAGAGCTGACGCTGTTCATGTGAGCACTACAATGCATTCATGATGTGACGCAGGAGCTAGCCAGTGGTAAGCCGTAGCTGCACTGTTTGACAGATCTGAGATTGTTGAATAAAGTCGTTTTTTTTTTTTTTTTTTTTTTGTGCACAAAAAGTATTTTTGTCACTTCATAACATTAAGGTTGAACCACTGTATTTTAACTATGTTTTTACTACCTTTCTGGACCTTGAAAGTGTTAATTAAATAGCTGTCTATGCACTCTAAAAAAAAAAGGTTCTATATGGCACCAAAAATGGTTCTTGGCTCGTAATCATAGGGGAACCTTTTTAAGTGCTATATAGCACCAATTTTGGTGCTTCAGTGGTTCTTCAGCGGTTCTTCAGAGGTTCTTCACTGGTTCTTTGACTAAGGTGCTATATAGCACCGCTAACTAAGGTGCTATATAGCACCGCTACCATATACAGAACATGCTAAGATATGGTGCTATATAGCACCAAAAGTGGTTCCCCCATGATTACGACGAAGAACCATTTTTGGTGCCATATAGAACCTTTTTTTTTTAGAGTGTGGAGGGGTCAGAGAGTGCTCTGATTTCATCAAAAATATCTTAATTTGTGTTCTGAAGATGAACAAAGGTCTTACGGGTCAAAGGTCTTTGAAACGACATGAGGGTGAGTAATTAATGACATAATTAACATTTTTTGGTGAACTAACCCTTAAATTATAGAACTACAGAGTGCAGTGGCTTAAACTGAGTGCAGTGGCTTAAAGTGGCTTTTTACTAGGGGAGATAAAGAATAATGTTGCTATTCAATTACTGTGACCATGAACTTACAAATCAATTTTGCCTGACATCTAATTTTCTGCACAGATGAGTAAATGATAACATGATAAAAATGATAATAATATTTTGGGGTGAACTGTCCCTTTAATATAGGCATGTGTGATCACTTGGTCAGCAGCTCATACATCCCTAGTTTGGCACATTGCTCTCAGGGGACACATATTGAGGGTTATTTTTAGTCTGGGAATAAAATTCACGTTGACAATTCAGAAATAACTACACTAAGTCCCACACAAAAGCTATTTTTTCTCTCTTGATCGAGCCCTTTTATTGTTGTTAAAATTATTAATAAATCTATCTATCTATCTATCTATCTATCTATCTATCTATCTATCTATCTATCTATCTATCTATCTATCTATCTATCTATCTATCTATCTATCTATCTATCTATCTATCTATCTATCTATCTATCTATCTATCTATCTATCTATCTATCTATCTATCTATACCTAGCTACCTACCTAATGGATGTGTTTGAGGGAGGAGGAGGAAATAAAGAGAGCCAGTAGAAAGGAAAAGGAGAGAGAGGTCATCATTTGGTGCAGGCTGTGGTGGTGTAGATGAGGACACGCATGAGCTGAGTCCTCCACACCGGCAAACTCTCCTCACGGAAGAGCAGCGGACTCACTGTAAACGCCTCACGTAATACTGTATCGCAGTTTCCCCGTGTCGGTGATGTTCATGGTTATTAATAGGCTGCATTGGTCTTCCGTCGGTTTCTTTGGACCATTCATATCACTGGATCAGATGCGAGTGCGCAGTTTTTGAGGTGACAGTAGCTACTGAGAACGCTCAAGATTAATTTCATACGACTCGATTTGAAAGCGCACCGGAACCGGAGGCGATATTAATGGAGCTGTGCACGTCTTGTTGAGGATCCATCTGCACTCGTCCTCAATGGTCACCTTCTGTCCGAGCCTGTCTTTCTGCTTGCTGCAGTCCGCATCAGAGGATGTACGCGGAGGGAAGCACGCCAGACACTGAGCCAGACGCGTGCCAGAAGAAGACATCATGCTTCTCCAACATCAAAATATTCCTCGTATCAGAATGTGCCTTAATGTTGGCACAGGGCACTGTAGGAGCCTATCTGGTAAGTCGAGCCGTTAACACAGGCTGCAGCTCATTCTACGTACGCACTTGTATGTGGATGACATTGAATGGTGTCCGGTACGCATCGCTTACCTTTTCCCTAAAGCAAGAAATATAAACAACATCATGAGGCAGGAGCTCTTGCGTGCGGGACTGCGACTGCTTTATTTCTATATGATTTAGAGGCGCTATAATGGAAGATGAGCATCAGTGGTCGATTACCTTATTTTGTCTTTGAGCCACTGATGCACATAAGGTTGGGAACAAAAATATGTCAGAATGATCAGACCTTCTATGAAAAGCTGTTTATTCTTTAAAATAAAATATTATTTTTATTAATACTAATTACCAAAAGTTACCTAATAGTACTTTTTTTCTATTTCACTATTAACTTTTCAATAAATAGCCTACTATTTATTAGATGCTGGTACTTATTCCAGTAGTGACTAGTAGGCCCTATCTGCTCACTAGATATCATTCATTAGATAGGCCTACTTGTGATTCCTTTGTGACTGGTCAGCACATAGAGGCAAGGAACTATTCCATATTTACTCATAATATGAGTACTTACCGTTTTGCCTGCTTAGTTAGTTGATCATTTTAAAACACAATATTTAAAACACACGTTTAATAATTTTGTCATTTCGATTTTATATTTTGTGTTTTGGTTGACTCTAACATTCTCTCCAAGGATGATGAAAAAGGCCTTTGGCTAACTCTGGCGCATTTACAGCAGTGTGTATTAATGTGCACTGTTCCTGTTAAGTAAATTAATAATAATAATAAAAAGGATTGCCATTCAATTCTATGGTTATTATTGATTCCATCCATTTACTAGATGCATTTCAGTTGTTGCTGGTACATTTTTTGGTTATTTATAACTATTAAAATAGGGTAACACTTTAATTTTTAGTGTCGTTGTTACATATGTTACATGTAGTTACTATAGTAATAAATATAAAGTATGCATAATTACATGCAACTAAACCAAGCTAAACCCTATTCCTAACCCTATAGTAAGTACATGTAGTTACTTAATATTACTTGGTACTTAAATGTATAATTACAGTGTAACAAAGACACCTTAAAACAAAGGGTTACACTTTATTTTAGGGTGTCATTGTTTAAAGTGTAATTATATGTTTAAGTATGGAATAATATGAATTAACTACATGTACTTACTATAGGGTTAGGGTTTGGTTTAGGGTTAGTTGTATGTAATTATGCATAATTTACTGTTATTACTAAGTACATGTAACGTGTATAACAAGAAATAAAGTGTAACCTAAAATAGCTACCGGCATTCCTGTTTACTTAGTATCCAATTATTACAAGTAACATTTTTCATTGAACTATGAAGTAGTGATTCTGATTATGTTTTTACAGCAAGCAAAACAAAAACAAAAAACTCACAAGATAAGAAATGTTATAACAAACAGGACAAGTAATAGTGTTTAAGAAAATAAGGTGCCAAACTACAGATGCCCATAGAAATAAGTGACAAAAGAGTGCAATTTGTTGCCATTAACAAAAGTGAGTGGGGATTGAGATAGTAACTAGTAGAAGAGAATGTACTAGTATCTAATAATTACTGGTGACAAATGTTTTTCTCCATTGTTTTTCTCCAGTTTTTCTCCATTGGTTTGGCTCATTTCTTGAAACAGAAATTACATTCTCAAAATTGTAAGATCATTTGGCAAAACAGTCTTACAGTTCAGCACAACACTATAGCTCACTTGCAAAAGCTTATATCGCTCCCCAAACTGTTCCCTCATGCTTCAAAACTAAATTCCTTTCCCATATAAATAGTCAGTGCCACGAAAATGGCAAAGATCCTTCTCAATTGCTTTGGCTCATTTCTTGAAACAGACCGGACGTTCTCAACACTCTTGGTGCTTTTGCCAAAATAACGTGGATGGTTCGGCACAACACCATGGTTCATCTGCAAGAGCTCAAACCTCTCCCAAAACAGTTCACTCTAAACTAAATTTCCTTCTCATTTAAACAGTCATTGCCCCCAAAATGCTTCGTCCCTTTGGCATCGTGTAAGCACTGCAAGTCAAAATGTTTAGATGTTTTGTCACTATGGCAGAGGACCATTGAAATATCCCTCATGTCCACCTTTCAGTCTTAGCCCAGTCCTTCATTGACTTCATGTTTTTTGTCTAGCTAACAGAATACAATTGTGTATAAAACTGAAATAGGAAATAGGAATTTAGGGTAAAAGTAGCCTCCAAGGTTTGACATCACACATTGCACTCATACTGCCAAGGAAATTGTAACCATTATCATTCACACACATAAAGTAACTTCCATACATCAGAGTAAAAAGAAAATGTATACAGCATAATATACTGTAATATAACACACAAACAAAAAAACAATGAAAATTACCGTCCTCACCCTCCTGGCCATCCACTGCTGTTCTCAATCTTACCGTAAACACTTGTAATATTGTAAAATTTCTACTTTTCTAATGATATAATCTGGGTTTGATTTTTTTCAGAGATATTGTAAAGTATATGAGTATATTGACCAAACAGTACACACAAGACAAGTACTGCATATTGATGAAAATATTTATTTTTCTCCACATTTGTAAAATCATTTGATTCATTCATGCATTTTCAAAGGTTTGTTTTTTTATATCTGCTGAGGTTGGGCTGAAGTCTCTGTCCAGCCTCTCTCAATGTCAACCCATGGATACTCAGTAGAATCGCATCTGATAAATTTGGTCCCAGTCTTCTTTGGCCACATCCTACTCCAGGTCCTCTTCCTACCCCCCTCTTCCCATCTCTACCCCTCTCTTCTCCTCTCTACCCCCTTCCCCTCTCTTCCCCTCTCATCCCCCCTTCCCCTCTCTACCCCTCTTCCTTCACGGGCTCCCCCTCTCATCCTCACTCTTCCTCTTCCTCTTCCTCAAGCAGGCAGTTGCCCTTGTTAATTTACTTGGCCAGGTGCCTCCATGTTCAGAAATTGTACTGGTCCTGCATGGTCAAGCTCTTTACATATATGTTTGGCAGCTTTCACAGTCATGGACAGCACCGGTCAGGTAACTAAACATACTGTTTGATTGGTCATCTGAGATGTGTGAAAGTCCTCCTTCATTAGTCAAGTTCTAGTTTCACCTGACTGTCAATTGCTGTAATAAATGTATCAAATGTTTCAAGGGATTCATATATGGTATTCATGGTATTATGTTCTTGACTAATTTTGACAATTGAATAGACTGTGATGACTTATACAATGAAATGACGCTGATAGGTTTTGGAGCGAACGACCATTAGACTGAGAATCAAACAATCAGTTTAGATCAACAAGATCAATTCACTTGGAAATTGTGCTAAATGTAGGCTAACTGTACTTAATCATTTGCAAAGATTTACTGAGACATTGAGAAATGTACTTAGACATTTACAATTTGATGAAATGAATGAGAAATGCTATTCTGTTGTGAACAATTGCCAAGTGGTTTGGAGATTTGTCCATGTTGTTTTGAGAATGTAATTTCTGTTTCCAGAAATGAGCCAAACCAATGGAGAAAAACTGTAATACTAGCCACTGCTGGATTACTTACAACTAAGTGCTGGTAACATAAACATAGATTATTTCAGCACAGGAGAAAGATTCACACATTCACGTCACTGCATGAATGCATCTGGTCTGTAGGGTTGGTTAAAGTGATATGATTGATATGTTATTTTCCATAGCGATGACTTATAGTGCCTGATGAACAAATCTGCCCTGCCTTGTGCTTTATCTGAGGTATTTATCATATATTATGTATGTTATGTTGTGACCTGAATGGCACATGTATAAATCGCTTAAGAAATGACTTTTTGTCAACACTCATATGAACATTTGATTTATACCTTCAATATTGTGTAAATGAGTTCTTCATGACAGTACACAGCATCCATGATCTCAGCAAAATCTCATCAATCTATTCTGTTGCTTATGATCTCCAAGCCACGAAAGCATAAACAATATGTTTTAGGTTCGAATATGGCACTTGGTCATTGTCACAGCTTTGTAACAGTGCGTTGTTTTTTTTTATATTTTAGGTCAGTGTCCTCACCACGCTAGAGCGGCGTTTCAACTTGCAGAGCGCTGACGTGGGTGTGATCGCCAGCAGCTTTGAAATTGGCAACCTTGCCCTCATTTTATTCGTCAGCTACTTTGGGGCCAGGGCCCATCGGCCGCGGCTGATTGGTTGTGGGGGCATCGTGATGGCGCTGGGAGCGTTACTGTCAGCACTGCCTGAGTTCTTGACCCACCAGTATGAATATCAGTCTGGAGAGTCACGACCTGTTGGACAGGGAAAGGACGTGTGCTCCAATAGCAGTCGAGCAGGGCTCTCTGATCCTAATTATTTCTGTGGGAATAGAACCAATACCAACATGATGTACCTGCTGCTGATCGGAGCTCAAATGCTTCTGGGGGTTGGAGCGACACCCCTGCAGCCGCTGGGTGTGTCTTACATCGATGATCATGTCAGGCGTGAAGACTCCTCCCTTTATATTGGTGAGAGTGATCTACACAACCATTATTGTGTTATGTACCCCCTCCAGCCCCGCCAGTAAAGTGCCCCTTAATCAGAGATATTGTGGGTGATATTGTGGGTAGCACATATTTATATTCATACACAAACATATGAAACATGCACACATTATTCATATTATTTTGTTCTCTTTCCTAAATAATGAAATAATGATAGTATAGTGGAGGGTACCTGGTGACCAGGGGTACCTACATTTTATGGACAGATTTTATAGATAGATTTTGATTTTACTTTATTAAACTTATTGTTAAAAAAAACTTTATTAAAATAATCTAATGATTAATAATTATTATTGTAAGTAAATTGTTATTATTATTATTAATTTTAACTTTTTTAGTTGATTCAGTTAAGGGTTAAAAAATAAATGGTTCAGTTTTGAGTAATGGGTAACACTTTATAATAAGATTAGTCAATGCATTAAATAACAATGAATGAGCAATAAATTTGTTATAGCATTTAATGTTAATCTTCGCTGGTTAGTTGATCAAAATACAACTGCCCATGGTTAGTTACATTGCCAGCTACAATGTTTGATTTTAATAATGTATTAGTAAATGTTGAAATTGACTTTGAAATTGAAGATTAATACATGCTTTAGAAGTATTTTAGTTAGTTCATGTTAACTAAAGTAAACAAATGTAATCTTAATGTAAAATGTTAGTATTGTTTATTGTTGGTTAATAATACCTAACATAGAACATTATTGTGAAATGTTACAGATAAATTGTTTTGAACAGATTTGTTTGCCTTAATCTATTCTAATCCACTTTAGGAGAGAACAACAGCATCTGGTTTAAAGGCTCTCCTTTTGCATTTGAACCTGATATCATGGCAATGCTACACATTCACTATGGCCTACAGCAAACAATAGGAAACACAGTGACCTAGAGGTGTAATAGGCTGGTCTGGACCTAGAGAGTTTCTGCTCATCACCACAGTATCCCGAGAAAGGCTCATTTTATATCTCACTCAGTGTGTTTAAGACGCTATTTTGCTGTACTTTAGAATGCAAGTTAAAGATAAATATTGTATTTTAAATGTCCTCAAATGGCACTACTTGAACCCCTGGTAAAACACACAGGTCAGGCACTAAAGAAACACTAGAGAGTGTTGTTGTTGTTTATAGGGCATATCATGTAGCACTACGGTCAATATCCTGCGTTAAAACAATCACAGCACTTTATGTTTTTGATATTAATGATTTATAAGCCACAAAATGTTGTATGCTTAGTGCATCAGCTCTTTACTTCCTGGAGGACTCCCTAACAGAGAGCTTGTGTATGAAGGTACACAAAAGCGTAGTTATTATATGTGGCTGGTTTAGGTTTGGGGTGAACTCACTTGGGAAATTTCCAAGAATTGAGCTTAAACCCATTGGTTTAGTGTAGTGCACCACTGTCTTAATCTCCTGTTGCTATGTTTTTAAGGGGTAAACAAGAAGCAATGATGGCCTTCAGTGCCTGTTATTTCTGCGGTGAAGCTAATGTGCGCTGGCTGCTCTGTCATCCCTCAGGCAGCTCACTCTTTCTCACTATTCTTCTCACTCTCTCTCTCTCTCTCTCTCTCTCTCTCTCTCTCTCTCTCTCTCTCTCTCTCTCTCTCTCTCTCTCTCTCTCTCTCTCTCTCTCTCTATTCTTCTCACTCTCTTTCTCACGCACTACAACAATGATTCTCCATATATTTGATACAAATAAAGACTAGATCATCAACCCCAGACTTAAATGTCTTAAGAAAGCTCCTGAAATATAATGTTAGCATGGACATCGATCAGTGTATGACTATTGTAATTGAGTAGCTTTCCACAGGTAATTCAAGGTCCGGATTGTACAATTCTGTGTGAATGTCTGTGGGTTTGCGTGTGTGCGTTTCACATCATTTCTGCTGTGCCTCCTTCTCTGCAGGGTGTTTGACGTCTTTGCACTGAGCTGACTTGACTGTCTGTGAGCATTAATGTCTGTGCAACCCATGCAAGCTTTCTCTCTCCCTCTTGCGTGTTTAATCCTTTGTAAACTTTAAAACTGGACCCATCTCTTATTTAAACATAATGTAAACTAGCACAGACATAAACATCCTCTTTGGAGACAGTCATTGCTGGTGGGCATAATGGAATCAGTCATTTAGCCGTTTGATCACAGAGGCTTTGGTTAACAGAAATGCATTTGGCATCTTTCACAAAGGCACAAACAGAACGGCTGTTTAAAGTGAATTATCCAGCGTTTGTATTCATACAGAATCCTAGAGTAAGAGAACTGATCTAGGATTACATAGCGGTAACATTAGGACTGACATCCTTAATCAATTTCATCCAGGCTAATGGATACAGCTAAAACACTTTTTAAAGATCAGAGCAAATATTGACATTGAAGGTCATGTTACAGACCCTTCTGCCCCTTTCCCTTTACAGCAATGAGGTGGGGTTCATTCTTTCCATAGTAAAGGCCCGTTTACACCAAGGACAATAACTATAAAGTTTTAATAATCCTTCTAATTCTATGAGAATAGGGAAGTCCACACCACAACTATAACAAAACATGGACAGCCAATCAGAATCCACCAGACTTTAAAGAGCTCAAGCATTTAACGCAGTAGACGACATAACCATTGTGCGTGCTTATAATAAACCAAACTTTTTCTCATCGAACTTCAACTCCTCAATATTTCATGTCCGTGTAGATTTTATAAAAAAAAGTAAGACAGAAAATTCAGCTTCGTCATCACAGGAATAAATTCAATTTTTTTATTTATTAAAATAGATATCTTAAATGGCAAATTTACCACAATATTAGTTTTTACTGTATTTTTGATCAAATAAATGCAGCCTTGGTGAACATAAGAGACTTATTTAAAATCTTATTCTAAATAATACAGAACACAAACTATGGAATGGTAGTGTATTTACTTATTTTGCGAATAGCTGTATAATGCACAGGATAATGTACAGTCAGTCGGTCATTACTGCAAAATAAACCCCTTCAGGAGGATACAAGATCACCCCATCAGCTGCGTCTGACTGTACATTATCTTTTACATGTTAATTTATAGCATTCTCTGATAATGATTATGCGGAGTCTGGACAGATAATTACTCACCGAATGGTAAAAGAGCTGATAGTACAACATTTACTAATACATGCACAATCTATATGTTGGCTACTACCCTTAGTATTTAGTATTCTTACAAGATATAATAATCAACACAGAAAGGTGCGCGCTTATCAGCTTTATCATTAACTCATCAGGTGCCAGTTATAGCAATGATGATGTTGATAATTCAAATGAGCTATTAGAGAACATTTAAAATGTGCACAATCACTAAAGGAAATTGCTTCTTTACTTTGGGCTACTTTAGGTTGTCTCCCAGAAGGGAATACAGTTGCAATCTAAATTATTCAACCCCCCACAGACTGTAATCATTTACAAATGTAAGCTTTTCTAAAGATACAGAGTTTTATATCAGTTTAGTGGTCAAATAAAGTGAGGATATCAATATATAATGTAATACTTTTGAGTTATAGGATTCTTTTGTAATACAGTTATAGGATTTTTTTGTCTTAATTATTCAACCCCTATTCAACACTGCTGTTTTTAGTCACTTATTTGTATGTGTTAAAACATAATATAAATAATTTAAAGCAATTTAGCAAGATTGCAACATAGGAATATACACTCACCTAAAGGATTATTAGGAACACCATACTAATACTGTGTTTGAGCCCCTTTCGCCTTCAGAACTGCCTTAATTCTACGTGGCATTGATTCAACAAGGTGCTGAAAGCATTCTTTAGAAATGTTGGCCCATATTGATAGGATAGCATCTTGCAGTTGATGGAGATTTGTGGGATGCACATCCAGGGCACGAAGCTCCCGTTCCACCACATCCCAAAGATGCTCTATTGGGTTGAGATCTGGTGACTGTGGGGGCCATTTTAGTACAGTGAACTCATTGTCATGTTCAAGAAACCAATTTGAAATTATTCGAGCTTTGTGACATGGTGCATTATCCTGCTGGAAATAGCCATCAGAGGATGGGTACATGGTGGTCATAAAGGGATGGACATGGTCAGAAACAATGCTCAGGTAGGCCGTGGCATTTAAACGATGCCCAATTGGCACTAAGGGGCTTAAAGTGTGCCAAGAAAACATCCCCCACACCATTACACCACCACCACCAGCCTGCACAGTGGTAACAAGGCATGATGGATCCATATTCTCATTCTGTTTACGCCAAATTCTGACTCTACCATCTGAATGTCTCAACAGAAATCGAGACTTAAACGATGCCCAATTGGCACTAAGGGGCTTAAAGTGTGCCAAGAAAACATCCCCCACACCATTACACCACCACCACCAGCCTGCACAGTGGTAACAAGGCATGATGGATCCATATTCTCATTCTGTTTACGCCAAATTCTGACTCTACCATCTGAATGTCTCAACAGAAATCGAGACTCATCAGACCAGGCAACATTTTTCCAGTCTTCAACTGTCCAATTTTGGTGAGCTTGTGCAAATTGTAGCCTCTTTTTCCTATTTGTAGTGGAGATGAGTGGGACCCGGTTGGGTCTTCTGCTGTTGTAGCCCATCCGCCTCAAGGTTGTGCATGTTGCGGCTTCACAAATGCTTTGCTGCATTCCTCGGTTGTAACGAGTGGTTATTTCAGTCAAAGTTGCTCTTCTATCAGCTTGAATCAGTCGGCCCATTCTCCTCTGACCTCCAGCATCAACAAGGCATTTTCGCCCACAGGACTGCCACATACTGGATGTTTTTCCCTTTTCACACCACAGGAGATTGTCTTGACCAGGACCACACCCCTAAATGCATTGAAATATGGCCGTCAAGAGCTCTCATAAAAACTATAGTGAACAAATTGTTTTATTATATTAGAAAGTCTGTGGCTACAAGAAGATTTACAAAACACTACACAGCTGGCAGACTTATTTATATGTTTAAAATTTGTTGTGCCAGAAAAGGGTGTTGAAGAAAAGCACAGTATCTTTAAGGGGAATAAAATGTTTGATCAAAGACTTGCAAGATGACCTGATGAAAGGAGGAAAAATAATTTCAATGCAGAATATAAGAACACTAGACAAGCATGGCTTTCATGTTGGGACATCTTGCCGAAAGCCACTCTTGACCAAGAAGAACATAAAAGGCCAACTTGAATATGCTAAAATTCATTTGGATAGATCTGTGGAGTGGAGAGTGATATGACCACACTGGAACTTTTTGGACCTATGGATCAGCGGTATGTCTGGTGCAGAAAAGGCAAAGCTTATGAGCAGAAGGACACCATCTCATGGTCAAACAGACCTGTCATGGTGGTCCGGTCTTGTTATGGGGATGCTTTGCTGTTGCAGGAAGTGGAAATCTTGACTGTATGAAGGACATCATGAATTCTTTGAAGTATCAAGCCATTTTGGCAAAGATGGTGATGCCTTTGGTGCAGAGACTGAAGCTTGATGATCAATGGATTTTCCTGCAGGACAGCCATCCCAAAGTCTACAGCCATATCTACTTAAGCTAGGTTCAGGGATCAGTCGTAGAATGTTCTTTAGTGGCCTGTACAGTCCTCAGATTTAAATCTTACTGAAAATATTTGGTGGAATTTGAAGAAGGCAGTAGTAACGTGAAAAACTAAGATTATCAGTTATCTGGAAGCCTTTTCAAGCAAGAAATGAGCCAAGATTGCAGTAGAGCGGTAACAGAAGTTTCTAAACAATGTTACAGACAGTGTTTATTGGAGATTATAAAGAATAGAGATAAGATTCTGCACAAAATTTGACTTTTGAGGGATGAGTAATTTTGCACATGTATGTTTAGAGCCATTTTGAATTTTTTTCATTTCTCATCAACTTTACGTTCTCAGAATAACTTGAATGTGTATTAATAATCTTTCTACAATAGATTACTGATACCTTTATTGAATTGTTTTCATAAAATGTTGTTCTTCAAAGTGTCTTGCCGGTCAAGGTGGTTCAATAATTTTGATTGCAACTGTATATTTTAATTCCCCTTCTGCAATAATAATAATAAATTCTAAAACTTTACACAAGCATCTAGATCATTAGCGCAAATGCCGTCTTAATAACTCGTGAAGGATTTGAATGAACTGCAATCTGCAATTGACAACAATCTGGCCAAAACTCTGCATGAATGAATATCATTTCCTACAGAACTATTTTGACTTTTGTCTGTTGTATTGCATTACAGGTATCTTATTCTCTACACTGGTCTTTGGACCAGCCTGTGGTTTTATTCTTGGCTCTCTGTGCACCAAAGTTTATGTTGATGCGGTCTTCATTGACACATGTGAGTACCGGCATCACAAATCAATCACTTTATTTTTTATTTTTCCTCAATTGTAAATGGCTTTGGACAAAAGCTTCTATTAAATGAATGCATGTATTGAAACTGTATCTCAGTAATATCTCATCAGATCTCTGTTCACTCCTAACAGCCACACTGGACATCACTCCCGACGATCCACGCTGGATCGGTGCCTGGTGGGGCGGCTTTATCATATGTGGCCTTTTCCTCTTCATCTCCTCGTTTTTCATGTTTGGGTTCCCGCAGTCGCTGAACGAGCCTGGGGAGGGCCCGGGGGGTGAGAGCGAACAGGCCATGCTGCCTGCTGAGCTGGTGCAGGAGTATGAAGGAGTTAAAACCTCAGATGACCCAGAGATCAGCACTGGCCTCACCTGCTGTCAGCACCTGCAGGGTGAGAAAGAGGACAAGAGAAAGAGAGTCTAAATCTTTATAAGCTATCGTACATTTCGTTTGATTTGTCATTGTTGTCAGTTCTTTACTTTTAGGAGTTTTAGATTTCATTTCAGATTCACCTCTCAAAATGCTGTTAAAGGGATGGTTCACCCAAATATGAAATTAAGTCGTTCCAAATCTGTAAGACTTTATCTTCAAAAACACAAATGAAGATCTTTTAGATAAAAGACAGCTAAAGACATTGACAGCTACGCAACTACCACTTTGATGCTTCAAAAAGTTCATAAAGAGATTGTGAAACTAATCCATATGAATTGAGCGCTTTATTTTCTGAAGAGACTCAATCGTTTTATATGATGAACAGATTTAATATAGGCTTTTATTTATTTACACAAACATTAATCAACTCACACATCAGTTGTGGTAAACAGAAGCTCGAGCACGTTCGCTTGACGTGTGAGAACCAATGAAGTTCATTCTTGTGTGTTAGGCAGCACATTTGAGCTTTGTCTATGTTCGCTAATCAATGTTTATATGTGAATAAAAGCCTAAAGTCATGCTGGAGGATGCTGAAGAACATTTTTTATATTTTATAAAAGTATCTGTTAAACTTAGCCTGTTAACTCAATACTATAAAACAATACTTTTTAGCACAGCCAAATTTTATATTCCTACTGTTTTATTCTGCAAACTTGTAAGACTATTAAACAAGCTTTTTTTTTTTTTTGTGAAAAACTTAAATTGAATTAAATTACATTGAATAAAAAAAAATAAAAAAAATAATATATACATACTATATATATATATATATATATATATATATATATATATATATATATATATATATATATATATATATATATATATATATATATATATATATATATATATATATATATATATATATATATATATATATCTCAATATATGTAGTATGTATGTAAAACAAAATAATTTAAAGCAATTTAGCAAGATTGCAACATAGGAATATACACTCACCTAAAGCATTATTAGGAACACCATACTAATACTGTGTTTGACCCCCTTTCGCCAGAACTGCCTTAATTCTATGTGGCATTGATTCAACAAGGTGCTGAAAGCATTCTTTAGAAATGTTGGCCCATATTGATAGGATAGCATCTTGCAGTTGATGGAGATTTGTGGGATGCACATCCAGGGCACGAAGCTCCCGTTCCACCACATCCCAAAGATGCTCTATTGGGTTGAGATCTGGTGACTGTGGGGGCCATTTTAGTACAGTGAACTCATTGTCATGTTCAAGAAACCAATTTGAAATGATTCGAGCTTTGTGACATGGTGTATTATCCTGCTGGAAGTAGCCATCAGAGGATGGGTACATGGTGGTCATAAAGGGATGGACATGGTCAGAAACAATGCTCAGGTAGGCCGTGGCATTTAAACGATGCCCAATTGGTACTAAGGGGCCTAAAGTGTGCCAAGAAAACATCCCCCACACCATTACACCACCACCACCAGCCTGCACAGTGGTAACAAGGCATGATGGATCCATGTTCTCATTCTGTTTACGCCAAATTCTGACTCTACCATCTGAATGTCTCAACAGAAATCGAGACTCATCAGACCAGGCAACATTTTTCCAGTCTTCAACTGTCTAATTTTGGTGAGCTCGTGCAAATTGTAGCCTCTTTTTCCTATTTGTAGTGGAGATGAGCGGTACCCGGTGGGGTCTTTTGCTGTTGTAGCCCATCCGTCTCAAGGTTGTGCGTGTTGTGGCTTCACAAATGCTTTGCTGCATACCTCGGTTGTAACGAGTGGTTATTTCAGTCAAAGTTGCTCTTCTATCAGCTTGAATCAGTCGGCCCATTCTCCTCTGACCTCTAGCATCAACAAGGCATTTTCGCCCACAGGACTGCCGCATACTGGATGTTTTTCCCTTTTCACACCATTCCTTGTAAACCCTAGAAATGGTTGTGTGTGAAAATCCCAGTAATTGAGCAGATTGTGAAATACTCAGACCGGCCCGTCTGGCACCAACAACCATGCCACGCTCAAAATTGCTTAAATCACCTTTCTTTCCCATTCTGACATTCAGTTTGGAGTTCAGGAGATTGTCTTGACCAGGACCACACCCCTAAATGCATTGAAGCAACTGCCATGTGATTGGTTGATCAGATAATTGCATTAATGAGAAATTGAACAGGTGTTCCTAATAATCCTTTAGGTGAGTGTATATATACAGTGCCTTGCAAAAGTACAGTATGTGAAATAAATAATTACACAATACACAAGAATGAAAAATAATACAGTCAGCTTTACATATCTTAATTATTTAATTTGGCTTTAATTACAATAGAAAATAATTATTTAATTTTAGAAATGTGTTGCCTTTATACTATCATGCTTAATATTTTTCTTACACAGTATAAATGGATATTCACATATCAAAAAAATAAACAGCTCTCTTTACATTTCAGTAAGTGGACCCCTCAAAAATGGGAGGGCATTATATTTGTGCAAGTTTGACATCAAAAATGTGACAACCCCTGGACTACAACATTTTCATCTGATCATCCATTGTCGTCTCAGTTATCCCTAAGGTGACTAAGCATCTGCTGTCCAACCCGGTTTTCACCTGTGTCATTCTCGCTGCCTGTATGGAAATCGGTGTGGTGGCTGGATTCGCTGCCTTCCTAGGGAAATATCTCGAACAGCAGTTCAATCTCTCAACGTCCTCCGCCAATCAGCTCCTAGGTAGACAAGCACACAAAAACATCCAAGTCATGAAACAGTTGCAAATAAAATCACTGCAAGTAACCGAAAGCTGCTTGTCAAATCTCTTTTGTTTTGTTTTTATTGTTTGTGTTTACAGGTATGACAGCAATCCCCTGTGCTTGTCTGGGTATTTTCCTGGGCGGCCTCCTGGTGAAAAAGTTGGATCTGTCTGCATTAGGGGCTATTCGTCTGGCCATGCTAGTCAATATCATCTCTACGGCCTGCTACGTCTCCTTCCTTTTCCTCGGCTGTGATACGGGCCCAGTCGCTGGGGTGACTGTTGCCTATGGCAACGAGTGAGTAGCGCGCTACAGCATAAAAGCCTCCCACAAATTTTTAATGATCCACAACAATTGGCAATAAATACAGTCACTTAGAGTATAAAGACTGTTGTGTTTGTAGCATTAATTTTACAGAGGATCATGTTTATAACTCGGCTCACTAAACTGTGAATTTGAAAGGAACACTTCATCCCTGCTCATCCCATAATTATTCTCTCCATTTAGGAGTCTAGGTTCATGGGAGCGCACGGAGGCCGCATGTCTGTCAGGCTGTAATTGTTACACGTCTTCTCTAAGCCCCGTCTGCGGCTCCAACGGCATCACCTACCTCTCAGCCTGCCTGGCTGGCTGCACTAGAGGCGTGAGTTTCCTTCCACAGCCGTTCGTAGACACACTCCCCAATTCATACAGATCAATAAACTCAGGCACACATCTGCTTAAATGCTTCCTAAAGTCAAAAGTAGCAAGAGTACTTTTGGGAATGCCCGTTTTCCTTCCCTCTTTTAGATACATCGGTCCCGTTTGTCTCAAATCTTCGGTTCTTTTTTCCTCTGGATGGTCATCTGGAAATCCCCAGAGCAGCACTTAAGATCCATCATGAAATATGCACTGAGCTCTGCTCTCCCCCCTCCCTTTCTCAGAATCTGACAGGCTGTAAGTGCATCGCCCAAGGCGACGGGCCCGGTACAGCCACGCCGGGGAAGTGTTCGAGCCCCGGCTGTCAGCAGGCCTTCCTCACGTTCCTAGCAGTTGTGTGCGTGTGCAGCATGATCGGAGCCATGGCCCAGACTCCATCCGTCATCATCCTGATCAGGTACTACTGCTGACACCGTTTAAACCCCAGTAAATTTCGGTCCATGTCACATGAGTCTTAATCAGTCATGGTTGTCATCTGCACATCATAATGAACTTGTACTAAACTTTAAGTCGTTGGTGTCTGTAGAACTGTGAGCCCAGAGCTGAAGTCTTATGCCCTTGGAGTTCTTTTCCTGTTGCTCCGGCTGCTAGGTAAGATTTTTGATTAACAAGTGATACATGTATACCGCGTGTCTGCAGGTATCCATGTATTTTAAACATGCATCTTTATCTTGGTTTGGTTTAGTTGATGTCAATTAGCTTATATAACTTATATGTACACTACCGTTTGGGGTCATTCAGATTTTTTTTTTATGTTTTGAAAGACGTCTCTAATGCGCAGCATTTATTCAAGCAAAAATACATTAAAACTGTAATATTGTGAAATATTATTACAATTTAAAGTAACTATTTTCTATTGTAATACATTTTAAAATATAATTGATACCTGTGATAGTAAAGCTGGATTTACAGCATCATTACTCCAGTCTTCAGAAATCCATCCTTCAGAAATCATGCCGATTTGCTGCTCAAGAAACATGATCAATGTTGAAGACAGTTGTGCTGCTTCATATTTATGTGGAAACTGTAAGGATTCTTTGAAGAATAGAAAGTTCAAAAGAACAATTTATTTGAAATATAAATCTTTTGTAACATTATAAGTCTTTACTGTAACTTTTGATCAATTTAATGCGTCCTTTCTGAATTAAAGATTTTATTTCAAAACAGAAAAAAAAAAACTTTTAAAGGGCAGTAATGGAAGCTTTTTTCCGCCACTGAATCAAACAATTTAAAAGATAATTGCGACTTTATCTTACAATTCTGACTTTTTTTTCCTCTGACAGGCTGTAAGTGTGTTAAAAATCGTATTTGTACATTAGAAATTGTACCTTATACTGACCTCTGTTTTCTATGTACAAGGTTTCATTCCTCCACCTCTGATCTTTGGCATTGGGATTGACTCCACGTGCCTCCTGTGGAGCTCTGTGTGCGGCATTAAAGGGGCCTGCATGCTTTATGACAACATCACCTACCGCTACCTTTACGTCAGCATCGCCATCGTTCTCAAATCCAGCGCCTTCATCCTCTACACCGTCACCTGGCAGTGTCTGCGTCAGAACTACTCCAGGTACATTAAGAACAGTGAGGACTACCTGACCCCAAGCCAGCTGTTCGCCTCCAACCTCACCCTGGACAACCTGGGCAAGGACATTGTACAGAACCCTTCCAACCGCACCAAGTTCATTTACAACCTAGATGACCATGCCTGGAGCGAGAACATGGAGTCAGCCATATAGTCCCACCCCAAAGAGGGCCAAGCTGGCCTATATGCACATGCTAATTTAGTCTCATAACGCTTTTATTCAAAAGAAAGTCCATGTACGCCGATTTCTGCACATTCCCGCTTGGGAGAAATGGGCACTCTTTTAGCATATCCAGGGTGTTTTAACTAAACAGAGCCAAATGAATTTGACTGTTATTGTAGTCAGGACTTGTATATGCTGGATATATGATATGTGGAGATGAAACGCATCTATCATATTAGGGGATGTATTAGGTTGCAGTTCCAAAACCGAACAATTAAGTCCCGTTCACATTAAGGATAAGTATAACGGGGAAAAAAACAATTCAAAAAATCATTCTTAATATAAAAGAATAGCAGAGTTCACACCATAACTATAACAGAAACGGTATCATTGTCATGATTTTTCTCTAGCTGATGAACGATTAAAAAATTGACAGCCAATCCGAATCGATCCTGCTTTATAGAGCTTGAGCATTTAAAATGGCAGACGACAAAACTGCAGAGTGATATTGTGTGTTGGTGTGGACGCCAATATATTTATTGTCGTTATAGTTATCGTTCTTGGTGTGAACGGGCCTTTAATCTTCCATCAGTCGAAACTAGCCCCAGCTTACATATATAAGCACCTTTTTTAGGTTTCATTTTGGATGGTCTTTTTAGTATTTTTTAAAAAAATGTAAAGAATATTAGCATATGAGTTCTATGAATATTAGCTAATATGTTTACTTGAATATCGTGAGGCTCTAATCAGTCTATTTTTATGGAGGGTCTTAGAAAGCTTGATGTTAATACTCAATCTCTCCTCTGTACAGTCATTAGACTTTAAAAGACATAGATACAAGTGCAGAGTTCACAGAAGTCATGTAACCTATTAATCGACCTAAATACATAATAGTGAACATATTAGGCCCGTGTCTGTGAAAACGTATAGCTTGAATAGACAAAAGGTTCATTAGTTTTGTGATGCCTCGTTATTTGTCATCTGCAGTGGTCCTAAGCAACATCTAAAGCAACATGTAACATTAATCAGTAGTTGTTATCAAGCAGAGGACGCTGAAGGACAGAAAGATGGATTTATTTCAATGCATGCAGGTATTGCATGTTGATGCATCAGAGTAGGCGCATGGGAATTTTAGGGGATATATTGTTTTGGAGAAGGTAGGCATTTCCCTTCTATTACTCCAGCATCTTCTTAAATGGTGTTTTATACAGTGTGCGCAGAGTTATTAATGGTGTTACGGCGCCTTGTATACTTTTTTTCTTCCAATCTGTTCAATATGTTCAAGGAATTCACTTGGAAGACCAAATGCAAGGAGTAAAAAAGTTTTACAGCAGTAAAAGTTGTAAAACGTATCTATATATATATTATTATTATTTTAATTTTATTTTTTTGCAACTGTTGCAATATATAAAACAAGGAAATAAACATAAGGAAATGATTTGTCAACTATTAAAATATTAATCCGAGTGACACTAAATAATTATAATATGAACAAATATTTAAAAATGACTTCAGAGTTAATTCATACATTTTTGTATGGCATTGGACCTAAGAATTTGTTTCATATACTTATGACTTATTTTCTATGCTTTTTGTAAAAAAAAACAACAACAAAAAAGTAAAAACAAAAAATGCAGGACTGAAAGGTGGTGGGTCCATGATAATGTAACAAAGCTAAATGCTTTTTATAGAGGAAAATTATTTGTTTCTGCTGCTTTTCAAAGATGGTTTACTGGATGCAAGTACACTGACGAGACCCACATAGGGCAAAACCCAAACCCATTATCACCCTTCATGTAAATGGCTTCCCAAGCACATTATTTTAATGCATTGCAATATACGCCGAAACGCTTGATTGCTTGAATATTGAGGCCGGAGTCAATACAAATGGGATGATATAAGAATGATGTCATTGTTTATATAATCATTCCTCTCTATAGATAATTCATTGCCGTAAAAGTGCCAAAGTGATGCCATTTAAGTGTTCTGAGTTCTCTCTAAGAGGCAGTTCTTCATAATGCTGGAATTGTATATGACCGCAAGATGCTTTATTGTATTGTATGTAGACATATGTGATATCTTAAGCAACCATTACACCTTGTACATAGCGACATCTAAGTCTATTCTCTCCAGAATGTAGAATATAGCGATGCTTTAGGCTTTTACAGGTGATGTTACAAGTCTTAACTTTGGACAAAATATATTATTGTTAAATGCAGATGGAGATTATGTTATGCTTACAGAGGAATGTTGTGGTATATTTTTCTACCCATGTCTGTATTACAAAGCTTATGTGTAATGACCATAAAAGGTGTAAAAAAAAAAATAAAAAAAAAATTACATGAACGACTATCTGCACTAAAACATTGTCCTTGCATTTTTATTATGAAGCTCAAATTATTTATTTTCCTCTGTTGTCCAAGAAAGGGTCTCTGCACAAAGCATTGATTACATTGAAATTGAATAATTTACAAGCACCTTTACTCTTCATTTCATACCACAGCGTTATTTGGAAGACTGTTATCAGTTGTGCAACTGCAGAGTGTTTAGTATGCCTCGCAACATGTTTAGATTAATTTTACATTGGTTTTCCTTCTCGAGGCGAGCAGGACTATTTCTGCAGGCTTTTACACTAGTACCATACCACACAAATGTGCTGATTAAATGCAGCATCAGTGTGTTCACGTGTATGCAGCTCAATCTTTTAGCCTCTTATTAAATACATATGGATATATTGGATCAAAAACATTGCAACTGATTTGTTAACCGAGTCTGTTCAGTTTAAAAAGCTTGATCTTAAATATCTGCAGTCATCAAAAAACATTTAAGGCTTTACTTGCTGTTCACAGTAGCATATACAATATTTAAAACCAATTATTCATTATATGTCCTTGCTAATAAATTATGTGCTTAGGCATTTGTTGGAATGTTCATTCACATACAGTACCAGTCAAAAGTTTGAAAACGCAACTATTAAAGTCTTTGAAAAAAAAAAAAAAAAAAAAGTATCTTCTAATCAAGCCTGTATTTATTTGATCAAAAATACAGAAAAACAGATAGTGAAATATTACAAATTAAAATAATGGTTTTCCATTTTAATATATTTTAAAATATAATTTGTGATGCAAAGCTGAATTTTCAGCTTCATTGCTCCAGTCTTCAGTTTCACATGATCCAGAAATCTAATACGCCGATTTGATACTCAGATATTATCAATGTTGGAAAGACTTTATTGTATTACTGTTTTTCTGTATCTTTGATCAAATAAATGCAGGCCTGATTATCAGAAGAGACTTCTTTCAAAAACATTAAAAATATATACACTCATTTAACAGGAAAAATGTCCATTGTCACTAATGTAGTGATGCACGCAGCACTGCTTACTCAAAATCAAATCAGCTTTCTGCTGGTTAATGGGGTGAATTTGCATGAACAACTTGAACAGTTACTAGCACTGGAATAAAGCATACCAAATCATACAACAGATTCATCCAAAGACCACTTAATTTTTTGGGAACCTTTCATAGGAAAGTTCATTTTTATTATTGACAGTGTTTAGAAAAACAACTTGTGCATAAAAAAAAAAGGTTTATCCACTAGGAAAATAACCACCAAAAGCCTATATAAATACTTCACTCCAAAGTGTGCTTGTTAATGAGAAAGCTTGCACGCTCGCACGCACACGCACGCACTTCAGTCATGGAGAGCAGTGCTTTGCCCATTGTTGACTCTGACTGAGCTTTTTGTGTTTGGAGATCGAGGAGCGTTTCTCTGCGCGTGCGCGCACTTGTCTCAGTAGTCCAATGGTGCCATAAGTAGTTGTAACTCTTTGAAAGTGCTGCCATGACGACCAACCTGCTCCGCCCGGTTCTTCACTACATTACTGAGGTTCTTCAACTGCTTATAGCACGCTTTACATTTCCGATGCCTGAAAAACATTACAAAAGTCCCATAAAAACACATTCCAGTTACATGACTTAAAAATAAATAAATAAATAAATAAATAATATTCAGACTAATAGTTCACCACATGGAAGATTTTGGCTCATTAAAAAGGCATCATTTAACTTTTTCCTCGCCATTGATGGAAATTTCCATCATGTTAGAAAACGCTTCCCCGCAATTGATTGAATTTCCCGGCTTTGTGTTTTTACTGTTATACGATAGTGGGCGTTATGACATCTTCTGAAAGAGTACAGCATCTCCTGATCAAAACACATGCAAAGATGCAGAAACAAGCCATATACAGTGAGGAAAATAAGTATTTGAACACCCTGCTATTTTGCAAGTTCTCCCACTTGGAAATCATGGAGGGGTCTGAAATTGTCATTGTAGGTGCATGTCCACTGTGAGAGACATAATCTAAAAAAAAAAAAAAAAATATCACAATGTATGATTTTTTTTTTTACTATTTATTTGTATGATACAGCTGCAAATAAGTATTTGAACACCTGAGAAAATCAATGTTAATATTTGGTACAGTAGCCTTTGTTTGCAATTACAGTGGTCAAACGTTTCCTGTAGTTTTTCACCAGGTTTGCACACACTGCAGGAGGGATTTTGGCCCACTCCTCCACACAGATCTTCTCTAGAGTCTAGATCAGTCAGGTTTCTGGCCTGTCGCTGAGAAACACGGAGTTTGAGCTCCCTCCAAAGATTCTCTATTGGGTTTAGGTCTGGAGACTGGCTAGGCCACGCCAGAACCTTGATATGCTTCTTACAGAGCCACTCCTTGGTTATCCTGGCTGTGTGCGTCGGGTCATTGAAGATGGGCCGAGGCTGGGTCTTCCAACATGACAATGCTCTAACTGAGGGAAGAACTTTTCTGCACCTGTCCCAAGTGCAGAAAAACACCCCCAAAGCATGATGCTACCACCCCCATGCTTCACAGTAGTGTTACGATTCAAGCTCTACTATTAACAATATTATTATCTTAATTATTGATTATTGGGATTATTAATAGTCTGATTATGAGTAGTTTTGCTTGGGTTCTGTTGTGTTATTTTTTTGGTATTCATTTAGGTTCTTTTCTCCCGAGGGTAAGCTCCGCCCTTGAACACCTGCTGCCGATTTGGTAATGACGCTGAGAATTGAATATAGGACGGAGGGAGAGTAACCGTGTGGGGGGACTGATCGTGCTACTTCCATCTTGTTCCAGTCGCCCGACCATTTTAGTCACTGAGTTTGTGAAGTGCTGAGCACCCTTGAGAAGTCATTTGATGTTTACCTAGCTCCATGCTGATGACGGGTTGCAACTGGAAGACCTTGATGTGCGACCGCCTGGCTGGTAGCTGAAGCTGTGTGTTTGAGTTGTGTTGGAGTATCTTTTTTCTGTGTTTCTCTTGTTGTTCGTTTTTGTGTGTTTGTTAATTAGTTTGTCTATTTTGTTGGGGTTGGAAATCGTCCTCCCAGTTGCCTGATGCGACACCTGTGAGACGTAATAAATGATAAAAATGCTTTCTTTGGTCTTGCGTGTCCTTTTATGTTGCGTTCCCCTTTTCTAACGAGCACATTTAATGCGGGGTTCGTAACAGTAGGGATGGTGTTCTTGGGATGGTACTCATCATTCTTCTTCCTCCAAACATGTTTAGTGGAATTATGACCAAAAAGTTCTATTTTGGTCTCATCTGACCACATGACTTTCTCCCATGACTCCTCTGGATCATCCAAATGGTCATTGGCAAACTTAAGACGGGCCTTGACATGTGCTGGTTTAAGCAGGGGAACCTTCCGTGCCATGCATGATTTCAAACCATGACGTCTTAGTGCATTACCAACAGTAACCTTGGAAACAGTGGTCCCAGCTCTTTTCAGGTCATTGACCAGCTCCTCCCGTGTAGTTCTGGGCTGATTTCTCACCTTTCTTAGGATCATTGAGACCCCACGAGGTGAGATCTTGCATGGAGCCCCAGTCCGAGGGAGATTGACAGTCATGTTTAGCTTCTTCCATTTTCTAATGATTGCTCCAACAGTGGACCTTTTTCACCAAGCTGCTTGGCAATTTCCCCGTAGCCCTTTCCAGCCTTGTGGAGGTGTACAATTTTGTCTCTAGTGTCTTTGGACAGCTCTTTGGTCTTAGCCATGTTAGTAGTTGGATTCTTACTGATTGTATGGGGTGGACAGGTGTCTTTATGCAGCTAACAACCTCAAACAGGTGCATCTAATTTAGGATAAATGGAGTGGAGGTGGACATTTTAAAGGCAGACTAACAGGTCTTTGAGGGTCAGAATAATAGCTGATAGACAGATGTTCAAATACATTGCAGCTGTATCATACAAATAAATAGTTTAAAAAAACATATATATTGTGATTTCTGGATTATTATTTTTTTTTTTTATATTATGTCTCACAGTGGACATGCACCTACGATGACAATTTCAGACCCCTCCATGATTTCTAAGTGGGAGAACTTGCAAAATAGCAGGGTGTTCAAATACTTATTTTCCTCACTGTATATAACTATATGCATATGTAAAATGACTCAATATTCAACAGCGTATAAAATCAAAACTGCCAAATGTTACTGAATGAAATATCGACCCAGGACAAGCTATATGAGTACAAGAATTAGGGGTGTTGATGGACTCGACCTACAAAATCTGTTTTAGTTATCGTTCAGAAAAATCAAGTTGTCAATATTACTTGTTTTATGGAACTTAGACAAAAGTATTCTTTTGATATACTGCATGTTTAGATATTCATACAACAAAATATTCTGGGGGCCATGAAACGTGAAAATAATCAAAAATGCTGCCAGTGGCTGGCTTTTTTTCTTTATGCTGGCAGGGAAAAAAAAAAAAAAAAATAGTTTGAATTAAACTTGTTTGGTTACACTGTTGGTCATATGAAGAATATTTAAATAAATTGAGGATCATCAGCAGATCAGCCAGCACTGTGAATGTTTAAACTTTAGTGTATGCATTATGCACATTCATTTGCTGTGCACAAATTGTAAACTCTAATATATTCTGAACTACGAAATCAAACCAACATTACGGAAACATTTTGAAATCAACAAGAGGGTATAATTTAGACAGACTTAAGTTATATCACAGCACAAGTATTTGTTGGGTACGAACCTCTCCTCTCGAGTGATGTCCACCCCTACAGATGGAGGAGCAGTCAGTGTGTCTGAGATTAACGGCCAAAAACGTTTCAGAATCAGCTTCAAAGACATACAACCAGTCTGCACGTAACTGTAGAAGGAAAAGTGAGCATGTGTTACTTGCTGTGTCTGAACAATGCTATGACTGTTGATAAATGCCCATTTCAAAAACGTGTTTAGTTTCAGTTTGTTTATTTTAATATATTGATCTTGCCATGAAAATAGCCACATATGCTGATATGGCAATATATATTTTTTAGGAAAATAAGTATTTGAACACCCTGCTATTTTGCAAGTTCTCCCACTTGGAAATCATGGAGGGGTCTGAAATTGTCATCGTAGGTGCATGTCCACTGTGAGAGACATAATCTAAAAAAAAATTAAAAAAAACCCCAGAAAAATCACAATATGATTTTAACTATTTATTTGTATAATACAGCTGCAAATAAGTATTTGAACACCTGTCTATCAGCTAGAATTCTGACCCTCAAAGACCTGTTAGTCTGCCTTTAAAATATCCACCTCCACTCCATTTATTATCCTAAATTAGATGCACCTGTTTGAGCTTGTTAGCTGCATAAAGTCACCTGTCCACCCCATACAATCAGTAAGAATCCAACTACTAACATGGCCAAGACCAAAGAGCTGTCCAAAGACACTAGAGACAAAATTGTACACCTCCACAAGGCTGGAAAGGGCTCCGGGGAAATTGCCAAGCAGCTTGGTGAAAAAAGGTCCACTGTTGGAGCAATCATTAGAAAATGGAAGAAGCTAAACATGACTGTCAATCTCCCTCGGACTGGGGCTCCATGCAAGATCTCACCTCCTGGGGTCTCAATGATCCTAAGAAAGGTAAGAAATCAGCCCAGAACTAGACGGGAGGAGCTGGTCAATGACCTGAAAAGAGCTGGGACCACCGTTTCCAAGGTTACTGTTGGTAATACACTAAGACGTCATGGTTTGAAATCATGCATGGCATCCCCCTGCTTAAACCAGCACATGTCAAGGCCCGTCTTAAGTTTGCCAATGACCATTTAGATGATCCAGAGGAGTCATGGGAGAAAGTCATGTGGTCAGATGAGACCAAAATAGAACTTTTGGGTCAAAATTCCACTAAACGTGTTTGGAGGAAGAAGAATGATGAGTACCATCCCAAGAACACCATCCCTACTGTGAAGCATGGGGGTGGTAGCATCATGCTTTGGGGGTGTATTAAGGAGAGGATGACCGGGGCCATGTATTGCGAGATTTTGGGGAACAACCTCCTTCCTTCAGTTAGAGCATTGAAGATGGGTCGAGGCTGGGTCTTCCAACATGACAATGACCCGAAGCACAGCCAGGATAACCAAGGAGTGGCTCTGTAAGAAGCATATCAAGGTTCTGGCGTGGCCTAGCCAGTCTCCAGACCTAAACCCAATAGAGAATCTTTGGAGGAGCTCAAACTCTGTGTTTCTCAGCGACAGGCGAGAAACCTGACTGATTTAGAGAAGATCTGTGTGGAGGAGTGGGCCAAAATCCCTCCTGCAGTGTGTGCAAACCTGGTGAAAAACTACAGGAAACGTTTGACCTCTGTAATTGCAAACAAATGCTACTGTACCAAATATTAACATTGATTTTCTCAGGTGTTAAAATACTTATTTGCAGCTGTATCATACAAATAAATAGTTAAATCATACATTGTGATTTCTGGATTTTTTTTTTTAGATTATGTCACAGTGGACATGCACCTACAATGACAATTTCAGACCCCTCCATGATTTCCAAGTGGGAGAACTTGCAAAATAGCAGGGTGTTCAAATACTTATTTTCCTCACTGTGTCTGTGTGTGTCTGTGTCTGTGTGTGTGTCTGTGTCTGTGTGTGTGTGTCTGTGTGTGTGTGTCTGTGTGTGTGTCTGTGTGTGTGTGAAATATCAGGACACAAATGTGTATAATGACATGGGGAACGTCCTCATATTTCACCCTCTTTTTGTAATACCTATGTCATACCCATGTCCTCACTTTTCAAAATCCTTATATTTCACACAGAATGAGGTTTTTTTCACAGAAAGTAAACTGCACAGTCTCCTGTGAGGGTTAAGTTTAGGGGCAGGGGCAGTGTAGGGGGATAGAAAATACGGTTTGTACGGTATAAAAACCATTACGCCTATGGAATGTCCCCACATTTCACAAAAACACCCGTGTGTGTGTGAGATATATATATATATATATATATATATATATATATATATATATATATATATATATATATATATATATATATATATATATATATATATATATATATATATATATATATATATATATATATATATATATATTATACACATACATATATATACACACACAAAATTAAGTTGCAGCAAAAAAAAACTAAACCAATTGATAACCATCTCACACAATAAGATTTTTCATTTCAATATTTGATTTAAAAAAAATTTAAAAAAAAGAATAAAAAATAAAAAAAAGAATCCTTGTGAAACATTTTCAAAACCCATCCATTAAAAGAACTTTGAATGTCACTAGGCAACATTTTTACACAAAGCAGTACATTCCAACAAAATGTTTTATAGACAAAACACAACAACTTTACAAGTCTGGAATGACCCGTCTGGCATCTTGTGTAAACAGTCTGATCATTGTATACTCTCAAATTAAATTAAATTTTTGATTGGATTCATTTCATATAACGCAGTTACACAGCTATTCCATTCGCCATTTTTGATATACACTCACATAAAGGATTATTAGGAACACCATACTAATACTGTGTTTGAGCCCCTTTCGCCTTCAGAACTGCCTTAATTCTACGTGGCATTGATTCAACAAGGTGCTGAGAGCATTCTTTAGAAATGTTGGCCCATATTGATAGGATAGCATCTTGCAGTTGATGGAGATTTGTGGGATGCACATCCAGGGCACGAAGCTCCCGTTCCACCACATCCCAAAGATGCTCTATTGGGTTGAGATCTGGTGACTGTGGGGGCCATTTTAGTACAGTGAACTCATTGTCATGTTCAAGAAACCAATTTGAAATGATTCGAGCTTTGTGACATGGTGCATTATCCTGCTGGAAGTAGCCATCAGAGGATGGGTACATGGTGGTCATAAAGGGATGGACATGGTCAGAAACAATGCTCAGGTAGGCCGTGGCATTTAAACGATGCCCAATTGGCACTAAGGGGCCTAAAGTGTGCCAAGAAAACATCCCCCACACCATTACACCACCACCACCAGCCTGCACAGTGGTAACAAGGCATGATGGATCCATGTTCTCATTCTGTTTATGCCAAATTCTGACTCTACCATCTGAATGTCGCAACAGAAATCGAGACTCATCAGACCAGGCAACATTTTTCCAGTCTTCAATTGTTTCTCAAACTCGCAGTTTACTGCCTTAATGTGCTGCTGCCAAGCAATCAAAATGGATCCTCTTAAGCAACTGATTTGAAATGCTCTTCATAAGCACGAAATTCATTAACAGCTACTCAAGAACTCTGTACAAGAGACATAACGCTCACTTGATTCTGATGTTAATGAAGCACATTAAAAAAAAGAAAATTAATCAAATATTTTACCCATGTGTAATGGAACAATTTCCATTTAATGCCTGTATTATTATTATTATATAAAATTGTTTAGTTTAATGAACCCCAATAACATTTAAAAAATAAATTTAAAAATGAGTATTTATTATTAGTTACATTATCATTTTTAAATATAATCATGCTTTATTAATATTAAAGTAATAATATTTAAAGATACTACTATATACAACAACATACATAATATAATTTGTTACAAATAATGTTTAATACATTTAATAATAATTAAATATGTTAATTTTATTATTACTACTATTTACGAAATACAATTAATAAAGGAGTAATTTTTATTTATTTACAGAGGACTGTCCCTTAAAGCCTTATATTAGGGCTATTCAATTAAAGTTCCAAGAGATCCGGTCTCTATATTTCCTTTCCAGCAGGGCTTTTTGGAACAGTTCAGGTTTATATATAGAGCATGTTAAAAAAAAGGCCACAGGCCGACCAAAGTACGGCACAACAGTAAAAATAAGAGAATAGACAAAACATTTTTTTTTTTACAAATTAAAAGTTAAAAGCCAAAGAGAACAGTTTTTAGAGTGGAAGCAGTTCTAATAGAGTTTGGAAGATTGTTCCACAATGTGGGTCCAACCCCTTCAAAAGCTCCATTTCCTCTTGTCTTTAAGTGAGCTCTGGGGATCTTAAGAAGGAGTTTGCCATCTGACCCAAGTCCTCTCACAGGAATGTCTAGGTGTAGTAGGTTTGTCAGATAAAGAGGTGCCAGATTATTCAAGGATTTGTATACTAGTAGTAAAATTTTGAACTGGATAGGCAACCAGTGTAAAGATCTCAAGTGGTGTGATCAAATTTTTTCCGTCCCTTCAGGAACCTAGCGGCATTATTTTGAACCAGCTGTAGCCGAGAAATTTGGGTCTTAGAAATGCCATAGTAGAGGGATTTACAATAGTCCAGCTGAGATGTAATGAAGAAAATATTTAATTTAGGAAAGAGAACGGATATAGAAAAAGCTTGAACCTACAACAGAGCCAATTTGTTTATCGAATTTCAGGCGGTTGTCAATTACCACACCCAGATTCCTCACTTGTGGAGATAAAAAAAAGAATTTAAGTGCTCAAGGTCAAATTGGTTGTGTGTCCTGGAATCAGAGGGGCTAAAAACAATAATTTCCATCTTAGGAGTCCCGAGTTCAGGAACAGAGCATTTTTTGAGAGCCATGTTTTGACATCGTCCAGACACGCTGAGAGAGTATTAAGAGCACTACTGCTTTTCCTGGTTACAGGCAGGTTGATTTGCATGTCATCTGCGTAACTGTGGAAGGAAACGGTTTATCAAAGATGAAACCCAATGGAAGTAAGTAGATGGGTGCTAAAATAGAGCCCTGAGGTACACCACAAATTAGCTTGCCGGAAGACTGAAATTTCCTACTTTAACAGTTATACATTTCCATCAGGGCAGCTACAGTCTAAGAATGTCTAATGCTGCGTTCACACCAAACGCGAATAGAGCATCAAAATTGCGTCTACCGCATCTAGTAGGACGCTTGAACATCGAGTCCATTCGCGCATCCACAGCGAATTAGACGCGTGTATAAATCGAGCGTTTGAAGTGAAATAGACACACGTTCAAGGTGCTCCAGGAGAAATATGTCATAAAACACCACTCGGTCTCTTAATTTTCATTAAAAATATATTAAACATTAATAGCCACACAAATGTGGTCCAGGCAATGCACTAAATACATTATCTTGACTGCATGTATATTTAAATATCCAAAAAAATTAAGTTATGAAACTTCTTTGCCCTCAGTTAAAACGATTTTGCAGACAACAAATGATAGATTCATGAGACCAAAGATTGCCCGTTAGATCTACACAAGACGAATTCCCTCTCATGTTTAACCACTACAGAGGCATTCGAGCCAGCGGCAAACGTCAGATGGACTGGCCGAGGAAAGGCTGATCTCGCCAGGGTCAATGAGCGCCCGGTGATCGACTGGATCTCACAACTCCAAAAATCAAGATAATTATTTTTTAAATAGGCGCTCTTTATAAAAAAAACCACAGATTTGAGGTTAAATAACTACATTCTCAACTGAAAAAGTTTTAAAACTAAATTGTGGCACAATAACAGTGGTATTTCAAAATTATGTAGGGTTTCTCATCACGTCACTTAACCAATCAGGAGCCTGCTTGCTGCTGTCACGTGGTAAACGCGGCGCAAATAGACGCCAAAGTTCAGATTTTTCAACTCGGGCGTCAGATGCGTATTCGCTTCAAACGCGCAAATGCACAAAAAGCACCAAATAAAAATCACTCAAGACGGTCGACACGCAAATGAGGTGGAATCGTGTCCATCGCGCAGTAGGACCTCCAGACGCACGTCACCGCGTCTTTATATTGACTTAACATTGAAATCACTCGCTCCAGACGCACTATTCACGTTTGGGATGAACACAGCATAACTTTTATTTTACCAATATTTATCAAAAAAAGTAAATTTTTCCCAACTTGATATGAATATAATAGGTTAGATCAGATTTTTTATCAGGCTATTATTAGTCTCATGATTATTTTTATTTTATTAATTTATTACAATTTACACACCTACATGTATGGCACATAGAAAGCCTTGAGACGGAGAAAACATACTGGGGGTGCAGGGTTAAAAAAAAAAAAATAATGCACCATTTTTATATGTTACAAATTATAACAGCATTATTAATCAGCATATTAAGAGCGTTTCATAAACAATAAAATGTATGGGGAACAAAAACAAAAAGGGCCATGCGTTAACCTGGTTTAGTTAAACGGTCAGTTTAACGAGAAGCCTAGAAATCTAGACGCACCCTGCCGGCAGAACATTTATTTTGCCGCGAGTGTAGTCTAGCAACTCTCGGTAGACCTGAGAGCTGTAAAAACCAAACTCTGGTCAGGCCAATCATATCGTGTATAGAGTCGTGTATGGAGCAGTTGCGGAGGTTTTGGTGCTACAGGTAAACAAAGAAGCTGGCGATCAGCGTCTTTCAAATCGGTTTTGGCCGCTACTCTGGAATACATGAGTTAAGCTTTTCTTTGAGGAAAGAACAAAGAACGGCACTGAAGTCATTCGTAAGAAAGGAAGATGTATTCAGAGTTTAATCTATCAACTAATGTTAGCTCCGCTTCGGTTGGTTGTGGCGCTATCCAATTGCGTGCAGAGGGAATTTGACAGACAACCATTTATCCCGCCCCTCGGATTGAGCCCTGTCAATGGTGAGTTTCCAGACCCAACATCTTGATGTGGGTCTGGTTTGTCAGGCTAGTTTTCTGCAGCATTTAAGCAAAAGCATCCATTTTGCTGCGTAGCGCGTTTCTGCTTCTGTGGTTAAAATAACTGCGTCGTCTGCAGCTCATCTGGAAAGGGCTTGAATGATGCACATTTGGCTCGAAATAGAGGATGTAGCGCTGAAAAATCATTACAATAAATGACCACGAGTGCTTGTGGTGTGAACCACTCTGTTGTTTTGACACGCTGCTCACTTTAATCTGTAGAAGAGATTTAAAAAAAAGGGTGCAATTAGCCTATGCCCCATGGTCCGGATGGAACCAAACCAGGGTCTGGAACGGGACTGCCATTTGAATACCGCTGCTTTACATAATGCCTACATGAGTCTACTTGAATTTAATCAAGGAATCGTGACATCTCTAATATGATTACAACCTACATGCATTTTAACACTGTTGTTCAATAAAACCATATGATTTCTAGCTTTTGATACTTTATCTGAACCAAATATTATTGCCTCATTGCCTATGTATTTCAAGCCATTTTAATGGTTATTGTTCCATTTTTATTACAACATTTTTTTTATCCAATTACCAAAATAATCGTTATTGACAGCCAACCGCACATGATGATCAAAATCGAGGTAGACAGCTCAAGTTTTTGCAGCAGTCAACATCATAAGCATGAATGGGTCACCTTTCGTATTTGCTCTGCAGCAATTCCTCAATCTGTGGCAAGATGGATGTACAGAGGTCCAATTTCCACAGTGATCTGAAAGAATTATAATTTCACTTTAGTGAATTAAGGCTAAAATGAAGCCAGTTAGGACAGACGCATTCAATGTGACTGATAATGTATGTGGATGCTTACGGTTTGAGGTTGATTATGTTAAGGATGTCCACCACAATAGACAGATCATTCATAGACACAGCTGAATCCAAAGAAGTCTGGGCAACATGAAGGGAAATGCAAACACTGCTTTTAGCGTACCACTGCTTTCAATAATAGCCCATTACAGCATTTACTCGATTACATTAGAAATACATTTTCAATGTGTAGCAGTAAATGTATCCATCAGCCAGTAACAGATCTCTCATTACAATCGGTCTGTCCCTCAATTTATCAAAGCTCATCAGCTTGAGTGCTGTTGCACTTACCTTGACATCACCACTGGCCCAGACGGAGCGTACTGTGTCCAGGTTTTTATATCGACTGGTCAGCATTACGCACATGGTGTCATGCCCTTTCCTGATCTGTGCTAATGCCTCTTCATCTCCCATCACGCTGGCTTTAGCGTTTCGTGCATGCTATTAAAACAATATAGATTACTCAACAGAATCATTCAGTATTTTACATACTGGTACAAAAGCAGTGACAGTACCCTTTCAAAAAGATACTAATATGAACCATTTTAAAAGGCAGGGTAGGTGATTTGTTCCAGAAACATTTGTTATGCTGGTTGAAAGTCTCTTCACATCTCAATAGCAAATCACAAAGTAAAGTGGTCTAAATGTATTTATATTTATATGTATAGATGTGTATAGCCTGTGGAAGGTGTAGGACCATAAAATGTTCGATCTGAATGCAATGATACAATATCCTATCTGCCTGTCAACGTATGCCTCAGCACACATCATCAGCGCGTTTCATGCTATGCAGAGTTAGATGTCAGTCACGAGCACTGCAACAGAAACAGCAGACACCAGATGTTGTTCACAGACAGCCAATGATGACCATAGGGTGGCATTATGCAAATCTGTTATAAACCTACGTAGGTTTGTGCAGGAAGTAAGACTGGAATTACTAGCGACTCGTTTCAAGCAGTTCAGAAAGGGTAATTTCCTTTGGGAGACAAAAAAAATCCATTTATCATGAATTTTGATCATTGAAACTTTACAGATCTTTAACGTTTCACAAACAGCAAGGGCTGGGCGATAAAACAATTATTGTGACGTAATGTTCCTCGATAAAACGATAAGAGGTCGATAAATATTCAATACAAGTGTTTATGCGGCAAAAGTGGAACGAAACAGCGGTACTCATTTGAATCGCGCCACATGGACCATTTATCCGCTCTGCTCAAACAGCAGCGCAACGCAAGCTTATTATAGCAGATGCATTTACTTGCTGATCCGTCTCGGTCACGCAACCACTAAATAGCAATGCGAGATCCAGTAAGAAACTCTTGAATTCAGCAAAGAACAAAAATTTAAATCCAGATGAACAGTCAGCAACAATACAGTCAGAAGGCTTTTCAATCTACAAATCACCATCATTTAACATGGATTTACTGTAGTAATACTAACTGCACCATGGTATTGTGGCAGAAATGTGGGATATTCACATTGCATTTTATTATATTATTAATGTAGATATGTATTAAAAGGAGTAATGGAATATAATTACAGTATTTTTTTGATTAAGCTATAGCATTTATATTACATGTATTTTGGGCTACTGTTTTTCATACAAATACCATAGAAACCATAGTTACATTTTAATATGGTAATGAGGTACTATATGCATGGTTTTAATTGTGGTTATGAACTAAAAATGTAGGCTATGGAAGACCAATGGTTACATTTAATGAAACTTGAACAGTCAGAATATTTAGTTTGTTAGCTTGAGTTTACAATTTTTACAGATGTTACCATTATTATTAAATGTTAATGAACAAATTTACATCTGCACCCCAACTCAAACTACTACTGCCAACTGTGCATTTCTAAGGGACAAAACATGCAATACTATTAATATTTCAGCCTGCACTGAAAACTGTGCCAAAGATACATGTCAAAGTCAGGTAACAAATCAGTTTCATGACTCGTAACAATATCACCCGATAGCACATGCAGAAACAAAGACATTTTTCTTTTAAGATATTATTTTTGTTAAAGCTGCAGTCCGTAGCTGGGTTAAAAATAATCCAAAATAAATTGAGCAAGTACATAACCAGCTAGTGTTCAATACTATCTGCTTACCGTAGCTCGATCTATAGCGGTAAGTTTGTGATAATGTTTTTAATTACAGTGGTACTGGTGGATTTCTGCGGGAAATTCAAGCATGTCTTTGCGTCATTACGGCACATCTGTACACATAAAGGTGGTGTCCCAGCTAGTAGGCTATATTGCGTGTGAGGATGCTGGAGGTGGAGATTTATAGCCTTTTCTCACAGCACTTGATATAATTAAACTTATTAATTTGATGGCGGATCCAGAAAGGTTCAAACGACAAATCAGTGACAACGGGAGATTCACCCGTTGTAAAAAATGCAAAAGACTTCGGACTTTCGGGGTGCGTCTCAATCAGCTCCCTAGTTCAATAGTCAGGGCACTGATTAGGACACAAGTCAATGGGCTGACTCCCTGATCAGTGCCCTGACTACTGAGCTAGGGAGTTGATTGAGACGCACCCTCAGAGCGGCTACAGAAAAAAAGAGACTCAACTGGGCCTATGCGAAAACAAGGATAAAAATGGCTTTTGAAAGGTGGCGTGAACTCCGTGTTTTGAAGGGGTTCAAAACGGACACAGAGACCAATTTTTTTCCTGCTGGACAAGACATTTCAATGGTTCAATTATGTAACAGAAGCACACTTGTTCGCTTAATTAATTACGGAGCTTTCTTTGTTGTGCCCTTCTCGTTTTGCTATGGTAAATATCAATAATTTTGTGCTAGCTGAGATGGAGCAATTCACCTCTAACTTACTCCACATTAATTTGTTGGTATATTAGTTACAAATTAGACTGCACAGAAATGGAAACTAAACTACAGATAGCCCTAATACACATTTAATGTAGTCAGAGCTATGCTGATGTTGTTAACATTAACAATTTGAAAACAAAGTATAATTTGCACGGTTTGACGTGATATGATAAGCGATGGTTAGATTTAATCATCGCGATTTACTGCAATGCTTTTTTTTCCCCTTAGTTGGTCAGAACAAAAAGTGGATGTTATCTACTTGTTCAGATGTTATGTTGGTCAGACTTTCAAAAAGTATCTGTGATTCTGAATGACAGTATCCACACCGACGCGGTGACTGACAGCCGCACAGTCTCCTCAAAACATTGGATTCCACCGCTCTGTGCCGTGCCAAGGCACAAATCACGTAAAGTTGATATTTCCGCAAATAACTGCAATTGCAGATTTCAAACAGAGATGGCGACAAAGAGGAAAAACTACAGACTGCAGCTTTAAATAAATGACTGAAAAAGTATTAAGCGTTTGTCATATTCTGACAATAAAGAGTAGTTAAAAACCACACTTAACATTCTGGTTTCTACAACTTTCACTTAGGAGCAAAAATCTGCCTTTAAACTTGAAAGAAAGAAATATTTGACATTTGTGATAAATCGATAGACTGATATGAAAATTGTTTTTGGCCATTTCATCTAGCTGTACAAATGGCTATATTACACACTACATTAAGGCAAGATAAAAGCAGTTTAAAAGGGTACCGCCCTGGTGCCAGCTGTTGTACCATTTTATTCTGTGAGTGTAGCAGTCTCTGGCTATAATAACAGAAATGTCTTTGTTCTTCAGTATTTTGCAAGAGGTGAATTAGTAGTGATGAAGTATCTTGCTATCTTTATCAACAAAGCAACTCATGAACCATTCAGGGTTATGAACATTGCCATAGAAACAGAAAATTATGGCTTCAGCAACTCCAAGAATCTCCATCTAATAATTACAGCAATTCCGACATGACATGAAAGCAGTATAATACAAAAGGGAATCATCTTAAGGAAACAATAGTGCTTAGACAGTCATGTTAAACATCCATTGAACTCACAGAAAGGAATTCCCCTGCATTGAGGCCAATTGGCTCGTTGCGTGTTGAGAGAATGATTCCTGTGGAGGGTTTAGGTTTGGTGGTAGAAACCACAGGACGAGAGGGAGAGGTCACTGATGTGGTCACCACTGCAACTGGACGGGGAGCAGCAGCGATCACAGTTGGTTCCACTCTTTGTACTGGAGTAGAGGAGATAATAGGACCTTTCAACTGTCCTGCCTGAAAATACACAAACATTCAATATACACAAATCACAGCCTACACTTAATATTTTTAAAAACACTTTAGAAATGGAAAACCTACCCTGTCTATTACTGGAGTTACAATCTTAACCGCTGGGCCAGGTTTCTCTATCACGCTCTCTGAGAAAGAGTGCTCTAGGGGTGCTGGGAAAGGTTCAGTACTTTTAGGTGGCGTTCGTGCTACATGCACAGGATGGAAAAATGGGAAAGGAAAGACCCAGAAACATGAAATGTGAAATGTTAATGAGAAAGATTATTTACCATGGCGCATGTAAAGCAGCATGTGTGAACAAAATTGCTTATTTTGTGCAACTCACAGATGACACTGTGGGGCTGGAAGATCTCTTTATAATCTTCTGGGTTGGTGATTTCTGCACTGCTTTCTTTGTCTTCCTTCTCATCCTCACTGCTGGGACTTCTCCTCTCTCCTTCTGGACTCCGGCGATCAGCCTCTGAACTCTGCTTCATCCTACACAAGATGATCAGCATGTAAAAATGCATTGAAAAACATCTATATCAGACAAAATCCTTGCATAAGCTGTTTTTTGCACTGGTATCGTATGTTATAAAGATACACTACTGTTTCATAGGTTTTAGGGTGGGTAAGATTTGTTTTTGATGGAAAGTCTCATGCCAGGTTATCCCAGCCCTGTTCCTGGAAGGCACACCAACAGTACATATATTTTGGACGTCTCCCTTATCTGACCCATCATTTTCTTTTCTTAGAGTCTCTACTAAAGAGCTGATGAGTGGATTCCTGTGTTTGAAAACACTGTCTTATGCTTAACAAGGCTGCATTTATTTGATCAAAAACCAGTAATACTGTGAAACATTTATATAGTTTAAAATAACTTTTCCATTTAAATACATTATAAAAATGTAATTTATTCCTGTGATGGCAAAGCAGAGTTTTCAACAGTCATTACTCCAGTCTTTAGCATCACGTAATCTTATTGACCAAACTTTACCTGTAAAATGTAAACCATTTTGATTTTTAATGCTTTTATCCAAGGCAACTGCATTCAAGGTATACATTTTATATGCTCATGCATTCCCTGACGTTCTCTTCTAGAAGTGACATTGTAAGTTCTACACGAGCACATGCAGTGTACATGCATGAGACAAAGACAAAAAGAGAATCTCACTTCTGTCCAGTGCAGGATGTAGTGGGCCGCTCGTAATTCCGCCGTAGTGTTGTTCCTAGTGCAGATGTGGGAGCTGGGATTGGCTTGTCCTGAATCAAACCTTGGATCACAGATCCAGACTTCTTCACTCGGTTAAGATCCACAACATACCAGCTCACATTAGTTTGACTGTAGGACACCGCAATCTATTCAAGAGAAAGGTGAAAACTGTTGAAAGGCATTTTAAGTTTCCATCTTTGTCTTCCATGTTCTCAAAGTATATCTGGTCAGATGGCCCCTGTGCACGTCTTCAGAGATCAGAGTGGAAATGGTCACTACAGGACCTCTCCCACCAAACAGGTTAATTTAATCATCCCAGAAAGCAAGAGGAATGCTAGTTAACCAAATAGTACAGCATCCACTCATGTCTGCATGTAGAAAGATCGTGTTTATAAAATACAAACCATTTGGTTGTTGCTGATGGCCAGGTCAGACACTTTGCCCCAGCCTACATGCACTACATCAAAGCAGCGGTCAGGCTCCCAGCCGTACACTCGTAGTGTGTTCTCAGAGCCGCTGTACAAGCAGTTACCATCCGGATTAAACAATATACTTCTGCAAAAAAAGGCAAGGAATTCAGCTAGGGGTCAAACAGAGAAAAACAAACATCCAGACTGGAAAACTGATAACCACCTCACAACTCCCGTCTCGCCCTCTGACGAGCCAATCATGTTGAATTTCTCCAGGTCCCACAGCTTAACAGTCCTACAGCAAATATACAAAATAAATACAGAAGTTGCCAGAGGTAACAAAACTGGGCAAAAGCAACACTGAATGCATTCAATTCAAGCCGCATTATGTATAGACAGACAACCCATCACTCACACACACACACACACACACAGTACCGATCTGCACTCCCAGAGGCGAGCAGGTACTCATTGGGGTGGAATTGCACAACATTGACTGCTGATGTGTGTGATGTGAATTCAGTGATCATCTTGCCTGCTATGAGATCCCACAGCTAGATAGGAGAGCAGAATGAGAATATACATTAAAAACGAAATATCCTTCATATAGCTACAATGCAACAATTTCTGAAAGGGAGAAGTAACGGATATCTCTTACCTTTACTGTGCTGTCATCACTGGCTGAAGCAAGCCATTTCCCATCAGGACTGAAGGCTAGACAGCGCACAGCCTGAGTGTGACCCTAAAATAAAACATTCATTTTAACCACATAAACAAGTCCATCAGATCACATTCATTGAGAGCTTGTGCACTAGTGATGCGTGGTTTGCGGTTATATCCACGGACACTGCAGATAATCTGCAGGTCAATTAATTAAATTTTTTTTTTTTTAAATATATTTTTATATATAAATTTGTGTTATATATAACATTCCATTCCAATAAATAAGTCAAATTGTTTATTTTTAACAGCAGATTCATGTGACGTTAGAGCTGATCCGTGCATCTCTATTGTGCACAATGTGTACCAGATAGAGACTATCCAAACTTAAGTGCTTAAAGAGCCATTAAACCCAAAACATCCTGCTAAGTGCCATTATACAAAATGAATATCCAGTAATTAAAAAAAAAAAAAAAGAAAATAAATGGATAAACCAACAGCTGAATCTTACAACATGACACAAAAATACACCATTTCACAAAACAGAAGAGTAAAATAGATTGAGAACACCGCAGTAATCCACAGATTAATCATGTACTCAGACACAACAGTGTTAAGGGTGATTAGCCTGTCTTCTGATTGTACAGAGTAGACACACACTCTAGTTAGTCTAGTACTTACCTTGTATCTGAAAACACATCCTTTCCTTCTCACATCCCACAACTAGAAAAGTAGTTAGACAAAAAAAATTAAACATTAAAAAGACAGACTGACAAATCTTATATGCAAAAAACATTGACTTACAGTGACTACATAGACAGTGGGTCTCATTCACTAACCATGCCTAAGTGTGTGAAATGCGTTTTCACAAACAAGTCATGATTCAACTTTCGTAATAAAATTAATTCTAAATGAAGGAGAAATTGCAACAAATGAGCGCAGCTCAAAGAAACTCCTTAACACTGTGGTAAAAATTCAAAATGTGAAGTTTATATAACATACGTTAGAGTTAAGCAACATCACATGACAAAGTGCGCTGAATACCATCACGACTGAAAATGTGACACTGATTTCATATGACAGCTCAATAAACAAGTAATTAATATTAAGTCACATTTTAGACACAATACTGACCATTTATGTTCTGTTTGAGCAGCAAAAAGAGTTCCAAGATCACAGAAGAACCATAGCACTTCTCACAGCAACACTCAGCCATGTTTCATTACTGAATTATTCAGCGTTTTGAACTAATCGGTCAATGACCCATTATTCATAAACAACTGCCTCATTCCTGAATGAATCAGCCATTTGAAGAATCGTTTGAATGAATAATTAAATGACTCACTCATTAAGACGGTCACCTGCCACCACCTACTGGCAGTTTAGTTTCGTGTTTAAAAGTATTATTATTTCCAACATTTAAAATTCAGTGTAAATTATTTAATTTGATTGGTAACAACACTAAAGTGTCTTATTTTAATTTAATATACACTTCATCTTTCATTTTAAATTCTAAAATATGGTTAATATATTTAAAACAATTAGGGGGAAAATGCCCTTTATTTTAAAAGATTAAAATATCATAAATATGTCAAAGCTGAATGAACACTGATGATAATATTGCTTCAGAATAAATTATATTTACAACACACACAAAAGATTCTATTTTTTATCTGGACAAGCAAGTGAATGACCTATTTACTTGTCCGAAAGAAAAGCACATGAAAAGGCTTAATGTCAAGCCATGAAATTCATATTCATACACAAGTGTTATGAATTAGGTGAACATCTTTCATGAGAAATTCTCCTGTGGATATAAAATACAAATATTTCACACATTTAGCGAATGAGACCCAGTGTTAAAAAAAAACTAACAAAAATAAAAACACTCACCTTAATATTGCTATCCACAGAACCAGATGCCAGGTATTCTCCCATGGGGTGAAAGTCCAGACTGCAGATACTGGCCTTGTGCCCCATCAAAGTGCGCAAAACTTAAAAAAAAAAAAAAAAAAACAAGGGGGAAGGAAAAAAAGAAAAATCAATTCAGCAGTCGATAAATACTTTGAACAATTTGTCCATCTCAAAAAGTGTTTCTGGTCAGATGGCCCCTGTGCATGTCTTCAGAGTTCAGAGTGGAAGTGATCACAACAGGACCTCTCCCACCAAACAGGTTCATTTAATCATCCCAGAAAGCAAGAGGAATGCTAGTTCACAACATGAATTCTTCTACATCATCCTTCTCTACATCAAATATTGGCCTGTTGTCCCATCAGTGTGCAGAACATCAATTCAAAAGTAGGCTGGCACATTTTTAACCATGACTTGTCAATTAATATTGATTAGGTGAATCTCAAAGCCTGTCAAGAAATTCATCTAATTTCATCCTATAATCCTATGCACTATTTTCCTAGTTTAGGACCATTAAAATGGACTATTTTTTTATCAGTATGGTATTAAATTGTGTTTGTGATTGTGGTAATGAGCTAAAAATTGCCTTTAAAATAATTTCCAACTTTTTATTAAGCATCTTTGACCATCACGTACTAACATTTAACTTAATTTGATACAACACACTGATTATGTACATGTATTTTTACATTGTATTTACACCCATCCTTAATCAACCCTTAAACACGTCCTCAAACATAATCCCGATACCAGCAAACGTGTTTTGCAAAACATCGTGATCTCAATAAGTACACTGCGCCAAACAATTAATTTAACGATCCTAAGTACATAGGATCCCACTGGTTTTATGCTAACCAAAGGGCAAATGGTACAGCACAAACCACTCACTTTTAGCAGCCTCCAAATCCCAAAGCCGGAGAGAGCCAGACTGAGAACCAGCTACCACACGCTCTTCAGAACTGTTGAACTGGATACACTCCACAGGGCTGGTGTGGCCCGTCAGACTCTACAGAACAGACAACAAACACTTCACTAAATAGTTGCGAGACATATTTCTCTCAAATAAATAACAGATAGTTCTACCATAATGCAGTTCTGTTTGCTGACAGCCCAGATATTGACTCTGCAGTCTTCGCCACCAGTGGCCAGTAGACGACCAGATGATTTCCCCAACACCAGTGAAGACACATTGCTGGAGTGAGCCACAATCTCCTCTGAACAATACATATGACAAAAAAGCCAGTCACTTCTCCCACAACTTTAAACAGAGATCTTGACTACTTAAAACATTCTGAAGTACCATGACAAGGGACTTTGTACTCACGCAGTTTCCATGCTGTTATAGTGGTGTTGGTGAGAGCCATCGTGATGAATGTGTGTTTGAGTCAACTCATTTCACCAACACATAAATGTTAGGGATTCGACGATATTAGTTTATCTTCTCTGTCCATCTGTCAAAATGAAAACGTTTATTAAAATACATACAAACGGCAGAGCAAATATGATTAACAAAGATTACTCTAAACAACTGCAGGACACAACTATGACAAAAGGTGTCCCTTTCAATCACTTTCGCATTTCATATCTAATGTTCTGTTAATGATTAATTTGTCTTAAAGCTTCAGTTATTGTTGTATTACACCCACATTGCCTTTGTTGTTGTTGTTTTTTTTTGGGGGGGGGGGGGGGGCAAACAAACTGTATTTTATCAGAAAACAACATGTGTGATGGGCTAAACCTAAGAAAAATAATGAATAGGCTACATGCAACTTGTTAAAAAATGTCACAAAGCCTGGTTCACATACAAAACATGTTTTGTGAAAAGTGAAAAATGACAATAGAAGGGTTGAGTAAACAATATTTTTTCAGAACCTTTATTTCTCTCTTGACCAGAGATGGCACAATCTCATAAAAACATTTAATGAATGGCTATGATCTTAATTTTGCACTTTCATCTGAAAATAAACATTGAGATTTAGTTCATGTCTCCAGTTAATAGATGTAATTTTGAATATGATCTGTGAAAGTATTGTGTTAAATATAAAAGTTGTCGTCTCTGTTAATTATGGATTTTGAGGACACAGTTTTGCATTTGTTTAAAAATGTTGCTTGTTGAAAAATAACTTTTTTTTTTAAACAAGTAACTTTTCCCAGTAGTGGATGTAGTGCTCTGAATGTAATTTTAAATGTCGTGCTATGACAACTAAATTAGCAAATGTTTCTCCTAGATGCTGATGCATCTTCGACCTGCACGTTAAAATTTAAAGGTAAATTCGCCTTGTTCTATAGAGGGCATCTTCCATATTTTACCCTAATCTTGTGAAACCCCTTAACCACCAGCTGAAGCAGGCAAGTTATTCGATGCCAAAGCAGTTGAGAGCGTAGATATCGGTCAAAGTAAAGGCGTTAATGAACGAAGAGCAACTGCTGGTATCACGGTTTCAAGCGGCGGTCTTTTACGTCTGACTGAAACCTTAACGTTACCTTATTAGTTTAACAAAACACACACACACAAAACCTACCGCTTGCGTGAAGTCCGAGACTAATGGTGTCGATTAAATCATCGAGGCATTTCCAGTTCAAGTCCCTTTGACACGCAAGCCTGTATCGCAGCTAGCAGTTTATTTGAGAAAATTACCAATTAGCAAGCGCTCAACTTTCTGTCTTTATTTGTTCTATGTTAAAACCCTTACTAAAAACTAACCACACTAATAAACATAAATACAGGTTAGGGTATAAAAACTAGATAACTTGCAGATAGCCTCGCAAGCTAACGAACTCATCTGAACTGTAAACAAATGGCCTGCATTTACCTCATTAGATTATCTGTATGTGCTGCGCTTAAAGTCCAGGAAACGTTGGCGTGTATGAGATGAAAGTTGATAACACACTCGACCGACGGACATCGACCCACTTTACACACACAAAATTCGCTGTGGTCATGTTGTTCCTGATTGGTTGCTAACTAGCAGTAGCTTAGCAACAGTTCCTCTTACCTTCATTGTTCTGGTGACGGTCAGTCTGGGTTAAATGGGCACTCTCATGACTGCAGTCTTTTCTGATAGACAGATCAGCACTAATGAGAAAAAGATTAGTTTGTTTAGGACGAGAAAAGAGCCGTGTGCGCGCGCATTTTCACCGTGCGCATGCGCGTTGCCTACTGCAGTTGCTCTCAACCCGGTTCTGCAGCAGCCCTCAATTAACACATCTGATTTAATCCAGGTCATTAGTTGAGGCTCCAAAACCCAACCTGAAAGTCAGATAAGGGATCATCCAAAATGTGCAGCATCGGGGGCTTTTAGGAACAGGACTAAGAACAATTTGCCTAATTCCTGGAGGCCCCTCAACATTAAACCTCTAGCTAATACATTCCTTTCAGGTCTTGGAGTTCACAAATAAAAAGCTCATGAGTTGATTCAGGTGTGTAACATTGTTTTCATGGGTGCTTGCACTTTTTAAATAACCATAACTTGCTCAATTTTCTACCGATTTTCAAACAGTTTGGTTTGTTATAAACGTCAGAGATGTAGTTGACACTGCATACTTATGAAAAATTATTCGTAATTTGTTCAAGCATCCATAATTATAGCCACATTAATAACGTTTGCAAGAAACCAAACCATTTGTAAATCCGTCAAGGTTTCAGTGAGATAAGAGTATTTGTGTTCATGCAGATCATCAGGTACCACAGAGCCCTGCCTGTGACAAGATGGCCGCCGGTGATGACGTTAGAGACTCCGCCATAAGACATCTAGCCTTTATTATGGATATCTATGGTCGGGAGGGCCTCCGGGAAAAAGCGTCAGGGAAGGGTTGTGTTTTTAAAAAGAAAACTCACCATTTTATAATAGTTTATTTATAATCATTGGCTATTCATAAAGTTCACCTTAAGCCACTTATTTTTTACAAGGTTGTCAAGGCGCAGTTTATATGTTCTTTTGCTCGTTGCTTTAGTCCATTGAAATGTTAAATTGACATTAGGGGCCACTCAATACTGTGACATCATGTGTAATACATATACATATATATATATATACTAACCCATCCAACTTTTTTTACAAACAGTATAGTTTCATTTGAACAGTTAAAAATGTATAACCAGACAGTCCTTTGTTGCCACACATTTCTTATCTTGCAATCCATCAAAGCAGCACCAGGCCACAAACGTAGCTTCAGCAGAACATCACATCTCAAAGACTTGATCTTTAGAATCAGCAAATTATTTTCTAAAAAGCCTAAAGAAGGAATTCTAAAAGCTGAACTCAAGTGCTGTGAATTTTCATGTGGTTGGTGAAGCCCATACAGCCCGAGGTCTAAATTAATTGAGGGCAATGGGCCATGTAGCTGCACCTGTTGAGAGGTCCTCATTAACAACTGAAACTAATGATATGAAAGCTCACTATAGAGTAAGCTAAGGCATTTTGTGTGCATTTAACTCACCGCATGTTAAATATAAAAAGGGGGGGGGGAAACCAAGGCAGATTTATGACCATGGCGCACCTGAGCTAGAGATTAAGACGGACATTAAGAAAGAAAAAGGATCCAGAGCTGAAAAGGACGGGGGAGTCGATGACACTTTACATGGCCTGATCTATTGTCTGGACTAACCTATCATATCAAATATCTCAGAATAATTTAGATTGCATGTTCTTTGTAATTGTACAAAAAATGTAAAACAAAAACAAAAAAAGAATTAAACAGAGTCTAGAATCTCTTCATCTGTCGTCTTTCCTGTCGCCTCTGTTTCTTGTCGTTCTTGTCGTTCTCTTCAGGGGCTGCCTGTGAATCGGCAGAAAACCAGGGGCCCAGGAAGTTCGCCCACAGTAAATGTAAAGCCCTTGCAGGTGCCTGGTGTGAAGAGAAAGCAAATAATACAATTACAGTAAGAATGGAATAGAGAAACCTCTGTGATGTTACAATCAGAGCAATTCCACAGTCTCACCAAGAGCCAGAAGTACCAGAAGTAGGACGACAGAGTGCTGAGCACCTGAACAATAGCAGTAAGGATAATCACATCCTTCAGGTGTCTGCATGTCAATATAAGAAAAAAAGTCACTTATGAGTTTTACCATCAGTAATATTTATCACTAACTGGAAAGACACATATACCAGGGAAACAAATATACAGACAATAAGCATCCAACTCACTCCGCCATGCCCTGTTCCATATTAAGGTCAATCCCTCCATCCAGCAAGCTACCATCTTCAGCAAATGTAGCTTTGGCCATTGCTGACATAGATCTGTAGCTGCCAAAATAGACTGCCACTGCGAACAGTAGCAAGAACTGGAACAAAAGAGACAAAAGAGGGATTCAGCACCTACTGTGTGTTCACTACTGTGTGTGTGCACTTGGATGGGTTAAATGCAGAGCCCAAATTCCAAGTATGGGTCACCATACTTGGCTAGACGTCACTTCAATTCATTTTCTCACTGTTGACTAAAAACCCCACATACATTGATCTAAAACCTAGGCAAATATGGTGAGAAGGATATTAATAATAATTGGGTCTTTATACATGAAAATATATAGCTGCCTGCCTTTTATTTTCAGGTGGAGGCCCCTCGCATGAGGATAATTTATCATAATTTGGGGGCCCATGGCAACGAAAAGATTGAAAACCAATGGTCCATACCAATTTGACATGTGTGTAGATATGCATGCACCAATCTGGAGTTGCTCATACACATCACTGAACAAAACAAAATGTGCACATCATACTGTGACTTACCCATGTCCAAAATGTAGATGAGTTGTAAAAGAGCAAGAAATTGACTGCTGCATAAATAGCCTGAAAAAAACCCCACAATAATATATATATTTATTTATTTATATATATATACACTGGCACACTGAAACTCGGATGCATGTCTTACGTTTGCTCCCAGGATGATTCTGCAATAGAACTTTAGAGTATCCTGGTTTTCCTCATGGATTTGTTTTTTGCCTTTTGTTCCAACTTTTCCTTTCGGCTAACGAGAAATATATTACTTCACAGGACAGTACTGACACTCAGAAAACCACAATCTCGCCAGTCATCATTTTCAATTACCATATGAATAAAGCACACATGCAGTTATTAATCATATTTCTTTTTGAATAAGTTAGCTAACGTTAGTTGTTAAGCTTGACTCATACCGGCATCTTCCCTGAGTTCTCCTTCTCGTGTGACGGTTTTTTTTATCACCTGGTGACGCCTTTCTCTTTAGGCATCTATAAAACGAACGGTATCAAATTTTTAATGAATACTCTTCAAAACTAAACTACCATATACTGCAAAATAACACATCAGCGTTCGCGAGCGCGTTTCCGGCGCTTGGAAAATGCGTCACAGACGTGAATAAACTGTACTTGACGCCACCTCGTGCCCATTTCATGTACGTACAGGACTAACGTTACTGCCAAAACAAGTTTTTAGGCATTCGTTTTAAAACGTTACAATAGTTCACAGAAACCGGGACGATTAGACCTTAAAAGGGTATTTATTTTTTGTATCCTCCAAGATAGTTATTTTTGGGAACACTATGACTAAAGGCCCTTTAAAGGACGTTTTGAGATTTGTTTCTTCTAAAACACACCAAACTGCCAAGTAAGTCAAATGATGTTTGGGGTAAAAGTCCCGTTGCTGTAGGATACAATGCCAAAGAGCTAGAGTCCAAACATTTTTTTATTTTTATTGTGAATGATGTGCAAACTGGGCCCACATTGACTGCAGGTCAGTGATTATTTGTGAAATATGCTTGCTCTGAAAATGTTCAATGTTCATTTTGTTTTCAGAATACCTGATGTTGAAAACTAAACATATGGCTTAATCCCATTGTGAAAGCTGTGCCTCAATGAAGTAAGTATAGGCAACATTGAGTTGCTGGATAAAAATGGAAAGATAAATAATTTTATTTTTAGTAGGCTACAAAAAAGACTATTCAGTTTAAGCTCTGTTGTGCATTTCGAAGAGCACATGTGATCATAAACTTTATGCACAACATGATAATACACTAAAACAAACAATAGTGTTTACTTCACTTTATTTTAGGCTTTTTATCTTCTACTACTTTATTTTAAGAAAGTACTCTAAATTGAAAAAAAAAATTAAAAAGCACAAACTTGCAGCCATAGATACGTAAACTTGAACAATCAAATCAAATAACTTTATTTGTCACTCTACATATGCACAAGTGCAACAGTAGGTGAAATTCTTAGGTGCAGTCCGAGCAAACATAGTAGTCATGACATGACATGTACAACATTTAAGCAACAACAGATTACACATCTGATGCGCACACAATTACTCACAGCACAGTATACACTACAATAAACAATAAATAATTTACACAATGTGAGTGTAGTTCTCACAGCTTTAAACAATATACACATACTAACAATATACATATACTTAAAACAATATACACTAAACATACATTAAACAATAACAGTATACATTAAGCTATAGTAATAATATACAATGTACAGTATACAATATGTTCACAAATTGAAATCCAAAGTGCAATAGATGCTGTATGATAAATAAATGTGTATATAATGTGTGTGTATCTACAGTGGGTTGTGCTGAGTGATATTCTGTCCAGTGTGTGTTATGATCCTGATGGATCAGGAGTTAAGTAGTCTGATTGCTTGTGGGAAGGAGCTGTTCTGGAGTCGGCTGGTGCGTGTTCTGATGCTGCGGTACCGTCTGCCTGCCTGAACAATGTTATAGAGCAATATTATTTATACATAATGGACCTTCAGGAACAACTTTATCAAGAGTACATAGTGACATTGACCTCTGGTGTGAGTATCATTACCTCTCCACCCATATTGTTAATCATAGATTTCACCTATAGTCTATGTTTCCAAACTCCAGTTCAACAAAGTTTAAAGAGTTCAGCAGAGTTTAAAGAAGTAGTTTTGTGCGCATGCGTATCAGTTATCTGTCTAGATTAAATAGCAGGTTTCAGACAGGCCGTCCATCAGTAACCATGTTGACCGCACTGGTTCTCTTGTGTCTTGGAGCCTTTCTTCTTTTCTTGCAGTTCAGAATTCGGCGACCTAAAAACTTCCCCCCTGGACCCACTCCTGTTCCATTTTTTGGTAATTTGCTACAATTTAGCCGCATAAACCCGTTAAAGGACTTTGACAAGGTAAGCACATCAGTCTCAAACACACATTGGAGACTGCTGCATTAAAACTACTAAATACATCAAACTAACTAATGAAAATAAATCAGACTTCATTCATACAGCAATAACATGCTGCTGTGAGTGTATGGTCCTCAACGTAAATGTTTTTTGTACAGTTTGCTCAGCACTATGGATCAATCTATGGGCTGTACATTGGCAGGCAGCCTGCAGTGGTGTTGACAGGGCAAAAAATTATCAGGGAGGCTCTGATCACACGACCTGTGGAGTTTTCTGGCAGACCAGAGAACATGATGATCAGTCATTTAACAAGGAACAAAGGTAATCCAGCATATACAAAATACTAGAGTACTCAAGCAGCAAAACATACTACTCACATAACACGGACAAGTGCATTACACTGCAAAAGTCTCCCTGCTGGGCTTAGAGGGTTCCCTGATCATTTTGTGTGTTTAGGGGTGATCATGGCAGATTATGGAGACAGCTGGCGGGAACATCGACGCTTTGCTCTGACCACACTGAGGAACTTTGGCCTTGGAAAGAGAAGTATGGAGCAGAGGATTCTGGAGGAGGTCAAATATATCTGCGCACAACTTGAGGAATCTGCTGGTATATACAGTCTTCTCACCTGACCTGACACCTTCAATCTTTATATTAACACAACATATTTAATCACATGTTCAGTGTCCTATGTTTGAATATAACATTTTTTAGACGTCAACATTGCCAGAGAACATTCAAATTCATGAATGGAAAACATTTCTTGTCTCTACAAACAGGAAAGTCAGTTGAACCTCAACAGCTGTACCATCGAGCTGCTTCAAACATCATTGCCTCAATCATTTTTGGGTCACGTTTCAGTTATCAGAATGAATATTTCCAGACATTGATCACAGTTATGGAAAAACTTACTAAAATTGTCATTGGACCATGGGCAATGGTAAGTACAATGAAAAAAGGCAGCATCTATTTGCATGCAAATAGCCAACCTTGTTGTCAAAGGCTATTTTCACAAACTGCCCACTATTGGTCCAATATTTTGTCTTGAGTAGGTATATTACTTCAAGCTGCTATTTATACTCTTTTTGTTTACACTTGTAAATAGCACCACTAAAATAATTTGTACATAGTGTATAGATTGTATAGAAGTGGAACGACGGCCATTTATTTTTACATTTCATTTACCGATTTTCCTGTTTAATCATTATTTTCCTGTTTATCAATGTAAAGCTGCTTTGAAACAGTCTGTATTGTAGGAAGCACCATATAAAGATGACATTTTTATTTAAAAAAATAAATAAAGGCTTTTATTTTGAATTGCAGCTATATGAAATAGCCCCAGTGTTGAGGATTTTCCCACTGCCATTCTGGAAAGCTTTTCACTATTTTGAGACAATCAAAAAACATATTCTTAAAGTTGTGGATGAGCACAGGAAGTCACGTGTTACTGGGGAGCCCAGAGATTTAATTGACTGTTACTTGGAGGAGATGGAGAAGGTGAGATACTTTTAAGTGTTGTTTTATGTATTTTTTTAATTGAATTTATCAGCAGCATATGAATTTAATATGATCATTTTATTTTCAGAGAGCAGAGCAACGCACCACATTTGATAACTCACAAATGGTCACTTTGCTGTTTGACCTGTTTGTGGCTGGAACTGACACAACCTCTAATACACTCCGAACTTTAACACTTCATTTGATGATACACACTCATGTACAGGGTAAGGAATGTGGAGAAGACGTGTCTAATTTAGTGTGTTTATGAAAACTTGCAAAGTAAATTATCTCTAGGCAAAATTTTATCCAGGTCAGAAATGTATACAGTGGGTACGGGAAGTATTCAGACCTCCTTAAATTTTTCACTCTGTTATATTGCAGACATTTGCTAAAATCATTTAAGTTCATTTTTTTTCTCATTAATGTATACACAGCACCTCACATTGACAGAAAAACACAGGATTGTTGACATTTTTGCAGATTTATTAAAAAAGAAACTGAAATAATCACATGGTCCTAAGTATTCAGACCCTTTGCTCAGTATTTAGTAGAAGCACCCTTTTGATCTAGTACAGCCATGAGTCTTTTTGGGAAAGATGCAACAAGTTTTTCACACCTGGATTTGGGGATCCTCTGCCATTCATCCTTGCAGATCCTCTCCAGTTCTGTCAGGTTGGATGGTAAACGTTGGTGGACAGCCATTTTCAGGTCTCCCCAGCGATGCCAAGTCAGGGCTCTGGCTGGGCCATTCAAGAACAGTCATGGAGTTGTTGTGAAGCCCCTCTTTCGTTATTTTAACTGTGTGCTTAGGGTCATTGTCTTGTTGAAAGATGAACCTTCGGCTCAGTCTGAGGTCTTGAATACTCTGGAGAAAGGTTGTCCAGGATATTCCTGTACTTGGCCACATTCATCTTTCTCTCGATTGCAACCAGTCGTCCTGTCCCTGCAGCTGAAAAACACCCCACAGCATGATGCTGCCACCCCGTTGGGACTGTATTGGACAGGTGATGAGCAGTGCCTGGTTTTCGCCACACATACCGCTTAGAATTAAGGCCAAAAAGTTCTATCTTAGTCTCATCAGACCAGAGAATCTTCTCTCACCATCTTGGAGTCCTTCAGGTGTTTTTTTTAGCAAACTCGATGCGGGAGTGCAGGACCGGTGGAGGGCTGCAGTGATGGTTGATTTTCTACAACTTTCTCCCATCTCCCGACTGCATCTCTGGAGCTCAGCCACAGTGGTCTTTGGGTTCTTATTTACCTCACCAAGGCTCTTCTCCCCCGATAGCTCAGTTTGGCCGGACGGCCAGCTCTAGAAAGGGTTCTGGCGTCCCAAACGTCTTCCATTTAAGGATTATGTAGGCCACTGTGCTCTTAGGAACCTTAAGTGCAGCAGAAATGTTTTTGTAACCTTGGCCAGATCTGTGCCTTGCCACAATTCTGTCTCTGAGCTCTTCACGCAGTTCTTTTGACCTCATGATTCTCATTTGCTCTGACATGCACTGAGCTGTAAGGTCTTATATAGACAAGTGTGTGGCTTTCCTAATCAAGTCCAATCAGTATAATTAAACACAACTGGACTCAAAGGATGATCATCTCAAGGATGATCAGAAGAAATGAGCGTCACAGCAAAGGGTCTGAATACTTAGGACCATGTGATATTTAATTTTTCTTTTTTAATAAATCTGCAAAAATGTCAACAATTCTGTTTTTCTGTCAATATGAGGTGCTGTGTGTACATGAATGAGAAAAAAATGAACTTAAATGATTTTAGCAAATGGCTGCAATATAACAGAGTGAAAAATTTAAGGGGGTCTGAATACTTTCCGTACCCACTGTATGAGATACATTTTTCCAGAATTGTGTTTGTGTGGTTAAGGTAAACCCAAAAATTACCCGACAAAGATGGTAATTTCTGAAATCCTTGTCCTTGTGGGGACATTTTTTGGTTCCCATGAGGAAAATGTACAAATGCATAACCGTATGGGTTAAGGGTTAGGGGATAGAATATACAGTTAGTACAGTATACAAATCATTATGTCTATGAATGTCCCCATAAAACATGAAAATCCAATGTGTGTGTGTGTGTGTGTGTGTGTGTGTGTTTTATTGCAAATTTCTGCTTCTAAAAATGAAAAAGCAAGATATTTCTTGGCTGAGTTACAGATTTCTTTATGGATTTAATGAACAATATGCAGCACAATAAGATTCTGGAATGATATAATGCATTTTTTTATTATTCAAATTCATTTAAGTTTTTTAAAAAAAATTTTGTAGTATTCATAGTTTTTCAATGTGTACTTGTGCTTTTTAATGTCTATTTATACATCTTCAGAGCAATGTCAGCGGGAGATTGATGAAGTCCTTGGTGCTCGTGAACATGTCACATATGAGGACCGAAACGCCATGCCTTTCGTTCAAGCAGTGATTCATGAGGGTCAGCGTATTGGTGACATTGTTCCTCTTAGTGTGTTTCACACTGCCAGAACCGACACTCAACTCCAAGGCTACAGCATCCCAAAGGTGGCATTTACTATAATTACCGTATGGCAACAAATTTTCTTTACATCTGAGATACAGCAGAGTTACTATGGCACACAAAACTGACACAAAAGAAAGATTAACTTAGAACAACTGTTATTTAATCTTATCAAAACAATCCATCACCCAAACCATTATTATTGCAACTCCTAAACAGCATCTTCACTATAAAAGGGGGGTTTGCTAATCATGTTTAAAACATCTGCTCTTTCAGGGGACAATTATCATCCCCTATCTGTCATCTGCTCTCAGAGAGGAAAGTCAGTGGAAGTTTCCACATGAATTCAACCCTCAAAACTTCTTGAATGAAAAGGGGGAATTTGTGAAGCCTGATGCATTCATACCTTTTTCTGCTGGTATGTTGTGCATGTTTTATGAGACACTGTAATGAGGTCTTTTAATCATGAGACTCATTTAGCTTATTTATCAGTAATTGTAAAGAGATGTAAATCCCTGAGATGTCTAATTACAGGTCATTAGAATGATCAAAACAATACATGCATCAAATAGGAAGCACATTTGTGTGGTAAAATGTGAGCAAACTGTTTGTATTTTGTACACTCACTTTTCTTTTCTAGGATCTCGTGTGTGTTTAGGAGAAAATCTAGCTCGCATGGAGCTCTTCCTCATCCTGGTTACGGTGCTGCGACGTTTCCGTCTGATCTGGCCGAAGGATGCAGGAGAGCCAGACTTCAAATATATATTTGGTGGAACACAGTCAGTGAAACCTTACCGTATGATTGTACAACTACGTACACCTGGGGAGACGTGTGAAACTGTTTATTGAACATGATGCCCTTCAGTTAAAACATGCCCCAATAGTGGTTATCACATCACACTATACAGGATCAACTATAAAATTGGCACCTGCCATTAAACTATTATTAGCTTTTCAGTAAAATTTAAACGCACAAGACATTAATCCAACAAATATTTTAAGTTACTAATCTATAAAATTACAATATATAAAGCATGTGACAACTTGCACTGACATTTATGAAAAATACCTTTGTCCGAAGATGTTAAACTTGTGTGGTTTTATTGTATTTGCTTATTTACCTAATGCCTACAGCAAAAATAAATTGTAATTGTAATGGTTTAAAACCAACATACAGAAATCACTGCCAGATAAAACAAGTTACTGAGACTGTAGCTTGTGACAACTAGCCCATCCCTTTATTTTCATTAAATGTGTTAATGGTGAACCGCAGTAATGAGTTGCTTTATTGCATTCATCTTTTAACAATTCTTCTCAACTATTCTATTGTGCAATCATGGCACTTCCAGTGGTAGGGTTTCAGTATTTTTTTTATTATTTATTTCTCTTTTTAAAATACACTTTAATACTATTAATAAAATACCCAAATTATAATATTGTGTGCTGCTAGAAAGCTCAGCTTCATTGCTGCTGAACACTGTGTGAAGTCTGACTCCAAAAAACCTGAATGTTGGGACTATGATCAGGGTTCCCCACACCTTGGTTAAAGGGTTTGTTCACCAAAAAAATGAAAACGCTGTCATTAATTACTTGCCCTCATGTCGTTCGACTCCCGTAAGACCTTAGTTCATCTTCGGAACACAAATTTATATTTTTGTTGAAATCCGATGGCTCAGAAAGGCCTCCATTGGCAGCAATGACATTTTCCCTCTCAAGACCCCTAAAAGGTACTAAAGATGTTGTTAAAAAGTTTACATAGTGAGATGTAAAAACACATCTCACTACAGTGGTTCTACAATAATTTTATGAAGCGACAAGAATAGTAGATAATATTTAGAAGAAAAAATAACGACTTTATTCAACAAGTTCTTGTCTTCCGTCTGGGCCTCTGACATGAACTCACGAAGCACCACTTCGCATGCGCGAGAATATGACGTATGACCCGGAAGCGAGGAACTTTGTTTACAAGCAGAGGAAGATCTAAGCTGTTGAATTCCACATTGATTGTGCTTTAGGACTTGGCGTAGTGCATTTACTGGATGCCAGAATGCCGGCTCGACGTCATATTCTTGCGCATGCATCGTGGTGCTTCGTGAGTTCATGTCAGAGGCCCAGACGGAAGACAAGAACTTGTTGAATATTCATTATTTTTTCCACACAAATTCTATTCTTGTTACTTCATAAAATTAAAGTAGAACTACTGTAGTGAGATGGACTTTTTAACAACGTCTACCTTTTATGGGTCTTGAGAGAGGAAATGTTATTGCTGCCAATGGAGGATTTCAACAAAAATATCTTAATTTGAGTTCCGAAAATGAACAAAAGTCTTACGGGTGTCAAACGACATGAGGGCAAGTAATTAATAACAGCATTTAAATTTTTGGGTGAACTAACCCTTCAAAGGGATAGTTCACCTAAAAATTATGTCATTTACTCACCCTCAAATTGTTCCAAACCTTTATAAAGTGTCTTTGTTCTGCTGAACACAATATATTTTGAAGAATGTTTGTAACCAAGCAGGGGAAAAATACTATGGTAGTAAATGGTAGCCTCAGCTGCTTTGTTACTAAAAGCCTTCAAAATAACTTGTGTTCAGCAGTACAAAGAAACTCATACAGGTTTGGAACAAGATGAGGGTGAGTAAATGACAATTCTCATTTTTGGGTGAACTACCCCTTTAACTTAAAATTCAAGGACCTTCCAGGGCCAATACCCTCAAATTCAACGACTAAAAGGACAACTCCGGTGAAAAATGAACCTAGGGGTAATTAACACATGGTTACCGAGTAGATCGTTCTCTGGGACGCGTTTTCATGAAAATCGAATGTTAAATTAAATCGCTAGTTAACAGGGGCGTGTCTAGAGCATTTTCAGTGGAGGGGCCATGCTGGGGCACTGCCTCCAAACGGGGTGGCCACCAGTGACCAAAAAAAAAGCTAAATTCTACAGTATATTACGTAAATCCTATTGATGTTATTTTTTTTAACTTGAATAAAGTTAAACAAATGTAGTAATAAAGCACATGTTTGATTCATTTAGTTTTTTGTCATCCCTGTATCCATTAAGTTAAATTTGAGAGCCAGTGTTTATTATTTTTTTGTGTTTTGATAAAACTAACATAAAACTTTATAAAATAAAAGCAATTTTAATAATGAGCAATTTTAAAAACCCAGAAGCAGAAACTTCTTTTAATTAGTTATAATATACAGTAGTAGTTTTATTCACAATCTCTTTCAAATAATAATAACACTTAAATAAAACATGTATTGTTTGTTATTACATGGCTTGATTGAACTCGAATGTGGAATGCGCTGCTTAGTATAACCAGATAATGTCTAATATGGCGAGAAGTTTCACTCACTGAACTTCCGGCTTCTGAACTGGTTGCAGTTCCTCTCTGATTCCATATGAGGGCGCTCACAGGACGAGTGCAGAATGAATGGAGGTCTATGGCGCTATACCAATAAAAATCCACTTTTCTCAGGATATAATTGTTTATCTAGTAATTTGAATGTTGTATTCGAAAGGAAATGCAAATAAATTACACATTGCTGGGTGTTAGATTTTTTAGAGTCACTTATTTGCTTTAAAAAGTCTTTTAAAGTGTCAATGACGTCATACACATGTACGACCAGAGACCAGAGATACTGCTTAACGGCAATCCTTCAGTCGCTCTGGTGCTTTCGCGCTCTGCACTTTCTTTTCTCTCGAGGCATCGACAACACAGCTGACACAGGTAAATACACGTGCTAGAAGAGTTTTTGTTTTGTTTGTTTCTGGTCCCGCTTCAGATGACACGATGCCATCAAGCGGGATCTCTGGTCGTAATCAGTCCTTCACTGACCAATCAGCGTTCATTAGCAGAATGCTAGCGTGTTATGGACAACAACAACTCAACCTGTAAGAAATCAAAAGGAAATAAGTACTCGTTCATTCAACTTTCGACCTAAAACCCATGTTGAACTTGCAAAATCTACAATCATTTCTGAGATTTCTCAACGGCAATCGGGTGAAAGAGACAAATTTAGCCGTCAAGCCCCATTGACTTCCATTCATTTTGCACTCATGGCGATCGCCCCCAGTGGAACTCTGGTGGTACTACAACCAAAATTCTGTACAACAGGGCTTAATAGGGAGTGGGCAGGCTCTCCGTAGACGGGCTCTGGTATAACAGACCGTTGGCATGAAAAACAGCGCGTTGCTATGGACGCAGGATTCTAACCGCAGAGACGAAACAGACTATTTTCTTTAGCGGAAGCAATACAAATCGTTTTTAAATCAATAAACTCCTTTTTAAATCAATATTTTGTGTCAAATTATTGATTTATTTGGTAGGTTGCCATGTAATAAGCGGGATAATGTATAGCGAGGCGGTTGTTATAGCGAATACAACCCCTTCAGGCTGATTTAAGATCCCTCCGCTTCGGGCTCCTAAACAGCCTGTCGGTGTTGTATTCGCTATAACAACCGCCTCGCTATTCATTATACCTTACCAATCGCAAGACATCTTATAGGGGGGCACCTGGGGTGGCCAATCGAATTTCAGGGCCACCACGTAGACACGCCCCTGCTAGTTAATACCATTAACAAAGCTCAAAATAGCCCCACACTAACGTGGTAGCATAATGAGGGTCCCTACTAGAAACAGAAGCATTGAGAACTTTGTAAGTGTACAAACAGTTTAATAATAAGATACTTTATAAAAGACAGTACATTACGCATATACAGACAGGAGCCATCTTGGAAAAGAGGAGCCACGAACGCTGTGTTGAGAAAAAAAAATACAATTCAACATCCAATGGCACGCTTCCTCTTGTCCACTGATGTGTCCTTCCCGCTGCTGTTAGGCATTAAAAGAAAAGGAAAAAACACGAGTGAAAAGTTGGAAATATGAGCAACACATAAGCTTATCTGCAGGCTCATATTCAGAACATACAATATTTTGTTTCTCTTTTCACAAGGGCAGAACCAGTAAGATAAAGCCCAAACGATAGAGAAAGAGAGATACTGTTGCACCGCAGCGTAGCTCCAACAGTCACACACAGACACGGAAGCTTAAATACGGTGCACGGTAACAACATAATTAGGTAGCAGTATAGATACACATATTAGTAAAATAACTCTTCATCTACCGACAATAACAAATTCTTTACCTGATATACTTTCCCCGTTGCTACACGTGTACCGAGTTCTGCCAACCACGCGCACAAGACAACAACTGGCTGCTGTTTTCTCCTTCGTCTGCCTTGGGTGAATACGACTAAAGTGAAAGTGTCATGTGCCGCCCCCTACCGTACATTTAACCAAAAAAAAAGTACAGTAATGTGCAGTGTTGGTGGGCCTCGAGGATCGTGGTTGAGAATGCCCATACACTAATTTAGGTTTAACACACAGCCAGGGGTGGAAATGGCTGTGATTTACTTGGAGGACCATACTTTCAATGATCTTTCAGATGTATTTATTATTTCTATAATCTATAACAGGGGTGGCGAATGTCGGCCCTGGAGAGCTACAGTCCTGCATAGTTTTGCTTCAACCCTAATCAAACACACCTGGGCAAGCTAATCAAGGTCTGAATGGTTACTAGGAAGCTACAGGCAAGTGCGTTTTATCAGGGTTGGAGCTTAACTCTGCAGGACTCAAGCTCTCCGGGGCCGGAGTTCGCCACCTCTGATCATTACACTTTGAACTGGAACGCTGACTGCCCTCGCAATTCACTCCCTGGACTCCATCCCACTATTTTCAGCCCAACACTGGGAAAGACTTATATCAGTTAATTTTCATTTCTCAAGATTCTGTTGTGGTTAAAAAGTTATCATTAAATCATAAACTGGTACATTGTTTTTAGGAATGCATACACATTACACTACAAAAGGGTTTTATTAGTTCTGTTTTGATTTCTAATTATATTTCTGAGACTTCTTTTTAGGTATAAACAAAATGAAAACTAAAAATGTTTTTCTCAGTACTTTAATTGACATCTTACAAAAGATCATCTTATCACTCATTCAATAAACAGAAATCTTATAACAGTAACCAAGAATGCAAGGACATAATGTGAGCCTTTTAAAACATATGCCATCCATCAATCCTGTTTTAAAAAGATATCTAGTGTGTATCTATAACTGTTTATTACGTGATTTTTAAAAGTGCAAGTTATTTAGAAATAACACTGTGAGAATCACCTCCCATGTTCAAGGGGGAAAAAATCATTAAAAAAACAAAACAAAATAAAAACCATTTTAATAAATTTCCATATCTATTCCAACATATGCAAATACACATACACCCAACAGTCCCTGAGAAAACGGTCTTACAGCTTCATGTCAAATTTCAAATCTTAAGGATAAAGATTTTCTTAGAATCCATCCAGGACAACTTCTAAAAATCCGATTTGGTGCTTTAAGACAGGGCATGGTCTGGAGGAAGTTCAGTAAGGCTTATTGGACAGGAAACTCTGTAGCATTTGTAGAGATGGACCAGGAGCCCACTGAGGAACCATGTGACCTGCACCCTGGAAGAGCAGAGTTGTATGTCATAACAGCATTGGTAAAATTGACAAACATATACAAAAGTTTGGAGTCTGTAAGTGTTGTCTCGTATGCTCACCAAGGCTGTTAAAAATACAATAAAACAGTAATATTGTGAAATATTACAATTTAAAATCACTGTTTTCTTTTAAAATGATGGCAAAGCTGAATTTTCAGCATCATTACTCCAGTCTTCAGTGTCACATGATCTTTCAGAATGTGCTGATTTGCTGCTCAAGAAACGTTAAAAACACATTTGCTGAACTTTTTCCTTACTAATTTTAGGATGCCAATTAAAATTCTCTTCTTTTCTTTAAACAACCATTTATAAGGTGAATAAGTCTTGCATTATCCATTAACCACCAGAAAAACTGCCACAAAGACATGACTCGCATCTTCCTCTGAGCCAGGTTAGAACTATTGAATCAATTCTCAGCTGATTTTCATGCCTAATCCTGATTCCAAATGACAGAAGAAAATGCAAACATGACCCAGATGTTTTCTGCTTTTGTACATGGGTGGGTGTTTTACTGCATTCAAACTGCGACAGAAAATTACAGATTTTATGAAATACGTTTATTTATTTATAAACTCGTTTACATGTTACAAGTTCTCCTTTGCAGATTGCAAGTTCAATTATACTTATTTGTTTCATTGTCAAAACTAAATCTTTTGACAATTTACGGCTTTTGTTATTTTGATCAGAGCAATTAAAGCTGACACACATACATGCCTGTATAATTTGAAAAATCTTTCAAACAAAATTTTGTCAAACAAAAAAACTGTACATTTGGGTGAGTTTAACTGATATTTTTGAACCCAGCACCATCAAAATAGGTATTATTAGGCCTTTTTTCCAGATATGCAAAAAAAATCGTATCAATGTTGAAAACTGTTGTGCCTCTTAATATTTTTGTGAAAACAGTGACACATTTTTTCCTGTATTATTTAATTAATAGACCTTTTTGAAAAAATAGCATTTATTTGAAACAGAAATCTTTACATTATAATTGCCTATTTTGATCAATTTACGTAATGCATCCTTTCTGATTAAAGTTTCTTTCCAAAAGAAACCTTGCATTACATTGCAGCCTAGGACATTTATCGCCAATAAGACAATTTATAAAATGTACATGATTTTTAGGCATATCATTATAATAACAGTTTGGAGCTTTTACTGTTTAGCTTGAATGTCCAACTGATTAGAACCAGTCATATGAAACTATATAAAGATTACAAACAGAGGTTGCACATCAACGAATCTTATTGAAGCTGGGAAGTTAAGTATTACAACACAGGCTGCATGGACCAACATGCCTGAAACTTACCTTGACTGTAAGGAAAGTGATGTTGCCGAATTGTTGGTAGAATCCAGCAATCTGCTTATCATGAATCCAGGGCTGGTACTGTGTGCTCGCCTTAAAGAAGAAAAACCCAACATTAAACCTAGAAAGTGCTATAAATTCTGCTGAACGTCTCAAAGATCTCAAAAAAACGTACCTTCCGCCCAAGCTGCTCAACAAACCACTGGTCTCCAAGGAAGTTACAAGCCATATCTGTGTCTCCATTATAGACCAAAGCTCTCAGACCCAAAGCCAGCAGCTTCTCATAGACGCCCTTCACAGTTTCGTAAATGGTGTGATACTGGCTTCCCACAACATCACTGCATAAAAAAAAAGGGAAGAACACTGTAAGCACACATGATCTCATGCATCACACACTAAACCCGTAAGCAAGGACAGGCTTCAGTTTACCTGCAGATGTCCCACGGTGGTAGAACATCTGGGATGTGCAGCGCTTTTCTCACATCTCCTCGGTTAAGCCAGTTCATCTGAGCAGTACTATTGATGCATGGAGGAACTCCCTGAACACTCAGAGTACTTCCTACTAACTGAACCAACAAACAAGAGCACAATTCATCTTTTTGTTCTCTCTAGTTTATTAAATTAGATGTTGGAAGTCTGCATGAGTAGAGAAAATCGGCCTCACCTGATTAGCTTCCCAATGTTTCCTGAAGTTTCTGAAAAGGTGCATCATGGCTCTCTGAGATGTGACACCACCAGCACAGTCGAGATACAGCGCATATGTATTCAACCCAGAGCTATAGACTATATTAAATGCATGTGATACCTGCAAAACACAGAAGACTAGTCACAAAGTCGGCATGAAACTAAAGTTGCCCTCTTGTGACGTATATCCAAGTGAAACGGCTTCTTGAACAAGAAAAAGAGTAGACTTGATTTTGTCCATCTGGAATTGTTTGGATCATTGTGGTTTGCTATAGCTGTGATCTCATATGAGTGATGGGTTGTCCTGCCCTTACGTCGAAAAACAACATCAGAGAGGCAAAAACGGCAATCTTCCATTAAAAACAAGAATTGTACATTTTGATTTCATGGTGGCTTTAACCATTTGCAGGGTTGTTCAACAAGCAGCGAGCATGTGGATGTATTCACGTTACCACGTCAGAGCAAGACTCTTTAGAATTATTGTAGAAGTTACAGACGCCATTTTGACAGCAGTTGTCATTCAGGTCTTTCCACAACCTACAAGCAAAAAAAAACACTTTTATCAGAATATTCAATGTCAGTACTGTAATACATGAGTGGCCACATATAATGTAGGAGTAATTGATTTAGCTTACTGTTCTCCAAACAGGCCGTGATAGTTACCAAAGTAGATTAGTGATTGATCATTTAGTGCAAAACTACTAATGCCATTTCCAACAGCAAAGCCCTGCAAAGAAAACAAAAGAATATAAAAAAAATTAAAATAAATAATAAACCTTTCAACAGACAAAGTTAAGATTTTAAATATAAATTGTCTTCAAATATTAGCACATAAATAAATAAAAATGAATCAAGCATATTTTAACTTACCTTAAAGTTCACTTTAAGCTGACCTCCGGTGGCAACTCTCAAACTGAGTGTGGGTGCATAGATGCCTCCATAACTCTCGCCAAAAATGAAAAACTCATTCTGGGTGAAATTTGGGAACTTGGTAAAAAAGCTTTGCAAAGCCAGGTAGTTGTTATCTGCCACCTAAAGAAAAAGTACATATTCAGGATTTTAGAAGTCTTTATAGGCTATCAATGTCTATGACTGTTTACATACTTACCTCATCATCATTGGTTTGATATTTTTGGTCATCTGAGTAGGAGTAACCCACTCCCGCAGGCGACTCAAGATACAGAACATTGGCGATTTTGTTCCAGCTGAATTCGTTCTCATAAAGGGTGGCTCCATTATCATTGACCTAAGAACAACAGATACACACACACACACACACACACACACACACACACACACACACACACACACACACACACACACACACACACACACACACACACACAGGAAACACAATGTTTATGGTTTTGTGTTGTATGGGAAAGCAATTTAGAACTCAACGAAAGAGATTACATAAATGTTTTACATAAACACTTACAGCTCTGTAGTTCTCAGTCCTTTGAAATTAAATCAGCTCTCAAGTAACGCATTATCATTTTTAAAATGAATGAAAGTAGTTATCAACCTACATGAAAGGGTCCATTCTCTGATAGAAACCCATCCAAAGAGCTGCAGCCAGGACCTCCATTCAGCCACAGCACGACAGGATCCTTGAGCGGGTCCCTCTGAGACGTCACAAACCTATAACGTACACACTCTCTTCAATGCAACAGTTAATACACAAAACCTTCCCAGGCTACTGAGGGGACTCACACAACCGGTTTCACAGACAATGCTTAAGCTAGTCTCAGACTAAAATGCATAAGCAGTTTTAACCGAAAGCAATGTTTTGTCTCAAGATGCACACCAGTAATGTTTTTTCTTCTTCTCCTAAGGCACATTTATAAAAGCCCTGTAAGTGAAACCGGTTCAAAGTGTCTTTCATTGTTTAGCCATTCTTATGCTGCCTTCACGTGCTCTCGGAATTATCGTACATTTTCCTAAGTAAAAATTGCACACGAACGCCCTCACATTTTGAAATTTGAAATGCAATGAGCTCGTAATACCGACTTCAGAAATCGGAATTATCAAATTTCCGATAGCACGTGAAGGCAGCATTCGTTTAGTCAGTGCATTCAAACGGACCATGATATAGCAAAAATATTTTAATAAATAATAATAATAAAAATAAAAAATATATATTTTGCATTTAAAACGTCTTCATTTTAATTCGAAACGCCATATTCGCCTAAACACATCCTCATCACAAAAAAAAATGTGCTGCACATTCATGGTCAGACAAAAAGCCTAGTGAAACTCACCAATAATGCAAAAACTTCCCAGAACTGGCCTTCAGATATCCTGACCACTGACGGTAATTGGGTTTAAAAGACATGCCCGGCAGATCCAGCACCTCATCTGGATCATACATGCTAACCACGACATGCACAGACACGGACAGAAGACAGACGAAGACACGCAGAGAAAACATTTTACACAGTTTGGTGGACATGGACTTCGAGGACTCCTGCGAACCTGTTGTGGGTTTTGAGTTTCCCTTCCTCTGACGGTCATATGACTTTTACAGTCGTCAGGTGATGCTGACAAACGTCAATATACTCCAGAGAACTTCCGCCTCTCTCTCTCTCTCTCTCTCTCTCTCTCTCTCTCTCTCTCTCTCTCTCTCTCTCTCTCTCTCTCTCTCTCTCTCTCTCTCTCTCTCTCTCTCTCTCTCTCTCTCTCTCTCTCTCTCTCTCTCTCTCTCTCTCTCTCTAATCTAAACATTTTATTAAGTACATTTATATACAAGTATGTGAGATGTTTTTCTTAACATATTTTAATATTTCACATAATTTGCTAAAATTTTAGCAAAATCGATTAGGGTTGAAATAGAATTGAAATAAAAGAATATTGATTGATGTACCTCATCATAGTTCTGGGCTGATTTCTCACCTTTCTTAGGATCATTGAGACCCCACGAGGTGAGATCTTGCATGGAGCCCCAGTCCGAGGGAGATTGACAGTCATGTTTAGCTTCTTCCATTTTCTAATGATTGCTCCAACAGTGGACCTTTTTTCACCAAGCTGCTTGGCAATTTCCCCGTAGCCCTTTCCAGCCTTGTGGAGGTGTACAATTTTGTCTCTAGTGTCTTTGGACAGCTCTTTGGTCTTGGATTGATCTGTTGAAAGCAGTTATTTTGAGTTAGATGCAAAATGTTCTCCTCCTATTCAAATTTGACATTGAAGGGGTGCATACAACATATTTGCCCACCGGTAACTATAGTTGCCGCACAAAAGGAACCTTTCCTTTTTTTAGTTGAATATGCTTTTAAATTTCTATGCATTTTCAATGTCATTATCTATCAATAAAGTGCAGTATGGATTTTGCCAGCAGCAAAGCTTTACGGTTAACTTCTTTTTTTTAAATGAAATGTCGTAAAGTTTAACAAGATGTATAATTCAGCAATCCAAACTGATCAAGCATGGTCAACAAAGATGTATAGAAACAAACAAAAAAAAGACTCTTGGATATATTACAGCTCTGTAGTTGGATGAGCCCTTTTCACCACAAAGTCTATCATTCAAAACATAATAAATCTAATAATTCATCTTGATGAAGTGTTGCAGAAGAAACGTGAAAACAATCCACCATTTTCTGCCCCAAATGACATGAGTAAGTCTTTAAATGTACTTTTTGTAACTATAGTATAAACTTTAGACCAATGTAAACCGAGCCTTCATTATGTGGCCAACCATTTACATTTTATGTACATTTAAATGTATCGAATGCATGAGAGTTTAACAGCATCTTGCAGTTGAAAAAGAAAAAGAGCACAACGGCAGTATAACGTGGAATACCCCTTTAGTGACTGAACTGAAACAGTAAACATACAATAATAAATGATTGTGGGAAAACATGCATGGTAGTGTTACTGATTAAATCCATGAGATATGACATAAGAATTTTCCCAATATGCATACACAATTGACAACTGGACTATGTGGTGCAAAACCAGCACACTAATGTGACTTACACAATTAAATGTTTGGAGAATGGATCAAAGGAACTTACAAGAGCAATGCCAATGTTCAATACCAATGATTGCCCCCTAAAACCCTCATTCAAGTATCAGTGAACTTATAAAACCAGAGATTGTTGCATCCCTGGCCAAAACAACAACTTAATGAAAAACACATTTAGAAAATCTAGCTAAAACAATGCATCAAAATCTTACATCTTAAATAATTGTCACTTTCAGTCTAAAGTGGTGTATGTATATATATATATATATACACACACACACACACACACACACACACACACACACACACACACACACAATTAGTCCTCCCAGATCTTATGGAACTACAGAATTACATGTTTGGCAGTGCAAGTCATCAAGAAAAACAAAGTTTGCAATATTATTTTAAGGGTAAACATCATGAACACTGACCATATTTGCAATGTCAAGTATATAAGGCCTTAATACAAATCAGTTTCTTAAAAAAAATCTATACAAATTAAAAAGAAGGGAAAGAGACAAAATTTACATTTCAAAAGAAACAGAGAATATTTGGAAGATCTAAAGTCGTAGGATTTAACACAATGTCCACGTCCATTCAGAATAGAGAAGTATAGCGTCCTTTACAGGGGTCCTCCATTCACAAACAGCCAGAACAGAGAGGTTGATGTTGCATGCTGGTGGTTGATCCACTACATCAAGAGGTACCGATTTCTGCGGGACTGCATGCTTTACAATATGAGACATTTTAAACAATCTCCTGAAGATGTAATAGAGGTCAGTGGACAGTCTTCATTCCCATGCTTTAACTGTCTCTATTGGTTCATATCCCAATATTCATGAGGTAACAACAAACCTCCCTATGGGCTGTTGATGATATCTTTGTAGATAGCATTCGTGGTGGTCTGGCCGAAGATGAACGTGCCAATTGTAACCATGACGACTCCATAAGCCACTATTGCATTCCAACTAGAGAGAAATAATTAGGTTATCAGTTTAATCATTTAATACACAAATCTTTAGGCATTGTTTAATATTGTTTAAAGGGTTAGTTCACCCAAAGATGATAATGCTCTCACCATTTACTCACTCTCATGTTGATCCAACACCCATAAGACTTTTTATTCATATTTGAAACACAAATGATGATATTTTTAATAAAACCTGAGAGATTTCTGTCCCTCCAATGAAAGTTCCTTCCACCAAAACTTTGATGCTTCAAAAAGTTCATAAATAGATTGTAAAACTAATCCATATACATTGAGCAGTTTAATTCAAGTCTTCTAAAAGCTTCTATCCAAGTCTATCATATAAATTGCTTTATATGATAAACATTTAATTTAGGCACATATAAACATTGATATCACATTAAATATGGTAAAAATAAGCTCAAAGTCAAGCAAAAGTATGGAAGTTTGTTTGAGCTTCCATTTACCACATTTGATGTGCTCTATGTGTGTGCATAGTCTCAGCTTCCGACGTCACGTCCACGGACTTATGGCTGAACGTCTGATGCATGTGGCACACAAAATTGGAAACACTTCAGGATTTTTGAAGTCGCCGTGTGTCACATTCTTTAACGGTTCGCCTGGAAACGAAGATGCCGTGACGCCAAACCCCCTCATGGAAGAAGAACGCTGTTGTGTTTACAACTGTGACAATGAGAGCTTATCAGGATCAACTAAAAGCATAAAGTATGTGAAGTATGTAAAGTTTGCAGCATAGACTTTTTAAAATACGTCCAAGAGCTTTACACCCCGGGCTGTTAATAGTACGGACATTGATGTTACATTTTTACGCCCCTAAACAGGACACGGAACAATACAAACTGTGATTGGTTGCTTTACATGTCAGTCAGATGGCCTCTAGGTAGTCCTTAGCCAATGAAAGCTGCTATGGAGTCCAGAACTTCTGCCATCAGTCTGAAGATCTGGCTACGTGAGACTAGTGTGTGCATATTATGTGTGGATTACTTTTACAATCTCTTTACAAACGTAAAACTTTTAGTGAAATGGTCTTTCATTTGAGTTACAGAAATCTCTCAGGATTCTTTAAAGGTTCAGTGTGTAGTCTTAATGAGAATATATTGACAGAAATATAACAACTGTTTTCAGTGGTGTATAAAGACCTTACATAACGAACCGTTGTAATTTCCTTAGAATGAGCCATTTCTATCTATATACACTGAGAGTCCCCTTACAGTGAAACACCATTTTGTTTCTACAGTAACCCTAATCGGACACACTTCTCTACAGAGCCCTAGCTACTCTCTGCTCTCAGACATCTTTGTTCTGTTTCGGCCACCGTAGCTTCTCTATGTGCTTCGAAAGGGAGGGGTGAGCGGTGGCTGATTGCAATTCACAACCTCACCACTAGATGCCGCTAAAATTCACACACTGCACCTTTAAAAACTCTTCCTTTCTATTTCGAAAATGAACAGAAGTCATATAGGTTTGGAACAACATGAGGGTGAGTAATTAATGACAATTTTCATTTTTAGGTGAACCATCCCTTTAATAAGTAATAAATGAGTTTACCTGGCTGATCTGACATCATGCTCTGAAAGCTTTGCCTGAATCAAACACAACCCTAAAGACAAACATTAAAAGAATGAATACGGTCACTGTTTGGAAAAAAATTATGAGATACAAGTAGGCCTGTCACGATAACAAATTTTGCTGGATGATAAATTGGCCAAGAAATTATTGCGATAAATGATAATATTGTCGTTCTGAGACCATTTTCATCTAAAATAATGATAATGGCATAATAATGCAGGTACTCCTTTTCAAAGATCAATAAACTTTTATTTCTAAAGACTATTTAACACTGAAAATGGAAAGCATTTTAAATATACACAATAAATGAACAAAACAACCAAACCAAAAAAAAAGCAATGGACTCTCAGTCTGTTAAAGGAACACTCCACCGTTTTTAGAAATAGGGCTTACTCAACTTCTTTCCTACATTTAGATATGTGGGCAAATGCATTTTTGTCTCAGTGCATGCATGTTTTAGTTTGGGAGGGTCTCATTTTTTTTTTTAATCGTGCGATTAATTGATTTATTGACTATCGCGACAGGCCTAGATACAAGCAAAAGCAAAGTCTGAGAACTTTTTAAATTTAAATTTGAATACCTGGAAAAACAAAAATGAAGCACGCAGCCAAACCACCAATTAGTGAAATGACTCGTCCAATATCAGGAATGAAGAGAGCTAGAAGTAGTGTGAGACAAAACCAGACGAGTGTCTGCAGTATCCTCCGTCTCTGTTCCTTAGCCACATCTGTCTCCACCTCCTCTCCTTTAAAACGCAACCACAAACCTTCCAGCACTGCCCTAAAGGACAAACAAATGTGCATCCTTTTAGATTGACTATATGCATCCTTCATTGACACACATTTATAGACCACGAAAGCCTGTTACCTTCCACAAAAGTGCAGAATTGGATATGAGGTAACAACACAGATGATGATAAAGGCTCGAGCAATGGCCACCGCAACATCATTAGATGGATATGACATTAATACATCCTGGCTCACGCTTGAGCCGAATGACAGGAAGCCACAGACGCCTGTGGAGATGAACAAGCCCAAAGCTTATACAACAGCTCATATTGGATATCTTGATCTGCCTGCTTTATCATTAGAATATATTTTTGAAAATTCAAGTTCACAAACCTGTGCCTGTATACACAAAGAGGCAGATGATCATGCTGACTGTAACAACTGCCCACCAAGGCCGTATTTCTGGCTTCTTCATGCTGTTGAAAACAGGAACGCTGCTGACATGACACTGGGGACAGAAAAAAAAAAAAGTGTGTGAAGAGAATGATGAGTAGATTTCAAAAGTAGAATTAATTCAGACATTAATTCACTGGCTGAGACAGATACACTACCATTTAAAGTTTTTTTTTAAAGTTTTTTTTAAGAAACAGCACACCTATTTTCAACATTGATAATAATAAATGTTTCTTGAGCATCATATCAGCATAAGAGAATGATTTCTGAAGGATCACGTGACACTGAAGACTGGAGTAATGATGCTGAAAATTCAGCTTTGCCATCACTGGAATAAATTACATTTTAAAATATATTAAAATGGTTATTTTAAATTGTAATAATATTTCATAATATTACTGGTTTTACTGTATTTTTGATTAAATAAATGCAGTCTTGGTGAGTAAGAGACTTTAAACATACTTTTGTTTTTTTGTTTTTACTCAATTTTGGAAAAGTAAAAAAAAAAATGTGTAAAGTCTACTTGCATACCTGGAAACCAAAGCAGATTGTAGGCATGGCATTGAACACGTCGGTCCAGGATGCAGGGCTGAAAGACACCAACATTACATTATAATAGTGAACCCAATCGTTTTCCTCAAAAAGCTATACAAAATGTACTTCTGACCTGATTGGGATGATTCCTGGAGAAACTTCTTTGTCGGGCCAGATGTATTTGATGATGACTATGATTGTCACGTACCAGGTGCCGATAACACTCAGGGTGCTACATATTAATCAGTACAAATGTGCATGTATGATTTAACCAGCAAATACTGAGGGACATTTTAAATAATCAAGTGGAACTGGAAAATTTTCACTCATAACAGTTCAGTTGTGACATAATACTGCAATGCATAAAACAACTACACAGTTAAACAACATGAAAAAAGACGTTTCTACCTGGCATACTTTTGGAAGCCAATCTCTTTGGGTATGGACAGAGGCAGAATGATCAGCACTGAGGTCAGAGTGATGGTGAACTTACGATCTGTGTACCAGTGCGAAATAATCATCGTCTCATCTGACTCATGATTTATTGCACCAATCACTGTAGCAAGAAAGACAGAAAATCAGACAAGACTATTTTGACATACAGTGAGGAAAATAAGTATTTGAACACCTTGCTATTTTGCAAGTTCTCCCACTTGGAAATCATGGAGGGGTCTGAAATTGTCATCGTAGGTGCATGTCCACTGTGAGAGACATAATCTAAAAAAAAAATCCAGAAATCACAATATATGATTTTTAACTATTTATTTGTATGATACAGCTGCAAATAAGTATTTGAACACCTGTCTATCAGCTAGAATTCTGACCCTCAAAGACCTGTTAGTCTGCCTTTAAAATGTTCACCTCCACTCCATTTATTATCCTAAATTAGATGCACCTGTTTGAGGTTGTTAGCTGCATAAAGTCACCTGTCCACCCCATACAATCAGTAAGAATCCAACTACTAACATGGCTAAGACCAAAGAGCTGTCCAAAGACACTAGAGACAAAAGTGTACACCTCCACAAGGCTGGAAAGGGCTACAGGGAAATTGCCAAGCAGCATGGTGAAAAAAGTCCACTGTTGGAGAAATCATTAGAAAATGGAAGAAGCTAAACATGACTGTCAATCTCCCTCGGACTGGGGCTCCATGCAAGATCTCACCTCCTGGGGTCTCAATGATCCTAAGAAAGGTGAGAAACCAGCCCAGAACTACACGGGAGGAGCTGGTCAATGACCTGAAAAGAGCTGGGACCACCGTTTCCAAGGTTACTGTTGGTAATACACTAAGACGTCATGGTTTGAAATCATGCATGGCACGGAAGGTTCCCCTGCTTAAACCAGCACATGTCAAGGCCAGTCTTAAATTTGCCAATGACCATTTGGATGATCCAGAGGAGTCATGGGAGAAAGTCATGTGGTCAGATGAGACCAAAATAGAACTTTTTGGTCATAATTCCACTAAACGTGTTTGGAGGAAGAAGAATGATGAGTACCATCCCAAGAACACCATCCCTACTGTGAAGCATGGGGGTGGTAGCATCATGCTTTGGGGGTGTTTTCTGCACATGGGACAGGGCGACTGCACTGTATTAAGGAAAGGATGACCGGGGCCATGTATTGCGAGATTTTGGGGAACAACCTCCTTCCCTCAGTTAGAGCATTGAAGATGGGTCGAGGCTGGGTCTTCCAACATGACAATGACCCGAAGCACACAGCCAGGATAACCAATGAGTGGCTCTGTAAGAAGCATATCAAGGTTCTGGCGTGGCCTAGCCAGTCTCCAGACCTAAACCCAATAGAGAATCTTTGGAGGGAGCTCAAACTCCGTGTTTCCCAGCGACAGGCCAGAAACCTGACTGATCTAGAGAAGATCTGTGTGGAGGAGTGGGCCAAAATCCCTCCTGCAGTGTGTGCAAACCTGGTGAAAAACTACAGGAAACGTTTGACCTCTGTAATTGCAAACAAAGGCTACTGTACCAAATATTAACATTGATTTTCTCAGGTGTTCAAATACTTATTTGCAGCTGTATCATACAAATAAATAGTTAAAAAAGCATACATTGATTTTTAATTAATTTTTTTAGATTATGTCTCTCACAGTGGACATGCACCTACGATGACAATTTCAGACTCCTCCATGATTTCTAAGTGGGAGAACTTGCAAAATAGCAGGGTGTTCAAATACTTATTTTCCTCACTGTATCTGTGTATATGTTAATATACTTACACTTGTCCAACTGATCTCCAATAATAATAAGGAAGGCTATGCAGGTGCCAAAGGTGTAAACAGCAATGGCCAGCTCACATATGACACCGGGGACCTTCCCGCACACAGCACGAATCACCTCCTGATATGTCGTTTCATTGCTCACCTAAAAAAAAAAAAAAGTAAAAGAAAAAGTGTTGGGTGTTAACCAGTGGATCTCAGCCTTTGTAATTCAGAGGTCCTGAATTACAAAGGGTCATGAAATCTTGTATATTCACCAAGGCTGTATTTATATAATCAAAAACATGTTTTAAAACATGTAAAAAATATTATTACAATTTAATATAACTTTTAATTTTATCATAATATATTTTAAAGTGTAATATATCCCTGTGATGACAAAGCGGAATTGCTCTAGTCTTCAGTCACATGATCCATCAGAAATTATTAAAATATGTTGATTTGTTGTTCAAGAAACATTTTTTATCATTATCAATTTTGAAAATTGTTGTGCTGTTTAATATTTTTGTGGAAACTATGACAGATTTTTTTCTTTCGACTTCTTTAATGAATAGAAAGTTCAAAAGAACAGCATTTATTTGAAATAGAAATCTTTAGTGACATTATAAATGTCTTTACTGTAACTTAATTAATTCATTTTAATTGCTGAATAAAAGTGTTAATTTCTTTCAAAGAATTTGAACAGAAGTGTATTGTCTCTTGTGTCTGATACAGATATTTGCTTACCTGAGAACAATAAGCCAAGATCACCAGCCCAGTGATAATGAAGACCATCATGCACTGCAAAAGAATAAGGCAAACTTTGAATTTCACATTTAACTTCAAAGGACAGGTTTTATTTACAGTTGTATGCAAGTCTGTCTCACCATTTGAAGGGTCACTCCGGCTGTGACACCTCCAGCCATGTTGAAAGCAGCAGGAAAATTGAGAAGTCCGGCTCCCAAAGCAGCATTCACCACAATAAAAACAGCCCCAAGTGTAGATGTCCCTCCCCTTCTGTTGTCTGATTGGTTAGGCAGTTGGATGGAGTCCACGCTGGGACTCTGCAGCAGCCATGCCCTTTCACCAGCATCCTCGCTGTAGCCCCAATCACCCACTTCACTGTTTATCGCCCTGTCCGCCCTCGACATGACGCTTGCTTTCCTCACACACCCTCAGATAAACTTACAAGGACACCATAGGGTAAAAGTAGAGGTAAACACTTGTGCTGTCAGTCAGAGTCGCCACCATTGAGGGGGAAAAGGTGCAAACACACCTCCACAGGGTCCATACAGTTACAGAGAGTCGTGTTTTGTGTCCAATGTCATCTGTGAGCAAAGAGGGAGAAAATATCACATGGTAGTTTACAAAAATGTACTAAAACAGTTTATGAGCATCATAAAATTACATAAGTCTGGGAGTCACAAGACATAAATGCATTTCTCAGCTGATCAAACAGTAAAAGTCTGATATATTATTACAATTGAAAATAACTTTTCTATTAAAATTGTATTTATTTTCTGTAATGGCCAAGTTGATTTTCAGCAGTCTTTACTCCAGTCTTCAGTCACATATACTTTATATTATGTCTTCCAATTCAAACACATTTAACACAATTATACAAATTTCCTTTAAAGACATAATACTTTTCCCCAATAATTATTCCTTATTTATATATATATATATATATACACACACACACACATACCTATATATATATATATATAGGTTATATAAAAAAAGTAATTCAATTTCAATGTAATATGTATACCTTTATTTTATTTTATATTCTTTGATTTTAGGTGCCCATATCTTTTCAAAATGTATACTTTTGCTCTTAATTTTGTTATCTTCTCCATAGAGTGAACTTTAGAAACTAGATCTAACCAATCATATAAAAATCACTTTAAATCATTCTAATATGCTGATTTGCTGCTCAAGCAACATTTCTCATTATTTATCAGTCATCACAGCTGCTTAATTGTTTTGTGAAAACCATGATCTTTTTTTTTTATATATATAATTAGAAAGTACACATTTATTTGAAATATAAAAACTGTTACATGTCTTTACTTTGAACGTATTCTTGCTCAATAAAAGTATTAATTTCTTTTTGAATAGTAATGTATTTGCATTTGACCTGTCTGACAGATATTTTTGCTTACTCGAGAACAATACGCCAAGATCACCAGTCCACATGGCAGTTTTGATGACACACTGGTTTGCACTTTAGGACAAGTCTGGGAGTCACGAGACATTCGGTAATTGTACTTCTCAGCTGATCAGTAAGAGGAAATCTCAGACAAGCGATGAGGAAATGAAATATGCTGTCCATAAGATAAAGAATGCAGCACTATCTGAAGCTTATCTTTAAAAGCTGATCAATAGCATATCGATATTTTGGATTATTTCATGAAATGTCAGTGGTGTTGTTTGACATTATAGCAGTCACATTACCACACACACACACACACTGCAATGTGATTATCCTTAACCATTATTCTCACTGACAATAAGATTCAATCAAAACATCAGGCCGAGACAAGGCAACTGACATCGATCAAACACTACTCTTAATATATGCACGACTCACTTCAATCATACACTAAATGAGCTCCACATTAACTGCAAAGCAGAGGGTAAAAACAAATTAGAAAGGCACAAAACATGCTATGACACCCGAACACTCACGTGACTCGCATAACACTGAATTTGTTTAGCAATAAACTCTCAGGTATAAAGGAGATGTGATAAAACAGATGTCCCACCTCTAGTATGTGTTTTTCGCTAATCCCGCTCCGTGATGAAGAGCATAGGTGAGATGTTTTCCAGCGAGGAACTGAAAGAAAGATGAGGCTGCTGTGCCGTCTCCTGAAATCGGTTCTTCTATTAGCTGCTTCCAAGTGCTGACACAGACGTGGTCACATGACGACATTCAGTGCATTATGGGTAATGTAGTCGATTCCATTGTTTTTAATCGATTTTGCCGTGTCAAACTTTATTAAAAAAAGCTGCTCCCTGATAAGGATCCTCTTTGGGCCTTCGTGTTCACTACTGTGAATCTGCTTTGAGACAATCTGTATTGTTTTTTTTGTTTTTAGTCTATGCGATATAAAGCGCTGTATATATAGGCTAATGTTGAGGGTGAATATGCCCCCCCCCCCACCCTTATTGGAAATGCATTTTTTTCTTTTTATAGTAAGATGTTTTAGAAAAATATATTTGTCAGAAAATATTTATCTTTATCAACAGTTTTGTTATAGCCTACGTGTATGTTTTTGTATGCAAAGCCCCTTTTTGCCATTTTCTCTGTAAAGATATGACTGGATACTCATGTACATGTTTTAACACAAATTGTTGACGAGGCTGAATCCAGCTTCTTATTCGCAGCTTCTTATTGACGCTATCCGGACCAATTTAGGGACCATGTGGTTTTTCTCTTATTCACACTTTTGATACTATTGTGTCTATTTTCAGAAAAGGATAATAAACTATTTTAAAAGGTAATTAACAAAGAAATATCAGTGAAGATGACTGTAAAAAATACAAATGTACATAAAATATAATTACATCATTCTTCAATTATTGCACTTGAATGCTTTGAATGCATTAATAAATCAATAAAAGGTAAGGTAACTAGAGATTAATGCCAGCTCCAGCTTGGATCCAGCCTCCGAAGACTTCAGATGAATCAACACCAGATGACACCTACCCCTGCAAGGTCTCCAGAACATCAAATATGGATGAAATACAAAATGTATAATCATGTTATCATTGCTTTGAAACGCAAACTAATTTTGCTTAAATGGATATATGATATGTCAATACTGTAATTTGTAATATCTTACAACTGTACTTTCTGATTTAATTGATTAATTAAATTGACTTGAAAGAGCCATTGCATTATGGTTACTGTATTTTGATGTTATGGACCCAATCTGACAATGCAGTTAGAAGAGCCATCACATTGTGGACCCATTTGGGGAAGTAAAAAATTCCACTGGTGCTTTATACCCATCGTATTTGAATATCATCAACGATTTTTACTGTAGCATATTGAAGTTATGGATTCATGAATTTGACATATATGATAATACAGTTCGAATAACTATTGCATTGTTGGCCCATTTGGAGGCGCTATATCTCGGCTGTCTTTATGGGTGCATTCAAAGTTGCACTGGGGCTTTATACCCAGTGTGCTTGAATGTCATCATGCACATTTTCAGACATTTTTACTGTAGCATTTTGCGAATAAGAAGCTGGATTCAGCCTCGTAATTGTAGTGTGGACTGCAAGTTGACCATTAATCTGTATACTAGTGATCCAATAATTTTTTTTTTTTTTTAAAGATCAAATAAACATTTATCTATAATTTATGGGCAACCTGCGTTTATCAGGTTGCTTACAAAATACAAGTTTGATTAGTAATCTACACAGTGCATAATCTTTTTTTTAAAGTAAGTTTAAAAACTTTGTGATAGCCTTTTGAACTATAATTTATATAAATACATAAACTATAATTTATATAAATACACAATTCTATTTTATTATTTTCCCGCACTCATATTACACAGGTGACTGAATATAAACGGTCAGATACTCTAAGCTTTATCTTCTGTCATTTTTGATGTCCGACTTTCTGCACTGACCTTACAAATTCTGATTACCAGCAGTTGTTACAGGTAAAAAGATTGCTTTGTGTTAAAATAAAGTCCATGATCTGTAATTTAAATGTTAATTATGTAATTAAATAAAATTAACAGTGATAGATTACTACATTGATACTGATCTGATATACATGTTGTACTGTCTATATGTGGTCAATGCAAATCACTTTATTCTGTCCCCAATGATGAAAAAAAAAAAAAAAAAAAAACAGAAAACAATTAAATGGACACAATACCCTTTATTATTGTTGTTCATTTTACTTCGCTCACACACAATAAATAAAGTTCACACAGAATTTAACAGAATGAAAAATGTTCTCAAATGTGTTCATTAGTAACAACCACACAATAACCTGTGAGATGATTTATAGGTTACTGTTAGACAACCTGATAACATGTTCAGGATCCATGTTGACCTAGAAAAACAGCCAAATGAAGTGAAGCCGAGATCCGAGTACAAAGAGGAATAGTGGGGTGGACTAACAGAAACGGAACCAGTAAACAAGTTCCCCGTCTCAGAATCATTTTGGTCTACTTAGTGACCTGGTGCATGGCATGTGCCAGGTACCCCACATTTCCAGAGGTCACACCGGCAACACTGATACGGCCATCTTTAGTCATGTAAACAGAGAACTCCTTTGTCAGACGTTCCACCTGAAACACAATTGAATGTTAGATCTTATACCAATATACAACATATAGTTAATTATACTAATATTGAGTATGCAAAGGGTTGTACCTGCTCAGGTTTGAGTCCAGTGAAGCAGAACATGCCGATTTGGTCAATCACGTGCTGCCAGTTATGAGTGGAGCCCTCCTTCTTCAAATTAGTCACCAGCATTTCTCTCATTTTAATGATACGGTCTGCCATATCCTTCACCTCCCCAAGCCTATAGGAATACATTTATGTCAAATAAAATAAAAATGTATGAACCTCTATGTAGGGAGTATGCAAGCATGTCTCACCATATAGAACGCAGCTCTGGTGTCGTGAGGATCGTGGAAGCGATGCGTGCTCCATTCATGGGTGGGTTAGAGTAAATGGGGCGAATCAGGATCTTTAGCTGAGACTCCACCCTTTTAGCCTCCTCAGCATCTGCGCACACCACTGTAAACCCTCCAACCCGCTCACCTACAATACAAACGTGCCATTATGATTGTGTATAACCAACTGTTTGATAGTCTTTGGCAAATTATCTTAACTACACTACTGTTCAAAAGTTTGGGGTCACTAAGTTTTTTGTATTTTATCGTTTTTTTGTTTTTACGTTTATTCAGCAAGGATGAAAATTTATTAAAAGTAACAGTGAAGACATTTATAATGTTACAAAAGCTTTCTATTTCAAATCAATGCTGTTATTTTTAACTCATGTGATAGAAATATTTTATGTAATGGCCTCGAAAGTGGTCAAAAGGGTATTCTCAACATTAAATATACAGAAAAATGCAGACTAAGGATGCTCAGGTCCATCTAGGCTTTCCCAAAAAGTCTTAAAACAGTAGAACAAACAGTCATTTGATTGGCTTAGATCATTGCAAACCAATCAGCAGTACAAATCACAGTGAAGACTTGAGTGACGTTGATTTTTACTCAACTGTTAGTTTTAAATGTAAATGCGTATGTCGCTAACTCAGCTAGCTGGATTTGATTGTTGCCAATTTGGCATGGTCTTGGATTGTTTGGTTCTTCGAAGCTCATCCTGGACTTGCTGTCAAAGCAACATGTCCGTGAGCTTAAACCTGTTCGGGAGCAGGCTTATTTAATGTAAACAGGATTAGATTGCATCTTTTTAAGCGTCGTTGATACTTAAAATTTGTCCCAGCAACTGCTACTTTATTACGAGAGTTCCTTACTGAACCAGGGGCAATAGTACATTTTAAATAATAATATAAAAATGCATTTGAAAATAATATTATAAATGTTGTGTATAATACTATAGACACTTGATTGAGAGAATTATTTGTGATGGAATAATTACATTATAATTTTATTGGAGTTTTAGACATGCTGTAACGTTACTCTGAGCCCCAAAAGTTCCCTTAAAAAAGTACCTTACCCCAAAGGTAATGTAGTACTGTTTTTGTACTGTTGTATTGTATTTTATTATATTCAGGATGGGAATTATTCTGAAGGTACTGTAGTATTGTATTGTATTGACAACTGGAGGTTGTCTAAATTGTCGGTGGTGAAGTCAGATTAGTAGGTATTGAGAATTTCCACAGCACTATTCATTAAAGAATTCTGAGGGGGGGAAAAGTGTTACAGCTTCCGTAAAAATATTTTTAATCAAATAAATGCAGCCTTGGTGCGCATAAAAGAATTCTTTGAAATACAAGGAACTCAAACAAAAACAATGAAAACATCTTACAGATGCAAAAATGTTTGCCTGTATAGTCTTTTATTGACTATTGTTCATGGACTTATATTCTTAGCACATGTCCCCGATTTCACAGACCAGGCTTAATCTAGTTCCAGACTAAAATGTACATTTGAGCATATCTTAAAATATGTCAGTGCCATTGTTTTGTCTCAAGATGCACACCAAAAATGTGTTTCTTCTAAGGCTTGTTTATAAAAGATACTTAATGTCATAATTGAACTAAGGCCTAATCCTGGCTTAATTTAAGGCCTGTCTGTGAAACCAGGCCATTGAGTGTTATTTTCTGGCCTAAATGGTCATTAGATGTTTTTGCTCTGCTATTAGAACAGGTTGTGTCTCGCTAGCCTAAAGAAAAGATTATATTCTAACCTCTGGCATATATTTAAGGGATACACTGTGCTAAACTTCATTGACCGATATACTCTGCATCCTTGATAATAATTACACTCGTTATATTAATAATTCAGTGTCATATGTGGATAATGTTTTATTTAAATATAAATGTTTAATTGGGGGGGGGGGGGTCTAATTTTTTATATTACTTTTAAAATTAAAAGAATAAATAAACAAACAAATAAATAAAAAAGCCTCAGCAAAGGACCACAAATTTAGAATAAAGAGGGCAATCAGATACTTCAGATGACCTGCATATTAGATTTTCAAATTTGGAAGTCATATATGATGAAAATGCATTTCTTGCAATTTACACACATACACCGAGACCCAATCTGAGCTGTATATAGGTGGTAAAGAAAAAAAAGCCTCTGACACAGAATATACTCACCATAGAGACCCATGTTCTTAGCAAAGGACTGAGACAGGAGGACGTTGTGACCCTGCTCAATAAAGTATCTCACAGCCCAGGCATCTCGATCAATATCTCCACTAGCAAAGCCCTGGTAAGCCATGTCAAAGAACACCAGAAGTTTCCTCTTCTGCAGAGAGAAAGAAAGACAGTGGACAACAAGACAGTGAAGCAATGTCAGATTCACGACAACAGTCTGGAGTGTCTTATTCTAACAGAATTTAAACAAACATGAATGTTTTCCTGTGCCTTTGAAGTAATACCTCTGGTAAAGAGAAAAAAGGTAAGAAGGATTTATAAAAAAAAAAAAAAAAAAAAAAAAAAAAAAACACCACCATGCATGTACCTTAATGACAGCCGAGAGCTCCTTCCACTGCTCTGGTCGGGGGTCGACACCAGTGGGGTTATGAGCACAAGCATGGAGCATGATTACACTTTGCTCTGGAATTTGCTGTAGGTAGAGAAAAACAAAAAAAACATTAACATTCAGTGCATCTTGGATTCAATTCAAAATAGAGGTCAACTGTTTCTCCCTGAATATACACTTACATTCAAAAGGTTTGGGGTCGGAAAGATATTTTTCATGTTTTTGAAAAGAAAAAAAGTAATGCATTTATTTGATATACGAATATAAAAACAGCTTTTTTATTTTTAAATATTTTAAAGGGTTAGTTCACCCAAAAATGAAAATTCTGTCATTAATTACTTACCCTCATGTCGTTTGACACCCGTAAGACCTCCGTTCATCTTCGGGCCTCAAATGAAGATATTTTAGTTGAAATCCGATGGCTCAGAAAGGCCTCCATTGGCACAATGCACTGTACACTCTCAAGACCCAAAAAAGGTTATTCGAAGCTGAATCAGTGAGTCAATTCAGCAGTTTGGATCGCCAAAGTCACGTGATTTCAGGAGTTTGACACGCGATCCGAATCATGATAATGCTTTGAAGCGTCATGATGCAGTGTTTTGCAAATGGTCATCACTATAAGTCGTTATTTAGGGGTTTTTTTGCGCACAAAAACTATTCTCGTCGCTTCATAAAGTTATTGTAGAACCACTGTAGTGAGATGGACTTTGTAACGTCTTTAGTACCCTTTATGGGTCTTGAGAGTATACAGTGCATTGTGCCAATGGAGGCCTTTCTGAGCCATCGGATTTCAACTAAAATATCTTCATTTGAGTTCCGAAGATGAACGGAGGTCTTACGGGTGTCAAACGACATGAGGGTAAGTAATTAATGACAAAATTTTCATTTTTGGGTGAACTAACCCTTTAAAATGTAATTTATTCCTGTGATGGCAAAGCTGTATTTTTAGCATCATTACTCCATTCTTCAGTGTCACATGATCCTTCAGATATTATTCTAATATGATGATTGTGCTCAAGTAACATTTCTTATCACATTTTAAAACAGTTGTGTTGCTTAATTCATAGTTTTCAGGTGATGTTACAGCTTTATAAGAATGCCTACTTGGAGCGCAAAACAAGGCTTTCCTCCCTTGCCTGCCAGTTATTTTTTACCAAGTTTGTACTAAGTATTAATTATCACTAGTAAGACAGTGATATTAAAAAAACAAGTTCAACATACACCTCATTGATGATGCATACTACATACAGGAAAGCAGATGAACCCAGAATATAAAAGCAACACACAGTTTCTCATTAAGTGTTTTTCTGTAGAAAACCATCATAAAAGAAAACGTGTGTTGTGTTCATATTCTGGTCTTATCAATAGGGTGTATACTGAATTTGATCTTTTAATATCACTGTTTTAGTACATTAAGGCACTGGGAATGTCCTGCTTTTTTATTGATTGAAAAACTGCAGCAGGTGCTGTGTATGGATCGCAAGTTGCCAAAACTCAATTTAAAATGTCCTTGCTGCAGTGTTAATTTTGACAGCAAATTTTGATTTAGTTTTAGTCATAGTCTTTTGACTAAAATGCCATTTAGTTTAAGTCATATTTTAGTCACCTGAATTGTTTTTAGTTTTAGTCGACTAAATCTACTGTAGATTTAGTCTCCTAAAACCTAATGAGTTTAGTTAAATTGTAATACATTAAGCATTTGAGCTCCATTTAATTTTTATATAATTTTGTTTTTTACATTAAAAATACACGAAAGAGCTCAATTCACTTTTCTTTTCTTTTTCTTTCTTTTTTTAATCATCAATACAGGTTTTATAACTTTGTATTTCTGTTTTAGTTAGTAGGCCATATCAGGTAAAGCTAAAGCTTCAAATAAGATTTTTTTAAATTTTTTATTTCACTTAACATTTATTTAATTTCAAATAATTATTTATTTTAATGGTTTTAGTGAACTATTATAACCCTGATACTTTATTGAATGTGTGTCAAATACTGGTCTTTTCTCCTGACTATTAATTAAATTAAATACAGTTTATTGTGTAACCAAATACGAATATATAATGCGTGACTTTTAAATCATAAACAAGCTCGAAATACACATTGACTCTTATTTTGAAACGTCACTCCTCTATTGCAGATGCTCATAAAATATGCATCGTTACAACCGTCTAAAACATATTACTATATAAACATCGTAAAGTAAACATTGCCATTATTCATCAGCATTAGTTCATAAACAATTGCCTGGCATAAATGTGTGCTATTCATTGATTGTGAGCCGCTCTGAAGCGCTGTATTGGGGATGCGTGAGCCTGTAGAACGTGCAACAGCGCTGTGTTCTCCAGCGGTTAGATCAGCACGTTCAACTCAAATGTGCGCATCTGTTACACAGGACATCAGTTCTGACCCTAACAGTTTCGTCCCGTTTTTATTTGATGACGAAAATGACAGTAAGTTTTCGTCATAGTTTTAGACATCCAACACTAGTTTTTTAGTTATCGTCTCGTTTTCGTCAGTGAAAAAAGGTTGTTGACGAAAATTATTCGTCAACGAAATTAACACTGCCTTGCTGAATACAAAAAATCCTTACTGACCCAAAACATTTGAAGGGTTTTGTGTACTAATGATAGCCTCATAAGACTGTATAGGGGAAGTGTATGGTGGGGTGTTGGCTCACCGAGATGTCATCAAGCGCTCCAGTAAAGTCAAAGCCGCAGGTAGCAGGATCATAGTAACGGTACGCTTTCAGCTGCATACCAGCATCACGGAAAATAGGGGTGTGATTTCCCCAGGATGGCTTCGGCAAGTATACATCTTTTACTACTGAGTGGAACCGTGACTAATGGAAAAAGTAAAGAAAGAGGTGCAAGACACTATAAACAAACTGTCATATGACATATAAGAGCTCTTTTAATGTTTGTTTCTTCTAAGATACATAATTCTACTGATCGCCATCTGGCCTTGATGCCAGTAAAATCTCTTTCTCCTTAACATGGAGATGATAAACACCTACGAAACATTTGGCTGAAGGAATGAAGAGAGAGAATGAATTACACACCAGGAAGTTGGCACCAATCCTCAGAGAACCAGTGCCTGAGATTGTCTGGACAGTGATGCTCTAAAAGGGAAGAAAAACAGATTTTTGCTAAATAAACATTAACATGGTATATAAAAATGATCCAAAATGTAAAAGTAAAATCAAGAATGAAAGACAAAATATTAACTAGAGAGACATACTCACCCTCTTGCTTTTGAGAACATCACTGTCCGGCCCCAGCGCAAGCTCAGCACAAGCTTTATTAAAATCACCCAGACCCCCAATGGGCAGATATTCTTTATCCAGCATCTTGGAGGCAATCAGACCCTCTGCCTAAACACAAAATGCTTAATTTTAATTACTCACTAAATTAATAAAACATGTTCACAAAATGTCAATGACTTCGCAGTTAGGCTACATAGCTGAGGCTCATGAATGTAATTGGTGGATACAGCTTAAACAGAGACAGCCTCTCAAATCACTGAGTTCAGAGTGACTTTGCAGAAATACAGAAAACCAAATGCACATGTTAACGCACACACCACCCCCTACATTTTACCAATACCATTGGAGCACACTGACACTAATGCAAAAACATCTGCACCCTTGAAAACTATAGGTCAATCACTGACAAGACCCCTGAAAAAAAATAACCATTTCACTCTGGATAACACCAGGTTTAAACTCTCCCCTACATGCTAAAGCATGGGATGGCACAGAAAAGGTGCATACCTTGCGGACACAGCTGAGAACAAATGGCTTGCCATTGTCGTCCCTGTATGCCCCCACACCCAGGTTCATTTTCTTAGAGTTTGAGTCGCGTTTGAAGGCCTCCGTCACCCCCAGGATGGGATCAGGTGGTCCCATCTGCACCTCAGTCCACCATGAGCTAAAATACAAACATAGCATAGCAAAAAAAAATTCTGAGAAAAGAGATCATGTTCAGTTTTCAACCAAAAATAATGCCAAAAACAACTATTCAGTCTTGGCTGTGGTTATCAAAATGTATGTTGATAATACACAATTTACCCAGCTAATCTACTGTAATCCTGAAACAATATGCAAACCTGACCTCACCAGCCAGACTGAAGTAAATTCTCCAAAAAATAATATAAATTTGATTAACTGAAAAAAAAAGACACTCAATTAGACATCAAGTCTAAGTGACAAAAAAAGATAGACATGCTGATATACATTAATACGATATATGGCAATAAAGTAAAGTTATCATGGGCATTTTTTTTGTGTATTGTTTTATTGTATTTTGTTATAATAAAAAGTTATTTAAACTGTTAGGAGGACAACACTTAAGTTTGGTCACTTAATTCAATACCGTGATGTGACACATTTAATACCGGCACATGCCTTAAACAGGGCACTAGACAGTGGACAAGGCCCTGACCCAGCCCCACCCCCCTGGATTGATTACGGGCTTGCAAAAATGGTTACATTACAAAGCAGAAGTTTCTGCATACTTATATTCACTACCTTGTTGTTAAGTAACAACAAAAACTATTAATGCCATTTATTATAGCAACAAGAAGCTCTGCTATATCTTTGTATGTGCAGTAAAGTATGCATTTGAACCCATGTACAGTCCCGAGGAGTTAAAGGCCAGTCCTGGAGTCAAGTTGCAAAAACTCCTACTGAACAGCTAGTGTGTCAAAGTGGTTATTTGGTCTGTGTGTGTTTTTATACAACACTATAAATTGGGATCTGACATTACTAGGGAGCTTTAAAAGATTACTGACAATTACACAAAAGCTAAATGTATCATGGCCAATGAGAAAGGTAAAAAATGGGAGTAGGCCTCATTACTCTACAGCTCTTTTGTGTTAACTATCAAATACGTGAACAGAAGACTGTTTGTGTGGCCTTCAAGAAAAACTTTATATTGTACTGAAAATGTTATTGATCTTCGTTCATCATCAGTTCTGCTTTGCCCTCCAAGTGCAAAAGGACACGGACTACCATGATTTCTTGACGGAAGAACCCGGAAGCTACTGGGCCAATCAGAAAGCTAAACCTGCTCGTTCCATCCAATGAGCGCACAGGAAACCTGTACGTACGGTCTCCTGGTGAGATCAAAAAGAGTTATGCACGCTATCGCGTTAATAAGATTGCGAGTCATTTATCCATTACACAAGATACAAAAAGTATTGACCAGTATCCATAAACTCAGTATTGAGTGACGAAAGCTCTTGCCAAAAATTAATCTAGAATACGGAAAACAATGTTGAATTTCTTGCCTCTTCGAGATGAAGGTCAGAGATGCTGAATGATGCGTTTAGTAATCATGGCAACCTTAGAGATGAGCGGTACATTATTAACTCACATTATTTCTGACCCATTAGCAGCTAAAAGATGGGCTTGAAGATGACACTACTATCAGCTTACAATACAGATGTCTGGAAACACCCACACGGTGTAATATCTGAGCTGCAGTGTATCGTTGGTTTCACCGCATGACCTGAACTCCGTGCGAACGGATGTGACTGTATGCGCGCGTGATCGTGAGCACAAATCTGATGGCGTGAGTTGAACGAATTTACATTTATATTATTCCGTTGGACTAAATTTTTCCATCCGCATACATAAAAACTCCAACTAAGTAATCCAGTATAATGAATTCCCTTAAAACGTAACATAACTGTCACAGAAAAAGAAAAGTCCCTTACCTGGCTCGAATGGGTAGGGCAGCCAAAGACGGCGTCGAGCTCCCCACAGAGAATATGAGCTTGGTCGTTTTAAGGAGAGCCATTGCTGCTGCTGCTGCTGCTGCTTTCGGCTGAAAAGTGTCAGCGGGGACGTGCGAGCGGATCTCAGCGTGCTAGAGTGCGCGTTCATAAAGAAAAGTGCCGAGTGACAGCTCCATCTAGCGGTGGATGATGAATACAGAAATGATTGATTAGATTACAGCATATTTCTAAAGAAATTACATGATGATTCAGATCTAAATGTTATGATTTTTTAAAATTGATCATCAACATCCACAAGCACAATACAGTAGTTAATCTCAATATTAGAGTATTCAAACGCAGTTGGATAACAATACAATTTATTAAAGATAGGACAAGTAAAAGGCAAGCTGATTTTTTTCCTCCTATTTCAATTTTCTGTGTGATATTGATGAGACAATGGCACCAAATAAATATGTTAAATTAGCATTAAAATCAGATTAATTACTTGTGAGAAATGTATAATTGGGAAACCTAACCATGTAAACAAAAGCGTCTGTTACGAGTATTCAAAATCAAATGCACTATAAATCTTCTCTTTCATAGTTTGCTGAACATCATTGTGGCATCATTGAACAACCTCCCAGTAATAGTAAGTCATATTTGCTCGAATTAACTAATTTAATTATGTCATAACTTGTGTCATCTTTTACTACGTTATACATATTTTATATATAAATGACTGTGTTATTTATTACACAGTTTATTTTTTATTAAACTGGCTTGACACAGATCCTTTTGTCCACCCTCTCATTGAGGGTACCTGAAGGGCCAGTTATTGGACCCCTCCTCTTCTCCATATATTCATATACATTACTGGGACCTATTACAGGTTACACTCATGGATTATCCTACCATTGCTATGCTGATGACATACAGCTTTACTTTTGATTTCAGGCAGACTGGTAGTAGCTGCAAGGATCTTGGACTGCCTGGCGGACATCTCTACACAGATGAAAGAACATCACCTGCAACTCAAGCAAAGACAGAACTTCTTGTCTTCTCAGCCACTCAGACAATTCAGCATAGTTACACCATCCAGCTAGTCCCATGAACAATAATTTCATCCTGATCCACCACAATCCACCACATATTAAAAAACAGCTGAAAACGTACTCGGTTACTAAACGTAACCTCGGTTCTCTCTAGATGAGGGAACGAGTATTGCGTAAGTTGCTTACGCATCGGGAAAGCATTCTTTCTTCGAGATCTGAAAAACCATAAAATTATCCTTAATTTTTTGCCATATTGTCAACGGGCAGCCTGGCAGACCATAGCAGGCTATTCCAGCGTGTCTATTGGCTGCACGGCTGGCAACTGCTGCAGCCTATCGGTGAGCCCGTGTGACGTGGCGTCCAATGAGGGCGCATCGCGCCCCTCTCGCCTCATTTGCCTACAGGCAGGGCGTGGCCACGTGTATATAAGCAGGGCTCACAGGCTGGAAATTAGATTTTCGTAGTCTGAAGCGCAAAAGCACGTGGGGCGCACGGCCGGTTACGCAATACTCGTTCCCTCATCTAGAGAGAACCGAGGTTACGTTTAGTAACCGAGTACGTTCTCTTACGAGAGGTTCTCTCATATTGCGTAAGTTGCTTACGCATCGGGAACTCTTTGTCAACGCCGTGCACGCCGAGCATACAGCATATGTATCCCAGGGAAACCGGGGAAAAACAAAGCTGGAGACAGGTGGCCAGTAGGGAAAACGGCCAACACTTGTAAAAGCACTTCATTGCACTGATAGGTGAACACCGCACCCCATCTTGCGAATAGGGGGAGAGGCACTGCCGGTCCCCTACAAATTCACATAAGCACAATACCGAACGTATAACCAGTACGCGAGCGTTGTCTGCGCAGAATCACTGGGCAGAGCTAACAGCCCACTCAAACTGATAATACTTTAGCCTGCAAGGCAGGAACTTCCATGTTATAAAACCTCACGAATGTAGACGGGGAGGCCCAGCCTGCCGCCATACAGATATCGTGGATGGAAATAACGCTAACCCAGGCCCACGAAGAGGCCATGCCTCTACTGGAATGAGCTGCTGCAACCGCGTCCACTATCCACCTGGACAGGCTCTGTTTCGAGGCGGCGAGACCTTTAGTGCGCCCACCAAACGAAACAAAGAGCTGCTCAGAACGCCTAAAGGCGGCGGAGCGCATGACATAAACTCTCAACGCCCTGACAGGGCAAAGGAAGTTGCCACCGTCCCCCTCATCGGATGCTGGCAGAGCCGAGAGGGAAATGACTTGCGCCCTAAAGGGAGTTCCCATCGCTTTGGGGATATAGCCGTGCCTCGGTCTGAGGATGACCTTGGAGTCATTCGGACCAAACTCAAGACACGCCGGGCTCACAGAGAGCGCGTGCAGATCCCCCACGCGTTTCACTGAAGCCAGAGCTATCAGAAAAACGGTTTTGAGCGAACGCTGCGATAGCCGCCACATACACTTTGAGCGTGGAAGGGGACCTGCCCAATTCCAGCAGCTCCTGAAGGAAGGAGAGCACCCGCTGGACCCCACATTCCTGTGGATCCAAGCCTTTTGCAGCACACCACTTAGTAAACACAGACCACTTAGAAATATACAGCCGCCTCGTAGAGGGAGCTCTGGAATGAGCGATCGTGTTCACAACCCCTTCAGGCAGGTCAACGGGTATCCGTTGGTCACCCATACATGCAGAGACCAGCGATCCAGAATCGGTCTGAGCGACCCATCCCTCTTTGGAACGAGGAAATAACGGCTGTAAAAGCCCGACTCACTCATAGAAGTGGGAACCGGTTCTATAGCCCCTTTGCACAGCAGCGTCGCTATTTCTGCTCGAAGTAGATGTGCTACTTCCTCGTTCACCCTCGTCTCGGTACGCGCAAGGAAGCGCGGAGGGCGACGGACGAACTGCAGAGTATAGCCTAGCTTTACTGTTCTTAGCACCCATTCTGACGCGCCTGGGATGGCTTCCCACACTCTCGCGTGTGCCACCAGGGGCAGAATGGCCTCCGGGCTCTGGTCGCCGCACTTCGCGGGCTCGAGAGCTTGAAAGGGAGGGGCGGGCGCAGTGCGCGCGCTCTCTGTGCTTGGGGCCAGCGGATCGCTTGCGATGGCTGGCTGCCCTACACACGGTGTCCCGGCCACTTTGAGCGGGGAACAGATGGCGTGTGACGCGCCACGCGGTGGCGGCGTTGGGGGCGAAGTGTTCATGAGAATGTGTGAGCGCGATTGAGCGGGCACAGCACTCGTGTTTAGAACATGGCGAGAGAGAAGCTGGCGGGAGGGGTTCCGGCGAGCTTCTCATCGCTGACTCCGGTTCCGGTGGTCGCTGCGAGCAGCGCTTCTTTTTGCGCGGCCCGACAGGGACAAGTGGAGTAATGATGTCATCAAACTGCTCAAGTCGAGCCCGCAGGGTCGACATTGAGAGCTCTTCGCACTCGGGGCATCCGCCCGCGAGGAGTGCGGCGGCAGCGTGGTCGCGGCCCAGGCAGAGAGCGCAGATGAGATGGCGGTCTCCGTTGCTGAGCGGAGCGCGGCACGAGCCGCAGGTGGAGCGAGGCATTTTGAGAAAAACGCTCGTGCTCTTTTATGAATCGTGTGACGCAAGGCGAGCACACGTGCAAAAAAAGGATATGTCGCCGGATAGCGGAGCAGGCACGGATGGCTGAAGGTGGCGAAGGCGGCCGGCTTCTTCAGGCGCTGTCCTCTGCTTGCTAGTCGCTAGCTTCAATGGCGACGGTTCCAGATCCAGCGATGCGAAGGGCTTCGCTAAAGACAAGAAAATCTAATTTCCAGCCTGTGAGCCCTGCTTATATACACGTGGCCACGCCCTACCTGTAGGCAAATGAGGCGAGAGGGGCGCGAAGCGCCCTCATTGGACGCCACGTCACACGGGCTCACCGATAGGCTGCAGCAGTTGCCAGCCGTGCAGCCAATAGACACGCTGGAATAGCCTGCTATGGTCTGCCAGGCTGCCGCATTGCGTTGACAATATGGCAAAAAATTAAGGATAATTTTATGGTTTTTCAGATCTCGAAGAAAGAATGCTTTCCCGATGCGTAAGCAACTTACGCAATACGAGAGAACCTCTCGTAAGAGAACTAATCTCTTCCATGATCACATAATAGCATCCTGCTGAAAAAAACCTCTTCTATGCTTTCACTATTAAATTCCTCCCTGTTCTAGCTTGTACTTTTATGTTTTAATCTTTGTATTTTTAGCACTTCTTGTGTTTATTGCCTCCTTAAAGATGAATAACTTGTTGTATCCACTGATATAAATTAACTGTATTTGTAAATGTCATATAGATAAGTGGTTGTATCACTTAATTGTCACTGCTAAATGAATAAATGTAAGCGAAATGTAGTTTGTTTGCTTTTTTCAAAATTCTGAATACAATAACTCAACAAACTTGTTTATTTTTTTATTTATTATACTGAACATTATGATGGGATACTTTCCCTTTTCTAATATTGTGATTGTTTTATACCTGTTTTTGATGACTTTTAAAGGTCCCGTTCTTCGTGATCCCATTGTTCAAACTTTAGTTAGTGTGTAATGTTGCTGTTAGAGCATAAATAATACCTGTAAAATTATAACGCTCAAAGTTCAATGCCAAGCGAGATATTTTATTTTATTTAACATTTATTTAAGTTCCCTTTCAAAGCCTACAGCGAACGGCTGGCTTGGACTACATCCTGGTACTTCTTTCATAAATGACGTCAGTAGAACAGTAGAACAGACTAACCTCCGCCCACAAGAATATGCAAAAAAGGGGGCGTGGTCTTGTTGCTGTCCCACGTGGAGAAGAGGACGTGTCGTGTGGAGAAAAGGAATTGTTGCGTTTGACTGTGTTTGTCGCCATGTCGTCGAGACGCTGTTATTTTCATCCCGGAGTCAAATCACCTTTGTTTGGCTTTCCCAGGGACGCTGTAGAGATCATTAAGCGCATATATCTTCCGTTAAGAGGCGTGACCTTTCCACGTGCGCTAAGCTGCTGTCGAATCACAACACAGGAACTGTGCCATGTTCGCTAAGCTGCGGTCAAATCACAACACGGGAACCGCTGGCACAATCAGAACTCGTTACGTATTTCTGAAGGAGGGACTTCATAGAACAAGGGAACTCATCAGCCCGTTTTTAGGACAGTGAAAACAGCGGTATACAGATAAGTAAATTGTGTTAAAAATACTGTTTTTTTTACACGCGAAACATGAACACGTTATATTGCACACTGTAAACACAATCAAAGCTTCAAAAAAACACGAAGAACAGGACCTTTAAATAAAAACATCTCAAACAAGTTGTGACTCTTGTCTCTATAAAGGGGGATCAAAACGGAAGGATTTCTACCTTATAATTTATTTTTCAATTAATTAAATGTTTTAGTATGACATGTGACAAATTAGGTTTTTTTCTGAATAATTGTCACTTACTAAAACTTCTCATTTCAAGTTTCAAGACTACACTGAAAATTTCTGCTGTTCAAATTGCTTACTTAAAATGAGCTAAAGTAACACAATTATATACATTTTGGCCTAACTTAATTTGATTGTGTTCAATCCACTTAAATATACAGTGAGGAAAATAAGTATTTGAACATACTGTGAGAACTGTGAGAGACATAATCCCCACAAAAAAAAATCCTGAAATCATAATTTATGATTTTTTAACTATTTATTTGTATGATACAGCTGCAAATAAGTATTTGAACACCTGTCTATCAGCTAGAATTCTGACCCTCAAAGACCTTTTAGTCTGCCTTTAAAATGTCCACCTCCACTCCATTTATTATCCTAAATTAGATGCACCTGTTTGAGGTCGTTAGCTGCATAAAGACACCTGTCCACCCCATACAATCAGTTATAATCCAACTACTAACATGGCCAAGACCAAAGAGCTGTCCAAAGACACTAGAGACAAAATTGTACACCTCCACAGGGCTGGAAAGGGCTACGGGGAAATTGCCAAGCAGCTTGGTGAAAGAAGTTCCACAGTTGGAGCAATCATTAGAAAATGGAAGAAGCTAAACATGACTGTCAATCTCCCTCGGACTGGGGCTCCATGCAAGATCTCACCTCGTGGGGTCTTAATGATCCTAAGAAAGGTGAGAAATCAGCCCACAACTACACAGGAGGAGCTGGTCAATGACCTGAAAAGAGCTGGGACCACCGTTTCCAAGGTTACTGTTGGTAATACACTAAGACGTCATGGTTTGAAATCATGCATGGCACGGAAGGTTCCCCTGCTTAAACCAGCACATGTCAAGGCCAGTCTTAAGTTTGCCAATGACCATTTGGATGATCCAGAGGAGTCATGGGAGAAAGTCATGTGGTCAGATGAGACCAAAATAGAACTTTTTGGTCATAATTCCACTAAACGTGTTTGAAGGAAGAAGAATGATGAGTACCATCCCAAGAACACCATCCCTACTGTGAAGCATGGGGGTGGTAGCATCATGCTTTGGGGGTGTTTTTCTGCACATGGGACAGGGCGACTGCACTGTATTAAGGAGAGGATGACCGGGGCCATGTATTGCGAGATTTTGGGGAACAACCTCCTTCCCTCAGTTAGAGCATTGAAGATGGGTCGAGGCTGGGTCTTCCAACATGACAATGACCCGAAGCACACAGCCAGGATAACCAAGGAGTGGCTCTGTAAGAAGCATATCAAGGTTCTGGCGTGGCCTAGCCAGTCTCCAGACCTAAACCCAATAGAGAATCTTTGGAGGGAGCTCAAACTCCGTGTTTCTCAGCGACAGGCCAGAAACCTGACTGATCTAGAGAAGATCTGTGTGGAGGAGTGGCCAAAATCCCTCCTGCAGTGTGTGCAAACCTGGGGAAAAACTACAGGAAACGTTTGACCTCTGTAATTGCAAACAAAGGCTACTGTACCAAATATTAACATTGATTTTCTCAGGTGTTCAAATACTTATTTGCAGCTGTATCATACAAATAAATAGTTAAAAAATCATACATTGTGTTTTCTGGATTTTTTTTTTAGATTATGTGTCTCACAGTGGACATGCACCTACGATGACAATTTCAGACCCCTCCATGATTTCTAAGTGGGAGAACTTGCAAAATAGCAGGGTGTTCAAATACTTATTTTCCTCACTGTATATATATCCTAATTAAATGTATAATCAAAGCATTAATCAATATTCATCCTCCTATATTATTATGATTTTTAATTATTATTTCCAGTTATGATATTATTTAATCAATAGACCTACTGATTGTTTCTTCATATTTGTTTTCTAAAGTTTGTATTTGGTCTCTGAGGAGTGACTAAGGGTCTGTCCTAGGGATGTGTGATGTGTAGCTAAACACTTGATGGCAACATGTTGTCGTGTGTTTGGATTTTGGAAGTATCACACACCCCTAACATGCCAGGAGTGCAGTAACAGTGCTTGCTCATTAACCCTGGCTTCCAGAGATGAAATATGGATTTGTCTTTCGTTTTTTATATATTCTATTTTATTCATTTTATATTTTCTGTTACTGAAACACTAAAGAACTATGGTGAATACTGTATGTACCTCTCACTGAGAGAAAGCATCAGTATCTTTTGGGAACTGGAGCTCAACCAACTCCAACCTTGAAGAGACTGTGTATCTGTGTATGTGCATAATATTCTGTGTTACAGATCAGTATTGGAGGTGGATTATGGGCATCCTAAGTGATGGGTGGACTTGTTTTCTGGGCAAGCTGATGCCTGCTCCAGATCTGGAAGGTCACTACGTGCCTAATTCCGGGGTGAAAGCATCAACAAGTGATCTGGACACGTGAATCTGATTAACTGAAAATGTGTGGAAATTTACTATGACTATCTATTTTCTCTTAGCAAATCAGAATCGTTCAAATTGCAGAAATTACGTGGCTACTCATAGCTCAGCAGCTGCTGGTTGGACTATGTGGCAAGCAAAGCGTCATAAGCACCCAGTCGTGATCACGTTTATTTGACTGCTTTAATTGTGAGAAACCCCCCTAAACTGTCAATCATACAAAATAATAGATTCCTAAGATTATATTCATAATAATAAAATAATGTATTTCCGTGTAGATACAGTGATAGAGTAATGACGTGGCTAGACCTTGAAAAGAGTATAACTGTTGAGAAACTGTATGTATGAGAAGCTGGTAGAGAGGGAGCGCGGCATACAAACTCCTTGTGAGACTTGAAGATGGCTTCTGCTGATGAAACTGCAACCTATTCTTCAGCAAATCTTTCTTTAATTAATTGCATCCCTGACTCTTGAAACTGGTCTTTGGTCCTAAACTGTTATCCCCTAACAGTATAATCACAATTCATTGCAGATTTTAAAAGTGCTGAAATCTGATTCTCTGTATTTTGTATATGCCAAAATAAGTTTGGTTTATTGTTTAGGCCTTAAAGCCTTAAATGTTGTGTTTTCATGTTTTATGGGGACATTCCATAGACATAATTATTTTTATACTGTACAAACTGTATATCCCTTCACTACACTAACCCTGCCCCTAAACATACCTGTCATACAAAACTTTATGCATTTTCACATGATCAAGACATCACTTAGTGACACACACATCACACACACAATTATTTTAATTATTATATAATTAGTATGTTTAACACGTGTATAGTTGTATGTTTATATGACAATTATTAAATATAATTTATTAAAATATTTTTAATTGTTTTAATAAATATAATTATACAAACAGTTTACAATACAGCCTATAGATGCCAGTCTTGAGCAGCCTGTAATGACATGAGATAAATATAGCCCCATGTTGCTATAATAAAAGTTTATTTATTTATTTATTTATTTTCCTTTACGAAATTGTTTAATGCAGCATTCAGTATGTATATAGGTGTGTTTGGGTTGTTTTAAATGTTTTTTAAAAATACTTAAAATATCATAGAGTTGTTTGTGGTAGGGTAAATAAAAACATGATATGCTGTGACGTCACATTCGTGTTGCATTGTGGTATATGAAGCTGCCTGAAGTGTACATATGAAGTAGACTCGCACTCTGTCAAAATCGAGGGAGCGAGGGTCTGTCCATATGAACTTCCCTTGTCCACTTCACGAAGTGGAACGCACTTCAAAATGGCAGCAAATATTCCCCCAAGGGGAAGTGCTTAGGGAAGGTCGCAAGTGCGTGTCTAAAAGTGGAGTGGAATACAGCATCACACGCAGCTACACTAATGCTCACAAATCAGTTTTTTATAACAGTAAAACCTCAGTAGTTGCGATGTTATATTGTCATGTTTATCAAAATAAAACTGATAAAAAACGTAGACCTCCACTTGATAGTGTTATATGGTGAACGTATTCTTGTACAAACAGACGCTGTATTTAGCAGTAATCAACGATTAATCCATTTTGACTGTGTTAAGTTCTGCGTTATGTTCTACAAATATGTACTTCACGAAAGACATAACGTTACTGTAGTTCTGTCTGAAGTTAAAGCACAACACAAAGGTAAACGCATTCTTGTTGTTAATTTCTTTGTTGTAGGACTATCACAGTATCAGTGAATGACACATTTTGGCTGTGGTGTGTGCAGTAATGCGTGTGTACTGTGTAACGCCTGCTTTTATTCCGATTACTTATATTGGGCACTTTTAGCACTTAAATTAGTTTATTCTTACTGTTGACATTTAAAAATGATGCATGTGTTTTTCCATGGGTTAAAGTCATGGTTTTGACAGTTTCCACTTCAACATTTGTTTTTGAATGTATTTGCCCTGTTTTGATCCATTTTCCAGGATAATGTATTTATTTGTATTTTATTTTGACATCACTATTTTGTTCAAATAATAAAATGGTGCTAACCAACCTTGATTGATCACATTATTTTGGCAGTTATAAATTTTGGGCGTTTTTTTTTCTTGGCTGGAAATCGTCCACCCAATCAGGCAACATTGTCTAAAAATTTAAGCGGGACCGCTAAAAGAAAATTAAAAAGAGAAAAGGAATTGAAATTAGTCGACATTTTGAAACATATTCCAAAAATAGCCAAAATTTCACATTGTAGCATTATAGAAATAATCTCTGGTTTTAAGTTAAGGCTTCCCTGGCTGTCTGCTTTATTTCAATGTTGCAGTTAAAAGATAATTGATTGGCTATATTAACACATTTAATAATTACTCTGTAGCCACCAAGTTCTGTGAAAGATTCATTGTAAAAAGTTATGTTAAACATTTGTGCATCTGTTCTGTCTCTTGAATGCACTTTATGCGGAGGCTATTATATACATCTCCACTGAGCATTGCAGAAGCCTGGTTTGTTAGTAGAAGTAGCTATAGGCCATGCTCTTGGTGATAGCGACTTTGCGATTGTTGCTTTGGGGCAGGGGCTGGGAGGCCCTTGAGTCTTGCCCAGGGCACAGGAAATTGTTAATCCGGCCCTGCACAAATCCCTCATTATTTGCAAATAGACACAAAAACATTTATATTCGACAGACACTCTTTTCCAGAGATGCAAAATTAGATCAGTTAACCTAAAAAAAAAAACAGTTTTCACTAAATCTTATATTTATTCTCACATTAAATGAAAATGGAGACGATAGAATTGCATCTAGCTATTTTCTGTTATTGTCATTTGTGGAAGTCAGTGTGTTTATGCATATTTTTACCTGAGTTAAATGTCTGTGTTTTAAAGAGCTCTTATGTTTTCTGCACTGCATTTCCATACAGGATACGCAATTGACACGAAACTTGACGTTTGATAGGTAATTGAGCATGACGTCACACGATTAGCGGCGCAGCAAAAAGGTAGTCTTCGTCAGGTGATGTTTAGGTTGAATTCCGCCCGCTGATTGTCTTAGACGATGGTAGCCTTCCAGGTGGCACTCGTCCGTACGAGGGGCTGAACATGAAGGCTACCAGCAGTCACGACTGTCTGAGACTCTGCGTACTGTCGTGTTTGTTTGTGTTGCACATATCTACGCGCGTGGCCGGAAACATGGCCTCTCCGTCACATTTTGGCGTCGCCAGTAAAGAAGTTCGCCGAAATCGACACCCAAAACAGAGCAACTCTCATTTTAAACCTCTCCTAGAAAGCCAAGATGAAGGTATGCGGCTCATGTTACGTCTATACAGGATAGCGGCGGATGCAGATGGACGACCAAAGCGGCACAAGTTTTTTGGGTCCAACACTATAAGGCTGCTCAAAGCGTCCACCACTGAAAAGCACTTTCTCCCAACGTCAAGTGGTAAAGCACTCTTCTTATTTTGTCCTTATTTGCACACCTTAAAGGAATAGTTCACCCAAAAAAATCAAAATTGTCTTCATTACTCACCCTCAAGTTGTTCCAAAGCTGTATGAATTTATTTCTTCTGCTGAACACAAAAGATATTTTGAAGAATGTCAGTAACCAAACAGTTGATGGACCCCATTGACTTCCATCATAGTAGGGAAAAATACTATGGAAGTTAGTGGGGTCCATCAACTGTTTGGTTACTGACATTCTTCAAAATATAATATTTTGTGTTCAGCAGAAGACATCAATTAATACAGCTTTGGAACAACTTGAGGGTGAGTAAATGATGACAGAATTTTTGGGTGGAATCTATGGCTCCATGAAAACTTTTCATTCCACAAAAGGTTCTTTACTGTGGAAAAAGTGTTCTTTAGATTTTTTTAAAAGTGTTTCTTAGAACTGTTCACTGAAAGGTTCTTAGATTAACCAAAAATGGTCCTTTATGGCATTGTTGTGAACCTCCTTTTGGAAATTGGAATCTTTAATTGTAAGAGTGTAAGAATTTTAGTTAGAACTGTTCACTGACTGGTATCTCTGGGGAGCCCAAAATGGTTCTTATATGCCATTGCTGTGGGGGGGGGGGGGGGGGGGGGGAACCCTGCTGGAACCTTTTTTTTTAAGAGCGTGTTGTGCATTGTAGCTCTTAAAGTATTAAAACTAGTGTATTTTTGAAATCTAGGCCTATTGTCTGATTGTTTATTTTAATTTTCTCTCTCCTACCTGTAAAACCTACTGGACTAGACCTTCAGTATAACTACACAGTGAAATATGAACTGAAAAACCTCTTGTTGGACAAAATGGTGAAGGCGTCTTTTATGCACCTGAGGTCTCCTGTGTCATCCTGTGATCCTATTATTTGTGAGGCAAGGGTCACGTCTCTTCAAGATCTTCCTGAAGGTGATCATGTCACTATGGGTCCTCGAAGCCTGTGGACTGAATCGGATGTCACAAAACATGTGTCCGAGTCAAAAGATGGCCAGGTATCCCTCTTAGCCCATTATCGATGCACTAAACCAAAGCATGCCAGGTCCATAACACGCCGAAAATGCTTCCCACCTCAACACCATCTTCAAGCTCCTGTTTTGCTGCTCTTCTTGGAGGAGAACAAGCAGCCTGTGGAATGGGGGAAGTACTTAACCCCCCTCTCCCGCCCCAGGACCCGCCGGTCTCGGGAGCCCGGGAGCATCGTCTCTGACATCCCCAACTACAAGCAAGGGTCGAACAGCGTGGTCAAAAACCAGTGCAAGCTGCACTCCTACCAAGTGGCCTTCAAAGATTTGGGATGGGACCACTGGATCATTGCACCCCACAAGTACAACCCCCATTACTGTATGGGAGACTGCCCTCGTATCCTGCCTTATGGCTACAATTCGCCCAACCACGCAATCATGCAGACTTTCATCAGTGAGCTTGGTGTGGCAGATATCCCGATGCCCTCTTGCGTTCCTTATAAATACAAACCTATCAGCGTGTTGATGATGGAGAAGAATGGAAACATAGTTTATAAAGAATATGAAGATATGATTGCAGACTCCTGCACCTGCAGATGACTTTGGGCTTGGGGTCAGATCAGGCAAAGAACTGAATGGTGCTAAAGGACAATTTAAATTTAAACCAGCACAATTGAAGAACTCAACCGAAAGGAATGGTTATATTGGGTTTGATTTGCCTATTGCCATTTATTGTGCATTACTAAGAATATTCATACAGCGAGGTTTGTGTTAGACTTGAATTGTGGAGAGTGATCAATTCAGTCTCACCTATCGCAGGACAGACTTTTGGGGGATCTAGGTATGAATAACTGGATGCTGATTGTTGAATGAGCGACTCTCATGTAATATTTCTTTTCTGTTTACTCTTTGTCTATGTATGTTCTTTGTTCATGTTTAGTGTGTATTAATGTGACATCTTTTGTAACGTATTTATGGAGAGGGGATAAAGTAGGAGATTTTTGGCACTTTATTGAAGACACTGTACTGAAAAAAGGAAAATGTAGAACGGAAAAAAATAACGAAGCAGGAAAGAGCCCTGTCTTTTGACTTAGGCCATAGAGTTGTTGCTGTTTCGCTTGTGTCTGCTGCATTTGTATCCTCTTTCTGCCCGTCTTTGACAAAAGGCACGGCATTCAAAAGCAAGTGGTGAAAAGGAGCAGATACGAATTTTGCACAACCTCAGTGAAGACATGCAGCAAGTGTATAAAAGAGACTTTCATAGATGTATTTCTTAAGAGCCCATGCACCTAAATGAATGTTTTAATGTTATGATGAAATCTGTTGAAATAAAGTAGTTATTTTTGTAACCCAAAAAAAAAAAAGAACAAAGAAAGCAAACTTATAAATATGCTTGTTGTGTGGTCATTTGATTTTCTTTTGTTTGGCATTTCTCTTATGTTTAGATTTGGTCAATAGGAGATGCTCTTTCCCAGCTGTGTTTCTCAGCCCTAGTAAATCGAGACTGCAGGAATGCTGGTCTGAACTGGCTTCTTTGATGTTATAGAGCTGTCTTTGAGTAAAATGTGGGTGAAAGTTCATTTAGAACCTTATGCAAGTGTTCAGCCTCTATGCAATATCAGAACAAGATATGGAAGAATACTTGAAGAATGTTTTGAAAATCCTTGTCAGTATTTACATAATGTTCTAATGCTAAGAATATGTTATCTTCCTACTAACAGGGAAATCTAAAGTCTAAGATTGTGTACCAGAAGAAAAAAACATGTAAAACAAAGAAGCATATAGCAAACATTTGCTCTATTTAACATTATGATAAGCATAGTTTATGTCAGTGCAAGTTGCTTTCAGTTAAAACAGCTCAAAGATGAATTTTAGTCTAGGACTAGCTTTAGCCTTGTCTGTGAAACCGGACAATACTGTTTGAAAGTTTGGGGTCAGTAAGATTTGGTTTTAATGTTTTTGAAAAAAAGTCTCCTGCTCAACAAGGCTGCATAAATTTAAGTTATGTGATGCCGATCTGAATTTTCAGCATCATTACTCCAGTCTCATCCGTCTGATCCTTCAGAAATCATTTGAATATGCTGATTTTCTGCCCAAGAAACATGCATTATTATTATCGTCAGTGGTGTGCTGCTTAATATTTTTGTAGATACATAACACCTTTTTTTCCTCAGGATTTTCTGATAGAAAGTTCAAGAGAACAGTATTTATTTAAAATGGAAATTGTATTTGAGGTGTCCTCGCTGAATTAAAGTATTAATTTATTTTATAAAACTCTTACTGACCTTTTGAACAGTAGTGTATATGGGTGACAATTCTACCAAATGGAGAAGAAAAGAAAAACAACAAGGTATGTGATGCATTGAGTGCATTGTTAAACCAGAGCATCATACGTTCTATGCCATTTTTTTAAATCAATATCTAACCCTTTATTATTTTAGAGTCAGACTTAGTTACGCTAGTGCTTCGTTTCAAATAGCCTACTTATAAGCAACCTAAGGACTAATGGCTTTTACAGTTATATAATGGCAGCAGTTGATACTGTATATAGACAACAGGTAAGCCAGCTGAATCATACTTGGCCTACTTCATATATTATACTGTAAACTCCTAGACAAAACTGTCTAGACTTTGAATCATGTAGATACACAGCCTGTTATTGACAAGTTGAACAAGGCGATAATTCACAGAACAAGCATAGCAAGCCCAACAGTAGGCTATATAATTATAAACTAAAGCATGTAAGCCTACCTTAGCAAATATTAAATCAAAAAAGCTAACCTGGAGGTAATGGTACGACAACAGTGCACCACAGAACATTAGTGAAAAATGGCTGAAGAATCTGTGAGACAGAGCTCAGATAACCTGAAAAAGACATAAGAACTAAATGCAGTAGCTTCACAGCGCCACACTGTGTCCCAATGGTAGAACTGATCACAACCACAGAAAACAATCGAGATTTCTGTGCACTGTAAAAATGTCACATTACGTTTGGGTGAACTTTGCTAAACATCTATAACAACAGTTCGATCAGAAATGTGGATTATTGTACAAAGACTTTATAGAGGTCTGGGATCTCAAACCAGATATGAAGGCAACCATAGCGTCTTACAACAAAATGACTTGCATTTCCAACACGGAGGCAATATACGAACAGAGAAGCTAGCTTATAGTCTCTGACGTTGCTTTGTATGTATTTGTATATAGCCTACGTGTACTGTAAATAAGCCTTATTTTGTTTTATTTTCAGTTTTATGCTTTATAAATTACTGCTCTCAGTGAATGTTTTGCAATGCATTTTACAGATATCTAAAACGATAGAACGTTTGGAGTTTCCTAAACATTTAAATGAATTATATTAATATTTCTGTTATGTGATTTCTGTTCTGTTATCTGTAGTCCTTTGTTTAATAAACAAACATAGGTTGTGTTTTTGGCACATTCAGACACATTCAACATTTTCTCACATTATCACAGTTCATTCGTGGTAATAAAATATGACGTGTCAGAACAAAATCATTTTGATAATGTCAGATAACTTTGATAGAAAGGTATGCAATGAATTACAATCAACTGTCAGCTGTTAAATTTAAGTACACAATTAGATAATACAAATTTAGGTCAACCAATTACCAAGCAATGCTTCATTTTGTTCAGTCTGTGGTGTGAAAGGTCACTTTAGCAATTCAAGAAAAAAACCTTTAAAAAAAACATGGTCAGGCTTGGTCCCAAATTGTTATACATTTTTCTGGTAGTCCACTGTATGTAAGAATTGTAAATGTAAGAATTTTTAGGTATAAAATGTCAGTTTATTTTATTTTGCTATCATCACTTACATAAATGAACTATAGTGTCCTGCAACCACTAGCAAAAAAAAATATATCTGGTGTCTGAATAATGTTTGGTTTGACGGAATGTCCGGTTTTCATCCGCTCCTAAAAATCATGCAAAAACAACAAACTGTGGGTTAATTAATGTCGATCAGACACCTCTTTCCGAGAAGTGGACAGCTCTTGGCCAGGTTAAGCAGAAAAGTCAAAGGTCCCAGGCCTACTTATAAAAGCATGATGTTATCAGTTAGGAAGAACATCAGCAAAGCTTCTCACCCCAATTAACCTCATTTTGTCACTGAGGAACAGAGAAGTCACAATTAAGGCTCCTCTCTACACAGAGGTGTGTTGTTAAGTGCAGGTAGACAATGTTCTATGGAATGAAACTGGATGAATCTGCTGAGGCCCTTTTCTCCTCTTTGGCAACTGATAATTGTTTTCCAAATGCCAAATGGGGACAATTGCTGTCCTTGACCCACAGAGCACAGAGGGAACACCCTGATGAATTGTCATCATTTGATTCATATAGAGAGGTTGTTTAGAGAAAGGATATATACAGTTCTTCCCCTGAAGTTGAACTCCTAAAAGTCTTCTTAAGGCTACTGATGGAAGGAATTTAGTTTCTTATCTTTTTCAAATGATAGAATGTTCTATTGTTCCATAATCTGTTGGTCAATACAAAGAATTATCTCCAAAAACCTTCAGGGTTTGTTTATCAAATCGAAGTGATTTCACTTGCATTATCTATGCAAAAGTCTTTTTTTCAGTGTTCATAAGAAACAGTGACAACTCAGAGGAGTCATGTCTGGACAGATGGTGTTGGATACATATTTCCTGGTAGAATTGCAAATAATTTTCATCAAGTTAGATTTACATTTAAAATACTGCAACATACGTTTTTAGTGGCCTAAATCACACACTTTGTGTCCTTAACACTTCAGCTCTGCACCCCCTCACGGACCCACCCGTGGGTCCAATATTGCATCATCATAATCATTTGAAAAAATCTATAAGTTGTACAGCACAAAACTAGACATATATGGTATCGTTTGAAAGATTATAACCTCAGCTTTCCTGACAACCCAATCACTTTTGCATTTATGTTACATAGAAAAAGATCCCCCGCCCCCCCTTGAGAAAATCATATGAATAATTTTAAATTTCATATTTATATCACACAATCTCACCAAAAATAGACAAGTCATATATCAAATGAAAGCTCTCGCCCTAAAGCATATCACTGTGCAGTTTATTTCACCGATCCAACACTTTACAGTAACGTTATTATCAAAAGAATCACGAAGATGGAAATGACTCCTTTGAACAAGCAAACACTTGAGTCATATTCCTGTTCGGATCACTAATGCGTTTTGAACCTAATAGCCTCAAATGCTATATCAGCTCGTTCCTTAGGTTGTTTTCTTCAAAACGAGACCATTTTTACATGTCTGTGAGCAAGCATGGCCAAATGACACTGTGATATGTCACCGATGTCCAGATCAAAACATGTGATGCAGACAAATACTCTTATTATCCTTAGTTTGGATCGTCTGTGTTAGCCACGATTTTTTGACGACGTCATCACGTATTGCGTCATACGTCAAAAAAGCTGTGTATCTCAGCTTTCTATAGACATGCCGATCATGCTTCTAGACCAATCAGAGCCCGAGATCTCCCTTTACAAAGTTGAGGAGGCGGAGCCTTCTTTTCGATTTCCTAGTGGCTATGGAAAATCAATGGAGATGAGTAGGAGTTATTAGATAGTTTGCACAGATTAATCTCAATAACTTTTTTTTGAAGGAGATATCAAGAAAATTCTTTTTTCCCCTGTTTACTGACACCTAGTGGAATCCACAGAAACTTTCGGAAGGGAAATACGGTTGACCAAACAGATTAAAAATTATAGATTTTCAAAAATTTTCAACAAATTAATTAAAAAATAAATCAAAATATGACTTATTTATGTTTATCATAAAATTGTGAATAAATACAATATAATATATGCAATATTCCACCACTGTGATACAATTTGGAGTGTTTTCTGTAAAATGAGACCATTTTTATCAATTTACTCCAATGTATGTGGGTAGGGCGCTCTTTTAAATTCAGATATGCCTAATTCTCAAAAAAATTATAAATATGCTGCAGAGCTGAAGTGGTTAACCACTTAGTAACTTGAGTTATGTAATCAGATTACTTTTTGGAGTAACTATAAAGTAACTTTTAAACAAAAAATCTTATAAAATCTACTTTTTCAAATACGTAACGCAAATTATTTTGTTTTTGCATTTATTGACTGACAGCTCTCCTGTCCCTATGTTGACAGAAATTGTGAGTAAGTGCAGAGGCATTGTGTGTGCTGTGTGTGAACATTATTGTAGTTTAAGAATAAATTTGAGTATGGCATTTACTCATCTCACTTGCAAAAAACCCCAAAACAAACAGATTCTGTATTAATCAACATTAATAAAAACAGTGGAATGCAATCTACAAAAAACAGTGGTAAGAATATTATTATGCAAACCTGCAATAATTAAATATATTAAATTACACAAATATACTTTATGTACCTAATCTCACTTTATTAAACAGTTTCTTTGCTGCTGACCTTCAAAGATCCACTTCAACCATACTTACAAGCAAAAATGATTTTAGATAAATAATTGATAAAAAATAATAATAATTGAACTTTCGTCTGCATCCTATTCTTCTTCAATCCAGAATAGCTGAACAGCTGAAAAGTCTTTTGTACAGCTGTGAATTTGCATTTCTTTCAGTCTGAGGCTTATTCATTTCACTTTTTGGTGTGAAAAGGCCTTTACGTAAGTAATGCAAAAGAAATGCAATGCATTACTTTCCATAAAAAGTAACCAAGTAACCCAATTAGATACTTTTTTAGGGAGTAACTTTGTAATGGATTACTAATATTGTAATGGATTACTTTTAAAAGTAACTTCCCCAACACTGCAAGTAATGTCTTAACCATCTTTGATTGTGTGAATAAAAAGTAATTTTCTCATCTTTTCAGATTTTCATTAAATATACACAAATACTGTTCAAAGTTTGGGGTTGGTAAGTCTCTTACGCTCACCAATGCAGCATTTATTTGATCAAAAATACAGGATATTGATTAATTAATTATAACAGTAATGTTGTAAAATATTATTACAATTTAAAATAACTGCTTTAAAATTTAATTTATTCATGTGATGGCAAAGCTGTATTTTCACCATCATTACTCCATTCTTCAGTGTCACACGATCCCCTAGAAATCATTTTAATGTGATAATTTGCTGCTCAAGAAATATCTTATTAATGATGAAAATAGTTGCATTGGTTAATATTTTTTTCTGAATATTTTCCATGATACTTATTTTAGCAGGACTCTTTGATGAATAGAAAGAACATTTGAAATAGAACACTTTTGTAACATTATAAATGTCTTTACTGTAATATGATCAATTTAATGTGTCCTTGCTTGTATTCATTTCTTTAAAATAATAATACAAAAGAACCCCAAATGAACTACCACAAGCATAAAGAGGAAAGGCCAGTCCTCAAAGTGTGAAGTGAGCAGTACGCTGGTCTTGACCTCAATAAACACTGTAATGCAACATTGATCTGAACAAATCATGTTTGCCTCTCACTCAAGAAGAAACTTGCAGATAAGCTTCGCCTTGAGCTCTATCATAATACTATGATCAATACAGCGAGCATGCTAGAAATGTTTAAAACAAGGCCACCAGCTTTTGAAATAGTACTGGGTATTATGTCCGTGAGCTGACAATCCCAAGATGATAAGCATCATATCCAATAAACACCATGAGTCAGAGTGGAACCTTTGTGATGAGCTGGATCAGAGGCCCAGCTCATGTCTGACCCGCTGCCATCTTTGCCTGGACTTGTTCATAGATCCACCCCCCACCCCCTTACTTTGTTTTTTTGTCTATTTTTTATTTATTAAAATGCAGAAGAACCTCTAATCACTCATTGTTCTTTTTCAAGGTCCCTGTGCATGTGTACATGATAAAAGGGAGACAGAAGAACTATGTCAAAGGAACTTTGAAGAAACACAATGGGAAATGTTGATTCAGAAGCCTTAGAATCTGATATAAATCAACTTATCGGGTTTTTAAATTGGTGAATACCATAACATAGCTGTCTAAATTGTACAGTTTAACAAACTGTAGTGAAACTGCAGGTTTTACATCATTGAACTCTAAAATGCTGACAAGCACATGTCCAAAATATGGCTGATATTTTGTTCCTATCATTCATTCCTCTCGTTCTTTCTTATCCCTTGCTTCTCTCAACTTTGGCTGCGTTTTCTCCCAGCGTCCCAGAGGACAGATTATATCAGTCACAAACATTAAGCAAACATGTGCCACATCTGGTAATGAAAAAGCAGAGAGACAGAGACAGAGATATGGAGAGAGAGAGAGAGAGAGAAAGTGAGAGGAATGAGGGAGAGGGAGAGGTCTCTCTTATGGTGACTGCAGGGTATATAAGACATTGTCTCTGTCGTCAGTTTCACTGTTACAGCAACTGAATCTATTCACTCAACATGCAGGATCACAGTCACAGAGGGGCTCTAGCCTGGTGCCTGGTGTTTTTGGTGATTGTCCAGCAGGTATTTATGATTAATTTCTTTTCCATCATTTTTAATTTTTACAAAATAAAATTGTTCATGGCTCTCTAAATTATTGACATCCACCATCTCAGTTGAATTATATTTCTGTTAGTGTGTTCAATTTTTACTTAAGTGGAATTTAATATTAAAATAAAATTTTATATGCGTTCATATTATTGTTACATTTTTAACTTTTTACATTTGAGCTACAATGCTCTTTTGTTTTTAGTTTTACTGGTGTTTATTAATTTAGATTTTACAGTTAAATTAAAATGACATTCAAACTAATAGTCAAATTCATGAAACATAACTACATAAATACATAAACTATGCAGAAAGGGTTGTACAATTTGATCTATTAGATATTAAATTTGGTAACACTATTTTACAGTGTCCTTGTTAGATATGTTACATGTACTCAATAACAGTAAATTATGCATAATTACATGCAACTATACCTCAACCAAACCCTAATCATACCCTAACCCTATAGTAAGTACATGTAGTTAATTATTATTAATCAATACTTGAATAATTAATTACACTTTAATAATGACACCTTAAAATAAAGTGTAACCCTAAGTTTTATTATTATAAAGCTCATTGACACATTGTATTTTTCAGGTGACCTGCAGTCCTCTGCCACAGTCGGACACACCCTCTTCTGTGCAGGAAGTTCAAAGGTCACTGAAGAGAACAGCTCGAATGACACCATTATGGAGGATCATGGGTACTAAACCTCACGGTGCCTACTGCCAGAACAATTATGAGTGCTCGACAGGAATATGCAGGTAAATGCATCGCTTAAATTCACCTTGACATCCAAATTGACAATTGTTAAAAAAAAAATTTAAAGTAATATTGCGGTGTTAATTATAAATTATTTATCCGTACACTTTTGTTTTTTTAATCCACATGCCCTCATAATCTTTAACCAAAATAACTTCCCCTTCCTCTTGCACCAACATCTCTTCTCTGATGACGTGTTTACTGGCATGATGGCAGGACAACCTGCAATAACTATAATATAATATAACTATAATATAATGTCACTGCAATAGCAAACCAAAACCATCCAAAGAATTCCAGATGGACAAAATCATGTCCCGTCCTACATTGTTTCCTGTTCAAAAAGCAGTTTAATTTGGATAACACAATAGGGAAGAAAAGACTATTGCAACCCTGTTGAAAAAACCCCCAACATAACTGGTTAGGTATGTTTTGAAGCATGGCAGCGGGTTTAAGCTGGTCCTCAGCTGGAGTTAGTTGCTTAGCACTTGACCAGCTTAACCAGCTCATGACCAGCAAAGTACCAGTGTAAACCAGCTCAAACCAGCTGCTATGCTTCAGCATATGCTGGGTGTTTTTTCCAACAGGGAACTTCCGTTTCATTCCGTTTCAAAAGTTTTTGTTGTCTTGCTGGCAGTACTTTGAGAATTTTAAACAAGAAATGTGAGAACTAATTCACTGATTCCTAATATTTTCATCCACAGGAGAGGCCACTGTTCCTACAGCCAACCGATTAACTCCTAAAATGAAGACTCTGCCTTTCCTCTCTGATCAGACATTTTTACACCATCATGCCATCAGCTTGATTCAGTGAGCAACAGGGGCAACTGAATGTGCAATGTAGTTAATCATCAGTTAGACATATAGTCAAGGCTAGGGCTGACTCCTCTAAAGCCACAAAGAAGGCAATAGGTAATGTTCTGATGATTGGGCTTATCATAAGTTACATAACGTGAACTTGAGAGTGCAAAGAAAAATCAACATAAACCTCATAACCTACATGCACGTATATAGTGTATTGCTATATATACAGGAAGCATTATTAGTGGTATTCGAATGACATTTTTGATGGACTGATTTCAGGTGGTGCTGGGAAGGTGATATAGTATGAAGAATGTCATTTTGGGCCAGTTTCCCTGAACCAGATTAAGTCCAGTCCGTGTCCTGGATGTATACCTGAAGTAGAGTATGGCCCTTGCCACTAACAGCTCAACTCAGGACTAAGCTCAGTCTAAACATGGAAACTGGTCTGTAGTGTTAGATCATGTTACTTGAAAGCTATATATGCAAGTGAAGGCAAACCGTGCAGTGCCTTAGCTCAACCGAAAAGTCGTTGAACCAAAGCTAGTCTAGAGAAAAGGGGACAGAGAAAGTTGCAAAGGTTGCCATTATTGATTGTGTGTCTAGATATTATTAACCATTTGCCTCCATCCTGTGCCTTAATCTGTGTGCTCACGTTTGTAGTATTTAATTTAAGACTCATTTACCTGTCACTATTTATGTCTCCACCTCATCTCACGATTTCCAAACATCATTTCAATACTGGATTACTTATTTATTGTTTTTCTCTTTTCATTTTGTATGACTCAACAGTTCATCTAAAGCTCAATTTTTATGTATCTGACTATATATCTCTATAAGATTTTGTATGTTATATTTACTGTACTGTAACTCTATATGTGCATGTCTCATATGAGTGAACTTGGGTTCGTAAATAAAAACGTGTTCCGAGAAAATTACCTGTGCCACGAACTCCATTTATTGCCTTCACAGTTGCACAGATCACTGCAGTTTGCCAGCTTATTTCTCAGTAGCGTTTCCAGTAAAAACTGGGAAAAAATTGTGCATTTAAAAAATGTAAAGTTTTGTGAATTGGCCTGAATAGCTAGACATCAGCCATTGTTACATATTTGTCATGCAAGCCTGGTGTGATCAGGGTTTCTGAACTGAGACCAGGGACCCATGCAGCACACAGCAGCCATTTGGCTGATATGGCAATAGACTTAAAAAAGGTTAGCCAAGCATGTGCAGTGCAGATTGGAGACTAGCGTTCAGAGACATATAAATCAGTGTTGCTCATTTTCAAATGACAATTTGAAATTGACATTTTATTATTAACAATTTTGCTTCCAGACAGATAGGAGAATATATGAGGTCACATGGTGACAGAGCTGTGAAAATGATAAGCAGCACCTTGACACTGTCAGCGTGCATTTCACACGCATTCTGAGTGACAACGAACTCTGGAATTCAAACATCATCGATAAGTACATAACAAGCGATCTTTGTCATTCCTCCTGGCTGGTGCTTTACATTACATTACATTACATTTTACATTTAGTCATTTAGCAGACGCTTTTATCCAAAGCGACTTACAAATGAGAGCAATAGAAGCAACTAGAACAGTCAAAGGCTACAGTATGCAAGTGCTGTAACAAGTCTCAGTTAATCTAACACAGAACACACAGGATTTTTTTTTTTTTTTTAAATAAATTAGACAGACAAAAATGAATAGAATGTTAAGTGCTATTCTTGATTGGTCAGGTGCTGCTGGAAAAGACGTGTCTTTAGCTGTTTCACTCCCATACTATACTCAGGCCAACTATCTTATACGTCCCAACATTTTCAGTAATACGGTAAATATTAAATATGAATATATTCAGCCTACAAATCAAAATAACAACATTAGCTGTGATATAGAAATGATAAGCAATGGGGAAATTATGTGGCCACAAATTACTGCCTGGAACTAGAGCTGAGAGGGAGCAAGGAAGGTGAGATGATGAAGGGAGCAGACAGAAAAAAAAATCTCAATAGTTTTTGAAATTCAGAGGACACAAGATGAGATGTGAAACAAACAAATAAACTTTAATGGTGATTGAAATCTGACACAAAAACATGATAGGGTGGGACTATACTGCCACTTAGTGGACACGAGGCACGAGCGAGACACTTCTCTATGAAATCACCAGTGCCTATAACTTGTGCAAAAGGAAACACAAAACTGACACCAGTTCAGTTTTAAATTGCAAGATGTTAGGTTTATTGTTTGGCCGTTTTTGTTTGTGTAGGCCTACTTTCCAAAGGCTACATAATAATATTCTTATAACAAAATATTTGTTCGTTTGCTTAGGCCTATTTAATATTTTATAAAATCTCCCCCACCCACAAAAAATGGGTGCACGTGAGTCATAAAGAGATTTGTAACCATCTTTGATGTGTAAATTTTTTTCGCAGCTTTTTCAGACTTGCTCATAAACTGTCATGTTTTAAAAGCGTGTCGCTATAAATGTATACATTATATAAGTTGAGCTCACTGGTGTTATTTTGAAAAGTCGGAAGACCCTCCCAACTGACTGCAACTCGCGAGTGTGCACGAGTAATTACTTTCCTTCCGGATTTTGCCTTTAAGTGACCAGGTTTGTTTATGTTTATTGAATCTACGCAAGTTTTGTCGATACGTGTTGTAGTTTGGTCATGCAGCGCGAGCGTCTCTAAGCACCATGGTTTATTATTGCAGGAGGATGTTAGCGGTTCTTGAAGCATAGGCTAAAGGGTTTTCGTAAACCTGCTAGGCACTAAAATGAGGAGTCGCAGCAATTCTGGAGTTAAACTTGACAACTACGCGCGGATAGTTCATCAAACTATTCTGCGTCACCAAGTGAGTGTTTCATTTCTACACAACTACCTCACAACTGTTGATGCTTCACTAATAGTTTGTTTTCACTGAACATGCCTTCATCCATTTAAATTATTGTAGACATTTTCGATCTGCCATAGTTCTTGATTCTGTATTCATAATGTAACTGTACATTATAGAAAAGTACCGCAGTTTTGTTAAAAACAAACAAACACGTGTACAATCATTATACAAGTGTTTGTTTGTTTTTTTTAACAAAACTGCAGTACTTAATGTATAATAAAATCTACATGCAAAAAAAGACACCAAAACATAATCGACTTAGTCCTGTAAATATGTTAATTACTAATTTATTAATCTTTGCTGGAGTATTTATTTATTTACTATTTAATTCAAAATTCAGTGAGTATTTGACATAAATAAAGCACGTTCTGCATTTTATATGGCAAATAATATACTGTCCTTCATAAAGGAAAAATACCCATGAGAATAAATTCCAGAGGGTAAAAACTTCTGACACAAGTGTATATTATATGCTATACATAATGTTCAAAAATTTGGGGTCAGTAAGATTTGTAATGTTTTTAAAGAAGTCTCTTATGCTCACCAAGGCGGCATTTATTTGATCAAAAATACAGAAAAAATAGTAATAATGTGAAATATTATTAAAATGTTGCATAACATTCTTCTATTTTAATATATTTTAAAATGTAATTTATTCCTGTGATAGCAAGCTGAATTTTCAGCATCATTACTCCAGTCTTCATTGTCACATGATCCTTCAGAAATCATTTTAATATGCTGATTTGGAGCTCAAGACACATTTCTTATTATTATCAATGTTGAAATCAGTTGTGCTACTTAATATTTTTGTGGAAACTGTGATACTTTTTTTTCAGGATTAGTTGATGAATACAAAGTTCAAAATAGCAGCATTTATTTGAAATGGAAGTATTTTGTAACATTATAAATGCCTTTTAATTTTACTTAATTTCTTTCTTACTGATCCCAAACTTTGAACAGTAGTTTACATAATATTTCGTTTTACATAGGCTAGTATGTATGTTATATGTGGTAAAAGTAATTCTTGCATATTGATTAGATAGATAGAGTGCAATTGGAATGGCAGCAAATTTATCATGTAGCATTTAACTAGCTGTATTGGTAACTTGTAGGACCCAGTGACAGGTCTGTTACCAGCAAGCAAAGAGCAGCCTGACGCCTGGGTGAGGGACAATGTCTACAGCATCCTGTCTGTCTGGGCTCTTAGTTTGGCTTACAGGAAGAATGCAGACCGTGATGAAGACAAGGCTAAAGCCTACGAGCTTGAGCAGGTACAAACTGGGGCGGGAGGTGCTTGTTTTGTATTTTTATTTATTTTATTAATCCTGTACAACTTTTTAAGATATTTGTTCAATAACAACATTTGTTCATGATGTCATATATGTTAGAGAACCCAGAATGGTGCAACAAAACTCAATATGCTCGACTGGATGAAAATCTGTGATGACTTGAGCAACTGTAACAACTGTTGAATGATCTTCATTCGAATGATCTTAAATTAGGCGCCATACCAAAATATACACCAACGGAGTGTACTATTTTACATCTGTGCATGCTTTTTTTAAAGAAAGGTCAGTTGTCTTTTCGTGTCCCATGTGTACGTGTCAGTGTACATAAGCAGTCTCTTCACAGTGGGCTCAGAAGTGTCATGTTACTCTTGCCTGTGCTATTAAACGAAGAGCTGAAAGGTCACCGTTGATCCTGTTCCAAGTGTTGTTTTTAGAGTCTGTGTGTCCTGATCTCTGTTTTTCTTCTTTCAGAGTGTGGTAAAGTTAATGAGGGCACTTCTTCAATGCATCATGCGACAGGTACCATCCACTATTAACACTCAAGACTGGAGTAATGGCTGCTGAAAATTCAGCTTTGCAATCACTGGAATACATTATACATATAATGCATACAGTGACGAAAATAAGTATTTGAACACCCTGCTATTTTGCAAGTTCTCCCACTTAGAAATCATGGAGGGGTCTGAAATTGTCATCGTAGGTGCATGTCCACTGTGAGAGACATAATCTAAAAAAAAAATATCCAGAAATCACAATGTATGATTTTTTTAACTATTTATTTGTATGATACAGCTGCAAAAAAGTATTTGAACACCTGAGAAAATTAATGTTAAGATTTGGTACAGTAGCCTTTGTTTGCAATTACAGAGGTCAAACGTTTCCTGTAGTTTTTCACCAGGTTTGCACACACTGCAGGAGGGATTTTGGCCCACTCCTCCACACAAATCTTCTCTAGATCAGTCAGGTTTCTGGCCTGTCGCTGAGAAACACAGAGTTTGAGCTCCCTCCAAAGATTCTCTATTGGGTTTAGGTCTGGAGACTGGCTAGGCCACGCCAGAACCTTGATATGCTTCTTACAGAGCCACTCCTTGGTTATCCTGGCTGTGTGCTTCGGGTCATTGTCATGTTGGAAGACCCAGCCTCGACCCATCTTCAATGCTCTAACTGAGGGAAGGAGGTTATTCCCCAAAATCTCGCAATACATGGCCCCGGTCATCCTCTCCTTAATACAGTGCAGTCGCCTTGTCCCATGTGCAGAAAAACACCCCCAAAGCATGATGCTACCACCCCCATGCTTCACAGTAGGGATGGTGTTCTTGGGATGGTACTCATCATTCTTCTTCCTCCAAACACGTTTAGTGGAATTATGACCAAAAAGTTCTATTTTGGTCTCATCTGACCACATGACTTTCTCCCATGACTCCTCTGGATCATTCAAATGGTCATTGGCAAACTTAAGACGGGCCTTGCCCTTGACATGTGCTGGTTTAAGCAGGGGAACCTTTCCGTGCCATGCATGATTTCAAACCATGACGTCTTAGTGTATTACCAACAATAACCTTGGAAACGGTGGTCCAAGCTCTTTTCAGGTCATTGACCAGCTCCTCCCGTGTAGTTCTGGGCTGATTTCTCACCTTTCTTAGGATCATTGAGACCCCACGAGGTGAGATCTTGCATGGAGCCCCAGTCCGAGGGAGATTGACAGTCATGTTTAACTTCTTCCATTTTCTAATGATTGCTCCAACAGTGGACCTTTTTTCACCAAGCTGCTTGGCAATTTCCCCGTAGCCATTTCCAGCCTTGTGGAGGTGTACAATTTTGTCTCTAGTGTCTTTGAACAGCTCTTTGGTCTTGGCCATGTTAGGGTGGACAGGTGCAGCTAACGACCTAACAGGTGCATCTAATTTAGGATAATAAATGGAGTGGAGGTGGACATTTTAAAGTCAGACTAACAGATCTTTGAGGGTCAGAATTATAGCTGACATGTGTTCAAATACTTATTTGCAGCCGTATCATACAAATAAATAGTTAAAAAATCATATATTGTGATTTCTGGATTTTTTTAAATCACCTACGATTACAATTTCAGACCCCTCCATGATTTCCAAGTGGGAGAACTTGCAAAAAAGCAGGGTGTTCAAATACTTATTTTCCTCACTGTATATACAGTATATTATATAATAGAAAACAGTTCATTTACATTTAGTAATGGTCCCTTTTAGAAATTCTGTTGACTAGTAAAGTTACATGTCTACATGTCAACTAACTCTCGTGATTAAAGTATTAGTTGACTATTAGTAGACTGTTAGGGTTTGGGTTAGGATCAGTAGAATAAGTTGGAATATAGGTGCGAAGTTACTTATAGTCAGTAGAATCTCTGTTTGGGGATAATCAAAAAAATGTAGTACCTTGGTGAGCTGTTGAGAGACTTCTTTGAGAAACATAAAAAAATATCTATTACAGACCCAAAACTTTTGAACAGTAGTGTACATAAAGATATACACACAAATGTACAAATGCACATGACATACATAGTTATGCAATCTATCAATCTTGAAAGCACCCACTTTAGGGTTAAGATTAACTGTGCATAACACAAATTACCACTTGTCTGAAGTGTTCTCTCTTGTCCTCTTGTCAAACCCCCACCCCCACAGCTGGACAAAGTGGAGAAGTTCAAATACAGTAAGAGCGCCTTGGACAGTCTCCATGCCAAGTATAACATCCAGACCTGTGCCACTGTGGTGGGTGACGAAGAATGGGGGCATCTCCAGCTCGATGCTACCTCCCTCTACCTGCTCTTCCTTGCTCAGATGACTGCCTCAGGTACACCAGGTCTTTCTTTAGAGCTCGCATAATGTGACATAAGGCACATTAAGACACCTGAGACCCTTAAAGGAACTCCGGTAAAAAAAACTATTTTGGCTAAGTTGCTAAACGCATCTCGTTGTCATGTAAGGGCCCTGTTCATGTTGGACAGACATTTTAATTGCATTTTGTGTCTGTTAAGAGGCACAAAGACACTCTATGTATATGCCCCCATAGCTGCCGTGTTAGCTGAGTGGGAGCTCTGGGCATTAACTGTAACAGCTCCGTGTTGCAAGCACCAATCCGGTTCTTTTTTTTTCTATAGACAGTACTCACAAAGGTATAACGATCAAGATTAACTTAAAAATTCACCGGAGTTCTCCTTTAAGAGTCTCATGCAAATTATAAACTTTCACTCTATGATGGTTACACTTCGCAGTTAATCCGCATGCGTTCTTTATATATTGTGCAGCCCTACTATGAGGGGAGTAGTCTAAGAATCTGATGGGCTGCTGTCAGTTTACTGTAGCCCAGCATTAGTAGAACTTCTCCCACATATCATTTGCTGTGTCTTGTGTCCTTTTAGGGCTGCACATAGTTTACACTCAGGACGAGGTGGATGTGGTCCAAAATCTGCTGTTTTACATTGAAGCTGCATACAAAGTGGCTGTAAGTCTCTTTGTATTGATCATATAGGCCTTATATGTATATATTTAAGCTGTGAGGTGCTGTGTGTCTGTAACTGACATTTTCTCCCATGACTGTTCAGGACTATGGGATGTGGGAGAGAGGAGACAAAACCAATCAGGGGATCCCTGAGCTCAATGCCAGCTCAATCGGGATGGCTAAAGTGAGTCTGATGTCTCTCTCTCTCTCTCTCTCTCTCTCTCTCTCTCTCTCTCTCTCTCTCTCTCTCTCTCTCTCTCTCTCTCGCATTTAATTCCACATAATGTCATCAGTCCTTATGTGTCGAGCAGCTGAGAACTCTCAGACTGGCATGGGGAGGGGGTTCACACTGTGTACTCATGAACACTGCCTATTAATGTCTCTGAACGTGACCCAATGTAACCTCAACATGGCCTCTCTGATATTAATGTTCCTTCCCAACTTTCCCTGCAAGCTTGTGTCAGTTCTGATTGTTCGTTTGTGACATTTTGCTCAGAGAAGAATGGTTCTGGTTGTTCTTTGTCAGAGAAGACAGAGTACCATTTTAAGGGCAGGGAACTAGCCTTTCACCTAATTTTAATCCAAATGTACCCATTTCGATTCAGAAAATCAGTATTAAAAATTAAATTGTGGCAACCTTAAAGATCTTAACACTAAATATAAGCGTGAAGGTCATCTATGGCAGAGAAGGCTATACCTAATATGTAGTCTGAATTTCAATGCACAGTGAATAAATGTAGGCTTTGTTCTGACTACTGAGTTGAGATTCTTGCTAGGATAAAATACTGTAACATCCCCTGAATGGACCCTTTGTTACTGCAGGCAGCACTTGAAGCCCTAGATGACTTGAATTTATTTGGGGCCAAAGGGGGACCCGACTCTGTGGTTCATGCGTTAGCAGATGATATCCAGCACTGTCAGGTGAGGCTATAGAGATTGTAGTGCTTTTGGATTTTTCTATGCATTGTTTTTCAGCATCAGCATGCTTGATTAAAAAAAGATTCTCCCTATTACCACATATTCCTCTCAGTCCATTCTGAGCTCCTTGTTGCCCAGAGCTTCAACATCTAAAGAGGTGGATGCTGGGCTCCTGTCCATAATTTCATATCCAGCCTTTGCTGTGGAAGACATGGAGTTAGTCAATATCACTAAGGAAGAAATCATCTCCAAGCTCCAGGTCAGAACTTGATCTCTGACATGAGGAACTTGTTTAACAGCTGTCTGTCTATCACACTAGGGTGGTTTATTTCTTTTACTGGCATTTCTTATGTCTGTAGGGAAGATATGGCTGTTGTCGTTTCCTTAGAGATGGCCACAAAACTCCTAAAGAGGTCAGTATCTATGATTTTCTGTTTTTCATACAACCCCAATTCCAGAATAGTTGGGACATTTTGTAAAAAAAAAAAAAAAATCTGTAATTAGTTAATTCTCTTAAATCATTATTTAACTGACAAAAATACAAGGAAAATATTTCCAATGTTTTCCCTGACCAACTTTTTTTTATTTTTTTATTAATATAAACAAATTTTGATTTTGATGGTTGCAACAAAAGCTGGGACATAAAAGTAAAAAGATTACAGACTATTAGGGCTGCACAATATATCGAAATATCGCAAATGTTCATATCGCGATATGCATATCGCAATGGCACGCAATATCTGAATGATTTTAATATGTTACTTCAACATTGTGAAGAGTGTACATTTTAGGTCGACGCATACAGCAGAGAATAGACTGGGCACACAACTATTACTTATGTGAGTTATTAAACGCAATAACTTGCGTTTCGTTTCTGTTTCGTGCCTTGTTGCACACTCAAACTGTCAAATACACACACAGTTATGTCAAAATGGCAATCTTGATGAATATTCATATAAACACAGTCGGTTATGCTTTAAGTGAACGTTATCAGTTCGAGGGAAAGAAACCAAATGAGTGTTGTGGTTCGGTTCGTAGTTTTTGTGTGTGTGGAGAAGGAAGAAGGTGGGGTCGGCGTGACTGGGACTGGTCGCTTTATTACTCAGAACTTTTATATACAACAGAACAAGCGCTCGTGGGCGCATCAAAGGCAACAGTATACTCAAAACACTTTCACTTTAATCAATCAGTTTTTCACTGGATCTCTCTGGCAGGCAGGCAGATGCAACGTCCCAGTCCAAAGCTCTCTCTCTCGACTCTCTCTCAGCTGCGGCTTAAATGCACTCTCTCCATGCCAATTACTGCAATCAGACACAGGTGTTACTCATCTGCATTTGACCTACTTACTCCCCGCTCGGCTCGGCTCCGCTCTCTCTCTCTCTCCCGCTACAGACCTCGCCAAATCACGCCCCCTCCGCCACATACCCCCACCGCCCAACTTAGGCTGGGGAGCCATCCGGCCATCCATTACTTCCACCCGCCCAATAGCACCCTTCTTCGGGTTGGCCGCGAGCCCCACCCTTCTCAGCGACTTCAGGATAGCTTGCAAATGCTGCATATGACGCTGCCAGTCCACACTATAGATAATGATATCATCTAGGTACGCAGCGGCATATGCAGCATGCGGCCGGAGAATTTTGTCCATCAGACGCTGAAAGGTTGCAGGAGTCCCGAACAAGCCGAAAGGAAGGGTGACAAATTGGTGCAATCCAAACGGTGTGGTGAAAGCATTTTTTTTCTTTGGACATCAGAGATAAGGAGATCTGCCAATATCCCTTTGTTAAGTCCAGTGTCGAATAAAAATGAGCAGTCCCTAGCCGATCAAGCAATTCGTCAACCCTGGATAAGCATTGGATAAGAAGCTCGAAAGGGGAAAACCCTGTGGAGGCTTGGGGGACCTCGCGGACAGCAAACAACAGAGGCTCCAGCCATTTATCGCAATTTTTGGCGTCCTCGTGAACAAACTTACGAATCATGGATTTTAACGTGCGATTAAAACGTTCCACCAGACTGTCGGTTTGTGGGTGATAGTCGCTGGTGAAAGAAAACAGCGCGCTCGCCACACTTTTCGCCGAAATAGTGCGGAGCGGGACTGCCTCAGGATATCGCGTTGCATAGTCTACGAGTACTAAAGCAAAGCGATGCCCTCGTGCCGACCATTCTAATGGCCCGATGAGGTCCATACCAATTTGTTCGAAGGGGACCTGCATCAACGGAAGGGGGTACAATGTTGCTTTTGGGGTGGCCGGTGGATTCACCAACTGACATTCATGACAAGACGCACACCACTTGCGCACATTCTCGTGAATGCCCGGCCAGAAGAACCGGGCCATGAGACGGTTTAGTGTAGCCGTTTGTCCTAAATGCCCGGACATTGGATTAGAATGAGCCGCCTGGAAAAGCATTTCCCGGCGGCTTTTAGGTACTAACAACTGGGTTGTATCTTGCTTTGATTGGGCGTCTTGGGCCACCCGATACAACCAATGTTTTATCATTGAAAAATATGGATAGGAGAGCGGCTGGTTAGGGTGGAGGAGGTGGCCGTCGATGGAACGGACCTGATTAAACGTGTGTTTGTGCGTCTCATCCTGGGACTGTTCCAGGGGAAAATCATCGCGGTCTGAGAGAATGGGAATTCCCAGAGCGAGATGATTCACCAGTGACTTTCACACGAGAGATGGTAGATCAATTGCCATCAGAACCAGAGTATGTACCTGCTGATTCTTACCTGTCGATTGATGCATACTTACCTGTTGAATATCCTGAGCTGGAACAAGACATGGAACCAGAATGTGAAAGTCGTCAGGAGGAACTGGTTACTGAGGAGAGAGAAGTACAGCAACAAGAAACAGTCAGAAGGTCACTCAGAGAAAGAAGGCCTGCTCAAAGACTGACTTACCCATGCCTTGGGCAACCTACCTTCCAAACATTGCCTACACTACACACAGTAACAGTTAACTCACCTCAGTCGCTACCACTGATACACACAACTACACCCACATGGTTAGGCCATAACAGTAATCAGAGTAAACAGAGTCGCTGGCGGGGGTGGGGACAGCCCGAATCTCCCAGTCTACCCAGCTCCTGAACAGCTTGCTGTCTTCATGCTGGGCCTGGAGGAGAGCCTGGAACCGCAGATCTTGATGTGTTTGCTGATGAAGACCGGCGAGCGATTGTACCAGGTCCGCAAGTGGCGTTCTTGACGGAGTCTCCATGGTGGCGGCGATCTTCTTCCTTCCCGGGTTTCAGCACCAGTGTGGTTCGGTTCGTAGTTTTTGTGTGTGTGGAGAAGGAAGAAGGTGGGGTCGGCGTGACTGGGACTGGTCGCTTTATTACTCAGAACTTTTATATACAACAGAACAAGCGCTCGTGGGCACATCAAAGGCAACAGTATACTCCAAACACTTTCACTTTAATCACTCGGTTTTTCACTGGATCTCTCTGGAAAGCAGGCAGGCAGGCAGACGCGATATCCCAGTCCAAAGCTCTCTCTCTCTCAACTCTCTCTCAGCTGCGGCTTAAATGCAGTCTCTCCACGCCAATTACTGCAATCAGACACAGGTGTTACTCATCTGCACTTGACCTACTTACTTTCTGCTCGGCTCCGCTCTCTCTCTCCCACTACAGACCTCGCAAAACCACGCCCCCTCCGCCACACGTGTCAATAGGATCTGTGCATTAGGTCTTAAAGTGACAGCCTGCTAATACAGTAAACCTGCCGCTGTCTTTCAAACAACAAAAGAAAAAGAGAAAATCACTTAGTGCTCTTTTCCCAGAAAGAATGTGAAACACATAAATGGTATCATTCTCATTTCTTAAATAATTTTTTTAATATAATTTAAATAGATTGTACATACTTAAAGCAATATCGTATCGAATATCGCATTATTTAACAAGGTATTGCATATCGCAATTTTTAAAAATACATTACAACTTACTGAAATGTATCATATGTCGTGTAATCGCTCCATCTGTGTTTACTAGGGGTGACGTGACTGATAAACGTAGCCTATCAGTTCAACTTAAAGCGGCAGCGCGCGGCTCGCGAGCCAATGCGATCATCTCTTCCTAAAGAATAAACATAAATTAATACATCTTAAGGTATGTTGAGGATACATTACAACTTACTGAAATGTATCATATGTCGTGTAATCGCTCCATCTGTGTTTCAACCGCGGCAAGACAATAAAACAGCTTGTAAACAATGTCATGCAGAATCACGTTTACTCAGAAGTCATTCAGTGTCCACAGCGGTTAGCTCACTAGAGAAATCAACTCTTTCACTGAATACATGCACTATATTAGCCGTTATATTCATTATATTAGCCTATATATATTCATTATATACCACTAAGCCTGTTAGTGATTGTAGTAAAGGTATGTTTGTACGGGAAGAAGGAGGCGGGAACCGGCGAACAATCAAAATAAGTTTTAATTAAACAAACAAACTAAAATGGCGGCGACAGCCCCTCGCGGACGACTGTCGCCTACATACAAACAAAACACAAAATGAAAATAATAAGCTGCAGCCCCTCACGGTCGACTGCAGCAACACATAACAGAACTAAAATAAAACTCAACATAAAATCCAGGCCTGTTCCTCTCTCGTCCCTCACTGTCGTCGCTCCTCCTTTATACTCCCGTCACTCCTCCGCAAGAGCCGAGATCGCTGCGGCGCGCAGCTGGCGCTCATTCCCCCTGATGAGCGCCGCCTCGTCCCGCCCTCACGGTCCCTCGGCCTCGCTGCCCGCCACAGTGATGTCTTGTTTATTTAATGTATGTTTAAATAAACCTGTCATGAAAATTACAGCCACTAAATGATTATATTTCAACAACGAATAAAAATAATTAGATTTAGAAGTTAATGCAAAAACTGCCTTATGTGAAGCTTATTGATTATTATATCTAAAAATAAATAGCAACTGAATTTAGGCTAATAGTTTGGGCTCTGTTGTTAATCTTTAATAGCTATATGTAAGTAAGGGCTCCCTATATAGTTTACAGCATTATCTTTAAGAAACTTTTAGTTATAATTTAATTCATTTAATGACAGACACAATGTTTTTCATTAAACCACTGTTGAATAAAAATGAATAAAACGCAATTTTGTAAAACTGCTGTACCGAATCCATACCGAACCGGGACTTCAAAACCGAGGTACGTACCGAACCGTCAGTTTTGTGTACCGTTACACCCCTATTATATATGTGTGTGTGTATATATATATATATATATATATATATATATATATATATATATATATTATCTGACGCGTGCATACAAAGACACTTCTCACAGCGCGCAATCCCGATATACACACTTGTAATCCCAAATTACAGTACTTCAAAATATCTGTCTTGGCGAGTATTCACGCAAACATTATCAGTCTTAAACGAACGTTTGGTTACCTGTTGTGGAAAAACATCTTATATTTACCTTTGTAAAAAATAAAGGAAAAATAATTTTGATCATACTTTTATTAATGCATAACCTTTTTTCCCCAATAGGACCCCAACAGGCTGTACTATGAATCTGCTGAGCTGAAGCTTTTTGAAAACATTGAATGCGAGTGGCCACTTTTTTGGACCTACCTAATCTTGGATGGTATCTTTATCAACAGTCCAGAGCAGGTAAAATTACGATTTTACCAATATCATCATTTTTTTAATTAGTCTCATTCTGTAAATATTAATGAATATGATGAACATTTAAGGGTACTTCTACCAGGGTAAGCTAAAAAAGAACTAGAATATTATTAGCACACAAAGCATTGAGTGCTACTGAATTGTTTGTCTATTCTCTTTTAGTACACTCTAAGATGTTACCTATTACATTAAATATTTTGCATATGTTTTTAATTGTCAATTGCTTAAATATGTAGGTAAAGATACTGAAATCACTAATATATATATATATATATATATATATATATATATATATATATATATATATATATATATATATATATATATATATATATATATATATATATATATATATATATATATATATATATTAGGGGTGGCACGGTTCACAAAACCCACGGTTCGGTTCGTATCACGGTTTTAGAGTCACGGTTTTCGGTTCTGTATGGTTCTTGTTGTTGTTGTTTTTTTATCGTTAACACTCCAGAAATTTACTTCAGCATATGGTATATATGGCTTAATCATCCACAATTTAGGATACAGTATTAAAAATTGTTATATCAAGTTGTTTCCTAACTGGCTCTCTACCGAGTCTACCGAGTACTAACATTTTTATGTTGTTATGTTAATCATATCAATTTTGATCAGAACAATGCACTGTGGCTTTAATTCAGCTGACCTGATTAACACATTTCACCATGAAGTGTTCCGTGTGTTTCACAATCACCATATGACATCCAGCGCTGTGAAAAAATAACATAAAATACATGAAAACACAACACTGCCAGAAGTTTTTGCCCAAACTTCAAAGGCATGTTTAAATTATTAGAACTAGAAGCATATCTTTAACTTTTAAATGTTACATTTATCATGTGAACTACTTATATACAACATATGAATGTGTGTATGAGACACAGGGGAACACGGTCGCATTTGCAGCAGATATACCGGTATGTTGCCCATCATAAATCAAAGCACGAGACAGACAGGGGTCGGAGGAGAACACCGGAAAATGTGACAAAATGGACTATATTTGCAATCCACGAGCCGCGGTTCAGCTGCGCGACTCGCGACAGACAAACACTGCTAGTGTGTGTGTGTGTGTGTGTGTGTGTGTGTGTGTGTGTGTGTGCCGCGGCGCGGCGCGGCTCCCGCTCTTCGCACTGCATCTGCCCTGCTATACGTTGCTGGCGCATCCTCCAACTCCGGGCAACCTTCCTTAACTCTCCCACTTTCATTTCTACATGTGAGGTGACCTGCAGCACTCCACTTTTACTTTACTGTATGTCCACACACCCCTCTTATTTTGCTATAAGATTTACCTATTTAATAGGACACCCGCTGTCTGAGGTAACATACGGGCACGAAGATACATTGCACATGCGCGAACCGTGCGACGCACACGCTCCGAACCGAGACGAGCGAACCGAACGGTTCGGTTTTTTTCCATGTACCGTGCCACCCCTAATATATATATATATATATATATATATATATATATATATATATATATATATATATATATATATATATATATATATATATATATATATATATATATATATATATATATATATATATATATATATATATATATATATATATATATTAGGGGTGGCACGGTACACAAAACTGACGGTTCGGTACGTACCTCGGTTTTGAAGTCACGGTTTGGTACAGCAGTTTTACAAAATTACTTTT